>OX453091.1:28762138-30056305 GCA_949708635.1 Hirtodrosophila cameraria
TTGTTCGTGGGCGTTTGCCAAAAATTTTTGTTTATACATATTTGTATATACTTAAGTTTTGTTAAGTTGAATGAAAAATTGTTAATAATTGTTCAATTTTGTCACTAACAGAGCCTTGGATGAGCATTCCAGTGGGCAGCAACTGTCCACAGGGTCTGGAGTATCTCACTGTGCTCGATCAGTTGCTCGTTTCGCAGAAGATTGAGAAATTGGAGCTGCTGACCGGCTTTGAGACGAAGAATCGTTTTAAGGTGAAGAACTCGTTGGGACAGAATGTGTATTTTGCGTATGAGGAGGGCGACTGCTGCAGCCGCAATATGTTGGGCCGATCCCGTCCATTTGAAATGAAAATATTGGATAATTTTCAAAACGAAGTCTTGCATCTGACACGTCCATTTCGCTGTGATTTGTTCTGCTGTTTTCCCAGCTGCATGAATATTTTGGAGGTATCCGCACCGCCCGGCCAAGTTATTGGCACTGTCGAAGAGGTTCGCACCTGCTTTAAGCCCAAATTTCGCATCAAGAACTCATTTGGCGATGTTGTGCTTAATATTGAGGTGCCGATCTGTCCCTGGAAATGCTGCAGTGATATCAACATGAAGGTCAGTTTGGTTATCCGATATAGAGCTATACCTACACACATATAGTTTTATATATACATACATATAATTATGTATTCAGCTTCCCATAAAAAGCAAACGCTGACGTCATCATGATGTCGCTATGCTTGAGTGCCGTCTTTTTTATACTTATGTACAAAGCGAATTAATTGATATTGCCTGCTTATATATGTATCTGGAAATTGTGTGTATGTGTGTGTGTGTATATGTACTATATGGGTGTGCCTGGTTAATGCGATTGTTGATTTTTATTTCTGGTCTGCCTTTTAGGTATTCAACGTAAACAACGAGCAGATTGGCAAAATAACCAAACAATGGTCCGGACTCGGCCGAGAATTGTTTACCGATGCCGATTACTTTAGCGTCACGTTTCCGCTTAACTTGGATGTGCGCATGAAGGCGCTGCTGTTTGCCGCCGTTTTCTTGATTGTAAGTTTCTTTACTATATACACAATTGAAGTGTTATCAAATTGTTTAGCATGTATTTTTATCGAGCTAAGCTTACTAAACTAAACAGGAACAAGAAAGAAATTTTATCTTCGGCATGTCGTTAAAACTCAGTTTTCAACCGACTTTTCTTATGGCAGCTATAAGATATAGAAATCCGATTTTAATGTAATTTTGTAAACATGCTTAGCTAATGCTAAAACTCTGGATAACTCAGTTTGTTCAATTTTTCTTGATAAGTACCATTTTTGACCGATCGTTCCTATGGCAGCTATATGTTATAGTGGCCTGATCTATCCGTTTGCGACATATGTACTGCCTGCAGTAAATAGAAGTATCTGTGCCAAGTTTCATCAGGATAGCTTTAAATTTGAAAGACTAGTGCGCATAGAAACAGGCCGACATGGCTAGTTTGATTCGGCTGTTGATGCTAAAAGAGCATAAAAACTTTACAGGGTCAATAGCTTACACATAACATCGTGAAATTATAATTTAGATATAAAGCTTGTTGCTTTGAGTAACATTCTAATAATCATTTATCTAATATATATGCCTTCAATTGAACTACAATTTAATTTTAACTTCAAATATATTAATATTTTTGCTCTACATTCTATTTTGCAGGACATTGTTTACTACGAGCAGTAAGGCTATAAGCCTAGAATAACAACAACAAGCTACAACCGTTACACATCACATCAGCATTCATCATAATAATCGACTGCTTAGATTTTTATTAGGCCTTGTCGTTACTTTTTAAGTTTTAAACAACTCGAATCTTTTCCCCCCTATGTGCAAACAAAGTTTATTAGTTTATTGAAATCTCCCTCAATGTGCAAAGAAAAGCAAACATTTCTTTTAATCAGAATCTCGCTCTAGAAATCTCTCCCTTTTAAAATACTACTTGAAACTAAAGCCGTTTCTCAACGTGCGCACAATATTTTTTTATGATTATTTGATTATGACTTATTAATATTAGCTTGTACTTATTTACATATATACTTTATATATCATATATATATATATATATATATACATATATATGTTATCTAACACCGATGTTCGGTTCGCATTTAAACGCATATTGACCTACGCACACCCACTGATATATAAAAAAAAAAAAAAAATGAGAAAGAGTGCCTTAAGATGTCCTAATTGTTAAACCCCTAACCTTCCCGCCCCCTCCATGAGTATATACCTCAACACTGGCTCCAGGTCCGACTATATGTAGCTATTTTTGTATGTACTTAAACAGAAAACCAAAAAAATGGTAGTAAAGTAAAGCGATATCGATTGTTAACGTTCTTTTGGGACTAAAATGTTACTTGCATTCATATTTGCATTGAATATTTCATAAATTTTAACAAGAATTAAAAAACACACACTTAGTTATGCTGTAATCTTCTTTACATACTTGTATAATAAAAAGTAATTATATTTTATATAAAACAAGTGTGACTTCTCTTTCTTGCATTTGTGCATATTTACAAGTTGTTATGGAATCTTTATATATCATGATTACAGATCTATGTCAGTCAGTGAACATTTTGAAATGGATATGGAACATGGAAATGTAAACGTTTGCTGCGAATGTTGTTTCGTTTGCTTAGTTGTTCTTAGCAAAGTACTTTGTTTTCTCCTCCGGATTGGGCACAATCTATAAAAAAAAAATATAAGTTACAAATATAACAAGAAATTAATGAATAAACAGCTACACTAACCGTATCGGCGCCTGGTTTCCAGCCGGCTGGACACACCTCGCCGTGTGTATCTGTATACTGAAAGGCCTGAACCAAGCGTATGGTCTCATCCACAGAGCGACCGACAGGCAGATCGTTCATTGTTATCTGCCGCAGCACACCAAGCTGATCAATAATAAAAAGACCGCGCAGCGCATGGCCGCTTGCCTCCAGATAGACGCCATAATCCTTGCTTATTTTGTGCGTCAAGTCGGACAGCAGCGGTATCTTAACATTGCCCAGGCCGCCCTCCTTGCGCGGCGTATTGATCCAAGCCAAGTGTGTAAAGTGAGAATCAACGCTGACGCCAATCACCTGCGTGTTGATCTTTTTGAACTCTGCCATGCGATCCGAGAAGGCAATGATCTCAGTGGGACAAACGAATGTGCTGCGGATTGTGGAATTGATTATTAAACATATTGATTTGTTTATGTTTAAGCTGTGCAGCTTACAAGTCCAATGGATAGAAAAGCAGCACAACATATTTGCCCAGATATTGCGAGAGCGAAAGCTGCACAATCTCCTTGTTGACCACAGCGGTGCCCTCGAACGGTGGCGCTGGCTTGGAAACTATTTGAAAGAAAGAGTTATAAATGATACGTTGTTAACAAATGGGATTGACACTTACTGACTGCTTTTGTGTACTGCAATTGGTGTTCGCCCTTGGGCTCACCAGCGGGATATACCGATCCACCCGCAAAGGAATAACAGGAGTCGCTATCCTCCGCCTGTGTGCTTGCTGCAATGAGCAATATAAGTGCTAAACATGCATGTTTGTACATCTTGTCACTGTTTATTGTTTATCTGCAAATATAGAACGAGCTTAAAACTTAAGGTTAATCTTGCACAGGATCTTAAATATACAATTTAAGGGTGGATGCAATATACAATTTAACTCTACAATTCCGTCTAGCCTAGTCAGTGAATGTTTCCAGCTATTCAACCTATTAGGAGCAAATTAAATTCTTCCTGAGAGTTACGTCGGCAATGATCTATGAAGACCAGGACCAAACAAATCTCTACAGCTCAAACAAGCCCCTAAACGCTGGACGTATTTCATCTAAAAAAGTCAAACTCAAAAATAGAATAAGCAGCTTGGACTTAAGGGCTGTGACAGTGTCCAGGGTATTACGAAGGAAACCAAGATCTCATATGTTATTGAAGTCTGTTTTAAAGAGCACTTTAAACCTTTAAACAATACTTTTAAACACGATTACTGTGCAGCATTTCAATGGTAATGCTTATTACCTACACTTCATCATATATATATATAGCAATAAGCTATATATTTACTTCTATTCGACACGCGACACTCAAACTTACTTACATACGCCACAGCAATACTTTTCCCAGTCAAAGTTTTAACACTTTTTTTTAGCCACGCGTCAAAATTTCTAACTTCACATCCGCCACTTTCGGAACCAACAAAAACAAATTCGATTGTTTGAAGGCAATTGAAAGGGGGGGCGGCGTCATCAGCTTGTGATAAGCGGGAATCTTATCAATTTAATATACGGACCGAAAGAGCTACTACAAAATACTATTTTATAAGCTGTCAATCGAAATTGCATTGCAGCTCCAACAATAAAAACCAACGCCTACGCGATTTGGGATGACAACACTTGTATTTCTCTTTCCGCATTAAATACGTGTTATTTACATTGTTGTTTACTTTGTTAACACAGTTGTTACCTTTTATATATGTAAAATATGTAGCAATTAAAAAGTGTAAGAACTATTGTTTTTTTTTATAACAAAATATGCGCAAGCAACACCTTGCCGGCTAGAGATGTGCAAATAAAATTAATCGCATGTTTCGTGCTTGACATCCAAGTAGAGCAAAGCACGAAAAATATATGAAAATTATTGGAATAACTATAATTGCTATTTTCTTATGCTTATTATATTTTCAATTTATTATAAATTATTCAATTTATGTCTTCTTAATTTTTTTTAGCAACAACTCTGTTGCTGTGCGCTTTAAAAGTATCGCATGCACCCATATCGATATATTTATTAGCGATAACAGGCGCGGGCTACTTTACAGCGATTATTATCGTTGTTAATTTGAAGCCCTTTTGGCGGTCTTTTTAAAAACAAGTCTTGAAACGCGACTTAACCGACTTCATAAAATGTATTTAGTATTTAAATTTTTCTTTTATAACTAACGCGCTATAAACTTTATTAAAATATATTCATATAAATTGCTTGCGCTTATAAATAAAGTTTTACGCTTAGATTTAAAACAACAAATATATATGTATACTTTATGTTTTACATGCTACGACAAATAAATATATGTAGAAACATATTTTATATTTTTTTACGCTTACGCGAGCATTTTTTAAACTACAACAAATTGAGCAAAAATTTGCATGCAAATTGCCAAAAAGCAAATAAACAATTAAAGTACATAGTTTTAGTATGCAAATTAACATTTAGTTATGTACTAGAGCTTTGATTGAGAAAGTATTGTGAGAGAGTTTTCATATGGAGGCATGGATTAAGCATGCCACCAAAAATGCATCTTCTTGCATCTGGCACACCCAGGCCTAGCTCTCCCAGACCTCATCACGCTGTTTGGCAGCTAAAAGTTTGCGTTCTGTGGTAAGAAAGAAAAGTTAAGTATATTTATATAAAATATAAACTAAACTAAAAACACACCTTTGGCTTCGCGCAGCACACGCCGTTCGTTCTCACGCTCTTCCGGTGCCGTGGGCAGCTTAACGCCCAAAGCGCCAATTACGAGACGACGCGCCAGCGCCGTACAAGTCTCTGGGCGCTGGCGATAAGGCTGCAACGAGGTGGCGCCCGCCTTCTTGGCCTTGAGACGGGATTCAAGCGTTGCCTCGGCCAGCGGTTTTAATTTGACAAATGGATGACCCATGGTCAGCACTTCAGCAGCTGTCAAAAAATGAGGTTTAAATACATGTTTACCTGCACAAGAGGTGATAATTACTTACCAATGCGGGAGCTGCTAAAGACCGCCAGCGCATGCGTATCATCCACCCACTTGATGTCGAGGCCAGCGCCTTTGTACTGCGAAAAGAGCATTAGCAAATCTGGTGTCTTGAATTCCATTGGAAAATTTGAGATCTCCAGTACGTGCGGGAACTCCTCCTCATTAAGCAGCGATTGCTTAATGTGATATAGCTACCAAAATGTAGGTTAATATTGTTGCCATATCAATTTTGTATGTTAACTCACAGTGTAGTCCATTTTGGGTAGCTCAATTTTGCATTTGCCAACGGATTCGGTGAGCTCTTGTAGAATCTTTGGGTCTAAGCAGTCACCACTCTCATCGAACATGTTCTCCCAATCATCCTCATTCTCTTCATCATCATCCTCGGTGGTGCTATCGACGGTTGGTGTTAGCGCCGCTGCTGCTGCTTCAGCTGCTGCTGGAGCGTTAACCTTGGTCACTGCTTCAATCATTTCGGGTATTTCCAGCACATCTGACACAAAGGTTTGCTTCATAATGCGACGATTGCTACGATTGATTTCCTAATGACAAAAATTCCAGGCATATATATCAATTATCTGTTTGAATAGTCATTCTTCTATTGGTGCTTACCTTGGAGGCTCGTTGCAGCTCGCGCACTTCGTTATCACATTTGTTGTTGGCATCTTCAGTCGTTGTCGCATTGTTGGCTCTCGGTAAAGCCAAATCTTCAATGCGCAGCGACTGCGACTGCTGTGTACAGTTGTTGTTGCTATTGCTATTGCATTGGGTTTGGCTTTTGCTGCCATGGCCTGGCTTTGTACGCTGGGGGCCGCCCATGATCTATAAAAAACCATTCTTTAGTGTACGGCAGTTAATAGTTAATACAAAGAAGAAAGGTTATTTTCCACGTAGCCCTTGAAGAAAAGTTGTTCTTATGAAAACTTAATTTTCAAAAGAATCACTTTTTTAAAGTATTTAACAACAGGAACAGGCTTGATATATCAGTATATGTTTACGATAATAACGTACCTCCTTATCACAGTTGCTATCTGGCGGTGGTATTGGCGTCGTTGTTGTTGTTGTTACTTGGTTCGATTGGTTTTCGCTAGGCGCAATCACAAGCAGAGTAGCTCCCTCAGCGGGTTTAACAAGTGATTTCTTGGCGCGTTCTCTACGCGATCTCGTTTTCTTGACTTTTGCCTGCTGACCGTTGACGTCGTCTAGCTTCGACGGGTTTGTATCTACAACTGTGGTTTCCAATGGCTGTAGTAGCTGTGGCAGCGGATTGCAGCAGGTAGCTGCCGTAGCAGCAGCAATGGACGTTGACGTCGTCGTTGGCATCATCATTGTTGTTGTTGTTGTCGGCGGCGTTGTTTGACTGCGTCGTGCCCTTGGCACATAAACAGCGCGGTCGGGACGTCGTTCGCGACGCGTTGCTGCTGCAGCGGCGACAGCTGCTGCGTCGCTAGCTGCGTTGTTAGCTAGCTGCTCTCTGCGAAATATATGATCAAAACAGAAGCGACAAAAACGAAAGGTAAACGATTAATATATACAGAATTTCGAAAACACAGGGCAACCACCTTCAAAATTGCAAAATAATACAGATATTGAAATATTATTTTTTGAAAAATTAATGCTTTCAAAAAACTTGTTTAAATATTGTATTTGGTTTACATAAGTATAATACAACTTCTTACATTTTGCTGATTTTTCTTGATTTTTAACATTTCTTATTCTCCTTTGATATTTGTATCCATTTGAAGCTTAACTGTATTTATTGACCTTCCTATGACCTACCTGTGCGGCGATTCTTTGTTATCGACTGAGCTAATTATCGATGTTGTTGTTGTTGTTGCTGCTGCTTCTGCTTCGGTTTCAGCTGCCGCTGCTGCAACAGATTCGGCTAGCGTTTCGTTCGTTGCAGCTATTGCTGCTTCCTCGCTGCTGTTGTTCCTAAGCGCGGGCGGTCTGTAGACATCGACAGAGTTCGATTTGCTTACTGCACAAAAAAAGGAAGAAGGAGAGAGAGGAGGCAACAAATATATTAGCAAACGTACTCAACCAAAACAGGTGAAGCAACAAATTTGGCAAAAAGTGTGTACAAACATTCATATATTCAAAAAGAAACAGAAAATTCACTTATGTTGACCCAATTTTACGTTGTTATGCTTTGGACGCTGCTTCGCTAATGTCAACACCAACAACATTGCTGTGCGAGACAGGGCGCAACAAGTGAGCGAGCGAACGAGCGTAAGTAAAGAGAGCAAGAGAGAGTCGCCGTATGATGCAACCATAAATCAGCTCGCGAAAGAGGGCGACCTTGAATAAGCTGCGTGACCCGAACAAACCAAGCAAATGAAACGAACGGCCGTTCGCCGGCGTATTTGGCTTTATTTTTAGTCAGTTTGCACACACAAACAAATAATTAATTGGCTTTTGTTTTCAGTTTTCTTATTTGTTTTTTTTTTGTTGCTGTTATTGTTTTTGGATTAGCTATTTGCAAACATTCAAAGCTTGCCAAATGTGCCAACTTTTATTAAAGGCAAAGTATGATAGTTAAAAAAAAGTATGCAGTTACTGTTAGTGCTATTCCGTTAGATGTATATAAAGTTGTATCGATTCGTTCAGAATGAGTTCAATTCGACGGGCCATCAAAATGAACGAGTGAACTTATTCTTATTATGAACTGGACTACTGAACTAAATGACTGATTTAGTTCACGAGTCCAAAATGAACGACTGAGCATATGCATCAAACTAAACTAAAAATCCCAACTCTAACAATATATAATAAAAAACACGAGATTAGCTGCATTTGCCGACCGTTCTATATATATAATTTTAGTAAATTCCAATCAAGTGACTAAAACGGAATACCACTAATATCGCATTACTTACAAGGTGTTTCGCTGATATGCTTCTTGACGCCCATTTTACTCAGTTCCGTTACGCGTTTTCTGCTGGCGCTGCTGCTTCTGCCGTTACTGCGCCAGCTCTTCACTGGCTGCTGCTGTAGTTGTTGCTGCTGCTGCTGTTTACGGCTGTCAATTACAGTTAGAATTGTTAATTATTTAATTGTGCTGAGTAAGCTAAATAAAAATTCCAAAGCTACTCACGACTCAAAACCGTGCGGATCGATAAGCTGATTGCGAAAACAGACAACTGTGCGTCGATGCGGGCCTTGACCCACGGAAAACGTCAAAAGATCGTACTGCTGGCGATAGTTCTCACATGTTTGATGTATGAGATAACGGCGATAATTGTTCACAGGTGGAAAGAGCAGCACACTGTAAAAGACAAAGGCCAAAATGATTTATGAGCGCTGATTCATGGTGTAACTATATTAGGTGGTCTCACTCTCATTATTGAGTTACCAATTAAGTCATGAGTCGATCGCCAAGAGCACTACCTATCAACTGGTAACTGTTAACTCGCATGACAGCACCTAAAATTATTACACCATGTGCTGAGCCATATATGTGTGCTTCTTTCTCTCTCTCTCTCTCTCTCTCTCTCTCTCTCTCTCTCTCTCTCTCTCTCTTTAGCTAACAGGTTGTTTCGAGTTGTAGAAGAAGACGAAGAAGCGCAATAAGAAGCACGCAAAGCTCGACTTGTAATTTAACTTATTATGCAATGTGAAGCACAGACAAAACGAAACGGCAACAACAACGCAATGTAATAATTAACATACATCTAATAAATATACACCCCAAAAAAACGAATATATTTATTTGCTACGCGGGGAAGCGCGAGTAATGTTAATAACAAAAAAAAAAAATGTATGCGCGTCGTTGTTGTTTATTGCATGACGATTAATTGTTTATTAAACGCGTATTGCATGGTTAAACGGTAAACAGCAAACACGACACAAAAACCGTGTTAGCAGCTCCAAACGCCAACGTCGACGCAATGCGGAAAGCAAAGTTGCATGCTTCAATGTTTGATGTTGTTATTATTGTTGTTGTTGCTGCTGCTGCTGTGGGGCAGCTGAGAAAACTCGAATTTTGTGGCATTTGCAAACCGGTAATATTGCAACGAGTCAACACAGACTTTGCACAAGGCATATATATTTCATGTTGCTCTTGTTGTTGTTGTTACATATTTCCGCGTTGTTATGGACACAATTGGGGAACGAGGATAGGAATCTCGGGAATCGAGTAACACTGCGTTGTTGTTGTTGTTATTGTTGCCACCAGCTGCTACCGTTTGCGGCTGAGGCCTTTTCGCACCACAGACACAAACACAACCGTACACACACACACACACACACACTTATGTATCTGTATACATAATACACACCCACACATGTTCGTGGCAAAAGAACCTTAAGTTCTAACAAGCTCTTACCCACTGCTCAGACGCTTTTTCAAAAACAATTCAATATCGATTCCAACATTATAAACGAATTCCTGATCAGTCAAGCTTAAATTAGCTATCAATGTGTTTTTTCGTTCGCCGTTCTCCAGCTTTTTATTAAAAATGCGACAATGTCGCCACACATTAAAACAGTTTAGAACTTTTTTTCACGTTTCACGAAGTCCAGTGTGTCCACATTAACTGATTGTAAATATTCCGAATATCGATAGAAGTCGTGGGTGGACGCAAAACGATAGCACTTGGATTTTAATCAACTATCGATAACGTTGTGCCTAATTTGAAAAATGAGCAATTTTAAAAAAATCTAATTAAATGCAGAAATTTGATTGAATAATTAATATTTTGTTGTTATGCATGCAATGTAAGATAATGCAAGTAAGATAATTACAATTTTTGTTGATCAACAGGTTGTATTTCAGAAATGTTAAATATTTGATGCGCAGTTAAAACCAGAATATATATCGTGCGACTGCACTAGCTCGATTGCGAATAAGTTTTAAATATGCACAAATTGCAAGCCACAACAATGCGTTTCATTTGCTGCCATGTTTACAAATAAAAAATGGTAAACAAAAAACAGCTGCGAGAGTTTTGTTTGCAAAAAAGTGACCAAACTGCAGTGAACCAGCTATCGAACTTAAAAAAACGGAACCATTCAAATAATCGAAAACTATAGTTCGACACTGATATCGATATTGATGTAATCGCATAGCAAAAATTATTTTGGAAAGTGCAAATTGCGAGCAACGGGTAAAGAAAAATTGAAATTTACAGAATTAAGCTGTTTGTGTTAAGAAAAAAAAATCAAAATTATTAGAGTCTGTGTCTTTGTCTAAAATTTAGAGTATAGTGTTATCCGACGCGTGTTTCTGATTTGAACCATAGTTTGAAATTTGTTCATAAATAATCATTTTTTCTAATATACTTGAGTTTTGAGTGTTTCTGGCTTATAAAAGAGCAGCAGCTGAGCTCAAAGCAGCAAGAACAAAAACAACAACGAAAGGGAACGCGTCTTTGAGAAGAGTGTGGGGGTGAAAATCAGCCAACAACAACAACTGTGCCATTGGCATAGAAAATTTTGCATATACACATACAAACAAACAAGCAAAAAAAAAAAAGGGAGCAGACACTCGACTTATTAATAATAATATAATTGCAGATATAATTGATACAGGGCCAGGGACGTAGACGTTGACGTCGTCGCCATCGTCGTGTAAATTGGAAAGTGGCAAAAAAAAAACAACAAAAAAACGCGAGCGAGCGCACAACGGTAATAGTAATACATACATACACACACACACACACACACATATGTACATACACATGCACGCACACATGGAGCCGTTTGTTTGATATACAATTTGGAGCAAGCGAGCAACGAACAAAAGACAGACAAACAAATTATGACGACGCGTGAAAATGTTGCTAGCCGTTTGTCCAAATTGATGCTTAACAATGCCACCAACACCAACAGCAGCAGCAGCAGCAACAGTTGCAACAACACAGCAGCCACGACGACAACTAGCTCCATGGTGCAGTCCCCAACATCGCCTGGTGAGCAGTCGGAGCTGAATCAATTGAAACGCGATGCGGATCCGCAATTCTCGCGCTTTGCAGACTATTTTGTGATATGTGGCTTGGATCTGGACACGGGCTTGGAGCCAGATCGCTTTGCAGGTAAGTCCCAGATTAGCATATAACAGAAAAAACTTGAAATCCATATCAAAATTAACTTTGTAGGCGACAATCTGCACTGCTCGCCGTTGGATCGCGCCTACAAGAGCAAACCCTTGGCTCATTATCCCGAACATGTCAACTGGAATCCATTCGATGCTCACGGCATATGCATGGTAGGTGCAGCCCCACTGCTCCCAACTATTTGCTTGAGCTCTTCAACTTTGCTTCAATTAAGTTCAATTGGCTGCATGACGCGACCAACTTTTCACTGCTCCCTTCATCCATTTGGGGTCCAGCTTATAAATATGAAATTCATGCTTCACTGACTTGCCGCTCATTGATATGTGTACGCATGCGAGCGCTGCTTTTAATTGATGCCACATTGGCAGCCAACGACGACATCGTCGATAAGCAAACCATAACGTTTCGTTCCGCGCAGCTTATCATATAAAAATCTTGACATGTGTCTGCTTTATGTGTACTATAAATTGTTCAGGTTTTATGAACTGCAATCGGCAAAGGCAAACGCTTTAGGGCTAAATGAGCAAATGATCTTGATTCATAATATTATACTCACAATAATAATATTATTCTAAAATTTCGATTCATGAATGTGTTGCAAAAATGATAAAGCACCCGCATGAAAAGTACTTCATATATAAAAAGAAATTGTAGTAACTTTCAAGCTGAATGAAATAATACGGATAATGATAATGATACACTAACAACTTTTTGAAACACTTTTTATGTGTAAAAAGATAATTAGGAACTTCTTTTTGGCTAGAAAGGTTATAATAAAGTTAAACATTTGTATGCAAGAGTCAAAATATGTATAAAATTTATCAGAATCAATCGATCGAGACTATCCCATTCAATTTATAATCCTCTTTGTATTCTTAAAAACTAAAAAGCGTTTGAATAACAAGCACTATGAAATGATTCCATTATGCTAATTAAAAAACGAACAATCTCAAAGATTTTCTTTTAAAAAAAAGTTAACGCTCGATTACATTTCGACTATCTGTAATTAACACACAAGATCTACAATATTTATAGCTATAATTATGCATAAGTAGATTTCTTTGTAAGCTTCTAATGTGCCTCATTTTCTTTACAATCAACCCTCCCCCTCTTAGCTATCACTGCCACAGGGTCTGCGCTTTCGCACACAGAAGCACAACATTGAGCCCAAGATACATTCGTTTGCAACAACACGCGAGGATGGAAAACGTTGCTATGGCTTCAGTCTTGTGTTCTACGAGGAGATACGTAATCGCAACATTTGTGGCGCCATACACACGCTGCAGTCCATGTTCATCACGGAGCTATCGAATGGCCAGCAGACGCATTCATTGAGCAGAATTAAGCATGATAGTCCAGTTAGTCGTTCGCTGCCGCGTCATTTTAAGGTGGCTGGTCAGGCGCCGCAGTCCGCACAAAGCTACTATGATGTCAGCAAGGATAAGCTGTTTGTGGCTAAAAGCATCTCCTTGATTTGCCAAGCTCCATATGCCTTTGCCGCTCAGCTGTTTCTAAAGAATTTGTATCGGTGAGTTTTTTCTATTTGTTTTTTTTTTTTTTAAGTTTACTTTATCTAGAGACCCTTCTGAGTACTTTATTATCCTCCATTGTCACATTTTTTCATACTTTCTTTATTCCGGTTTCTGTTTTTGAAACGTAAAAAGTGCTTATCAAACTTTTAAGTTATAATACTTAGATCTATTTAAGACATTTTGATAACATTAACTATCTAATCTATTGTTAGCTACATTTATAAATAACAATTGATAGTGCCAGCTAGACCTTTTATCAAGATGAGTTTCTCCAGTGTTTCCTAAATTAAATTGCCACAACAGCAACAAATGAGTACAAACTTTACTAATATATTTATATATTACTATTATATTGCAGTTGTCTTCCACGACAGCCTGGCGCTGGCATTAGTCTCGAATCCTATGTGTACAACATACTGTATGAAGTGATGCTACCTCAGCCGGGCAAGTCCATACGCGTCTATTTGCCACCATCGGAGCCGCATTTGGCGGCAATTGCATTGATATTGCAGCGTCCAATGTTGGCGACAGAGCTGCCGCTGTTGGACTTTCCGCTGCGTTTGCTTTTTAGCTATTTGGGCGTGGAGTGTGTTATTCAGCTGCTAACCTGTGTGCTGCTCGAGAGTCAGGTGCTGCTGCGCTCCACAGGTGAGTCAAAAGATTCATTTTACTGTAACGAAACTAAATTCACTTGCAATTGCAGATTATCAACGACTTATGATTGTGGGCGAGTGTATAACATCGCTGCTGTTTCCATTTATCTGGCCGCATGTCTATGCGCCCATTTTGCCTGCTGCACTGCATCATTTTCTGGATGCGCCCGTGCCGTTTGTGATGGGTCTGCACGCTGGCTGCGAGGCAGCACATAAAATAGGCAGCGAGGCTGTGCTGTGCTTTGTAGACATTGATAAGAAGCACATACAGCTGCCCGAGGAGCTGCCCATATTTCCGCACAAGATGGACTTTATGGCCGAGATCATTTCTGTGTTGGATAAGTTTGAAATAGAGCGTGATCGCGCACAGGAGCCGAATCTAAAGAATGGTTATGGCATGCGTGCTGGCGCCGATGCAATGATCTCAAGCTGCACGCTGCCCAACGGTCTGCAGGCGGCACGACGCAGCAAGGAGCGCTTCCAGCAGCTGCAAGAGACCGTCTATACGCTGTCCAGCGCTGGCTGTTCGCCGGCACAGCTGCCAGGTGTGGATTATCAGCCTTTGATAGCGCATCCTTCGAAAATAGATCATGTGCCGCGCATTGCCGATTTTCTGCGTCGAAAGGGTGGCATGCGTGCCGCTCAAGCAGCTGGCTCACCCTTAGGCAGCCCCACCATGTCGCTCTCCTCCTCACCCGTGGGCATCTATCAGGATGTGGATGCTGTGGATGCCACCACACTGCCACCTTCACGCATGGGTTCCTTATCGCGACGTGCGGAAAAACCCAAGCTATCCAACGTGGAGCAGTACTATCAGGATTTGCGCATCAACAACTCCTTACGCGAGATATTTCTAAATCGTTTTGCGCACATGTTTCATGCCTACGAACACTTTGTCATTTATCCCAATCAGGCCAAGGACGAATGGCTTTCGAATCGCGAAACGCTGCAAAACTTTGACAAATCTTCGTTTCTCTCCGATCAGCCGGAACATCATCGCGCGTTTCTGTCGCGTTTTCTTGAATCTCAAATGTTTGCCACGCTTATTGATAACAAGATACTGGCCATGTGGGAGCCACTGCCCGATGAGCAGCTGCAGCTATTCGATCAGCGCATTAAGCTGCTGCGGTAAGCAATATATATATATATATATATATATATATATATATAGTTGTGTACACACTCTAACCTTTTCTGTTTCTTCACAGACGTCGCCATGGCGAGAACATGATCTGCGCCACCAGCTATGAGCCCTGCGTGCTCAGCCAGGACTCGCAGCAGTGCTTTGAGAAGCGTCTCAATTGCATTGACATTGAGGTAACGCCGCCAAGTGAGATTCTATCAAATCGTGCTGCCTATTTCCGCAGCTTTCCGCTGTTAGAAAAGGGCGTGCTGAATCAGGAGTGCGCCTCGAGGTAGTCTTTTTAGCATATTTTTGTATATCCCCCAAAACCACAGCACGTCCCTTTCCCACATCAAAAAAAAAAAAACACAAAAATTGTTAGCCCCATCATATTGCATACACTGGCCCTCCCCTCCCCCCACACCAACCCACTTAGTAGCCTAATATTTAGCTAAAAGTTTTTTGATATTATTGCAATTGTTAGACATATGTATTAATTAGTATTGTTTTTAAAGCCGCGTTCGTCTTCCATTAGCATTAACTCGTACTTTCTTTTTGTTCTTTTGTACATTAATTTATTGATTAACTAATAAATTTGCAAATCTCAGCAAAAACAAACAACAAACAAACAAAAATGCATTAACTGTTGTACAATTTTCGTTTCTTTTTCTTTAAAATGCATTCTACGTTTTGTTACTTGCACCGCATGCACACACACCATCTTTCCCCTGCCTTCCCCCCTTTAAATCCTTATGCATTTTGGTTCAACTTTTAGTTCCTTCAACTAATCCAAATCTCTATACATATCTTTGTTTTCCTCTCAAAAATTTTCACTTACAATTTCAAAATCATAACGTTAACCTCCATACAAAAAACAAAAAAAAAAAACCAAAAATAACCAAATCCCAAACAGAGGCAACAGCTTGCGGCGCGTCAAGAATGGCAACAAGTGGCGCACACGCGATATACCGCTGGATCAGAAGCCAACCAACAATGCCAACTCCAATGTGGCTATCAATCGACTCTCGGCCAATCTGACTACAGCGGATGTGAGTCCTGCTTTGATAGCACAGGCCAACTGGACGTTTGTGGAGCGTTTGCTAAAGGTAAATTCGAAAAACATTAATTAAAATTATTCCTAAACAATATCTCTGCTTTTTCTAGGACATAAAATCAAAGACAAAGCGCATGCTGCTCGAGAAGATGGGCACTGAGGCGGTGGCGCTGGGGCTCAAGGGCGATGGCATTGAGGAAAACACGCTCATTGCCAGTATGTGTGATCTGCTGGAGAAGATTTGGTCGCATGGCCTGCAGAATAAGCAGGGCAAATCGGCACTGTGGGCGCATCTGCAGGCATATTTGGAGCTGCAGGAGGCACGCAGCGCCAGTGGCGGTAACAACATTAGCAGCGTGGAACCCTCCACACCCGTTTCGAGCAGTCCCAGCAGCAACAAGATGAACATTGCTAGCGCCTCGCCAGCAATGGCCTGGAATGCTATGCGCAAGCGCATGGATTGTAAGTTAAATGCTTACTTTGCCAGCTGCCACTTTTGCTTACTCACTGCCTTACAGATTTGTCCACTTTCCAAACGGACTTTGAGAGTCCACCGAGTCCAAATCGCAGTCGTTCACGCGATCGTAACAAGTTTGTGGGCCTGGAGCAGCTGTGCCCGCTGCCCGAGTCGCTGGAGTTCGATGTCAAGTAGGTCTTATAACTATCACTAAGTATTTATACTAATAAACATATATAATCCTTTATAGAAACGTGCTGGCCATGGCGGACATCAAGACGCATATTGGCTATACACGCGCTTGGGTGCGTTTGTCCTTGGAGAAGAAGCTATTGTCGCGTCATTTTCGCACGCTGCTCTCCGATGATAGCCTGCTGCGTTCACTATACAAGCGTTCGGCTTTTCTGCGCTGCGAGGAGGAGAAGGAACAGTTTCTTTATCATCTGTTGACGCTCAATACGGTGGATTACTTTAGCTTTACCAACATTTATCCCACTACGAGTAGGTTGCGCTAGTCGAATTGTCATGCCATTTGTAGCTTAAATAACATTTACATTCTTTTTCACTTGGCCATGTTTAGAGTTACCCTATCGCGTTGTCATCTTTCCCTCACGCAAATATGGCTCCTATCACACCTCCAGCAATGTGTGGATCATGATTTCCGGCACCATGAATGAAACACAACGTGTGCCCGTGCCAAAGGGCTCACTTGAGTTTATCTTCCATGTGAGTGCCATTTGTTTAAGGTGTTTTTTAAAGTTGTAATTTGATATATTTCGCTATTTCAGTATAAGAATCTGGGCCTGCTGACTACCATGCGTATTGGACACGACAATTCGGGACAGAGCCACAAGTGGCTGGTGGAGCAGGTGGTGATGCGCAATGAGGTCACTGGTCACACCTACAAGTAAGTCGGCGTAATTAAGCCTGGGGGAACAATTAAACATGTTAATTATGATATATAGCTTTGAACTTGAACAGAAATAACATTTGGTCGTCATTTTTAAACAGCTGTAGATTGCTCATTGCTTGTGTGTTACCAGAAATAACGTTAGAATTTCAACTGGTCTGTTCAAATTCTAATGCTATTTAATCCACATAAAAATACAACATTTAAGCATAAATACCTATTAAAACACTTAACCCTTTAGATTTCCCTGCGGTCGCTGGCTGGGCAAAGGCGTCGATGATGATTCCACGGAACGCTTGCTGGTGGGGCAGCGTGTCTTCACCAACGTTAAGAATGCTGAGCTACTGCCGCCCACACGCACACCGCCGCGTACACGCAGTCCGAGTGTGCAGCGTCAGGAATCGGTGGCGCCATCGGAGATACAACATCAGCTGGGCAACTGCGTCAATGTGATTGTCAAATGGCACTATAAGCCGAGCAGGGATCGTGATGTGGGCACGCTAACAAATCTGCTATGTGGCGATGATGGGCTGGTCAAGTGCCTGGAGCAGGTCTTTCTTTGCGGCTTTCGTTCGTCGCGTTTCTTTGGACGCAATTTGTACATCTGGGATTACTTTAGTAAGTGCATGGCGTGTGCTTTGTTTATTTTGTATTAATTGTGTTAACTTTATAGCCAAAATCAAGGAGCTGTTTGAACAGAATTTGCAATTGGAACTGGAGGACTCGGCTTCCAGCATGGATTCCTCATTTAGTAATGGCAGCAACAATAGCTTGCCACGACGCGAGGTGACCAGCATTTGGCGACTTTATGTGCAGCTTATGGATGAGATTAATGGCACGGCCAGCACATTGGGCAAGGATGGCAAATTTCAGCTGCTCATTTGCCTCAGCTTGAGGTGATTAGTTGTAAACAATTTATATAAAAAAAGGTATATAATTGTGCTTTTACAGGGAGCACCTTTTGACGCGTCTTATTAAACCTATGGCCCTTACGAAGGTCACCCACGAGATGTACGAGGAGGAAAGCTTTTTGCGTCGCCGCAATCTTTTGACATTTCTCATACAAATTCTGGAGCCGCTCGATGATTGCCACATCGTGCTGGAGAACTCCATAACCCAGGGCATACGCATTCCATCACAGTGCTGAAGGCGATTATAGCAGCATCCAAAACTCACCCACAGACATTTGCAACCAGTGACCTAGAATACTCATACATATGCCCTTAAAAAACACACAGACACACACATACACACGGAGAATCTCTTAACAAAAACTCGAATTCGTTGTTAGTTTTATGTAAGATGAAGACTTGTATAATCCTTATAATCCTAAACAAATCCAATCGAATCACTTGCCATCCACACGCTTGCCAAGTGTTCCAAGTCAAAGTGAAGCCAAAGTTGAACAAAAATTCTGTGCAATTAAGAAATTTAAATCTAAAGAATTCTATAATGTTGTTCCAAATAATGAAAACTGCGTAGCTATTAGCGTTTAAGATATTCCAAATATGTGTATCATCTAAACCAATCTCGGTCAATTTTCCTAAGTTAGTGAAATTTATTTTCTACCATTTTCCATTTAGTTGATATATATACCAAAGAATTTTTGTGTTTTGTGACAAACAAACATTGCACATTTGTCAATTTTATGATATTATTCAAATACGGAGAGATTTTAAACAAAATGGTGTTTATATTAAAATCAAGCTTTATTTTTATTATTTACATTTCATTTTTATTTTACAAAGTTATTGAGTGTCAATAAATATATACAAAAGAAAGCAAGTTTGCAAAGTTGGAAATCAATTTGTTTTATTTTCAAAAGTTAAGACTTGGGGACATTTTGGAGAGCTGGTTTTTTTTTCAAAAGCTGTGGGTTTTCTAGATCTTTGAGCTGACCGTGTACATGGTATGTATTTTCTAATATTTGTAATATATAGATTTAACCAAAATCCAAATAAAACAATAGCTTGATGTTCTCTTAACAATTCTGCATCTTTCATTTTTCAAAAATGTTAATTTTCATTACTAAAATATCGAAAATAAAATAGGTATAAACTTGTATAAAATTCGTTGCTGGCGATCGTTGCACACGTAAAATTTAATACTAAAATACTAAATAAAAACAAGAATTTGGTATTTTTTGTGGTATTTTTGTGGTATTTTGTATTGATATAATTTGCCGGAAATGTTATTAACATAACAAGATTTTCAACGCAATTTAATGCGAAATAGTATAAATTCAATTTAAATCGTACTACTTGATTGCATAACTGCAAAAAATGCAGACTTTCAACGCGCAAATTTAAATTTTAACAGTTGAATACCTTAGCAGAGCAACAAGTGTGGCGGCTGGCCGACAAACTATCAATATGTATTTTCGCGAGCAAACTGTTAACTGTGACAGCTAGTTCGTTTTAAATGTGTAATTTATTAAATCAAGTTTTGGGGGAAAGTTTGGCGAGTGTGCAATTGTTGCTAAGAAATCTGGCAACGCCAACATAACTTGACCATTCACTGCGAACGATAACGATATGACACAAAATTGCCATTCACTTGTATCGCTGTACACGTACACTCACACTCACACACGTACACGTACACACAATTTTGACGTGATTTCCTTTTATTTGTTTAAAATAATAATTAAAAATACATTTTCAATGAATAGTTAAAACGTGCAACATTATGCTGAGTGTTTGTTGAATGCTGTTGCGCTTATTTTTGCGCTCAAAACGAAACGAATTTGTCAACTAGCAACAGCAGAAAAAGACAACATTGTTCGCATAGAGAGAGAGAGGAAGAGGGAGAGAAATATTTCTTTTGGGGAAGCGGAGCGAGAGTTATTTATTTCATAAGAAATTGCTATTAATTTAAACAAAACTGCTGCCTCTAAAATGGAACGGCGCGTCAAATTAAAAACAATTAATCCACACATAACGTGCAAAATATGCGGCGGATATTTCATAGATGCAACCACAGTGACAGAGTGTCTACACACATGTGAGTATGCCCAAATTGACAGTCTCAGTTTTTTTTCTCTGTTTCAAATTTGCAGTCGGCAGCAAAAGCACCTGGCAACCTGCACCGGCTACTCGATTACTCTTACGCCAATTGAAAGGGGTCAACAAATGCCGTTACTTTTACAACACACATACACACAAACACACTGAAAGCTTCAACTGTCAAAGCGACAAACGTTGCCGGCTGAGATCGCGTGGGAGTAGCTTCTGTTATGGTCCCCATACACTTTTATGGTCCCCATACACTTGATGCATAATCACAATCATTGCGATCTTGGTCAACGTGCAAAATTGACATATAACCCTGTAAAAGAAAATAGTTCAATTATTAAGCACCCATTTGCTTATATTATTATATTATCATATTATTATTAATATTATTAATTATATATTAATATTAATATATTCATTTAAAAAAAAACGAAAACAATTATAAGAAAGAAGTAGGTTTTGTGCTCCGGTCATAAAATGATGTAGCTTCTTATGCAAATTTATTAGAGCTCTTATAGGATAGAAAACATCTTTTGAAAATGGACGGAAACGAAGTTGTTGTAAACCGATTCCAGCGCTAATATTGAAAATTTCATGTGCTGGATTGGATGATTCTACCCTTTATTCAACTGAACTTAACAATTTTTAACACATACCTATTTTTATCAATTTGTTGCAGTCTGCAAAAGCTGTCTGGTCAAGCATCTGGAGGAGAAGAAAACATGCCCCACCTGCGACAACATCATACATCAATCACACCCGCTGCAATACATCAGCTTTGATCGCACCATGCAGGACATTGTGTACAAATTGGTGCCGAAGCTACAAGAAGGTGCGTCTTATAATATAACCCATACATTTTATATCTTTTATTCAAATACCTGTCATAAACCCTTTTAGATGAATCGCGGCGCGAACGTGACTTTTACAAGAGTCGAAATATGCCATGTCCAAAGGATATAACGCAAAACCATGAGGAGGACAATGAGAAGGTGATGGAAGCGCATGCCGAATCGGATTTCCATAGGCTCGACGAACAGGTCAATGTCTGTCTAGAGTGTATTAGCAATAACTTTAAGAATCTGCAAAGACGCTTCATACGTTGCAGTTCGCAGGCGACGATAACGCATTTAAAAAAGCTCGTCGCCAAAAAGATACTCAATGGCATCGAAAAGTATCGTGAAGTGAGTACACATTCTATAATATATACAGAGCTGTTCGCGCTTTCACTTTGCGGTTGTGCATTTCTATTAAAGTTTCTAATTTTCAATATGGTCGTGATACAAGTGAATTGAGTTTTGACTTGATTACAAGGGAATTCAATCCAAGCTTAAAGACAAGTGAATTAAATCCGCAAAAACTTGTCACAAGTGATAATTCGTAACATTAAAGAGCTTTCAACTTCGACCGAATCTTATCAAAGTGTAAACCGAAACAGTTCTGATAATCATAAGACTTTTGACTAATTTCCTTTAATATTTTCCTATTACAGATCGATATACTGTGTAACGAGGAGCTGTTGGGTAAGGATCATACGCTGAAATTTGTATATGTAACGCGCTGGCGTTTCAGAGATCCACCGCTCCGCCTGCAATTTCGTCCTCGAGTCGAGCTTTAACCAGATGTACATATTATAATATGTCAGCGCAACACTAAAATGATCTATTTTTGTATAATTTATTGACATAGTGCTCTATTATAAATATATATATGAATCTTAGGAGTTCGACCCCCCCCCCCCTGTCCCCCACTAGGCTTAGTTCACTCTTAAATATATGTGTAAAATGTACATGTATAAAGTCGGAATTATATAGTCGTTAAGTTTAATCGTGATTAGCATACTCCTCGTGTGACTTTTTGAGTTGCGACATTATCTATTGCGCCTGATTTAATCAAACACTTTTCCTACTTTCTTTCCACTTTCTTTTGCTAAAAACAATACGTTATAGAAATGCAATATTTTTGTATGTTTTTAGTTGTCATGTGTATTATTTATTAATTTAATGTACAAACACACGAATGTATATAGCAGTTGAGTAAATAAATTTGTAATTATGTAAACTTTATATTCAATTTGGTGGCTGACGTACATTCCTATAGCTAAAACGTGAATGCAGCTGAAATGGACGAGCTGCTCCTCTTCCTCTGTACATGTATGGAGGAGCATGTCGTGGATATGGCATAAAATAGGGATTCGGTGGACGCGAATGCATCGCAAATGGCAGCGGTCCAAACATAGGATTGAAATGTTGTCTCGGCGGATGATGTGGTGGCCAGCCCTTAAAAAAAATTGAAAGTGTTTTAATTGTTGGCAGAGTTGTGTTTATAAGCATTATCATTACTTTTCCATTGGCATTCAAAAAAGTTAATGATAGTAAAAATAGCATTGAAAAAAGTAATACTTATGAAAATCACATTTCATTAGCTTTGAAAAACATAATGCTAATGAAAATTCCATGTCTTATAATTATAAAAAGTAACGACCATTTCATAGGCATTATTAAAATTAATCATAATGAAAATCACGTTTCATAAGCATGGAAAAAAGTAATACTAATGAAAATCATTGGGTATTAGCATTGAAAAACGTATTGCTAATGAACAACACTTTTCATTAGCATTATAAAAAACGAACACTGATGAAAATCACATTCCATTAAAATTGATAAAAATAATGATAATTAAATGTTTTAGAAATGCATTACAAAATGAGCATTTTTGCATTGTTTCAATGCTGTTTAGTTTCACTAACATTATTCTTTTTTTTTTTTAAATTAACTTTTGAAAAATACATATGTGTATGTTATTTGTTTTAACTTTCCGATTTAGCTCTAATTATTATTTAAAAACTAAACATATCTAAAATGATTTTGAACAATAACGTTTAGTATTATTCCGTATTTTTAAAATTATTTTGAACATTTGTTTTTCATTTTCTAATGCTTATTTGAAATCAATTCATTATGATATCCATTGTGGATTACTTTTTTTTAATGCTAATGAAATGACAAATGATTGAAAAAATCAATTAAAAGGTTATTGGATAGATAAATATGGACAGAGAGGGTTTCTGGTTAGCTGGCAGGAGCAAGTGCATCAAATCAAATCAACTAACGTAGGCATAAGCATAATCAGCGGCAGGCACTGGCACAGGAACTGTTATGATACGGGGTGTTCGAGAGCGACTACGACTTCGCCTGCGACGCGATGAAGATGACGTTGATGCAATCTTGTTGTGGCTGCAACTGCGTCGATTGCGACGACGATCATAGCTTCTTGAATGCCGACGATGGGCGGATGGCGATCTAGATTTCGGACGCTCTCGCTCATGTCGCGAGCGATGCGCTCTTGGTGGCGTTGGTGTGCGCTTCGTTTGTGATCTTCGGTGTGACAAGTTCCTCACTCGATCCCGTTCGCGTACGACATCTGCGAAATAGGGCACCTTTTTCTTCTCACGTGAACGTGGACGTCGCCTTGAATCTACATATAAAATGACATTTTGAGTATTATGCGTTTGGCTGGGGGTCAAGTTGTTGGTAGGGATTGTTTGGGGGTTTGTAGTTCTTCGTCCATTGCGTCCTCCATATCAGCTCTTGTTCTTCCTTTTTTCGTTACGGAAATGCATCGATTTCTTTTGGAATTCACTTTCACAGTTTTGACACTATAAAAAAAACAACAAAAAAAACAAAAAGCATTGTATGCACATTTTAGCTAAATAACGCTTTCAAGTTTTAAACACAATACGGACCTCTTGGAGAACGGCAACTGCTGTCGGCATCCATATTTTATTAACATCCAATTTTATGCGCACTCCTCAATTGCAATGCACGTATAAAACGCAGCCGGCAACAAGGTTACGCATCATGTTATTCGCCTTGCAAATGTGACGTCACACTTTGAAATGTGGTATATCTAAACATCAGTTACTTTTCCGAAAATCGAAACAAAAAAGCTGGATTTAGGTTCAAAAAATTCTAAAAAAATTAAGAATGCTGTTTTTGGTGGCGGAGGTTGACTTTTGTTGCAAAATATGTGATAAAAACAATAAATAGTTTCTTAACAGTGCTGTTAACGATAAGTAGAGCAGTAGGAGTAGAATTGTTTTTGGCGGTGCCAAAACGCAAATAATCGTTAGAGTATAACTATTGTTGTCCTAATAATGCCATTATAATTAAAGTTGCATATGTTTTTAAGTTCTATGCACATTTCACAAGCATTTTAAAGTATGACGTCACATTAGAGTCAAATATTTTGCCCAACCTATAATTCATGTTAATCACAGGCCGAGCTGCACGGTTATAATCTAAGATTATCGAGAATCGATATCGGTAATCGATGTTTTTTTTTACTAGGGAACGCAACATTTTTAAATGTTTATTAAAATAAATAATTTGAACTTATTATAATTATAGTTTATTTTATATTTCTCTTCAATACACAATAATATTAAAATAATAATAAAAAATATCAACGTCAATAAGAAAATATGAATAAAATATATAAACTAAGCTCAAATCATACGGAATAGAAATTCTTAATTCCCAAGAAACTTGGCATATTCTTCGATTCAAAAAGTTTTTACTTGGAGCAAGTTTATTAAAAATTTGTAAGACATAAGTTATGTTACATAACTGTAAAATGCTGAAACGATTCCTCTTTCATTTGTTTATAAAGAAACAGAATCGAAAACGATTCGGAATGAAAAGTAAGCGGAATAAAAAGTATACAAACGCTATAAATTTGGTTTTGTATATGAAAAACTTTTCTGCAAGGGTATAATAAAATAATAATATATAATAACTTCCGGCAATCCAAACTGTTTCTTATTATTAGAACTGTCAAGGTTTCCAATTTCTGCAAAAGCAAATGAATTTCCAGTACATTTTCCACATTTCAGATATTGTGTAATAAATTCAATTAAATTTGATCTGAGATTAAATTTACTTGATATTAATTCACAAACTTAACGGAAATGATATAGACACGAATTTTGCAAATTGACTTCCGCATAGAGTGGAACAGATTCGATATATCTAAAACTCATTATACCCATTATATAAATAATTTAGAGACAGATAAAACCAGATCTCCATAGAGCTTGCCCGGTTTGTCTTTATCTGGATATTCGAAAGGCGTTCAGTGTTGAACTTAATCCTGTAATATTTACTATCAAATCTGCATCAGGATTTATTTGCTGCAAGTTGAAAAGAGGCTTGTGATTAATTTTGGATGCATGAAGGAGAGAAGTGGTACTACTTACGCCGCTTGACGCTGGCGAGCTGATGTTGAACCGCTGTGAAATCTCTTTATGTGAGAATTGCAATAGTCGCTGCGTACAAAGGCCTCCTCACAATATGGGCACTCGTATGGACGTTCGCCTGTGTGCAGACGCACATGCCGCCTCAGATGATCATTGGTTTGAAAGTTTTTGGGGCAATGTGGACACTTGAATGGACGTTCGCCCACATGGGTACGCATGTGCTTAGTTCGTTGACCACATGTGGCAAATCTCCTATGACAAATGCTGCAATCATATACAAGTTTTCCATTTTTCACATTCCTGCTATTTTGTACAGTTACATTTGGATGCAGACGCAAATGCCGACGTAGATGATCATTGGTTTTAAAGTTTTTGGGGCACTGGGAGCACTTAAAGGGACGTTCGCCCGTATGGCAACGCATGTGCTTAGTGCGTAAACCACAACGCTCAAATCTCTTATGACAAATGGTGCATTCATAGCGCAGTTTTTCTTCTTCTGTTTTCAATGGGATTGTATTTTCTGAAGAAAAGTCAGGTGTATTCGCGAAATAGGTAGGCAATCTTTGCTTCTCGCGTGAATCTGCATGTGGAATCGTTTCCGTTTTATATGACATGATTTCAACGGGATATGGAGTTTCTACTGTAGCACTTGGCGTCGACTTGGTTCTGTTGTGCCATCTGTGGATGCATTAGGAATAGTTTCGATTAAAACTTGCATTAGGAAAGGTATAACCATTACCCACTTCTTGTGCATGCGTAAAAGACGCAAATCTGTAAATTCCTTGCTGCACATATTGCATTTATGGAGCAGGCTGATCTCGGGCTCCACTTTAATGTTCACATCAGGCATTAGTAATTCCATATCCTGATCTTCCATTGTTGTGTACAGTTGTTGGTCATAGCTGTCACCGCTTTGCTGCCAGTCCAGCCTGGAGTTGGAGTCTAGTTGCTGCTCCTCCAACATAGAGTTGTCCAGTTGTTGCTCCTCCAACATGGAGTTTGCTACTTGCTGCTCCTCCAACATGGAGTCGTCCAGTTGCTGCTCTTCCTCCAGCTGCCAATCCAGCCTGGAGTTGTCCGGTTTCTGTTCATCCAACATGGAGTTGTCCTGCTGCCACTCCAATCCGTCATCGTCCAACTGCTGCTGCCGCAGCTGCTCTTCTCGCTGTTCCCTGCGTCTGGCTACCAAGTGCTGATAGCTTTGCTCACCTAAACGCTTGAATCTGAATGCATTTTGGGCACTTATCACACAACCCAAACATATTTGTTGAGTCAGTTCATCATTGGGTCGAATGTAACAATCGGCGCACTCGTTCAGCATGTCCGCCAGGCAGGGCTCCGGTTTGCCCAGGCTATTTCCAGGCTCCCGCTTTGCAAATATCTCCACCAATGTCACCGAACTGTTCAAACAAATACGGCAAATATCGTTCTCCATGTTTGACAACTTTTTCGTGTCTTTTATGTTTTTGTTTGTGCTCTAGTTTTTATGTGACACCAGGGTAATCGCACATAGTGCATATATCGATAGATTTTTGATGCTCCGCATATGTTCGATATATCGATAAGGCTAATAGAAGGACTTCATATTTGCGGTAAATGAAGTCAGTTTGATACATTATTCTTTTTATTTAAAATCCACCCCCAAAACCATAAAATTCCTCAAAATAAGTAAGAAATTAATTTGCAAAATCGTCAACTCTGTTAACTAGGTCAGTTTTTCAACTACTTTTTGTTAAAAAAAAATTGACATCACTGGCGCGCACACAAAATCAGATCAGCGCTTCTGCATAGCAATCAGCTTTTAACAGTCACCAGCTATGCAGACAAAAGCTGAGGGTAACTTCTCCACCGCAGAGCAACAAAAATTGCTGATTCCAGTTTAACGATTTCGAAATTTGTTATGAACCTGCGTAATTTTATAGCTTGGGAGTGGTTACGGGTATAAAATTTAACGCTTATAAATAGAAGAATTTCATTAACTAATTTTGATTTTTGTCCAAAAACTTAAAATCACCACTCGTTACGCTTAAGTTTCACTGTTTGTGGTTGCATGTCTTTAATAAAATTTCAGATTTAGATCAATTTTGTGCTTAAAGAAATACTTGCGCTGACGGTTTTGAAATCGAATAATAACTAACAACTACGAACAATTACCATAAAACTAGTTATATCCAGGGTGCCGAATTCATTAGGTGGCCTGGTTATAAATAAATTTGAACATAAAAGTCATTAAAGCATCAAGATAATTAACAGTGTTTAGAAGAATAATTATTTATTTTCAACATTGAATAACATTTCGAATACATATATCATTTAAAGGTGTAATAATCTGTTTCGGTCCTTTGAATACATTTGCTTAAATGCTTAGGTTTTGATTAAAATTCAGGTGGTTAGTTTTAAACAGCTTGAATACTGTTAATCTTCGAGATTAAAAGACACTTTAAAATTGTAATAAACTGTTTGGTACTCTTTTTCCTTTATCCAGTAATGGCACAAATGTTGAGTGCTAGTATATAAATATATATCATATATAATCGTGCCAGAAATGCAGAGTTTGGAAGAAAATATTTATCCTCTATAAGTGTTGTGTTGAAAATAGAATAAATCATTCTAAAAACTCATCCGTACTTAATAATATTAAATTAAATGTAGTTTTATGTAATTACATACAGCAAAAACATGTTGAATTGGAATACAAAATACAAGTTGTTTTTATAAATAGTATATATATGTGGAATTTTGTTGTTTTATCTCTCTCTCTACATATTGATATTGCGGAATGGCCAAAAACTACAGCTCAAACGGAAGATGTTGTGGGTTTTTTGGGTTTTGGCTTTATTGCGGAATGTGTGTGTGTGTGTTTTTCTTTTGTGAGGAGATGCTGGAAATTTGTTATTTTAGATTTCTACATATGTCTGGTGTTGCCAAAGTTAATGCCCGACTGTGTGGCGCCCTTATTGGAGCCATACTGTAGCGAGATGACATTCTGGCCGGCACGCAGCTGCTCATCGCTAAAGTTGCGCACATTCTTGTCCGCCTCCTTGGGTCCAATCGAGGGTTTGTTGAAATTGGAGGCCTATTTTCAAATACATGTAAAGATATTAATAATTTGTCGAATTTAATTGTTTTTTCAAGTTTTTTTTACCTTGCGGCCGAGCGACTGCAAGCAGATGACGACAGAATTGAGATTCTGACGTTCCCAGAGATCAACGCTTTGGAATGTCTCCTGTGTGGGCACACCAAAGTTCTTGGCGCACTCCAAAAATGCGGAAATGTTCTCCATGCATTTGAAGGCCATTTTGCTTTCGTTAACCTTCTTGATGCAGCCCGGCTGCAGTGCATTGGCCAGCTTGCACAGGATCACGCCATCCTTGAGCACTTCAAAAAAGTTATCCGTATCACCCGATGTGTTAATTGGCTCAGCTGTGACAGCCTTGATCCATTCGAGGGACTCCTGTGCCAGCTCCTCGCTGTACTTTGAGTTGATCTATATAAAATAAGAAAGTTTATTTAGTATTTTGTTCCAATACACATGTATATATATAACTATTTAAAGCCACCTTTGATTGGTATGACATGGCGGCTAAGAAGTTCTATAAAGACTGAAATAATGGTTTAGCCAAATATATATTATTGTGCTATCTTGCTGCAAAAAATATCTTAGATAAGCACACCTATCGTTAATTGTATAGTATACTAATATATCAAGTTTGAATAGGGATAAGATTGCAATTCTTTATACTTATATATACATATATGCAATACAAGAAATCTTTCTCTCTTGCTGTTCCTCTCTCTCTGAACTGCATGGAAATTAAGTCACGTTCTCAAAAACTCAAATCAATCTCCATATTTGTTAATGTTAAACTGCTGCCAATTGGCAAGCGCTTTGTGTTGGCCATATAAGGTCTAAAGTTTATGCCGGCTGAATTGTTTGTTTGGGCGTCCTTCGCAACCGATTTGGCGCTTGGAACAAGGCCCACTTGTTGAACGTTATACGTTATATATATACATATATGTTATTGGTGTGGTGGACATTGGCGCCATGTGAACAACGACAATTGAACTACAACAAAAAACCCAACCACAAACAACTCACAAATGCTTTAGAGAAATGTGCACGACAACTAGTTATCCTGTTTTCAGCTAATTCATTGCATTTTTGCTAGCTCTTTGAGCTTGCGGGGGTGAAATATTCAAAATATGACACAAAATTTATCTACTTTTGTTAAACAAGCACCTGCATTCCAAATTTGGCAATTCTAGCTTTTATAATCTTTAATCTCAATCAGATAGCTCGACATGGCTTTGCTGCTGATATACCTTTACATAAATGTGACTCATAATCAATTGGGCTTGCTTTGAAAGAAGGCTTTTAAAATAAACACAATTTCACACTTCAAAATAATACTAATAGTTAAATAAATTCATTCAAAGAAGACTCTTAAATTCATTTAAACAATAGTTTCCATAAATTAAAACTTATAATTCCAATTGGTCCAAATTTACTCAAACTGTTACATTATTTATTCGTTTTTTACTCCCTGTTCCCATTAAAAATGGGAAAAAGTACTGCAAATGTGTGTAACAGGCAGAAGGAGGCATTTCCGACTATATAAACTATATATATTCTTGTTCTCAAGACGAACTAGCCATGTCCGTCTGTCTGTATGAACGCGTCGATCTCAGAGACTACAAGAGCTAGAGACACCAAACTTAGCATGCAGGTTCCTCTGTACTGTACGCAGATCAAATTTAGGATTTCAAATCGCAAAAAGCTCCCACAATTTTAAAGATAAAGCTTTGATTTGTGGTACACATATATGTTTAATCAATGTTGATCAGCTGTGTAAATTTCAACACGATCGGATAAATAGCAAAAAGTTATGGAAGAATCTATTACCACCGTCTCAGCTGACAGAATCAACAGTTTGACAGGCACTTTACGAGTTAAGTGCACTGCTTGCTTGTAATGCAAGTTGGGAGCAGGGAGTCTCGTAGTCGATCACACTCGACTAGAGCATTCTTACTTGTTATAGGTAAAGGGTATAAGCAGTTAAGGGGGGGGAGGCACAAAGTTGTCAACTGAGTTTGCGTGTTATATTTCCATTTGCTGTGGGGTTAGGTTAAAATCAAAACTTGTCGAGCCCCGCCCGGTTAGCACCTAGTTATTAATGTTGTTTAATTGAATTGGCTGTCGCTAACTGATTCCAGATTAGCAGTCATTTATCAGATGGGCGCTCTTGTAGATAGTTCTCTCTACATGTGTGTATATATGTATATATATATAAGTTTTGCTCGATGAAATGAGTCTGACAGCAAGTCTATTAAAATGAATGATCTCAGAAAGAAACAAATGAAACGTTTTTGTCGCCAATTTGCTTTTGTTGTCGCAATTTACGAATAAAGATTGTTATTGCCTGTTGCCTTATCGCATGCCCCTAAAAGAAGGGGGGGAGTTCAAGTTATATATGCATAATGAAGGTGAACGGACTTTTGTGTGTGTTTTGAAATCTTTTGCAACGGTAGTTTAAATCTTATCGATAAGCTTATTTACGAGCTGTTTAAACTGCAAATTAATGGGCTAAGATATGCAGATTTATAGATAGAGTCATAAAACAATGGTAATTATATTTATGTCTATATTAAGTTGTGTTTGACTGATTGTTTTTTTTTTTTTTTGAAAAATATAACATTATTTATAATAGCCGCTGTACAGTTTCGAAAGCTCAAATTAAGCAAAAATTTGGCAAACACAAAAAAACGCCGTTAAAAACATTTAAGCGCTTAGCTCAATTTCGATTTTCTTTTGGATAGACTAAAACTGTTAACCCCAAAAAACAAAAAAAAAAAATAGAAAATAGCTGAGAATGAGCATAAACAAAAAAAATGGGGTTAAGAGCAATTTATCATATTTGTTTTTTTTTTTTTTTTTTTTTGGAAACAATCAATAAAAACTAATTTTGATTGACATCTTCTCAGTGAAGCTGATAATCATCATAGCGCTCTATGATAATTATGATGATGGCAGATAAATTGACACCCTCGAGGCATGCTGAATAAATTTTGATTAAAAAAAAACCACATACTTGTGGAGATTTCTGTAGTTCAGACTTCTTAATGTATTCAAAACGCATAAATAAAAAGCCGTTAAGACACTAATAGATTCAGGCCGATTTTCTACACGTTCTTCTCACCAACATAAACATATTTTAGGTAGTCTGCCCAAGCTATGCATAAATATAAATATAAATATAAATATTTTGTTTATTTGTTGTATCGTATTGAAATTCGCAAGCATAGCTTACAACACTTTTGATAACAAAAACAAGAAATCAAATACAAAAATAAACAATTTGTTTTTATGAAAAATGTCAAAGCATAACAATTATTTCTTGATTTTTATGATTGTGTATATTAAGAGTTGTTTTAATGAGTCAGCAGACTTGAGACAGCTCGACAGTATTTCATTTTTTTTTTATAGAGTTTCAAGCCTCGAAATACGACGACTCTAAAGTACAGTAAATAATTGCAAGTGTGTATATATGCATGTATTTGATATATACAACGTTCTGGAACGTGTTGCCTTATCGAAGAGCGCAAAAAAAAACAAATAGTTGAATGTGGCTGACGGGTGGGAGGATGTGATTGCGGAATATGCTTATCAATGCGTCGCTCTGAGCTTGTACATTCCAAAAAAGTCAACATTATCGCTACTTTTTAAGAGACTAGGCCAAGGGCGTAGGCAGTGGGGGCTAACCGGCCTTAAAAAACACGGATTATACGTTTTTTTTCAACACTCTAAACCTAAGTTTAAAGCAAAGCAGTGTTTCATTAAACAATTGGGCTTCTATTAGATAGAGTTTGAGAGTTGAGAATCTGTGAAAACCATTTCTTATAGAGTTGGGAACTATCTAAGTCTTTTTTATAATCTTTTTAGTATGTTTTTTGGCCAGAAAATGAACTATTCTAGTTTGGAAATATTCTATTCGATTAAAAAATCAGGTTTTTAAAATAAAACTTTGGATTTTGAAATTATAAGGGGTAATATATCAAAATAAAAATGATTTTCTGAAATAACTAAAACAAGTATACAAGAAACAACATACAAGCCTTTTGTGGTTACCACATATTGCGAAAGTAAATTTCCATTATATCTTCCCATTACAACTTTTAACAACACTTTGCGGATTGAATTCACTTGAATAAACTTGATATTGATCCATTATAAAAATTATTATAATATAAACAAGATAAAATACAATAAAAAAGCTGAGATTCAAGCTGAATTTCTAGCTGACATGCAAGATGAAATCCATCACTTTTTTAAAAATAAAAATTAAAATAAGATGTTATAAACAAGAAAAAAATGCTCCAAAAAGGTATTCAGTCGGGCACTAGACCAAGCGTATGCTTAAACTGTTTGAGAATTATAAGAGGCAAACTAAAAACAACTAACTTTCTTTTGGTTTTTGATTATGTTAGTGTGGATTGCTTTGATGCTAACAAATTTGATGTGAATTTCTTTAGATTTTTCTTCTCCTTCTGTTTATTTAATTTATTGTCTTTTCGATTTTCTTTTCTTTTTCATATTATATTTCAAAAGATGTTTATTACAGAAAAAGTATTAAGAACTTTTAAGTCATTTAGAATTTAACAAACTTACCATTGTGAATGTCTTAAATTTACTAGATGAAGTGCAATAAGAAAGTTTTGATCATTAAAAGAAATTTGAATTTCGCAAAACTTAGCTTTAAGTGAAAACCGGAACAGGCCTGATAAGCACTGAAAGCGTTTCGCATACAAATAGGTTTAGTTTTGACAAAGTTTTACGAGTTGTAAACTTAAAAAGATCAAATTTGTGTAAACTCGATTAAGTTTTGACAATGTAATGTTTCAAATTTGTTAAAATCGATTCAGAAAAACGAATTTAACATTGATCTACGCTCCTTTTGAGGCCTGAACAACGCCATAGATCCAAAACACAATTTAAAACCAGCATTAAAAGCAGTCAAAAATAAATGCGGAAAAGCGTAACCCTGATAATCAGAGAATCGAGAACAGAGAATAGAGAACTCAAAAGGCCAGAACGACTGACACTGACTTTGACTGACGACTACGAAACGAGACGGCCTCTGAATGTGACTGGGTCTGTGGGTCAGTTGATGAATTAAGCACGATTATAAACAGTTACAAACAGCGTGACAATGCTGCGACAAGCTGGAAGGGGGGAAAACTAATTAATTTTTGGTCAAGTTTTTTTTTTGATGAAGTTTGTCAGATATGTACAGGTACATTGTAAAATTCTAAGGGTGTTGCTTACCCGCACACGCAAGTCGCATTAGCGTGCCAAGCCTGAGAGTCTGTTCATTAGCTTGAATAGCTTTTAGTTAAATTAAAAGCTAAAGTTACTTGTTTACAAATACTTGCTAAAAAAAAAAAGAAAACCTGATGATTTCCCAACTTGCACAAAGTTTTTCCATTTCAAGCGGGCTTCAAAAACTGTACGCCAACGCATAATGGCAAAATGAAGCCCCATCATCATCATCATCATCAAAATCATCATCATCAAACTCAACATCATTACACCCACATATAATATCGAAAAAGTGAAAATGCAACGAACAAGAAATCGGTAAATTGCCAGTCAGCATAGCTATAAGATGGCTTCCAACGGTTCCAAATAATATAAATATCGAACTGCTGACGCAAGTTTCCGTTTCCAGAAGACTCCATTGATCCCACGTAATGTTCAAAATATTTATGTGCAAACATTTCTCATCAATGTTCTGTGTTTTTTTTCTCTTTTTTTCAATGTTTCTTGCCCAAATCAAAGAAGTCAAACTGTTGCAGTTGATAGTACTCGATTTTTATATACTCTGTTCAGCAAATTGTTTGCCAAAAATAACATAAAAATCAAAAATGCTTCGAAAAAAACACAAACTTTATATAAAACCAATATACCCTTCTTGCCTTAAGAAACAGCGTATAACAAAGTGACTAACGAGCGAACGCAACGGATCATTGCGTAATAAGCATTTTTTTTTTTTGTAGGATACACAAAGAAAACAAATTTGATCATGAGATGATGTCATTTCGCCCCGTCCGTGAATTTGAACTTTAGCAATAATTCAACCAAACAATGATTAGTTCAAAACTTTAAAAGTTGACGCATAGCCTTGTGTTGATGTGTGCGTAAGGCGTTACGTACGTCTACAAATACATAAAAAGGGGGAGTTAAAAGCAAGCAACGTTTTACAAAATACCGGCTGGCAATCTAACTGACAGCTTTTTTGCGATTATTCACTTCGATTTCGATTTTGTTTTTTTGTCGTTTTCGCTTTCTTTTCGCATGTGTCATGTCGTTGACAATTGCAAAGCTCGTTTTCCTGACCGATATTCACTTAAAATGCCAAAAATAAATAACCACTCGAAACAGAAAAAAGATATACAGTAAACGTAACGGGTAAACCAGGTCAATTATGTGACTGTTATTTGTTATTTTATTGTCTTTTGATAAATGTAAACATTGCAAAACATACAAAACTTTAAAGTTGGAATCATCCAAAATGTATTTCAGAGACCCCAAAAATAACTGTTGTTTAAAACTGAAACTATTCATTTATTATCGCAAAATTTGCACTAATACGGTTTTCAAAACAGTTTTTTTGAACGGTTTTCACGTGGAACTCAGAAATTGAGAACAAGACTTTAACAAAATTACTTTTTGAACTCTTTTTGCTCACATCTATTTTCGCAAAATTAAATTAGAAAGGTTCAATATTTAAGAAAAGGATTTCACGTGTAACACAGAACACCAAATTGTTTAAGTGGAATTGAGAACAAGTCTTTAACAAAAATATAATTTTGAACTCTTATTTCACACACCTATTTGGGCAAAATTTGATCAAAAAGGTTCAAAAAGCCAATTAAAATAAAGAATTCCACGACGAATTTCAGAACAACAAATTGACCAAGTGAAATTAAGAAAAAAAGTCTAAATAAATTTAGTTTTAACTCTTGTTTTAATCAGTTAATTCAAAAATTTAGAAATATTCAATTCCCTCAACTTAATTCAATGCTGTTTTTCTGCGCACCTTATAAAAATAAGAACTCTTTTTTTATTTTTATTTGTTTTTGGCATTAGAGATAGTTTCACCGGAAATCCAAACAACAATTTGATTTATGATTAAATTCTTGCCCCATAACATTTTATGGCTTATCTAAAAAATGAATGACAAGCTTACCTACAAGTATGACATACACACATACATATGTACATACATATGTACCTACATACAGAAACAAAACATAATTTTTTATGTACCGAGCTCGACAAGTTCCATTTAGAAAACTGATACCGTTGGGTAGTACTTGGGTTGCGGATGTATTAATGTGACCAAAACTATGTATGTATTTCTATATGTATGCATGTGTGTGTGTGTGGGGGACCCTGTGATTACTACGTGCCAACATTTCTATACATTTCTATAGATTTCTATGGATAGACGGAAGAATGGGCAATAGACAGCAACAAGAGAAAGACTAATTAATGGCAACATGGTCAAAGCGGGTTGCCTGAAGAAGGGGTTAAGCTTTTAAGGGGGTTTAAGGGTGAAAAGAGGAAAAGACAGCGAGCGAGAGGGGGAAAGGGCGCATTCGATAGTTGCTCGAATTTGCTGAAATTTGAGTTGTTGCCATAAAAGTACACACAAAATAACTGCCAACACACACATACACATACACATACACACGCATAGCAGTCAAATGGACAAACAATTTTTTTAAAGTTGATTCAGCGGCATGTTGTTTTTGTTTGCTTATGCCACACACACACACACACACACACACTTGCACTTACACTTTTAAGTGCGGCGCGCATGTGTATGCGTGCGTCAAAAGGTGCTATCGCTACGTGGGGCGCTTTTTGTCTTTCATATATTTTTTTTGGGAAGCTAACAACAAAAAGCGAAGGCAAAGACGAAGAGGAAGAAGAGGAGCAAGACGGGCAGCTGGCTGTGCAGCCCGAAATGACATCATCGCTCTGCTCTAGCTCTCTAACTCTCTCTCTCTATGTCTCTCACTCCTGCGCAGCCGTTCGTTGATCAAGGCAAAAAAGAAATTTTTCGTAGCAAATGTACTGCAGCTGGTACTTTATTTGTTTCGTTGGGTACACTGTAACGTATTTCTGTACACAATTTCAGTTCTATTTTTTTTTTTTAAATGTAGTCAATAAAAATTAGCTAAAGTTTATAAAAAAGCCAGTTAAGAAAGATATTAATAATTTCCCTTGTCATTTGATAGAAGTTATGTTTCTTTGTATTCCAATTGACGTTAGCATAGTCATCTAAAAATAAATATAATTTTTTTAAACGGAAACAAGAAAATTATTTAAATTGTCGACAGATATTGAGTTTGATCTACTTCCTTCTAATTTGGATTTTGTCACACAAATAATTTGGTTTAAGTTATTGAATTATTTATATAGGAATTAAAAGATTGTTCTAGTGTTTTCTAGAGCAAAAGGTTTACTTTTTAACCAAAACTGTTACTTTTTAGTCAACAATTTTAATTTTTTACGAAAAATAGTACTTTTTAACTTAAAAAGGTACTTTCAAACATTGGTACCTTTTAAGCAAAGCTGGTACTTTTTTTTAAAAACAAAAATGGTACCTTTGCTTTTTAAGAAAGACAGAGAGCGCGTTACAAAGGGAATGGGTTAGGGACTTTTGCTTTGGCCGCGTCTGTAACTGTAGACTTTGTTTTTGTAGCTGTCGTCGTCCATTGCTGGACTGCACTTAATCCCCCGTTCCCGTCCCCGCCCCCAGCTCTTAACCCAAGCCCTAACCGAGAGAAGCAACCATATACGATTTCAATTTCACTCACGTCGCTTTGGGGTTTGGGGCTGGGGACACACAGGGACACAGTGCATTGCGTAATTGCCAAGAGGGGTAAGGGAAAGGGGGCGGCGAATATGCAGATACATGCATACATACAAGCCCAGTTTTGTACATAAAATGCATATGTACATATGTAAATTGCAGTAAATAAGCGTAACTAATGTTGTCAAATTAGCCACAAACGTTTTGTGACAACGGAACAAAAAGGGAACATTTACAACAGGGGGAAATTTAAAAGGGGAACTTAATAAGCTGCATTGTGAGATCCCGTTGCAAGAAAAGTAACTAAAAGAGAGTATATAACTGTAAGTTAGACTTAAAGCTCAATCAAAGCTTAAACTCTGCTACTTAATTATTTACGCATGCATTGTTAGATACTTAGATACACACACACACTCACAGGCATACTTAAAGATGACTTATCAGCGCGTCATTGCAAATTAGGAATGAGGTCATTTTCGAAGACCATTTTTAGCCTGGTTTTGTTTTTGGCGCGCTAAACAGGCTAAAACTCAGTTTTGAAATGCCCAAATAAAGTCAATGCAGCTTAACACTCGCACACACACATACACATATAATATTTTTGGCAATTGTTGTTGTTGTTATGTATTACCTTACGCTGCGCTTCGGCCGCAAAGCCACTCTTTGGAGCACGATTCGAAGACATGTTAATGTGTGTTGTTGTTGTTGCTGCTGCTGGGTTTGGGCTGGAAACGGGTTTGCAGGGAGCGTTCGTTGCTTGGTCAAAAATTTAGGTACGTTCGTACAAAAACTTATCGTTGCACTCTTTGGCCAATGGAATGTTTATCACAAGTTAAGTATGGAATAAAATGCGCAGCGAAGCAAAAAACACGTCCGTCAACAACAACAGTTAAATGCGCTTTGAGCGCAGCTGTTAACATAGGCGCACCAAGAAAACTTTTCACTGAGCAGCTCTGTTAAGCGTACAAGAGCGACAATAACAGTGAGAGAGTTTAACATGAGCCGCTCTCAAAAGCTTACAGCGCTGCTAAAAGCTCTGGTCAGCTACTGTTAGCGATGATGTCATACAGTGATGCCAATTTTTTAACAGAAAATCGCTGATCTAGTTAACAGAGTTAACGATTTTGCCAGTTTATAATTTATTTTGCGGGTTTCTATGGTTTTGGGGATGGATTTTTAATTAAAGAGAATATTGTATTATTAGGAAATTTCATGATCTAATTTTGATTTTTGTCCAAAAACTTAACATCGCTGTCCTTCGGTAGCTCCGGTTTTTACTTATTTGCCCCTTAACAAGCGGCCCTCTTTTTTCGAAGCGGCTTACGGCTGTTTGAAATTGTTATCGGTTTTGTATACCCTTTAAAGCGGGCATAATGGTTTTGTCACTTAATTTGTAGCTGTTTTGTTGTATGGCAATGAGAAAGTGAAGATATAAAACTTTATATTAGTAGCACATGCCTTAGTTCTAATCACAGCATTCCAAGCATGACGAATGCCATTGTACAGAACACAATAATAACAAAACGAATGTTGAAGAATTTTTTTGTTTTAGTTTGCCTTGAGAATTAGTTACATTTTATTCACATAAATATATATTATGTAATTGTGGATTTTTTGTTTTTTAGTTGCTTTCAAGATAAGAAGAGAATTTTATTAGTGTTTCAGTGTTTTGTGTGTTTTTTTTTTATGTCTTCTATATAAATACAGGGAATTGCTTTTATAATTTTGTTTGTTGCTTTTGTGTGTAACATACATACATTTATAATTGTTATATTAAATATACATAGCTCTAGAATTTTTGTTTTTTTTTTTGTTTTTGTTGCAGCAAGACAATTTTCAATTATTGATAAACATATATATTATTTTATTTGTCTTTTGATTATATCGCCATTTAAGGTTTTTAACATAGGAAAGCATTTCATTTAACTAGACAAAGTATATGATTTTTGTTGCATTGTTATTAAATATGTATTATTATTAATCTATTAATGGGATAATTGGGATTTCTTTATCGATTTTTCTTGCTCTCATGCATGTGTTAAGGCCCTCGCGCTCAAGTACAAGTGTGTGTGCCACACACACACACACAAACATATGTGTGTGTGCTTTTGTATGTGTGTGTTTATTGCATTATAGACTATTTTGGGTGTATGAAATTTTTTAAATTTTTTTTACAATTTGTTTGCATGCTAAATAATTGTCTAGATACAGATTAAAAAATAATCATAATTTATTTTGCACATGGATAAATACAAATTACAAATATATTTGATGTATATATATATAAAAAAGATTATGATCGAAAAAAATATATATATATATAAATTGACGCAAAAATAATATACACAGAGAAAAAACACTACTACAATAAAAAAATTGACATAAGCATAATCAGAATTTGAAGAACTACTAAAAGTCCCTAATTTATTAGATCCTAGGTGTGTGTGTGTGTGTATGTATGTGTGTGTGTGTGTGTGTGTATAAGCACTGATATCTGATATCTGTGTGTGTTTTTGTTTTTTTGTTTGTTTGTTTATATAGGCTACAATTACATTCTCTTCGAATCGTATTGGACATAGGACAATAGTATCAGCAAATAATTTCAGTTTAATTTGTTTTTTTTTTTTTTGTTTAGTTTTGTTTTTTAATAAATAATACCTCACGATTCGTTTTTAAACTTAACTTATAAGAAAAACAACTGTGCAAAAATTGGGCAATAAACTCAGAGGGAGGGGCGGGGAGCAGACGACGATTGGCTCCCTGTCTAAATAATGGTATTATAATACCGCGTCTTTAAATTTTCTTTTTCTTTTTATATTGTGGAGGGGTTGTACGTAAACCCCCTGCCCTTTGTCGCACAGAGTTGCGACGGCTTTCGCATTACTTTTTATTACTCATACGTACTATGGGTTTTTCTTTATAATCTTTTTTTTTATGTATTGTTTACTAGTTGCTATATAATTTTCAATTATATATATGCTGCGTCTTGTTCAAGTTAGACTCGTTTAAACAAAATAATTGCAAAAAACTTTTGAAGCGATTTTGTTGCTAGCATAATAATTATAATCATATATAATTGTAATTAAATAAGATCGAATCGTATTGAATCGCATTTTGGGATCATATATATATATTGATATATCGAATTGCTTTGCATTCTACGCGACGCTTCATAGTCAATGTTTCTTTTTAAGCTTTTCCAACATTATGATTTTTATCATCATCTTTTAGTTTTTGTCTTAGTTCTTAACTAAATATTACATGCACTCGTTTTCTTTTTTCTTTTTTTACTTGTATCTCTTTGCAGCTTTGCCTCCGTTCTTTCTTTATATAATGCGTAGTTATATATATGTATAATAAAGTGTATATAGGTTTTTTTATAAGCATTTTTGTTTCCTGTTTGTTAGTATCTCTAGTAACCATAATTTGTTGCTTTTTTTCTGCACACTCTCTCTAGTCCAACCACACACATCGTGTCCATTGATCTTTCCATTCTATATTATCTCATCTTCTCATTCTATAAATAAATACTCCACACACATTTAGCTATATAATCAGTTTTTGTTTTTAGATAGTTTCGACAAACAATCTGGTTTGGTTTCCTTCAACGGATTCACAGCAACGATATATCTATATAGGAATATACATAGATTAGTAACTATTTAAATGCGTATATGTTAAAGTTAATGTTACCTTTATTATCGTGACTATCAGCAGTGACTAGCGTGTTGGTTGTTGTTGCCGCTGCGCTCGTCAGCAAGCTGTTGTTGTTATTATTGTTGTTAATGTGTATATCTTGTGACTCAATGCTCAGATCGATCAGCTGTGTAACAGCTGGAGTCACTGCATCCTGCAGCAGATTGATGTCGCTGCAATGAGTGAGTAAACGATTAGTTCAACGATAATCAAAGAAGATCAGTGTTGCCAATTATATTAACTTTGTATTGCATAGAAACCATAGATCGTACTTTTATATACTACATTACTCTGTTGAGGGATTAGAATTTTCCAAATTTTAATCAATACGGGTACCAATTTTAATATACTTTAATCTTGTAAATAATGTTTTTGGGCTAGTAAATAGTTGGCAACACTGATCTGATCGAATCGTCAGCATCTACACTCACTTCTTGTTATTCACATTCTCGATATGACCATTTCCGTTGGCCACTGCTGCAGCTGGTATTGTTGTTGCTGTTGTTGTTGTGGTAGTTTCCACATGCAGCTTCCCATTGCTTACCTCAAACTGTTGCAAGTTCTTGGCATTCTCATCGATAATCATATTGGAGAAATGGTTAATCAGCGAGTTCTCCTTATCCAGCACCGATTGTTCATACATGGCCTGGCTATTGGGTGGCTCCTCCGCCGGCTCCGCCAATTCCACCGCATCAACTATAGCGATAGGAACTGTGGGTGCGGCGGCATCGGTGCTGCTGCTAGGTGAGCCGCCGGCTGAGTTGCTGCTGCTGCTATTGCTATCGCTGCTCTCTTTGGGTGCAGTTGCGGTCTTGGATGCGTCATTGGATTCCTGTGAAGGAAGTTAAGAGTTTAGTTTGACTGAATTGGTAACTGCGGGAGTGGGAGAAGCTACCTTGGCGGGAGTGCCAGCGGCGCCACCTTTGCGTGTGCGCAACATAATGGCTTCAACACGTTTGCGTCGCTCTTCGCGTTCCTTTTCTTCGCGCTTGAGACGCTCGGCGACCTCGGCGCGATTCTTTTCAGCCTCCTCTTTGGCCTTCTTTTCGGCCTCATCGCGCTCAATGCGCTGGCGTTCCTCATCCTCGCGCATGCGTTGCTCTTCCTTCTCACGCTGCTGTGCTTCCTAAAAGTATTTTTGATATAGTCAAGGGAAGCTTTAGCTGGAATTCAAGTTCGAGCTGCTTACCTCGATGGCCTTGCGTAGACGCTCCTCTTCGCCGCGTCGCTGCTGCTCGGCAAGGCGTGTGGATTCCTCTTCAAACAGACGCTGGCGTTCGGCCTCCTCCTCCTGTGCCTTGAGCTCGGCCAGACGCTCGGCCTCCAGTCGTTGGCGCTCCAATTCCGCCTGTCGTTCGGCCTCCTCGCGGGCCAGGCGTCGTCGTTCGGCTAAAGCGGCCTTTGCCTGTTCCTCAGTCGTTATCTTTCTGGCTATCATCGATGCGGTCATCAAATCATTACCCTCTATTAGCGCATTTACCGATGGGGGCGTCAGCTCGCGCGCTGTCTTCTTTGGGGCAGCTATTGTTGCCTCATGCGGCTTCTCGTTACCCTCATCTGCCTTCTCCTCTACGCTGAAAGCAGCAACGGTTGGCTCTGGCACCGACAGCTCCAGCTCCACAGCTCCAACAACAACGGGCTCTGACTGCGACACTTGCTCGACTTGCACCGGTTCCTGTTTCACCTGCTCCGTCTTCACGTTGTTCCTTGCCTCCTTCTCCGCCTTGCTGACGACGGCAACTGGCGCAGTTACTGCAACTTCTGCAAGCAGCTCTTCCGTTTCCTTGTTGGTTATGCCGTTTGCCTCAACTGCGGGCGCAGCTGCAGTTGTTACTGTTGTTGTTACTGCTGTGGTGCTGCCAATGCTATTGTTGCTGCTGCTGTTGACAATCATTGATGTGCTCATAGATGGTGGACACTTGGGCTGACGACCAATGCGCTCCGTACTGGCTGTGCGGCTGGTCTGTGCCTTTGAAGCTGAGGCCGCCTTTGGCAACGGTTCCTAAAACAATAGATATTGATTTATTATCAAACTTACTTTACAAAAATTAATTAAACTTTGAGAGCTAGGTTTAAAAATTATAATTTCACTATAAGAAAAAGAGTTCTTGACACTATGGCAGTAGTTTATGAAAGAAACTATACCTTGACAAAGTTCTAAAACTTCAATAGAAAGCAAAGATTAACAAGACGAAGCCTACTTGATTGTTATTAAGACCCTAGAGAAACATAAAATTTTGTATCGGAGGATATCATCGTTGCATTTAATCGAACAAAGGTGGAATATAAATCTAACAAAAACTGCAACTAACTCAGTTTTTGTCAAAAGTAAACTTATTTCACTTTCATTTTTAGCAGCCCAATTACTGAAGCAACAAAAAGCCGCAGGACTAAGAGTAGAGACGTCTCCTTACCCGCTTCGATGGCGTCTTCTTCTCGGCGCTGTTCATACGCGATGAGCTAGAGGTCACGATCATTGAGGTGGACATCAGGTTCGCGGTTCGTTTGGGTGTCGTTTGTGCTGTAGACGTGGTGGATGGCGAGGCGGCTGTTGTCTTCACCGGCGGCTTGTTATCCCTTTTCAGTTTGTTGATCTCTGTCAAGGAATTAGAAAGCAATTAAAATGAGTTACAACAAAAATGGTTATCCAAGACTTACCCTCAAGGGACATGCCCGTGCCGGCAATGCTGGCTGGCCGTGGCTTTCTGGGCGCTGTGGCTGGCCTTCTGGGCACCAGGCCAGCTGTGGACAACGTTGTGGAGTTGGACATGGCGCTGCCAGGACGTGAGCCGCTCAAATGTCCATGTCCGCCGGGTGTTACATTACCAGATCGTGAGCCTAAAGAAAGCAGGAAGCAAACAAAAGGCCATCAAAACAAGGGGTACACAAGAGTGCTGTGAAGAGCAAGTTGGTTTTTTTTATAAATGAACAGATGAGCACCAAACAAAAATACGATCGTGTATAAAAAAAATAAATTATATGTTGTGATTTATATGACCGTCACCAGTAATAGTCAATAAGAATATACTCGTATATATTATGAAGTTCAAAACACAGGAAAACACAGTAAACCAAAAATACCTAAAAAAAAAGAGTTAAAACAAAGAACCAACAAAAATATAGTATACGAATAAAAATATATATAATATATAGAGGCCAAAACAGAAAAGACACAAAGCATTAAACCGAAAGGACGTATGTGAGTTTGTTGGGTGTATGTTGATATTGTGTGTGGGTGTGCATGTGTTTATGTGTGTGTAAACTATGTAACCACTAGAATTGTGTATTTCAATGGACAATAGTTGGGTTGATTTGAAAACATACGAAACGAACATAGAGAATGGCAATGCTCAGCAAACAATATGGACCAATGTTACTCCGATCTTTTGATATTATATATAGGCAAATTGTTGCTCAGATGAACTAAGGATTAGAGCTGGAAATTATCGTTTTATCCATACTATTGATATGCTATGCAGACCTGTTCTGGGTTTGATTTCTGCAAAGATTTTGTGGTTTGTATTCACTCTGAAGGAAAAGTTATTCTTCTCAATATTTAAATAAGAATTGAAAAATTTGCAAAATTAAATTTTCCATTTTCACTTTGCTTGTTGAATTCACGCTTCATTAAGATTAAATACAATTTCTAGCTTAAGTTAAAATTCACTTTCTGAAATTTATAACAGATCTGTTTAGATTGTTTTTCCAGCTCCAATTGAGATCATCTTGACATGGACGTTCTTCGTATGTCTTCCTACAGAAACTACATTCATAATACGCCAGTGTGTGTGTGTGTGTGTTTGTATGAGTATGTGTAGTTAGCCAATTGAAGTGTATCTGTTGTTGTTTGGTGTGCATGAAAAAACCCAGAGAACTACTTTATGAAGTTAACACATTTGAGTTCGACTTTGGTGTTTTTTTGTTTTTTGGGATGTAGGATTATCTAGTTAGGTAAGTTATGTACTACGTTTATGGTTTCAAATTTGTAAAATCTTCATTTTGCAAAAATTTAAGCAATAAATTTAAAAACAAGTTCGTAGTCAAGTTAGCTGAAGCTTAACATTTTATGAAATTTTGTTAAATTCATAGTCAATCTTGGTGTTTATGTTGAATTCATGAATTCTTGTGCTTGGGCACGCCATAAACGTACTGAGTTAAGTTGGTTATGCCACAAAATATTAAGTTAAGTTGAATTTATAGTTAATATTTAAGAGTTTTAGCTGGTTTCTCCTAAAAATTTTATGAAATGACAACAAATTCGCGAAAAGTACAATGTTAAGTTGACTGTGCTTTACAATTTCATGAAATGCTGTTAATTTTACTGAGAATTTTTGAATGCAAGTCGAATTCATGACACCATTTCATGATTATGTATTGAAAATGAAAATTACACAGTTAAATCGGTTCTGACTTTACGATTTCATGACATCATTTCATGATTATGCAAGCAATATACAGAAAAATACGGCATAAAGTTGTCTTAATCAGGCCTTTTCTGGTTTACACTTTCGGTGGTTTTGATAATTTTCAATTTTGTTAAGATTTTGCGGATTGAATTCACTTTCATTTGATCAGAAATTGAATTAACTTGCCATTGAAATAGTATTCAAATCACTAGATCAACAGCAATAAGAAAATGTTCAACCTTTAAGGGAATTTTAATTGCAGAAAACTTGAACAAAAGTGGAAACCGGAACAGGACTGGATATTTCATGAAAAAAGGCGAATTCATGAAACGATTTGCGCAAAATGAGCACAACATAAACGTAGTAAACTGTGTGTGTTTTATGGTTATGTAGGTTCTAGTTGTTGTAGTTTTGTGTTGTGTTTGAGTTTGTTTTTTTGTTGTTGTTGATGTTGTAGTTGTAGTTGTTGTTGAAGATTCGCACACACCTGCATTCACTAACAAACTAGGAGAGTTCATGAGCAACAATGAGTTTGGATCGAGGTCGTGATAACGGTAGTGGTATTGTTGTTGGTAGTAGTGTGGATTGTTAGTAGAAGTAGAAGTCGCATATTGTTGTTGCTGGGCACGCCTAGTCGCATTTGCGGAGGCTGTCGCGTAGGATGCGATGAGGGATGATGATTGAAGATATTTTTTAGTTGCGGCAGTTTGTAAGCCAAGATTGGATTGGCGTTGTTGTTGTGGGTGGTGGTGGTTGTTGTTGGTGTTTTTGTGGTTGGTTGTGGTATTGTTGTTGGGCGTGCCATATATCGACCATGAATTGCTTATCTGTGTCATGCTCTTACTCGAATCACGCTGACCGCCGCTGCCCAGCGGCCGAAAGCTTGTCGAGATGCCCCCACCAAGCGAATACTTTCCACGCTCACGTTGGCCACCGCCTGCCGCCAAATGTGTCATGCTGCGGGACATGGCACCCACAGCCGTTGAGCTGCCACTTGGGCCCGCACTGCCGGCACGCTTGCCACGTGGATTAGCACGACGAGCGCCACCAGGTGTGCCGCCACCCAAGGATGCCGTCTCATCCAGCATTTCCAGTTCACTTTCGCGACGCTCCCGTTCCAAAATGGCGCGCACATGTTCACCATTGCGACGTATGGGCTGAGCCAGCTGATCCAAGCGGTTCATCGAATAGGCGCGTCCTGTCGGGTGGTTTCAAGTGGTTGTTGTTGTTGTTGGTTGGTTGGTGATATATATATGTAAAGTGGAAAGTGGTTTCAGAGAAATTGTGTTGATGAATCAGTTTTCGATATCAGAATCATTTTGTTGTAGGCTGTTCTAGTTGTAGTTGTGGTGGTGCTTTTTGTGGTTCCTTATGCAGCTATATTTACAGTAGACGTCACAATAATGGGGCACAAAGTGGGGTTACGATATATATGTGGGAATGTGTGTGGGAGTGTGGTTTTGCGTGGTTTGGGTGGCTGGGTGTTTATTAGGTGTGTGTTGTGGGGTAGAGCTGCTAAAAATAATCGATGCAGCTATCGATAATATTGATCATTTTTCATTTAAAGCCACTTTCGATTGTTTTAGTAACATTTTGATCACTGTTATCGATGAATTGGTCCAAAACGATTGAAACATGGCGATACTCGCGAAGATACTTAATCAAAAACTATTAAATAATCGATGCGACTATCGATAATATCGATTGTTTTCATTTATCGCCAATTTCGATTCTTCTCTTAAAAGAATTTGATCGATAACTGCTCAAAATGGAACGAAACATAGCGTTTATCTCGAGCACTTAAACGAAAACTATTAAAACTATCGATTAACTGCACTATCGATCATTTTTGCAGCTCTTGTGTAAAGTGTAAGGTGCTTATAAAGAATGATAACTGATATCCGGGTTCGCAGGCTCAGGGAGTATACCAAAAAGCAAGAGATACATAAATCCGCCCTCTCGAGTTGTCGCAGCAGTCAGTCTATGGGTTTTCTTTAATCTTTTGGGGAAACCTACAAATGGCTAACTGAACGATAATGAATAAGATGATGACAACGTGATGAAGGCTGCTTGATGGAAAGGTATAATGATGATGATATAATAATAGGCTTGTCGCAACGACTGTTGTATGGAAAGGGGGCGGGCAGTGGGCGTGGCATAGGCAATGGGGAAATGGGCTCGGATCTTACCTGGAGTTCGGGGCGTGGTGCTTAGTGAGCTGCGCGAACCGTAGTGCCCGTCTCGAGGGCTGGGTATTGTCGGCATGAGGTCCGTTTTCCTGCGGTAAACGCTTCGGAACATTATGTTCTGTGATGTGTCAACGATATCTTCTGCAATTGTGGTTTTGGATTTGGATTTTTGTTTGTTGGGTTTTTGTTTATAATCATATTTTGATCAAAAAATTGACCGAACTTGGGACTCAAAAGTTTATTAATACTAATGCAAAAATGTATCATCGAGTAATCAAAAGCAAAGGCTAAAAGCAATAACCATGCCAAGAGAGAAATACAGAGACAGAGAGCGAGCGAGAGAGCTACTTTAATCGGGTTGGAGTAGAAAAATTATAAAGCTAGGGGCGGCCGTTGTTTCGGGGAGGATAATACAATTATACATAGAGCGAGGCAGGTTAGGGCTGTACGGTTGCTAAGTACGAGAGCTCTATAGTTATCGATAGTTTATATCGATACTATCGATGACAGTACCAAGGGCATTCAGATATATCGATTGTATTTTGGAATATTATAGTTTGGTAGCTGTTATTGAATAAGAAAATATATGATATTTTTCTAAAGCACTGAACACTTTTTATTTAACTATCGATAAGTATTGTACCTATTAAAAATATCGATAGGTATTCAGCGTTTGCGTATTTATATATTTGTATATATTGGATTACAACATAAAGCAATTATTGTTCCCAAAAATAACCTTCAATAGCATTCAAAATCATTTATAGAACTATCGATAATATCGATAGGTAAGAGACCACTCAACCAATACCAGTAAAATAAAAAGTATTCAGTGCTAGATATTAATATGTACCTATTAGGGCACAAATATGACCTTTTCTAAAAAACTGAATACCCTAAAAACAACTGTTGATAACATCGATGCAAACTATCGATAGTTTTTCTGCTCTATAAAGGTACTTCTAAGGGTAGGTTACAATTAGAATCATGCAAAACTGAGCGCATGCCGGTTAGGATTTGTATTACAAAGAGTTTTTTCTTAGAGGGGGGTTAGGACAACAAAACAAAAAGTCGATATAGAAAAATCGAAACGATAAAACGAGGAACAACAGGTATATAGAAGAAGTTTGAAGGAGGTATAGAAGAGAGACACCCTCACCCTTACGATATGAGTTATTGTTGTAGTTGTTGTTGTTGTATTGGCCTGCAGCAGCAATTGTTGTTGCTGCTGTATTGTATTGTCTGTGCGCAGTTGCTGTTGCTGCTGTTGTTGTTGCTGTTGGAGGAGTAGCTGTTGTTGTTGTGGAAATTGTTGATTTTTGGGCGTTGTTGTTGTGTCTACTGAGAATGGGCGCTGGCCCATCAATATTTATCTCGCTGCTGGCTATTGAAAGGGAAAATCGCTTGGGCGGCTCATCATTGGAAAAGCCCCAATTGAACACCTCATACATGGACGAAGACTTTCGGCGATGATCTGTGTGGGGTGTTATGACCAATTTGTACAGAGAGATAGAGAGAGAGATAAAGATTGTGACAACAAATTATAAAGGCTAACGGTGGAGCCTGAGAACTAGCTCTAGGTGAACTATATAAAAATCAATATAATATTGCAAATCAAATAGGTTAAACAAAAATCAAAAGTGTGTTTGTTGTTTTGTTTTTAGGAATAATGCTTGAAAGATATAGTTAATAACAGCCTGCAAAAACAATTTCAACAGGTACTTGGGTAGTGGGTGGTACATATATAGAGTACGTAATACATTTATATATATAATAATAGTTTGGCACGTAACAAAACTGAGATAGTTTTTTTTTTTTTGGTAAATTACAACAATTACATTGTCTAAAGTAATATATAAAACTGCAAAATAAATTGTTAAGATTATGTGTTTTGTGTGTGTGTTTTTTTGTGGTGTGTTTCAAGTGTGTGAGTTGTTTTGTTGTGGCAAATTGAACCAAAAGTATGTTTCAAGTATATGCGAAGGGATGTAAAAATGTCGATAGAGGCTACTCTTAACTCACCATCGTGTCTGTCCGTAGATGAGGAGGTACGCTTCTTATTAGCACCACTATCGGCAAGTTCACGCTCGGAACTTCGACGTGAGAGCGTCGTTCCAGCTACGTTCGATATGGATGTTGATCTGTATTAAAGGATAAAAACATTAATACTAGTTGAATCGATTGTATAAAGTAGCTCAATTAAAAGTCGTTAGTTGAATTGATTGTACTCAATCTTTAGTAAATTATACTTAAAGTTCATTCAGTTCCGTTTCGAGTGCCATTCTTGTTCCATTTGCCAATTTGAATACATATTTTCGTTCATTCTATTCAAATTAACAGTAAAACTTGACTATAATCAACTCATGTGCATTATATTAAGTTTTGGTTCATATAGTTCCGTTTTGAGTTTCTTTCTTGATCCCCCTGCTCATATGAATTCATCTTTTCGTTCATTCTATACAAATTGTATCAATTTACAGTAAAACTTGACTATAATCAACCTCTATGCATTATATTAATTTTCGGTTTATATTATATTTGTTTCATTTAGTTCATTCAGTTCCGTTTCGAGTTCCTTTCTTGATCCCTTTGCTCATTTGATAAACATCTTTTCGTTCAATCTATTCAAATTATAACAATTTACATTAAAAATTGATTGTAATCAACTTTTATAATTAATTTTTGGTTTTTTTTCGAACAGAATGAACGTACATATAAGAATAGGAAACAAACGAACTAGAAAATGATTAAAATGAAGGAGATTGCGACTCAAACGAACCAAAAGGAACGAGTGACTCCAACATATAACAGGAATTTACAGAAAAAATTTATAGCAATAGATTAAAAGGACTCAAACTCAACTAAATGAGCGAGAATAGGAATGTAATTCTTTATTTTAGTTGACTAACTGACTTGATCAAACTTATTCCAAACAATAGATTATGTTTTTAGGCAACTTGTAACTTACCTTCGCTGACCCCAATACTGACTGGGCGATACCAGGCCATAATCCGCTGGCACATCCAACAAACGTGGCGTTGACGAGCCAAAAGCAAAGGCAATTGAGTTTCTATCGCGTTTCTTTACTTCTATTCGCGATTCGCGCTCCTGTGTGTGTAAGTGAAAGTAAATCATGAGTCAGTTATAAAGTTAATTTTGTGATTTGTAATTGGCTTTTAATTATAACGTACCAGATTCTTTTTGAGAATGTATTCACGTCGCTCCTTTTCGGCCTCAATGATGGCCTTTTTGCGCTCCTCAACCAGATGACGCTTCTCTGTATCGCGCACGCGTATCTCATCGATGCGGCGTCGTCGCTCCTCCTCCTTCTGTTCCCTATACTTTTGCGCTGCCTCGGCCTGTGCACGCAGCTCTTCGATTTTTCTCTGTCGCTCCTCGTTTTGTCTATCACGCGCATATTTAAGTTTCTCCTCTCGATCTTTGGACGCTACAAAAATATATATATTTTCGAGATTTCAGATTAGTCAGCTGTGGTTTGAGCTTCTTAAACAAACAAAAACAGACACGTTTACACATTTCACATCTAAATGCAAGTTTTAATCAAAATTCACAATTTGTTGCTACCTGTGGCAGAAATCAATAAAATTTCCAGCTTTATCGTGCACTCTCTTTTATTTTATATTATACTATTTTTTTTTTTTGGCATTCGCCGGCAGTTGCGACGTTTTTTTAGTAACTGACGTCATCGACGGCATTTTTGTTGTTGTGCCGCGGCTTGCTATGTGGGTCAATTGACAACAAAGTACAATAACAATACACACACACACACACACTCGCACAGGTCGACGATGAGCAAATAAGGCATAAGAAAAATGTAAGCGCACAATTTTATTAAAATGACATTGGAGCAAAATGCAAAAAAAAACTAAATCAAGAAATAACAGCTGTCTTCCGAAGATAGTGTACACCCTTGCGGAGATGAAAATACCCTACAAAAATGCAAAATCCAAACGTTTAATCTAATGACGGCTATATGATATAGTTGATCCATCTTTATCAAACTTGGCCAACATGCAAAGAGTCTGTTAAAACTCAGAATTGTTGAGTTTGGTCAAGTTACGTTAACAAACAAACATACAACTCGTTTTTTAAGGCATTCTTCCTATGGCAGATATAAGATATAGTAGTCCGATTTTAATGAAATTGTGTCAACATGTTAACATTATGCTAAAACTCAGAATTGGTAAATTTGGTTGAGTTAATTTGAAAAACAAAATTTTCGACCGATTGATCCTATGTCAAGTATATTCGGCCGATTCTGAACTATGTACTGCTTGCAGGTAAATGAAGCCAAGTTTCATTAAGATAGCTTTAAAACTGAGAGACTTACTTACAGATAAATTAACAGATCGACTCGACGATTGATGCTGATCGAGAATATATATACTTTATGTAGTCGGAAACACCCACATTTCGCGCCAACTGGGTATACAAAATGCAAAAGCTGTTAAACAATCGGTCAAGTTTTTTGCGCATTCGTTGTAATCGCCAATCGCCAAAGAGAGCTAAGAGAGAGAGCTTATCGGAAGCGGTGTGTTCTCGATAGCGCGTTATCGTTTTGCAGATATTTATGGAATTTAATGACGTAATTAAAAACACAAATACAAATTCAAAGTGCAGCAGCTTTTACTAAAACAGGCAGCAAACTGTTTTGCATGTAACTTAATGCAGTCATAAATTTGTATCAAGGTCACAGAAAAAACATTGGTTTCGATAAGACAGAAGCTGCTTATCAGCTGTGGCATTAATAGGTGTCATAGCAAGCAGAAGAATGTCAACTACCTTGAGAGCTCAAAGACGCGTCATCTCTGTCTCTGTCGCCCACCTGAGCAAAGCAGTGCAGTGTGCGTGGGCAGCGACTGAGGCTGCGGCAGCGACTGCAGCAGCAAAAATAATATGTTTTCTTCTTTTTGTATGCAGTTTAGGGTAACTTTATATAACACATACACATATACATATATATATTTAAAGTAAATCTATAAAATGATGTTTGTCTTTACCTTTACGTTCGGCGCTGCCCTCTCGGCTTTCGGGTCGTTTGGGTATGTTTTCCACTGCAAGTAAATAAAGTACAAATAAGAAAAATAATATAAACAGACGTGTTTTGGTTTCATAAGATAAATGCTGTTGTTTTCAATACAATTTTCGCACTCACTTGATGAAAACAACAAAAATCGTACGCAAAAGCAAGGAATATCAATATTAGGGAAAGGAAAAAAGAAAATCAATCGGCTTCTGTTTTGCACTTGTAGGGCAAGGAGAAAAAAAAACACGCATTTGACAAGTCGTCGTGCCCATAGGGGAGGTGGCGGGCGGGGGTTGAGTTAGGTGTACGAAAGAAACACACACAAACAAAATGTTCAGCTGCAGCGCAGCTGCTGCCTCACGATGACTATTCGACACAGCGGTGACGGCAACAGCAGCAGCAGAAAACTGTTTTCCTCCTGGAACTCTTGGTACAAAAATGTATTTATAACTTGAAAACTCCGATTGCTGTTTTTGTTGTTGTTGTTGTTGTAGAGGGAGCATATGAAAATCAAGCACGGGGGCAAATTTCACCCATATGAAGAGAAGCAAACACTTCTTCTGGCTTCTTCTTTTTTCACATCGTTCGCTTTTTTTTTGAGTATGAGTCGACGTCGTCGTCTTCGTTGTCTTTGGTCGCTGCCCAGTCGACCCAACAATTTTTGGGTGTTGTATTTTGCTTTGTTACACGTTTGGTTTGCTAGTTTTTTGCACTTGTCATTGACGCGCACAGTTTGTTGTTTAGTTTGTGAGTGCATTTCACGTTTTTTAATGCATACCTGCTGGATTATTCGAATAATTTTCTTGCTGGCCCTCAAGACTCGCCATATTCTCACTTTATTTTTTTTCTACATCTACACCTATCGATACCGCGCACACAACTAACAACGGCATCGATAACGAGACAGCTACTCGATATATCGATAAGCTATGCTAACAAAAAGCTGACTGCTACAGACATCGCTTGCATTGCAGTGATGTGCTAAAAAATACCAACTTTTGTATCGATATTGGCGGTGCATTAAGTTTTATTCAAATATCGATACATATTCGACATCGCCAATGAAGCATCCCGCGTTTTGTGTGGCATTGATAGAAATTTGTTTTAATTTGTTATATTAAATAAAAACAATATGCCAGAAGAACCTGAAGTCGTTGTAGTTGATAAACGCAATAATTTGCCTTGGATTGAAAAGTTTCGACCCGTGAAGTTCGATGAAATTGTTGGCAATGAAGATACTGTGGCTCGTTTGTCCGTCTTCTCCACGCAGGGCAACTCGCCCAACATAATTATTGCGGTAATGTTTGAATGAAAACTAAATAGAAAGTTGTTCAAGTTAATAATTATTATAATGGTTATAACAGGGACCGCCTGGCGTGGGCAAAACAACAACAATTCAGTGCTTGGCTCGCATATTGCTCGGCGACAGCTACAAGGATGCGGTGCTGGAGCTTAATGCCTCCAATGAGCGTGGCATTGATGTGGTGCGCAACAAGATCAAGATGTTTGCACAGCAGAAGGTCACTTTACCACGCGGCCGGCATAAGATTGTCATTCTGGATGAGGCAGACAGCATGACGGAGGGAGCACAACAATCGCTGCGCCGCACCATGGAGATCTACAGCAATACGACGCGTTTTGCTCTTGCCTGTAATACATCCGAGAAGATCATTGAGCCCATACAATCACGTTGTGCCATGCTGCGCTTTACCAAGCTCTCGGATGCTCAGGTATTGGCCAAACTGATTGAGGTGTGCCAGCTGGAGAAGCTCAAATACGATGAGGATGGCCTGGAGGCAATTGTGTTTACGGCACAAGGTGACATGCGTCAGGCGCTCAACAATCTGCAGTCCACGGCGCAGGGCTTTGGCGATATTACAGGCTCGAATGTGTTTAAGGTGTGCGATGAGCCGCATCCTATGCTGCTGCAGGATATGCTGCAGCATTGTGCCGCCAATGATATACATAAGGCCTACAAGATATTGGCCAAATTGTGGCGTCTAGGGTATGCACCCGAGGACATCATTGGCAACATCTTTCGAGTCTGCAAACGTTTAAATGTCGATGAGCAAATGAAGTTGAACTTTATACGAGAGATTGGCATTACGCACATGAAGATTGTCGATGGCTGCAATTCGCTGCTGCAGTTGACCAGCTTGCTGGCTAGACTCTGCATGATTGGCGAGTCTCATTAGCTGCTACATATCCATTTAATTATCTCGTTTAAATTTTAAGTAAAAAACATGTTGAATAAATGAAAAAGTAAACAAAGAAGCACAGCTTTCTTTGGGTTGACAAAAAGATTTACCCTGCCAGATAAGCTTTTTGACTGATCGTTGCAATGACAGATATATGTTATAGTAAATCGATCTGGCCAGTTCCGTTATTTTTCCTATATTTACTCGCAAAACTCTGCGCATAGCCCAAAAACAAAGGAGCAAATTTCCACTTTAGCCTTAAATATTTTTGGATATATGATATTTAATAAACAAAATAGTTTTGAATTTCATAGATAGGCTCAACAATTTCTTAAACAAATCTAGATTTTCAAATATTTATACAATTTAAAATTTTATTTAATTCTAGTTCTGAACCAAAATGTAGTTACGCGGTTTTAAGATAGTTTGCAAACTGAGATTATTTTACATAAAAACTGAAACGCAAAATGTATAGGTAGATAGATAGATATGGCTAGTTCAAATCAGCTGTTAACGCTGATCAAGAATATATATACTTCGTGGGAATGAAAATGTATGCATGTATACAAATTCATAACAAAATTATAGCACCTTCAGAAAGGGTATTAAAAAGTCAACTTGACTTCGATAACAATCGACAAAACGCTTGCGATAGTTGCCTACTAAATCGAGTAATCGATAAGTTCGCCCAACGATATGCTAATGTTTCATAAATCGATAACTTTTGTACATCGCTGCATTTGTAGTTGAATTTTTTTCGCGGACGGTATAAGAATAAAAGAAACCAAAATTAGTCCTCAAAGCGTTTTAAAATGCAAATGCAAACATACAAATTGGTTGTCGTCGGCGGCGGCGGCGTTGGAAAATCGGCCATAACGATACAATTCATACAGGTGAGGCGGGCGAGGAGCACGAATAGAGAGCTGGTGACGTCGTCGTCGATGTCGCGGCCGCAGTTGCTGTCGCAGCAGTGCTGTAGCAATGATTTTGGAGTCGCAGTCTGCGTTGACCATAACAGTGACTTTGAGCATAGTTAACAGTGACTTAAAACATAGTTAACAGTGACTTTGAACATAGTTAACAGCAAATGTTACTCATCACTGTGGCATTTCTTATGTGCTGTGCGAGTGAGAGGAGCGGCGCGGCGGAGACGTAACAAGTGGGCTGGACCCTTGTTTTGGCAAAAGCAACAAGCAAGGCAGCAAACAACTTGATGTATTTGGAAACACATATGCGCATATGTATGTGTGTGTGTGTGTGTGCTACATATTTTCAAGCATACATCATCTTCACTAAAGAAAAAACTAAAAGCGCAGCGAAATGAAGTCCATTGAAATTGAATTTCGACGGCGACGTCAGCAGCAGGGCGGCACCCGCTTGCGGTTTTCCCTGTTTGTCTGTGTGTGTTTCTGTGTGTGTGTGGTTGAGGAGCCTGAGGTCAATTTCAGTGGACACCGCTCGTCATGGTCACGACCAGGGACTCTCTTTTACGTACCCCTACTCCCTCCCTTTCACCACCAACCCCACCCCCGTTGTATCATTCACAATGTGGCAATGTGTGGCGGCCGTTGCCATTTATTTTTAGTTATTTGCGTCATCTCCAATCTTCTCATGCCACATCCATTCATATGTATATTTACACATGCCCATACAAAAGAGTGAGCATTATTATTTTGTCGAGTGATCGCGACTAGATCATACCCTGTAATGATTTCAGGTACATTTCATTAGACATGTGTGTTCTTTTTTTTTATCAGTTTGCGGCGGCGTAGCCAAAATTGGAAACCCATTTTATCTAACTTTTGTACATTAGAACCTACATAACAAATTTCATATCTGTAGCTCTTCTAGTCTCTGAGATTATGGCTGTCACAAAGACAGATGGACATGGCTATCATATCATGCTCTAGTCGTGTGCTCGTGACTTGCAGATACCCTATATCTAAATAATACACATATTGATGTGTATGTTTATACAAATACTACTTTAGATATATTTGTTATTTTTAACAACTTGTGTGGGTTGAATCTAAAATTAGAAACTTATTATAAGTAAGAAACAAATACCCATTCCTGTTCCGGTTTCCACTATTGTTAAGATATGTTGTGAATCTGTTTCTATTTTCACTTGTAGGATAGACTTTTCGGATTGAATTCACTTGCATTTCATCACAGATTGAATAGAATTCAGAATTAAGAAAATTCAGTCCCGCAATTCCGAAAGTGTAAGCCGGAGTCATGGATTTCCCTTGAATGTTCCTATATTCATATTTTACCAGGAAATTTGAAACATTTAAGGAAATTTCATTTAGCAATTCCATAAGTGGAAACCAGAACAGGCGTGCTTAATAGTTTGAGGCTTTTACGACTGTTAAAAACGGATTGAGAATCTTTATAGTTTACATACTTAAGCACAACTTTATTATACCCATTTAAAGAATTTTTAATAGGGTACAGGTTTTTTAAAAATATTCTGTGTACATGCAAACGTTTATTCACATACATAAACATTTGTTTTATATGCAAAGAAGATTTCTCTACATGATACACACAGCATAGTATACAAATTGTATTTATTGTTGTTGTGGCTTAAGATGATAAAAGTGGCGTCTTTGTGTGTAAACAAATCAAAAGTGTTGCAAACTTAACTGACAGATCTTTCGTTTTAACTTGAATCTTTAAATTTTGCAGAGCTATTTCGTGACAGACTATGATCCAACCATTGAGGATTCATACACAAAACAATGTGTCATAGATGATGTGCCAGCCAAACTGGATAGTAAGTATATTATAATATATATATAAATTCCATTATTTATATACTTTTAAAACTCTTTTAGTACTGGATACAGCCGGACAGGAGGAGTTCAGCGCTATGCGAGAGCAATATATGCGTTCGGGCGAGGGATTTCTGTTAGTTTTCTCCTTGAATGATCATTCCAGCTTCGATGAAATACCAAAGTTTCAGCGTCAAATATTGCGCGTTAAGGATCGCGATGAGTTTCCCATGCTGATGGTGGGCAACAAATGTGATTTGGAGCATCAGCGTCAGGTCTCCTTGGAGCAGGCGCAAAATACAAGCCGTAATCTTATGATACCCTACATTGAGTGCAGTGCCAAGCTGCGCGTTAATGTGGATCAGGCGTTCCATGAGCTGGTGCGCATTGTGCGTAAATTTCAAATCGCTGAGCGACCCTATCTTGAGGAGGGCTACAAGAAGAAGGGCAAGAAGAAGTGCTGCCTGATGTAATATATAAAGCAGCCAATGCGAATCTCCTGGCACAAAAACAACCAGAAACAATCAGTCCTGTTCCCATTTCCGAATGTACTTTTCATTCCGCAACGTTTTTCGATATTGTTTGTTTGTTATCGAATGAAGTAAAAAACAATTTGTACTTGCATAAAGTCAAAAGTTTTTTTCTTGCGTCATTTAGAATAACCAACAATTTCGATTTCGAACGATTTGGATTGGAATCGTAAATGAAAACAGGCCTGAGTATTGAATGTAACGAGTATAACACCAAATTTTAATTATTAAAAACAAAACAACGCGTCGACTGAGCTATATATAGTATATAGAGTCCCGATGAGCAAAACCAGTATAACAGTAAAACAGCATACCAGTTAACAAACTATCCTAAAAACAAAACAGCATAAAAATAATGAAAAAAAAAAAACGAAACCCAAACGAAGTGCATTTTATACCTGCCTGCCTGCCTTGCAACAAAAACAACAATGAATCGAATAAGCTCGCCAAGTTAACTAACTAACTAATTAATGAACTAAGCAGAAAAGTGAAACTCAAAAGAAATAACAAACAAAAAATGTCCTTGCGTCCACGACAGCACATGCATGCATGCATACAAACATTTATAAATAACATACATACATACATATACATATATATAAATATACAATATATTTTTGTAATATTATTTGTTGATCAATAGGCAACAATTAAGGACAATGAAATGTTTTTGAATTAATTATGGTTAGATGAAAAATTGTGAAGTTTGTTTAAATTGAGCCAAGTTTGTCATACGTTAAAACGTTTGTTTCTTTGTTTAAGCCAAAACGTAATGTGTTATTGTAATTTGTATTGTTATTTACTACTAATATATAAACACATATATGTATAAAAGATATATATATATATTTGATATACCACTGAATAATTGCTTAAAATAATCGACTTTTTGTTACGCGTCATCGAAGATACTGTTTTTTATTTATTTTTGTTATATTTCATAACAAAAATTGAGTGCCTCGTTCTCGTTGCATTTAGTCAACAAAACAACAACAAACAACTACAACACCAACAACAAAAAGCAATTAAAATTGTTTTATTGTTTATATTTAGATATTTAGAAAAAAACGAAACATCAAAACGATAAGAACGCACAAATACAATAATAATTGTAAAAGCTCTAAAACTTATTCTATGTTTCTTTTTTATACAAAACGTGTATTTTTACATCATGTTTCAATTATGTATTCTTGTTTAACTCTACATCGCTTAACTTAACGAAACCTTTTTTTAATTTATATTTATATAACATCTATATATTATATGTATTTAAAACAACAAAAATATATGCGCAATTCTAATAAATACATACAAATCACAAATGCTTCCAAAAATTTTGTTTTTATATATAAAAAACAAGTAAGAATGCTCTAGTCGAGTGTGCCCGACTACGAGACTCCCTGCTCCCAACTTGCATTTCAAGCAGTTCAGCGGCAACACAAGCAAGCAGTGCACTTAACTCGTAAACTGCTTGTCAAACTGTTGTTGCTGCCAGCTGAGACGGGCGTAATAGATTCTTCTATAACTTTGGTGCTATTTATCCGATCGTGTTGAAATTTACACATCCGAAAGACATTGATTAAACATACATGTGTACCAAAAATCAAAGCTCTATCTTTAAAATTGTGGCTGTGGGAGTCTTTTGCGATTTGCGGGGGTGCGGGGGGGTGCACCCGAAATTTGAAATAAACTTGATCTGCGTATGGTATACAGGAACGTGCATGCCAAGTTTCGTGTCTCTAGCTCTTATAGTCTCTGAGACCGACGCGTTCATACAGACGGACAGACGGACAGACAGACAGACGGACAGACGGACAGACAGACAGACAGACGGACATGGCTAGATCGTCATGGCTGTTGATGCTGATCAAGAATATATATAGTTTATATAGTCGGAAATGCTTCCTTCTGCCTGTTACACACATTTGCAGTACTTTATAACTCCCTTTTTCCCATTTTTAATGGGAACAGGGAGTAATAATCAAATTATATAGAAATAAGACAAAACTGCTCTAAAGAGGTATTCAGTCGGGCACTACAGCAAGCGTTAGCTTAAACTGTTTGAGAATTATAAGCGGCAAACTAAAAATAACAAACTTTTTTTGGTTTTTGATAATGTTAGTGTGGCTTGCTTTGCTGGTAACAATTTTCTTGTGAATTTTCTTTAGTTTTCTTCTTCTTCAGTTACAAGAAGATTTAGTTTGTTGTTTTTTCGATTTTTTCTCTTTTTTAATGCTTATTATATTTCAAAAGTTGTTTAATAGCTCATATTCCATGGTCAAAAAAGCTGAAAATCAAGCAACTAAATCTGCATCTTATATCTGCCATAGGAACAATAGGTTGAAAACTGAGTTTTTCTTTATAAAACCTTTTTATTTTCAGAGATATAGCGTCGAAACTTGACAACTGCAAGTTTAAATACACTTTTTATAGATTGGTGGAACTTAATTGATATCGGAAAACTATGTCACTTAGCTGTCACATGATAAATGGTTTGAAAATTGAGTTTATGTATAAGAAACCTTTCTGCAAGGATACTAAATCTAAAAGAAATTTATTTTTAAACTACATATAATTTTTATATCAAAATGAGCTGAAGCTCTTTATCAATAGATGAAAATTGCGCAAGATTTAGATATATTGAAAAAGTGACGTCAAAGTATTCCAACGCGACTGTTGTCTATAGATAAAGCATCCTTATAAGTGCAAAAATTAATTGGACAAAATGTGGCAAGTGGCAATTGGCATGTGGCATGCGTGTATAAAAGCGGCTGCAACTGCTCTACAATTTTATAGAACTCAAGATGAATCCTAAGAGTGAAGTCCTGATTGCTGCTGTGCTCGTCTTTATGCTGGCCTGTGTGCAATGTCAAGTAAGTTTGAAGATTAACTAAATTAAACTTATTCAAATCTATTTCAAATACTTGCAGCTGACATTCTCGCCGGATTGGGGCAAGCGTTCGGCGGTAGGTGGTGCAGCTGGCGCTGGTGGCTTCTTTGAGTCACAGCAGAGCAACTGCAAGACATCGAATGAGATGCTATTGGAAATCTTTCGATTTGTGCAATCGCAGGCTCAACTGTTTCTGGATTGCAAGCACAGGGAATAGGAACGAAGCAGGATCAGACGGAGCAGACAGCATAAAAGACACAAATATTCTATGATTATAATGCATACGAGCATAGTATAATATAATATATATATATATATATATATATATATATCAAATATGAAGCATGTATGTTGTATGTACGAGTACACAAGGTAGTCGTAGTCGGCATTTAGATTTAGAGAACTTTCCGTTTTGTCTCTCAGTGTAAACATTTTAAAACTGAAAGCCAAATACAAAAATACAAATAAATAAGCGCATCCGATAATTCGTTGTTATTCATAACAGGCCTGCTTCGGTTTTCACTTTCGTCAACATTTTGCGGAATTAAAGATTGTTATTTATGTTGGACTAGTGAATTGAATTCCTTCTTAATTGAATTAAGTATCAAATGCAAGTGAACTCAATACGCAAAATCTAAACAAAAGTGAAAATATAACCGAAAGTGAATACCGGAACAGTTCTACCCATATAATTTGTTGTTAGACCTTGCTTTTCGGCCCAGAGAGGTTCAATAGGTGCTTTACCTTTTTCAAGTTCATCATCGAGTGTTTTTACCGAATGAATTTAATTTAATATAATTCCGAAAATTGCAACAATTAAAAAGCATCATATGATAATCGCTTTAAAAATACCATTTCATTTAAGTTCTGTATAGACAGTGCTTCAAAAGTTCAGTACACAACCGCACTTCGTTTCATTTAGAACTTGTTCAGAAATATGCGTAATTTTAATACACAGACTAGCATATTTTGGTTGCACTTAATATGGATCATTTCAATTGCAAATGTTGTAAACTGTAAGTGTTATTTCAACTATTTCCAAACATGCAAGCCAAGCTATAAATCTAAAGATTGTGATCGTGTCAAATGTATTTCGTTGAAATGCGCCAACATAAACAAATAACGCTCGCATAGTACTATATTATAAACAGATATAGTATATGAGTATGACCGGGACTAATGTGTGTCATGTAAACATCAAAAATAGTTTGTCAACGCCATCGCGTTTGTCGCTGGAATCCGTTGTACATTATCGGATGTCAAGCGTCAGTGGCCCAGTTATTTTAATTCGACAAAATTGGGAAGATATAGAAACTTTATATAGCCGAGAACTTAATACCCTTGCAGAGTTCAAAATACAGTTTTTTCAAACAAAATTGCATAGAAATCTAAAAATGTTTCAAATAAAAACAACATTTTCGAAGCATTTTGTCTACACTCAAAAAAAAAGTTTACGCCAGTTTGTGGAAATTTGACGTCAAAGTATATAAAAAGGGTATAAATAAATTTTAATCTCTTACTGTAGAAAAACCACTAGTTTAGAGAAATTTCTACGCCGTTTAAGAATTTCTTAGGTTTTTTTCTAACAGCTAAAGTTTTTTTCTGATTGGAAAACTCACTTTTTCTCAGTGTAAGCTTATAGGAAGCTGATTTTTATAAAACTCAGTCAAATGGAGCATAAGTTACTACAACTTAGAATAGATGAGCTCAGCTTTGACAAGAAAACAAAAACTTTTTTGAGCCTTAAAACTAAGTGAATAGTTTACATGGAATCAGGGAAATGAGCAGATTGCACAGTTCGATCAAGAATATATATATTTTATGGGCTCAGAAATGATCTACTGTGATACAAATTATAATACAAATGTATCAAAAATACCACCGTGAGTGAAAGACTGGAAGATTGAAAGACTGAAAGCGTGAAAGACTGAAAGAGTGATAACTACCATTTGATCACACATGATCAATGATCATTTGGACAGGCCCGCAATAGCCACTGAACCGACCCTGTTCAGGCCTCGTTGACGCTTCCGTTCTGCAAATCTGCAGATAATTGCGACGCATCAGAAGAGTCAACAAACGTTGAAACGCATTAATTGTACAATAATTGAATAAATGGATGAAATATGTAATTACAACACGCTTCAGCTTGGCTGACTACACAAATGGGGCTATCGAAGAAGCCGTTCAACAGTTGGCAGGCATATTTTGGAGCAGCAGCACACGGATTTCGAAAAATAATGTTGCTGGATGAGTTCTGTGTGAAGGTGTATTTTTGGCCACTGCTTTCGTATTTGGCCAGCATTAAGGGATTGTGTCCGGTGTATCCGCCAGGTTACTTTCCCATCTATTCCTTGCCACCGCCCATAGCGACATTAACGCCTTCATCCACGTCCGCAGTGATACCAACGTTTCAGCCAACGCCGCCCTTGATGCAGACGCCGCCCACATTTCCCACGCTGCCAACATTTCCCACCAGCAGCAGCACCACAACAACAACAACAACGACGACAACAACTACAAGCAGCAGCAGTTCCACCAGCACCACCTTGCCCACAACGTGTCCTACGCAACCTTTTGTTTGCCTGCCCGGCGGAGCCAGCCCGCTGCCCAATTGTCCCTGCATTGATCCTCGACAACAGGCGGCGCTGGCGGCAACCACGCTGCAAATCGGTTCGGATATGATGGTCTTTGTGCCGCTCAGCGGACGTCGTCGTCGTCGGCGGCGTCATGTAGACGTGGCAACTATTTAGAGCTTCCTTAGCTAACATCCAATCCCAAATTCCAGTCACTTCTTCCACTTCTTCTAATGTAAAATGCGCAATAAATTATTAAACAAAAAACAATTGGCCAAATATTTCGATGCACATTGATAACCTGTAGCTGTACCTTGTACCACCTTTCCACGCTCCATATCTACTCCTCATTTCAGCCCAATTCCAGAGCTGCTATGATGCACACGCCCGCGCCGGCAGCTGCCAGCCACTGACCAGCTGCAGTCAGCTCATCGAGGAGTATCAGGCGAGCAGTGCCTCCAATGAGTTCCAGACGTTTCTGGGTCAATCCATTTGTGGCTTCGATGGCTCTAGTTTTTTGGTAAACTTTTCCACTTTTCATACTCGTTCATCTTCTAAGCATGCGTCTTGCCAGGTTTGCTGTGCCACGGCGCCACGTGCACCTTTGGTCAGCCGCAGTCCCAAGGAGTATGTTCTGCCCAGCAGTCCGCAAGCTGGTGCCTTTTCCTTCTCTGCTTTGGGCGCAACCACGCTGAGTCCACAGCAGCCTGCGATCTTTCAGCCTACGAGAGCTGTGATTCTTCAGCCCACGCCGCCTGTCATCTTTCAGCCCACGCCACCCGTCAACCAGGTCCCAATTGTGCCGCGTCCAACTCTAATCTCTCCACCCGCCATACCGCCCAGCTCTAATGCCGGTTGCGGCATTAGTAGCGCCACCACAAACCGCGTGGTTGGCGGCATGCCAGTCAGAAAAGGTAAGAAGAATGCCTGCTCCTTAATCTCTTAAAGCTACTCTAAGCGTGACTTATCCACAGGCGCTTATCCCTGGTTTGCTGCCCTGGCCTACTATGATGAAACCAATCGCAATGCGCTCAAGTTTCTTTGCGCCGGCAGCCTGATTAGTTCACAGTTTGTCGTCACCTCGGCGCACTGCATCAATCCAACGCTGGCCTTGGTGCGCCTGGGCGCACATGATCTCTCCAAGTCAACGGAAACGGATGCCATGGACTTTCGCATCAAGCGCACGATTGTACATGAGCAATTTGATCTGGCTTCGATTGCAAATGATATTGCGCTGATTGAGCTGAGCGGCGAGGCGCCATCTAGCGGTGAGTGGCAGAGTTATGCTTGCATAACTTTGTCAAAATTGATCCGATTTTCATGCGAAATGTCTTTTTGCCTTCTAAATTAATTTTGTCATTCAAATATTATTTTATTGCATTTTTGCAAAATATATAATTTGATTAATTTTTTAAGAAATTTTCCTACAAATTGAACTTTTTATTCCAAATTAAACAGCAAATATACGACCCATTTGCCTGCCCGAAGGTAGCAGGTTTCAGCGTGAGGACGAATTCGTTGGCATGAATCCCTTTGTGGCTGGCTTTGGGGCAACCAAGCATCAAGGTGCCACGTCAAATATGCTGCGCGATGCACAGGTGCCGATTGTATCGCGGCAGAGCTGCCAGCAGAGCTACAAGTCTGTCTTTCAGTTTGTGCAATTTAGCGACAAGGTGAGCCAGCTCCTAACGGGTTTCCGTTCCATATATAATTCTCATACTCATTGATCTCCTTCGTCTCCTTCTTCTTCTCACTCTTGCAGCTGATCTGCGCTGGCAGCTCCAGTGTCGATGCCTGCCAGGGGGATTCCGGTGGACCACTTATGCTGCCACAGGTCAGTTACACACTTCATTCTGACTCATCCATTTTGAAAAACATTTCTTGAACCAGTTTCTGAGCTCTACGAATCCCCAAGGTGGTTCAGTTAGCGCTAATTGGTGGGGAACTCTGCGCGAAACTGAGCTTACAATCGATTTCGTTGAATTCTAAAAATGTTTTAAACAAATTTATAACAGCTCTTAACTTTATTTTTATTTGACTTAACACATCTTTATTTTCAGCTGGATAGCGGCACATTTCGTTATTATTTGCTGGGCATTGTTTCATTCGGCTATGAATGTGCGAGACCAGGTTTTCCTGGTGTCTATACGAGAACCAGCAGCTATTTGAACTGGTTACAGCAGACATTACGTGGTGTTTATAGAGGCAGAGCTCGCAGATATCTCTCGCACAATTCCTGGCTTCAAAATATACCTGTTTCATAAGTTATTTGCTTGAGTAAAAGATCTACAGATCTGTCGTTTTGTTAAATTTATAATAAGTTTAACATATATTTTAAGCCTTCCTTGTAAGCTTCAAAAGTACCGAATACGAATACAGAACTTTCCTGTTTTGAACAACAAACAAAATAACCCTATACAACAGGAATTTGTTTTCCACACATTTCCAAGTTGTTCTTTTATAAAAAATCAACAGCTGTAGTTTTTTTTTTTCCAAATTTTAATATTTTTAATTTTTAACATCATTTATTTTTTTCATTTAATTTTAGGTTTTTTTTTTTTTTAAATCAATTGTGTTTTTTAAAATAAAAAAACTTACCTTTTAAAAATTAAAAAAGAAAAGAATATTTTTCAACTATTTTTTCAAAAAATAAATAACTAAATATTTCTCAGTCTTTTTCTCCTTTTTATTCTCCCTTTTCAGGAAATCGGAATACAAGAATTATACAAAATTTGTTGTTTAGTGTAATTACACTCACGTGATATATTTGTTGAGTGCTTTCCAATATTCTCCAACATATAATGAACTTTCGGATTTGCATATACGCTGAACTTTAGAGTTTTACAAATGTAAATATATAAATAAATTTGTATAAAACGCAGTTAGTTAGACTTCCCCGTGTTGGGCACTAAAAACCGGATTGTGCGGTTAAGTAATATCATATAACCGATTGGCTCATAAATCATTATCAATTGACATTAATAGTTAAGTAAAAAGTTATTGTAATAATGCAGTTGAACACATAGACAATATAAGACAGAACTTGGCAAAGATGTCAATCATGGATAACGGATTCCACAGCCGGAACTAAACAGCAGGAGTCTGAAATTCCCGCTATAGAAGACAACCAACACCCTGCTGGGACCTGAGCTGCATGCTCAAAATAAATTACTCATCGTCATTGAATCTATATAGAACCACGATTGCAATGTTCGCATATCAATTGCCAACTTGGCTAATCAAAATTCCACTCAGATTTCAGTTTAGTTCACGACTATGTCATCGATAAGCATTGACTGCTTTTTGCGAACTGAACAATGCACCATACAAAAACAACTAGTATTATTCCAATCTCTTCATCAGCATTAGCTTTCTAGCATTCTAAAACTCTCAGCTGTTATCTCAATTACAGATCTATAGCTTATAGCAGATCTATAAAATGAGCTTTTATATTGCCCAGTAAACAATTTGTTAAGCGAAACCCATGTGGATTGACAGCGCCAATTAAGTTGTCTTATTTTACAGCTTCATTAGCGTAATGTGTACTATGGAATGCAACTAAAATCCGTTTAAACATGACAAATAACATGGCTAATAAGCATTTATTTATTCTTTTTATTAAGTCAACTTTTGAGTCACTTAAAGTGACAAATCGTTAAGACATCTAGATGGACAACTTTTCATCCGCCTTGGTTTGGTTTCAACTTTAATTTCAAAGCATAACAATCTTATTATTTGTAATACCCTAACAAAGGGCATTTTAATATAATTACAAAATGTGTAAAGCATTGAATGATGGTGTTTTTGAATCAAAAGAATAATTAATTTTAGAAGCTTTTGAAAAAGTCATTGAAATCCATGGCAGGAATTCCAATCTATAGTTATTTCATATTAATTAAAAAAGAAAATTTATATAAAATTTGAGCAGTATGCAGATTGTTGATTTAAGAAAAATGAAATTAACAAAATAATCAATATTATTTAGAATTCTGCTCATATCTTCTCAAAAAGCAAATCATGGCAACTTCTTTATTAGGCCAACAACTTATATCGATATAGCCAACGGTAGTTAGCTAATTATTCTTGTTATTCTCCCAACAAATATGTAAATTTTGCAAGTTAGGCTAGAGATTTGTCATCTATTTATAGGCAAGTGCACGACAATAGAAACTACAGCTTATATTTTGTAATAATTTATTGATATTTAATTGATGTCTACTTACAAGCTGTTACAGTAGAGCCAATAGAGCGGTTAAGGCCAAGTTCCTCTCAGTCTAATAACAAACGGCACTTCGTTAACATCGGGAAACGCGCAACGAGATCTTCAATTTAATTCTAACCAGTACTAAAATGAAATTAATACTTAGTGTTGTGATTACGTTTCTCTGCCTTGCCACGCCCTCGAGCGCCCAATTCAACAGGCAAGGGAATAGACAAGGTAATAGACAGGATCACAGACATGGTAATAGGCAAGCTAACAGGAATAAAAATATTAAAATAAAAGACTAAGAGTCGTTTCTAGTCAGCTCGAAGGTCCTGTGAAAGACTATACCAAAAAGTGTATAAGTATAAAGAGGAATAACACCTCTTTACTATGATTTTTCTCATAATAGCATTAACAAACAGCTCATTTAAATCTCTGCTAGTTTCGCAGAAGTGCTTTACGCCGGAGCAATACGTTGGTAGCTGTGTGGCCCTCAGCTACTGTCCCCAGGTGACCAACGTCTACCAGGTGGCCGATAGACAAACGGCGAATAACTATGTGATTGAATTGTCCCGCAGCTGTGGCACGCGCAACATCAACGGGGATCCTGTGGTATATATTACATATTTCTTGCCTTTTCATCCTATTTATGCCAAGATTTTGTCAACTCTTCCTTAGGTGTGCTGCACTAGACCAATAACATCTAATCCGAATCCAGTGACAGAACAACCGCCAAATCCTTTCTTCCCGAATACGGTTACACAGCAACCACCAAATCCATTCTTCCCGAATACGGTAACAGAGCAACAAGCTTCAAGTCCTTTCTTGCCCAAAGAAGTTGGATTTGTGTCGCCACAGCCACCGCCACAGACAACACCGTCACCTGCCAACAATCCCTTCTCCACGCCCGCGCAGCAACAAGCTCGTGGTCCCAGCTGTCGAAATCCAAGTGGATTGCTTGGCGAATGCGTCGGTAAGTTTGTCAAGTGAATCAAATTCCAATCTCAAACCCAACTCTAACTTCCAACACAAATCTTTCACAGAAATCAAGAGCTGTCCATCCGTACTAAATGAACTGCTTGTTAAACAAAAGGATGCCGAGTTTGCCAAATATTTGCAGGCCTCCAATTTAATTTGCGGCCAAGTTGGAAAAACTATCTGCTGCCCCACAGGTCAAACGGTGCCGACTCCAACGATCCTGAAGCCAGTTAATCCATTTGAGATTCCACGTCGTTTGCCCACTGTTTCCGAGGGTTGTGGTCATACCTCAGCCACCTATAAAAAGATCGTTGGCGGCAAGGTGTCCAAGAAGGGCACCTGGCCCTGGATAGCATTGCTTGGTTACAAAATTCGAGGTACTACTAAATTTTTGTGTGGTGGCACACTAATCTCCGCCAGACATGTTATCACCGCTGCCCATTGCATGCGATCTGATCTGTAAGATAAGCTTAATCCTTGCCAGAAATCCAATCAATTCAATTCCTCTCACTTACTTTCTCAGCACATTTGTTCGTCTGGGTGAGCACGATCTGAGCACGGATACGGAGGCTCAGCATATTGATATAAATATTGCAAAAGTAGGTATATTTTAAAGCGATCCAATCCGATCTGTTAAATATATATTCTTCTATCCCGCAGAAAGTTTTACATCCTCAATACAATCGTCAAAATGGTCACAATGATATTGCCATACTCTATCTGGATAAAAATGTCGAGTTTACCAATGATATTCTACCCATTTGTATGCCCAGTGAACCTAGCCTGCGTTCCAAATCTTATGTCAACTATAATCCTTTTGTTGTGGGCTGGGGCAAGACCATGGAGGGTGGCGAATCCTCAATGGTGCTGCAGGAACTACAGATACCTGTGTTGGACAACGAGGTCTGTCGCAGCAGCTATCAGAAGGTGAATCGTTACTTTACCGAGGATCAGTTCGACAGAGCTGTTCTCTGTGCGGGTGTGTTGACTGGCGGCAAGGATACCTGCCAGGGTGATTCTGGTGGACCGCTGATGACCACGGAGAGTGTCAATAATCAAATGCGCAGATTCTATCTAATTGGCATTGTGTCCTATGGTGTGGGCTGTGCTCGGCCAGAGGTGCCAGGTGTCTACACCAGCACACAGTATTTTATGGATTGGATAATTGAGAAGCTGCAGGAGACACTGTGAGCTGTAAGAGCAGCTCCCAAGTCTATTTGCAATTGTTTATTTATATTTATTAGATATTAGGAGAATTAAGTTATAATATGATAATTATATTTGATAAAAATAAATACTCCTACTTTAATATTATATCAGACTAACAAAATTCTTGGCTTTTTAATTGCTTTTGCTTTTCTTGCAGAACTGCAAGTTTGTCTTTCAGTTTGTGCAATTTAGCGACAAGGTGAGCCAGCTTCTAACGGGTTTCCGTTTCATAAATAATTGGCATACTCATTGCTGCATCTTCTTCTTGTTCTTACTCCGCTGGCAGCTGCAGTGTCGATGCGTGCCAGGGGAATTCCGGTGGACCACTTATGCTGCCATAGGTCAGTTAGACGCTTCTTTCTGACTCATCCAATTTTGAAACAACAATGTGAGCTTTTCGAATCCCCAAGGTGGTTTAATTAGCACTAATTGGTTTGGTGGGGAATTCTATGCAAAACTGAGCTTGCAATTTTCGATTGATTCTGAACAGATTTGTAACAACTCTTAACTTCACTGACTCTTAACTTCAGCTGGAAATCAACATATGGAATGCCCGTTCGGAGCGAAATACACAAATTACTATATAAAATCTGTATAATTATACTCACGCGATATGCACGTAGTGTACTTTTCAATATTCTCCCACAATATTATATAAGCTTTATAATGAACTTTTTAATTTGAATATAAACTTGACTTTTGAGTAATACAAATATAGCTAATTACTTGCTTCGCGTTTCATAAATAAATCTTAATAATATGTTAGTTTATAGTAAGTGTTGTGCACTTAAAACCGGAATATGCGGTTAAGCAATATCATAATACCGATCCCTTAATAAATAGTTCTCAATTAGCATTAATAGTCATCTAAATTAATATTGAAATAAACAATATTGATTGATGTCAAATCAACACACAGATAACGCCTGAAATTCAAACCATCTTCATATAGATTTATATAGAACTACAATTGCAATGTTCTCATATCAATTGACTCTATAGCTAATTGAAATTTCAGTCAGATTTCAGTTTAGTTCATGACTATGAAAAACACATAGTATTATTCCAATCAGCATGTGCATCTAGCATTCAAAACTCTCAGCTGTTATCTCAATTAAAGATCTATACCTTACAGCAGATCTATAATAAGTATGAAAACAATTTATGAAGTGAATCCCATGTGGATTGACTAGGACAATAAAGCTATTTTATTTCAGCGTCTTTACAGTTTTATTAAGAGTTTTATGGAATGCAACATGATAATTATAAACTATTCAAAAGCATTTGTTTGTTCTTTTTATTAAGTCGACTTTTGAGTCACTTGAAATTCTTATAATTTAGCAATGACAAATCGTTGAGACAACTAGATTAACAACTTTTCATCCGCCTTGGTTTGATTCTTGACATTGTTGAAATTCCGATTTCAAAGGATCGAAATCGGAAATGGAGACAGGCCTACTAATATTATTATTATCTAGCTTAAGTTACTTTAATTAAGTTCGATTAATTTTTTAAAATGTAGGATATTTTTGTAAAATTGTATATATACTTAATCAGTTGATATACCCAACTCTTGAGAACATTTGTTATTCATAATAATAATATTAATTTGCATGCTTGGCTTGGGATTTGTCATCTATTTTTAGGAACATAGAATTATTACAGCGTGAGTTTTGTAATTTGATTTGTATTTAATTGTTTTATAGTAAATTACAACTTACGTCAATTACGTAACTTGCTAGTTAATAAGAGCAGTTAATGTCAGTTTCCATTCAGTCTACTAACATAAGGCAGTTCGTCAACATCGGGAATCGCGCTTCGACTTATTTCTAATAAAGAAATCTAACTAAATTTACAAGTCGAGATGATCATCAAAATGAAATCAATACCTAGTGTTGTGATTACGTTACTCTGCCTTGCCACGCCCTCGTACGCCCAATTCAACCCTAACAGGCAAGGGAATAGACAAGGGAATAGACAAGGTAATAGACAAGGTAATAGACATGGTAATAGGCAAGGTAGCTGGAATGGTAACAGGCAAGGTATATGCGAGTATTTAAGAACTTAACAAGATTTACTCGGAGTTCCAGTGACACCTAAGCTCATTTAAATCTCGGCTAGTTTCTCAAGGATGCTTCACTCCCGAGGAATACCCGGGTGACTGTGTGGCGCTCAGCTACTGTCCCCAGGTGGCCAATATCTATCAGCAGACCAATAGGCAAACGGCAAACAATTATTTGATTGGCCTCTCCCGCAGCTGTGGCACGCGTAGCATCAACGGGGATCCTGTGGTATGGATTACCTATTTCTAACCACTTCATCCTATTTCTGCTAAGCTTTTGACCAACTCTTCATTAGGTGTGCTGCACTAGGTCGATAACTTTGAATCCAAATACGGTTGGAGAGCAAACACCAAATCCTTTCTATCAAAATCCGACTACAGAAGATGCATTTGTGTTGCCACAGCCACAGCCGCAGACAAAACCGCCACTGGATAACAATCCCTTCCTGTCCAGAAATCCTGGATCGAATTCACAGGTACAGGCACGTGGTACCAGCTGCCGTATTCCGGGTGGAATGCTGGGCGAATGTGTTGGTAAGTTGTTGACCATCACAAAGCCATGCCTAGCTTATGATTCCCTTTGACGATCACAGAAATAAAGAGCTGTCCCTCCGTACTAAATGAACTGCTTGTTAAACAAAAGGATCCCGAGTTTGCCAAATATATTCAGGCCTCCAATTTGATTTGTGGCAATATTGGTCAAACTATCTGCTGTCCCACTGGTCAAACGGCAGCTACTCCGGCGCCAGTGCGTCCAGTGAATAACGTTCAGATACCACGTCGTTTGCCCACCATCGCAGAGGGCTGCGGCCATACATCGGCCACCTTTAAGAAGATTGTTGGTGGCAAGGTGTCTAAGAAGGGCGCCTGGCCCTGGATAGCACTACTTGGCTATGATGATGGATCCTCCTCACCGTTTAAATGTGGTGGCACACTCATCAGCGCCAGACATGTTGTCACAGCTGCCCATTGCATTCGACAGGATCTGTAAGATGAGCTTAATCTTTACCAGAAAACCAATCAATTTCAATTTCTTTCTTCCCCAGCACTTTTGTGCGTCTGGGTGAGCACGATCTGAGCACGAATACGGAGGCTCAGCATATTGATATAAATATTGCAAAAGTAGGTATATTTAAAGCTCTCCTTTACTTAACTCTAATATATATAATCTCTTTCCAAATAGTACGAGTCACATCCTGAATACAATCGTCGTAATGGTCGCAGTGATATTGCTATACTCTATCTAGAACGGAATGTACAGTTTACCAATGATATCCTGCCCATTTGTATGCCCAGCGAACCAAGTCTGCGTTCCAAGTCTTATGTCCGCTCCAATCCTTTTGTTGTGGGTTGGGGCAAGACCATGGAGGGCGGCGAATCGTCCATGGTGCTGCAGGAGCTCCAGATACCCGTGTTGAACAACGAGGTCTGTCGCAGCAGCTATCGGAAGGTAAATCGTTACTTTACCGAGGATCAGTTCGACAGAGCTGTTCTCTGTGCGGGTGTGTTGACTGGCGGCAAGGATACCTGCCAGGGTGATTCTGGTGGTCCGCTGATGACCACGGAGGGTGTCAATAGTCAAATGCGCTTCTATTTGATTGGTGTCGTTTCTTATGGTGTGGGCTGTGCTCGGGCAGAGGTGCCAGGTGTCTACACCAGCACACAGTACTTTATGGATTGGATAATTGAGAAGTTGCAGAATACGCCCTGATCTGTAACAGGAACTGTAAGTTGCTGCATTTGTTTGCCATTTTATATATCTAAGATTTACCTAGTTGTAGGGCAGCAAATTAGATTTGATATGAAAACTGTATAGGTTTTAAATGTAATGCTCTAATTATAGTTTATATTTGTGGGTATTTTAATTTTGATATAATTAGTTTCTAAATTAAGTTAAATAAATTATAATTTGTATATAAGTTAATTCTATAATTTGTCTGCAAGGGTATTTCAATTTTGCCATAAGTTTTGATTTCATGTTTTCTTTGGAAACATTTAAATTGCACATATTTGCATAAGCAAATAAAATTCCAATTAACACATAAATGGCATAATTATAGCTTAATGGCTTTAATTCAACTAAATTAGGCAAGGTTGTTATTCATAACAAAAATGTTACTGTTGCATTTGTCATCTGAAAATGGGAAAGTGCACAAAATTACACGTATTATAAACTGTAACGCGAATTTGGTGCTTTTTGTTTCAGATCTAATTGATATAGTTGCGAGTCAATAATGCGATTAAACACTCTCGATTCATGCGAAAAACGCGCTCATTGAGAACAACTTTGCAGCTTAAAAAACGCAGTTGTTGTCGTTGTGGCTGTCGGCATATAAAGCGCGACTTTGTATGCGATCGGGTGAGTATGTAAAAATCTCGAAAGCCTCGTCGAAATCAAAAAAAACTTGACCAAAAAGTCCAAAAAGTAACTTTTCGCCAAGACGCGCTCAGTCTGATAACGTGCGGCAGATCGTTAACATCGTGAACGCGCTTCGATCTAACTATAAATACAAAAAATCTATTAACAATTACAAATACGCAATGATTACTAAAATGAAATTAATATTTAGTATTGTGATTACGCTTGCCTGCCTTGCCAGTCCCTCGAGCGCCCAATTCAACCGTAACAGGCAAGGTATATATGCCATGTATATATATATATATATATGTATATATATATATATATATATATATATATAGAACTTAGACGCTTGCTTTTTTTCGCACATACTTTTCTCAGCTAATATTTAATAGCTTTAGAGATTCTTAACGACTAACCCGTTGGACTTAATCGAACAAAAAAATAAGTTAAAAAACAAACAAGTTGTCGCGCGTGGAAACCAGTTTCATTAGCCGCAACGTAGTCTATAAAAATATATTAATATTTTAGCAATGATTACATGCTTATAACACACAAAAAAAAAACACAAAAAACAAACATTCAAATTACAAATATTATACGAATTTTATTTAATTTCTGTATTTGTTTTTGTTCGCTGGCAAGTTTGTTGCCTAAGTCTTTTGTTTGCTCTGTGTGGTTTCCCCAAACGTTTTCTTATACTTATATTAAACTTGTCGGGAATTGGCAAAGTTTTTTGACTCTACGACAAGTATATAATTTGGCTACAAGTTCAAAATTCGTAAAACCAGTCATTGTCACTGTCATTGCAAGTTCGTCTCAAGGTCAACTGACCCAGCAATGTTTCCTTAGAGTTTCTTTCTTCTTTTTGGGGGGGTTATTAAGCATATGTATTTTGAGCACGTTTTGATGAATGGTAAAAGACTATGGCAGACAAGAGAGAAATAGTAGAATATCAAGTGCACAAAATTACTAGCTCAAAGGTGTAAAATAGAAAATGTTCAGACCTTTTCTGGTTTTCAGCATTGCAAAGTTAAAATTTCGATAAATGTTGAAATTTTCATTATTGTTGTTGAATTGAATCCAATTTTATTCAATCCTTGTCGAACTGCAAGTTATCTTTAAAAAAGTAAAAACGATTTCTACTTTATTCGAAAATAGGGATAACAAATAGAAAACGATTCGGCATAAAGAGCTCTCGGAAATGGAAAATACTTAATATACTAATTCGACATATCCTCAAGACTAACATTATAGCCAGCCTTAAAGAAAACAAGTTATTCAACTTATTTCTATTAAATTAAGCAAATCTTAAGCTCTAGTCAAAACAATAATACAGAATCATTTCTAATCTGCGGCTTCATTTCTAGTTCGTCAGAACTGCATCACTCCTGAGCAATACTATGGCAGCTGTGTGGCCCTCAGCTACTGTCCCCAGGTGGCCAACATCTTCCAGGTGACCGATAGGCGTACGGCGAATAACTATGTGATTGCCCTGGCACGTAGCTGCAACACGCGCAACATTAATGGGGATCCTGTGGTATGGGAATATCTATTGCTTGCCTCTTCATGCTATGCCTGCTAAGCTTTTGCCCATTTTACTTTAGGTGTGCTGCACTAGACCCATAACTTCTAATCCAAATCCGGTTACAGTGCGACCCTCAAATCCTTTTTTCCCCACCACAACTGAGGGTGGTTTTGTGCCGCCACAGATACTGCCGACGCGGCCACCAGCAACACAGGCACCCACCGGCAATCCCTTCCTGCCGCCAGTGACCCAAAGGCCAACAGCAGCACCCATCACCTCTGCACCCATCACCGCTGCACCGGTCACCTCTGCTCCACAGGTGCAGGCACGTGGTCCCAGCTGCCGTATTCCGGGTGGAATGCTGGGCGAATGTGTTGGTAAGTTGTTGACCATCACAAAGCCATGCCTAGCTTATGATTCCCTTTGACGTTCACAGAAATCAAGAGCTGTCCATCCGTACTAAATGAACTGCTTGTTAAACAAAAGGATCCCGAGTTTGCCAAATATATTCAGGCCTCCAATTTGATTTGTGGCAAAATTGGTCAAACTATCTGCTGTCCCACTGGTCAAACGGCGGCCACTCCGGCTCCAGTGCGTCCAGTGAATAACGTTGAGATTCCACGTCGTTTGCCCACCATCGCAGAGGGCTGCGGCCATACATCGGCCACCTATAAGAAGATTGTTGGTGGCAAGGTGTCTAAGAAGGGCGCCTGGCCCTGGATAGCACTACTTGGCTATGATGATGGCTCCTCCTCACCGTTTAAATGTGGTGGCACACTGATCAGCGCCAGACATGTTGTCACAGCTGCCCATTGCATTCGACAGGATATGTAAGATGAGCTTAATCTTTACCAGAAAACCAATCAATTTCAATTTCTTTCTTCACTTTATTCCCCAGCACTTTTGTGCGTCTGGGTGAGCACGATCTGAGCACGGATACGGAGGCTCAGCATATTGATATAAATATTGCAAAAGTAGGTATATTTAAAGCTGTCCTGTACTTAACTCTAATATATATAATCTCTTTCCACATAGTACGAGTCACATCCTGAATACAATCGTCGTAATGGTCGCAGTGATATTGCCTTACTCTATCTAGAGCGGAATGTACAATTTACCAATGATATCCTGCCCATTTGTATGCCCAGCGAACCAAGTCTGCGTTCCAAGTCTTATGTGAGCTCCAATCCTTTCGTTGTGGGTTGGGGCAAGACCATGGAGGGCGGCGAATCGTCCTTGGTGCTGCAGGAGCTCATGATACCCGTGTTGGACAACGAGGTCTGTCGCAGCAGCTATCAGAAGGTGAATCGTTACTTTACCGAGGATCAGTTCGACAGAGCTGTTCTCTGTGCGGGTGTGTTGACTGGCGGCAAGGATACCTGCCAGGGTGATTCTGGTGGTCCGCTGATGACCACGGAGGGTGTCAATAGTCAAATGCGCTTCTATTTGATTGGTGTCGTTTCTTATGGTGTGGGCTGTGCTCGGCCAGAGGTGCCAGGTGTCTACACCAGCATACAGTACTTTATGGATTGGATACTCGAGAAGGTGCAGAATACGCCCTGATCTGTAACTTTAAGTTGATTGCAATTGTTTGCCATTTTATAGAACTTAGTGCTAACTACTTGTATGTGTTTAAAACTTAAAAGTAAATATTCAAGCGCTCCAAGCGCAACTCAAATATTGATATTGAGTGTCGTGTCCTTTTGTGCTGGGCTTTGTTCTCATGACCTGAGCGCATGGTTTAATCCTTGGGCTGCATGTATGTACATGAGTTACCTTTAGACTTATGCAAATAGCGAAGAGTTTGGCTCATCAATCATGCTTGTAATAATCGTGTTTGAAACAACCCTTTGCAGTGATCTAGTCTGGGTTAAGGTTCAGGTATGTAAAAGGGTTTGTAAGGAGCAGAGGACATGAACTGCATTCTAATTGATTTAGCAGCCGCAAGAGCTAAGCAAGCTTACAAGGAATTTGAATACAACGCTAAAGAAAGAAGCCTTTGTCTTGTATCGTTTTGGCGCCATCTCAGCTGTTTTTTGGAAAAACCCCAACCCCAATCCATGAGCATGCTTCGCTCCCCTTCTGAGATCTGTAATCAAATCATATGCAAGACGAATCCTTTATGAAGTCAGAACGCCTTCTGCTCAACGCTCACCCGCGCATTTGTGGCCACATGGCATGTGGCTTTTATAAGATCGCAGAAGGATCCTTTTCAGTCTTTTGTGATTCAAATGGCATCTGGCAGTTGAACAGGATCTCTGAGTACTGCACTTTTCTTTAACAACTCTCACTTTGCATTTTCAATTATAGCAGAATCACAACAAGAGCACGATCCTCTATCATCATCATTTATCAATAATGCTCTACAAATTTGCATATGCTACAAAAATTTGCATACGCAAGCGGATTTGCAAATCCCTGACACAAGGGTGTTAATATCATCATTAGCTGTGATATCTTTATTGACAGCATTTGCGAAATACTTTTAACAAAGGCTGAGGGCTTACCCTTAGAAAGTTACCCTTTGCAAAAAAAAATCAAAAGTAACATCAACAGTCAAGAGGTGTACAATGCAAAAACCCACAATCGCAAATATAAACACAATTGGCAAAGGGATCTAAACAGGCCACAAATTGTTAGCTATCAATTTACAGAGGGTGTTTCTTCTTTTATTCGATATGAGTTCAATGTATTGATCATATCTGATATGCTATTTAACAAAACATTTATGTTATACAAAATGATTTTGGCAAGTGTTGAAGCATTTTAAAATTTATAACAGATTCTGTTAAACTTTTTTAAGTAACTATCGGAGTTTCAAGTAAGTGTTAAAAATGAGAAAATGTTGCTCCATACGGTGTTCAGTTTGGCACTACACCACGCGTAAGCTTAAACTGTTTGAGAATTATAAGCGACAAACTAACTATACAAGCAATTACTGACTTCCATCTGACGTCAGTGATGATGATGATGATGATGATGATGATGATGATGATGATGATGATGATGATGATGATGACGATGATGATGATGATGGTTCTGATGATGATGTTGCTGATGATGATGATGATGATGATGATGATGATGATGATGATGATGATGATGATGATGATGATGAGGATGATACCCACTGTAAGACTATGTTTTATCAAAATCGGGAGGCTCTATCTGATAGCGGCCATACAAATAATCTGTGGAAAATTAAGTAAAAATGTCTTCGCCACGCTGAGCATAACTTTTCTTTCTTGTTTTATTTCAACAGAATAGAGTTTAAAATTTTAATTAATTAGCCTTTTCAAGTTTGGGTGCATTAATATGCTAAGAACATCATTTTTATTATGGAATAGAGTAGATCACAGGGCTTATGCGCTAAATAATATTGATTTAATTTATCACTTAAGCCTAAGACATTGAATTAATTTAAATAAATTGCACTGAAGTTGTAACATTCTAAAAAAGGTGGCACTCGTGTTTCCTTAGGCGATTTCCTCCCAATTTTAAACTTCCGGTGAGGCTGCATTACGTTTGAGCACCTCATTCAAGGTAGGGCTAAGTGCCAGGGCAGGATTAGCGACAGCAATGATATTATCACCCGCTGCGGAGATGACTTGGACACCAGTAGCAGTCAGATCCACGGATTCAGTCAAGGTCAGATCGCTGGCAGTGTGCGGATCACAGTCGCTGTGCTTGGGGCAGTTACGTTCCGGGGAACGCTCACTATCCAGACCATTGCCCTAGAGGAATAGTTAACAATTGCCTATTACTCAGAAGATTCTCAGAAGAGAGGACTTAGCACAGTATGCGCTCCAACACATACTCACTGGCATGGGCGGGGAGCTGGAATTGCTGAAGGAGAAACGCGAATCATTGTCTTCAAAGTCCGCCGTTTTGCCCAGTCTATAAGAGAAAGAGTTAAAAAATATAATTTTTAAGAAGAAAAAGATTTTTTTACTTTTATTAAGATTTTGTGGATTAAATTCACTTTCATTTGTTTAAGGATTGAATGGCAAGCTTCCATTGATAAACAAAAAGACTGTTTTAAACCTTTAAAGGAATTTCAGTCTGCAAAATGTTGGCGAAAGTGGAAACCAGGTGAGGTTCGGACTTACAGTTTTGAAGAGTTTTAGTAAAGCTTCTATCTTTTTTTCATTATTTCAAAAACTGAACATTAAGCTGAAATTTAATTCCGCAAAATTCTGAAAAAGTGTTTTTTAATACTCACGAAAACTTGGCTATTTCCGTCAAATCGAAAGGCGGCTTGGCAAACTTTTGGTACATTGCGAAGAGATTGTAGCGCGAATCCTCGACAGCTTCCTTCAGTTTGATTTTGGTTTTTTTTTTGCAATGAGATTGTGGATTAAAGTCTCTGGCAGCATAGAGAATAATGAAAGCTAAGCTCAGCAAATGTGGCGGTATAAGCATATTGGCAAGGAAGGAATACACAGTGTTTTTGTTTTTGGTTGGTTCTCAAAAGCAGGGAATTTATTTATCGAAAGTTACAGCATAATATTGCAGAAATAAGTATAACAAAGAACTACCCACTATATAACTGGAACTAAGCTAACTAAGTGACTATTATTATAAGACTAAGCTAGGAGAGTTTAGTGTTAAGTGGCGTTTTTTCAGGACTAAGTTAGTAGAGTTAAGTGTTAAGTTGTAAGGAATATCGTTTAGTAGGAAAAGTATAGATAGAGTGCTAAATATCTATAGAAATATAAACAGCTTTAACTAATAAGTAACAGTAAAATTTATAAAATTATTATAGGCTCACAGAGCACCAACAACAAGAATACTGAAATAGACTAGGCTTGGCTTAAGATAAGATGGGAATCCCTACCAAAGAGTATAGAGAAGTAAGAGGAGTAACTAGCATATATCTATGGGATATATGGAAAGTAATTCCAGAATGGGCGGAAGGAACATTGAATTATTAACATATTTCTTTTCATTTCGAAAACAAATTTAAAAAAAAAATAGAAAAACAAAAATTAATCAATAATTTTATCTCTTTTGCTTTAAGAAATTTGGAATATAAGATCCATGTTATGCTGAAAACTTTGTACAGAATGGGCGGAATCAAAATAACATTATATATACAAGTTTGGAAGGGATTCTAGTTTTCTACACCGACCTAATAGAACGGATTGTGATTGAGATTTCCTAATAAAATTCCAAGTCAGAAACAAAACTTTACAATACCAAAGACTACGTAGTTATAAACAAAAGTTTAGATCGAATATGGTTTTTCTTTAAGCTAACTAAAATATTCTAAAAAGAACTTCTAGGCAAGAGTTAGTAAAGTTAGGAACCGTTGATTTTTAAAGCTGCAAGGTAAAATTTGTTGGTTATCAGGATAGAAATTTCTCCAAATTCCCAAAAGCGCTGAAGCAAAAGCTGAAGCTGAAGCACTCCACCAGGCAACGATGGGCAAACGAGCAGAGTTATTACTGCTCAAAGGATTCAGACTTCCTTACCCGATTGAGGTCCATGGGCAGCTGAGCTGCCTCCGTCGAGGAGAGACGCTGACGCTTGGAGGGCAGAACAGAGGAATCACTAGACTCACAGTCAACATCAATGTTCACACTGCTGCTACGCTGAGCAGCTGCAGTTTGGGCATTGGGCATTTGAGAGAGTAGGTTGCCATAGCGGGCAATGCTTGCCGAGTGCCCAAAGCCAGCATCCTTGACAATCTGGCGGGCTAAAGGAAAGAGCTCGTCACGGCGCGTGAGCAGCCAAATGGTCTGAGGATTGCGACAGAGCTGCGCGGCGGCCTCATTGACGCATACCTCGTGCAGGGTGAGCGGCTTCTCCGGACGCCTTTTACAATCAAAGCGGCCATAAATAGCCGAATACTTACGTATCTCATCCATGCGCCTCGGATCATGCTCACTCATTGCCACCACTTGCTCCAGTTCGCGTGTGGTGCGCTTCTTGGAGGTCTGTGCCCGCGGCTCACGTTGCGGCAGCTGGCGTGCTATCTTGGCTGCACACATGGTTATGCGCTGCACCTGCAGCTCGGTAAGCACAGGCGTCAGCTGCGGTGAGCTGGAGGAGACCTGATGGGCAGTGGTGCTGGCAGCGGGCACAGCACTTGCCTGGCTGGCCAAGTTTGAGGCGGGCAGCACCAGTGCTGTCGGGGATTGACTTTGCTGGAGAGCAGGCGGCAGCGTGGAGCACACGGAGACGGGCGTGCTAATCTGCGAGAGAAGTTGAGCAGTGCTGGGCGCCGGCGCTATTGCCATGGGCAGCACACTGCTGCTGGACTGAAAAGCAGCCGCAGGATTAAAGGATGCAAATTTGCTGCGTGGCAGCGCAGGTGTCGTTTCTGGATTAAAGACTAGCGCTGGCTTTGTTGGCGTCTCGCAAAGACCTGCCGATTGCAAAGTTTTAGTTAAGCCCAAAAGTTTGGCAACAGCAACTCCCTTACCTAAATGTGGCAGCATGGGTCCTTGGAATAGGCCAGGATTATTAGCCCACTCATGCAGCGCCTTCTGTAAACGACGCACATGCAGCGGCTTGGAGGCCATGCCCACCAATGCCATTATCTCCAGGAACTCCTCCTCGCCAGCATCGTACAGCTGCTGCACATCATCCCCGCCCATCTCCAGCAGCGTATCATAGTAGGCCAGCAGACTGGCACGCTGCAGCACCCGATACAGTTGAATCTCAGCCTCGTTGCTCGGCCGGGATGTGGTGATCACTGCAAAAAGTAGACGGAGATCTTCAATACAAAAGCACAATTTTTCCTATGGCAGCTTTAAAATATACATGCCCGATTTTGATATAACTTAGTCACAATGTATTGAGGTATTTGCATGAACAAAAAAGTTTTTTATTTTTAGTTTGTCGATTATAATTCTCAAACAGTTTAAGCATACGCGTGGTGTAGTACCAAAGTGAACACCGTTTTGGAGCAACATTTTCATTTTATTTTTATTTTTTTATCGATGGATTCGAAAGTTCTTAATTCTTGATTCTTAATTCTTGTTACTTGACTGCCATCCGCAGTCAGTTGGCTGTGATGATGATGAGAGTTCTCATTGTCTATAAACGAAACTCTTATTTCTTATATCTTGTTAGTTTTTATTTTAAAGTACCAAAGTACTTCTTAAGCCAAGCGACCTTCTGATACTTTTTTTCAAAAAAGTTATTTGTGCCCAGTCTGCTCGAAACAAGCTTCTTCAAAGCATTACACATGTACTGACCAGATTATAATGCCCTCTGAATAGCTATCAAAATTATATTTATAGAGATCTGAGCTCAAGTTCGTTCTCATAATGTTGCGAGACCATAAGCAAAAAACTTTTAATTAAATTCGCTTTTTTTTGAAGAAAAAAAAACCTTACGACGGACGTCTGGACCGTAAACCCTTTTTGTGTTCAGCGCAGAAAAAAAAAAACGAAACCCAATCAAAAAAGTAAAAAAAAAACGCACAAAAAGGACGAGGCAAAAGTTGGGAACCTCATCTGCATAAGCAAATGCGAGACTTGCTCTGTGTGTTTATGTGTGCGAACAACCCTTTCGCTTTCATCCTCAAGGATGCTCATCATCGTCCTAAACTCGTTAGAAATGCGTCACGCATGCGCAATGATCAGCTGAAGATCGCCTTGGATCATTTTAATCTTTTTTTTTTCTATTTTTCCACTTTTTTTTTTACCAAAAAACAAATGTGAATGTTTGCCGTGTGAAATATGGTATTTGTGGTACGAGTACTTGTACGGCTATCAGCTGGCAGCTGTACCTGATTTTCTTCTATATGTATATATATATATATATTTTTGCGCTGCACAATTTATTGCCAGTCTGAGAAACTCAGAAACTTAAAAGGCCGCCAATGAGCGACGATGATGATTATGTCAAATCGTAAATAATTATGTGAGAATATTTTAGACGGGTTGTGTTTGTCTGCTTAGAAGCCAGTCCCAGTCTCAGTTCCAGTTCCAGTTCCAGTTCGAGTTCCCATTGCCAATGTGGTGCGCTACCAACTTTAATTAATAGAAGAAAACGAGCTACGCCAACTAAATTATAACAAAACCCGAGCAATATAAAAACAAACATCGATCGTTGCCAGCTTCTTCTTTATATATATATTTCTTCTTTTTTTTTATCGCAGACTCTGACGACAGACAAGAACAAGACAAAAATCAGTAGGAGGATAAGGTTGAGCTTGAGTTTGTACGAGTATGTTACATTGGTGTAGTAGTCGTTGTTGCTGTTGTCACTTGATGCCTTGCCAATCATTAACCCATGTTTGCACGCTTGTCACAATTTATGACACATTTGCCAAAGTACAGAACTAGCTGTTATTTCTTGTTGCATTTTGTGATATAACACATCAATTCTATAATAGCTATGTATTTGTGTGCAAAGCAAGAATTTTAAGCTGTATATGGATACTAAGATATTATCGAAAAAGTTAAGATAGTAAAGTTGAATAAGCCTCTGTAGATTGATTCTGAAGTGTGCCATTTTTGAAGACAATACTATCAGTTAGTCTGTTTTATCACTCGTTTTTAAGATATAGTACAATATAACCTTGAGGAAAAAATTAGCAACATTTTTAATTGGATTTGAATAAGTTGAAATTTTGAATATATATTTTTTTTTTAATTTTTTTTAAAATTTCTGGATTGGTCTTGAGAAAAACTGTTCTATAAGTTAATTCTATTAGTTATTATCACTAACTCATGATTGCAATCGTTATAGTATGAAATTTCTGAAAGATGTAGAGAAAAACTGTTTGAATTGTTTTAAATTGTTCTACTACAAGTAAGAAAGTTTAAATTTTTGAAAAAGTTAAGATTGCAATATTCATTTGAAAAATGTTAGAAGCTTTTAAAAAGGATTTGGAAAACGATTGAAAATCTAATATCTAGCACATCCAGTTTCACAGTAATATAGTGTTTAAAGGGGGGTTAAGTAGGCTGTCAATGCCACACTTCTTCTATGCCCTGGACTCTGGACTCGCTGCCCCCAACGAGAGTAGTATTTAACGCAGACGCAGAAATCTTATGCGTAAGTCAGAAGCTGGAGTCTGTAGACGTGGCAGCTCCGTGATGCAGGGAGACGCAGGGGGACAAGCAGCAATAAATAAATGAGACGTGATTTCAATACACAAATAATGCTTCGGAAGGGGTAAAGGCGAAGGAAGGCAGGATAGCCGCTGGCAAGTGGAACTGGAACTGGACATTATGTTGGAAACCTGGCACTGAGACTGAGACTGGGTTGGGCTTTGCGTTTGGGTTTGGGTTGGGGGATACATTTTGTTGTCCTGGCTGTTGTTTACTTGGCGCGCTGATTGTCACTCGGCTGCGCAGACTGCGCCTCTGCCGCTGCCGCTGCTTGTTGATTTTTTATTTATTTAATTTGCAGTACGACTTTTTGCTGCCTACAAATGTTGTTGTTGTTGTTGGTCTGATAATGTGGCTGTTGTTGTTGTTGTTGTTATTGGTAGTCTGTTAATGTTGCTGCTGTGTATGTTGTTGTTGCTGCTGTGTGTGTTGTTGTTGCTGCTGTGTATGTTGCTGCTACAGTGTATGCTGTTGCTGCTGTGCGCTGCTGCTGCTGCTGTGTATGTTGCTGCTGCAGTGTATGTTGCTGCTACTGCTGTGTTTGTTACTGCTGCTGTTGTTGTTGTTGTCATTTGCTAAATATGTTGTTTTTATGCGATGGCAAATGGGCAAAGATGGACAAAAAATTAACTGCAGTTGCTTTTTAGTTGGCACTTGAAAGCAATAATGACATTCGACGCCACATACCAAGCCTGGTCTGGCTAACTGACCAGGCCAAGACCAGACTGTGTGTGCATATGTGTGTGTATGTGTGAGGGACGTCAATCGTGCGATCGCCTTCGATTATGGGCAAAAAGCATTGAAGACGCAGACGCCGGAGCAGCTACTACCCTCCTCTCTTCTACAGAAAGCCAATCGAAACTATTTCTCATATATACAACGATAAATTAAAAGCGACTTTTTGAACGACCAAATTCTTGTCGATCAAAATTCCATTGGTGGCAATAACTTGGTACGTACGTGCCAATGGCCTCCTGATGAAGACCGATCTTAGGACTGATCTTCGCCTGGAATACACAACACAACCCATAATCATAACCATGCTCTGGCGACAACGAAATTGCGCTGAGATTTTCTCAGTTTAAATGCATGTTTTTTTGTTTTTTTTTTTGGAAAGGCAACGTTTGCTGTTGGTTCTCTACAAGATATGCTACCCTCAGCTTGCTCTGGGGTGAGTTTTTTTTTCTGAGAGAAGTTACCCCTGGGTTTGGCCTATCAGCTGCAGGTTTACCCTTACGTTTCTTCGTACCTGAGCAACTAGCGCGAATTTCATTGGATGTGTTTTGAAAAAGGCGTTTGCTACCTGGTATTTGTAATTATATATAATATGCAAAACAGACGCCCTGCACCGCTAACGGCAAAATACTCAGGGTGGTGGTTTTTGTTTGTTTCAAAAAAGCACCAAGGAAGTGGAAACCGGAACTCAAGTTAAAGCTAAAACTTCTCATCTATTGTTACCCGGCAGAAAGTCCGTTGGCGCAGCCGCGGTTTGCCGTTACAGCAACATCAACAACAATGGCATAACAATGTTATATAAAGCCTCTGTGCATCAAAAGCGCGCGAAATTTTTATATACAAAGCAACTGGTAAGGCTAGCTTAAATATGAGCAAAAAAATGAAAGAAAATTCTGAGATTTGCATAAATTCTAGCTCTCAAAAACAGCAAGAAAAACTTTAAGATTTGAGTGAAGACAAAATTAAAACTTAAATGGTATAAAGCATAATCTTAAATCAAATAGAAAATGTTTAAAATTATTAAACTTAAGTAAAACCTAAATCTATGATCAAACAGTTTATACTTATTAAAATTTAATGTTTATCAGGTTAAGGCAAGATAACAGTTTATTTTTCTTAATAAAATTTTAGTTTTCAAAACTTATTAGATTTGAATTTTTATCAAATTTAGGCAAAATTAAAGCAATTTTTTTTTTTAAATTTATTCTTTTTTAAGAAATTAGCGATGTTTTGATTTTTTCTTTATATTGACTCGATACCTTTCTATTTTTTAACCATTTCCCTCGAGTATAGTAAACTTAAGAGTTTTAATAATATTCTACTCTTTACAACACATGATTAGAAACTGAGAACGTCTAGGAGATGTGGTGGAAGTTAGGATCTTAAATAACGATCAGTTAACATAGTTTTAAATATGCTTGATCGAAGTATCTTTAAAAAATCATGGTTTAGACAAAGCGTTTCTACTTTTAAGATTTCTATTTCTTAACTATATATATCTAGCGAATAAGAAAAAACCCCTTTAAAAATCCTCAAATTAAAAAAAAAATTTTAAAAACTATTTTTTCAACAAAACACGTCTTAGGAAAAGAGTTTCTTCTTTTAAGAAATCTAATGCTTGAATTTTGATGATTTTCAAAATTTTCCAATTTATTGTAGAAAGTTTAGTTTGATAATTTGAAACACTATTGTACACCTTATAATAAAGTTGGACACTTATTCCAACTCCTAATTGCTTATTTCCAATTCCTTAACTAACATATCATCCAATATTAAGCTTTAATTAGATCCTGACTATCTTTAAATGACTAAAATTCCACTTACTTGTGCCATTTGCATTGCGTCCAAAGATCTTGCCCTGCGGACTGAGTATGGGACTGGAGGAAGCGGACGGTGCGCCGGAGAGTGAACGTTGACCCTCGGATAGAGCGCTGGCAAGTGAAAGATTGTGTACATCCTCCAGCTTGGCAATGTCAATGCTGGAGCTAGTGCTGAGCAACTGGGGCAGGGATTGTACAAGCATATTTGGTGTGCCCGAGCAGCTGGAACTTCCGCTTCCTGTGCGTTCCATGTTGTTGTTGTGACACTTGGCATTGCCAGCTGGCGAGGGAGCTGTGCTGGAGATTGAGATTGACACTGGTGTGGTGGAGGCGGCTGCAGCTGTTGTTGTTGCTGCTGCAGCGGCAGCGGCTGCTGTTGTCGTTGTTGTTGCGAGCGCAATAGTTGTTGGAGAATTGGCCTCCATTGTTTTAATAAGATCCTGCCCAAGCAGAGAGTAGAAGGACGACGCGTGTGTAGAACCAAACAAGAAACAGGCACAAACACAAAGTACCAAAATAAAATGCATGCAAAAAAGTTGAAGAAACTCAAAAACTAAATTCGAAAGCAGGCACTACTAAAAACACAAGCAACTACACAACTACAGTAAACACTCGAAGAACGGTTTTATTTTTGTTTTTTGGTTTTTTAGATTGTTAAAGAAGATTCGTTGTTTTAAACAAACACTCGAAAAGCGACACAAGATTTTGATCTCTGCCCATCCGCTTAGCTCGAGGTCAGACGAACTTCTGTTCTCTGTTTGCCGCCTGGACACTGCGGGAACCCTTTCCAAGCAGCCTGCTTTCGTTTTCTTCAAGGGAAACAACAATATACACACACACACACACACACAACAAACAGCAGCATCTTTGAGATACTTTCAAAGAGAGTTAAAAAACATGCACATAAAATCACGTAGCCAGCCCGAGAAAGGGTTAAAAAAAAAGGAGAAGCAATTGGTATGCGTACCCGAACCCCGAGAATCTCGAACCCGAGTACCTCTCAAAAGACGAAGACGAAGCTGAGACATTGGCGCTATCCAGTTTTCATTCGAACCCAGAGACCAATGAGGGTAAGTTTTTCTGCAGACTCGTTTTCGCTGCCTTCTTCTGATTCTCTTATTAGAAGTCCACATTTGAGACTTGTTCTCTGTGGCTCTTGGTTTAAAGTTTTTGAGTGAGTTTTGTGCTCCGCCTCTTGTTAAAATATATCTCAAGTGATCTTGAGTGCGTACGTTAAGACAGACAAAGAGAGAGAGAGAGTGGCAGCGCGTGATTATCCTGCGACATTTTGATCATATTTTTTTCTTATATTTTCCGTTAAAAAGTTGAATACATTAAAAGGATATTCTAATTATTTTTGTTTGAACCCAAGTTCAAGTTATGGGAACTTCGTTACGAATTGATTGTGTGCATGTTTTTTTATGCAACACAAGCTGGTTTTAGCCGGCTTTGCCCGCCCAAGGATTATTCCTTATCTTTCAGTTTTTCATTAATTCATCACTTTTTCTTGTATAAAGGTTGCTTTTACATTTTTTCATAATATTTCCGCGCGAGGGTAAATTTTCCGAAAACGTTAAGTTTTATAATTATTTATGTTGAACGATTTTAAAAAATCAACGTAAATATTTTTCATAGATATTTAAAATAAGTTTAAAAAGCAAAAAAAAATGTTCATACATTTTACGGGTAAATTTTCCGAAATCGTTGACTTTTAATAATTATAGATGGTGAATGTTTTCTTGTATTTTCTTTTTTTGTGTATATACAAAAACAGTTTACAATGGTTTCTTTATTATATAAGGGGCTGTAGGGTGCTGGGGGGGAATACTTTAAAAGATTGCCTTTACTCTACGATTATAATAAGGGAGATTACAAACACGAGTACAAATCGCACATGATGTTGTCTTTTAGTAGTTATATGAGAGTTTATAAATGAGTAGATTACACTAGGATGGGTTTACGTTAGCAGTCGATGGAGAAAGTGAGAGAGAGGGGAACCCTTCAACAGTCGTAGACAATTTCCGCTTAAAAGGAAATAGCTACAAGTGCGGGGTTCCCAGAGAGACTCGACTCCACTATAAGTTATTCACGCTAATGATCTGATTGATCCAGCCAATAAAGGAGGAGACCTTAACATAGACGCCGGGCACATCAACGCGACCGCAGCCAAAGCCCCAGGATACCAGGCCGGCCAGCTCAAAGAAGCCATCATCCTGGCAGACAAGCGGACCACCTCCATCGCCCTGACAGGCATCGTGTCCTTCCTCGCCGCCGGCACAAAAACTGGATGCGGGCAATATGAAGATCTTCTCCGTCACGGCATTCACCTTGCGTATGCATTCCGTATCGCTGACAATGGGTATCTCAGCCTCACGGACACGCAGTGGTATGGGTCCGGCTATGAAAGGTAGGAATTGGAGTTAGAGAGATTTCTTAGGGATTTTTTCAATTGAACTTACCTTCGCCCATGTAACCATAGCCCGTAACCGTGCAACGTTTACCCGCCGTATGACTGACTCCACGCGCCGGCAGACATACCAGACAGACACCATCCCGCAGCTCCGCCTGTCCATGCAGCTTAAGCAGCGCAATGTCATTATCTAGCGTCTGACTATTGTGATTGTGGTGTATATAGGTGGTTGCTACACGTAGTGTTTGTGCCCCCGGACTGCCATACTTGCGGGTCAGATCATAGTCACCCACGCGCACATAGATGGCATCGCCGGAGCGTACAATGCTGTAAAGGAATAGGGCAAGTTTAAGTATATTAAAGGGTACAATCGTTATTTCCTTTTGTAGATTAGTTCGAATAAGTTTCCTTCTACTGTTTTAAAACACAACTTTTAAAACCAAATTCCGCATTCAGAATATTTGATCGATAGTGGAAACCGGAACAGGCCTGATTGATCTACTTTGTTTTAATTTGGAAACTGTACTCACTTGGTAACGCAATGAGCGGCAGTTAACACCCACTGGGTGCCAATGAGCGCCGCTCCGCATAGATACTGATTCAGGGAGTTGATGAGAGCCACCTGCCAGCACCACTCGCCATTCTCGCCATCCTCGCCACCCACCACACGTGCTCTGCGTCGCGTAAAGTTGGACTGCAGCTGGCTGGGTTGGGTGTAGACGGGTCGCGGATAGTATTCCGGATAAATGACAGCGGCTGTTGCTGTCGGTTCCGGCTGTTGCTCATGATAGGAGCGCAGTTGATTGCTTTGGACACCGCTAGTGTCCACCAGATCACCCAGCTTATCATTGTGTATTTGTATGGGCACAATGGCAGAGCCGAGCACGAGACGTTCACTGGATTTGCTCAAGCTGCTGCTGCTGCTGCCAGTGTAGGATGTGGTCAACTGTCTTGCGGAGCGTTGTACCCCATACTTGGCACGGGCATAGGAGATTAGATTGAGCGCCGGAGAGCTGCGTCCTGTGCGTAATGTGCCCTTGACACCGCACACATACTTTGAGTAGACATGCGGACGTGGTGTTGTTGTGGTGCTGGTTGTTGTTGTTGTGGGCGCTGTGGCTGGCGGCAGCACGGGCTGTGCTGGACCACCCGGACCGGGTCCATAGTAATCCGCATAGCTGGGCGGCGGCGGTGGTGGCAAACCTTGCTGATAGGGATGTGTGTGATGTGGTGGTGCTGGCGCCTGTGGCTGATTGGACATGTAGGAGGTAGGTGGATAGGGTGGCGGTGGTGCCTGCTGTGGCTGCTGTGGTGCATAGGGGGATGGTGGACCCATGGGTGGATAATTAAAGTAGGAGGTATCGTTGCGTGTCTGGAACTGCTGCTTCTCTAGAATCTTGCTCTTGGGTGCACAACAAGTTTGACCTGAACGCTTGCATCTAAAAAGCTCCGTCATCTCGGCATTTTCTGATAAGGATTAGACAAAGTTAAGTCGAGCAGAAGGATTAAGTTTGGGAACTACTCACTGAAGCAGGTAAAGCTCAGCAGACTAACAATGCAGCTGCCGGGACATTCCTCGCGTGGATCCGGACTGGGCGTGTTGGGCAGCACATATGGTGGTGCAGTGGGCGGCGGCGTGGGTGGTGGTGTTGGTGGCGGCAACTTGGGCTTGGGCGCACCCGCACGCGAATTATCACAGCAGACGGAGCCCTTGGAGCAGGTGGTCGGACTGGACAACAGCACCGAAGGACGCTCACAGAAAGCGGCCATTATGTTGAGCAAACAAAAGCCAGGACAACGTGGCAGCTGTGGTGGCGCCTGTGGTGGTGGTGGCGGTGGTGCTGCCGAGGAAGGATTCAGCGTATTCTCCGCAAATGATATGATCTGTGACAGAAAATCTCCACCTCCACCGCCTCCTGTGGAAGCCGGTGGCGGAGGTGGTGCTGGCGTTGCCGGACGCGCTGGTTTTGGAGCTGGCTTGGTGGCTATTTTGGTGGCAGGCTTACTCGGCGCTGGTGTTTTGGCGGGTGCTGCCTCCGAGGCGCTGCCTGTCACACAGCAGCTACCTTCGCCGGGACAAAATGCATCCGAATCGATGTCATCGCAGAAGATGGCAAAGATGCCGTTCATGCATTCGCCCTCGCATTCCTTTAAGACTTGACCCTGATCTTCTTTGTTGCTGCTGCCTGATTTCAATTTAGTATTGCTCGTGTTTTCCTCCTCCTCTTCCTCCTCCTCTTCTTCATCCTCCTCCTCAGCAGCAGCCTCTGTTGTCGTCGTCGTCGTAGCTGGCTTCTTGTGCTTGTTGGGCTTGCTCTGTGCATTGTTGCTGTTATTGTTGTTGTTGTTGTTGTGGGTTTTGGTGCGCGCCGGCTCTGGCGTGGTGCTAGTTGTTGTTGTTGTCGTGGTGGTGGTGCTGCTGGTGCTGCTCGACTTGGCAATTGTGGACTTTACCGTCGTTTGGTTGCTCTTTAGATTGCTCATGTGCTCTGAAAGGATTTATAATTAGAAATTGGACTTTGGAGCTACTAAACAATCGATATCGGGGCCTTTAGTGCTATCGATACTATCGAAACTTCATAATAATAACAAGATAGGATTAAGGATTACAGCGACTACTATCTTTTGGTTTTAGTAGCGGCTACTTACTTGCTGGTATATAGATGTCCTTGGGCAGCTTGGTGTTGGAGTACTCGTCCAAGGAGACACAGCACTTGGTGCCCTCCTTGCAGAGTCCACCACTTGTCAAATATGCCTCACAGTATTCTGCAATGCGATCCGCAACGCATACGCCAGTGCAGTTTTCTGTGTTAATTGAAGATTGTGTGAAAACTTAAATAGGATTAAAGATCATGTTTGACTTACTGTTTTCATCTTCAGTTTTGCTCAGCTCCTCCTTCTCCTTGGGCTTGCCCGTGGTGGACTTTTTGGTGGTGTTGGGCTTCTTCGATGTGGAAGTCACAGGCGCTGTTGTTGTTGTGGCTGGACGCTTAGGCTGTGGCTTTGGTTTGGGCTTTTGTGTGGTGCTAGCTGTGGTTGTGCTGCGTCTGGTGGTGCTAGTGCTGCCCACTGTGGTGGTGCTGCGCGGTGTGGTTGTGCTTGTGGTGCTTGTTGGCTTGGATGAGGCTGCTGGCGGCGTGCGCAAAGCAGTTGCATTTTTGCCTGGCAAAAGGATTTTTAAGTTCGAAATATCAGTCTATAAAGGTGGAGAGTAACTCACTTGGTGCATTCTCAATGCAGCATTTCATGCTGGGCGACGGGCAGGGCACATCGTCGAGCACCTCGTAGCAGATGAGCGTGGCCAGCGTATGGACACAGACGCCAGGACAATCCTTGGCATCTGCAGTGCTCGTTATGGTATCCAGCAGTCCTATAATAGTTAAAAAAGAATAGTTACTTGACTATTGATATGAGCAACAATAGATTGTTTCGATAGTCGGAGATTGCTAAGAGCAACAAAAGACTATTTCGATAGTCGATAAACGATAAGAGCATCAATAGACTCTTTCGATAGTCGGCAATTGATAAGAGTATCAATACACTGTGTTATATTAAATTTGAAGCTTGAAATTTAAAAACTATCGATTGCCAACAAAAACAATCGATTGGAGCGTCAACGTATGTTTTGATAGTCGATAATCAGCACAATCGATACTATTGAGAGTTTGAAATATTGTTAGAAGCGTTTTTAAATATGTATTACACTTAATTTTAAAATGAGAAACTATCGATAGTAAACCAAAAACAATCGATACTATCGACAGTTCCGCTTACCTGATAGAAAACTGCCCGCTAAAGATTCATCCTGGGCCTGAGCCTGCGGCGCACTGGCCAACAACACACATATACTCAATGTGTAAAGGATCATCGTGATGAAGTTCTTCCGATTCGAAGATCGCATTTTGTTTGTTAATCCGGTCATTTGCTTGATTAAGTTAATTGTAAGTGTACAGCTCACGTGTTCATCGCGTAGCAAGAATCTAAGCAGAAGACAGAGAAAAATACACAAAATTAGCCAAGTGAAAGTCGAAACGGAGACGAAGATGAAGTCGAACGACGAAGTCATCTGAGTCATCTTCGTTGCTATATTAAGTGTAACCCAAAAGGCCTGTGACGTAACAAAGATCAATGAATGCCTTGCAGCATCTTGCGAAGCTGAGATGAGCTAAGGCTAAGATCATTGGCCTAGAAAGAGCTCGTGAGATTGCGATCGGTCGTTACATTGTTGCACACTCCAGACTGATAAGAGGCAAGTTGTACTGGATTCTGAGACAAAACCAGTTATTTGGAAGCTTGCCTCGCCTCATTCTGGACATAACTTTAGTTAAAGCTGGTTCTCAGCTTGACAGGTGCGAATGCGTACCGTTGTTTCTTGCCTCTTTTATTGGTTTGTCTAGTGTGCCCGATTTCGATATTACGTATACGTATTTGGGGACGGGGAGTGTCTTTTTCTATGTGTGTGTGTGTGTGTGTGTGAGTGTGTTTGTTTGTGTAACTCCGAAATGGGCACACAAGAACTTCAGCAAAGTATTTGGGTCTTGCCGCAATTGTCTTGCAAATTAAAGGTATTCCAAAACTGGTTTCCGTTTTGCAAAAAAATAATTTCTGCATATTTTGTTTTTCTTTTTTTTACAAATTGGGATAAGCCAATGTTGCTCAGCTTTGCTGCCTTTCAATTAACTTTGAACGTTGTTTAAGAAATGCTACACAAAACGTTTATGAATGAAATAGAAAGTACAGCGCGGTCAACAAAACAATATAAAAATTGAAACCTTTTAACATATCTTTGCTTAAAGATCTTCTTTTTTTTAGCGAAAGTGCAGTCAAGTGTTGACTAAACATTTCACAATAGCCAGCAAAAACATGAGACAGAATGAAAATTGAAGACAGCTCAATTACACTTATTAAGTCCACCTCTTCTGCCCCTTTGAAAACCCCACCCGCTCTTTCTAGCAGCTACTCACGTGCGACGCTTTCACGTCGAAACCGGAAATTTTATTTTAAAGGTCTGCCCGCAAGCATTTCAAAATTGTCATTAAGCCAAGTTATGCGACAATCCATATTCTTTATGTTTTAATTATGCAGTAGCTAGAAAGCTATTGCTGCTATTATGTGAGCCTGTTCCAAGCAAAAATATTCAATATTTAAACTCGACTTGAGATCTTTTCGAAAGCATACTTATTTTTCAGCTACAAAATTGTATAATCAATTCTTTATTTCCATGTTTGAAATCAAATATGTTTACTCCTTATATCATTAGCATCCTCTACATCAATATTCTTGGAAGGAATCCTTCTCTGGATAGCTCGCTATCCATAGTTTTTTTTTATTAGCTAGAACTTTGGAGTGGCAGTTCCAATTCTCACAGTTTTCCAAACTTTGCTTTTGCATATTTTCCGACATTATTTGATCTGTTCTAGTTTTCACTTTCAGCTAGATTTTTTGAGGAATTGACTTTGCCTTAAATATTCTAATATCCGTTGAGCTATTCTGCCTTAAATATTCCCTTAAATATTCTAATTTCTATTATTTCCGTTGAGCTATTTTTAATTGAAGTCTATCTAAATGGCAATTAAGTTTAAGCCTAGCTTAAAAGCATGTGAATTTATTCCGAACAGCTTGTTTTCATGAGTAAATTTAAACATTTATATAAATTCATTCAAAACCTTGACGAAGCCTGAACACGCCTACTAGCATAGAATTTAAAACAGCTTTACATATTTTTTTCAATTGTTTAATATTTCTAATAATTTTATTATGATTTAAAAAGCGTTAAATTAAAAAAAAATAATAGTATATCAAGTATTCTTTAGTAAGAATAAGTATTTATGCATATCATTTTTGTTTGCATGAAAGAAAACACGACACGATCCCAAGTCTAGGCTAGAACCCAACAAAAAAAATAACACTCGAGAGGTTGCACGTCTTCTGGGTCAGAGCCGTCAAAGAGTTATTTTATCTGTGCCTGTCCCTCTCCCCCTCTTTCTCTGTCACTCTATCTCTCACTCTTTTTAAAGGGGCCCCCGCCTACACCATATCTTATGAATACAAAGTCCGGCACCAAACTGAAAAGTGGGTCAGATGCATAAGGCGCGACGACGTTGGCACGTTTACCCCGCCCCTTCACTCCCTTTAAAGAGGTGAGAGGGGGGCAGGGGGGGCGGTGGAAGTATGTTCAGCGCTTGGCATGCGAATTATGCGTTCTTACGATCGATTTTGAAGCTGAACCAACAACAACAAGAAATATATAAAAGAAATTCTTTCATTATGTGAGATGGCCAAAACAAACAGAAAAAACCGAAACACAAAATTGAAATGCCGAACGAACGGTTAACACTAACGGTAAACGACGGGCGTTAGACAAACACACAAATACACACAGAGATATATATACTATGTATGTATTTATATATAGCCTGGGTGTATTTATCATAGTTGTTGATTGAGATTTAAAGCAAGCGGCTCAATTTGCAAATCGTTTTTCGAACTCTTTCATTTTTAGCACTTCCATTAAAGTCCCGAGACACAGATGCAAACACACATATACATATGCACATATATACACGCACACAAGCAGACCTAGCCTTTGGGGCAAACACGAACAAGTTAAGCGACTTTTTTTCTGTTTTCTTTTCTTTTCTTTTTTTTTTTTTTTTGTATAAGTATTCTGAATTTATTGTAACGGTAAGCTTAAGACACATAACTGTTGAGCTGGATCAGCAGGACAGCTGACGGGAATGCGGCACAGTTTACCCCAACTTGCCACCTGCACAACTTGCCACACTGACTGCGCAGTATGCAAAGTTTAACACACACACACGCACACATAGAAGCAGAGACACGGTGAGAACTGGGCTTTAACTAACCGTTCTTAAATGGCCTTAACGTTGGCAACTGCACCTTGCGAAAGCCAGAAACAAACTGACCAATGCTCAAGGTTCTCAACACTTGGGAAGCCAAAGCCAAGGCCAGATCGGGCCACGACCAGGCCAGCTGGAGAAAGTGAGCAAAAGAAACAAGCTAAAAGAGCAGCAACACAGAGAGAGAGAGAGAGCGAGAGAGAGAGTTTGTCTCTGCCACAGTTAAAGAGCGCTGTGTCGCCTCTCTTTATCACCTGTTCTGTGTGTTGCATGTGTGGACTACCTGTTGCCGGCTGTTCTTCTACTGTTTACAACACAGCTATAAAGAGCGCATAAAAAGTTGAGTTAAGATCAAAGACGGGATTACCGCAATTTTGGGACAAATTTTAAATCCCGCTTGACTTGGATATTCCGTTGACAAAATTTCAAACGGTTTTTAACAATTTTATTAACTATTTTAATTGTATTATCTTAAAATAGATTTTTCGATCCGGAACTAGCACTTTTATTTTATACGCTTCAGCTATATAAAAAACCTACAAAAATCCAAAACAACTTGAAATTTGGACAGATGTAATCATTGTGCACTTTAGGTATTGACAATACTCTTTGTATTGCCTAGAAAATGAAGATGCCGGAGTGTGCCCACTTAGCGGATTATCATATAGCAATTTCTACCCCATTACTTTGTTTTTCGCATCATGCTCAGGACTTAGTTATGCAAATCTCAAGTGGCCCTGCAAATTTTGTAAAAACCCAAAAATGCAATTCTAGTTTACATTTGCATATTTCCTCTTTTGTCTTTTTAGCAAGTCAGCGCCTCAGGATATATTGGCAGATCCTCGTTCCTGGCGATTTCATATGCAAATTGCAAATATGCATTGAAGAGAGCTGTTGACGTTTCACTGTTGTCAAACATTGTAAAATGCAATTATGAGTGCATAAATCTAATGAGCAGCTTAGAAGGTAAGGAAGGTAAAGGATTTTGGGTATTAGCAAATTTGCATAGTGGCTGGGAAAATTGCATAAGCCTTTGAGTTTTGTGACTTAGCATAAAACTAACCTCAAGTGTGATGAAAATATTTAAAAAGGATTTAGTTCGCAGCTTGATATGTTTATCATAATGACTTTTGGCATAGTTTTCTGAGAAACTTAAGAGCCTTTCAGCTGAATATATGCATATTGACTGAAAAACTCAACTCATATATTGTATGCTAGAGAAATTTAGTTATCAGCAATATAACTTTAACATGATACCAACTAATTAGCTCTGTCATCCTGCAAAACTAACGCCCAACCGAATCAAATTTCTATCAAAAAAGAACAACTTTTTGAGAGATGAGACGTCGCTTTGCCTTATAAATAGTTTCGCGGATGTTCCCAGGCTCAGACAGACGCATCCTTGGTCCCTGCTAGTAAAACTCTTTCCAAACTTCACACGACAGGCTCAGCAATGAAATTTGAATAAAACTCTGCATAAAAAATAAAAAAAAATTGAAAGTGGTAAAAAAAAGTGAAAAAAGTTCATAAAAAAAAACGAGCAAAAAAACTTATTTATCATTCTGTGCGTGCGTGTGAGCATTTTATACCTGGATAGCTGGAAACCTTGCCCCTGGGCAAAGACAAATAGATAAGGCAACAAGGAGATCGGCGCCTTGTGTGTTGTTGTGTTTGTGGTGGTGGTTTCGCCAACAGGATCTTCGTCCTGCGTATGCAAATCAGTCGCCCGAGCTGAGCTAAGCCGTCGCGTCGTCCGTGATGATGATTCCTTTTCAATTCAAACAATGCCGAGGGTCGCCCTGGTCCTGTTTCTAACCCTGTGTCCTTTTCGGCCACACATGTTTGTGTCTGCGTTTTTTATACATTAATCGTCCTATTTAGAAAAAAAAAAATGATTAAACCCTTTTCTTATGTACACTTTTTTAGCCGATTTTTCCTCTTTTTTTATGCCATTTGCATGTTTTTGATTTTTTTTTTTACTCATCCCGTTGTTGTATTTTCACTTTTTCGTGAGAACTTTGGAGAATATGATTGAACTATGATAATGAGTATGCATAAAAATGCAGTTAGTTTTGGGAAAATTAATAGAAATTTAGATGAATACCTGAGTGTTGAGAAATCTCTAAAAAAAAAAAACTATCTATTTTATTTCAATAAGTGTACACAGAGTGTGTTTGTAAATATATATAGAATACATGTAAAAAATTATAAATATAATGATTGATAATTATCTATATGCTCAATCAATATGTCCTTAAACATTTTCCAAAAATTTATGTAAAACATGTTTAAATTTTTTTTTTTAAATCTATCCATGAACTGAGTTTTAACTTTATGTATATTGCATATTAATATTGCGGTTACGTCTTTTACTTTCGGCTTTTCAAAATATGTTGCCCAAGGCGGTATTATGCTTAATCATTCTACTCGCCTACCCTCATCTCCTTATGCTCAGCCTCAGCCTACAGCCCAGACATCATAAGCGTTTCACCCCATGGGGTTTCTGATCTGATTCAGGGACAGGCCGAAATCTCTGGTCGAGAGTTTCAATTTGCATATTGAGGATCATGTAAACTGTAGGGGTTGAGGGTTTGTCATGGGAACAAAAGACGCATTCGACGTCAAAAGAATAGATCGAAATCAATATTTGAGGTAATTAATTAACAGCATCAAAAGAACCAACAACAATATTAACATTTAGCAATCAATTGTAGACAATTTAATATCAACGAAATATTGAATCTCATATAAAGAAGTCAAATGTGGCATGTGTCCATTTCAGAAATTTGAATTTAGAAAAGTTTTCATTCAAATTTGAAGAGGGAGTGAAGATATAATAAATAAGATATGCTAAATAAAATTTAAATAGAAAACTTTTGTCTTTAATTAAAAAATCAGTTTTGCTTTGGAAATTTGTGCAGTTTTACAATTATAATATTTCGATTCCTCATTTACAATACAAAACTTTTTCAGAGGTAGTTAATTTTCAGGTTGCAAGTCATTTATGGATCCCCTTTATGCTCATCCAATAACTTCTTCAAAACTAAACCGATTTTATGCAGAATATCGTTTTGTCAACGTAAATTATAAATGTAAGATTAATATTACGAATGGCAATTAGCTTAAGCTTCTATATTAATCATGTTGTACTCTTAAAAAAGAGATTTATGCTCTTAATCATTTCTGCTTTTGCAATTTTTTTTTATTTTGAAAATAAAGTTTGGTTGAATTATCACCATAAAAACATTACAAGTATGATTTTGCTTGTCAGTTTTTTAAATCAATTTTAATTTTTGACAAAGAATCTTATTTTGACAGCCAAAATTGTACAGTGCAATGTATTAGGAACAAAACTATCACAAAATATGTAATTGTGTTTTCTCTTTCGCTTTTAAATGTAACGGTTTGATTTTGTTACTTAATTTCACTGATCTGGCAACCCTCCGTCCGCGCTACTCTGCTGAACGTTCAATGCTCAATGGCATCGAAGTTTCGATGCTTTTATACATACATACCTATCGATATATACGTACGTGTCCAAAAACAGCTGCGTGTAAAAGAAAGCAAACAATGCGGTACATACATAAATATAAACCTGCGAAATAACAACTGCCTTGCTTAACGGTGATTAAAACTGACGAAATCAGTGGGAAATTAGTTGTACAAATACAATCAACAAGTTAAGAACACAGCACAATCGAAATGACGGTGACGATGACGGCACCACGTAAATATCGGCGTAATCTATTGACCACCGGTGGCTTGGCATTGGCATTGGTGGTCTTATTATATTGGACAGATTTAACGAGAGGTTATTTTGCGGCGCTCGATGAGACGGAGACAAGCAAGAACTGTTTTTGTGAGGTAAGCGGGGTGAAAAAGGCGGGAAAAACTTGAACAATAAACATAAACTAAAGTTCAAACTAAATTTATACAGCTGGAAGGTTCCATCAACGATTGCAGCTGTGATGTGCACACTGTGGATCACTTTAACAATATGAAAATCTATCCACGCCTGCAAAGTTTGCTCGTGAAGAACTTCTTTCGTTTCTACAATGTAAATCTGAAGCAGGAGTGTCCCTTTTGGCCGGATGACAGTCGCTGCGCCATACGCTTCTGTCAGGTTGAGAACTGTGAGGAGAAGGCCATACCGCAGGGCATTAAGGATAAAGGCGAGCACAAGGATAAGGTTGCAGCGTACAAGGTAAGCTATAAGGTACCTGATTAGAGAAAAGGTGGGTGGATTCTGACGGTCGCAGGAGATTCTATTGGATTGTCGGAATTTGGATCAAATTTTGAAGTTCTTCGAAGACTGTCCTAAACATCTTCTCAATCTTTAATAGGGGATTATAATTTTGGGCTGTTAGAGGAACTTATAGGAACTAAAGCGGGGATCCTGACGGTTCCAATAGATTCTTTCGGTTCTGGAATGACTTTGTTGTCGTCAACATCTCTTAAAACCCGATTATGTAAATGTTCTTTAATCTTTGGAGGAACCTTGCCCTGACTACGTGCACAATATATCTTAAAACTCGCAGTACTTAATAATAATAAGTCAAGTACTTTATTTTATATTTTTAGCGCTATCAAGCGTCAACAATTTGTGCTATCAATGCGCAGCGCGATTTAATTAATACTTTTAAGTATTTTCTTTTTATTATCTTGCAACGCAATGAGTTGTCAAAAATGATATATATATTAACTATCTATGACTTCTTGAATGAACGTGCAATCTGCAGTGTGTTGATCATTAAGCAATCTGTGTATATACATACCACATATATATATACGATTGACTGACGTGGCTCATTAAACCAGACAAGGTTTATTCACACGCCCCCTTCATTATTTCTTTAGTCTACTTAAATCAGACAATTTTATGTTTACACAGCTGTTAAACTGACTTCCTCATTTGTCATATTTATTTTTTAGTATACACGCGAGGCACAGGTGGACAGAGGCTGCTCGGATGTGGGTGATTTTGATAGTGCCTTGGGTTTTCTGGATACCAGCATTAGCGATCAGGCGCACAAGGAGTTCGAGCTGTGGGCGAAACATGATGAGGCCGAGGAGGACTTTTGCATTGTGGATGATCATGATGTGGGTGCACAATATGTGGATCTGTTGCTCAATCCAGAACGTTATACGGGCTATCGTGGCGATTCGGCGCATCGCATTTGGAAGAGCATCTATCTGGAAAACTGTTTTGGTGGCAACAATGAAACGTCCAGTAAATTTTCCAGTTATATGCCACATTTAGAGCTACGTGATGTGTGTTTAGAGCAGCGCGCTTTCTATCGTATTATTTCTGGTCTACACTCGAGCATAAACATACATTTATGCTCGAAATATTTGTTATCCGAGTCAAAGGATTTCCTCGATCCACAGGGCATTTGGGGACCCAATGTCAAGGAGTTTAAACAGCGCTTCAGCCCAGAAACAACAAACGGCGAAGGACCACATTGGCTAAGAAATTTATATTTCATTTATCTGGTGGAACTACGCGCCTTGGCCAAGGCGGCTCCTTATCTACGTCGTGAGGATTATTACACGGGCATTGCCGAGGAGGATGAAGAGGTCAAGCTGGCCATTAACGATTTGTTGAGCGTTATTGAGTGAGTTATTTTTGAAATATTTAAAAAAAGTAGCTATCTAAATTTTGTTATATTTGCAGATCGTTTCAATCGCACTTCAATGAGAATGCGCTTTTTAGCAGCGGCATTGCCTCCATTAAGTTCAAGCACGATTATAAGGAAAAGTTTCGAAATATATCCAGAATCATGGACTGTGTGGGTTGCGATAAGTGTAAACTTTGGGGCAAACTACAGACGCAGGGTCTGGGCACTGCACTCAAAATACTCTACTCGGAGAAGCTTAATCTGGCCACGGAGAGCGGCCTGTGGGATAAGCCGCATATTGAAGCTGATCCCATATTTAGATTATCCCGCACAGAAATAGTTGCATTATTCAATGCCTTTGGCAGGTTAGTTTTGTTAACTATTTGAAAAAATGTTTCCATTATTAAAGTGCTTTATTTTCATTACAGATTATCCACCAGCATTGTCGAAATGGAAAACTTTCGGCGAGTTCTCAGATAGTCTAACGTTAAAACCAGCTAAAAAAAAAACACGGCACGATTCCCTTTCTTTACATTAGCGTTAATTTTTGTGCTAATGCTCGAAACTTCTAGTTAACCCAATTAGGCACATGTGGACTTTTTTTATCGTAAATGGAACATATATATATTTCCGGTTTCCCTCCAAAAAAATAGTTATCACATACATTACGGGGATAGCAGCCAGAGGCTAGCAACCATTATGTGCTGCATTACTGTACATAAAAATACATTAATAATGCATTAAATATATACGTAGGCTACTTGTACTTTACTAGCTATTTTTTATCCCGTATGCGCTACACAGGTGTATTTTAGATTGTAAGATTTAGTTTTTATTTATTTATTATTATTATGTAATATGCCTAGTTATTTAGGAAATCAATTAAAAAAGTTGTGCAATAACTTTTTGTCTCTGGTTGTTTCTATTCAACCGTTTGGATAACCGGTTTTAGCGGTAATGCATGGATATCTGGCAGCGCTGGCTGCTGAGCGCATTCAACTGTTTGATAAACGGTTGTAAGCACGGTTACGCCTCACAAAAATGAATTTGTATTAAATATAAATAAAAAGTTAAACATTTTTAATTTATTTATACATTTTAACTAAAGCTTGTTTAATAATGCGGCTTTTATGTATAAAATAGGCTACATTTTTATAACGGCTTATATGGATTGCTAGTAACACGATTTTAGAATGAATAGAAACAGTTCAAGTGCACCCAACTAATGAATAACGTACCAGTTTGTGTATATAGTGTACCCACGAATGAGTAATGTACCAGTTTAGGTACACAATGTACCAACTAGTGAATAATTGACCAGCTTGGGTACAAAGTGTACATTTGTACCAAGTCTGGCAGCCATGGTAGCACATTACCATTGATCAAACAGCGCTGGCGTTGCCATGCCAACACATCTGGCAACGCTGGCTGGCTGCGCGCGTTCGATAACGATAACAATCAACAAAAAGCCGCATAGCAACCGAGTTTTTTTTTAAACAGTTTTGTCGTTGGCTTTGACAAAAAGTGCTTCAAACGGAATAAACTACGAGTTTAATTTATTAATATATTTAGCAAAATGGTTGTCTTGCAAGTGAAACGTGGCGACGATAATCTCTTTCTGTATGAGACCAGTGTAACCGCACAAACGGATGCCGTTATACGCGAGCTGATCTCCGTGTTCAATGGACGCTTGAAAATCCAACGCGTTTGCATGGAAATTGAGGAGCTGGCCGAGCATGGCACCATGCTGCCGGTCGAAATGATTGGCCTGAACGATGATCAGATCGAGGAGCTAAAGCTGAAGGATACTTGGGCTGATAAGTGCATGCCCATGGGCGGCTTTACGTTTAACAAGGATCCAATGTGCCGTCGCAATGGTCAGCAGCCAAACGAGCCTATGCAAAAGGTGCTTGCAGATGCCGTAACCGAAGCCAAGGCCATGATTGATAAGGTAAGTTGTCAGGCAGCAGAAGCACAAGCTCTAAGTGTTGTTTTTACAGAAACTAGTCAAGTCCTCAAAGAATCTGACGCTCAAGATCGTAGAGGAGGCACTCAATTATTTGCGCGGCGCAGTTACCATTGTTTATCCCATGAAACTGCCGCCGCATGACACCATACAGATGGAGTTTGGCAATATGGAGGATCTAAGCGGCACTCAGGCATCCAAGGAGGTCATTGAACCTTCGAAAGCACAATTGTGGTTTGCTGGACGCCAGATCTTGCCCGGCAAGCTTATGTCTGAGTATTTGGGCAACAATGACAAGACCAAGGTGTGTGTTTTTGTTCTTTCTGTTCCTATAAGAGATGGAAACGGAAAAAATCCGCGTCTACTACCAATCACAATAACTTGTTGCTTTCAGGTTGTGGTCAAGCTAAATCAGCTGGGAGAGGGTCCGCCGGGCCGTGAGCAGGTTATAACCGAGGCATATCGTCGTCAAATGATGGCAGCTGAATATCGCCGCCAGGAGGAGCTCAAGGTAAGTGAAAATTCAATGATTGGTTAGCTTTTTTTCGAATGAATTTCATATGCTTTATTCGTTATATAGTTTCTATAAATATACATTTATCTATAAATAGCTTTTATAGTTTTGATCAAAAGTGTAGAAAGTTAAGCTTGCATTGGTATTTCCCTTGTGAATTATATATATATATATATATATATATATTTATATAGATCAGCTAAATTCAGATCAGCTAATTCAAGTGTAAGTTATTTTTATATATATTTAAGTTTGTATATAGCTTAGCTACTACTTGAAAATCAAGGCAAAGTTCTATGCCTATTCGTTCTATATGTATCTAGATTTCTGCTGGGGCTACGTTAGAAACTTGATTTGTCATATATTGCTTAGTACATACTAAGTAAATGCATTTGCCCAAAAAAAATTGTTGCTGTTCCTGTTAGAAAACTAAGTTCAGCAGATATAATATCAAATATCAAGTTTGATTGAAATTATCGTTGGCTTGTAGTTAATCATATTCCTTGGAATATGTTTAAATGCTTGTCTAAATGCAAACAGATCTTAAATTCCAAGGCACAACTACTGAACCAAGCGGGGGCAGATGTATATATTATATGTGTCTTATATGACCTGGTCGCAAACCTACGTTCAAGAGGTTAATAAAGCTCATGGGAGAGTTAAATTTGAACAACTTTCGTTGAGTATATATGGGCGATACGAATTCTATTGGGTCTGTTCTGAATTCCACTTTCGAAATTGTTTCACAGATAGTTGTGTATCATACTTTTTGGAGCAGTATATACTCTAAAATTATGCCTTAAAGGTTTCTGTGAAATTAATACGCCAATGAAATTCAAAACAGTCTTGTATATAAATATTTGTGTATATGTTGAAAACAGAAGTGAGCTAAGTATATTGTTGATTTTGCTCATTCTATGCTATATATATATATATATATTCTATATAGTTACTTAATAAACGTTGTAAAAATGCGTAGGTAAATAGCGCTAAGTAGAAATTAAATTCAGTTCCTATTGTACACAATGTACAGGTCCATAAAGTTTTGGTTAAAGTTCCATAAAGAGTAACAACGTTTGTTTAGCTTAAATAAGTACGTGCTCATTTAGAGTATGACCAGCGGTTTCTCTGGCACATCACACTTGGCTGCCTTCTCGTCCTGCTGCTCCTCATCAAAGTGCTGATCTGAAACGTCGGTTGGACTTAGTGGTATCAGTGACTTTGTGCTGCCAATTAATTCGGGTGCATCGAACGGATGTCTCTGTTCGGGTGCCAGCTGTAGTCCCTGCTCGGTCGCCAACTCTAGTCCCTCTGATTGGTGCTCCAGATCTACAACCACATCATCATCCGTATCATACAGTTGTTCTGACTGCTTAGCATTAGCATTGCCAAAGGCATTATCGTCATCCGATTCATCTCCAGCGCAAACACAGCGCATCTTGGCATCGTCGCCAACCTTAACAGACTTGGTAATGACGCACAGTGAAATTGAGGAGATTACAAAGAGCACAATGGGCACAATCAGCGAAACGAGCAGCTCGCGATAAACCTTGTCCAGATCATAGCGTGCAACCACAAAATCCACATTTACATCCTGAAATGGAAAACCTTCAATGAAATTCGATCTGTTAGCTAACAAACATTTACCTACCTTGTTGTAGTAGCACTGATAGCGTGACTGTGCCGTATTATTATCGCCATCGCTGCCATAGCGTGCCACAAAGTCCTTGCACTCGCCGCGCAGCGTATTAACGCAGCCTTCCAGATTGATAAATAGTTTCTTCCAGCTAAATATGGTCAGATTGAGTTGATTGGGCAAAAACTTTTGTTGCGGATCAACGGCATGCGTGCTATTCTCATAGATGGCCCAAAATTGTGTAAAGTTCATAAAAGGCGCCGGCAGCGTATCATGTTCCAGCAGCGTGCCATTCAAGCAGTCTGTGGCGCTGTTAAGAGAAGATTTATTATTACTTAAAGTCACTTTGAATAAACTTGGACTCACATTATGCGATTGTCGGATTCACGTGTGACTGTGGCACAGTTGGTCAATAAGTTTCCATCATCCTCCTTCCAGAATTCGGTGGGCTCTATGCGTACACCATGTTCCTTGCCGCGTGCCTCATTAAAAGCCACTGCATTCTCGCAATCCGCTGCAATCACATTGTCCTCCTACAAGCAAAGAAATCAAGAATAAAAGAGAGTTTCATAAACCACTAGAGTTAAACACAATTGCACTTGATAAATCAAACAAGTTAATCGAGTTACTTGTTTGATAATTCAAGCTTTTTGTGCGCACTTGAAACTTGAAGACTTTGTTAAACAAAGCAAGCTAAGAAATGCAAACGTTGCAAGTCGCTCTGTGCATTTCTTGTCTTGAAATTCAACATCTAACGCTAACTCATTTGGCTTACTTTACTCAAGCATACCAAGTCAAGTGATTTGGTTTACTCAAGCACAGCAAGCCAAGTGATTTGCAAGCTTAATGATTTGATTTGATAGCTTGTTTGCTCTACTCACATGCATGATAAGCGTGTTGATGTTAGCAGTTGTTATACGAGAACAGTAGCGGTCACAGCTAAAAGGACGCTTGATTTTGGTGCAGTGTACGCCATGGCACTCAAAAAAACCATTCAGTTTGGTGTTGTCCTTGGCCGAGTTTATGGTTGGCCCATCTGGCTTGTGATGGCACAAAAAGAACTCGGACATGTTCTTGCAGTGACCTAAATAGAGTAGAAGTTGTTATACATACATACATATGAACAGGTTAAAGGTTAAAACACTTGCCATTGGAACAGTTGAAAACGCCGCGTATATTGTTGCACACGGTGCCATTGTTGCAGTTAAACTTGTTGAGGCGACCCAAGTCAATCTGTGTTTGGAAAATTTCAAAACAAAAATGAGAATGTTTTGCATATATTGTCGAACTAATAGCAAAGTCAATGATCATAAAGCTGTGTGGCGCCAATGACAATAACAACGTCTCATTAAAATGAGACAAATACTTGAAATGTTTCTGCCTCATTAAGAACCACAACAATGACAAATAAGAATGCGATAGTCGAGAGGGTACAACTGGAAGTTACCCTGTAAAATGAAACAAACTTTATAACCAATTTGATTGCCTTATTCTGACAGACAGGCTGAAGGAAGTGATATTTTCCGCCCTGTTCCGAACTTCACTTAAGAATTTATTTCACAGACAATTGTGTAGCATACATTTTAGGGCAAGATGTAACTAAAAAACTTAGTTACTGGGAATATTTCGACATTCTTTCTTGGTAATAGCTCAACTCGAATATATACCCTTTTGCAGCCATTTTATGGAAACAGAGTATTACAAGAGACCGCACGCTGTGAGTCACGTTGCCACTCAAGAACTGTAGGACTCCTGCGATGACGTCTATGTTAAAGCTTAAGAAGTGTGGAAGGAGGGAGGTGGAAGCTAGAAGGTGGTGTAGGTTAACTCACCATGGCACACGAGGTGTTGGTAACTCTGGTGCAGTTATTCAATTGAATGTCGGTGCCATTGCGACGCACTATCGAGTGGATTTGTGGACAAAAGCCGCTGGTGCGTGTCAGACACCATTCGCCACAGGAGGCCCAAGGACAATTGTTGGGCATCTGACGGTCAACAGTCTGGCACATGACCGGATCCAGCTCGAAGCCGGACTTGAAGGCTCTGCAAAGAACGAAATACTTAACTTTAAGAACAAGCTTGGAAAGTATAACTTACTTGAGAGAGGGCGAATAAATGGCCACGCTTAGGTAGACGATGGAGACGCAGGATAGCACCATGGTCAGCTGGCAGAGGCAAATGGCACGGCAGATGCGATTATCCTGTTCCGGTATAATGCGCGGCTTTTCCTTGCGACGCGCCATCTTGTTACAGCAGCCACCAAGGATGAGGAACAGTTGCAATTTGTGACTTGTTGATTTGGTTGCTCCACTTTCCCGTCACTGTTTTCCTATGTTATCCTTTGGCCGTTTTCAAGGTGATTGGGTTTTGTTTGGCTGCAGGGTGGGTTTGCTTAAGAGGGGCGGAGGCTACGACGGGTTTAGAGTTTCCGTTTGACTTTTTGTTTGTGCTATTTTAGTATCAATTATTACTTTTGCCCTTTTCTAGCTATTTCCGAGCATGTGTCGCGTATTTATTATAGATGAGCGTGGGAATGAGTCCTGTTTGATGGTTTTTCATGCGTTTTGATAGGACCTTATCGTCTTAGCTGATGATGTTTGTGTGTTTTGAGCTGATGACATTAGCACGAGCACGCTGCACGTCCGCCTGCCTTGCGTGCTTTTTGTTAACTAAAGTCCTGAAAAGTCCTGGAGAGTACAAGTAGTTGGCCAGGGCTGCCAAAAGGATTCACTGCGCACTTTTACTTTCGACAAGGCGAAAGCGAAAGTAAATATGGCCAAAACAAACCCTGGCTCAACAAATGTTTACTCTCCAACCCTTCCCCCTGCTACCCCCCTCTCTGTTAAAACGCCTGCGCATTAGCAAAGCTTTTCCCATTTCCCAAAATTCTCCCGCTCTTCTCTCTCTCTCTCTCTCTCTGTCTTTCTCTCAATCATATTCTCATTACAAAAAATAAAACCAATTCTCAGTTGCTTTTCTCTTTTTGTTTTTCTTCTTTTTTTTTTTAAGTGTAATGTTTATTAATTAGGCCGTTAGCTTGTTAAATTTGTTTATTTTTTTTTTGATAAAGACACGTTAAGTAAAAAATTTTTAATCATTTTTGCATTCAAATATTTTGTATGATTTAAAAAATTCTCATAAGCAACGTGCGTTATATCGGTTCTGCTATAAAGCTATATATATATATACATATATATTTGTATATACGTATATATATATATATACATACATATTGTATATGCTTGTTATTATTATTCCATTAAATGTTCATTTTTTACATAAGAGTTTTAAAACTATTTGTTTTGTTCAAAATGTCGGAAAGTGTATTTTCTTTTTTGTGGTGAATATTATGCTCAGTATTTGTTTATTTTTTTTTTGGTTCTGCTTTTTTTTTCTCTATATATGGTTTTCAAAAGTGTCAAATGTGGCTCTCCGTATTCGGAGTATTTATTATTATCAGCTCCGAATTCGGAAAGTATGCTTCAGTTAATTGTATGGACTAGGTATACAATTTGTTTTTTGATTTGTATTCATTTTTTGTTTTTTTTTTTGTTTTGTTTTACTTTTTACGAATTTTTACTTAATATTTTTTTATGACTACTATCACAATTTTTTGAAAACAAGCATTTTTTGTTAGTTTTAGTTTTGTTTTTTAAGTATTATGTGTGGAAAGGTCGAGAAATTGAATTTTATAATGCTCTATATATCATGTGTTTGTGTGTGTGTTTTTTTTTTTGGGGGGGGGGGGGGGAAGAACGGAGCATCGATATTTTTCGAAAAGCGAGCGAAATTTTCAAACATAAGCTTTACATTTTGAACTCAAGTTCTATATAAATATATGTGTATATATAGCATAATAATATAATAGCAAATTTTGTCAATGATAGATTTTCTTTGTTAACAAATTTGTATATAGAAAAAATTGTTCAATGTTTCTCAATGCTCCGCTATTAAGTATATGTTCCTATATAGTAATGGCAGATGGTTTCTTTATATCATAAGTATTATTATTATAAGCTATATGTGTGTTTGTTTGTTTGTTTTGTGTGTGTATTGGTTGTGGTTTAGACTACAGAATTTAATTTTGCTATTTTTGTTTGTTAAGAGCGTTTGTTTTTTAACTAAGTAATTTGTTTTGCTAGTATTCCATTTCATCATCTTCGTCACTGTGACACAGCAGTTTGCTAAAAGAATTGGAATTGGATTGGAACAAAGTTCTTAAAAACTTTACTAATCGAGAGTATATAAAAGCAATATCAAGATATGCATAGATAATACAATTAAATACAATAGAACAAGTTGTAAACGTGGCTTAAAGCAAATATATATTCTTAAAGTAAAACATGCAAAACAAAGCTAAATAACTTGAAAGAACTTTAAACATGCTATATTGAATATTTTTGTTAAAAATATATATAACCATATTATTAAGAAGTAATATTTAATTTTTTTTTATTGATCAAAAATGAGCTGAGCGATGTATGATATATAAGACTAGATTATTCTCGGACAAGTGCGAAAATGTTATATAGAGAACTTTCAGTTATATATTTGAAAATATTTCTATATTCAGTTTGTGCTATATTTTGAATAAGACAACTCTCTTTGAAACTTCTCTTAAGTTTTCGTGAGGTGCTCATTTGTTTTAAAAATAAAACTAAGATATGGCAGCTTAAAGCTGAGATCGGCTAATGCGTGAAATATGCTAAGGACACTTCCGAGTAACATTGATTGATTTGTGTTTTTGTCATTTTTTTGTGAAACTGGTGCTAAGGTTAAGTACTTAACTGTACTTTGATTGTGGTATATTGTTTTAAGTACTTAAAAATCTAAACATGACTAAAACAACAAAGTTGTTTAATATCCATCGCTCTATCTTAATATGGTTTTTTTTTTTCAAAATTCAGGCACTGTCGCGTTGTTTTTGTTATTCAAAATACATTCAAAGATAACGACTTTTCCGTATTACATTTCATGCAGTTAACGATCCTGAAAATATAATTTTACAAAGAGAAAAAAAGCGGAAAAACGCATGAAAAGTCTTGTGTGAATTATGAATTAAAACTTAAAATAGTCAAATACAAATTTGAACAGTTAATTGAAATAAACTTAGGATAGGATTTGTTTTTAGGCCAATATCAATTTAGGAATAACAGCATTACATTAACAATCGATAACGATATGGATATACGATATATATATATATATACGATACGATTATGTTTGACAATTTCAATACAAGGCACAATGGATAGTTATATTTTAATGTTTATATATGTGAATGTGTGTGTTGTGTGTATGTGTTATGTATTGTGGGTTTTACTACTACAAATACGGGTTAGATATTTTTGTTTGTTTGGATTTTCAATATCGAAAAACGATGAGGAAACATATATATAGAAAAAACGACGCTGCTCATATATATGGAAAAACTCACTCTTCCTTGGTTGGAAACTTTTCGGCATAGACGCGTGATGATTTATTGCACGCCTTCTCGCAGCAGGGGCAATACCAATAGCTCAACACGCCAATGGAGATGGCAAAGAGCACATTTGGTATGATTAACGAGAGCACCAGATGGTATAAATTGTTCTCCCAGGAGTAGCGACCGATGACTACCTCCGGATAGGCACGACTGTAGTAGCAGGGAAAGGGCTCCCCAATGTGTGAGAAGCTAAAAGGAAAATAAACCAAAATAGTTATATCGATTTGATTTGAAAAGAATGCATGTAAAAAGCTGTCCTGGTTTACACTTTTGTGAATATGAATTTGTTAAATGGCAGTGAAGTGAAGTTAATTTAATACGCAAAATCTTAAAATTCAAGTGAATTCACGTAAACTCGAATAGTTGTGAATTGGCGGGTGCGTTTAACCCGCAAACTCTTTACATTGAAGTGAAATACACGGGAAAGTGGAAACCGAAACTAACTTAAACATAAATCTGGTCAGGTTTTCACTTTGTCCAAGCTGAATTTAACTTAAATGTTTGTATTTTAAATATTTTCGTGGATTGACAAGTGAGTTTAATCCGCAAAATCTTAAAATTCGATTGAAAAACTACGAAAAGTGTCGAACCAAAACAGTTTTATAGCGCTGGACTTACCCATATTGCCTGGCAAATACGCTGCAGTTTGTCGTGGGCGGATAACCGCAGCCCTCGGAGTTAATAAGAAACTTTGTATAGCTAACATCCCATTTGACTCGTTCTAAATCTCGTGGATTGCGCTCCCATTCGCTAAATGGAATTCTTGTATAGTTGACAAACAACTGATGGCACCTTATAAAAACAAAAACAGTACTTGGTTAAAAGTGTTTCCAAAGTTGGTTCAGACTTAACCTACTTGGTGAGTGATGAGGTGCAGCCCTCGCGACAGGAGCTCCAGCTGCAGTTCTTGATGCCCTCCGCATAGATGTGATCAATAACGATGCACGTCACCGGCACAGGATCGTAATCGGCAATGATCGTTGAGATGGCAGGATCGACAACAAATGGTATCAGGAAGAGAAATGTGAACACCGACAGTATGGCAGTCGTACCTAAAAGATTTAACATTATAAATAGTAGACAGTTCATTTTGTGATGCATTAGTTATTTCATTGTTATTGGACATAATAATGAAGAGCACATTTCATTAAAGTTTAAAAAAGTAATAGTAATAGAAGATAATTTTACAATAATTTAAAAAAATAATGCGTATGAAACATAATTTCTGTATTATTGAAACCATATTAATGCTAATGAAATTAGTTTATAATAATTCAAAATCATTAAATTTTAACTAAAATTTTTCAACAATAAACAAAATGAGATTGAATAATAACTAATTAATTAATTTTGTAATATCATTACGTTTATCATTATTTTAATGAAATGTTCTTTTCATTATCAATACTTCTTATAATGATGATAAGGATATAATAATGAAATTTGCTTTTCATAATGATATTGACGACATAATCATAATCAATAAAAAAAGATAATGAAGATACAATTATAATGAAATGTTATTTTCATAAATAATACTTGATATAATGATAATGATGATGTAATAGTTACGATTGCCATTACGAATGCTTACCAAGGCACACAGAGGTGTAAAATTTTGCCTTCTCGAGTATTGTATCGATTTCGATCTCGTCGCGCTTGGCCTTAATGGCATCCACGCAGCCGCTGCCCGGCCGGACAGGACCATGTGATTGGCAGGAGGATCGAGCCGATCTGCTGCTGCTCAGGCTCATCTTGCTGGCCGAAAGCGTTTGGGCCGAGAGCGTTGGACTCGTCGGCATTGATGTTGTTGTGGTCAGCGTTGAGCTCTTCTTCATTGTCAAAAATTTGCTGTTGTTCTAGTTGTTGTTGTTGTGTGGGTGTAGTTGTATGTGTGTGGTTGTGTGTGTGTGGGTGTGGTTGTGTGTGTTTGTGTATGGCAGATTTCTTGGTTTTGTTTCTTTTTTTTTTTGTTATATTTTGTTTGTTATCACTAAAAGCCTTAAAAATGAACACCGCTAACTTTTGCTGCAGTCTAAGCCTACAACAATAAACAACTTTAGTGTGGACTTTGCTACTCCCCTCACTTTCTGTCTCTCCCTTCGCCTAGCCTAATCTTAAAGTTTTAACCCGCTCTTTTTCTTGTGTTCTGATTAGTTTACACACTTTCTTAACTCCTTTTCCCTTTGCCTATTCGTTTAGCCGAAATGGAAAATGTGGTTTTTTTTTTATATCATTATTAGTCTAAGTCTTGTGTTTTGTATGTTTTCTTTTAAAATTGCAAATTTTGTTTATTACCACAATGGGCTTTTGAATTTGATTAGTTTTATCTAAATTTAGGCGTTTTTTTTTTTTTGTAATTTTGTTTTTAAAGTTAACTTGTTCGTTTTTGTTTTTTTTTTTTTTGGTTGTCGTTTCGATTTTGTTTTTTTATTAATCTTCTTTAGTTTTGATCACGCATCCCTCCAAACCGTTTGACCATTGCTGAATTTATCTGCCTGCTCCTTAAGGGCTGGTTCTAATTCCCATGTGAGTGTGTGTGTGATTGTCTTTATGTGTGTCTGTGTCTGTGTGTGTGTGTGTATGTGTGTGTGTGTGTATGTGCGTGCTTGTGTGTGTGAGTGCATTTATGTATTCTTTTTTGCTCTATATGGTTTTTCCTTTTTTTTTGTTAACTTAGTTAAACTTTATAATCGAATCAACTTTCGCTGTGTTGCGCCGCCCCCTCCATGCCCGCTACGCCCTACGCCTATGCTTAAATACTCAGGCTAGCCCCCGTATTCGACAAAAAAACATATACAAAATTATACTAATATTGTCTTTTGAAGATGTTCGTATCGTTTTTTTTTTTGTTGAAAAGTTAAGAGTTTGTTGTAATTGTAAGTTTGTTTTTTGTTTTGTTTTATTATATTAGCTCAGGAGTGTCCTTTTGCAAGCCGCTGCTCTCAGAGGTGTGTGTGTGTGGTCTGTGGTGTAGTGGTGTGTGTGGTCGCTTGTTAGAAGTTCGATGGAAGGATTACAAAGAGTTTCGAGTGGTAACAATAGTTGTGCCCAACTCCCATTTACTGCAAAGCGAAGACGCCCGTCTGATGCACCGGACTGTCTTCCTGGAGCAGAGGAATGCCTGTAAAACGGAAAGTAAGGACGATTTTATTAGGGATTTTTTTGTTATTAAAGGTTAGCTCTAGTTTGTATCTAACTCTACATTTAAAAACGCTACTGACTCTACTTGACCAGTTGGCTAAGTCTTCCTGTAGAAAAGTAAAGCCTGTTAAGGAAATTAGGAAAATTTTTTGGGTGTTTTTTCTTATATTAAAGCTTAAATTAAGGTTGTATCTAACTCTACTTGAGCATAGGCTGGCATTTTAAAACGCCTCTAAATCTAATTGAATAGATATTTAGTCTTCCTGTAGCAAAGTAAAGCCTGTTAAGGAAGTCAGGAAGATTTTTATGGTGTTTTTTTTTTTAATAAATTGAGTTGATGCCGTAATTTTTATAAGTATTAAAATAAAATTTGCTTCAAAAATTATTCTTACTTTAGACTTTGATTTAAAAAGTGCTAAATGGAACTATCAGATCTATTCTGAATTTCACTTCCGAAAAAATTTGCTAGAAAACTACGAAACATACTTTTGGAGAGCAAACAAATTAATAAACTTTTTTTTCTTCTAATAAACTTTTATACGCTCACAAAAGTATGCTTTACAAATTTCCGTGGAATTGTTTCGAAAACGTAATTCAAAACAGACCAATATATTTTCAGTTTTTAATCTAAAAGTCATAAAAATAAAATAATAGTATTCTGAAAGTTATTTTTAAATAATCAAATACATATAAATATAAGTTTTTTGCGAGTTTATGATAGTTACGACCAAAAGAGGAGGTTTTTTGTATAATAATTTATTTAACTAAAATATTATAATTGTTGTTTTTGGTCCCAGGTTATGTGCGTAGTTCTATATCGCTTCTAACTCTACTTGATCATAGGGAAGCTTAAAATAAAGCTCCTAACTCTAATTGAGCAGAAAGCAGCGTTATAATTCGCCTTGGATTAGGACCTAAACTAAATACGAGTTTTAACTTGAGAAAAGTTTTTACCAAATAGGACGATTTTCGAATGTCGAAACGAGTTTGAAATGTTAAGGGCTGAAAAGTCGAATGTCAATCGCGTTTCAAATGTTTTAAGGCTGAAAAGTCAAGACGTAGTTTAGCCGAAATTAAAACCATTCACAGTTTCACCAAGAATGTTGACGTATTTTAAAGAAGCTTACGTGACGGATCTCATAGGGCCATGACTTCATCTCCACCGCCACCAGCCATGTCAGCGCTGGTGGGTGCACCGACATTACTATTATTTAAAGCGGTCTCCGTTGAGATGCATCCCTTGAATCTCATCTTGGCATCATCGCCCACATAGACAGTGGTCTGACACATGATGAGTATCGAACAGGAGACGACAAACAGGACGGATGGCACCACCGATGCGAACACAAACTGTTTATAGGTGACCTCCAGATCGAAACGTGCCACAACAATATCCTTCTTGGACTGCGCATAGAAGCAGGGAAAGCGAGCACGTGCATTATGATCACTGCCATCGCGTCCAAAGTCCTTGAGAAACTCCTTGCACTCATCCTGCAGCGTATTGACGCAACCCTCCAAATTAATCATTAACTTGGACTCATTCGATATTGTCAAATCGTAATCAGGTGGCGCTATCTCTGGCATGGGCGTTGCGACAGACACATGCAAATGGCTGAGATATGTAAAATTAGTCAAATCACTCAGCATATTTGTTTCCAATGTGGAACCATTGATGCAGTCCACCGCATCGACGCGATCTGCTTGATGCTTGATGAAATAACAGGAGGTCATGGCCACATTATCGCTGGACTCATTCCACACCTCCTCCAAAGTTTCGGTATTGATGGCATTTTGACACTGCGATAGATAAACCTTATCACCGCTGAGCACCACCACATTCTTATTCCTGGTGGGTATATCCACGCAACGTCTGTCGCAGTTATAGGGTGTTCGTATTTTGCGGCAGGTACCACGACTACAAGAGAATAAACCGCTAATATCCATGCAGTTAATCTTGCCACGTCGTCCGGAACACTTAACAGGCGCATCGCTGTTGTGAAAGATGCACTCGAAGGCATCTGTGATGTTTAAGCACTGCCCGGCGGTGCAGTTAAAAGTGCCCGTTAGATTCTTGCACTCATCGTTAATGCAACGCGCCTTATCCGCCCGATCCTGATCTATGCCATAGCACGTTTTATTTGCCGAATTTGTGCAGTTTTGAAAGGTTAGATTTGTGCCATTGCTGCGTAGATTTACATAGATTTGTATGCAGGCGCCGGAGGTCTTGCTGAGACACCACTCGCCACAGCTGCCCCACTCGCAGTTGTCCTTGTTTACCGCACGCGTCGTGGTGCACATGACCGGCGTGGGATCAATGCCGCTTTTAAAAGCACGTGTGGAAGGCATATAAATAGCAACGGTTAGATAGACCAGCGCCACGGAGCTCAAGACGAGCGTCATCTGGCATATGCATATGGTGCCACAGATGCGTGTATCCTGCGGTGGCACCACCAGATCCTCCTCGAGTACCTTTTTCTTGCCCATGGCTTGGCTTTATGTTTGTACTTTGTGCGAATTGATAGTTGCTTTTATATCTGTTTAGTCGTTGGCTCTATGCTAATCCGTATCGCGTGTAATCCAATTAGAGGCGCATCATGGCAGTCTATCGATTGTGTGCTGCTCCTCCCCTTCTTCTTGCAACAATTGTGCTCGACCCACGCCAACAACTGTCGCGTTATATAACTTGACTTAATGTGAGATTTTTCGTTTTTTTTTTCTGTAGGATTTACATTTCCACAGACTCGGCTCGACTTTTGGCGACACTGTTCTTTTTTTTTCGGTAGGCGACCCTTTTTCCTTATTGATTTTTATTACTAATTTTATTTTTCTAGTTTGCACGCTGCATAGAATTTTCACTAGCTACATTTGAACAGCGCCAAAAAACTAAACTGGCATAAACTGTTGTACATTTTAAGCATTTAAAGTTTGTTTTTTATATCTATGTAACAGCTATTTATTGCTTTTCTGTTTTTCTATTAGTTTTTTTGTAGCCTGCCCGTTTCGCTTGCGGGTCTTTTGGCAATTATTTTTCACACAAGCAAGGTTTCCCAAGGCTTCTCCTGTCGCTGGCCTTCCTGGCTTCGCACAGCTTTTCGCACTGCCAAGTGAAAAAAATATGTGGCAAGTGTGCTGCTGCTGCTGCATCGTCATCGTGTGCTGTGTGTCCTATGCCTCGTGCCTCGGCTTTTCATCCTGACCGCCGACAACATGCCGCCGCTCGTCTGCTCCCAGTTTCATATGGTTCATGTGCTCATATATCCTGCCACTGCTCTCAATTTTTGCACAAAATCAGAGCAGTGCGCGCGCATTTCATTAAAAAATCAATAGTTCCGCATTCATGTTTTGCGTAGCCCCTCTTCTCTCCGCTTTCCGTTACAATACAATGCTTGCCCCGCCCCGCCCACTCCTTGACAGCTTCAATGCCCAACAACGTGCTCCCTTTGAGCTGGTTTCATTGATTAAGCTCCGCGTGACCGAAGAGAGTGCAAGTGCACTCACCCATTAGTGTTGACAATTTAAGTAGGCAAACCGCCAGAAAAAGGACTATAAATAGTTCCTTGTTCAGTGTTTTTTTAAATTCCAGAGAAATATTTAAAAATAAGGGATTTCTTTGTACTTTGCTAAAGAGCAGTAAAAATATAGTTAAGACAGAGTGCACACACTTGTCGTGAAATAAAGTATAGCTAAAAAAAAGCAAAGCAAGCTGAAATTCCCGCTGTTCCAAAGCCAGATTTGACGAGAAATAACTAGATCGACAACACTGTTGCCAAAACACTTCGTACGCTCCACTTTAATAAGAATGCAGGGCACAGGGACAGGGTCGCCATGACAATGGGCGAGTGGGTGAATATGGCAAGGGCGATGACGACTGCTCAGCTTGCAGCAATAAATTAACTTGGAAACAGTACAAATTACAATACATAAATATATATATATATTTCTATTGTTGCGCTTGGAATGCACAAAGTTAGTTTTAACAATTTGCACTAAAATTTCATTAAGTATAAAACAGTGTTAACTGTGACTGGCTTGGGTTTATGATATGCCCCCCAAGAGATTAACAAAAAAATAGAGATTAATACAGAGATAAATTATTGTTTTGCTATTCCTCCGCACTCCTCTCAGTTTAGCCTTCTTTAATGGGATTGTTCCATGACCAGGCTATTATTTGAACAGCACGTCGACTTAGTCTTGGTCCAATCAGCGGATTCATCTGGGCCATATAACAACACAGCCAGAAGAGATAACAGCAGACCGCCGTCAGTATGAGGATGCACTGAGTCAGCTTCTGTTGCGGCCCCCTCGGCGTCAGCATGGGTCCGCCTATGCCCACAGCGGCCCACACAGCGGTAAAGAACAATATTGGCATTACAGCGGCGCCCATTATTGTTACTTTGCTTATTATATTTGTTGTAGATTTAAATTCGCAATTAGTTTATAATTATAAATTAATTATTTTCACTTGTTGGGCTTTGTTGTTTTGTTGGCGTCGACGTTCGATTGTTGCTGCATATCGATACAGCATTATCGAAACAATAGCAACTCTGATTTGAAATTGGCTGCGCTGCCAACTTGTTTTGAAGTTGTAAAACGAAATGGCGCGAAATTTAAATGGGCTTAAATTGCTATATATTTTTAGATGCTGAATTTAACAGTTGCTGGCTAAAATTATAAACAATTTTTGTATTTAACCTGGAACATGGCTATTGTTTATAGAAATTGAAAGTGTGCACAAAACTAGAGTCCAGGTGGCCTGATTAAAATGGTTACTGTGATGATGTATTGAAAATATTTTTGGATTTAGCTTTTATGTGGCAAATGTGTTAATAGTACATTTTGCTTATAGCAATCCCCTTTTAAAAGGAACCAATTTCAAAAGTACATATATATCTAATATGTTCAAGTCTTAGAATAAACCATTTGGCCAAGTCCTTTCAAGTTCGCTTTAAGTGAAAAGTAATGTTACTTTCTTTAAAACTTATCTTAGTATATTTATATTTGTGTACGCTACACTAAAGAACAAAACTATTGTCACTATTTTCAGTTCTCATTTAATATAGCAATTATAAATAGCATTATAAATTTAGCTATATGCTTTACTTCCACACTTGTCCTCGACTTATTTAGAATATTTGCTTGTTCAACACTTGGGAACAAAAGGATTGTCACAATGATTCTACTTGCTTTCTTTTGGTATAAGCGCACCCATTGAATAATCAATGGCGAGTGTGTTATTGAGCAAAGTTATTTGTATTTAACATTTGTTGATTGAGAGGCGTGTTTGGGTTGAAAACTAGGATGGGTAAAAAGATGTTCGAAATGCGCACATAAGTAGGCAACACATATTTTTCTTCTACTAAACCAAAGAAGGTCAAATTGCAGTGAAAGTTTATATTTGTATTTGAATAATATCACATCATACGGTTTTACTCACATGTACAATATTCTGTGGGTGTTCCACAAACGAAATATTGAGGTTTATTTACGTTCACACACACAGCACACACATTAGAAACACATGCCAGTTGTGGTGACACACACACACACACCACTACAGCCACATACACACGCACATGTATGTGCAACGAACTTGCGAGGAATGTTGTTTCATAATAACGAGAAACGAATATATATATTTGTTTAATTCTAAAATGTTTTAACGCGTTTAATGATGTTAACTATTGCGTTGCTTTGCAGTTTTTAACATTTAAGGCAGCAAATGAATTTTGATACGATTTTTCCTTCCAATTCTTTTTTCCAAGTTTTTACATTCCGTACGAGCCGAGAAAATTCCAAACAGATGAATATGTGACGTGCACGGCTCACGGCTCACATTTTCCTGCTGTTTACGCCAATTCTGACATTTCTCAAGCTCGCTGCTGCCCCAAAAACTGAGCGCGAGAGTGAGAGTGTTGTCAAAAGAGAGAGCAAGAGAGAGAGAAAGTGACAGAGTTAAGAGCGTGAGCGCGAGAATTGTAGCAGCTGCTCTGGGCGGACGCATGCGTTGCCTGGCTTTACGTCATCCATTGGGGCCAACAGAGCCACTGTTGCTCCAAGCTTTCCCAGCCAGGCAGACTCAGCGCGCACAACATGAGCAAAAAGCTTTTCACAATTCAAAGTCGACTTGCGAGAGCCTCTACTTATTTAAAAAAAGCTTTTTGGCATTCCAAAACTCATTGATAGTTTAACAAGAATTTTGTTTTTATTTATATATTTTGAAGTTCTCAAGTCAAACTTGAATACCCAATGAAATATTGAAAACTATCGATATTATCGTAAGTTATCGACTATTGAAAACATCGACATACTTGGCATTCTACTTCTGTCAATCTTTATTTATGTTTTTAAATTGTGAAGTGAGCGTTTACATAATATTGAAAATCTATCTATTGAACAGACTATTGACTATCAGAATAATCGATAGCTTTGGCGATCTAATTCTGATATTTATGTCCTTAAATTCCTTAAGTTTTTAAGTTATGGAATGAGCTTATGAAAAGATGATTATCTATCGACTATAGAATGTGCTGGCTATCGACTATCAAAATAATCGATAGTTCTGCAGCACTTTCTAAAGACTAATTCTGTCTAGCTTTATTTATGTTTTTAAATTGTGAAATGAGCATATGAAAATATTGAAATCTATCGACCATCGATTGCACTGACTATTGACTATCATAACAATCGATAGTTGTGCAGCACTTTATATGTCTAGTTAACTAATGCTGTCGTTATAGCCACATTTGTAGAGTATCGCACCGAAAGCTCCAATCGCGCACGTTGGTTGGTGAAGCTCGCTTCAGCTGCAGCGTCGACAGTGGCAGTCCTTTCGGTGAAGAGTTCAGCCGTCGTTCGCCGTTTGTCGCCTGCGTTGTGGTTGTGTGCCTCGTCACCATTCAACGCTGTCGCCGTCGTCGCCGTTGCTGTTGCCGTCGTCGTCGCCGTCGCCGTTGTCGTTGCCGTTTGCCTATTGCCCGTCGCAGTCCGTCGTCGCCTCTTTGTCGGTTCGTCGCAGAGGTTCCATCCACAGCGAAAATGACAAAATGTGGATATTTTTTGTGTAGTTGTTTTGAACTTTTGACCCGTACGCAATCAGGTCATAAAAGAATGGTTAACGCTGCAAAATGAGCCATGTAATTTGTTTTGTTTGTTTGTTTGTTGTGTTAGCGTTGCACAAACAAGAAAAACTTTGCGAAATCCTCATTCTGATTGAAAAATGCGTAATCGTAACCTGAACCTTGAGTAAACACACACACGCTTACACACACACACACACACACACACACACTTATACACATACAAACACGCAAGTCTACGTCACAGGACAAATTGAGAGACGGACACTTGGGAGCGTGGCTTAAACTGTTACCAACAACAAGCAGCCAATTGGCAAATGTTATAAACACAAAAGTCATATTTAAAGTGTTTGCTCACACACCCCCTCCCCCTCCACCTTCCCATCTCATTTTAACCGTTTCGATTTACAAGCGCAGTTTGCCATTTGGCTTCATTGAAGCACAAAGCAAATGAAAAATCGTTTCGTGCAAAGCACGAGGAGTCGCCAAGGCGCCCCAAACCCCTGCAACAAATCCAAAAACCCCAACATGCCACAATCCAGCAGTGGCTCCTATGCCGCATAATTTCGTTCTGAGGAGGGGGGTTAACCCCTCTTTGCATGTGCACGGCCTCTTTTGATTTTGTATGTGTATGTGTGTGTCCAATGAGAATCTAAGCGTGCCAAATGAATTGAAAATTACATGCGGCTCCACTTATTACGCTACCCCCCTCACACGCCCTAGCCGCCCCCCCCCCCTCTTTGCTACTTCAAAATGCCGCTCGTGACGCCCATGTGAGCTCATTGTCGCCAGTTTTTAGCCTCGTCTAGGGCTCTGGTTTTGGCCTACAGGCTGCAGCTGCCATTCGGCGGCATATTTCCGTTTCGTAATACTCCCCGTACCCTACCCCCTACACACCCTCCCCCTGTGAATACCCAGCACAAGCACAACATTTAAACGTTGTCGAGGTTACATAAAAATAACGACAAGTGTCGAACGCTGAAAATAGAGCGTCAACTTAAAACTATTATTAAAGCATTTTTCAATTAACATGAGGCTTTACATAGACTTAACATGCGCCTAACATAAACTATACGCGTCTAACGGTAAACCATTACCACCCCTTCTACATCTCTACCCCTTTGCACAGTGTGTTTAAACTGCACGTGGCTGCACGAATAGTGTGAAGCAGTGGGAAAGCACAAAAAGTACAGAGCCTAAAAGAGCGCAGCAATAAAGTGCATAACAAAAAGTAACAGTAAATACAAAAAAAAAACAAAAGACAACAAAAAAAACTGTCCGTCCAGCATACATTTTTTTAAATAAAAGTATAACAAAAGCAACCTAACAACAAATGAACTTAATAACAAGCTAAGCAGCTGCAATAACAACAACAACAAATACGAAGAACAACAGCAACTGGCAGAACAAGCAACAACAACAAAAGCGAGGAGCGAGAGCAGAAGTCGTTACTCAAAATTGGCCATTGGCAGGCCTTACACACACACACACACACACACACACAAACAGACAGGCACACACACACACACACACGGACACGCACGCACACATATGCGCAGCCTTTTGCCGCAGTCATAAAATAATCAAGCAAAGGCAAAGAACTGAGCGCCGAGAGAGAGCAGAGCAGAGGAGAGGAGGAACAGCAAAAAGCAAAGTAAAGCAGAGCTTGGGCTGCGGGCAGAGCAACAACAAACAGAGACAGAGACGCCAACTGCAACGCTGACGTCGTCAAATGCTGCTGACGAAACATCTCCATTGGGACACATAAAGCAATTAGCAAAGGTTGACGTTTACACGTAGACACTGCCAAAAAAGCTGAAGACGAGTGCGGCAGAGGAGGAGTGTGTGCCGTGTGTGCTTCTGATCAGGATTGTGTTGTTGTTGTAGCATGTCCCATGTTTAAGATGCGTGATGTGGATGTGGCTGTCGCATCCCAGGGTTATATTTAGACTAATTGCGCGACTGACAACAACAACAACAACAACAACTATAACGGGAATGGAACTGCTGCTGCTCAGCTGCTGCGGCTGCTGTAAGAGCTAACGGAATGGCCAAAGTAAGCAAGAAGTGCAGCAAAAGCAAATGCAAAAGCAAAACGTAACAACAAAAAGCAAAAGCAAAAGCAAGAAACGAAACTCGACTCTCCCTGTGATATAACTGCACTGTAGTTGTAATCGTAAATCGTAATTCTTAGCTCTTAGTTATCGATAACAAAAAATATAGCTTAAACTGAAACGTAAGCTAAGCACAATAACAAAAAGAAGCAAATTTAAAAAATTCTCACACGCTAATCGTGCACGAATAGCTCGATATATATATATATATAATTATACATATACATATATAAGCAACAACACAACACACCCCCCTCTCGCTACGCCCCTGTTTTGGAATACTTTGCTGCCAGCTGTGTTTTTTGCCGCCAGACCTTGCGCCATTTTTAATTGTAACCGGAAGTTGCAACAAACCGGAAATTGACCAAATCACAAACGTAACAGTTAAACCGTAAAACAACAATGGGAGATGAGCAGGATAAACGCACCGCCAAGGAGAAATTACTCTTCTATACAACGGCGTTCTTTATACTACTTGGAACATTTAGCCTATTTGCTTTCCTGTTTCTCGTCCCGTTTGTGATCGAGCCAGCGTTTACCACTATCTTTATGCAATTTGAGGAGGTGCCAGCGCTGTGTGAGACTTATGATACGGAGATATACTTTGGTGCCAAGAACTGCTCGTGGTCATCGTGCCGTGAGGGCTGCACCAAGGACATCTATACGTGCACGCAGATACGCGTCAATTATCGACTGAATCTGTATAATTTTACGGATGAGTTTAACTTTACGGAGTATCACATCAATCTGAAAGAAGCGGAACGCGTCTTACCGCCCATCAAACGCACAGATCGTTACGAACGTGCGTTGAGGGATTACGAGTACGATAATTTGGGCGGTGGCGATGCTAGCTCCATTGACCTGGACATGGATGCGGGCTCCATAGCGGGTAGTCGCTTTGAGCAGCTTAACTTTGGTGATGCAGATGGCTCCAATGGCTATCTAATTGAGGATTCAGAAGATGCGAATGGATTGAGCAATGCTGGATTGTTGCTCAATGGAGAGCGGCGTCCCTTTGATGAGATCTCCGAGTTGAATGAGGGCTTGATGGGCCCCAACTCCACTTACTTTTATGTGGGCGCACGCCTCTTTCCCAATGTCAAAGGTTGTGGTTATCCGCCCATGCTGAACTGTACAATTTGGCTAAAGCGATATACGAAAATTGGCATGAAGTTTCCCTGCTATTACTCCAAGGTTGATCCCAGTCTGGTCATTAGCGATCTCGACTATTGGCAGAATACGCTAAATTTGGTCTATTCAATGGCCATTCCCATACCCTCGTTCATCATCTCGGTCATCTATCTGACGTACGCGTACTTTAAGATCTACAATGAGGACGAAGAGACGGCGCCGCTCGACAAAAATGCCGAGGACATGGACATTGATGATATCGATGCTGTGGATGATAGTGATGGCGCTGTTTTGCCAGATAATGCCGCTGGCAGTCAGATCGTTAATATGGATTCAATGACCAATGATAGCTGCCTGGAGGGTGTGCTGCCCAATGGTGGTCCTGGCATGACCACCTGCATATCTCAGGGCGGCTCCATCACCACACCTGGGCATTATATTGCTCAGTCGCCGGCGGGCTCACAAATGACGCCCAATTCGGAGATCAATTCATTTGGCCATCAGCTTAAAGTGCAAATGGCCGATGAATTGTCCAGGGATTCCCTGGAGAATGGCGTTTTGTCAACGTCGAATTCAGTGCAAGGGTAAGGATGATGGAAGTCAGGATTATACTGTTTAGAAACTAAGTTGGAGCTTCCTAACCCTTTATACCCTTTACCCCTTTATACACTTTACCCTTTACCCTTTATACGTTAAAGTTTTTAAGCATTAGACCTAATTGTTGTTGTCATTTGACTAGCAAATTCTATGCCGCTTCTGAAGATTCAAGTTGTTTTAAGATCTCAAGAAGAGTCTCAAATGTTTCCTGTGATAATAAGCTTAAGTCTTTTATGTACACCAACGGTGGACACAAAAATTTGAATCAAGAAACACAGTTTTTGAAGTCAAAAGCTTTGAATCATAAAGGAAGTAAGCTTTTAGATCTAGTTATTCATATGTTAGTTTTATCTAAGGGTTTTTCTAATCCTGTGCCGTTTCTAAAGCGCTAAAGCTTTACCAGTTAAGACGTAATGGGAATGCATCAGACCAGTTTCGGCAACAAATTGTGGAATCGAAAATTTCTTAAATGTTCCAAATTTACTTATTGCTGTTGCTCTACTGAATTGAATCGAATTTCAATGGCAAGTTAATTCATACTTGCTCTAATTCAAGTGAATTCAAACCGCAAAATCTTGTCAAAAGTGAAGAACATTTAACTCAAGTGAGAACCGGATAAATGTTTAAATGTTTCCTGTGTAGACTAGGCTAAAAACTCCCTTAACTTTACATATCTGGAAGTATCTTCTATACGGGATAAGGTCTTTCTAGTAGTTAAGTCTAAAAATCTATCTGTTCCGAATTCCACTTAAGTTTGAATGACACATAAATAATTAAAGCATACTTTTCGGAGTGTCATAACAAGGAAGGTTTTTCATTGTATCCTGCTCCAAAAAGTATACACTTCTACACTTCTGTGGAGTTGATTCGAAAGTGTAATTCGAAACAGATCTGTACATAACTTCTTTATAAACTGATTCAATCTTCTTATTTATATATTTTTAGAAACTTGAGCAAGACGATGACGACGAGTATCTCAACTCCACCTGGGCCGACGGCGGCAGTCTGAAACGTCAGGCGCATGGTCTGGAAAATGTTAGATTCCGATTCGGAAAATGAACCGCTGCTAGAGTCCTAGAATTTTGTTAAGGATTTCAAGTGTAACAAGCGGCTCACCAATTGAAAAGCAAAAAAAAAAAGTAAAAAAAAACACAACACGGAGCAAGCAACAAAAAGAAAACCAAAGTATTTCTACCCAAAACAATCGACAAAAAACGCATGTAAATGCGTGAACCGAACCTGAATACCTTCAGAGCTGTTAGAGACATTTAAAACTATATGATAGATAATATATTTACCTTATGAATTAATACACACTCACACTCACACTCAACACACAATTAAGTGCAACTAATCATTCACATTCAAATCAAATCACATAATATTACGGATAGTTCGGAGAATATTTTCGAATAAGCTTAACACACACACACACACACATTCAATTCAAAATTACAGTGCATTAGTGTATCCAAAATATGATATGATATGAATATGATATATATGTATATATATATATATATGATTCAAAGAGACAGGAGAGCCGCTTCACACAAGGACACTGCTGTTGTGGGAAGAGCGTGTTACTTTAATTGGTACAAATACAATAACAAGAAGAAGATAAATAAACAAATTAAACATACTATATACCTAAAGCAAATTATAATACTTATACACGATACATATACAAATATTTACTTGAATTATTTTTCTATTCGCAATAAATCGAAGAAGTCGTCGTCAAACACGTCTCTCGAATAAAGAAAGCAAAAACGCAAGAAACATTAAAACTAAAAAAACAAAAACAAAAAAACAAAAAACACGCGCAACTTATTTACAAACAAAAAATCAATAACAAATTGGAGCGCTGACAGATTTTTTAGATATTGTAAAGCCGAATAAAGTGCTACAAATTTGCCTCGAAAGTGAAAAAAAGTGAACAAAATCAGCATTGTTTATTTAAATTAACAACAACAAAAAAATTAAATAAAAACTAAACTTATACGATAAAGAAATAATAAAAAACATCAAGAAGCCTAAGTATATATATTTAAAAATCATTAATAATAATATTGTAATAATAATAACAATTGTTATCCTTCTAATTAATGCGGATAAAAACTCACAGCTTTAACTAACAAGAAACAGAGGCATAAGATTTTTCTTCTATACATATTAATTTTTATTAAGATTATTAAATGATAAATGATATTTATAGGTACTAACAACAACAAAAATGGTTCAAGCTATTCAATTACAAACAAAAAAATCTTATAAATAATTATGCATTAAAAATCATAATAATTTAGACTTAAATATGTTTCCTTTTTTATATTAACAAAAAACAAAAAAAAAAAAAACCAAAAAAAAAAACACAAAGAAAAACACCAAAAAGAACTCCCAAAAAGCAAGTAAACAAAAAAACTACTCGTAATATTTCTAAAACGAATGCGAAAATACTCTCTCGAAACAAAAACAAAAAAGTTGCCTAGGCATATAGACGCATTTGCAACGGTAAACTGCACCTATTGCGATAAAAAAAAAGATAACACTAACATACACACACACACACACATACATATATACATATATAGTTTGGTTTTAACAAAAATAAACTTGCATGACAAAAAGAACAACACCAAACAAACAAACAAACAACAACATGCGCAACTACTAGCTAATATCATGTAAAACAAAACAACAAACAAATGCTACTAGAATTGAAACAAAAAAAAAAAGCGAACAAAAATCTCGAAATAAATACGCATTTAGCAGCCTACAAAAAAAAAAAAAAATCAAATGTATTTTTATTAATTTATCAAGCAATGTTTGCACAAACCGTTTGTGTAGTCTATGCATGCCTTTTGCAGCAACGTTTTGCAGCACTGTTGCGATAACATATCGATTAACAGCGCCTCAGCTGGCAACTCTGAACAGCTGCTTATCAGCTGTGGCTGCGGCAATGTAAAAACTTTTGCTATTGGCCAAATGTTGTTATTTTTGATAAAAGTGCTTAACAAGTGTGCGCACGCATAAACTGAATACCCGAAACGCCTTAAAACAAACGCTTGCGCTGCCGCAGCATTAAATCAATCAAATCGATAATTGCCTTGCATGTTATCGGCAACTTTTGTTGCTGCTGCCATTTGTTTTTTTTTTTTTTTTCCAACGCTTGTAAACAAATAACAAATTAACAAATGTTTTTTCCAAGCTGAGACAACCACAAAATGGATAACAAAAAGGATATATACAATCTGTGGGTGCAGTATACAACAAAGGTAAACAGTTAAAAGTGCCAACGAAAGCGGCTTTTGTTAAAACAACAACAAATGTGGGTCGAGGGGGCAGCGACGGCGGCTGACGTGTTTTTGCATTAATCACCGCATTAAATTTTGCGATAAGGGGGCTGCGCCTCTTAATAAAACAAAGCACGGCAGCCAGCCTGTCTAACAATTGAACTATGATTATATAATAATAATCAAGGGCAACCTTTTTACCTACCCTCCCTTAAAAACTGTTTGCAGAACGATGAGACATACTTTCGTGAGTTTGTGGCACGCTTTGTGGACATTTGGCGCAGTCAGCTGCAGCTGGACTTTCAATCACCCACTTGCCCCTTGTGGCATGAAGTGCATCCCGATGCGGGACCACATTTGGGCAGACTACCCGATGAACTTCTGCCCGCCATTGGCAAGTTTATCATTATTGCGCGAGATGCGTGTGATACGGCCACACTGGCGGAGCAGGGTATTGAACAGGTGGCCATATTGATTGACTGCCTGGTAATTGTTTGCCGGCACTTTGATAACATATTGGCCATCATCAAATATGAGTACAAGCCCAATCTAATCGCCATACTAACCAAGGTATTCACGCAGGTAATTAAAACTAATACAACAAGAAAAAGAAAATTTAGTTTCGGCATGCCGAACATATATTATACACTTGCATTTTCGATCGTCCGATTTGAATCCAATTTGACCCATCTAAATAGTATATTAAAACATGCAATTGCTCTGTTCAGAGAGATATGCTTTCTTAAGACAGATATACAAAAACTTATTTTTCAACCGATTATTCCTATGAATAAAAAAAAAGTCTAGAGCATAATAAGATAGAGTATTACCAAGTTTGGCTTGAGTATATGGCATCTTTTTTCTATGGCATCTATAAGATATAGTTATTAAAATTTGTTAATATTCTGTCAAAATGCATTAGTCATACTAAAATTTCAAATTGGCAAGTTTGCTTCAGATATCTTGAAAAAGCCAGATTTTCCACTGATTTTTCCTATGACAGTTATATGTTATAGTATTCCGATCTGATCAGTTCTGAAACATAAACATGCTGGCATAATAAAGAGCATCTGCTCCAAGTTTCAACAACATAGCTTCAAAGAGGGACTAGTTCACATAGAACATATAAATAGATGGATCGTTAAAAATGACTAAAACGACTCGACAATCAAGACTGATCAAGAAAATATAGACTTTATGTGCTCTCAGACGTCTTTTTCCAAGCGTTACAAATTTTGTAACAAAATCAAAATACCCTCCTCAAGGGTATAACAACAAAATCACCCCGAAAATAGATAACTGTCAATTATTTATTTACAGCAAATGGAGGAACAAAGCGCTACGCTGGCCATGACTCACTTGTTTCGCAGCTTTTCCTCATTTCTGGAAGTGATGTATGATCCATATCTTAGCTGGCGTAGCTTTCTGCGCGGCCATTTGGCGGATTACAGTCAGCTGCCTTATAAACCGCATGCGGTACATGTCGAAATTGTGCCCTTTATCTATGGTGCGTAGTTTTGCTTATCTATTTAGACGCTTTTTGTTAAATATTTTTGTTCTTTTCTTTATCAGATTGTTTTCAAAACGAAGCGCTGCTCAGGTTTGCGGATATAGGCGAGAGTTTGCTGCATGTGTTGGGCGCAGTTATCTGCGGCTCCCAGGTAGCAGTTATGTCTACTATATAGACACGATCTTTCTTTACAACTGCTAATTATATATTTTTTTGTTTAATAACACTATGTCACCAAATTTGTTGTTCTAAGATGAATTTCAAATATGAAAAAAACGCATAAATTTTGTTGCATAGTGTAATTGTTAAATATTTTTTTTATATTGTATAATAATTAACGTACATAACGCTCTTAAAAGTTAGTTTATTTTATTTTTTTTTGTATTGCACTAGCTACTTATCTATCAAATCTATATCTGTTTTCATTTTGCTTTGTCTAATTTCATTTCGTTTTCATTTGTTTAACGTTGTTTTTAAAAGTCCTTAAATATTCATACATGCAACAACCAAAACTTGCAGAAAACTTTAAACTCGAACTTGAATTTGAACTCAACAATTAGTAATAATACTAACGCTCTAATTACTTCAAACGTCCCCCGCTCGGGTGATGGGCAGCTTCTAAACTGTGATAACTTGGTGAGTGGTAAAGAAAACGCTTTTCATATATTGTATACGCCCCGTTGTACCCCCGCCTCATAGTGCTTGCCCATATAACTCGCTTTTCCTAATTCTAAACATATTTTGTATGTCCTTTAATCAAAACTTTTTGTTGGCTGCTGCACAGCGCAATGGCATGAGAACCATTTGCCCCGCAACGGTGTCTATTATCATGCGCATACTGCAACAATGGGAATGCGCCAGCAGCTTGCGGCATGTAGCGCTCAATTGCTACGCTTTGATGGTCATTGTGCTACAAAAATCTAGTCCAGAAGAAGTATGTATTAATTGTTGAACAGCGCTTAACACTTCTAATTGTTATCATTTCTTTTTTTTACAGCGCCAAATTGATCTAGTTACATTAATGCAACTTTATTGTGATGCACTGCAGCAGCTGCTGGCAACGACGCACTTTGACAGCAGCGCTGCTAGCTTCGATATAACCAGCGACAGTGAAAGCGATCTACCCATTGATATGAACGCACTCGCCGCCAGTGTCGCTGCTGTTCAGCTCTTTCTGCCCACGGGCAGCGCAGGTGGCGACATCAGCGAGGCCATTGGAGAGACCAATCTGCTGGAGCTGTTGATTGGTCTGCCGCAGGCTATCAAGGTAAGCATGGTCTATGTGGAGAGGGTATTATAGTTGTGTCAAGCATTAAAGTAGACAACTCAAAACCCATAAATCATATATATATTCTTGACCAGTTTCAAGTCGAGTCGAACTAGTCATGTCCGCTTGTCCGTCGGTCTGCATAAACGCGTCCATCTCAAACAATAAGATCTAGACACACGAAACTAGGCATGTAGGTTCCTGGATACCATGTGCAGATCCATTATTTTTGGAGTTTTAGATAGTCCCCTCACAGCCCTGCAAAACTCCCTCTCACATATTTTAGATACAGATACAGCCTTGATCTTTTAAGGCATACATTTCTTCTATCAAAGTTGCTCAACTGCTTAATATCTATTGCTCCCCGTCTCAGCAAACACAAGCAAGCAGTTTTGAGGGCGCTGCCCCTGTACTGCTTGTTTAATACACTTGAATGTGTAATTCTTGAATGACCGACTTGGCTGTAGGCTTAATATTAAAAGTTTGAAATATTTGTTAAACGTTGTCATAAGTTCCAATTTTTATAATCGATATCGGTATTTGTATTATAAACATGCTAACTCTTAAAGGAAATCAAGAGTGGAGTGAAGCATTGTAGAATGTAATTATATTTTGAAAAAGCATTGTTTCTAAGATAGGTAACGTCATTGGCCAATCAGAAAGCAGCAAGCTCTTTTCAGCTCTCAATTTTCAGAGAAAAGACAAGGCAGAAGAGAAGAGAATCAAAGTGCATAGAGAGCCATGCTTGCACAAAAGCAAAAGCGTTGCCCAACACTGCATTATTGATTAACTTTTTCTTGGTGGTGCAATTGCAATCCTAGTTTTATTTATCCTAAATCGATCGAAAATTAAGTTTAATATTACAAATATTTTCCACTCCGAAGTTAACTTTAATTTGGAGCTACCAACTCTTTTCCTGCTTGCAGCAATGGCATGTTTGCCACACAAGCGCGCTGAGCAGCACAATGAATGCATTGGCTGCACTGACACACAATGCGCCACGTTGCGCTGAGCAGCTGCGTCTTGGGGCACGCATTGAACGTTTGTTCAGCAACATGCGTCACTTTGAGGCGCCTTCAGTTGGGCTCCTGGATGCGTGCTTTAGCTTGGGCTACAATGCGTCGCAGCGTTTGTTGGTGCTACCGGAGGTAATGCTGCAGTTGCTCGAGTGGCTGCCAGATTTGCAGGAGACAGAGCAGCTGCATGTGAGCCAACTGTTGCTCAAAGGCTGCACGGATAACTATGGCACGTAAGTGGTGAAACTAAGCTTTACTAAAACACTTTATATTATTATATTCTTTTCATTTTAATCAGTAAAACTGTCTCCTGTGGCAGTCGCGTCGTCAAAGCTGTTTGTGGCTGTCTGCTGCGCGGCGAAACGCTTGCGGAGAACTGCGCGCAGAATCTGTTGAAGCTGGTTGAGGAGCTGAGCAAGCTGAGCATTGTGCCGGCAGAGTTGAAATGCATCTTTGCGCTGCTGCGGCAGGGCTCACAGTTTGCGCAGCACAAGCAGCTGCAGCAGGTAAATAAAGATATTCATTTTATCTTCCAAAAAATAACTTCTAAACCAATATACTAATCCTTTGCAGACACTCGTCGTCATTGCGCTTCAAAGTCTGCGTGGCAGTAACTGTTGCGCCGAGTATTTTGCCATTGAGCAGCCTTCTGCTGGCATTTTAGTACCCGATATACGCAACTGGACACAATCCGGCTCCTATGGCTTCATTTTTCACATACTCGTGCGTTTTAATGCGCCCATTCAAAGCGATTCCAGCACACGTCGCATGCTGCTCACGTTGCAAACAGGCAGCGGTTCTGGTTTCGAGGTCTTTGTGCAGCCCAATGGCAATGTTGTTGTCGCTGCATTGACGCGACGCGAGTACTTGACTTCTTCGACGGCTACAAAAACGCTGCTGGATGGCCAGTGGCATTATCTTACAGTCGCCATAACGCCACCAAAGCGACCCTTCTCCTACAGCCAGATCAACATCTATGTCGACTTTGTGCAGAAGCTGAGCGCCACACTCAAAGTTCAAGCTGTCAATGAGCCTTTTGTAGTGTGCGCCATCGGCGCCGTGGTGGCGCCACAGCCCAAACAGTCGGATGTTGCCAAAGGCGGTATCTTGCCGCGCTCATCTTCACAGGAGAGCGGACCTGCGTTTAAAGGCATGCTGCCCAGTTTGTTGGAGCGCACGCTATCGGCAAATGTAAGTTCTAGAGTTTTACATGGCGCCCTGTTCTAAATTCCACTTTCGAATAAATTTCACAAAAATATGCAAAGCATACTTTCAGGAGCGATTGCAAATTGAAGAATCGTAGAAGAAAGTAAGTTTTTGAAATTTTTTCCTCCAAAAAATATTTTACACAGTATTCTGTGAAATTGATTCGAAAGTGGAATTCGCAACAGCATTGATTATCTATATATAAATAGGTTAAAGAAAAAAGTTTCTTCCAAGACGTATTTCGTTATATTTATAAATTCACCTTCGGTGGGAATATGTCATTTCTAGGGGCAAAAGTTTTCTCCAAAGTGGATTTCTTAATATGTTACCCCTAAGGAAAAAAGTTTTCCCAAGCTGGATATGTTTAAATTTATAAATCTTGACACTTTTTCTTCCCATGGTATATACCAACTTGTATACCAAGTTTGGTTGCTCTAGCTCCAAAACTGGAAAAAAAAAACTGCGTTCATACAGACGGACATTTCACAAACCCAACATACTTTTGTTCTCTTTTTTTTTAAAAAAAAAAATTAAAAACAAGAGAGAAGAGAGCGCAAATCGCAGAGTGCAGTAAAAAAAATGCTTGCACAAAAGCCACAGCGCAATAGCAATAGTGCGTTGTTCAACACTGTCTTTTTCATTATCCTCATCTTATTAAAACGCAATTTGCTGGAGTTGTTGAATTGCAATCAAAGTGCAAACACCAGTTATTATACAAATTTAAATTAAAATTAAAAATGTCCGAACAAATAACTGAGTTATTGCTCACGCGATATGAACAGCAAGACAATTTATATAATGTTTGCAAAATCGGTTACAAGAATCGGTTAGAGCGATGCAAATATTGCAGATAACCTTTCGGTAACAAACCAATGAAGATGATTTATTGATTTTTCAAACATAAATCAGAGCTGCAGACTGCAGTATGCTATGTAACAATCTCCAAAGTGTTACTTAACAAACACCGTCTTAGTGCAAGTGAAATGACACATCAGTCTTAAAACAATGCAAATGAAAAATGCATTTTTGTATGAACAACTTTTTTGTTTTTATATATATATATTTGAATCAAATTCAACAGTTGCAAGTTCTATTATACTGAATATTGTTTTATTATACACAAATTTGATCAAAATCTGTTTTTTTTATTAAAAAATGATCTGCAAGGGCTTAAATGATAGACAGCTTTTCTTTCTTGTTGTTGTATCCTTCAGTTAACTTACATCTAAACTCCATTACAGGTATCCAACTACTTTACGCTACCGCTGCGCACGCAAACAGCATTCGATCCGAATGTCAAAAACTTTCCAATTGGCATGCAGGACACAGTGTTTGGTGAGCCGGCCTGCCTGCAAGGACACTTGGGTGGCGTGCTGCTGGCGGATCCAACGACCAGTCTAAAGACCATCTTCGATGCGGGCATGAACTTTAGCAGCATCTTTTCGCAGGACAATGATCTATTAGAGCTGAACTCTCGCTTTGTTTTCTGCTATGCGCCAGGCGCTGTTTGGCATGGCAGCTGTCAGGATTTAATACCCGGCGGCAGATATCCAGGACGTATTAATGCACAACACTGCAAAACAGTCAAAATACAGGACACTATCAATAGCGTTGGCGGTGTGAATACCATATTACCCATGCTACATCGGCTGGTTAAGGAGCAGGATGCTGATGTGTCCATTGGCAGCGTTAGCGATGATGCTGCTCCTGTTTCCCCCTCAGCTACATCGCTGAAAACGCCCACAGCTGAGGAATTTACGGACTGGGAAATGCTCTCATCCAACTCGTACACCGAATGGAAGATGATACAACATCCTTTGGCCAGTTTATTGTGCCTGCTGCGCTATCTTACCCATGAGCATGAGAATAATCAGCAACAGTTGCTGCATAGCGACTGTCTGGCCATAATTGGCACCATGCTGCAACGTTGTCCTGCGCCGCTTTACAATGTCAATGCCTTGATGGCCACACATCTCCTCATGGAGTCACTGCAGGCACACAAATCTCCAGCTGGCATTAGTTCCCAGCTGCTGGATGCACTCTATGCGCACATTGTCTTTGACTTTGCCATCTGGTCACGTTTGCAGTTTCAAATCACGCTGGGACATGCTCAATATCTCAGCGCCATGATAAAGAATGATCGCAAGTTCTTTCGACGCAACTATGGCGTGCAGTTTATGCTGGATGTGGTGCGCCAGTATTATAGCACGCCGGATAATATATGCAGCGATGATGCCAGAACAATACGCGCTACTCTATTTGGCATTGTGCGTTTCTATTTGCAAAAGGATGTCAATATCAAGGAGGTGAATGCTTTGATTGCCTTTCTCGCTTCAGTGCGTCAAGAGCTGGTCCTTGTCGAGTTTCTGGATATGTTGACTCTTTATGTGCGCGGCAAGAACTGCAAGGATCAAATGGTGCTGCTGCTGCATGAGCCGCAAAGCGCCAATCTTGTCTACAATTTCTTTGTGGATAAAACTTATAGCAGCGAGGTGCAAGAGGCAGCCATCAGAGTAAGTTTAACATCTATGTATACTAGCTAGTCTAATCATTGCTCGGGCTTATCCTCCCATACCTTGAACGATTTCAAAAGGTTTTCCCAACTTTTTCACACTTGTAACTTGAATATTCCAAAATCGCTTCTTATTGATCACTTTCGGCATTAGATTGAAATCCTGAGAACAATTCGGCAACCGCTCGATTATAGTTTGATCTCTCCTCCCCGACCAGTCAGGTTGAATATATGTATATGGGAGAATATGTTGTCTAATCATAATCTATTTCACAGTTCATCAGTGGCTTGCTCTCCACATCGCGTGTGCATCAGAAGTACAAGCAGGTGCTGCGTCTGTATGATCAAAGCAGCGAGCAGAGCATGTTTCCAGGCTTCTTTTCTTTCATAACGCCGACATCGCTCAGCTCCACAATACTGTTTCATCTGGTAGATGAAATGCTGGGCGCACAGGCCGACTATGGAGGTCTCATGTTTCTGGTCTATCATGTGAGCAGCTGTGATCTGCTGGTGAAGCTAGAGATTGCCAAGCGTTTGCTGCAAACCACCTTTGTCAAGCAGCAGTCAACTGCGGCAATTGCCAGGCAGACAGGTTGGCAGGAGTCAATTGCACGTTTGCTCATCCGCAAGCCCATAACGAGCATGCCGGCAGATGAGGAACGGCGACGTAGCTTTGGCATTAATATGGATGTGCTGCTGGAGGATAATTCGAGTTTTCTAGCGCAGGCTGATCTTATTACGTTTTCGGAGCAGGAGATTGGTCTCGCACAGCTGCAGCAGCAGCAGGCTCAGGCGCAAGAGCAGCAGAGCGATAGTGAACTCATTCTAAACGAGATTCAGGCAAGCGTCTCCGAAGCAGCCACCGTGATTGAGAGCGAGATTAAGGGTACGTTTTTTAGTTTAACCAAGTAATAACAATTACGCTAATCTAATCTCTTCCAGAACTTGCTGAATCTGTCTCTGACGCGGTAGTGGAGAATGTGACTAGCGTATTTTCGGTTTTACGCCAGACAACGCATGACATACAAGATACCTTCGAGTCTTTGACGCTGGGTAGCTCCATTGAGACGGACACGGCGCCAAGTCCAAGTGTTTCACTGCAGCGCGATGAATCCCTCAGCTCGGACAGCTCGACACAATCGCCGCAGGGCACAACCAAAAAGAGCATCTCCTTGGATGTGGGTTTTAGATTTATCCTTTCATCTATATTTCTCTCTAATCTTTGCTTGTTTACAAATAGAGCCCCACGGGCTTTGACTTTGTCGCTGACGGCGATGTGGACACCGAGGAGCAGCTAGTTTATCTGGTTTCAAATACGTTATTTAATGTTTTCTGGCGCGGCATTGGCAACGATCATCCACTGTGCTGGCAGGAGCGTGGTCAAGTCTTGGGCTGCATTAATTTGTTGGCTTTAAATAACGAGCTGATCACTTCGCATCTCTCGCTGCGTCTGCGCATCCTGGAAATGGCCGTGCAGGCATCGCTCTTTGATCTTTCCGAGCATGGCAGCCAAACGCTTATAAATCAGGAGGTAAACTGGCTGCAACTTTTTATACTTTCCTGCCCTAATCTTCTACGCTTTTATTCCTTAAGAACGCCTCGCACATATTGCGCATGGTCTACGAGCTGGTTGTGCTCGGCTCCAATGAGGATGAGTCCAAGAAGTGCTCCACCAAGCTCCTGGACGGTGTGCTGGCCTTGCTGGATGCTTTAATGATATTCCAGCAGGGTTCTTCGGATGATTGGTCCGATATGATACGCTTGTGTCTCGGCCTGCTGCTCAAGTGCTCGCATCATCCGAATCCTGGCATAGTGGCCATGGCCACGGCTAAGCTACATGCCATACTACAAAGTCGTTCCACAGAGGATCCCACTGAGCTGTCTTATCTACTCTATAGCATTAATAGAGCTCTGGATAATGCCATTGAGGGTGCGTTTCTCTGCAAAACTAAAGCTTGTTTTAATTTTGCAGAGAAACTCACGCTTTGATCTATCTTCCATCTTCTTTGTTCTTCTCCTTTGATTGGTTTTATAGTTGGCAATCCTGAGGAGTACTCTTTTCTTATGCCTGTGATGAAGGCGCTTCTGGAAAAATGCCGCTCCGCCTTCAACTTGGACACAGCTCTGCCCGATCTACCTTCAACTTCGTCTGGACCCGTTTTCTTCAATGACTTTCAAATGTACAGCACAAGCAAAAAGTGGCGCAATTTTATGGAACGCGTGGTGAGTGATGTATATATAGACAATTTCGACCTGATTGACTCAATAGCTTATTGGTGACCATCGCACAGCCCAAACCATAAAAGATGGAAAGCGGAATTTTTCAATGTACCTTTATCTTATGTTGAAAATGAACACTAAAGCGGGTTCTTGAAAATTCTGTCGAAAAATGTGCAAATCTAGGGATGTTAGAAATACATAGCAATATATCGATAGTTTTCCACTTTTTAAGTTCAGTTTATAATTTATTGTTTTTTTGCTTAAAACTTAACAAATTAAGAAAGTCCTTTACAAATCCTTGCAATGCCCGTACTTTCTGCTAGTCTATGCAATTATTAGTTTTTTGTATCCTAATATAGTTTGTGATTTTTTGGCAAGTTCTGACGTTGAAAATTGAGCCTGTGCTCAATCTCACGATCGCTCTGGGGACTCTTGAAGATCGTCGTATCAAAAACGCCTTTGGTGGTTCTTTTCAATGCCGGATTCCGCTCCGTATTGGGCTTCAAAGCCAAGGTGGCACCAACGCCTCGTCCTGGAAACTGTGCTGGTCGTGTGCCTGGTGTTTGTGTTGTTGGTCTTGTGGGACGAGTGAACTCTCGATAGGTGGGTGGCGCAATGGTGCCATCATAGTAGCTCTGGGAGCGAGATTTCTGTATGGTAACAACCGTGGAGGCTGCCTCCGTGCTTGGTTGATTGCGACTGCGATAACGCGAGGTGCCGCGACTTCGACTGCGACTGGTGGTGTGGCTGGGTGGTGTGCTGGTCAGTATGGTGGGCAGAAAGACGCCACTGGATGTGGTGCGCTGACGCATGGGACTCCAGGGCGATGCTGTTGTCGTCGTCGTCGTTGGCGTTGTGCTTGATTGTCTCACATAGTTGACATAGCTGCGCTTCTGTTCCACATACTGTGAGCCATGTGCAGCAGTATCCTGATCCGTGCCTCTAATATGCACATGGGAATCTGCATCATAGGCCTCCTGCAGCTCTGGCACATCCAGCGTATGCTTCTTGGACACTACCGCTGATGGTCTGCGTTTGCGTTTTCTGCGCTTGGCTAAGCTTTGAGAGCTGCCCGTGGCATCCGCATCACTGGGCAGCTCATTAGGATTGTGTATGTTTAGTATGGGCGGAAAGGACTCCGAGTCAATGGGCGGAAAGGACTCCGAGTCAATAGGCGGAAAGGACTCCTGCTCTCTGTTGGATGACTCAAAGAGTATGGGATCATAGATGGGCACTTCGTAACTGGATTTGGGAAAATCAAAGCTGGGATTGTGATTGGGATTGAGCGGCAGCTCATCTGGTGGCGCATAATGCTCCTCCTCATGGCTGGGAATAGGCTCCGCTTGGGAGTAGCGTGGTGGATGTTCTGGTGGTTGTTCTGGTGGATACTGAGGAGGATGTTGAGGAGGATGTTCAGGAGGGTATTCTGGCAGATATTGGGGCGGATGCTGTGACGGATGCTGTGGAGCGTGTTCTGGTGGATATTGTGGTGGATTCTCCTGTGGATGTTCTTGTGGACGATTCTCTGATGGTGGCTGTTCATACTCATCATTATGCGAAGGAGTCTCATAGTTGTGGTCATATTGCGGCTCGTTCTCTTGGTAGGATGTGCTAATCTCATAGGCAGGCGGCGAATAGGAGATCTCAAAGTTGGCGTTATGACTTGGCGGCGCTTTGGGCGGTGGCTCCGCAAAACTCTGATGATAGCCCACATTGGGTATCTTCTGTTCATAGATGGAGTAGGAGTCAGGAGCGGGTGGAGGCGGCGGTGGTGGTGCCGAGTGTGTATAGCTGGGCACATGGGCGGGTGCATATTGCTGAGAAGGCGGAGCAGCTGGCACGCTATAATGCTGGGAGGGCGGAGCAGCGGGCACACCATATTGCTGGGAAGGCGGAGCAGCAGGCACGCCATATTGATGGGAAGGAGGCGCAGCAGGCACGCCATATTGCTGTGAAGGAGGAGCAGCAGGCACGCCATATTGCTGGGAGGGAGGAGGAGCTGGTGCCGGGTAGCTGGGCACGCCATATTTGGTAGACGGCGGAGCAGGTGGTGGCGGTGGCGCATAGTCAGCATAGCTGGGCCCAATGCTCTGCTGCAGCGGCGGCACACCGTATTTCTGGTGCGGCACATGCTCCGCATAGGAGCTCAAAGGCGGCGACGACGGCTCCTGTTCGTGTCCAAAGTTATACTCCAAGCTGGGAAACTTGTGTGCGCCATAAAGATCCGGATCATCATCATGACTGTAAAGATTCAAATCCATGGATTGTGCCTCATAGCTGGAGGCGGGTATCTTGAAATCCGCGCCATTAAATGGAAAGTCGCTAATGGAAAAGCTCGGCTCCTCAATGTTGTGTGCGGCATAAGCTGGCGGAGATGGCGGCGATGGCTTATAGTAGCTTATGGAAGGAGCAGGCACATAGCTGGGCGCTGCATATCTATGCTTGGAGCCCCCCTTAGTGCGACGCCGCTGCTTGCCACGCTTGGAGGAGGAGCCGCGCAGCTTGAAAGGATGACGTCGATAACGTGTTAGCTTCTCGGGCGTAGGCAGCAAAACGCTTTGGTTGCTCAACTTCTGGGCGGGCACAGACTCCAGTTCGCTGGCATTGTTGAAGCTATCGCAAAGTGACAAAGGCAGCAGCTGTAATTAAAGGTCAAGGGTTAGTGGTTTATTGTGGTTTGAAGTTTAAGTGATTTGTTGTGTTTGCTTTTGGTTGGCTTTAACTTTCTCTCAATTATTTTGTTAATCTTTGACTTTTGGCCACAATTCAAGATTCCTATTATATGACGTATTGTTATTTTTTTGTTGTTTCCGCAAAACACGTAATGCAGTCACAAACCTAACTAGCCTGCGCCTGCACCTTGGCTGTAATTGGCTGCCATCGATGCGGCATGCAACAACGCTCACAATGTTGCCACACGCAATTGCAGCAAGTTGCAGCAGCAGCTGGAGTTGCACTTGCAGTAACAGCAGCAGTAGCACTTGCAGTTGGAGTTGGAGTTGAAGTTTTGGAGACAGGGGCAGCTAAAGCATTGAACCTGAAAGTCGTCACCAATTCAGGTTCAGCGAACATCGTTATCCGTTTTGTTTTAGCTTTTAGTTTGTTTAGTTTACAGTTTGACAATATACTCGCAAGACAATGACGCCGCCATGGATGAATCTACATGGCATGTCTAGAGGAGCGCAATGCACTCTTAAAGGCGTTTTTTGGGGCAAAGCAAAGAGGGGGGATTATTATTCGCTGCATCCAATTTACTTTAACTAACTTATCCTGGAGTGAAACGAGTCTATAGCATTTCACACACATACCCAGAGCTGCTGCTCAGAGACCTGTTTCCATTTCCGAAAACTATTCATTTTTAATCATTGTCGGTTTTATGCTCCTGTTTTCCAATGAACCATGCATCATTATTCCTTTTTAAAGACAAGCTTGAATACTTTTTATTCCACTGTCTACAAAATTTAGAACTGCTAATAATTTCAATTGCGAATGTTTTGATCGTAATCAAAAGTTGAAACAGGCTTGTATTATTAACTAAGTCTTGTGAAATTTAAGTGTATTTAAATGGACTAACACTTTTCTAAATCTATCTCTGGAAGTTCTTTCTACAAAAAGTCAGCGAAACAAACAGATATACTTTCTGTTCTTCTTAATTGTAAAACATTTCAATTTATCTATTAGGTCTGTTCCCATTTCCAACAAATTGTCAGCTTGAATCGTTTTCGAATGAATTAGAAATCGTTCTTCATTTTCAAATATAACTTTGTATACTTCTAATTGCACTGTGTCAAAAGCAAACAAATCGACATTCTGAACAAGTGATAATTCCAATTCCGTATAGTTTTTATTCTTTAAAAACTTGATAAATTCCTTTTTTCTCTCAACATTTAAGTGACTTTTGAAACAAATATTCTTTCCCACAATTAAAATCTTTAGGAAAGATATTATGAGAGCTGAGACAGTTACTACTCTTCATATTAACTAACTAATTACAGTTAACAGTTTAAATTACAGTTTAGTTTAAATGTGGTTTTTCTCATTGTGTAAAATATTTATTTTTTAGAATGGTAAAATTCTTCATAAGGTCGAATTTCAATGAGTTTCTTCTTTATTGAACCTTGTTTCACTGGAAAATCAAGAAAGCTAGTAAAGAATATATGAAACTTTGCATATAAATTAACAACAACCCAAAATTATATTATTATTATATTATATTCTGTCCAAATTAGTTAAAAATTTCACTTGTAATTCTTTTATTAACACTTGGCTTATCACTTACGAGACTGAAACAAAGCACCAAAAGTTTGCACATTTTGAGCGCAATAAATTCGTAGGTTTTTTCAATACATTAAGTAAACAACAATTTGTTAAACAGCAACAACTTTCATTGAGACAACGTTCGTTCGGGTTAGTCTAAAGCCAGTCTTTAAGTAGTTTTAATAGTTGAAGTGATATAGGAGCTCAGTTTTTGAATGCTTTGGAGCGCACAGTACACAATACACAATACAACACCCGGTCACGTCTCGTTGGACTTTCTTTCGGCAACTGAGCGCGCTGCAAGAAAGTGGTCTGGTTTTGTTGGCGCTTGCTGCAGAAAAGACGAGACTTGGTCGCCAGAGACAGTGTTAGAGCTAGAGGCAGAGCCAGCTGCTTGGAACCAGTCGAATGACAAAGCGTTGGCCATTAAGGCACCCACTGGTGCACCACCGAAGAGCACCACCTGGAACAATCGTCTGGCCCTCGAGGCGGTGCTGCGCGCGTGTTTTGCCAGCGGGCGGCAACCTACAGCGATATAGCAACAACAATAACTATTATGTAAAGAATGCCCAAATGCGGATATGCCTAAACACATAGTCAAAAAAAAAAAGCCAAAATATAAAAAAACACTAAATCGAAAACAAATGTTAGATTTGTAGTTTGCCAGATCAAGTAAAACTTGTTTCCAACTGTGCAACCAAACTGCATTCGAGATGCACGAACGTGTGCCGCTTCCTCAGCTTCCTCACACTTCAGGCAGCATCTCTGAATCTCCATCTGCATCTCCATGCACATTGAACTTGAACCTGACCGGACGTGATATCGTCTACGACACTGACGCGGACTGAATAGCATCGTGTGAAGCAACAAAATGTAAACGAAAACAGCTCAGAATGCTATGAGAAATAGTTTCAGACTAGCAGATACGCTGTAAGCAGATTTTAGGATGCATATAGTATCGTTATTTGCAAGAAAATTCAAATTAAATCTTAAAATAAACGTGTACCAAATTTTAAAAGCTTATCTGTTAATCTGAAATAACTATATTTGTAAATATATAACCTTTTTCGGTATCCACTATTCGTTAAAAATTTTCAAATTTTTTAAATGTCCCATTTATTGACCTAAATTCTGTCTCAATGGGAAGTTAACTCAATACTAAATCAAATAGAACTGAATTCAGTCCTGCAAACCATTTCAAAAGTGAAAATGGGAAAATTTCAGTTAAATACACTAACGTAATATTTCATGTAACGTGAAAATGGAAACAGATCACAAATATATGCTTAAGGCCAGGGGCTTATATTAAAAAGTTATTTTGATGCAGTTCAGAAATACTATAAAGAGAGCTCGTAGATACTCAAGACAACTTGCCTACCCTTTGTAACCATTTTTCTGCGTACAGGGTATAACAAGTTTCCGCTCACTGTCAAATCCAAAGTACTTAAGCGATATTTGTCATACTTATTTGTAATCTCCATGTGTATCTAATACTTTATTTTGCAGGTTAAGCCGCTTTATGATCGCTACCAGCGCGAAATTGAGCTGCATCTGTGGGAGCCAATCAATCGTTTCTGGGCCGAATGCTATGAGGCATGCAAGGGGGCGTCCAAGCAGCGTGCCAGCTTTCAGTCGACGAATCGACGAGTCTTTCAGCAAAAGATCTATATGCCATGGAAGGTGCGGCAGGTGGAGGAGATGCAACGGCTACAAACTGCAGCAATGCAGCACAAAACTAATGATAGTCACATACGGAAGAAATGGAAGACGGCGAAGCGTTTCTTATATGGCCCTAGAGGCCCCTGGTTTACCGGGTAAGTCTTATGGCTTATGCCAAATTCAAAAATATACCCAACTCTATATAAGTATTATGAAACCAGACAAAATTCAGCATTTTTAATTAGAGGCGACAATTGCAATCGGGCGTGCGCCAACGTAAATATAAATGCTTACATATGAGTCGACACAAGCAACTTAAACACCTTCAAAGCGTACTCATATATATATATAGAGTTATATATTATACGAGTATATAATACTTATATATGTATATACATATAGTATAATTTATAATCCACTGCTGACTGACACGCTTTTATGTTCATTTCACTATGAAATGCTAACAAATGCACTCATTAATGTCTTTCTCTGTCTTTGTGTGTGTTTGTTTGTGTTTGTGGCAGTCACAGCGATTCACAGCTGGTCGCAACAATGGGTTGAAATTGTTTAAACAATATTCAAAAATATTTAAGATGCTTTGTTTTTATTTTTGCTAAAAATATCAATTTGTTCATAAATTTCACTTTCTTCTTTAGCTAAAGCCAACTTATAAGTTACTCCTATATTGCAGGCTGTACAAACTTTTGTATACCCTTGAGTGGTGTATTTTTTTCTTCTCCAAAAGCCGATTTGAAGAAGTAATTTTTCGCCCCGAAAAATATTATTTAAAAATTCTAAAGCCATTTTTTTTTTTTATTCCTTTCACTTATGTTACTTTCAAGCTTGAGTTGTTTTTTAGTTAATTTCTATATTATAAGCAGAAGCGGCCTTACGAGATTTTAATGCCCGTGGAGGCTGCTTTTTTTCCCCTTTCCCTTTTATCCTTTTCCTAATCATTGTCTCTCAGTTTTAAAACTATTTATTTTGATGAAACTTGTTAAAGAAGTTGATTTTTTTGCTGTTCAAAACACATTTAAACAATCACTCTAAGAACAAATGTTTTATGAAAAACTTTTTCTAAATGCAATTCAAAACGAACGACCTTTATTCGTTTTGAAAGTAATAGATCTACTATTTCTTCCATTGAAAAGATCCTTGAATTTGAGATAAACAAGTAAGAATGCTCTAGTCGAGTGTGCCCGACTACGAGACTCTCTGCTCCCAACTTGCATTTCAAGCAGTTCAGCGGCAACACAAGCAAGCAATGCACTTAACTTGTGCAGTGCTTGTCAAACTGTTGTTTCTGTCTGCTGAGACGGGGGTAATAGCTTCTTCCATAACTTTGGTGTTATTTATCCGATCGTGACGAAATTTAAACAGCTGATCCACATTGATACAACATACATATATGTTCAAATAATCTTTAAAATTGTGGCTGTGGGAGTCTTTTGCGATTTGCGGGGGTGCGGGGGGGTTCATCCGAAATTTGAAATAAACTTGACCTGCGTAGGTGTCTCTAGCTCTTATAGTCTCTGAGATCTGTGCGTACAGACAGATAGACGGACAGACAGACGGACATGGCTGATTCTACTGTTGATGCTGATCAAGAATATATATAGCTTATATAGTCGGAAATGGCTCCATCTGTCTGTTACACACATTTGCAGTACTTTATAACTCCCTTTTTCCCATTTTTAATGGGAACAGGGAGTAAAAATGTGGACATATATATTTCTTATTTAGTTTTGTTACTGAAAGAAAAATCTTATACAATCATATTTTCTTATTTAGTTTTGTTATTGTAAGAAAAACTTATTTAACCATTTTTTATAACTTTTCGCTTTTCACTATTTGAAAGATTTGAGTTGAGATCAGTTTACTTTATTGTAACAGCTACAGTCTGCAAGGGTATTTACTTATGCTTTTATTATATTTTTGTTAACAATTGAGTATTTTTGAGCCACTGTAAATGCTTTTGTTTAACACTTTCGCTGTGTTCGTTCGGGCGCCTCATCAGCTGTGGGGCGCGATTAAAATTACGAATTAATTTTATTAAATCATCACAAAGGCAGTCAGTTATTTATTTTTATGCAACTTGCAAATGTAACACGTAGATTATTAGACATGTCTGCAGCTAATGCATAACTATAAAAATAAATTTAAGGGAACAGCGCAGATCTAAGCACAGTTAAGTTTCCATCAATTAGTTCCATTATATTTCCATATATAATTCAATTTTAACATTGTACGCAGCGTGGCCAATTGCCAATTATTGATGGCCAAAATGCATTACGCAGTTGTGGCAGCTTTGAAGCGGACCTTGCTGCGTTTTTCAAAACTGCAACTTGACGGTCAAAGCTGTGTGTTTTTTCAGCTGTGGGACGACGGTGGTGCCAACATTCTAAGGTCAAGCCACTCACGGTCTAGAAACCAGATCTATAGTAGTTCTGGCTGACAAAAATACAAGTCCACATTGACAATGACTTAAATCTGTGTGTTTTATATATGTAAGCTAGACGATCTCAGAGCAGTTTTCAATTACTTCTCCTTCTGCTTTTTCTTGAAGCTACCAAATACAAGTTATTAGACCAGTTAACAATTTGCTTTTCATTTGATTGGCTTTCGTTACAATCTTGAATTAAACAAGTATTTAAAACTGATTAGATGCATATTTATAGCATTTTTTTCATGTAACAAGTTTCGGAAAAATATCTAAAAACCGCGATTGTATTTTAGTTTTATAGATTAAAGAAAAGTCATTAATTTGTCGATCTGCATGCAAAGATAATATTTTGTTAAAGTACATGTGTTCATAACCAAAACAAAATACTTTTCAATATGATTAGGTTTTTCAAATCTTATAAAAATAGTTTTCATTACCATTAATTGCTCAATTATAATGAAATGTGCTTTTCATTAATTATTTAATGCCAACGAAATGTGCTTATCAATATCATTACTTTTTTTTTAATACTAATGAAATAATCTTTTCATTATCATTACTTATTTTAATGTCAATGAAATATATTTTTTCATTATCATTACTTCTTTTCATAACAATGAAATGTGCTTTTCATTAGCAATACTTCTTTTAATATCAATGAATCATTACTTTTGAAAATCAATGAGAATTCATTATCATTACTTCTTTTAATACCAATGAAGAGTTTTTCATTATCATTAATTCTTTTTATGCCTCACTACTTCTTTTAATGCATTAACTAATTTCAAAGGAATTGCCTGAAATTTTACTTGAAATTTAAATTAGAAATTTTACTGGGAATGTGCTTTTCATTATCATTACCTCTTTAAATACCAATAAAATGACTAATGCATTAATTAACACTTAAATAACTGTACTTTGGAAACCTTGCTCTTTCTAAATTGAATTTCCCAAAAAGTGTTTCAATTGCTTCACATTTTATTGCATTTCGTCTCATTCTGCGACTGACAACATGTACAATCTGGAGTTAAATAAGTAATTGTAAAACTGGTTAGGTTAATGTTTATAGAGTTTTATCTTTATCGCGGTCGAAATAACAGCCTTAAGATTAAGAAGACAAGAAATACGTACATGAAAGGCGTCGAATAATAGTGTAAATGTGAGTGTAGATGAGTGGGAGGATTGGATGGCCTCCAAGTGTATACGTATATATGTACATAAGGTATAACGATATATATCGCTTTGCATTTCAACTAATACTACAATAACTATCGACTATCGATTGGGCTAAGCGACTGCTGATGAGACGCTGAGCCACGTGGAGGAGAGTTTGTTCGCAATGTGTCCATTTTGGCGCTTGGCAAGAGGTCGGCAACGTTGTGGTTATTCCATTTATGTATAGAGAGATTAACCTTGACTTAGTGATAGTAGGGCGACAGAGCTGGAGCATGATAAGCAGGACCAGGATATGCAGGATAAGCTGGAGCTGGTGCATGATAGGCTGGATAAGCAGCTGGAGCATAGGCAGGTGCCAGAGCAGGACCATAAGCGGGCAGCTTGGCAATAACGGGCGCATGGAGCAGAGGAGCTGGCGCCAGCACCTTGGCCACCGGAGCCACAGCCTTGACGACGGCGCCCTCGCGATGCACAACGGCATTGAAACCGTGCACTGGATCAGCGGTGTACTCCACAATGCGACGCGTGCCATCGGCTTCAATCAGCGAATACGCGCCTTGGACAACATCGCCGTTGCGTGATTCCTGCTGACTCTTAACATCACCAGTGGAATGATCCTGTAGAGCAAAAGAGACTATATTTCTATGCTTAAACCAAACCCAAATCATTACTCACATGCACATCGTAGCTGAAGCTATACTGTGGATTCGGATCGTATGGCTCTGGTCCAGCCACTTTGGCAACAGCCACCTTGGCCAGCGCAGGATACACAGGCGCTGCTAGCTTAGGATATGCAGGATATGCGGGTGCACCATATGAGGGATACGCCAGTCCAGGTCCAGGCACCACCACAGCGCTGGTAACAGCCACCAAAGCGCTGAGTACAAGTATTAACTTTTGTGCCATTATTGTTTGAAGATTTCTCTTAAAGATTTGTGGTTTAGATTTATATTTGCTCTGCTGACTTTTGGCTTGCTTGGCTGACAAATGAACTCAGTCTGTGGTTCAGAACCCAAGCGACAATTGCTTTTTATAGCCAACAGAGCTCCAAGCTCCAAAGCCCAAGCCCCCGAAAAATCCGCAACCAAATCTGCAACCGACGCAACGCGTCTCGTCGCGCTGCCTGCAACAAATATTTATGCAAAAACAACAATAACAAAAACTAAAAAGTACGCATGCGTGTGGAGTATATATATTGTTTATGTATATATATATATTGAAAATGCTTGCACAGATCGCAGCAGCCAACAACAACAGGAAAGAAAAGTTAGCTTCGTTATACCAAAAACTAAATACCCTTTCAACAATGCTAATTAAAATCTGTTTTTATCAAAAACTTTCCTAAACAAATTGGATATTTATACAAAAATTTAACTATGGCAGCTATATGCTATAATTAGTCCCATTTTGATCAAATCGATCATTATAATTTCTATAATAATTCCTAAAAGATGAAAAAATTCCATAAAAACTTATACTAAGAATCAAAAAAGTTTCTTATGAAATTTGACTAAATCTATCATAATAATATCTATAATTGATGAGTTCAGTGGAGATACTTTAAAAAAATTTTAAAGTTTTATAAAATCTTATCCTAAAAAACAAAAAAGTTTCTCATAAAATAAGTTTCATTCTCTTTCGGATAAAATATACCCTTTGAAAGTGTATAACAACTTAGAGCAATAACAACGAGAAAAACGAAAATAATTCATTTTTCGTTGCGTCGCATTGCCCCTGGCAATTGTTAGACACAAGGGGTTTGTTGGGGCTATGAGGAACGGGGGTGCTGGGTAGCTAACACACAGATAAAGACACAGACACAGCTACAGATACAGGCGGGGCTCGGGGCCAGACATAACACAGCTTAGGCCTACGAGAATGGCACGCATGTTGTCTGGGTCGGCTCCGGCTACGACTCCAACTGCAACTCCGATTTTAGCTCCTAGGCGAGTGGTGGACAGGCCGAAAAACTGAGTGTTGCATTTGGGATTTGGAGCAGGAGAAGTAGGAGGAGCAGGAGGCAGTCGGCAGACCGGCGGTGGGGCGGTGTCATTTTTGATCGTGACAAAAAAGTTCAATTCGAAAGCGAATTTTTTTTTCTGGGCCGGGTGGCCAGGCCACATCAGGTGTGTGCATGTGTGTGTGTGTGTGTGTTGTGCTGGCCAACAGATCTTTGAGAGAGACAGACAGACGGCACACGCACCCAGTTGCCAGCATCGATTGTTGAAAGGTGTGTGCTAGACGAGATCTCCGCTGCCGCTGTCGCCGCTGCTGCTGCTGCTGCTTCAGCCTTCGAAACTGGCACAAAGCAGCGCCGCGACGCGCCTCGCCCAGCCCAGCAACCCCCTCAAGTTGTTAACTCCCCCCTAGCTCTGCCCTCCAGACTGGCCTGCTCCTCCCTGCTCCTCGGCAATTGCCACTGCAACAATGTTTTTTCTTTATTTTACTGCCATTGGGACAATTTTGCCCATTATCACTAATTTTCGAGCGCGCTGTGCGCTATGCGCCTTGTTAGGCGTTGCTGTCGACGCCAACGCCAACGCAGGCTGTGACTGCAACGTAGATGGAGACGGAGACATGCGCAGTTTGCGTAATCAACAAAATTGTAACTCGTGGCGTACTTTCAATTAAGCTATTGAATAATTCGAGTGCGTGTAGATCGACTGAACTGAATGAGTGAATGTGTTTGCCGTTTCCAATTTGGGGAGATCGTTCTTTGATATTTGCATTGGGGGAGGCATGTTTTTTAGCTTGAAATCTAATTGAAGCAATTGTCGAATAGAAAATGTGTTTAAATGAACTTTAGAGTTAAAGTTGCAGTTCAATTTCAGGAGTAGATAAACATGAAAGGGCCAGGTCCTTGTGACATTAATTAAAATAGGAATTGCCTACGTTTCCTTAAGAGCTTACGCTCTCAGATCTGTAGGTATTTAGCTGAAGGAAAATGTCTAATGCTAAAAGAGTTTGGGGATATTTTTTATAGTTTAGCTTAAGGACAAATGAACCTTCATCAAGGTCCTTGGTTCGTTAGGTCTTTATATGAAATCAAAGTCCTCAGATCTTTAGGTCTCTTGTCGAAGGGCCAATCGGGGTAAATTAAAGACAAGTTATGGTTAAGCTTAAAAGGTTTTTAGATTGTTTTGTATAGTTAAGCTAAAGAATAGATTGATAGTTGTCTCCTTCAACGTTCTCAGATGTTTAGGACTTTCAAGGACTAGGCAATGACTAAGTTTATGGCAGAGTTGTAAGGTTATTTCTTATAATTAAGCTGAAGGAATTCAGGCAGGCTTAAGGAACGGGCTTAGTCCCTTATTCTATAGATATATTCCTTAAGGTCCTTGGATCTTAAGGTTTTTTTATGAAATCTAATCAGGGAAATCTACTAATCTAAAGTTCTCAGGTTGAGTAAAATTTGAACGGAAACAACTCAATTTCTCAGCAAAGTTTCAAAAGGTAAAAGGCTTGGTTCCTTATTTTTCAACTACCTTTTACGCTAAAAGTCAAGGATTGATTGCAAGTCCTTATTAGTTTAGCTGAAATGTGATTAAAAGTATTTGGGAAAAGCAATAGGAAACTGTCATTCTTTGAAACCTAAATCCTCAATTAATATCGAATAAAAGCCATAAACAAGTGTTGGTTCGTTATTCTTCAAATACCTCTTGTGGTAAAAGTCAAGGATTAAAAAGATCCTTAAAACTTTAGTTAGTTAATAGTAATAGAAAAATGTCATGCTTGGAAACCTAAATCCTCAGTTGAAATCGCATAAAAGCAAATCAGGCGAACAATCACATGCAAAAAATACTCGTATCTCAATGCAAATTGGCTATAAAAAAGCAATTTATCAACGTTCGATGTTATCCATAACCAGGTGTCCAACAATTAGGCGTGTTATTCTCTTTGGCTAACTGAATTTTATTAACTGATTTATGAGTTTTGGGTTGGTTAGATCTACAGAACGAACAGACGGAAAAATAACTTATCTACAAGCTAAGATCAGTTTTATGTTATTGGGACAGCAGCTGTATGCATCTAGCCTAGGAATGGCGCTGGAACTGGTGCAACAGGACGTGGAGCAGCCAGCAATGGAGCGGGAACTGGGCCACGTTGTACCACCGCATTGAAGCCATTGATGGGATCAGCGGTATAGAAAACGGTGCGCAACGAGCCATCCGCATCGACAACCGAATAGGAACCCTTGACCACATCGCCATCGCGCGTCTCCTGCTGACTCTTGCTGTCTCCTGTGATCGCATCCTGTACGTTGTACGCGTAGGCATATTGAGGATGAGGATCAAAGTCCGTGTTCACGGGTACGCCATGTAACAGTGCGCACTCGATAACAGCGAACAGCGCGCAGCTGATGATGATACACTGGCAAATTGAGGAATTGGTAATGTTTAGGCTCGCTTTACTTTGGCTTAATCCTTTCTTAAACTTACCTTAAGCAGAGCCATATTGTGGTTTGTTGATTGACGATTGACGACGCTTTCTTGACTGTGTCTTTGGGTGCCACTTCTGCTTGGTTTTAAACCCTTTTGTCACCGGGTCTGCGTTGTGGCAACCGTTGCCAAAAGACCGCCTGACGTAAGACTCTATCCAAGTCGGGAACACACACAAAATTTCCTCAATAGACGTGCCAACAATTCCCCATCTATGTGCACATAATCCCAGCACAGTCTCAGTCACTTACCCCCTTTGTCCGATATGACAATCATAACTTTAACAGTATATTTTTTAACTGTTGCACGTGCTTCGCATTAATTGTTTCCCACTTGGGAAACCTCTTGAGCTTTAGCTCTAACCTACCTCAATATTGTTGAAATTATGACTAAGCACTTAACCTTCAAACTAAAAAGAAAGAGTTTATTTACCTTGGCATCTCTTTCAAATGAGGTATGTTTCTTAAAAAAAAAATCTACTGCTGTTCTAGTTTCCACTTTTAGGAGCATTTCGCGGAATTGGAATGTTCCATATGTTCTTTTACTGTTAAGGATTCTAACTCTTACTGTTTTGAATTCTAAATCAATAACAAGTAAATTCATGTCTTGATCAGCTGCAGATGAATTCAATCCGCAAAATCTTGATCAGCCGCAGATGAATTCAATCCGCAAAATCTTGTTAAAATGTTAGGGAAATTCAATTCGGAAATATATTACTGAAAGTAGAAAGCCTATCTTAAAATCAGTTTCAGACGAGGGATTCTTCTTAAAAAATCTGTTATAGTTTCCAATTTTAGGTACGTTTTTGCGGAATTAAAATTTCTTAAAATGTTACAAATATAATATGTGCTTTTAAGCTAGGAAATTAAAACCTAAGTCAATGGAAAGTTCAATCCTTGAGCAACTGCAAGTCAATTCAATCCTCAAGAATTTTGTCAAAAGTTAAAATGGACAAATTTGTGGGAAATTCATTTTGGAAATATCTTACAGACAGTATAAATTATGAACACTTGTGTTTTTCAAGTTCCTATCATAACTTTGTCAACTTCTTTATCGAATCTTCAAGTATATATCAAATCACTTTTTCGAATTCGAAATCAGTTGAACTGTAAGAAAATAATAGTTAAATTATTAATTTTCTCATTAGTTTTCTGCCTTATAAGCAAATTATATTAAGAGTTTTCTTTGGAAAACCTAACTAAAATTCTTCTTAGATTACTATTTCTTCATTGTTTTTAAGAAAAACACAATGTATTTGTTTTGTACCGAAACTTTTATTCAGTAGATGCATATATAGTATTATGTTTCACTAGAAAAATGGCCGATAGCCGTTCCCCAAAAATCCCCAGAAAACGGTATCCCTAAGAGCTATGGTTGTTGTTGTTGTTGCTGTGTTTTAGAGACTATATGGTCAGAATGGGAACATGATTTGAAGTTTTTCAGTTTCTCGAGGACAGAGCACGCACGTCATTTTCGTTTTGGGAAGTGTGTTGGATATGTGTTTGTTGGGAAGCATTATGTGTTACTAAAACTATTCAACAATTGATCAAAGCACAAAAACTGTGCCTCAGTTAAAGAGAGACGTTTAATCCCAAGGCAAGTTTAAGTTTCCTAGTAGTGTCCACCACCATAGCCAGATGAGACATAAGCAGGCGCAGCAGCGTAGGCAGGCGCAGCAGCATAGGCAACCTTGGCAACGGCGACCTTAGCCACGCCCTGTTTCTCTACGACGGCATTGAAGCCATGAATCTTATCCGCAGTGTAGGTCACTTTGCGTATGGTGCCATCGGGTTCGGCCAGAGAGTAGCTGCCATGGACGACGCCGTTGACAAGAGATTCTTCCTGCTGCTTGGAGTCGCCAGTTTTATGATCGGTGACGCCATAGGAGAAGCTATACTGCGGATTGGGATCATAGGGTTCGGCGACGGCAACCTTGGCCACATGTAAAGCTGGCGCAGGAGCAGAGATATAAGCTGGTGCCGCATGCTGCACATAGGTGGGCTGAGCTATAAGCTTGGGTGCAGCATAGGAGATGGCCGGAGCAGCGATCAAGGACGAACCATAACCATAACCATCATCAATGGGTATGGCCAGCGTTACGGACAGCGCCAGTCCAAGCACGCACACAGTCTGCAGCAGGATATAGTTAGTTGATGAAGTCCTGGTAAATCATTTTTGCCTTACCTGAATGAACATTGTAGGATATATTTTTTGGTTGGTTTGTTGAGGACTGCTGGAAAGGCGCACTTGGCGTGTCTGCACTTGGAAGAACTCAACTCGACTGTGAGATGCATTTTCCGCGAGTTCTTCAGTTTTATATTCGAACCGACGTTGCGTTTACCCATTTGTGGCAGCTTACAAACCACCAACCCCCTTTGCCCGCCTTATACCCCCCGCCGCAAGCTAATCAACACCGCTATAAACAAGCTAATGGCAAGTGACAATTGCTGTGATTGGCGGCGTCTCATTTGTTGACGCTGCCTGCCTGAATGCCTAACTGCCTGCCACACTGCCTCAATGCCTGCCTCACTGTCTCAGTGCCTGCCTCAACGGCATTTTTCAGCTCGAATCTTAAGCTCGAGATCTCGATTTTGCACCCCGTCCTCATAAACGATGCTAGTTGCTTGTTCAGATGTGCTCCTAGCTGAGTTGCAGTTCTTTTAGTTCATTTGAAGCAATTAGTTAAGTAGTTTAGTTTTGAATAAACGTACAATCGTTCATTAGCTGGGCTTATTTCTTTTCTTTCGTTTAGTTTGTTGGGTTCTTAAGGTGGGATTATTTTGATTTAGTTTTGTTCTAATCGGTCTATAAACTGACTCAAATGAAAAAAATGAACTATAAACTAACTCCAATCAACAAAATGAGTTATAATTTAACAAAATGAACTAGAATCAAAGTCAAGTTAGTAAGCTATGCTACAAACTGACCAAAATAAATGAACTAGACGAATAAATATTCTAGCTAATCAACAATCAGCTATATACTTAAGTAATTCCGTTCAGTTTAGTAAGTAGTTCAATTGAACCTATGCTGAACGAATCATTCCAACTCGCCTTAGCTCCTATTGCAATTTCATCATTTGGTGCTGTTTTTACTCAATGGAATAGCTTCACATGGTTGCCTGCTTGACTGGCACAACAACCAAGAGCGCCACTCGAAAAACCAAAAAAACTAAAGCTTCAACTAAAACTGAACTCGACTCGTTTTCATTTTCCGCTGCTGCTGCCCCCAAAAAACCAGATCTCGGCCAATTCTCAGGTTCTCTAAAACGTTTTTGCCTTTTTTATTTTTTTTTTATTTTTATTATTTCGTTTCTTATTCGGCTGATGTAATAGTGCATTGAATGCGTATCACTTGGCCATCGGCCAGTTGCTGGGCCAAAACTGCAAATGAAAATGAAAACGAAAACGAGACCACAATTCATAGCTCCACCACCTCTCCCCTGCCCCCACACACATGTTCAGCTACCTGCCCCTGCACTCTGCAGCTGTGTGGCCATTCGACTCGTTTAATTAGAAATCTAAAATGGTAGCAATTGATCAAAGGGGGTGAACTGAGGGGGCTAAACGCAGACAAAGCAATTACGCACTCTGGTACTTATGAACACACACGCACACACACTTATACACACACGCACACACACTTGCGCCCACATGCCGCACTTAGCGTTCACTCTTGCAGCAAATGCAGTTTAACCAAGTGACCTTCCTTAGCAACTATTCCAACTTATCTTAATTACGTCGACAAAAAAAAACTAAAAACAAAAACACCTTTTAAACTCCCCTCTTAACGTTTTTGTAACGTTTTAACGATGAAACTGCATTTAGGGCGGGTTCTTTATAAGCTTAATGAGCGCAAATGTAAGCCAAAGCTTTTTTATAACCTGTCTAAAAACTGTTGTCATTTATTTCAATTTTGGTTCGTCTAATTCGCCCATAACTTGGGACATTTTACCGTTTTAAAGTTTTGAAATCTCAATTCTAACTTAACTTTTTTAACCTGTAGATGATAATTTGAGCAAATAATGATAACTTCTTTAAATTATGACTTTTATATTGATAACAGCTCTATCGTTTTATATTCTTTATAGATCAATAGAGTATATGAGGCCTGTTCCCATTTCCGAAAGCTTTGCATTTCGAATCGTTTTCGAATTTGTGTTGCTGTTTTCGAATGAAGTAGCAATAGTTCCTTTTTATCAATATACATAAATTTCCTCATTATACCGTCTCAAAAGCAATATTATTAATCCGAACTTTCCATTATTATTCTGAATTCATAAGAACTAATAATTCCAATACCGAATGTTTTAATCGGAATTTGGAACAGATCTAAAAATTCAGTTTTCAAACTGTCCATCGTAAGGCTCATATTTCACTTTTATAATCTTAAAGATTATGTTTCAAATTGATTTTTGTAATATCAAATCTCAAAAACAATATGTGCTGTCTATTTTGTAGATTATATATTTCTTGAGTTCTGAAATCTTAGAACTTAAAACTTTGATTTTAATCTAAAAATAATTGCTTTATAATAAGGCTAGCCTTTTTATGCTCTTCTTTTTCTATCCACTTATAACTCACTTTACAAAATTTGAGTACTATAAATGGAATGGCTAATCTAAAAATATTACCAACCATAATTGTAGAGCAATATTTCGAAATTGCAGCGCTGTGATTTCAATTAATGCACTACAAAAATTGACAAGTAAAAGTCAACAAGTTGATAGCAGTATTCGTAATAAGAACTGAACTGAACTGACTGTAACCACTCCTCCAGTTATGGAATCTTGACTTGATTTGGCTTTGCCCAAAATCCAAATTCAAACAGTTAGTTTCTGCTCTTGTTGATCAGCGTCAATTTTGTCAATTTCCGGTGACAAGCGTTAACTGTATTTGTATATATATACATATATATATATATATATATGTGCATATGTCTTCCAAGAGCTTGAAAAATTGTGGCTTAAAGCCAATGAGCGGTGCGTTGTGCCAAGTGTCTCTCTCCCAAGACTGACTTGAATCTATAGCCAACAAGTCGCAAGGTCGTCAGCTGCATTTGGCAAAAAAGTCACGCACCGTGTTTTACAGCGTTCAAAAACTGATGTCAAAATCAGGTCAAATGTGCACCAGTAGCTGCTTTAAATAGGGTTAAATGATATGTTATATATGCATATATATACATATAAAATAAAGTCTAAACTTGACGTCTTATCAAACGACTTTAAACCAGTTTCAAACACGTAAGAGAAACCCCTTTCAGTACTCGATTGGCATTACTAATTGCAACTTTCCAACTTGGTAGCCAACCCACCCAAGCAGTTAATGATCTGATCAATCGAATATTGTCTACTGTTATCGAATAGTTGAAATTGATATAAGAAAATTGAAGATTGATGGTCTATGATATATAAATTATATTATTATTATTGATTGTTAACAATTGAATTTGGTTATCGAATAGCTGAAACTGATATAGGGAAATTTAAAACCTTTTTACTCCCTGTTCCCATTAAAAATGGGTGTTATTAAGTACTGCAAATGTGAGTAACAGACAGAAGGAGGCATTTCCGACTATATAAACTATATATATTCTTGATCATGTCCGTCTGTCTGTCCGTCTGTCTGTATGAACGCGTCGATCTCAGGGATTATAAGAGCTTGAGACACCAAACTTGGCATGCAGATTCCTATATACCATACGCAGATCAAGTTTATTTCAAATTTCGGATGCACCTCCCCCGCACCTCCGCAAATCGCAAACGACTCCCACAGCCACAATTTTAAAGATACAGCTTTAATTTTTGGTACACATGAATGGTAATTTGGTAATCATTGTCTTTCGGATGTTCAAAATTTCAACACGATCGGATAAATAGCACCAAAGTTATGGAAGAATCTATTTCCCCTGTCTCAGCAGGCAGAAACAACAGTTTGACAGGCACTGCACAAGTTAAGTGCACTGCTTGCTTGTCTTGCCGCTGAACTGCTTGAAATGCAAGTTGGGAGCAGGGAGTCTCGTAGTCGGGCACACTCGACTAGAACATTCTTACTTGTTCTTAAATAATTTCGTAATAATTAAACAAAACAATCTAATAGATGAACTTGCCTTTATAGAGTTCTTATATGCTAAAATCTTTGTTTAATATCCAAACTCTTTTCCATATTCAATATGATACAATATATTTCGTGTTTCGTGTGTGTGTGTTTTGTTATTTTGGGTGTAAAAGAAAATTATAGCATTGTCATTGAATGGTAGCTGCATGACAATTAACAAAATAAAAGACGCATTCACTTTCATAGCCCTGAGACGGTCTCCCAACTCGGGTTCCAATTCGGAGCAGGGCTGAGACTGCGCTAAAAATTGAAAACTATTTTGGAATTGACAACAGAAAATGGCGCTACGTGCCACGAATTTGGATCAAAAGGCAGACGCAGCCAAAGTAAAGCTAAGAAGAGTGTGTAGCGGGTTGCGGTTGCTGCTCGGAGTGATTTGCAGGGTGCTCCCAACATACGCAATTTGGTTGAGCACATGTTAATTTCGCGAATGGCATCTGCCGCGTTCAGTTGTGTATAAAAGTCGCCGTTTTTTTGGTAATAGCATGTCAGTTCCATTTTGATAACCCGACGGTGATAATCAAATAAAAAAAAAACCCCAAGCCATACAATGAATCCTTTAACGGTAAGTTCAAACAGTTTAACATTTGATTCCAAATTGGTAACTAATTGTTTACATTATCTCTGCAGGTTGTTGCTGTCCTTTCCACCCTGGCGCTCTCAGCTCAGGCTCATGTAGCCGCTCCTCTGACTGCTGCTCCCGCGGCCCTCAACTATGCCGCACCACTGGGCGCCTCACCCTACTTTGCACCGGCTGCTTACTCCGCACCACTTGGCTTTGGCGCACCAGCTGCCTACTCCGCACCACTGAACTTTGGCGCACCAGCTGCCTACGCTGCTACACCATTTGGATTTGCTGCTCCAGCACCTTATACCGCTCCACTGGGCTACTCTGCTCCATTGGTGGCCAACCGCTTTGCCGCTGCTCCAGTTGCTACTCAATTCGCCGCTCAGGTTGCTACTCCCTTCGCTGCTCGCTTTGGCGCTCCAGTTGCTGCGCCTCTGGCTGCTCCAGTTGCTACTCCTTTCGCCGCTCCAGTTGCTCCCGTGCTTGCCAAGACCATTGCTGCACCTGTTGCCGTTCCTGCTCCTCTGGCTGCGCCCGTTGCCACTGAGATTGTGGATGCTCATCCACAGTACAAGTTTGCCTATGATGTGCAGGATACTCTTACCGGCGATTCCAAGACCCAGGAGGAGACACGCGATGGTGATGTTGTGCGTGGTTCCTACTCGCTGATTGAAGCCGATGGCTCCCGTCGCATTGTCAGCTACTATGCCGATGATATTCATGGTTTCAATGCCGTCGTGCAGAAGGATGTGCCCGTTGCTGCTGTCGCTCAGGTTGCTCCCGTTGCACCCGTTGTGGCCAAGCTGAGAACCTTTGCACCCGCACCAGTTGTTGCTGCACCCGCTCCAGTTTTTGCACCCAGGACTCTGTCTGCTCCCATCGTTGTCTAATGTGGATAAGGAACGCTTCTGATTCGACAAAGGATTTTCATTTGTACATATTCGATTAATCATTGTCGTGCTTTAAAATAACTTTCATCGAAACCCAAATTAAAAAAAAAAATACCTATAAATTTTGTGATTCCAAAAATCAACTTGTCTTTTTATCGACCATAACTATTCCTGAACATACTTAGGTTTTGATTCGGAATTTTGTTCGAAATATAGTTTTTCTTGTCTGTGTATAGTCCTTCAAGCTTTTCAACTCTTACAACTTAATCAAAACTGAATTGATTTTCATGCGAAATGTGTTTTTATTCATGTTTTGTCATCTTCATTGATTTGGCATTTAAATTTTCATTTCTGCAAAATTTTGTCTTTTTTCCGGAAAGAAAAATTTAAATCTTGGAATTTAAAATAAAATTTGGCTTAAGAGGATATTTAAAAAAAATTGTTAGTAGTAAAAAATGATGTGAAAAGTAAAAAAAAAAAATTTACTTTTGTAAAGTTCCAAAGAGATGTGCTCTTCCCAGATTTTCAATGAACACAACCTTATTGAAACTAGCTAGATAACCTTACGGAATGATTCATTAACACAATTTTTTCTTTTGTTTTCTTGCAGAGATGTGGCTGAAGAGTTTTGGAAGCTTTCGCCCCACGAAAATGTGGCACGCATGCGTCTCAAGCTGGAACCGCAGCTGTATCCCGACAAGCATGAGAATGCGGCTAATCTGAGGGATAATACTACGAACGCCTACGATACAAAGTAAGCTACATACTTGGTATACTTGAGATTCCCAATCTCTAACTATTTCCCCATTTTGCAGAGAAATATCAGAGTTTGATTCAACCATTAAAAATGCGGTGGTGCGTGACTTTTTGGCTGATGATGAGAGCTCTCAGCTGGAGGAGGAGCTGCGCCAGTTGATTGATACACAGTCGCAACAGGATGCTGCTTTGGAGAAACTAGTCATGTCGCAGGACTGCGAGCTTATAACATTAATGACCAAAGTCAAGGGTCGCATCGAGGTCAATCAGAGCATGTTTACCTTTGTGGACATGAGCTCAGCCTCGGAAGACGGCAAAAAGCACGATTTTAGGTGAGCAACCCTTTCTCAAAATAATATAAAGTGGAAATTAAGATAACTCTGATTTTTGAACAGATTTTCAATCAACAAAATACGCGAGGTTCATCTACGTAAATATAATCTAAGACGCAGCGCTCTGGAAATCTTTCTAATAGATCAGACGAGCTATTTTCTGAACTTTACAACTAAGGTTTGTTCAAAAGTAGTTCAAGTTTGAATTTTTAGAAAAACATTTCTTTATTTTACAGACGCGTAACAAAGTCTTTACCAAAATTGTGGGTCTTCCATTGCCTAATATATTGTACGGTTCCGGACGCTCTCCGCCAGAACTTTTGAGGGCTTCTGGTCTGACACAGCGTTGGGTTAATCGTGAGATATCCAACTTTGAGTACTTAATGTATCTAAATACTATGGCTGGTTTGTAAAAATAATATATATAAATGTGTCTAGAAACTAACATATTCTATTTGCAGGCCGCTCGTATAACGATCTTAGCCAGTATCCTGTCTTCCCCTGGATTCTTGCGGACTACACTAGCGACGTGCTGGATCTAACAGATCCAAAATCATTTCGTGACTTGTCCAAACCAATTGGATCCGTAAGTATTTTTTCAAGTCAACTCAAATCAGCTTTTAATACATGTTTTATGCTTTAACAGATTAATCCTAAAAACGAAGCTGAGGTGCGCAGCAAATACGAATCCTTTGAAGATCCCTCGGGTGCCATACCAAAGTTCCATTATGGAACACACTATTCCAATTCCGCAGGTGTGCTACACTATCTGCTACGCGTTGAACCTTTCACCTCGCTGCACGTTGAGCTGCAAAGCGGTCGCTTTGATGTTGCAGATCGACAATTTCATTCCATACCGCAAACATGGAAGCTGCTCATGGACAATCCCAATGATGTCAAGGAACTCATACCCGAGTTTTTCTACTTTCCAGAGTTTCTGAAGAACATGAATAAGTATGTAACATTAACAATTCTACAATTTATATACCTAATTTTTCTTTACTGTTGCCAGATTTGATTTGGGACACTTACAAATTACCAAGGAAAAGGTGGATGATGTCATTTTGCCCGCCTGGGCCAATACGCCAGAGGAGTTCATAGCAATACATCGGCGTGCCTTGGAGTCTGAATATGTTAGCCAGCATTTGCATCATTGGATTGATCTCATCTTTGGCTATAAGCAGAAGGGCAAAAAGGCTGTGGAGGCGCTTAATGTGTTCTATTATTGCTCCTATGAAGGCGCTGTGGATTTGGATAAAATCACCAATCCCATTGAACGGGAGGCTGTGGAAGGTGCGTAGTTGGTTTTGAAATTAGTTGCTTAAATTAATTGATCTTTATTTCAATTTGAATAGGCATGATCAATAATTTTGGCCAGGTGCCATCGCAGCTGCTGCGTGAGCCACATCCGCGTCGCTTGACGCAGGACGAGACCGCATTGAAGCTGGTGCGTGCGGAGCTTAAACGTCCCGATTTTACACAGTTCCTGGACAAGGTAGTGCAATACTATTGCGAGCTATCCACGCCCAAGGATCCCATCGTATATCTCAGCTCGCCGCGCAGTCCGCCGCGCTCCTTTTTGCAGCTGAGTCCTGATGTGCTGGTCAGCGTTTCCAAAGGCTGCATTCTGGGCTGCAACTCGTGGATGTCCTTTGACAAGGAGCAAGGATTTCTGCTTGAAATTGATGCAACTACAACTAATCTTAAGTAAGTATGCTCAATGCTAGTTGTTTTAGCGCTGCTTTAACTTAATCTTTTTACTTTTGCAGAAACCGCAAGCGCATCTTTGGACCCTTCCACGCCTCACAGCCGCCCCACTCGCAAAACTTTGCCGTTAGCACCGATGGCAAGCTGCTCTATGCCGGCGGCATCTGGGACAATGCGCTGCGCGTCTACAATTTGAACAAGGGCAAGACGCTCGCCTCGGTAACACGTCACTTGGATATTATTACCTGCCTGGCACTGGATAATTGCGGCTCTTATTTGGTCACCGGCTCACGCGATTGCACCTGCATTGTGTGGAGCATTCAAGCCAATCAGCAAAGCGGCCTAACTACTGCTAACATTCCTGTGCATGCGCTAACGGGACAATCGCATCTCCAGGCCATCACCCAGCTCAATACGCAGAACAGCTATTCCCCCAAGCCGCTGACTGTGCTCTATGGCCATGACGATGCTGTGTCCAGCGTGGCCATCTACACAGAGCTGGATCTTGTTGTCTCCGGTTCACTGGTGGGATTTACGTTTAAATATCAAGCTCTAAACTTGAAACTGACTTTTCTTTTTGTGTATTCTACAGGATGGCACGGTTAATGTTTATACACTGCAGGAGGGTCAGTTTGTGAGAACCCTCAAGCCCATTGGCTGCACCGAGTCCTGCGTTCAAATCACCTATGTAACTGTTTCATATCATGGTAAGTCTGCACAGATTATTTTTTGTTCATTTTGCAAGTGGAACTGGGTTCGGCATAGATATCTTGATACCAATGCCAACCGGGGCAGTCTCCGTTCCCATCTCATCTCTATTTCATATACAAATGAGCGCCTAAATGCATGCAATATTTTTTTTAACCAAACACTCGAAAGTGTGCTACAATTTACAGTAGCTTAGGTTCAACGAAAGATATTTGAAGTAAACATACTTTTAAGGCATTTTACGCTGTTTAACTATTCGGATAAGAGTTAACTGAGATTAAAGTTGGTATGATAGATATAACTTTCTAGTAAATTTGATACCATTAAAAGTTTAAAGTATCATTGAACTGTTCAGCTTATCGCTCCTAAATCGTGCTACTTCCACAACTCTTATACTATATCAACATCGTCTGAGGCACTCACGTGCGGCATGGATGTGGAGGCTATTGAAGAAGGCAATGTTCCGGATTTTGTTTGCAGAGCAATTTAAACAGCGCAGCTACCTTATCAAACCCCTGTCAATTGCCCCATCCACACACATGTGACGAGGCAATAAGTATCACGTGATATTCTGTTATGTGTGTAGAGAATGTATGTGTGTGTGTGTGTGTGTGTGTGTGAATAGTGTGTGTGGCCATGTATATTTGTCGCGACAAACGCTGTGGGAATCGCTTGACATTTGGTTCATGCATTTTTTCTTATTCGTCATTCGACTTCAATTTATTTGAAAGCTTAACGGGGCTACTTTTCATATCTTATCGTTATGCAATTTATGACTTGAATAATCATGAAATGCGCTGAGATTAAATTACTTACTAGTTAGTATGAGTCTGTCATAGTTAATAGCCTGAGCCAAGGTTAGGCATAGTCTATATTACTATTTGGCTTGTCATGTAAATCTCTACAGATTATGACTTGCAAAACGTTATTGAAGAATTTCAAATGCTTTTATACCGTCTTTAGAAAATTATTAGTTTTTCTTTTGTTTGACAAATTTTATACAATTAAAGGCTATAAAATTATTATAAAAAGAAAGGGAATTCAAATAACTAAAGACTAAAAAGAAGAATTGTATTTGAGATGTTAAAGACTTTGACTTTAAGTACATTCTAAGCTGGCTTTTATTAGAGACTTTCCTTAAGAAATGTATAAATTAAACACTCTTTATAAAGCCTTAAGAAGCTTAATTTTTGTACATTTCTTAAGTTTTTGAAATTTTTGGCAGCACTATGGTTTATTTAATAAGTTCTTGCCTGTAATATGAAAATTTCAGAACTCAAATATTGGATTTATGACTTTGCACTTAATTTAATATAATATGCATAATGCGTAGTCCAAATACTGTTCAATTAGCTGCTGATTATACGACACCAATTCGTTATATTTTATATATATTTATGTATTTTTTTATATGCATACATAAACCCAGTGAGCAGTCCAATACTCGAAAGTGCACTCAGGCCTCTTAACTGATTATAATTTTGCAATATCCGGCAGCAAGTTAAACCAGAAAGTCAAGACAAGCGTCATAATGTACTATACATATGTATATATGCATATGTATATAAATTTTGTTTAATATTTATTTAAATGTTTAACAAATCAAATCTATATTTATAATCACCTTTTGACTTTTTAAAGCACTTTTTTTATTGCGTTCTTTCTAAGCTCAATTAATACCAAGAGTTTAATTAAATGTCGAACTTTGCCGCCTAGGCAGCCCCCCTTTAAAAAAAAGCCCCCTCTCACCCAGCATTCAGCTGCTTATCAGTTGTAGCTCAAATATGCGCACACACACACACACACATACACTTGCACACACCCATTATTAATGGAATCAAATACAACACATCAAGTCCCGCTATCGCATCACAGAGAGTCACACGACCCGACGACCGCTTTTAATAATATTTTCAGCACCCCCTTCAACACACCACCAGCAGCCCCCAGCGCCCATGCACCCCTCGCTGCCCCCGCCATTGCGTGCGTAGCCCCAAAGAGTTTACAAAAAAAAAAACATATGTATATATATGTAGCGAAGACTCATTCATGACATTTTTCTTTTTTGTCGTCGTATTCTTGAGGCGCTACAAAATTTTTATGAAATAGTTGTAGTAAATCTCAGCAAGGGGGCCATAAATGAATGTGTGCGAGTGTATGTGTGTGTAGAACAACAACAGCAGACGTGCTATAGGAATGTTTTTTTGAATGAATGTAAAATGTCGCAATTGTGCCGAACACAGCAGAAGAATGAGATTCTGAAGACTGCGACTGAAGACTCTTGTCGTCGTTGTCTAAGCTAAACTGCCTTTGACATGGTTATTACCAGTTTAAACAAACAACACGTGGAAACAGTAACCGAAACACTATTGAATTAAGCTTTCAAAAAAAAAAAAACTGTGCCATTCAAAAGTTTAAATGTGAAGCATAAGCTTCGTAGAGTTCAATTTAGATATCAGTCTCTTCCGTTCTCTTTCTATCTATACATCGATAGTACCCATAACCAATAAAGTATATACATTTTTCATCCACATGAACAGAAGAGGCTATCTAGCTAGCTCTAGTCTGTTTCCATGACGCCCTAAAGTACATATATTCTGCATGATCAATCCGAACTAACCATTTTTAACTATTTGTTCTATATGAACTGGGTCTTATTGCAGCTATCTTAATAAAACTTGACACAAATGCTTCTTTTTGCTGCATACACTGCATTTGTCAAGATCGGCCGGATCGAGCCACTATAACATTTAGCTGCCATAGCATGAATCGGTCGAAAATGTTTGTTTTTTTTTTAAATTACTTGACAAAACTTGCCAATTCTGATTTTTAGAATATTTTTATGTATGTTGACAAAATTTCATTGAAATCGGAGCGCTATATCTTATAGCTGTCCTAGTTACCGATTGTTAGGTTGAAAAATTAGTTACTGCAAGAAAAACTTTTTTGTTTCTCAAGATATTTTAGCCAAATTTACCTATTCTGTGTTTAAGTATGTGCTTGTCATGCTGACCAAATTTTATTAAAATCGGCCTACTATATATTATAGCTGCCAAAGGAACAATCGATCTAAAATTATGTTTTTATAGAAAACACATTTCGGCACGTTTTTGAATGATATTTGAATAAATTTCGATAGTGTCATCGTTATTTAGTTAGCTTTATGGAAGAGAAGAATTTAGTGAAGTTCTGTAGCATTCGAAAACGAGTTTTAAATCAATTTCATTGGCATTGCTCATTGATAAGAGCAACAACTACGCATTGCTTTAAACATCATAAACGTTGTCGTCGTCGTTTTTGCTGTTGTTGTTGTTGTTGTTGTTGCTGTTGCTATCTAGTGAAGCGTGTCATAATCTGAAATTCCATAAAGCGCGCGCTTCTTTGGTGGAGGCAGGTTATCAACGGCAAGTGGGCCGGACCCGACCAATCCGTGCCGGACCCGACCAATCCAGGCCGGACCCTACTCAAGCGTATGCAGTGTGTAAGGCGTTGCACGTATTAGTATTGGTATTGGTATTGATATTGGTCTGTGTTTTATTTTCAACTGCGTAGATTGGCTCCGTCGTCGCGTCGGACGCAACGAAACGCACCCTGCCCCACATTCCGCAATCTTAATCTCTCTTCGGTTTTTGTAAGTCGTTGTCTTTGTCGCTTTTAGCAGCGATAAGATAGACATAGACACAATTACAGATGCAGATTAGGGATGAAGATGAAGATGCGGACATTGATTCAGTTGCAGCTGCAACTAAAGTTGTCCTTTTTGGTGGTTTTTCCACTAAATTTGCTTGTTTCTTTTATATTTTTTTAAAAATATTGCGTTTTTTTTCACTTTATAGTGTCCTACATATTCCTTTACATATATATGTATAATCGATTTTATGCGATTATTGGTTTAATGTAAGCTATTTCAACTTATTGTGTTAATTTGAATTATTAATCGGAATTAATTGGAATAGATTATCTAGTTTTCATCAGAAGAATTCAACTTTTATCTTATTTTAATACTTATAATAATAGATAAACATATAATTTACTTTGTTTCGACTTATTTGATTGAAACAATCGATTAATTTGTGATTAACATGAATTATCTATGTAGTTAAATAAAGTCGCAAGATAGTTTTTTTTCATAGTTTATTGTATATATTATAGATTTGTTCTGAATTATGAGAAAAGATAGAAAATTCGGAGTAAAAAGTTTTGCTTTTAAGACGAAAAGTAATCTTTTCTGCGAAAAGTCTATCAAAATGTAAATTCCTTCTTTTGGTATTGTTTTTCACTTGTTTTCGATTAATTTATAAATTGTTTTATGGTTTCTGCATTAATTTTGGTTATAGAAGATTTCAAAAAATCGATTAAAGTACTTTTTTTGTGGGTCGATTTTACTATTTTCATTGTTATTTCATACACCTACATACCTCGATTCATAAGTTTACTGTTACCTATGTTCTTTTGCCAATTTGGTTGGCCTTTTTTAGTGGTTTTGAGTAGCCAATGCCAACTCTGATTCAGCCTGATTCAATGAAATTAATTGCCATTCTTCGCTTATCAGACGCTCTGACGTCAGCATTTTGATTGACTGTTATATTGATATACTTCTGGTTTATCATCAACACAGGTCACATAGCATTCAGCGCAATGGACGATGCCTCGCACTCGGTGCACGTGTATAGCATCAATGGAGCCAGCCTGGGCTCCAAGTACGTCTCTGGTCGTGTAACTGGTCTGGCCTGTGCCTCCGATTATCTTGTGGTTGCCGATGATGCTGGTGATATTACCATGAGTCGTCTGCATGGGTAAATTTTGTGCAATTCAATTCATTATCAATTTCACTCTTGTCTTTAATAAAATGTGCCAATTGCAATTTACTTATTTCGCTACAGGCTGAAGCCCGTCTTTGACATTCCGCTGCATGTACCCATTCAAACGGTGGTCGTCACACCCGGCAATACACACATCCTGGCACCACTGCGTGATGGACGCCTGGCGGTGGTTGCCGTTCAGCTGCCCCTTGGAGGTGGCAACAATAAGAAGCATTCCGTGCTCAATGTTTAAAATAGCAAACAAAAGGCAAACAAAAGGCTGGAACAGCAGTTGAAGAAGCCACTCAAAGGCTCAATTCCGCATTATTTATTGCTATTTTTGGTCACTTGTTGATGAATCCCTAGGAATATGCGACATTTCAGCGAATTTCTTTTACTTGGAATATGTTTTTGTTTTTCTACTGCTTTTTTTATTTTTAATGTGTATTGTCCACTTTATTTCTTTCTAATTTTGTCGTTACGTGCCAAAAACAAAAAAAAAATATTATAGAATTTGGCCAAAAAAGAAGGCCACAACATTTGAAAATAACCATTTGACTAATGTGTCCAAAAGATACGCGTATTCCATTAGCATTAGGCATAACAAAAACCAAAAAAAAAACCAATTAGATCATATAAAGATAGCATTCCCTTGAAAGCTAATGACACATGGAACTCTTTTGAAAAGGTGTCTTATATAGTATTTAGCAGTATTTAATAGCCTTTATAGGTATACTATGTGTTCACTTGAACTGGGACTGACTATAAAAACTGAATCTGTATCTTTGGCTGATTCGCGCGCGCCTTCCAATTAGCTTGACAAATTCAAATAAATCATTTATCATTAGGCTTTCGAGTGTGCTGACGTTTTTATATATAAATTAGCACATACGTGCCGTCATTCACAGCCAACCCGATAGCGGACAGTTTGACGGCAAACTGGTTGCCGGCAAGTGGACCGGCTGCCTCCCCTTTTCAAACCCCTCTAGTCCTCTCTCTCTTTCCATACAACCAAGCACTTGGCGTTGCCCCAACCGTTGCTGTTTCCGTTGTCTCGCAGCTCGTTGTTCGAACAGTATCTGACTCATGCGCGACTTTCAAATTGGCACCAAAATCTCTGCCCGGCAACAGAGACAAGCGTTAAAGAGCGCATAGAGGTAGATCAACCCAAGCAGCAGCCAGGCAAAACTGGGGCCAGGCCAGGCCATCCACAGTTTGTGGGGTCCATTTTCAAAGTGAGCAAAACTTTCGTTGCCAGCCAAAGATCTCTACGCGAGACTAAAATCTCCCAGTCTCTTACTGTCTCTCTGTCTATGTCTCTGTCTGTGTCTGTGTCTGTGTCTGTTCAGGTGAATGCAATTGCAAATTGCAATTTTCAAATTCGAATTCATTTCCAATTGACAACAACAACAAGTATTATCTTTAAATTAGAGATCCGTCCACGAATATCCGACAAATTTGCAGACAATACAATTTCAAAGAAATTCCAATTCAACTTGGCACATTGCCCAACATTGTGAAACCCTTTCAAACACACACATACCAACAGACTCACACATATACTTCACACACATACACATACAAACACAACTTACCTTTCAAATGTGTTTCCAATGACAAGTGACAATATAATACACGATCGTTTGCCAAACTGATCAATTAATGTACGATATAGGTTTTTTTTTCAGTACTTTCCGTTTGCCTTCAAAATTTTTTTAGCTAAAAGTGCACAATCTGAATTATTATAACCAAAACGTATTCCAAAAGTGATTGAATTATGTTTCTAAAAACGCACAATCAATTTAGATTTTAGTATAATCAAACTAAAGCTTAAACCAATTGCAATCCTACAAAAAATATGATAATCAAGCCTAACTTTAGTTTCGTTGGAATATTTCATTCTATATCTAAAGCACACCCTCTAAAAAATATATATATATATCAACTTTCAAACAAAACTTTACTCTATATACGTACATATATACGTTTGCTCGTTAATTTGTTACAAAGAATTGAAGAATTATATATTCAAAAGAGTTTTAGATTTTAGAAAATTGTGACTTTGAATAGATTGTATAACTGTCAATAAAATGTTGAAAACCAACCAAAAAAAACAAACAAAACCCCATTGAAATACATGATATATATTTTAAATTGTATTTATTCAAAAAACAAACACTTTAAAAAAAAAAACCATAATTCAGTTCAATTAGCTTACAAATTAAAATATAATATATATGATCGTATAAGTAAGTATTTTGAATATGGTATAAATGTATGTGTATGTATGGGTATGTGTGTGTGTGTGTGTGTATACTATTTATAAAGACTGTTCTGTTAACTCAGTAAATACTTTTCCCGTTTTTTTAGATGATATAATATGGACGATGGTTTTTAATGATGTCGTTGGTTCAATAAATTAATTGTAGAAATGATAACGAATACTTTTGTTTATAAAAAGTATTCGTTGCTGATTGGTGGATTGATTGGTGGTTTGACTGGTGGTGTGCTTGTTGCTGTTTTTGGCTCATAGCCATACATATATGTATATTAAGTAACGGCCAATTACGTTAACTAATGTTGTTGCTTTTTTGTTTTGCCTGAATCGTTAGGAACAATCAATTGCTACTTACAAAACGAAACTTGTTTATGTTAACTTAGAATTTAATCAAATATATGATAATAGAAAATATTTCGAAAGTATTGGAATTCGTTTTAACTGAAATTCCTGATTTAAATAAGAAATTCTGTTTAATTATTCGATTAAATTAGGATAAGAACATTTAGGGTCTAAGCCGGCATTAGATTCTAGAGTTAAACGTTTGCTTAAACTTTATAACTTTTTTTTTCTTTTTGTTTTTTTTTTGTAGTTTTTTTCTTATTATATTTTCGTTTGTTTTGCACGCATCTTCAAAGGCATTTGATCTATCTAACTAACTAAAAATTTTGCTGTCAATCGAATAGCCTTGTGTGGAATCTTTAGTCTTGTTCCTTCTGCAAAGAATCAAAGCAAAAGATGGCAAAATAGAAAGATTAGCATTGCAAAGAAAAAGTTAGGTTTATAGATAGGTTAGGTTGTAGATACTTACAAGTACGGGGTATACGAAGGTATCGGCAGAGTCCCGACCAACAGCATTGTGTGCTACGCACTTGTAGTTGCCCATATCCTCCCATTTGAGCTCGGAGATCAGCAGATCACCAGTGGGCAGCACCTTGAAGCGATGACTTTGAACGATCTCCTTGTCCTCATTGTTGCGCCAGGTGATCTTGGCATGGGGACGAGCATGCACCTTGCAGGGCAGCAGTATATTCGAGCCCATCAGATCGAGATGCGTCTTTTCGGTGTAAATGATGCGTGGCTTCTGTGGACCCTGGTACTGCTTCTCCACTATTAAGCCATCCGAGTGTGCTGGATGCACCACAGTGCTGGCAAAGATCGTCTTGGAGCCGCTGCGTCCAATGCAGGTATAGATTCTGGGCTCACTCAGCATATGATCAACAATGTGCACCGAACGGACGCGTACAATAGCAGTGGGTGCATCCTCGGAGATGGCATTGGATTCCAGATTATCAATCTGATTTGCGAATAAGGTTAAACATGAGCTGTGCTGTTGGAGTTGAAACCTTTTAAGTTGAAACTTACCTCAGAGAGTGGCATATGGCCAACGATCCATTGGATGCTGGGCACCTGGGAGCCCATCATTTCGCAGGCAATCTCCAGAGTAGCACCAGGTGCCTGCTGTAGCTTGGTGGGTGGCTGTTTGGTGAATTTGAGCCAATCCTCCTCGAAGGGACGGTTGCGGCTTGAGTGTTGCTTGGCTTGAGGTGGCTCCTCTGCTTCAATGGAGTTGTCCACATCATTGATCTCATCCACAATGTCCACTGCACGACTGTGGGCAACCGAGAGGCTACCAAACAGCAGCAGCGCTATGGCGCACAGATTTAAATTCATTTTCTGCAATTGAAAAGGAATAAAAAATGCGAGGGTCTTAGTGATACGCTCAATAGATAGCTGGGATCAAAGTTCAAAGTCATACGACTTCAATGTAGGTTAATAAACCCTCCTATATGACACTGCACAAATTATACAATTATAAAAGATCATTCATTATCAACGCTTCAACGTTCAGGCCAGCTAAATGCGGTGCTATAAATCATTTTAATGTACGACAGTTTTTTTAATATTGCTAGGAGGTCCGCTAGCTACCGTTTCTTATCATTCTGTTACTGTAGACTATACCGATCTGATCGGACTCCATTACGAAACATATACATACATATAGCAGCTGACGTACACTTGTGAGCTGATCTTTATTAAAGTTCAACCCCTTGATGCCTGTCATTATGATGCATGTTTTAAATTTAAAGTGCTAATTTCACAAAATCATGTTAATTCTAGAAGAACCGTTTTTTATATGTGACGGTACCATTTCATTTAAGCATCATTTGAAATAGTAGGTTGCTTATTTCAATTTGATTAATTCATTTTAGAACTTTAGAAAAATCTAAGAGCACCGTTTTCAATCTATGACTGTACCGAGTTGACTGTACCGACCCTTTTACAAGTAGTTGCTAAGAAAAACTTGTATAAAGACATCTTAACTAACCGAATGACTAATTTCAAAGTGTTACAAGAATTCTAGAAGGTTAGTTTTTTATTGACTGTACCGACCTGACTGTACTAACCTGACTGTACCGACCTGAGTGTACTGACCTGACTGTATTGACTTGTTCCGAAATAGTAGCAAAAAAAAATTGTCCTTTGAAATGATAAACTTCTTAAAAAATGCTTGTTTCAATTTGAAGGATTCATTTCACAATTTTAGAAATTGTTTAAGATAACCGTTTGCTATCCTATGACTGTACCGACCTATTACGATAAAGTAACTAACAAAAGTTTTCAAATAGAATTCCTTTTAAGCGATCAAGCCCTTGACTAACAGTATGACTAATTTCATAATATTTCGAGAATTCTAGAAGGTCAGCTTTTTAACGACCTTCGACCATACCGAGCTGACTGTACTGAACCATTACGAAATAATAGCTAAGCGAAAAATTGTTAGATAGGCTCCTTTTGATGCAAACAACCCCTTGGATGCGAATCATAAGATGCTTGCCCCAATTTGAATAACTAATTTCACAATAACACGCGGTTCATATCAAAAATAGAATATGCTGCGTTCTCAACAAAAGACAAAAGATAAAAAAAAACTTGCGTACGCAAAAAAATTAAAAAAAAAACAAAACGAAGTGGATAATATTTAAATCACATTTGTGTGACGTCAGCTCCTTTTGTTAAGATAGATAGATGGAACACCCACGCGACACGGATCAAAGGCCGAATCATTTTCACTTTTTGTATACCCTACTTATTAAGTATGTAGTATAGGAAATATATGTACATATGAGCATAATGCTCACGGGACTGTCGCGACGTCAGTCTAGACAGCTGAAATGACGGCGTGAACAATTAATTATTCAATAGGTTTTTGACGTCGTTACAATTTCGATGGTATTATGCATATTAGGACGGGGTATACACCCGACTTAATATGGCGAATTCAATCACAAATGTTGCATCAGATATTTTTTGACACGATTTGCCCTTCATTTGCGGGTTTTTTTTTTTATTTTTTCAACTCGTTCTCACAAAATTCGCTGAATAGCTGATTCTTAATAAAAAAAAATTTAATTCGAGTCGCATAAGTGTTCAGTATCAGAGTTTCTTATCGAGTGTGTCTGTCACCTGTCTATGTTTTGCATAGTCATAACTCACCTTTTGATTTGATTTCTTTTTTCTCTTCCGGTAAAAAATGTTTGCGAATTTCTCCCTAACGTTCGAATATAAAACGATTGGCGTTGGTCGCGTCTCTTGTTGTTGTAGGTATTCCTTGTTTAATTCGCGAGCCGATCCTGATCGAGAACAGCTCTTTGTTATGTTATGAATGAGTTTATAAGCTCTAGATTGTGATGGCTTCGACTTTGGGCTTTTTGATTGAAATTGAGCAGCAGCAGTTGTCTTAAAACTGACATAGGTCTGGCTAAGGATGCCGTTTTGATAGCCTTGCAGCTTAGTGTTGGCGAAATCTTGAGTGCTGTGTGGTATACGCAATGCGCAACTAATTGATCCTTGATCCTGAACGGTAGCGTCTTTGGACAGGCAATAAAATAACCAAACAAAAATCTCTCTCTTTGCTATTTAACGTTGCAAATGTACTTTTTTTTGGGTGGGGGATTCCTGCTCAGCAAACACACAGAAAATAATGTTAAAGATCAGAAAAGATCAAGCGACTCCTTGTAGATTTCGGTTTGTTGTAGTTGTTGTTGTTTAATATCGCGACACTCGTTCGAATACGACGCACGGTTCATCGACATTACAAGTCAAGGTGTGTCAGCTTTAAGGCTTCGGCTTCTTTCAATCGGTTAACGATTTGAAATTCTTTTTGATTTTACTTTAATCACGTTTTTGGTTTTGGTTAATTCGGAAATTGAACTCGGAAGCAAACTCTTCTCTGGGCACTTAAGTTGTGTTCAACAGCTGAAAACTGTAACAGAACTGACTCGACGACATCGTTGTCTTCCACTTTATATGGCCCGAGATTGCTCAGCTCGCAGCCGACAGTCGATAGCCGACGCGTCACGTCGCGTGCTCTGCCCCGAACTGCTGTCGCTCTCTCTCTCTCTCTCTCTATCTCTCTCTCTTGCTCGCGCTCTAGCGCTCTCCCTCTCTCTAGCCGATCGTTGACTAGTTGATCGTGCAGCTGCGACTGCTGCTCGGTCGAGCTCGGACTAAATAGACACGACGCACCATTCTTAACGAGTTGCGTTGAGTTGAGTTGCGTTTGTTTGAGGAGGAGCTGGCAGCATCATAATTAGATCCCACTGATATATACATACATATCCGGAACAATTCAGCCATGGATATGTTTCATTATCATTTATCTTTTAATTTTATGAATGCACTTTTTATACCTTTTCGCTGCTCTAAACTTGTTATTTCTACTAATCATTTAGCTAGTTTGGCAGTTTTAAGTAAGTACAGTTGAAATATTTTGAAAATCACTTATAGAAAAGTTTTCAATGGGCTTTTAAAAATATATAGATCTTCTTATACTGCCAAAAGCTTTCTATCTTAGCCGCAGATTCCATGAGTATCGTAACACGTTACAGGTACAGTTTTTAGCATACATTTTTCAGTTAAGTATACGATTTTTCATTCACTTAATGTGTATAGGTACAGTTCCGTATATAATTTTCTAAGATCTTCCTAGACTTTGAACTATTTTTCCTAGTCAAAAATAACTTGACTGGGCATCAAATATATTGCAGTTACAAAGATTTCTTAGATTTTTCTTTACTATAATGTTATTCTACTCTTATTTCATATAGATCCTCAGAGCTTATAGATAAATCGCTGATTTGAAACCATCAGTTCAATCTTAAACTTAAAATTTCTTGATCTTAACAAAAAGCTTACGATTTTACACTTAAAACCTTTTTAGAGTTCAAAATTATTATACTTTTTTGAGTTAGGATCAAAAACCTTTTCAGGTTTGAGTTACGATCAAAAACCTTTTCAGTTTTGAGTTAGGATCAAAAACCTTTTCAGGTACAGTTGCGATTAGAATATACAAAGAGCTTCTTAAGCTACCAAATTATTTGATAGTTGTTTTAGTTTTGACTAAGTTTGATATATAATGTACTTTTTAAGAAGATATTATATAATTAACTTTAGTCTTCGACTTTAAATTCCATTAGATATTATATCTTTCAGCTTAGTCTTAGATTTTAAATAACTTTAGAGTGCTATTTTAGATAGATTGACAACTGTGAGCTGAATTTCCCTAGATAAAATCCAATTAATTCTAAGACTTTTAATTCATTGATTTAGTTTTTACAACCTTGATTGAGAATTTCGAACTTTAGCAGGTACAGTTTCCGAGTGGAATTCGCCCAGTTAAGTTTTGTAGACTTTCAATTCCTTTCGATAGTTGTTGTTGTTGGTGTTGCTGTTTTCACCCTTGACTGAGGCTTATCCCATGTCGGAACTCGGTCTCTAAAAAAAAACCAGTTGACAACGCAGCACAAGAATTTAAATGTATGGCAAAGCGGAGCAATTCTTCTTCTTCTCGAATGGGTTTCCAACCACATTCGTACGTGCCAGGCGGCATGGCTTTTGGAAAGGCTGGGAAAGGAGTGCCGGGCATAAAGCGGGGTATGGGCTGAGAGCGCGGGGTGACAAGACGCAAAGCCGCTTAGTGCAAGGTTCCATTAGCCGAGACCCAAGTCGCTTGTCTCCTCAACGCTTGTCTCTTGTCCCTCCCCTCTTCCTCTACTCCCCTTTCTTGCTCTACGCTATTCATTGCAATCAAGTGAGTGCCAGTTTGTCTGCTGCGTTCGGTCGGTTGAGGGCAGAAACCACAATGTAAGCGACGCTGATTGCCCGGCGGTGCGGTGGGGCACACAGTCCGAGCAAGTTGACTTGAAGCTGCCGGACGAAGGCAGGCAAGGGGCGTGCAACTGGGGAGGTGCAGCCACAATGGCAGACAGACTGGCAGCAGCAGCCAATTCAAAGTGATCGCGTGTTCGCTTTCCGCTGCTCGGTTACGTGTGGTTAGGAGAGTGGGGCAGTGGCAAGGGGCAGAGGCAGGGGCAGAGGCTTAGTGTGCTTGTTGCTGGGCGGCAGCCAGATATCTGTGGCCCGGTTCGGTCGGTGCCCGGGTCGTGTTCTCTGCCTCTGTCGCTGCCTCCACCGGCTGCGACTAGTTTTTAACGATGTTGGCGGCATCATCAGCATCATCGCATTGACAGCCCAGCCGCGCGACGACAACCAAGTTGCAATTCTACAAGTAATATATTTATTGCACGTTACACAAATCGTCCAACCACAGATCTGCCCCATTCCCTCCCAAACCCCCACAAGATACTTGGCAGCTGCTTGATACGGCGGCAACCAAAGCGAAAAGATTCAATTGAGCAAATGAAAAAAAAAAATGTTGCAGGTGCTTCGAAAGATTCGAGATTGTGTCTCGTGCCTGCCCTTAGCCGGCACACCTCAAAGTGAAGCAGGGAGCAGGGCGAAGAGATGGACGTTGACGTAAGGGCCACTGAATTGAAATAGCCTTTTGTTTATACGTAACAAGCTAGCCTAGTTGGTTATAGATCGTTTCAAATATATGTACGTACATATATATCGTTTATAGTACATCAGGGTGGCATTTTCCTATCGAGCGTTAATTAAGCAAGATTTGTTAAGATTTCATTGTTCCAGGAAAGGTAACACGGATGCAATCTTTGAACTGTACGCACACAGCTATAGCTATAGATACAGATACAAATGTATCTATAAATGAGCACAGATGCGGCACCGGCCGGTACCGAAACGATTGCGTATCTCTCTCATTTGGGTTCGTCCAATCGATTCATAGATTCAATTTCCTAGAAAAAAACAAAGCAGCGGCTCAAAGAAATCGAAGAAAGAAAAAACTAAAACGAAAGAAAGGTCGAGCTCGTCTGATCAGCGCATAATTGTTGTTGGATCGTACGATCGTCAATGTTTAAATGTGCAGCAATTATTGCATCATGACAATGCAAATGAGCAGGCAAAGGGGCGAGGTGGAGTGGGGCTCGAACTGCAGCAAAAGATGCACACTTGGCTCTCGCTTCCGCTAATGAGTGCATGGCGAACTACTCTTCACTCCCCACTTCCCATCTCTGCATCTTAGTTTGCACTTTTCTGCTAATTAACGGGCAACGGCACCGGAACTGGGCATGTTTGGACGAGGGGTGGGGAGGTAGAGCTAGCAGAGACGAGGCACAGTTACTCAAAACGGCTCATTCAAAGTCAGCAAACAGCAGACCGACATGCAGTTCGGGGAAAAAGATAGTGCAACATGCAACAGCCAAGACCAGTCGAACACACACAGATACATTTACGAATACAGACACAGATACAAAACGTTGTGCCTGTTGTCATGCTGGCTTGTGAATTGCAGGTTGTACGAATCATTATATACATACATATATACTAGTATATAAGATATATGTACATAGGTATATATGTATACCGGCTGGCGACGTGAGAAAATTCATGTGCATGCCACAAATTCTGTGCCGTTTTTATGGCTTTTTACTAGTTTTTGTTTCGTATTATGAATGTATTTGTATGTCTGTTCATTGATAGTGTCTCGTGTTTGACAGTTTTTAGGAATGGGCAAAAGACCAAGTACAGCTGCAAAAACTTTAATTTTGTGAGGTTAGAAACGTATTTTGGGTGAACTTGAATTGCATTTCTACAAGCTACAAATCTAACATCCGAAGTGGAATTTCCCTATAAAGTCCGTCTATCATACAATTATCTTTACGTGTTTCTAATCGCTCTTCAATTCTACGTAAAGCACACTTAACACACAATGTCGTGCATAAGTACGACCACACAATTATATTGTATATGAGTCAAATGGGAATGGAAAATTTTCGAGTTAATTTTTTTTTTTTTTTGGGGCGATTTACATATTTATAAGTGTGGAAATTTTTTCGAAATGAAATCCAATTATCGCTAATTGTTCAGCATTTAGTCGTAAGCCAGTCTGAGCTGACATTAACATTGGGCATTAGCATTAGCATTAGCATTAACTAAAATTACAATAGTTGAACTATGTATCTAGCACAGAGAGACTTACTTCCTCATCTGCTCATTCATATTCAGACATACTTACATACATATATGTATAGCATGGGGCTAGTATTGTAATTTATCAATTAACTCATGGAGTGTGCCTGTGTCTACACATATACACATACATATGTATGTATGTATGGGTGCTGTTCTCTATCAATGTGTGCGTGTGTGTAATCTGCTTTCATTGCATTCTTTGAACTGTGTGTTTTATGTCTCGAATTACCTTTTTGGGTTGTGCAACAGGCCAAGCAACAAAAAAAAACTAAAATCATGGTGAAATTATATACGGTGATGTCATGTGATGAGTCAGTTACCAGTTGTTAAAAGCACATGTGTGCGCAAGAGATAGCTAACTTGTGCGTTGACTGTGTCAGCGTTGAAATTGGTAACCCATAAGTGCGAGATCACACCACCTAATATAAACACACCATGCCAAATCAGCATGTGACCATCGTTGAGGTGTCGACCACCACCGAAGTAGTACAGTGACTGCGACGGCGACTGCGACTGCGACTGCGATGGTGGCTTCGACTCTCTCGCCCAATTCACTGCTGCGATTGCATCAGCCATTCCGACGCTGTCAACAGTGCAGTTGAGCGAAGGTAAAGCCGAGCATAAAGCCATGCCCTTGTCTTTTCCGCTCTTTCTTTAACGCACCTCTCTCTATGCGTGCGTGTGTGTGTGTGTGCTAGTGTGTGTTAAGCCGATGAGTCACAGTCTGCACAAATCGAAACATGGCAGTTGGCATTAACAAATTTGAAGCGAGGCTAGGTCTCAAAATCATTGGGGAAACTGACGGGATTCACGTATACATGCCAGATACGTCAGAACACAGAAATGACAAGTTGTTAATCTCTTCTAATTAATTTGATTTATGGGGATTTCTGCTCTAAATTCGTTTGCCGCACTGCGCAATCGGAATTGCGCCTTTGGCAAGCTAAAGAGTCTAGCCAGACACAATAATATAAACATGGGCGTAGTCGAAAAGAAACAGACGTAAACTTAGCCAAAGAAATTATTTCCAAATTCTTATTTTAATCGTAAATCGTTAAAACAGTCAAATCTACACAATTTGAAAGCTTCAGGAATGCACCCGTTTACAAGTAAAAATGATTCGAATGTGAATTGAAAAGTGAATGACAAAATTAATTTAAAAAAAAGATTCTGTAATGTTTTAGAAATATTTTGTCGTTCTTAGTTATTTAAATTAGTTAAAATTAATTAAATTCATTTCATGTCAATCTGAATTCTAGTTTATAAAGTGAAAAAAGATATTTTCGAATTTATTAGACCTTATTTCAAATTTAGAATGGCTAAAATCGGTAAAAAGCTTAATTTGGGATGCAGGTTCTTGTGGCCAGATGCAAATCAAATTTTTTTTCAATTTCCAATTTCAATCTAGCTATGATTCTGACTACGCCCATGCATATACATAAATGATAATAACATAAACAAAATGGTATAGCTCCAAAATCTAATAAATAACTAGTTTAAGAAAAGAAAACAGAACTATTCAGACTAAAGATCGGATGACGTATGTAGATGTTTTCAACTTTACGTTATTATCAACGCTAAGTTCAATAGAGCTTGAAAAACAATTATGACAATACAAAAAAAAATATAATAATAAAAAGGGGGCTCGTTGCCCCACACAACACACATACACACACACACACACACACAGACGCACACAAACACATCGAGGACAGGGCCGCTCACAATGGAAATCGAACGATGCGAATGCCACACAATCAACAATTTCTCCTAATTGATAGCATCGCGCATACACATGCATACATACACAATTATGAATATTTTCCACATTCATATATACACCCATTTATCTATACATATGTACATATGTTTTTGTCTTTGTCACGATGGCAGCATAATGGACGCTTTGCGCAAGTGTGTGTTGTGTGTGTGTGTGTGTGTGTGTGTGTGTGTCGCGAGCAGCGCAACGTCACACGAAATTCGCCGCAATCATCACCGCACCCGCACCCTTTCTCCATTTGGCCACTTGGGGGCTCGTCTCTCGCGCTGCTGCTTACTGTCGCCGCGACGTTGGCCCAGCGCTAGCAGAGGCAGCAACGCACATTCTGCTACACATACACACACATGCATATGCTTAAAGAGCGGCGTTTGCCTCCTAAGCTCCAGCAGCGCTGTTTGCTCTTTCTCTTCCACTCGACTGAGCTTCTGCGTTCTCTCTGTCTCTCGCTTGCTCGCTCTCTCTCTCTCTTGATCGATTGCATGCAAAAGCGAATGCAATATGCAAAACTGATTGCCAAAGCGAATGCCGTTGATCCGCCAGCCTACCAATGCTGAAGCATTGCTACCCCCGCCGGCTCAGCCTCCCTAGCATAATAAATGTGACGCATGTGAACTCGCGCCCCGCTTTGCGTCTGCCTGCGCAGCTTCGCTGTCACCGCTGCTCCGCTTTGATAATGTCATGCATACATATATTTACATATGTACATATGTATATACGCTTTTCGCCTTCAATTTTACATTTTTGCTTAGTTTTTTTTTTTTAATAAATAAATTGCAATTTATTACAAAGCGATGTGATTATTAATTGCTTTTGAATTGATTTTTGCTGCAGTCTCGTTTGCAACGCCCCAAGCCGGCAGCGAGCTTATAGCGGGCCTGGCAGTGCAACTGAGGCTGCAACGGCGACTGAGACAGCGACTGCGACTGCGTGGCCAGCGCAACGTCAGGCAAAGGCAGCATACGGCTGTAGCCAATTATGCGTGAATGTCTCGAAAATCACGTAGTCCAGTTCCAATTGGAAACTGACATGACACTAAATAGTGCCTGAGTCATCAAGTTAAGTTTGCGATACTAAGTGAAAATTGCTTTCGAAGACCAAATTCAGATTAATCAGATTGAAATGTTTCTCATGTTTTGTTATATTTTGGCAAAGTTTATTTGTTTCTTTTTGCTTAATTCTCAGGCGTTCTTCTCAGGCTATATCCGATTCTTTGCCAATTATTTACTTATTGAAGGGGTTCTTGTTATTGTTTATGCTGCGGAACTTAAAAGCATATTTTTTGTTTAACTGAAACGCCTGAGAAGAGCTCAGCTATCAAAGCAGCATCCCATTATAAGAATTTACCCATAAGTATTTATCATTCGTTAAGATCAACAATAATATAAACATTCGAGCAGACTTAGCGGCGTCCTTTGGATTATGAATGAAGTTTCTTAGACCTAATAATTTCTGAATAAATATGAGATGAATTCTTAAAACCTAACTGTTTCTTCATAATATCTCATATTCTTAACAGTTTATGCATAATATCTCATGTTCTTTGGTATATTTTTTCAAGTTCTTTTCAAACGTATTGCTGCCAATGACAATCTCTATCTGGTTTCTCCAGGTCAAACGGTTACGTTTCTGCGATAATTTCTGTACGTCATCATTTTCGAAGACCTCGACTTAGATATCAGTTTTTCGATTTGTATAATAGATTAAACCACGAACTTTGTTTTTTAAAATCTACTTTTAACAACTTTGCTCCAGTCTTAATCTTAACTTGATTAAATCTTATATGCACTCTCTTTTCAAGTCACATGAACAGATCGCAATGATTACTTCATATATTAATTTAAAATTCAAAGGGTATATTTGTTTTCGCAACTGTTCTGTCGCATTTTTGAGGAACTTACACATTATGATTATCAGTTGAGAAAGCTTATTTGAAAAGCTAAATTAGAGAAACAGCTTAGGATTATGTTAACTGAAAATGTTTTTAAAAAAATGTACTACATTAATTCGAAATCAAACAGTCTTATCATTTTAAAGGAATGCCAACTTGATAAGCATACAAATTCTAAAAAGTCTCTTCTCATTTTAAAGGAATGTCATTTTAAAAGAATGTCTTTTTGTTACGCAAACAAATTCTGAAAATCACTTTAATTTCTAATAATGATAAGCGAAAAGCTCTTAACCGATTCCGATAGCGAAAGTTTTCATTAAATTGTAAGATAAGGCTTGTGTTAGGGTGTCTAATCTTCGTATTGCTGAAGATATCGAATTATTGTTTGATGTATTTAGCACTATTTATTTGATAATTAATGAAATGATGCTATCGCCATATTTACGTGTATAGGCTGGAAAGTGCCAAAGTTTTATACACAGGTGTCAGGTGTGTTTTGATGCGTCAGCAATTGATTGACTGATTTGATTGATAAAGATACACACATGATTAAAATAATGACCCACCTGCATATTGGTTTTCCTTAGTATATTTTCTTTTAGATATGAAACACTTGACTTTTCACTTTCACTGAGAAAAACCGAAAGTATACTTATTTTTTTTGAGAAATGTTTTTGCGTTCGTTTCGGATACGGTTCGAGATGTGATGTGTCTGGTGGCTAGTGTTCTATACTGTGTGGCAAAAAGGTTGAAGCGTCCATGCTTTTATATCGGGGGCACCCGAATTCACCAATTCACGAATTCAACAAGTGCCAATCGGTTCCGACAAGCGACAAGCAACAAGCAAATTGGACTCCACTTCGGCTTATTAACAGTTATGGCGTCGCATATGTGAGTGTATTGGTAACTGTTGCTGTAACTGCATTAGTATTAGTGTGGCTATTGCTGATGCTGTCGTCGTCTTTGACTTCGTCGATTGTCGTATGATTCGTATGTGTGTGTTTGTTTGTGGGTGTCGCTTTTTATGTTGTTGTTGTTGGCGCTGGCTCCTTTGATTGAAAAAATGAATGCAAATTTATTTCGAATTATTTTATATATATCACATTTTTCTCATTAATATATACGCGCTTATTCGATACATTGCGAATGGAGAATGACAATTGGAAATGGAAATGCGTGCGCATATTTATTTTCGATCGTAGCCTCAATCCATAATTTAAGTACAGTTGCCGCTTTAAGCACTTTAACTGCTCAATTTCCATGTCAATATAGTTAGTGTAATATCGGTTCAAGTGCGTACAAAGTCAGTTTTCATTGATATAAAGCAAGTTTCCATAGCAATATTAGTTCAAGTGCGTTCAAAATCAGTTTTATTTCAATATAGAAAAGCATTGAAAAGGATTACAATAGTTGAGGGCAGTTGTTTTTGTAGAATGGATAGTTTTTGTAGTACTTAGGCTAATCTTAAAACTTAGAAATGTTTTAATAAGGATTAGAATAGTTAGATTGCTGTTTATGGATTGTTTATCATAATAATAATTCTTGGGAATGCATTTTTTTTAAGAATTGCGTAACTAAGCAAATCTGAACAAAACCAGCCAACTAAAAAGCTCACAACCACATACTCTAAGTTTTGTAATGGATCGATAGGAAATCTCTTTCTTTGAAGAGTTGGGTCGTTGGTCACATCTCAACTGGAAAACATTGATGAAACTTACTTTTAAACATATTTTTCCAACCTTACACACACAACCTAGACTTTATCTTCCCTCGTTCTTTGAGTTTTCATATCTGTCAGCATCTTTTCCCTCACACAAACATCCCAGATTTCATAATGAACTTGTTCTGATTATAACTCGACTACAATTCTGGAAACTTCTGATTCCCAATTAGTAGTTGACCCATTGTTGAACCTTGTCAACTTAAGATCATTTGCATATGTTGTATAACTGTTGCAATTCTTTATCAACGAATCAGTTTTGATTGTACGAATTGAATTGTCCAGCGAAATCTGCATTTGATTTGCGACCCCTTCATATCCTAACCAGTTGCAACTGGGCGGCACTTCCGTTCCAACTGACAACTGACTGAATGCAACCGAATGCCGTTCATGTTCCAACTATCAACGGAGTAGCTATGGATCAATGTTTGCTAAGAGAGCAGACGCCACAGACGTCACGTCCATCGTGGCAGCATTGGCAGACCTGCTGCCACCGCTTGGTTGCCATGTTATATATATAGTATATATATATATATTATATATGTATATATATATATGTCCATTGCTATTTGCATTCCTGGAGAGTGGACAAACAGAGCTTAATTGATTCCGTGCCATAAATTGAAATGCACTCGTTGCAGTCTGTCTGCGATTGTAACCGTTAAATTCAAATGAAGTTGCATGCACTTTAAGCCAGGCAGCAGCGGGCAGGGGCAGGGATAATAGTTGCCACAAGCGGCGTCTGCTGGACTTGTGCGTTAATTACGAGCACAATCATCATGATGAGCGGCTAATCAATATGTCTGTGAGGATTTTGTGCCGCCCTGGCAACCGGCTCCAGACCAGCTTATCACCCGTTGTGCCTGCTGCTGCTCCTCTACATCCCTCAGTTCGTTATCATTGGCATTCATCGCTAGCCCGGAGCATGCCCGCCAAGTCGCCCACGCTTGGTCGGGGCAACCAATTTGGCCAGCAGTGAATAGCAATAGGGCTTCATTTGAATTGCCAGCTTGTCTCCAATTGATAACGAGCCATCCTCAAACGCCCACGACAAATACGCGGCAGTGTGCAACAATAACAAAAACAAACAACAACAGACGAAGTACGTTGCTCCTCTGACCACCACATTAGCCAATCATCCTCATCATCAGCCAATCAGCCAGCCGCATGATGTAATTAAACTGTCACAGTTCCCACTTGACATCGCACGACAACGTCGCATTTATGTATTTACCAAAGCCAAATAATTGAGTTAATTACATTCAAAACAACGCCCTCTAATCCGAGCTCCCCTGGACACACCTCCTATACACACACACAGATTCTAATTTAAATTTTTACGATTTCTAAAACTAGCTGACCTATCTCAATTTTAGCTGTTTACTTCATTCCTATTGATTGATTTTGATTAGATTGATTTATTTCCTTTCGCAAAATATTGGGGCATACTTTTAGGGGCAAAGATTTTGCTTATATTCTGTTTGGGTAGTTGGCTTTGTTGCTCTTTAAAATCCGTTGTCCATTGCCAGATACTTTGCCACGATCGGCAGTTTCAACAGGCTAAAGGATATCCAAGTTTAAGCTCCTGCAATTCTTCCAACTTTCATAATTTGCTTAAAACTAAACCGATTTTCATGCGGAATATCTTTTTGTTCATGGTTTATTTTTCAACTGGATTTCCTATATAAATTTATATCATTTTTTAAAAATTAAATCTTTTCGTTGTTTTCCATACACTATGAAAAAAATAATTCAAAATTTTAAAATCCTTAAATTGTATTTTAATTGGATTATAAAAATCCAAACAGGTTTAAAAATCTATTTCAAAACTTTTTCTAAGCTGTATTTCGTATTTATGGCCAAAAATAATGCCAAAAAGTACAAAAAACTAATCAATTCCAAATGCCATAACTATTTCAAAACTGAACCGATTTTTATGCTAATTGTCTTTTTAATTATGCTTTATGGCACTGATAATAATACTAAATAAAACGACATTTATTTTTTAAGACTTATTTGACTGACGCACACAAAAAGTATGCTACCAAATTAGAATGTGATACTTGAGTTAGTTGGGCTTGTTGCTATCAGTTGTTATATACTTATATTTGTACTAAAAGTGATTAATCTATTTGTTTCAAATGTTAAGTAATGTATTGAGTTAAAGTGTCTATATCGTTATGCCCAGCACTGTGCATTACAGTTGGCTCACCAATCATATGTTAAAGCTTTCAAATGGTTTGTTTGCAAAGCTTTCTTGCGCTGTTAAGCTTAAAAGCACTGCCACAAGAGCTTTATTCAAGGTTAATTGATTTACACTGAACGAGAAATGTTTGTAATCTTTTGTTTTACGTTTTTAAACATGTTTTCATACTTTTATATACCTGTGAATAAAACGATAAAGTTTACTTTAACTTATTTCAAAGGCTACATTTAGTTATTGGAGAAGTAATTGAAAAGTTTGTTTTCCCCCTACCCTTAAAACAATAACTTAGTAATGAAACTTCATGAAGAATTTTATTTGCTGTAATAGCTGTAATAGTTTGCTGACCAGTTTAACCAGTTTGTACAGTTATATTTCGTTTGGTGTATTCGATGTGATAATCAAATGGCAAAAAAAAAGCTTTTGACGCCGCTTTATCTCTGCAGTTCTCTCCCCATTCACCATTCGTCAGTCGTCAAACGAACTTCGCTTCAGCGGGAGGCTATTGCGCAGCTCGTCAGCCGTTTGTCGATAATTGTTTTGTTGCTATTTGACAAAAAGTTTGCTTTGATCGTAAGATTCAAACAAATATTCAAGTGTAATGAACTCTTACAGCTGTCTGCCAGTGGCCATTAGGCAAAGCAAACTGCTTGCCACACGCTGCACGCTGCAAGAGCGCAGTCTGCTACGTCATCTATCTGCAACTCAAGTGCAATTTGATAAACATGAGTAAGTTTTCAGGAAGCGGGGAGAAGCTTTCCAAATCTAACCCCAAGGGGATCGTAAACTTTGTCATTAGTTTTCAGGGAAGTGTGTGCATTAAATACATATATGTTTGCATGTTATAAAAGTATGTATACCTATCTATAAAACAAATAAAATTAGCATGATTAGAGTCGAGGGAATTAGGCACGTATACCAAATAATTTGCCTATGGCAACAGTATCTTTTTTTCTACAGGTGTTAATTTAGCCATACATTTATTAAAGCTATCTATCATATATATTATCATATCTAAATCCAATAATTTTGCAGATGTAAAGTTCTGGTTGTGGGCGGCGGTTCCGGTGGCTGTGCCATGGCCGCCAAGCTTTCCAATCGCCTGGGCAGGAACAAGGTGATTGTGCTGGAGCCAGCGGATGTACGTAAGCTTAGGTAAGTTGAACCCAAACAAATCCTCACTTAAACAATGTCTTATTTATTTTCAGAAACATTATTATCAGCCCATGTTTACATTGATTGGTGGCGGCATGAAGCGTCTGGAGCACTCCTATAAGCCCATGGGCGAGGTGCTGCCCAAGAAAGCCAAGTGGCTGTGCGAGAAGGCCGTAGATTTCGATCCCGACAGCAATACCGTTAAGACATCCGGCGGCAACACCATCAAATATGACATGTTGCTCATTGCAACAGGACTGCAGCTAAACTATGATAAAGTATAGCTAAAATGACTATAAATTAAACCAATTAAACTCATATATGCATATTCCCTCATAGATTCCCGGTCTAGTGGATGCACTGAGCGATCCCAATGGCAAAGTCTGCTCCATATACTCACCCAAGTATGTGGAACGCGTTTACGATTGTCTGCGCAATATTAATGAAGGTAATGCCATCTTCTCGTTCCCCTCTTCGCCTGTTAAGTGCCCAGGAGCACCACAGAAGATTGTCTACATAGCGGAGCATTATTTCCGCAAGGTAGGACTGCATATTCTTACATAAATAAGCTGCTAATTTGATCTATTTTCAGCTGGGCAAACGGAGTAATATAAGCATTACCTATAATACAGCTCTGCCTGTGCTTTTTGGCGTAAAACACTATGCGGATGCCTTGTGGCCCATTGTTAAGAAGCGCAACATAACGGTTAATACGCGCCGTAATCTCATTGAGGTTAAACCCGGCCAGAATATAGCTGTTTTTGAAAATTTGGACAAGCCCGAAGAACGCTTTGAAGAGCAGGTACAGTCTCTACAAAAAAAAAACCTTTAGTATTTATAATTTCTTTAATATATTCAAATAGTACTCGTTCCTACACGCCGTTCCACCCATGAGTGCACCCGATGAGTTGTCCAGATGCAAGCAGTTGGTCAATGATGCAGGTTTTGTGGATGTGGATAAGTCGACGCTGCAGCACACAAAATATAAGAATGTATTTGCGATAGGAGACTCGTCTGGTTCGCCTAATTCCAAGACAGCCGCATCTGCAGGTAAACTAATTGTTGATTTTTTTATTATAATTATATAATAATATTAATAAATTTCTATGACAGCTGCACAGTCACCCGTCGTTTTTCGTAATATGATCGCAGCTATGGAGGGCAAGAAGCTTCCCGATGCCTATGATGGTTATGCCTCCTGTCCACTGGTTACCGGCTATAATAGCTGCATACTAGCCGAGTTTGACTATAATCTAACGCCATTGGAAACGTTTCCAGTGGCACAGAACAAGGAGCGCTATACCATGTTCATCATGAAAAAGGACTTTATGCCGCTGCTGTACTGGAAACTTATGTTGACGGGCTACTGGAATGGTCCCGCTCTTATGCGCAACATGTTGTCTGTTTTCAAGAGTAAACAGAAGTAAAGCTACCCAATAAAATAGTGAATCAATAATAAAATGCGAAGTAAACGAGAGTCAAATTTGAATTTAACGGCAGTGCCGCGCAGCGCCTGCCAAAAAAGTGCGGGCTGTTAACAGGGAATGTTAAGCATCTGTTAGAAAAATGTTAAAAACAACAACAAATTTGAATTTAACGCATCTAAGTCGTATGTTAGTTAACAGCGTCATGATTAACTGCGCATTGTGAATGGCAAAAAATAAAAGTGACTGTTAAACAAATAATTTGTTATTTAAAATGTTGCAAATAATATTTTAATAATAATAATAAATAAATAATATTAAAAAGAGTGCTGTGCAGCAGCCACAAACAATATAAACTGTAATATATTGCAAAATACAACACGGCGCATATAACGCAATTTTCAGCTCCATGAAGTTGGCTGCGAACTCAATTAGGGTAAAAAGAAGAAGCATAAGCGTGGCGTCCTCCATGGGCGCATTTTGGGCATTTTTGAAGCTAACGATCGAAAAAGCAGAAAAGAAAACAACAAAAGTGCTCAAATAGTAAAAAATATCAAAATGAAAGCAATGTAAGTAGAAAAACAAATAGAACTAAACAAATAAAACAAACATAAGTGAGCTTTGAAACGATTTACAATTCAATACAGGACACGTACGCCGTTGCGCGTCCCAAAAACTCCTCGAAGTGCGCCACCGCATACGCATACTGAAAAGCGCAGGGACATGTCCGGGGGCAAGCCGCAGGATCCAGTGAATGTGTTCTGCAGAGTGCGTCCTTTACAATCCGATGGGGATTTAACATGCATGCGTGTGAAGAATGCCACCACAATAGCAGTCAATGCGCAGGATCAGCTGCTGCATCAAAGGCAAAATGGCGCGCAGCGTGAAATACAATATATTTTCAAGCATGTCTTTCAAACGGATAGCACACAGCAGGATGTGTTTAGTGCCGTTGCACAGCCGCTGGTTGATAATCTGGTGCGAGGACGCAATAGTTTGCTCTTTACCTACGGCGTCACCGGCAGCGGGAAGACCTTCACCATGACGGGTAATTCAAAGCATCGTGGCATCATGCCACGCTGCCTGGATCTGCTCTTCCGCACCATTTCAGACTATCAGGCCAAGAAGTTTGTCTTCAAGCCGGACAAGCTGAATGGCTTTGAAATCTTAAGCGAGGAGGATGCTTTGCTGGAACGGCAGCATGAAATGAATCAACGATTTGCGGGCGCGGGTCGTTTTGCCTTTCGACGCAAGGAATCAGATAGCGATATAGCATCACAGGCTTCCGTAGAGCCAACGCCGCTCAGAGTGCTCGACGAGGATAATATGTACTCTGTGTTCATAACCTATGTGGAAATGTACAACAATAGCGTCTACGATCTTCTGGAGGATACCGCCGTGCAGAAGTAAGTAGCAGCTTTTTAACTTTTGTATGTTAGCTAATCGAATCGAATCTTACTCTTGCAGATCTTTGCAGTGCAAGATTATACGCGAGGATGCCAATCATCAAATGTTTGTGCATGGCGTTACCGAAGTAGAGGTCAAAACTGTAGAAGAGGCACTTGAGGTCTTCCAAATGGGTCAGAAGCGCAAGCGCATGGGTCACACTGTGCTCAATGCCGAGTCAAGTCGCAGTCATTCTGTGTTCAATATACGCCTAGTCCAAGCACCCACTGATTGCCAGGGTGAGCATGTGGTGCAGGACAGGCAGAACATAACAATTAGCCAATTGTCGCTAGTGGATTTGGCGGGCAGCGAGCGTTCCTCGCGCACCAAGAACACGGGCGTGCGGCTGCGCGAGGCGGGCAACATTAACAATTCGTTGATGACGCTGCGCACCTGCCTGGAATATCTGCGTGAGAATCAGCAGAGTGGCGCAAATCCTGGGCCTAGGAAAATACCATATCGTGACTCAAAGATAACGCACATGTTTAAGAATTACTTCGATGGCGAGGGTCAGGTGTCCATGATTGTGTGCATCAATCCGCGCATTGAGGATTATGATGAGAATATGGTTAGTGAAATATGAAACTATTTTGGTTATGCATCTAATTCTCATTCTGTATTTCACAGCAAGTCATGAAGTTTGCAGAGATGACGCAGGAGGTGCAAATAGCACGTGCCACGCCCATGAAAACAGATCTGGGCTTGACGCCCGGTCGCCGCAAGGCGAACAAACTGTTTAAGATCGCTGTCAATAATCTTAATGAACTTGGCATTCCAGAGGCCAACCAATTGGAGGTGGATGTGGGCCTGGTCTATAGCTTGGGTCCAGACTTTCCCAACTATCAAATGGACAGTCCCGAGGCGGAGTGCAAGATCCAGGAGCTAATGCAGTACTTGGAGCAGCGCATTGACAAGCGTCGCAAATTGCGTGCTAATCTGGACACTAAATGTAGGTTGTGCAATTCCCTTATTATTCGTTCCTAACTATGTTGTGCTCCACATTGCAGCTGACAATTTCCGGCAGCTGCTCATGAATCTGGACAGGGACAACTTGCAGCTGCGCACGGAACTGGCTTCCATGAAAGCTGTCTACAAGCAAGAGCGCGATCGTAGTACTGCTTTGGAGAACAAGGTGCGCATACACGAGAGCTCCATTGATGTGCTCAACAATACGCTAGCCAAACGGGAAAGGCAGCTGCAGGAGCTTACACAGAAGCTCAATGAGCAGAATCATCTGTTAACGCAAAAAGAGCAAGAGAAGGAGAAGCAAAAGAAGAAGTATAACTCAAAGCTGGCTGTCGAGTCGGATAAGAATAAGCGCGAGTTTGATATAAAGCTGCGGGAGCAGCATGCCAAGACACAGGAACGCATTCGCATACAAGAGGAGAAGCTGCGTTTGGTGTCCAATATAATACGTGCCCAGGATGTGCCCAGTCTGCCGCGTTCCCAAAGCTCAGAGGACATGCTGAACGACAAGGAGCGCACTGGTGGCTTTACCGCGCGCACGGAGTCCTCCGTGCCGGCAACAACGCGCACGGATATCTACTGCACACCACGTCATGTAAGTAGCTTAATAAATTGGAAATCTATATGGATACTAAAGTCTCTCTATATCCTTAATCTAGGGCTTGGCCGCTGCCAACAATCGACATCGTCGTTCACGTTCCGCTGGCGACAAGTGGCTGGAGCATCGTGCTGCGAATCCTGTGCCACTGGGCACCATTATGCAGCCCTATCTTAAGAATCGCAAGTCTGTTACCAAATTAACAGACATGAAGGAACTCACGGGACATGGCGCCACCAAATATTGCCTCGTCTCACAGGAGGCAGACACCGATGGCGATGTGGAGACGAAGCTGTACAAGGGCAATGTGATTCCCACCTGCGGCGGCGGTGCGCAGGTCGTATTTGAGGATGTCGAATGCCTCAAGCAAAAGTCACCCGTCCATTCGCCCACACGCAAGCGTCCCAGCAATGGCAATCTGTCCGCCTCAGCTTTTGGCGGTCCGCTACCCAGCACCACAGGACTCACATCTGTGCAGGATGTTGCCTCGCGTTGCAATTTGGGCATCGAGGGACACAACAGCAAGAAGTCCAAAATGTAAATGAGGGAGCTTGTATTACTTCAAAAAACATTTCTATTGTTATTCCCGTTTATGTATTATACTCAATCGGTTAACCGTTTATAATTAAGTTGATTCCACAAATGAAGTAATTTGTTTTAAGTTTATGAACACAATTATAATTAATATTCACTACGTCGAAAGAATATTTCCGAAAAGGAGCATATTCCTGATGAACATAGAAATCTGATTTGTATTAACTATGTTATTAATAATTCTGTATACTTAAGGATCTATGAAAAAAATGAATAATAAAAAATTGCATTATAAATCAAAATCCAATGTGTTTTTATTTGATTTCATGAAAACTAACGAGATAATCAAAAATAAGCTGATATTCGGCATTTTCAAAAAATAACCGTCAAAAGGTATTATTTTGTGCCTTGATGGCGAGGGAAGAGGGGGGTTGGTTGAAGTGCTCAGCAAAAAATTTTCTCAAAAACTGACCTGCTAACTAAGGCAAGTACCAGGCGAACAGAATTCGCAGCAGGTCGCTGTGCCCCCTAGCGTATGCAGTACTTTTTTTTTTCGAGTTTTAAAAGAGCGACTTGCTGCGAATTCTGTTCGCCTGGTACGTCGTCTGATTTGCGAGTCTGAAAAGTGAAATTTTGGCTCGCAACGAAATTGTCTTCTTCTTGCTGCCGAAATAAAAAGAGTTGCGTTTCATTTTAATGAATTTATTTATTTATTCCAATTATTCTTTCAATATAATTATTATAATTATTACATATATTAAGCTAAATTTAAATATTTATTACACATATATTATTATTACATTCATGATAGTTGTACATATATGTATGTATGTTTATTATATTAGTTTTAGCGATATTTATAAATGTATATGTACAATTAGACTTTTATGCATATTTCTAGCATAACAAAAATTACACATGACAATTGCATTTTATTTATATTTATTATTATTCTATGTTGCATACTGCTTTGTAAGGAGTCTTCCAGGCTGGACACGGCTGAACTGGCGCTGATCCTTTGGGACAATAACGACGCTTCATGTGTTGTAGTTTCAATTGATGGCGACTGGCGTTTTGGAGCACAGGCTGTGTTCTGCTGCTGCCTGCGACCCTATAAACAATATTAATTCATGCCAAGTCGATCTTACCATGTCAGTCGACTTTATAGGACCTGAAGGACATCTAATCTGGTATGTATGGTTTTGTAAGATTATCGCTTACCATAGGCAGCACTTTAATTTTACAAGTTTTAAATTATGTACAGGTTGAAAAATTCTTACCTGAGTCAAAAGGTAAGACAAACTAAAATTGTATTCAAAGAAAGTTAAAACGGTTGCAATTTTAGATCTCTTTTTAAGGAGTTGCCTTCTTCTTTTTGGCATTTTAAGGTAACAAAACAATTTATTGCGGCATTTGCCAATTGTTTTTGAATAAAAGTTGATTTAAACGGCCAAGAATAATATTAGAATTACTGCATTTATTGTTTACGATTATTATGCCATAAAGTATTTCATAAATTATTGTGTAGAGTAATTCACGTACATATATATATATAGATATATAATATATGTAGGTATATATTAATGTCTGTAACTGCTTTCCCCCAGCCCCAACCCAGCGCAATTTACTATAACTAGGATCAATGCATTTTTTGCATCGACACATATATATTAAGAGTACAAATATATCATATATCGTATATCGAATTATCGCGTTATTGGCCGATTTGATGCGTTTTGTAATCTTTTAAATGAGTTTTGTTTTTATTTTCTTACTTTCTTTGTTTGTTTGTTTGTTTTGGAAAAGATAATAAACAAACATAAAATCACATGCACATGCATTTTTATTTAATTCTGTTTTAACTATTATTCCTGCGTTTATTCAGATTTATGCTTAAACTTGTAGATTAATTTCAATTACTAATAAATCAGTCTATAATTAAAATATATGTTCGCTTAATGCTTTTGTGTGTGTGTGTGTTTTGTGTTTGTTTTGTTTGTATGTGTGAGTGTGTGAGCTGCTCCCCCAAATGAGTACCACGGAATACTTAACTATCTATATGTATATAATATATATATATATACGATTCTTGCCCAAATACCTTCTAAACGGAATTGTGCCGGTTTTCGGGGCAGAAATTAATTAATTTACGATTTTTTTTTTATTATTTTAAGCATATTATGTATACCAACATACAATTTGAACGGAGCTCCCGACACGGAAGCCTTTTTTTTTTTTTAAACAAAACAAATGTAAAATAATCAAAAACGTTTTTCAAATACATATGCATATGTGTGTACATAGTAAAACAAAACAGATTGATAAAGAAACCACAGAAATAGAAACAGAAAGTGGGGAAAACCAAATGCCTTCAGGCAATATTTAACATTATCATAATAATCATTCAATTAAACAATTTAATTAATATAAAGCTGTTCATTTTCAATAAAGGTTCATTCGACACGGAACAAAATATATATGTATGTATGTATACGTATGCCATTTTATATATATGTATGTATGTGTGTACCTAACTCGACTTTCAATGCGATATATATTGTATATGTACGTATTTTTTATCAATAAAAACTAATAAGCAAATTATTCTATTGTGGAAAACAAATTTTGGCTATAAAGCAACGCAATTGAAACAAATAATAAATAACATTGAGAAACATTATTTAAGCTCGCACTCACAATCCCAACTCCCATGTGTATGTGTGTGTTGTGTATAAGTGTATGTGTCTGTGTGTATGAGCAGCTGCATTTGTTGGCAAGGCAAGCAACGATAACGATCCAAATCAGATTATCGATTATCGATTACAGATAGGCGCATTATCTCTGTGTGTTTTATGTGTGTTTGTATGTTTATGTGTTTGTGTATGTTTGCAATGATTACGGCAGCTCCGGATCCAGATCATTCATTCCCAGCAGATTATTCCGGCGATTGGTCAGCAACGGCAACGCGTCCAAATCTACAACTTGAGCCTGATGCATGTGTTGCAGGCTTTCGCGTGGCACCAAAACATAGCGTGGACGTTTTCTTTTGCGAAACGGTTTGCGTTTGAACTGGAACTGGAACGGATTTGGAAGCGAATCCTATGAACACTTCACACAAGCGCCCTCCACATCGAAATCTAATACCATTAGCTTTGTTTCCTCCGTGCCGTTGCGGGAACCAACTGCACAAATCAGTTTTGTGTCATTTGCTCTGTGAAAAACCAAAATCAATTAAATAATGATTAAGCAATAATAATGAAAAATAAGTTACGATTGGATTTGTTTCTTGAGTAGCTGACTCACGATTGCTATATTTGACAGTGCTGTATTCAGAATAAGTTCAAATGAAGTATTCACCAAACTGAACGAACTAACTTTCTGATTGTAGTTCATCTAGTCGTTCTTTTTTGTTGGTAATTTTACTACTGAACGAGCTAAAGAAACGAACAAACTAAACAAATATGATCGAATGAACTAACTGACTGAACTATGTATCTAAACGAACTATTTCATCCTGCAAAAACTGAAATACTGAATTTATTCCTTCAATTGAATAAATTGACACTGTTTACGACTCGAAGGAACAATTACAACGAACCATGACGGAATGAACAATTCTCGAGTTTGTAGTATTAGTTTTACAATAATATAAATCAAATAAAACTTAGTTCGTTCAGTAGAAATTTTACTAATTAAATTAAAAAGCATTATTATGGATTATTGAATTACCTTATGCGCCAGACTACGCCACCAGAGCCACCCGAATCCAAAGCGACCAGATTGCGTATAAAGTCACCCGTCTTGACGTCCCACAACTTTACAGTGCCATCATCGGAGCTGGTCACCACAAAGCGTGAATTGAACTGAAGGCAGGTGACCGCAGACTGATGCTTATTTGGACCTGAGAATGACAAAAAAAAAAGAATAATGTCAGTATCTGAAACAAGCTAAAGCAAGGCTGCAAATATACCTGATAGCGTTTGGAGGCACTGTCCCGTTGTGATGTCCCAGACTTTGACGGTAGAATCGGCATTGCCCGAGACGAGAATATTCTGGCGCAGCTCCATGCCCGAGGTGAGGCTCTGGTGGCCCATTAACGTGTGCTTGCAGTTACCCGTTTCCACATCCCAGACGCGTATCGAAGTATCCAGAGAACCGGAGACTACATGAAGGCCATCAAACTAGAGCAGGAAAGGGTTGAGTACCTTTGTACAATTAAAAACTTAAAAAATTCGTTACCTGCAGCGAGTAGACGCGATTGGTGTGTCCCTGCAGCGTGTGCAGGCATTCCTGTCGCTCTGGATGCCAGATCTTGACCATGTAATCGTAGGCGCCGGACACAATCAACTTGCCATCGTATTGCACACATCGTACGGCCGCCAGATGACCAACCAGGACATGCAGACAGGTGCCCAACTCAATGTCCCAAACACGCAATGTGGCATCCCGTGAGCCGCTTACCACTCTTTAAAAATATTATAAATGATTAGAAGATTATTAGACAAGTATAAATAATCAGATCTTGACACTTTGTCTGCGTATATACAGACAGACAGATATACGGACGATAAATCGTATATTAAATTGATTTACTTTTTTTTCGGAAAAATGACCAAAACATATTTTCAATATTATAATTATTAATGTTATATTATAAAATATTGCAAAACTGAATTTCTTTCTTCATTATTTCTGAATTAAATTAAATCGATTGTTATCGGTTTTAATAAGCTGCATAACTTACTTGGTGCCATGTAGATGCATGCAACGCACTGTGGAGGTGTGTCCCTGGAGCGTGTGGACGCAGGTGCCGCTGTCCATGTCCCAGACCTTGAGTGTGCGATCTGTGCTGCCCGAGATGATAATATTGCCAGCCATTTGGGATGACCAAACTCCGCCCGTGTGGCCCACCAATGTGCGTAGACACTAAAAGAAAAAAAGAGAGTTATCAAGAATTAGGATCAATCTAAATAAAGCAAGTAAGCTAACAGGACTTACCTTGCCATTGACGGCGGACCACACTTTGAGTGTATTGTCATCGGAGCCGGAGACGATGCGATTGCCGGAGAACTGCAGACAGGTGATGACATGATCATCGTGCCCCTTGAGCACCTTGGGCTTTCGCACGGGCCGGGAACGCCAGTTCATCTCTATGATATGCTGACGCATATAGGCAGCCTTCCAGGGCGAGGCAATGGGCGGCATATTGCCATCGCGTCCACGCTTGGGACGATCGCTGCGCGTCTCTGTCAGAATCTGTGCTTTGCGGCACTTTTCCTTCCACAGCAGATTGTCATCGCAGAGGAAACGCCAGCTGCGACAGGTTTGTGCCGCACGCAACAAATCCTTGGGCTCGAGATATGAGAGGACAAACAAGGCCAGTTCTCGGGGCAGCAGCGAGATGAAATCGCGCTGGAATTGCGGCTCAATGACCTTCATCATGTGACGCACCTGCGATGGATCACAGTGATCAATGAGCCGATCCACGGCAAGCAGACGCTCGGCATGTGACCAACGCTGAAATTGGCTTAACCAATGCTGCAACTCGGGAGGCGGATTATCGCGTGTGGGCATTAGCGCACGCGGCGTGCGCCTGCCCAGCGCCGGGGAGCAACTCGCCGAGCTCAAGCTGGAGCCGATGCCCACACCCAAGCTACCCGTTGGAGTCATGGTCAACAATACGGCAGAGCCCAAGCCAGCGCCGGTAGCAGCGGAGGAGGAGCGCGGTGAGCTGGAAAAATCATAGGCAATGCGCTTGCGACTATTATCGCCGGTGCCGGAGCCATTGCCGCCTGGTCCACAAGCCGGATTCATGGAGTAATCCCCGCCATCCAGCAGACGACCCTCATTGTACTTGCGTTTGCGCTGTTGCTGACCCTGTTGACCCTGCTGTCCTCCAAACTCCACCGCCGAGACGGATGCACTTTCATCCAGGCCATAGCCATCGGTGGCATCCATGTCGAGTGTCTCACTTAGGCTACCAACGCTGCCGCTGCGACTGTTGACCAGCATGCTGTTCTGGCAAGTGCAAATCTCTTCCAAATCGGAGCAATTGTTCTCCTCATCGCAGTTACCCCAAGGCTCATCGGCATTAAATTCGCCACCCTCACCCAAATCATTGTTCTCCTCGACAACCACCTCCAAGACAATAACATCGCTGGTCCCTCCATTGCGTGTGGTATCCACGCGTCGACGTGCTCGTATGTTGCCATTGATGGTGCCACCAATGTTGATATTATTAACGCCGCCAGCTGCCAAGCCGTTGCGTGCCAGAAAACGTTCCTGAGTTTGGGCGCTAGCATTGACGGAGCGGGCGTTCAGATTTTTAGTGCCAGGTGCTGCATAATGACAGCGGGCAGAGGATGTGTTCGATATGGATGACGTTGATGGCTGGGCATCCACATCGAGTGAATACGGCTGGCCGCCAGTTCGACTGCAGCCGCTTTCCTGATTGGTCTGTGAACCCACCGAGGTATAAGATGTCACAAATGGCACGGCTGCCTTTGCAGTTGTTGAGTTGTCCTTATCCTTATCCGCCGTGGAGTTGGACGACGACGAGGAGGAGGAGGAGGACGTGTTCAGGATGTCTTTCGAGTTGGAAGTGGATGCTATGGCATTGCTGCCGCTGGGCTCCACAATTACTGACGACTTTGCATGATTTGTGGGCAGCTTGGAGTTGTTGCTGTTGCTGGAACTAGAACTAGAGCTGGAAGTGTTCTGTGGGCAAGTGACCGTTGAGCTGGAGCTGGAGGCTGAGACGGATGCTGAGACTGAGGCGGAGGCTGAAGTTGATGCCGAAGTTGTTCCCAAGGAAGAGCCCAAATTGAGTTTGGCAGTGGACTTGCTCAGTCGGCTGTTTGTGTACTTCCTGCTGCTCGTTGGCGTCGTCGACAGATCCTTATACGTGCACTAGATGAAGCAGAATCGAGCATTATTAATTGAAAAAAATTAAAACTGACTATATCTGCAAAAGGACCAACTTTATTGTTTACTCATTCTATAAAAAACGATGGTATCGATTGTTTCAGGGTCTAAAAACCTGGAATCGATAGCTTATTAAACCTACCTTGCTATCTGAGGAGAAGGCGCGTCCATTGCTGCTGCTGGGCCAATCATCGCTGCTGCTGCTGACACCACATGCACCCGCTCCTGTACCCGCTGCAGTTCCCTGCGTCGCTGCTCCACCAGCTGCTGCTCCACGATTAATCAGACTTAGATTTAAACGATTCTTGCTAACCAGGGAACTGGTGCCAAGTATAATGCCACCTGTGAGCCGCTGTTCGGTTTCAAAGTCGCGACGCTCTATCCGATCCATGGACTCAATGTCTGCCTGGGATGGATTACAATTGGAATTGGAACTGGAATTGGCAACGATTGCGTTAGCTGCAGCGTTTGCAGCAGCATTTGCATTTGCTTCGGCATTGAGGCCGCTGAGGCTCATTTGTTTTAGACGGACGGACATTTGTCTGTCGTGAATTGAGGTGGATGCCACATCGGGCAACGGTTCAGACTTAGCTCTTGGTGCCTCTATCTCTACCTGCTGCAACCCGTGCTCCTCCAACTCCTGCTCTTCCAGCTCCTGATCCACCTCCTCATCATCTTCGCCACGCGCCTCCGTTTCAAATTCATCGCTGAGACGCTTCGGTTTGCCATTCAAGAGCTCAGTTTGAGCATTAGCATTGGCTGCTTGGACGCAGGGATGGACATGAGTATGATGTGATAGAAGAGGCTCCTCAACGACAGGAGTTTCCAGGAATATTTTGGAACCATCGGCGGACACGATGATGCCATCGTCGAGAGCCACACAACTATTAATGGCATTCAATTGTGAGTGTGAGTGCGAGTGTGAATGTGAGTATGATTGTGATGTTGGGGGCATGGATTGTTCCACAATAACGTCGTCATCGTCCTCTTCTTCTTCATCATCTTCCTCGACAATTTCTTCGTCAACAATTTCTTCCTCAACAATTTCCTCATCAAAATCATCATCATCAAGCTGTATGATTGGCGGTGGTTCTTCTATATCAATTTCATTAACATGATCATTATGATCAGCAAAGAATATATTATTCATCGAGCTGTGATCCTCCTCTTCCAAGTTGCCATTCTCATCATTGCCATTTAGCGTATCTGTGGAGGAGCTATCGTCAACGGGCACAACAACAACAACATCATCGTCCACATCAACGGTAGACACCTCCACCTCCGCCTCCTCCGCTCCACCAAAGCTGTTGGCTGGCATTGAATTGGAATTGGATGAGCTTATCTCAAATGTCTCCAAGACGCCCGGTTCGCTGCTCGTCTCATCATCGAGAACGACAGCAAAGCCATCTTGCGAGTTTGAAGAGACGCAATCCACGACATCTTCGCCCCTCAACAAGGACATGGATACTGTTCTTATTCTACCCTTGATGATTGCGTCTTTCGTGTTGACTTCTTGGCTTGTGCTTGGCTCTGCCGCCTGAGACGGTACCTGATCCTGAGTTGACTTCGTCTTGGATTCGCTGCTGTTCTCCTGCTGAGAAGATTCTTCCTCTCCACTTTCACAATTGTAGCTAACAAGCGAACATCCTTTTTCCATAATACTATCACTATGAGCAGCGTGAAAACTAATCTCTTGCACGGCACCTTGCTTTCCTGAAACGTAGAAGAATAATAATAAATCTGTTAATCTTGTGCAAAGCATCAAAAGCAAAGTTTACATCGATCAACAACATTCACAACTTATACATCATACATTCTGAGCAACGTTTTTTCAACCTTAATATCCTTTTTAAGTTTTCGTAGTCGATTTTTGTTTTGAGCTCAAATACAGCTTGAAAACTTGTACAACAAGCCGGCAGTCCACGCTAGTGTCGAATCATTAGAAAGAGTACGAAATTTGCAACGAAAATCTGAATCAAATCTGATCAATCATGTATATAACATTTCAAATAGTAAGTTTTGTGTCGAAAAATATTTGCGAATTGCCGAGTTATTGCTAGCATTTAGAATACTTCTTTGGCTCGAATATGGTTTCGTCACTAGATTGTTACTTCGTGAGGATGATATTCTATTATATATAGCTTTTTGTGAATTATTTGTTCACACGTTTTGACGTAAAAAACGATTTTGGAAATGGAAAACCTTAATTTGATTTGTAAAATAGGAAGTTAGGTCTGTCCTGGTTTCCACATTCGGTAAAATATAACGAGAATGCATATTCCTTTGACTTAATCAATTTTTACATTTAAGTAAATTGCAACTATGCAAAAGTGAAAACAGATACAGCTCTGATTTAAAACTTTGCTTAAATATCCTTCAAAAACTTTTAAAACCGGCCTAACTGAAAACAATCGAGTTAATTAAACAGTGTAACTTACAAGTTTCGAAACTAACAGCATGCACATAAACTATGCATGTATGTATGCGTGTGTACTAGTTGTAAATGGTCCTTTTTAGTCATGTAATTCCGCCAAGGCAAGAAGAAGCAGAAACAAGACGCGCTCTTGAGCAGCGACAGCGACGCTCTGACAACAAAAATTCCCACGCAACGCGAAGCAGCGACAAAGAGGCAAACGACAAAAGTAATAAGCACGACGATGATCGTGTGCAGGCAGTTTGCTGTTGTCTCTCTCACGTTTGTAATGATGAGATGAGACTTGAGAATTGCAAAAAAAAAAAAAAAAGAATACAAAAAAATAGAATCAAAAGAAAAGAAAAGCAGTGGGAATTATGTTTGTAAAGCTGCAACTACAGCAGCCGTTGCCGCCGACGCCGACGTCGCTGTCGCGTCGCATCGTCTCAGCAATCAAAAACTGGCAAAGGAAATCACAAAAGTGCATCGGCGGAAGAAGCTAAAACGGCGCGAAGTAGAATGGGCAAAGAAGATGAAACGGGTATTACAACAAGACAAACAAGACACACACATACACAAAGAAATACCACATATCCCACATAAATACATACACACACATACACAGATCAGTAGACAGGCAGGCCAGGCAGAAAAGGTAAAGGCATGCGATGATGACAAGAGCAAAAGTAACGGACGGAAGAAGAAGCAATAAAGATACACACCACCATCAACAACGACAACGACATCAACAACAACAACAAACACAGCAACAATGATGGCGTACACCTTGCAATTTAAGCCGCTATCTGTTTGCGCTCTCTGCGCTCATGCTCTCTCTCCCTTGCTGCGTCTCTCTCTCTGACACTCGCACAGCATCAATTTAACGCACACAAATACAAGCACACGCACACGGACTGTGAGACAGACAGAAAAAGGGATCACTGCAGTCGCAGTCGCCGTCGCAGTCGAACAACAAAGAAGCGATCCGCATAGGAATTTTCATTGCACACGCATACAAGCAAAACACGTGTGCGTGTGTGTGTGTAGATCCTGTGTGTTGCATCACACGTAAAAGAGATCAGATGTTGGTCTCACGAAAACTGAACCCTCCTCGCCCCTTCCCCCACTCCAATGGCTGTTGACCTCCTGTAGGTTTCAAAAGGGTCTTCGTCTTCGTCCCGCTTCATTTTTGGTGTCTACTTTCACACGGCATTCGTGTGTTACCTGTGCGAGCACAGAAGAGCACAGGACTAGCGCAAGAATGAATACGCAGACCCTCGCTTGCAACACACACACACACACATGTTCCTTTTTTCAAGGCTTAAATTGTTTTAAAGTTGCTTAGAATTAAGAAAATACTTATGCAAGCTAAATTTCTAACTTTCAACATATTCTAATTAAATAAAATTGTTGGAAAACGCAACTCAATTGTAATTGTGTTTGTATTTGTACTGGCCCTAACCCCACTTTTCTGCACCTGCACTGGCTCTCAGTCGAAGTCGAGCCAGCCCCATAATTCGTGGAGCAAACAACAAAAGAAAAATGTGAACATTGTTGTACACACATACACAGACACACTAACACATGCAAAAAGGCAACGTCGAACATCGACGACGACGTCGTATGCATACACACGCACGCATACACATAAACATGCACACATACAGGAGAACAAATGTCACGACATGCATAAGAAAATGAATTTACTTTGCATTTTTATTTTGCACTTTGTAAAACTCAGATTTTATATATATATTTGTTGCACAAACGAGACGCGCTGTTCCAGGTTTAAGCGTTATTTTGTTGTAACTATTTCCATCCGTTTTACACTTTTTTTGCGTTTAGCCCACTCACACACACGCACGCACACACTTGCACATACGTATGCACAAGAAGGCAGTTGGCACGTTTAATCGAATTTACCACGTACGTTTCGCTGCCGTTTTCTTCAAGGTGTTGCTATTGTTGTTGTCAGCACTCTAAGCACTCGTTGTTTTCTTTAACCGTATTGTGTATTATGCTGATAATAATAACAACAAATTCTTCAATTCAGTGGTGAAAAATAATTAAAATGACTTGAGCTGCGCTGCCACTGAATATGAGCAGCACTAAAGTATCGTGTCGGGGCAAGGCATCGTGCACTAAAGCATCGTATCGGAACTAAAGTATCGTATCGTGACAAGTCATCGAGCACTAAACTATCGTATTGTGACAAGTCATCGATAGGCCACCACCATCGCTATCATGCATCGATAACAGCAACATGAACGATACAATATTCGATTACATTATTGTTTTGGTATTGATTTTGGTTTTATAACAAAAAGTTTTCAAAACGCACAAATTGAGCGCAAAATGGCAAACTGACTTTGCGGAACTAAAATTAATGTAAAATAACTGCAAATCTTCATGTGTATAAGCGATTAATAACGCTGCAGCTTCGATTAAATCGCAAAAATGAAATAAAACAACGGCATTTTTTCCCGGAATTTTTTCTGCCGCGATTTTGTTTTTGCTTTTAGCATTTCTTTTTCTGCAGACTTAACATTTTGCTGTTAAAAGCCCGCAATTTTTGAAAAAAAGCTAAATTTTCTGTTAAATTTAACATTTTCTCTGTAGAGTCGAAAAAAATCAGCTGTTGCGGGGAAAAATGGCAGTTTGAGGAACAACAAAAATCAGTTTGTGGAGGTCTGTGGAGATGGCTACAACGGCGGCGTCTGAGGGTCTGGGCGACCTGGTTTCCCATTACCTGGAAAAAGGAATAGTGCTGATTATTGCAGATTTACTGAGCCTGATAACAGTTTCATCTTGTCTGGTTATTAAAGTTCCACAAATCAACACAATACGAGAAAACCAATCTTCTAAAGGTAAAAAAAAGCCTGACGCCCACAACTTTAACCAAAGACTTACTATGCTTTCTTTTTTTAGGCATCAGCGTGTTTGGGTTATGCCTGGAGCTATTTAGTTATACCGTTATGATGTCCTATAATTATACAGCTGGCTATGACTTTCTATCCTATATGGAGTATCCTGTGCTGCTGCTGCAGGAATATATACTCATCTATTATGTTTTCAAATATCAGGATATGCTGGGCAAGCGTACAAAAATCTTTGCAGTATTCTATGTAACCATAGCAACGCTTATATATCTTAAGATCTTTCCTATTATCATCCTAACGTTTCTAGTGGTGAGTAATATGTTATTATCAGCTATATTATATATAATATATACATATATAAGGTATGTTTTGTGTCATTGATTAGCTTCGAACAGTCAACAAATATTTTCAGTATAGATAACGATTGTGCGTGGTTTATTTCTAGCTGTCTGTGTTGATAAAACTCGTTTTGTTCGCTACTCAATTTTCATTAATTATAATTAGTTTTTGTTGTTATCTTGATTTTGGCAACCCGTTTTTGTTTATTTTTATGTTTATTTCTATTTGTTGCTGTTAGGAAGAAGAGCAGCTCGAAACTGAACTGGGCATTATTTTTCAAGGTCAATTGTTTGTTTGGTTTTTTTTTTTTGTTATTGTATAATATTTGTTGCTGGCTATTTATATTTATATTAATACATAGTATGCATTTATTTAGTGACCAATTGACTTTAGCTATTTGTTTTTGTTTGTGTCTTTGTCATAATTATTATATACATAACAGATGGTACCCATGAGAATGTTTCTATGCCCCCACCTCCCCCCCACCCTGTATTCCAACAAATGGAAAAACTAAATTCATCTTTAAAACATTACATATTTTAAACATACAATGCAAGTTGACCACGTGAAACCAGCTTTTTAAAATGTTTGCAACTTCAAAACTTTTGATCTCAGTTTCATTCATCTGACTTATAATCTCAAAAATATAAAGCAGTTGGTTTTTGGTGTGATGTTCTTAGTTATTTTTCAATGACAAATTTTTAGACTTTCCTGATTTTTAACTTTGATTTATAGCGAGCTATTCCGATTTCTACTTTCGGCAACATTTTGATAAAATTAAATTTCCTTAATGGTTAAAAATTTCCTTATTGAATCCTATTCTCAAATTGAGAATTATGTTCTTTCTCAAATGAAAGTAAATTCAATCAGCAAAATCTTACCTAATGTGAAAATGGGAACATTTAAAGGAAGATCAATTTCGCAATATATTATCGAAAGTGCAAACCGATGCAGGCCTGATAGTGTCGTTTTCAAGACGTTATCTTTTTTAACTTAGTAATTAGTTCATTCTAACTTGTTTTTGCGCAAACAACTTTATATATAACTATATATATATATATATTTATATATATGCAAATACCTTTATCCATTAACGTTCTTTGACTTACCCCGACAGCCATTCTGCACACCGATTGGAGCAACCAGCAAGGTGCTGCAATTGTTGGCCATATTACGCTCAAAGGATGCTAGCTCCGTTAGCCGCACAACATGGGCCTTATCCGCATTCACCAATATGAGTAAGTGCAGCATTTAACACAGTCTTAAACACATTTCTAACCTCTGTTAACAATTTCCAGCACGCATCTATACAGTTTATGTGCAATCGCACGATTGGATGCTGCTCTCCAATTTCCTGATATCCACTTTCCTCAGCTCAGCTGTATTCGCTGCCGCCTGCTTGTACAAGAAGAAGGTGAAGAAGGCTTAGGAAGCTGCTCAGACTTCCAATGGACACAAATATACTCAAAGGACGGAGTTGTTTACAAATTGTTATCAGTTATTTTACGCTTCTTTTTTATACAAACTACATAAATTAATTATGTAAAATTCATTTGGTATTACTGTATTTGGTGCATTTTGAGGATTAGTTTAGTTTTCCGCATAGTAGGCCACTGCGAGGGCACCAAAGACAACCAGCACGGATAGCACATACAAAGCCCAACGTTGCCAATTGATGTTTGCTTTGGCTGACTGTTTGTCCGCTGCTTTGCGCTCCTTGGGCTTACGCTTGCCAAACTTTTGCTCGAATTTCTCCAACTCAAGTCGATTCTTTTCCTGTTCCTCGCGCAACTTTTGCGCCAACAGCTGCTGCTCTGTGGCCGCAGCCTTTGAACGCTCCTCCTGGCAGTTGTCATCGCAAGCCAATATTGTGTGTCCCGCACGATGCTTGTCACAGGCTATCTCCTGCTTAAGACGCTTGCAGGCACAAAAGATGCGCACCTTTTTGCGGCACAGCTCGGGATTGGGACACTTGCCGGAGTGGCAGGTGGTCATGCAGCGATGTCCGCAGGCAAACTGAAATTTAAAAGATTAGTTTAAGCAAAATGTGAGCCCAATACAATAATAATACGCACATTTTTCAGGCAACGATCGCCACAGCTGCGCAGCTGCTCCCTGCGCTCCACAATCTCCTGCACCGTGCCTACTTCATTAAAGAACTCGCTGCATTTGTACAGACTCTGATTGAGTCCACAGTGGCACTTGGTCTTGATGACAAAGCTGCAGGGCGCACAGGGCGGCGGATGACAGCCGCGCGCACACGCATGCACACAGCCTGCTGGACGCGGCTTAGCGCATCCTTGCTCGCATGGCGCACAGCCAGCCTGCTGCTGCATATCCAGCGGCTGTGGCACAGTGTGGCAGATCAAGCTGCAACTGTGATTGCCACATTTCAATTGACGCGCACATTTGCGCTGGCAGGACGACGGCTTAGAGTTCCAACAAGGCCAGTTGGCTGTCTCGTGTCCACCAATGCAGGTGACGCTTACAGGCTCCTCACAACGCGGATGCGGATGTGCACGATACTCATACTGCAAAAACCGTAAGCCATTAGAAAATAGAAAACAAAACAGCATCTAAAGATATATTAACGCGCAGCTTACCTTATGGGCACGTGCTGTAACTGGCTTGGGCAAGCGTAGCGCTGCGTGGCAACGTGCTTTGCAGATGTGTCCACAGCCGCTGGTATCATTTGGCAGACCACAGGGCTGGTTGCAAGGCGGGCACTCGCTCTTGTGGCAACGATGTTTGATGGCATGATGACACTTGGCCGTGATGCTGTGGAGTGTACAAAGTGTTTTAGAGATTTAAGGACATGGTAAAGCAATTGAAAACTAACCGACAGAGCTCCTGGCAGGCAATGCGTGCGTTCTTCTCTCTGCCACAGGGTACACTGCGGCGTGTCTTGCCGCAGCGACAGTTCACCTGCGACTCCAATTTGCAGGGATAACAGGGTCCATTGTGGCATACAGATTGACATTTGTGCTTGTTGCAGCTCAGCTGCTTGCCGCATATCTTCTCGCAGGGCGGACACTGATCTCCACAGCACTTGCGGTTGCAAGCATGCTTACCACAATCGCGCATCTGTTTGCATTTGGTTTCGCAGTTAAAATCCTTGGAGCACGGCAGCTCCTTTTCATGCAGCCCGCAGCGGCACTTCTTCTTGGTGCGCACCAGGCACAAGTTGCAAGCGCCACGATGACAACGTTGCGCACAGCTATGCTTGCCGCAGGACAGTAGTTTCTGACAGGTGTCACCACAAGTTTCCAACTGCTCGCTGCAGGCGCCAGCTTTGACCTATCGATTGATACATTATATTAGTATATATATAAATTGATTTATATATATAGTTTAGCTTACGCTCTTGCCGCAGGCACAGCTGCGCGTGTTCAAGGGACATTCCCCGCCGCAAGGACCTGCGTGGCAGATCTTATCGCAGTTGTGCAGGCCACAAGCAAAGCTAGCGCCACAAACCTAAACAAAATGAGTAAAATTATTGTATGATCTCAAGAGTTGCTTATCTTTAGATGCCCTGCAAACATTTTCAAGTGCTTTTTATAGCCAGAAATAAATTGAAAATGTTGCAGAGGGTTAATTGATTTTGTGACAGAATTACTCGCTGTTCTGGTTTCCAACTATCGATGGAAAATTCAAAGTAATGCTTTTGGAAAGTGGAATCAAAAGTATGCAAACTTATCTTTAAGAGGTTATTTCTTTCGAAAATAGGATGACAAAACTATAACGATTCAGAATGAAAAGTTCGCTGAAATTGGAATAGGGAACAGAAATGAGCATCTATCCTAAAACACATTCCGCATGGAAATTGTTATAGTTTGTAGAAAGTTATTCAAGTTGGAAGTCTAGAAAGAAAACTTGGTTACTACTTGGCATGATCAGAAGCGGGGCCTGTTTCAGTTTCCACTTCTGATCAACTCAAAGTGAATTCAATCCGGAAAATCTTATCAAAAGCCAAAAAGAGAATATTTAAGGGAAAATGACACTCAATATATTACCGAAAATGGAAAGCGGAACAGGTGTGAATATTGTTTATAGCTTAAGAAAGTGATATAGCCGTTTAATTTACTGGCTAATGGATACTTACATTGTTGCACTTCCATTTGGGCTCCGAGCAGTTGACAACGTGTTGCTCGCGTTTGCAATCGCAGGGCTGAGAGCTCTTGCTGCTGCAGGGCGGGCATTGGCCCGGACGATGACATTTCTGGTTGCACTTGTGCTTGCCACAGGACAACAAAGCTTGACACTGAAATAACAAAATTCAAATATAAATTAAAGATAATATTTGGGTAAAGCATCCTCACCGTTTGCTGACACTGCCAGTTTTTGTCGAGGCAGCGTGTAGAGCGTTTAGCTGCTTTGCCGCACAGACAAGAATTGTTGGCCATTTGGGCGCAGGGTGGACAGGGGCCAGGATGGCAGAGCAGCTTGCAGTCGTGACCACATTTGGGCTGCAGCAGCTTGCCACAGATTTCGCCGCAGGAATGCGGCACCAGAAATGGTTGCTGCTTCGGATTGGGCTCCTTGCCGCAAAAGCATTCATATTGTGTGGGTCGCTCCGCTGGCTGATAATCACGGCGACACTGTGGACAGCACCAGTGCAGCGATTTCTGACGCTTGGGAGGCACAAATTCACCCATATGATTATAATGGCCCTGGCTGCCATTCTGCTGCTCCGCCTTGACCTTCATTTGCATGACGCTATCGTTGGCCCAGCGCTGTATGCAATTTAGATGAAAGAAGCAATAACAGCTCTTGCAACTCCATATGGACTCCAAGCGCTTAATGCTGCCAATGCAAATCAGACACGTTGCCGCACCCGAATGCAGCGTATTCTCCAGAAATGTTGCAGTGCGATTCACATTGTTCTGATTGGATTTGTTGTTGTTGGCGGCTGGCGTCGCATCATAGTTCTTGTATAATAATTCTACACAAATATGGAGGAAGCACATAGGAATTTTAATTATAATGGAATACGCAGACACGTCATATGTATTATATATTTACCCAATATATGCTTTTCATCCAGTTCGCCTTCATCCTCCGAGCTGGAAGCGTACGTATCCACAAGCTTCTTGGCAGCTGCTATATTCTTTGCCTGCGCTTTATTAAACTTATCCATGTTTGCCGGTAAAAACTATATAAAAATATATATATATATGAGTATATATGTTCGGCTAAGGATTTTGCACTGAAACCAGGGCTGCGAATAAGTCTAATTGGTGCGAACTTCAACTTTTAGTTCCGCGCTATCAATGCTTATCAGATGTGTGCAATTTTTGTTGTACATTTTTGCAATTTAGTTTCATAATAAGTGCGATAGAGAGAGCTTACTCTGTTTGACTGAAATAAATTATAAATTGTTAATTTGCGCTGAAATAAAAGTCGTATTATACAAGACACAGCACACTCTAAGAAAAAAGAACACCCGTAAAAGCTGTGTGTCGTGTATTCAGACCTTTAACACACACTACGCTACAAATAATAATTTCTAAAAGCAACTTTTTCGTGTACAAACGAATACAGTGCAGACTTTATTGCAAAGGCGCTCCACAATTACTTTTAACGTTTTTTTTTTTATATTACAGTCTCATTAAAATAAAATGCATGAACTTTCATTGGAGTATGAACATTAAAACCTTTAAATTTTAATTTCTTTAATAAAAATCGATATTTTTTCTTAAGACGGTTCTGAAATTTAAAGTTTTGCAAATTGAAGTTGCTCTCGAACTTTCTTCTAATTGCGAAAGACCACTGTATTTATAAAAAACTACTACTGTTTTTAAACAATGACTTAAGTCACGAGTGTATTCTTTGCTTTTAGGCCAAGGGGCAAACATTGTTCACCTTTCTCTTTGCCAAGAAATTAAATTAGTCACCGTGAAAACCAGGTTTAAGTGAGCACGCACACGCAACGACTTGAAACGATTTACACGCGCACATCTCTAGTTGTTCAATTGAACTAGTTCTGAATTCAAATTGATTGCGTTTGTGATGCCCTAACTTTCACAATTCAATATTAAAAAACGAAAATATAAAATCATATTTTCAGACGCAGACGCACAAAAATAATTCAACAAAATGAGTTTTCTTAATTTCATATTTGGGCCCAAATTGTACATGGAGTACAAAGGTGTGCCGGAGCCTCAGGTGCGTGTCATACAAATTAGCTGCACAGTGCAACCAAAATGCAGTTTTTTTTTATTTTCTCTCGTTTCTGTTTTTTTGCAGCGAAAAGTGTATGAGCCCGGCGCAGCAGAGAAGTTTGGTGAACAAATACTATCTACGGTGGGTGTGTGTGGGGTGTTGAGGGTGGTTGTGGGTGGGTTTGCTCATCGTTGGGTGACGCTGCCACACAGTACATACAAAAAGTTGGTTTTTATCGTTTGTTTTTGTTGCAGCTGTCGGTGGTGTGGTCCGTTAGCTATTACACGTCACCGCTGATCTTCACATTCCTGTACAGACGCGGCTACCTGGTGGCCGATTCGATGCCCACGCTGGCCAAGCTCACAACCAGTCTTGGCCTCATTGTCATCATATCGATGTTCATGCGTGGCGTTGGACGCCGCCAGTCCAAGGCCTATACGAATATGTTAAATGCCCTAATGCAGGCGAAGACCAATCGTTCGTCGGATGCACTGCGTCGCTTTGATATTGACTTTTCAGCCTGGCCGGTTGATTTCGATGTAAAAGCCTTGGCTGGGTGAGTTTAGACTAGTTTTGTGATCCAATTCATTGATATTGTAATGCATTAGGCATTGAAAAAGGCATTGCTAATGAAAATCACATTTCATTAGCATGAGAAAAAAGAACTGCTTATGAAATTCACACTTCATTAGCAATGAGAAAGAACAATTGCTCATTAAAATCACATTTCATTAGCATTGAAAATGGAATTGATATTGAAAATCACTTTAAAATAGCATTGAAAAAGGTTATGCTATTGAAAATCACATTTCAATAGCATTAAAAAAAGTAATGTTACTTAAAATTACACTTAGTTAGCATTGATTATAGTATGATTTTCGTTTCAATAGCATTAATAATAATAATAATCGTCATGAAAGCATGTTTAATTAAAATAAGTTTTTTTGCAATACTTTTGAAATGTGATTTTTACAAGCACTACTTTTTTCATTGCTTGTGAAATTATATTTCCAAATTTTTAACTGCTTCACAGGGATCTAAAAAAGCCAACGAATGCGATCAGTCGACGTGAAGGTTGGAATATAGCCACATTACCCTGTGAGCTGATTGCCTATTTGGCCATCCACACTTTTGGGCTATCCATGATTTATCCCGGCTCAGTCAAATTGCTGCAAAAGTTTATGAGTATGTTTGGTTTTTAAACTGTCTTAAATTAAACTAACACGTTTTAATTGCAGGACCCATGCTGATCTCAGGACGCGCCAAACTTGTAGAAGACGACAATGGTATTCGCTATAAGGTGAAAACCATTGATTCGAACGAAATCGACACATTGTTCGTTGATAATCGCAGCGATAATGTTGGCAATGGCAAGACTCTAGTCATTTGCTCCGAGGGCAATGCTGGCTTCTACGAAGTGGGCATTATGGGCACACCAATTGCCTTAAAATACTCGGTGCTAGGTTGGAATCATCCGGGCTTTGCGGGCAGCACTGGTTCGCCGCATCCGGATCAGGATAAGAATGCCATCGATGGTGTTGTACGCTTTGCCATTAATCAATTGGGCTTTGCCGTTGAGGATATCATTTTATATGGCTGGAGCATTGGTGGCTTTAGCACTTTATATGCTGCATCCATATATCCGGAAGTCAAGGGCGTCGTCTTGGATGCCACCTTCGATGATATACTCTACTTGGCACAGCCACGCATGCCGGCCAGCCTGGGCGGCATCGTGCGCGTCGCAATACGTAAACATTGTAATCTTAACAATGCCGAACTGGTTATGAAATACAACGGACCCGTTCTGTTAATACGACGCACTGAGGATGAGATTATTGCCGAGTGAGCGTTTAGCATAGTTCTATTTATGCGCTTGTAATAAATGTCTTGTTTTTTAGGGATAATCGCATTGACACGAACCGAGGCAACTTTTTAACCATGTCTGTGCTAAAGTATCGTTATCCAAACATATTCAGTGCGTCGCAATTGTCGCGTGTTCAGGGACTGCTTTCAAAGCCTTTGGAATCGTTTATTTATTCGGTTAACGAGGAGAAACTGTGCATGTCGCGGCTTATTACTTATGCCTCTGATGAGGGCAAAACATATCCCATGCTGATTGGAGCCAATTACGATGAAGATGTGCGCAATCAAATGGCAGTATTTCTGGTTAGTTTTGATATATCATTTATATTCGATTTGTATTTAATGTTTTATATATATTTATATATTTTACAGCTGCGCAAGCATTTACGCGATTATAACTCAACACACTGCACACAGTTGCCTGGGGAGTTCTTTAGCATTCCTTGGGATATACCCATTGAGGTTGGATTTGTGTTTACTTAAGCTAACAAACAAACAAAAAAAAAAACATTGTTGGCCAGTCAGATAGATGGTATTTGTAATCGTGTGTGGGAGGGGCTTTTATGTTTAAGATTTAGTGAAAAAAATGGTTCAAGTCCTTTTGCATTTTGAAAAAAAAGAAAAAACTGCTTAACTTATTAATCGGGCAAGCTGTTTGCAATACAATAACTGGTGTAAAATTGTCTTATACAAACATACATATACATTATATATATGATGAAATAAATGTCGCAAAAAAAACCAATATATAACAAGTCACAGTCAACGTGTTTTTTTTTTTTGTAGCCCAATAAACGGGTTCGTTGGGTGAGAAAATTCTCTACTTTCTATTTGTTTTTTGTTTTATCCTTACAACCAAAAACAGTGCAGTTCAACAATTGAGAAAACCTTACGAATTTTTCTTCGCACCACCAAACCCAGAGAAGCCCATTATGGCAGCCATATCTTCAGGTAAACCAGAGCCAAAGTCATCGATCTCCTCGGCCTTACGCTTGCGCTCTTTTCTCTTTTCCTTTCTGTGCTCTTTGTAGCGATCTTCCTCCTCTTTGGCCTCGCGCAATCTCTTGTCCAGTTCGTAGTCTTTTTGCTTCTCCTCCATTTTCTTTTTGTTCTGCTGAAAGCGCTCCTTCACCTGGTCAACGGTGCTGCGCTCCACTTTCATGGACATGCCCAGATTACGCTGATGCTTCTTGCCATTGATGTGATCCAGGAAGTTAATCGAATCCTTGACAACGCAGTCGCACACATTGCAGTAGTAGCCGCCGGATTGTGAGGTAGGTGTATTTTTGTTTATCACAACACTCTTGCCCAATTTGCTATCAAGATCAACCTTGTAATCGCGTCTTTTTAGGTTCTCTCGCTGCACAGGCTCTATGTGGACCAAATCAAACAAAGGGTTAACTCAACGAGCGAAAGCAAACGTTAGTTGCTTTTGTTACCTTCTTCCTTGGTTTGTTGATTGAGGCGATCCTGGGCGAGCTTCTCATACTCGTTCTTGTTCCATTTCCTGCGGTGGTCATCTGGTCGCATAGTCATTTTAAAGATATTTGCGTCAAAAATCCAAATATATAAAAATTATTTACTTTATTAATAGTGCGATATACTAAAAAAATTTGTTGCAATCGAATGACAATCGCAAGTCACAAAGTTGTATAAACAGCGATAGCCGCAAGACGCAGAGTTGGTAGTTATCGATAATCCGAGACGCAGAGGAGTAGTTTCATCGACAAACGCAAGTTGCAGGGCTGTATTTATTTAGGCGGGAGGTTTGAATATGATTTTCGCTAGGCAGGCAACATTTTGCCAGAAAGGAGCGCGTAAGTGTGGTCCCCTCTATCATCATTACACTGTAAAGATCCTATGTTATCCGTACTTATTATGTCCTGCACAGGCAAATTAGCATCGGGTTCACAAGGTAATGCATCATTTTCCATGGTATGTTGACTTTTTAAGGACAAATGCTCTTCGACATTAGTCAATGGGTTTCTCGCATGAATTCTATACGCAACATTTATAAATAAATATAAACTCTGATGTCATCATATACATCTATATGTATATTTACGTTTTATGTCGTGTCAAATTATCCTTGCGACTAAAACTGCTGCCGCACTCTTCGCACTTGTAGCATTCGGTATGCGATGATATATGTCGATAGAGTGTCGATTTTATGCTAAAGAACTTGTCGCAGCCATCCTCAGGGCACATATACATTAAAACCACGTTGTTATGCCGTAATCTAAATATAATCAGCGTATTTTTTAAGAATGGTGAGACAATCAAAAAACTGTACATACTGTTTGTGTCGATCCAAAGAATCTTTACGTGAAAATTTCTTATTGCATTTGTTGCAATTGTGTGTAGCATCTGTGCGCTTTCGATGCGTGGCTAAATGTCGTTTTAAGATCCAACTTGTATTGAATATTCTGCCGCAGCCCTCTTCTGGGCATACGTATTCTTTGTAACTCCAGTTAATCATCGTAAATTCAAATTCGATTTTGCCTCCAAGCAAAGCCGATGAATATTTATCGATAATAGCAGCAAACAAAGCCTGATGCAAAAACAACAAAATCTTGAAATTCGCAGCAAGAATTGGCAAACTATATTCATTTACTCAACTGTTTGTAATTTAATAACTTGCCAATGATATTAAAAATTTTAAGTTGCAATTTAAAACCAATTGTAAAGCATTTTCAATAATGACGCACCACAGCCTCACCTTGCATACCACAACTACAACTCACACACCACAACCTCAACTCAACTCACACACCACAACCTCAAGCTGTAAACAACTGATTGGCATCGAAAAATAAATATATCGATAACTTTTGAAACTTGGCTATCGCTGTTTTATTGATTTCTCGCATCCACTGCGAAATTCTTATTAGAAAAAAACAGCACTTTGAATTGAGCGTTGTGCAGCTGGAATTAAAAAAAAAAAAAACAGTTTTAAATACGCGTAAACACAAGTGTGTTTGTGAAAACTCGAATATGGGCGCTGCGTTCTTTCCGGTATTGTTTTTCACAGCCCTTTGGGGTGCTGTGGGCATCGGCATGCCCATTATGACGCCAAAGGGTCCTCATCAGAATCTAATACGCTGCATTCTAATGCTGACTGCGGCGTGCTGCTGGCTCTTCTGGCTATGTTGCTACATGGCCCAAATGAATCCATTAATTGGTCCAAAACTAAAACAACACGCCATTGCCATGATTGCCAAATCGTGGGATAACAAACTTGTCGAGGGCTAAAAAAACTACAATGTCTACCAAACAAAATTAAAGTTAAATTATGTATTATTGTAAAAAGCATGTTATCTCAAATTAAATATTGCAAATGAAGTTACTTATCAATAAATATACTTAAATGCTGTTGTAAATTTCTATTTAGAATTTGAATTTGGCGCGTCAGATCAGTTGGCGTAGGGCTGCCAACCTGATCAGACTGCGCTGGCCGAGCTAAGAGAGAGAGTGAGATCGAGTGAAAGAGAGAGAGAGAGTGAGCGATTCGTTTGCTGCGCCTGCGCAGCCGGGCACATCTTCAATTTTCTCTTAAATTCCCAACTGAACTTCAGCGACTGAGATTCCCGATCCCCATTGGATTCAGTTTTCTTTGAGCTGCGGGCGCGTCAAGTTGGCTATAAGAAAGATGCTTGTGCTGTTATTATTGTGCTAACTCGATGATCGTGAAAATTTTTACCGTTGAATATCATTTGAAAACAAAGATATTTTTTATGTGAAGAACGGTGTAAGCAGAACATTTATCATCTATGAGATTAATCTATAGATATTAGCAAATACAAAAGAATAAATCTAATTTTTCAAAAATATACTTAAGTCAAATGGAACCATTCTTCTATGCTGAACTTGGACTATAAAGCACAAATTCTTGGTGAGCCCAAAACTTAAAAATGTTCAATATAATTATATATATTTTTGCTGGAATTGCATTAAGTTGAGATGTTCAGTAACAACTCTCCCTACACAAAAATAAAGTAGTTAGTCGAACCCTGGTCATAAACTAGTTAGACATGCATTAAACTAGAAAAAAAATGTAATCGCACTTAAAGTCCAAGGTACAAAACTGGTTACATTACTCGACCCAAGCCAAAGACGTAGAAAAATGTTTTCAAGAGCAATAAAAACGATTAAAGAAAGAAAAAATATAAAGCGCAGCAAAGGTAAAAATTATGGATGTTAAAAATGGCCATAAAAAAAGAGACACAGAGTTAAGCTACCAAGTCATAAACAGAGCACAATGCAAAATGGCATAAAATGAAGGAAATTAGAAAATAAAGCTGCAAGACAAAAGTACCTAAAGGCGGCAATGCGAGTAGATAAAAAAGAACTTTGGCTAGAAGAACCCAAAACTGAAAGAATATTTCAACTGGTCAGCAGGTGATTGTTGTTTCTTTCAAGAAACAATGGCAACAAAGAACATGGCCAACGTTCTATTCTTTGTTGCTTGGTGCTTTATATGTCGCTAACCGCGCAATTACCACATTTATGAACTGGGCCAATTGACAGAGAGAGAGAGAGAGATAGAGAGAGAGAGGAAAAGAGAGATAGACACAAGTTGAGACATGGCCAGCATTATAATGATTATGCGATTCTTGACCGGAGTAGCAGTATCAGTATCAGTGTCTTGAACTGTTTTTTTTTTCCGGGCCGGAAATTGATTCTATTAAAGCAATTTGCGCAGGAAACGGTTGCGTTTCGACCCAATAACAGCAGATTTACGCAAATTTTTCAAAACTGACGCATTATGGCCAAATTGTGAAAGTGGCTTCAACTAAACATGACTCAGTTATCATATCACGATTACACACAACAGGCTAAGACAAGGCCAAGTCCGAAAAAGACAGCTTAACATTAAGTTTAAATACAAAATTGTATGTCTAAGACAAGTTGCAAGATGCTCTGTCGACATGAACACGCCCAGGCGTGTCAACGCTGTGGCATGCGGCATGTGGCATGTGGCATGCTGGCAAGCCAAACACTTGTGGCTAATTTTCATTTTCACTCGTAATTCATTTCACTCTGCGCTGCCGAAAATAATTTCCATTTTTTTGCGGAAGTGGATCAAAAGAGAAATAGACATAGAAATTGAGGCGCGAAAAATGTAAATTGAAAAATTACGGGCTTAATTTTTATTGGTTTTTTAGGTTGATTTCGTTGCTTGTGACAAGTTTAAGTTAACAACATTAACGAGCTAATGAAACACTTTCGCCTCGTTAAGCGGCAACCTTTTGACCGCCTTTGCAACTGACCCGCCCACACGCTCCTCCAATCTTCTTAGTCTAGAGAGCCCTAGAGCTACGCTTAAGCATCGCAAATTGGCAAGCAAATCAACATCATTATGAGCCATGTTGCCCCGAATTGCTATTGACAGCTCTTAGCTCGTGGTTCTTTGGCCAGCTTTCGGTCATCTATGCAGCACGATTCTACAGTCCCGATACTCAATTCTCTCGAACAAAGCAGAGATAACGATGGCGGCGGCAGCAACGACACAAATGACAGGCGAAGTTGCATATCTGATTGAGTTGGGGCTTTGGCTTTGGCTTTAGATTGAGCATTGGCTTTAGCCCCCAAGAGAAATAGAACATAACGCTAAACTGCAACTAAATTGCATTCAAATGATGTAAAATCGCATCTAATGGGCCGCTCTTTTGTTTCGTTTCGCCTGAAGAAGACGAAGACTGCGAGACTGAGAGACTGCGAGACTGCGAGACTTTAGACGCGAGACTTGAGACATGAGACCGTACGTAGAGAAAAGCGACCTCAAAAGTAGTCGCTGCTAAAGTTGGAGTCGGAGTTGGAGTTCGTTGCGGTATCGCAAATGCACTCTGATGGAATTTCCAGCTATACAAAAACAATGAATAAGTGATGAAAAAACCAAGACAAGTTAGCATGATCTAGTCGGGTGTGCTTGGTTGACAGATACCCTGTGTCTGAAGAATGTGTTTATATACCTATTTAGAATTATACAGATCGGTTCCTCATATCCGATCAAGTTATTCAGAATTGGATGTATAATATAGTTTATAAATGCGATTTAAAAAGTTTTGCTTTTGAGACAGTAGAATGAAAAGTATTCAAACACATCCTTGAAAAGGAAGCGCTATTGCTAATATAAAATAATAAAAATATATTTTAAATTTTAAATATAATAAATATTTCCTATATATATTTTTAAGAGTAATGAAAGTAAACTATATTCTTTCATTAACTAAAACTATAATTTAAAGCCATTTTTATATTTCTTTCCTGGATAGATCTTTTTATATATATCTTATATATTACAGACCGCTCCCAGTTTCCACTTTCAATATAGAATAAATTTAGCTTGAATGTTTCCATTATCACTTTTGAAAAGATTTTACGAATTGAATTAACATGGCTATGATATAGGATTGATTTGATATGAATTTGGATTCAATTCACTAGAATAGCTCAAATAAAAGTCAACACTTTTAAGGGAAATTAACATTCACTAAATCTTTTAGAAAGTTGAGATCCGAACGAACCTAATATTCTCGATTTTAGTTGTAAAGCTTTGAAAAAAAAACAGATATCCTATTCATATTTGTAGGAGTGCGAACATATTTTAGTCTTCCTGTATACCAAAAAATATAAGTTAGATATATTTTTCCAGGATTTTCAAAGATTTTCGATATACATTAAAAATTTGCTGACTTTAGCTCCAATAGTTTCTAAGACTCTCGTTTTTAGGAAGACAGAGACACCAATCTTCAATTATGATGTAGTTCAATATCCAACACATTTTCACAAACTTATTATACCCATTAATACAATTTTTATATATACAGGGTATTTATAATAAAAAAAAGAAAGAAAATGAAATGCATTCGCTCATCTGCGTGTCGTGCATTTTGATCGTGGCACTAATTGCACTTGGGGGTATTTTTTCCTATTTCTTTTCTTTTCTTTTCTCTGCGTTCTTATCTGCAGAGTGTGTCTCCTGCTGCATACTAAACAAATTTGCATTTGTTATGGACACTCTGCTGCAGTTGATATGATATGGACTACGGATGCCTAGTTTGTACAATTTCTAAGCCAAACTCAAACTCTAAATTGGATTTGTAAAGCGCTAAGCTATCATTTTGTGAGACAGAAGGAGAAGAGAGTTAATTGAAGAGCCGTTTAGCAGACGGCAGACACTGTTGCCAATACTGTTAGTGCTCAGTGTATAACGGTTGCAACAACAACAACTACTTACACTCGGATGACTCTACACAATTTGAAGCCAAGTGTCGAATGGGGAGTGTTTTGAGGTACAGCCAAGTTTTTCAAACACACGCGAAACATTTTTTGGCTGAGAAAAAAGGCGGCATTGTAAAAATTTGTTTGCTTTTAATTACATATTTAAAAGTATGGTCGTCGCTTAAAGCGTAACGGTGTTTGCTTTTGATGACTACAGCACCCATTACCCCTCCCACCACAAGTAAGCACCTGCAGTATTTTAACGTTCGCGTGTTAACGTTTATGTTGCTTTGCCATTCGCTTGTCATTCAAATGAAATGCACTTTTTGAAGTTTGCAAAACTTGGCATCGTTTAACAGAAGATCGGGGGTATCAAGAAGATCGGAGAAGGAAGTACTCGTATTGCTCGCTGGGTTGGCTGTTCTGCTCCAGTAAGGCCTTCCAGCACAGACGCCGTTAGAATGATTATGAAACTGCAAATATGTTGCATATATACATACTATATATAAGTATATATATATTGCATATTCATGTTAACAGCAAAGTCTTAACAATTATTATATATTATACAATTATTTTCATTCATGAGTGCGTTTGTTGTTGCCTACTTTTACCGTACTACACGTCTTTCGAGTGTGGTCTATTGACATCCAAAGATTGCATAAATTCCCTTTAAAAAAATACTAATAAATCAGCTAATAAATTATGACATTTTGCCAAAATATAAACACACTTTCAAATTGGAAATTTTGCTTTTTGTCAACTTTTGCTGCATTGTTTAAATGTTTCAATTTTCGCTCTTCTAGTTTTTAGTTTTTTTGTTTTTTTTTTTTATAGTCTGCGGCAAGATGCGCTTCAAAATAAACTTTCCATTTCGCTGGCTTCATTTTTATTACTGTTTTATTTTTATTTTTATTTTTTGTTTATTTTTTTCTGTTGATAAGCATTTCCAATGACCAAATGTTGTACACATTTCACTTTCTTCCAAAGAGCTGACACTTTGTCGGGGCCATTATTATTGAAAGTGGATGTGCTTGATTATAATCTGGTCCGAAAATCGTTTTGGTATCCACATGGAAATGCCAACACATTTGAACGTGTCTCCGTCGCCTTCTGCTTCTTCGTCTTCTACTTTAGTTTAACACCATTAACAAAACAAGAATGAAATTATCATTTCGAAGTACCGAAGCTAAATACTCTTGCAGTAAAGTTTTTCATATGAAAAATTAAGTTCTGGCTTAACTGGCCAGCATGGTAACTTTGGTAAGAAGAAAAACTAAATTCCCAAGGCAGCTATAAGAAATAATGATCCGATTTCGATGAAATTTAAGTTATATTGAAAAAGAACGTTTTCGACCGATTGTTCCTATGACAGCTATATGTTATAGTGAACCAATTGGTCCGATTTCGACATATGCTCTTTATAAAGCGAAAAAAAGCATCTCTGTCAAATTTTATCAAAAAAACTAGGAAAAGAGTCGAGTTCGCATAGTAAAAAACAAAAATGTGGATAGAAAAACTTTGGTCAGATCGACTTGGCTTTACTTTATGAATTCAAAGACATTATGCATTACACATGTCATAACACTATTATAATACCCTGTAAAAGGGTATAATGTATATTGAAATACAATAGTTTAAGTGGATCAAACAGGTTGTTTTGCTTCCGTTAGAAATTTTGGCAGCTAGCTTGAGACGAAATTCTCATCAATCATTCTTAGGTTTTGTTAGACGTAGTTGTTGTTGTTGTTATTGTTGTTGTTGCAATGCAAGACAAACAATTTCACCGATTGGAGAAAATCGGTTAATGCGAGAAATTTAATCAACTTATGCGTGGAATACGACGAAAACGACGACGTCTTAATGCCTTCCAAATAATGTCTGTATGTGTGAATCGAGTGAGTGTCGAGTTTTATTTTATTTTTTTTAAATTTTTTTCAAACGTACATAAGTCAATTTGTTCTTTCTCCATAAAAAAAAAAAACAAAGACACATGAACATACACACAAAAACACACATACTCGAAAAACAAACGGTCAGGTTTCCAGTTTTGGGTGCCCCAAGTGTTTGGCTCTTTTGGCTCTTGGCTCTTAGCCTCTCCCGCCGGACATTCCCGCTCCTCACCCCACATACATATGCGCAACTGGGTCAACGTCAACCCATGGCAATGGCAATGGGTGATGGTTGTTGCTGATGTTTGATGGACTTCAAGTTGAAGTTGGAGTTGGCTTTGGCTTTGGCCAGTCTTTTTTTCTGGCAATGTGTCTACGCGTAACTGTCTGTTGAGTGTATTATGACTGTATGTGAATACATTCATATGGTATTCATACACTCATACTTATGTCTTAACACTAATTGTACTTTTTATATTGCAAGCTGTACTTGAAATCTGTTTTCTACTTCGTCGCCTGCTTTTGGCGCTGTTTTTATGCGTATATTATGCAAATTTGTTGCTTCATGTGGAAAATGTTCCGTTTTATTAACAACAAAATAATTGTTTAATATGGTTAAATTAGAGTTATGCAGTTTGTTCTGCTGGCATCTAAATGAACTAGGCCAGGCCTGTGCTTTTAAAATTCTATGTATTTGAGCTCAATCTCAAGTTGTACTTCGTGGAATGTATTATTTACAAAGAGAAAATCTTAATTAAAACTTGAGTCAAGCAAAAATTAACCAAATTTTCAAACTGATGTTGACCAGCAACAAGTCCTACAGCAAAACCAGCAACAAGTCCAGCAGCAAAACATAATCTATAATCTATAAATGTTGTTTATCAAGATTCTTATAATGGTATGATTGTGCATATAAGTTTAGGAACTTTTAGCTCATATTATAGAGGAAAGCAGGCCAGTCTAGTGACGAAATATTACGAAGATTGCGAAAGGCTACTTGCAATATATACAGGATTTCCCTGTATCTAAGAAATATCCAAATTTATAATATTTGTAAGTCTACATTTTTGAGTATTTTTATATATTTTTAAAGCCAAAGCTTACAGCAAAAAATAACAAAATTTTAAAGTATTTTTCAACTTTAAAATTTTTAGTATATTTATGTTAAGACTTAAGTTGTAGTTTGTAGAATGCAAAGCTAACTATTTTCTATTTTCGTTTCCATTCAAAGTACTCGAAATCAAAGTTGTGAATTTGGAATTGAATGAATTTCGGGAAACGATTAACTATACGACTTTAAAGTCCTAACTTGAGTTGCATTTGGTAACGTTACTATCAATATCAATCATAATTTATGTATCTAAAGGCAATCCAATTAGTTTCACCAGCGAAGAGTTCGTGAAGAAGCGGCTACGAACTTTAAGCCATCATTATCATTATGATCATTATGATGATCATCGCATTCCAAGGCAGAACTTTTACTTTTGACAATTCAGAGTCAAGCTCAAAGCACATAAAACCATCTTTATGAGTGTTGTTGTTGTTTGGCATCGCAGGTAACCAACGCAAAGACTATTTTTATTTTTACACAGGTTTCTCTATAGAGACGCTGTGTGTGCGTCGCATTGGGCTTTGTTACTTTGATTATACATAGTGGCATTATAAATACTACGTATGTATATACCATACATATGATGACGAAGGGGGCACGAGTGGCAATAACCCTGCCCAGCCAGCCAAGGCAGAGGGATTCCAGCCTTTTCTCACTCTCTTTGTCTCTCTCTCTGCGTTTCATGGCTCTTTCGGTTAAGAACTGGTTTCTTTGTAGCTGATCTTCAGTTTTGTAGTACTTGGTTAAAGTCACTCGAGGTTTTGTTGTGGGCTGTTGGTTCTGCAGATTTTCTTCTTTTTCTTCATTTTGTTGTTGTTTCCCAAGCTCAAGCATCTCGCAGTGCGTTTGCAGGGAGGCGAAGTGAAAATTCCGAGACCACAATTGTTTCGAATTTGTATATTGAGCTGCTCTTGTGCACGTCCAGCAACCGTATCAAAGTGTTGGAGTTCTCTAATTAGACTTTGGTTATTTTGGGTAAGCTTTCGCTTTTTACGACTGTCCAAAAACTGAAGAGCACTTGACTTGCATGTTTCATATACCAATTATGACAAACAGTTGAAAGATTTTATCCATAGCAACATATCACATTGATATATATAGCTCTTCTGTCTTGAAGCCGTTATAAGCTTGTTAAAGAAATGATTTCTTTAGGCATAAGTTGTTGATAGTATTTAAAGTAAACCGGTTAACTTTGCTTTTGGTGCATAACTCTATTTTCTTTTGCCAGCGCTTTTTATTCTTTTTCTTTCATTTGCAAACCTGGCGAAAAGTGAGAATTTTCATTTGGCTAATAGGATGCCAAAAAACAGGACTAGCCGGTTTTTCGGGCCACCGGAAGTTTGAAATCGACTTGCAAAACTGAGATGAAGCAATCAGCTTCAGCTTTCAGCTTAAAGCTTGCTCTCAAAAGAAAGCAAACTTATTGATGAAAGTGAATAACTTACCAAAATTTATACACTTTTCTTACAGATTAACTCATTCAGGCCCTATAGAAAACTGCAGCGATTGATAAACTCGATTTCGATACAATGGATACGGTATATGGCACCAAGAAATACTTTCAGAGCTTGTCCGGCGTTAGTGATATATATCGAACGCAGGCATGTCGACAAATGGTAAGTACTGAGTACACTGAGCAAAAATACGGTGTTTTTATAAAAGAAAACAGTTATACGATGGGCTAATCTAAAATTCTACAAACTAAGGAAAAACTTTTTAAAACTGATACTGTGACTTCAACAAACGAATCGAGTTATTGGTTATCTTTAAATTATCGAATTTTAGGAATAATTTCGATGAAAATATTTTCCATGCTTTGAATAAATGATGTTTATAAACCAAGTTATGGAATTTCTAAAATGGATTCTAAAAAACAAATAATTTAGTTTGACAATTTAGGAATATGATTTAGAAACAGTTTAGTAATTCTAAAATAAGATTTGTAAATGGAACTTCTAAATGGGTTTATAATCGATATAATGGATATTCTACAACATTAAGAACAAGGTTTTCTAGAAACAGTTCAGTTTTTTAAAAAAAAAAAGACTTGTAAACTTTTTGTACTCTTCGATAAAAGTTTCCTCAAATTAAATAAACTAAAATTTATAATGCTAGATTAATTTTTCTTTACATGAGTACTGTATACAATGTATGAGTCGAAAATATATCATTCCTAAAAGCAGTTAACTGTTATACAACTTGAACGTGAATCTAAGAAGCTAATTTGCATGACAAAAGCCTAGACTTAAGAAATGTAGGTTAAAAAGTTAGCTGAATCGTACAAAGAGATCTTTTGATTACGTAAAATCCACACTTCTCTTGAAATTGATATGATGTTTCAGTTTCAAAAGAACGCCAGGCTGCATATATTTACTTAGCATGTAAGAAGATTTCACTGAAGATCTGTGTTTGCATTACTTCAACAAGCCAACTCGCAAGTTAGTTATTAAGTCAAACAAACCAAACAAGCGAGAACGCTAAAGGTGAATGACTTTCTCTAGAGAGAGAGACAAGAACACATACACAGAAGACAGAAGAGAATGAAAACGGAGGGAGAGCAACTAAGTAACAAGAATTCGGCTAGCCGAGGAAACAGCTGTTGAGACAACAGGTTGTTGATTGACTAGAAAGAACGAACCAAAAACTAAGAGAACAACAAAAAAAAAAAGAGAGAGAGAAGGGGAATTTGAAATGAAAGATTGTTATATTATGCCCTGTAGCTAATGACTGTTAAAGAGCTATCACGAAACAATCAAAGTACAAAAAGTTATTGCATTCCCAGGCTCAGTCTCAGTTCTGCGTTCTCCGTTCTCAATCTTAAGTACAAGACCCTAGCTAACCTTATAGTGCAATGACTGACTAATTAAATGCTTATTCCGAATGATGAGGCATTAATTAGAAGATCATGACAACTGTTACTCTGGTGATAATTGATTCTGACATAACATGAACAGCTTGTAAGTCTCAGACTTGGTAAGTGGACAGCTTTCAACCGTTAGCTTAGTTTAAAACTGCACAAAGTTTTAAGTTAGGTTTTGCGCAGTTCTATGAATCTAATTTAAGATAAGACAAGAACTTAGCTTAGCACTTGGCAAAGAAAGTGGCTTCAAAAATAGCGCCTTTTGAGAAAGTTTCGCATCGACTAAATGAATAGATAATTAACTAATTAGTTGCGATTAATTGTTAAGGGCCCGCTGTTAGAGCTGACATGCTTTGAAAACATAGTTTTTGTTCTATTGATAGTTCGAAAAACTTTTCTTGCACCTAGCTTCAGATTTCGAGATTGTACTGATAGAACTGACCCGCTTAGACGTGCTCATAATTCTTATTTTAGATTTCAAGAGCCTACTGATAGTTCTGACATGCTTTAGAAACATCGATTTTAAAAACTGCTTTAAAATCATAGTTATAGGTCTATTGATAGTTCTTAATTTAGTTTTCAAGAGCCTACTAAGAGAACTGACATGCTTTAGAAACATCGTTTTTAAGTCTATTGAAAGTATTTAAAACTTTTTCTCACATTTCTTTATTATAATTACTTCTCTCAAGTATTACAAGACCTTATTCTTGTCTTCTAAGTACAAAACACTTTCTAATTTGTATATTCACAGAGCAACTCCGATTACAACTATCAAAATACTTTGGGACGGCGTTCCCAGCTGGGTGCTTATTATCATATGAACAAGCAGCCATCCTATACGAATGATCATAGCATCAATAGTCAGTATGGCTATAATACATGGGGCATCTGGCGGGACGGTCGCAATATAGCACCTTCTACCTTTTCGACAAAAACCCATACGCACTATCCAAAGAATCGTTCATTCTCCATCATTTTAACTACAGCTGCATTTATAGTACTATTAGCTGTTATTTCTATAGCTGGATTGGCTTTTTATTTTAGTTCTATTAAAGCCACGCTGGAGGATCGTGAGTATTAAGAGAGTTCCTTTAACTTTACCAGTTGTCTTACTCCTTTTCCTTTCTCATTTATAGCTGTGCTGGGCTTTGAGGGTTCCTTTCGCATTGCCAAGGGCGATCTTTACTCTACCGGACTTAAATACAATCACACTACAACTTATAAACAAAAGATTGAATTCTACAAACGCTTTGTGGAGCGTGCTTTGACAGATAATGGACTACAAGCTCTGCGCACGGATGTTTGGGGCTTTGGCGAGGGTCCTTTGATAAAGGTCTCCTTTCGTGTTTTTCTGGATGTGCGCAAGTTGCCGCAGTAAGCAGCTAGCTTTTAAATTGTCATCTACCTGCATATCTTCATTGTTTTTGACTTGCAGAAATATACTCAGCGTTGAGGAGTACATTAAGGAGTCACTTTTCTTGGAAACCTCGGCTAGCAAATCGCTCTACCGGTCCATACGCCTGGACGTCGAATCTGTTGAAATCAAACGCATTCTGGATGAGCAAGTTGTACGTTCCGCTGCGATTTTAAAGGAAGCTGTAAGTTTTTTTCCATTTTAGAGAACTTTTCATTCTGAAACGTTTTTGATTTTACGATCCTTTTTTTGAAGGAAATCGAACTCCAAGTTCTTCTCATTCCACTGTCTCAAAAGCTAAACTTTATATGCCGAATTTTTCGAAATTGTTCGAAATTCAAAACAGTTAATATATCTGATTTCAAATGAATAAATCGAAATAGAAAATGGGAACATTTCTATAAAAAGTCATCCATTTTAGTCACATTTTAAGCCGGAAATCGGATCAAAATAGAAAAGCTAATCATCAGTTTTGGTATTAGATTTAAGTTATGCATAGAATACTCAAAATTCATGCTGACGTAATCATAAAATTTGGCATAAGTAATCATAAATTGTGAATAAGAAATATTGACATATTCAACTAATCGCTTTACTTATCTGCAGCAAACGGTGCCCACCAGCCAAACCCAACTGGAGAAGCGGCTGATGAAGAAGGGCGCCGCTGGCGCTGCAACTGGCGCCGGAGTAGCACCGCTGCAAAGCAAGGCAGCCGGTTTGAGCACACCCAAGCCACGTAATCCTGCCACACGCACGCATTCCAGCGACGATGAGCCGGACATTGATGTGGAAAATGCGCCAGTTATACAGGGCTCTTTTGAGGGTTCTTTTGAGATAACCAAAACCGATGCGGATATTGCACGCAAGAAGGCTGCACCCACTCGATCCTATCAGAGCAGCAGTCTGCCGCCCAAGACCATTTCGGTGACGCCTTATTCGCTGCGCGTTAAGCCCAAGAAACCCAGCATTGAAAAGCTAACCACAGTGACACCTCAGGCGCCTACGAGACATACGACAAGCTCGGTGACCAAGGTGACGACCAGAAAGCCCAAGTTGACGACGACAACACCACCAGCCACAACAAAAAGCACAACAACGAGCACAACAACCAGCACAACCACAACAACAACAACAACAACGACGCCAAAGCCCACGACAAGCACAACAACAAGCACAACAACAACCACAACAACAAATGCGCCGCCAACAACTACAACAACAAGGTCGCCTCCAACAACAACAACACCCACTACAACAACTACGCAGGCTACCCCATCCTCCACAATTGTGCTGCCCAAGCTGGATGCGAATCTCTTTACCACATTTCCCATTCTAGACACACAACCTTGGCGTCCCATACATCGTGAGGTGCCGGAACTGATGCCAGGACCGCCGCCAGCTTTTCCCACCAAAACCCTGCCCATTTTGGGTGCAGCACCCACCACGCCCACCTTGAATCATCTGCCACAACGTCGCAACGATGAGCTGGAGCTGCCGTTTATAGGTGATAATCCAACGCCGCCGACAGCTGCCATGCCCGGCATGGGCGTAACTATGGATCCGTTTATGTCGCTGTCTGGTTTTCATCGCAAGTCGGAGCACAAGCTGGATAATCCCAGCCAGCAGCAGGAACAGGACATGCTGTTCTATCATAGCTTTGGCAGTCCCGTCTTTATGCCGGGCACGGAGAATATTGAGCGTTTGGGTGGCGCATTCGTTGAACCACATCCGCTGCCAGTGCCGTTGATTGACGATGTGATTGTGCCACCTTTTAGACCCATTAATCCTACGCTGGGTGGCATCAACAAGCTGCCCTTTAATATTGATGGCAGCAATGAAAGATTCGAGCATCTTGGCGGCGGTGTTATTGCCAAGAAACAGGATAACACCAGCAAAGCGGAGAGCACAACCAAACAGGAAGCCAAATTGGAGGCACAACCCATGGAAACCACAACGCCTAAGCTAAGCTATAGCTCCAGCACAATGTCCATCACTGGCTCCACAACGCCGCTAAAGATTCAAGTGGATCAGACAACAACCAAGGCACCCCTATTGCCGATCCAGAAACCCACTGAAAACTCGGTGCTAGCTGACACTATAGGAGAGTTCTTTATGGAGCTGCTCAATCTGCCCAAGGAGGAGAACTCCACCAAAAAGACAACAACAACACCAGAGCCTATTGAGTCACGCATAGAGCCGGAGGAAGTGGAAAGCGAATTGGAAGCGCCGCTATCAAATCCCTCCAATCCAAGACCAAACTTTATGAATCTCAAGGAGCTTATATTGCAACGTAATTCGGCTGTTCCGGTGTTAAACTCAACCACGACAACCACAACTACCACAACTACAGAGGAGCCGCTGACTACCACCACGAAAAAGATACGCATACGTCCAAGCAGCGAAAAACCCACCATGATGGATGACTCCAATTTGTTTCCTTCACACTCCAAATGGGAATTTGTTAACAGCTCCTCGCCGCACAACTTTGGCTACAATGGCAACATGAGAAAGGTGTTCAACAAGACATTGCAGGCTTGGGTGTCAGAGGATGTGGACAAAACGGAGAACTTTACGTTGCATGATATCAAGACTAGGATTAACAATGCTAGCAATATACAGGATATATCGCTCATCTTTGATACGCTCGCTTCGAAGCTGGGCATTACGCCGAGTGCTTCAACGAAATTTCCACCCTTCTCACACAGCAAACTGAAGCACAGCCAGCGGAATGAGACAAAGATGAAGCCCATAACAACGACCACTGAGTTGCCCATGCCGGAGTCAAGTGTTAAGAACTTTGTAGAACTGCCGCTGCAGCAGCGGGAACCATTTATCAAGCCCATGTCAAGTTTTATGGACGAAGGTTCCGCTGAGGTCTTGGGTGCAGCCATACCAGTTGTTGGCGAGGCGGAAGTTGAAGTCGTGGATCCGCTGAAGTATGAGGAATTGCTAAAGACATCGCAGTTTGCTGAGCCCACATCCACAGAGCCAAGTCCACATCGTTTAGTCACGCTTCTGCCAGTACGCTCCAATTCCGGCATACGCACCTATAAACCATCTACAGAGGAACTGGAGTTCGAGTCCCAGCGCAGCCAAAGTCAAAGCGAGATCGTTCCCGTCTCCATTAAACCCAAATCAAATGGCAGCAGTACCATACGTCGCAAGGGCAACTTAAATCAGAGCCGAAGATTTGCTCAGCCGCCGGCGGAGGCGGTTGTTAAAGGTGGCATCAAGGTCACGGTCAAGAAGTGAAATACTCCCCCAGTCCCGTATTTAATCTCAAACTGAGCTTAAATTTACAAAACATTCTGTTCTTAGGATGAATATGGCGTTAGGTATCTGTCTTTATAAGCATTATTGTTAGTTAGAAAATTTAAGTTCATATTATTTAGTAATAGAAATTGGCGCGTACAAAATCTTGTTCGAAAATTGTTCCCCAAAAAAAGCAACGAACAATTTTGGAATGACAATTTCTGTAGTATTTTGGCAAAAACTAGTAATTTGCCAAAACGTAAGTTCTTAGCATATTTTTATTTAATGTATACGAATGTAAAGCTGTTTAGTTTTCAACTCTTAATTTAAAAATACAATAATTTATTGCCTTTAGCTGCAGGCTATGAAATATAAGTTCACAGTTCATTTTATGATTTTTCTACTTACCGAGTTCAACATAAGCTTACATGTTAGTCAAAAACAAATAAATATTTAAATAAACTTGATCTTTTTTTTGTCAAATTGATGAAAGCTTTTTTATTTTAGCGATCGATCGTTGTTTCAATTTCAAGTAGCTCACTTTTCGTTACTTTTTACAGCGTTGATACTGTCAAAGCGGATGAAGTCCCAAATACACGACACATATCGTTTGTACAGACCTGTCGCTTGACTTTTTCAATTCGATAATTTTAAAATGCCCCTGGTTGTACAGCACTTTTATTGTTTGCTGTTTATTTGTTTATAAATCTTCCTAGTGCTACAAGTACAAAGAACTTAATATTATCACACTAGTCATTTTACTTAGTCAGTCTGGGCAAACACAAAAATAGCAAATCACACGACACATGTGTCTGAGCAAACATAGATTTGTACTAATTTGATGTGGTGTATTTGGGCCTTAAGTGTTTTGCATTAGGGATGCCCGCGTAGTGTATTGGGGCCTTAAATGCTCTGCAAAAGAATATCGATATATTAATATCGAACCAAATATCGTTCTTCTTGTGTCATTGTTACTTTTCGCTCGGTTATTGATTGATTTGTGCTGCTTTAAATTGTTAATCATTATATGTATTGTATAATTAATAAAATGACCGAAAACTATTCGAACTAACATAAAACAAACGTTTGAAGTTAAAAGCAGAAATCAAAAGGAGTTATCCACAACGAAGACTACAACTTTGCACTCTAATTAGAACAAATCTAATTGGACATCCACAATGCAAACAAACGATGATGCAAAGTATATAAAAAAACGCTGGAAAGGCGGCTGCATTGAACCGCATCTCACAGACAAGGCGCTGATAGTTAACTATCAGCTGGAGGCTACCGTTTTTGGTGAACCCAACAGCAGTCCAATGATTGAGGAAAAAAAGCAGTGTCAGAAAATTATACGCCTACGTTCGTTAAATTCGAAAACAGATGCTGCAGCGCTGGCACGCGAAGTGGTTGAAAAATGTGATCTTATACACAAATCGCAGTTGAATGATGTGGAGCAAATAATATTCTATTTAAAGAACCGTGAGGACAAGGCCAGCAATAATACGCATGTCAACAGTAGAAGATCGGCGGCGCAAACGCGCTCCTCAGCGCGTTCCCAGAGCAGTGTGGCTGTCATGTCCACCTCCACAGCGCTGCAATCAACTCCCAACGCAGATGTGTCCATTAACAACATTGATGAGTATGTGGAGCTGCTGTATGAAGAACTAAGCGAGCGTGTGCGCGGCTCTGGCATCATACTGCAAATGGCACGCAATCCCGATAATCTCGAGGAGCTGGCCAAAAATGAGGCCTGCCTGAGTGCGTTATCCCGCGTGCTGCGCGAGGATTGGCGCAAAAGTTTGGATCTGTCCACCAACATCATTTATATATTCTTTTGTTTCTCCACTTACACCAAGTTTCATTCTCTCATTGTGCAGTATAAGATTGGTTCGCTCTGCATGGATGTTATCGACTACGAGCTGAGACGCTACGAGACCATGCGCAGCGAGCTGGACGTGCGCAAGCAACCCAATACGCCGCTGTCGGCTAAAGCCAGCAAGGAGCAGCTAAATCGCAGCGCAGAAAACTTTCTGGATATTATGAACGAGGAGAAACCCAAGGAGATGGAGCCACCGCGTCGTCGCATACCAGAGCTAAAGCAGCGGCCCAAGTCGGGCAATTGGAGCAGCTTTCATGGCACTATGTCGTCCTCACTTATTAAAACTCAAATACTTAATAGCAGCTATCATGAAGCGCTCTCAGCCAGCGCCATTCCAGTTGAGTTAAAAGCGCAGAGCAATGAGTCCTTGGATCAAAGCGATGCCAAAGCTAAGAAAGAGTGCCTGGAACAAAGCGATCCCAAAGCTAAGAAAGAGGAATTCGAGCGTCTAAACAAGCAGCTTAAGGTCTTTGCCAAAAAACAGGAGCAGCTGCTCCGCGTTGCCTTTTATTTGTTACTCAACATGGCCGAGAATGTCAAGCTGGAGGAGAAAATGCGACGCAAGAACATTGTCAAGATGCTGGTTAAAGCCTTAGATCGCCAAAACATTGATTTGCTTCTGTTGGTCAGCACTTTTCTCAAAAAATTGAGCATTGTGGGTGACAACAAGGACGAGATGTGCGCCTTAAATATTGTCAGCAAGCTGCCACGCCTCTTTCAAAATGCACACACCGATCTGGTCAAGGTGACACTCAAACTAGTTTTTAATCTTTCATTTGATGCTGCACTGCGTCGCAAAATGATAACGGCTGGCTATCTGCCCATGCTGGTCATGTTTATTAATGATGAGCAGCATCATGGCATTGCCGTCAAAATACTTTATCACATGAGCCTGGACGATAAAATCAAATCCTTGTTTACACACACCGAGTGCGTGCAAATGGCCACCGACGCTATCATTTTGAATCTCAATGTCAAGGTCGATCTGGATCTTATAGCGTTATGCATTAATCTATCTTTAAATCGACGCAATGCGCAGATCATGGTTGAAGGACAGCGTCTGCATAGCCTCATGGATCGCGCATTCAAGTATCAGGATGCGCTCTTGATGAAACTCTTGCGCAATCTTTCGCAGCATGAATCTCTTCAATTACAATTCATCGACTATGTTGGCGATCTTGCACGCATTTTAAACATCTGCGACGATGAGTCATTCATTGTCGAATGTCTGGGCATATTGGGCAATCTGGCATTGACCGACTTGGACTACTCGCAAATACTGCAGAACTTTCAGCTAATACCCTGGATACGACAGCTGCTTGTGCCCTCGGCACGACTGGATGATCTTGTGCTGGACACTATCGTCTATCTGGGCACCTGTGCCTGCGATGAGCTCTGCGCGCTGCTCTTTTGTCGCGCCAAGGTTGTGCTCTCACTAATTGAGCTCCTCAAGGCCAAACAGGAAGATGATGAAATTGTGCTACAGATTATTTATGTATTCCAGCAAATACTACGACACGAGAGCACACGCGAGTACATGATCAAGGAGACGGAATCGCCAGCTTATCTCATTGATCTCATGCACGATAAGAACGAAGAGATACGCAAAGTATGCGATTATTGTCTGGATATCATTGCAGCTAGCGATACGGAGTGGGCTAAGCGTATTAAGCTTGAAAAGTTTCGAAATCACAACTCCCAATGGCTGTGCATGGTTGAATCGCAGCAGGATCGCGATAACGAGCAGGACTATGTCGACAATAATGATGATGATCAAGATCTGGATACATATTTACGTTCAGAGTATTTAGACAATTGTGATCTATACAATAGCTTGAATATCAACGAGGCCGATAATGACACTAACAGCAACAATAGCAACAATCCAGCCAGTCCTGTTCAGTCTAGGCCTTTGAGCACCTACCGGCGCAGCCAGGATCTTGATGAGCTGTACAACATGACTTCCAGCTCCAAATCGCAGGGCTCTAGCCAGGAAGGCACTGATAACAATTGTATGGTTTAAGTTTAATAAATCCCACGATTAATCAAACAATTAAGTTAAATTGGTTATTTTCTTTCAATTAACGATTTAATTGGATAATGTGACCCCTTATTATTCCCAAAATAACCGCTACGAAAAACGAAACAGATAAACAAAACGCTTTTCAAAACTCCTACTTATAAACCCTGTATTAAACAAATAAATATAAATGTTCTTGTCTACAATAAATTTAAAAAAAAACACCAAAACAGTGTGTGTTTTAAATATCTGAACAAGTTTTATTATGATTAGTTTTCAATTTGAGTTGATTAACCGAACATAATGAGATTGAGTACTAGCAAGTTCTGTTGAGATATCTGCATAAACAATAAAATATTTTTCAACCGATTGTTCGTATGGCAGCTAAATGGTATAGTCAAACAATCTGGCCGATTTCGACATAAGTATTACCTGCAGCAAGAAGAAGCATCTGTGCCAAGTTTCATCAAGATAGCTCTAAACCTAAGTACTGAAAAACGCATTTAAGCAGACGGACACACGGACATGGCTAGATCGACTTGGCTGTTGATGCTGATCAAGAATATACATAAGTATGTTCTTTATTTACACATTTCGTGACAAAATTTAATATAAAACTACACTTACCTGGAATCTGCTGGGCAGCTTATACATATGTATCTGGGATTGGGCACTGAACGAATCTTTTCAGCTTGCCTTCTCCACGCTCACATATTACAGCATAACTGTAAGAAAATAATTTATGTTTACATATATATATGTTTAAGCCCACCTAGCATTTGGAAGATTATGTTAACAAAAATCACCTTGATGATTCTTTTTCGAGTCATTTTGATGATTAAAAAATGTTTATTTTTATATGTGATTTAAAGAAGACTCAAAAATGATTCGTGCATATGCTCAAAAGGTGATTAATAGTCCATTGTAGTACTTACTAGATTTGTTTGTTTTTGGCGCCCTGGGGCTCCTTCGCCCTAATTTTGCACTATTTTTGTTTAATTTAGCACCACTACAGGAAATTTACCGGCTTTCTTTGATATGATCGTCTAGAAATATCGATTTTGATAATATCGTTTTGCCAAATATCACCGTAAATATCGTGTCATATCGTCTCACATTGATATATCGATATTGCGATATAATATCAACATGTATAGCGTCTAGCATTTGTTCATCCCTGGCAGACAATTCGCGGTTTTGGTTGTGAAAAAGAAATAAACAAAAAATTTTGCTCAAGAAATAACAACATAATAAATAATAAGAAGTATTTTATATAAATCGATTTAATACTATGGGCTGCGCGGAGAGCAAGGATGGCGAGGGAGAGGCGCAAAACAATCGGAATAGGCCAAAATACCGCTCCTGCACGGACGTTTTTTGGCTGGCTATTTACGTATTGTTTTGGCTATTTCTGGTAATATTATAAATAAATGCTATAAATATAAAAATAAGTGCTTAAATGAGTATGTAAATCAAAAGAAATGCATGCAATCACAAGCTAAATTTAAAGAAAGTGAAAGCTGCAAAGATTAATCAGACTTAATGCGGTTTGCCTTTGTGTTGGTGCAATTTGCTCGCTCTATGTTTCCAAGGGGCAGTGGGAGGGAGAAAGGTCAGTGTTGCCAACTTAGCTATTTTAACGTCAGATATAGCTATTTTTAAGCTATTGCATCTAGCAGGTGTCTGTGAACTTGACTTTTTTACTCCCTGTTCTGAAAAAGGGAGTTATAAAGTACTGCTAATATATGTAAAGGGCAGAAGGAGGCATTTCCGACTATATAAAGTATATATATTCTTGATCAGCATTCAGAGCCGAGACGAACTAGCCATGTCCGTCTGCATGAACACACAGATCTCGGAGACTAAAAGATCTTGAGACATCAAACTTCGCATCCAGTTTGTTTCAAATTTCGGATGCGCACACCCAAGCCACAATTTAAAAGATAAAGCTTGGATTTTATGGTACACATATATGTTTAATCAATGATCACAATGTATTTTCTGAAGAAAGTATTAAGACCATTGCTATATCTGCTTCCAATCAAATCGACATTATTAAAGAATATACGCCTCGTTTGGTGGAACGTTTGTTCTGCCAGGTTAATAAAACTAAATAAGGGGATAGAATGTATACAAGAACTTAAGTTCAAAACTGGCCAACCTAATTATTAATATTGATTTACAATATTTATAAAGATACAAATCAAGATATACAATAAATTTGACTTCGAAATGTCAATGGTCATTTTAAATGCCTATTTTAAGGTAAAGTAAGCTATTTTTTGCACTTTTCAATTCAGCTATTTTTGGCTATGAACAGTTGGCAACACTGGGAAAGGTTGTTGTTGGCAGACACTTGTATGCTATTGTGACGTCATTGTCGCTGTCATATGAGTGGAATTAATGCTAATTATTTTAATAACGCATAGCTCAACACAGTTGAATAAGGGCGTTGCCAGGCCACATATGAATTGAGTCCTTTTTAAAATGTATGCATGCTTTTGGAGACGCTTGGACACGCTATTACCATGTTATGAAACCATTAGCCATGGCTAATAAGTAGTCTCTAGGCATGATAGCATCGTGGGCGTTGGCACTTAAACACTAGCAGATACAAATAATATAAATATTAGATCATTCTGTTAATTTCACACGCTTACTTTTTGCTTTACAGATTGTCATTGCCATATTCTCCTTTGTCTATGGCAATCCTTTGCGTCTGATCAATGGCTATGACTCCTTTGGCAATACCTGCGGCGTTAAGCACAATGAACGTTTTCAGAACTTTGCTTTGTCCGGCATGAATACCATTGACAAACCCGAACTGTTGTATTTTGATATCAAGGAACTGAAGCAGTCCTTAAAGATCTGTGTGAAGACCTGTCCCAGACGCACGCTTAGCACTCCACAGGATCTATCGCAGTACTTTGACGAAACTGGCACACAACTTTGCAAATATGATTATAAAATGAAGGACGTAGCAAGACTCAGCAAAGATGATAAAATCTTTAACTTTTTGGGTCCATGTCCCAGCTTACCCGTTTTGGAGAGGTAAGCTGCTGTATGTCCTCAATTAAACTTTATATACTTACATTTATCTACTATTTTTAGCACACCTGTGCTGCATCGCTGCGTGCCCAAGCAGGCTGGCAAGGAAGTTTCCGAAATGTACGATATGCTCAATAACTGGGATGTTGCGCAACAGTTTCTGGGCGACATTTACTCGACATGGCATATCATTGCCATGGTCTGTGCGGTTTCATTGCGTAGGAATTGACTTGTACATTTTCAATTAGCTCAGTTATATCTCATTTGTTTTAACAGTCATTTCCATGGCATTGGTCACCATGATGCATTGGCTGTCCCGCATTGTCTCCTGGCTCATTTGCGTGCTGGTTATTGTGGCCAGCATTGGACTGGCTGGTGCACTTTGGTATGCCTATTATAGTATACGCAATAAGACGGATGGAAATATCAAATACTCGCAGTTGGAGGAGTTCTTGCGCAATCAGGATGCTGTGCTTGCACTAGCCGTTATAGCCACAATAACCATGGTAGTTTAAAAACAAAACGGTTAAAACTTACATATATTAATTGTTTATACCATTTTGCAGATTGTGCTGTTGATTATCATCTATTTCCTTAAAAGCAAACTATCTGGCCTGGCCGCGCTCTTCGAAGAAGCTGGCGTTTGCATGATGAATCTGCCTGGCTTGTTTATAGCACCGCTTCTTGCGTTTATTGTGCTCATTGCCTTTTTGTCATTTTGGGTTGTTGTCGTCATTTGTCTTGTCACAGCCACCACGCCGGGCTCGAGTCCTATTCAACCTTTTCACAGCTCATCGGGTCATCCGCAACTCCCACCCAATGCTCTCCAATTGCAGAATCAGACGACTCTTGGCAACGATGCAAGAAGTAAGCAAACACTTAATACAACAGCCTTAGATTTAGATAATGATTTCGTATTATAATAATCTGCAATAGCTAATGCAGAGTTGCCCAAAACATTGAACTGGCTGTGCACATAAATATAATTCATATATATATATATATCCAACTCCCATAACTTTGTCAAAACTAAACTAATTTCCATAATAATAAACTGGAATTCTTGTTTCAAAGCGGTTTAAAATAATAAAAAATAAAAAAAAACAGAAACATAGTTAGTGTAAGATCGAAATCATTATACTTAAGCAACATCTTTCAAGAATTACTTAATTGGTATTAACTCAATAACAATTTCTACTTTACTATTGATAAAAAAAAAAAACTGGTTTTGTGTCTACGTAAGTTCTATTTAACCCTACCATTCCAAATTGTTTGATGCATGCACTAAAATTCTTGTAAACTTGGTATTCTTAATGTTTTTATGTATATACACAAACATATCCAAATGTCTAGATGTGTTTAGGAATCCTTGAATTACTCCTATGTATATATTTCAGATTATCCAAATGTCTAAATGTTTCTTAAAAACTCTCTATGTATTTCCTTTTCCTTGTATATATTTTATCATATTCAATTACTTAATATTACAAAGAATATTAAATAATTTCTTACTTATTCTTTGTTAGCCATTGCACATATAGAGTATGCGGACGCCGGTGCCTTGCGCAGCATGTTCTGGATCTATGTGGTGGGTCTCATTTGGACCACGGAGTTCATCTTTGCCTGCCAACAATTTGCTTTGGCTGCTGCTGTGGCTTTTTGGTACTTTGGAAAGCCGACAACGACGCCAACTTGTTATGCAATTGGTAAACTGATTAAATATCATTTGGGTACGGTTGCCAAGGGCTCCTTTGTGATAACCATATTTAAAATACCGCGTCTGATCTTGACCTATCTTTATGCCAAGTAAGTTTGAAATGTTTAACACACAACTTGATGTTTATAACACTTTTTTACTTCTTGCAGACTGAAGAAGGGCGAGGATAAGGGCTCGGAATGCGCTGCCTGCTGCTTGAAGTGCTGCATTTGTGGTTTCTGGCTGCTGGAGAAGTTTATTCGCTTTCTCAATCATAATGCCTACACTGTGGTGGCCATCGAATCCATTAACTTTTGCCCAGCCGCAGGCATTGTAATTATAAATCTTTAAAGCTAAATAGTTACCTGTTATGTTAAGATATTTATATACTATATTTTAGGCCTGGAACGCTATGGCTACCAACGTGCTCCAAGTTGCAACGATTAACAGCATTGGCGACTTTATTCTGTTCCTGGGCAAGGTTGTGGTTGCCTCAATTTCTGGTCTAATCGGCATCTTTATGCTTAAGGACATGCCGGGCCTGAACTTCTATATGGCTCCAGTTATACTGATCATTATATTTTCATTCTTCATTGCACACATTGTGCTCTCGCTCTTTGAGGTAAGTGTTTTAAAGGCATACTAATACCAATATTAATAGCACCTATTGCAGATGGTTGTGGACACGCTCTTCCTGTGCGTCTGTGAGGATAAAACTATTAATGGACGCGCCGGCCGCTGGGCTCAAAGCAATTTGGCCAAACTGGTTGGTGAGGAACCACTACAGCCGGGCGAGGAGCCACCCATTCAGGTGGTCGAAATGATGCCCATTAACAAGCAGCCGTTTAGCATTACACGGCTGCCACCAACCGATGCCGAGGTCTCCCCCATGGCGGAGTAAATTCCAGCAATAATGAAGCTTTTTCTCTATTATTATTCCATGCTCTCCCAAGTAACAAAGAAACTCATAACGAACGCACATCACTCATTTGGATGTTAGCATATGAATAGAACCCTCCGTGAACAAACTCAACGTACAAAAAAAAGGAATCAAGAAACTAAAGCTGTCTTCGGCATGCCGAGGGTTTATATCCTTGCAGAAGTTTATCTTAAAAAAACTTCATTTTCGTATGGCAGCTATAAGATATAGTGGTCCGATCATAATGAAATTTTGTCAACATGTAAAGAACGTGCTTAAAATAAGAAAAAAGTTAGTTTAGTTGAGTTATTATTTAGACACACTTCTTGACAAGGGTATAAAAGAACGACGCAAAAGCAATGAAAATAATGCATAACATAATAATATTTTTTCAAACACATTTGTATTTATGTAATGTAATCATTTTTTTATATGTATTTATATATGTATTATGTATTTATTCGTAAATAGTAGCGCGAAATAAAACATTTAAACTTTTTTCACACGTTTCACCTTTGCCTTTCTCTGCTCGATAACCTGTTGCACAGCCTGCATTTGTTTTTCCTTGATCTTTTTGGTTAGCGATGTTTTGGGAGTTTTCTTAGCTTCAGCCTGCTTTTTAGACTTCAAGGCCAATAGCTTGGCCGTTTCCAGAGGATCCTCATCGTCAAACAGTTCCTCGTTTTCGAGTCCTTCATAAGCCTTAAGCGGACGAGTTGCCTCTTGATGCACCTTTTGTTCCACACGATTGACATATTTGTCCTTGGCAAACTTCTTGAGCACCTGTCGCTGCTTGCAGGGACTTACATAATCGGGATTCTCCCAAATGGTTTTGCCCGTAAATGAGCCGTCAAAGATTTTCACCGGATTCATGACATAGCGTGGTCCCACCTCCGAGAGGCCACCATCTTCGGAAAGGATTTGGAAATTCCTAAACCAGATGCGATTATCCAAAAATGTGAAGGTGTAGACATGATCCACAAACGGTTGGCTCTTGGGATGATGATTAGGCACAGCAAATGTTTGCACAAACAGCTCCTTCAACAGTTTCAGATGCGGCAACTCGTCAAATTTGGCATCAAAGGAGAGCAGCGGACGTGAGCCTCTCAAGCAATTACCCGTCATCTTCAGCTCAGCCATTGTGTGTATGTTCTCAATGAGAAACTTGGCCGAAGGTCCAGTAGAACCAACCGTGTTGGAAACCCACATATACAAATCACGCTTTCGGCGACCCTCGAACAACATCGCCTTGTTGCAATGCTTCATTTCGCACATCTCGTTGACCACCGACAGCGTCTTCGAACGCTCCATTTTCGACTCGGCACGATGATGCGGCATTAGAGTTTTAATGTCACGCATCAGATGCCTGTCGCGATGGCTTATACCACGTGCCGCAAACACCAAAACACGCTGTTTGTTTACCCATTTCTCCTGCAACAATTGAAATAAATATTGAGAAATTTTGGCCTACATTTTGCATTGTGGTTTGTTGCTTACCTTCCGCGGAATCGTTTCATCTGATGGTCTTTGCGAGGGTAGCGGTGGGTTCTCATCAAGCGGCACTATTTCCAACTGTTCAACCTTCTTTTTCTTTTGGAATTTGCGACCCATTTTGTACTTTATGAGTGAATTTCAATTTACAAAAATATCACGCTCCCAAACAACGTGGAGTTGAAATGAAATAGCGGTGTGGGAAACACATCAACGAACGATAACTATCGAATGAGCGGAACCAATGACAAACTCGTTCATTTGAACCTTTATGTGAACGATATATCAATTAGCGATAACAATCGCATTCGCGGAACCAATTACAAAGTCGTTCACTTGAGTCTATTAGGTGATCAACAAAATCTATTACGATTAATTTTGTTTTAATTACCTTTTAATAAGATTTAAAAAAATCTAATTTAATGCAAGCCATAACACTGCAGTAGACACACGCAGGCATCAATGACAACACAAAATGTAGTCGAACCAAGCGGAACTAATAGCAAAAATCGTTCATTTAAACCCCTTTGGCTTATCCCATGTTTTATTTCGTTTAATATTAATTTTGTTATATAACAATTTACTAAAAACTGATAATAAGATTCATATAAACTCATATTAATCGTCCATATCACTTCCTGGTTCAGGACACTGAGTACAACGGCTTTCATTTATGCCATAATTTAAACAATGCCCACCAATACACTCACAGCAGCCATCATGGAACCACCTGTAGCTGGCTGCACCTGTTTTTTGGCAAGTTTGTCTACACTTATTCCACGACGTGCACTGATCCAAATATAACACCGTACAATTCCGTGCCGTATTATCCTCCTGCTCCTCCAAGTCATTGTTATCTATCGCATAGGAGAATACACGCCAATCGTAGGTGTAGCCATCGTTTGGCGACGCTGTCAGTGCTTCAAATAAGACAGAAACGCCCTCAAAGTTTTCTACATGCGACTTTCTGGACATTTTAGCCATATCGCCACGTATAAACTGGATGTTTGGCACTATTGTTAGTAACAGCATTGCAACACTTTGTATTGACTTCATTTTGAAGCATTTATTGCAATGAAATTGCACTTGTTTTAGGTTTACTTCTTATATATAAGCATTTCACACAGCTAGCAACAAGTTGGCGCACTTTGCAAAGGTTTCGCAGCAGTTAGTTGAGATTCAACAGAGCATCTGTTCGCCTACCTTAACAATTTGGCCAAAAACATAAGCAAAATATTAGTGCTGTAAAGTGACAAAATCGATAGCTAGCAAATCAGAAATAATCGATAGCTAATGTCGATTATATATGCTTTGTGTCTGTCAGAACACGATAGTCAAAATAAATGGCAAATAAATAAAAGCTAATCAAGAGCCAAAGAGCATCTGGTTGTCCACTTTAACAATTTATACAAAAACATATGCAAACAATTGCAAAGCGATACTAATCGATATATCTTGTCGACTACAAAGATACAAAGATGCAAAGATACTTTTCTGCTTATTCAGACATTTTGTATTTGCCTTATTTAAATAAAAAGCAAATAACTAAATGGTAATTAAGAGCCAGCAAGCGGTTTACCCAAAAACATGAGTAAAAGAATAGTGCTGTAAATCAGCAAATCGATAGTTATCAAATCGACAGCGCATATCGATAATTTTTGCATTGTAGTATACACAATTACTTTGCTGATTCTGCCATTTTGTATTTGGCGTCTGCAAGAAAGAAAACGAAAATTAAAATATAAGAAGCAATTTAGTGTCGTTAAATTAATATTGAAAAGAAAGAAATATGTCAGATTATCGGTCTCAATCACGCGGCGCCGGACGTGGTGGTGGCGGCGGCCAAGAATATTCAAATGATGACGATCCGCCAATGTCGCGACTTTTCATCATATGCAACAAAGCACATACCGAAGAAGATTTTCGTGAGGCGTTCTCACCTTACGGCGAAATAGAAGATATCTGGGTGGTTAAGGATAAGCATACGCAGGAAAACAAAGGTATTGCCTACGTCAAGTTCTCGAAAACTTCAGATGCCGCCAAGGCGCAGGAACAGATGAATGGAAAAACCATTGGAAAAACAGACAGAACGTTAAAGGTGCTAGTTGCCGCAAAGTAAGTGTTGACCTGGCATAATTATTTGCTGAGGTCAGCAAAAAAGTTAACGTTCTTTCTTTTCTTTGTGCACTTCTTTTTTTTTCGCAGTCGTAATCAAGGCTCAAACAAATCGGAAAACGAACAGGAAAAATATTTGCGTCTTTTTATTGTAATTCCAAAGACGGCCACTGAGGATGATATACGCGATGAGTTTGCACAGTGGGGCGAGGTTGAGAATGTGACCATTGTCCGGGAGAAGAATAATGGCAGTCCCAAAGGCTTTGGCTACGTTCGATTTACAAAGTAAGTTGAAAATTCAAATTTAAACACGGTTGCCATTGTTAATAATAATGGTTTAAACAGTGTTTCTCATCATTTTTTTTTTCACAAATTGAAATTTTTCTTTTTTTACTCATAATGAAATTTTTTGATGTATTTTATTCTTAACATTTTTTTTTTTTAAACTACGGGATATCTGTGTTTTTTAGGTATCAACTTTCGGTAATATAAATTTTGAACCTTTAACAGAATATAAATTCCGCAAAATGTTTCTGAAAGTGGAAACCAAAAAAAGCCTGTATAAAGTTGTGTAACTGTTTTTTGTTAAACTTTTCCTTTATTTTCACATAAATTGAGTTTGTATCTTTCAATAAATGAATAAATGTCTAGAATTAAATATTAAAGAATATATTTTTTTATAATGATTTTCATTTCTCCCTAAAAGGTCTAGAAATCGATCCATTTAATTTAAATACTAAAAAAATATAAAAATTATGAAAACAGTAGGTAAAAAAATCAATTTTTAATCAGAAGTGATACTTAGTTGAAAGTTTAGTATTAATATAGTTTTTCAAGTGTCAACCTTGGATATATAATATCTCTACCCCCATATTACCCCCATATTAGTGTTTTGTTGTACATGGTTCAATCGCCCTTATAGAAACATAACTGAGTACAAAATTGTTCTGTTGCAGATTTTATTATGCAGCTGTTGCCTTTGAAAATTGTTCAGCCAAGTATAAAGCTGTATTTGCCGAGCCGAAGGGCTCAACTCGCACACAAAGGGATCAGTATGGTCGACTCGCAGATGATAGTCCTGTGTACGGTTCAAGTCGCGGTGGCTCCAATTATAATGGTGGTGGTAGTGGTGGCGGCGGTGGAGGGAATGGAGGTGCTGGTAATAACAGTGGCAGCTTCAACAACGATTGGAATACATCGGTCAACAGTGACATGTCCGCATTTCTGCGCATGCAAAATGTGCCCGTGCCACAGCCCACATGCTTGGAAGTCAATGTGAGCAACTGTGTTAATCAGGATCAGCTCTGGCGTCTTTTTGATATTATACCCGGCTTGGACTACTGTCAAATTATGCGTGAACGTAAGTTAAGAAGAGTTTTAGTATTGTTGTACAAAATTTACAGAACTTAGAATCTGTTGCAGATGGTCCGCGCACAAATGAAGCTGTGGTTGTCTACGATAATCCTGAAGCTGCAATCTATGCAAAGTAAATAAAATTAAAATTTGTAATGTTTATTTTTTTTGCTAACAAACCTTGTCTATCAACAGAGACAAGCTGCATGGCCTTGAATACCCAATGGGCGAGCGTATAATTGTTAAAGTAAACGGCATGAGCTCAGCTCGCATGGACACTTCCTTTATAGACAGTAAGTAAAATATAATTAAGTATTAAATAAGCTCGTGTAACATCTTCTATTCATATTTTAGAGCGCACTAAAAAGGATGCCATTTGCAATGTGCCCTTGCCACCGACACAACCGCTGGCCTCTCCAGATGCCCAAGTCGCCCAGCGACTCTTTATTGTACTCTCAGCGGTAGGCGCACGGACTTTTCTTACTATATCGCTTGTTTTTATCTTTTTAGCTTGATTTTATCTTTTTACTTATTTGTTTGCCTTAACTTAAATTGAATCAAATGTGTACTAAAAAACCCATAAATTCTTCACTTCATAACTTAAAACCCATCAACTCCTCACTTAATATCCTAAAACCCCATCAATTCTTTATTTAATAACTTATCGATTCTTCAATTCCTAACTTAATACCCCACTAATTATTCACTTAATTACATAAAAACTCATCAATTCTTCACTTCAACACTTATTTCAAAATTTTAGAATCTGCCGCACTCAATATTGAAAAACATTTTCTCCTGCTGGAAAGGATTAATTGATGTATATTTACTGCCCAACAAGAATTGTGGTTATGTCAAATATTCGGAACATGATAGTGCCGGAAAGGCCATTGATGTTTTAAATGGTGCCGAAATATGCGGCACAAAAATAAAGGTTAGCATATAACTAATCAAATTATATTTGAAATATAAATTAATATATTTGTTGTTTCCAGGTTATGGAAGCTGAAGAGCGCAGCGGCTCGGATGGCGATGATAGCGGTAGGAAGCGGCTGAGAAGGAACTAAGTGTAAGTATTCGGTGTTGGTACTGATCCTGTGTGTATCGATATATATATATATTAATGTAGCCATATAGTTGGATTGAGTTTAATCGCCTGGTCTGAGGTAAGTTGTTAGTGTTAGTGTTTAACTAATTAAAAAAAGTGTTTACAATTTTTATATAACCAAATATTGATTGAGACTGCTCTATTACAATTAGATACTACCGATTCTGTACTTAAACTCTACACGCATTCAACATTTTGACGTTCCTGTCATCGACCACGAACATAATAAGCAAAACAATTTTTATCTTTCTATTTCCACAGACCCCACTGACAAACAACATTATAACAGAGAACATATATGTACGAGTAGTTTACTATCAAAAAAACGTAAGAAACAAAAACAGTTCAACTGACGAACAACCGCCCAAAACACTACGGAATCAACCAGAACCAGAAATACCAACCACACAGAGTGAAAGAACAGACACGGAAAACGGAAACAAGAATTACCAACCAACCAACAACCAAACCAACCACAACCAAGAAAACAAGAACCAACCCGTACAATTGTACTGAAGACCCGTATTATAATGACCAGACCTAAAACGGAACCAGAGCCAACCGAAAACCGCAAAATGATTGCTAAACCAACCACGAACGGGACTATATTAAATCTATCGCATTACCGTTTACTCAATACTATGAAACTTTATACATAACCCGAACTCTTTGTACTATTTACTAACGTATTACGACAAAGATAAGATATACTATATATAAATATGCAAAAACTTACGGATTATAGTTTTCATCTCAGAAACTATGCACCCCAAAATCAATTATGACATAATATAATAATAATTCAACTCTTTAATGTATAGCCCATAAAGCGATATTAATAAATAAAATTACACAACAAAAATCCGATTTTTATTATTTCTTTGCAATTAATTTGGATCGGTAGCTTAATAAAAAGCTATGAGTACCGTTTTCAAAACGAAAATCGACGGCTATTTTATTTGAAAATGGGGGTTCAAAATCGAAAACGATTCGGATTCAAAAGCTGGCGGAAATACGAACAGGCCTGTGTGATGAGATAGATACGTCACAAAATAAAAGATTTCTCTTACAACTTAAAAACCCGTTTTTGTTCCACTTTCAAGATCTTACTTTCCTGAAAAGCTATGGAAAATTTCTACAAAATGATATTTAAATGGCAATCAATACTTTATTTGAGCCCGAAATTATGATTTTCGTAACGCAAAAAATCAGATTGAGCCACTGTGCGACGTAAAAGACGGTACCACACTATCGATTGCAAAGCAAACTTTGAAACTATCGATACCCAAATTGGTTAGATAAATGCAATTGTTAACTGCAGCCCTGAAATTTTAATCAAACAGCTGTTTGCATAAAGAAGGCTGGCAATTGTTTTTGGGGCTTTTGTTTGGATCTTGTAAATTAGTTAAAAAATTTGATCTTCCAAAGCGCAGTAAAGTATATAATTAGCAAATATGGATCCCGCGCTGCTACGCGAACGCGAGGCGTTCAAAAAACGGGCCATGGCGACGCCAACGTAAGTCTCCCAACTCCACATGGCAACCAATGATTCTAAGAAGCGTTTTTTATTGTTTGCATTCGCAGCGTTGAGAAGAAAAACATAAAGGAAAGAGCACCTGTGCCACCGAGCAGAAATGAGGCACAAAACAAAATGCGGCCGCCAACGGCTCCAAAGATCGATTCATCCACGTAAGTAACAATGAGCTGCATATCAAGATATTCTAAATCCATGAATCCTTTCACAACAGCTACAAAACGATGTCGGGCAGCTCGCAGTATCGTTTTGGAGTGCTGGCTAAAATAGTGAAGTTTATGCGCACCCGGCATCAGGATGGCGATGATCATCCGTTGACCATTGAAGAAATTCTAGATGAAACCAATCAGCTCGATATTGGACAATCTGTGAAAAGTGTAAGGCAGCGAAAGATCTTAAAATGTAGTGTATTAAAAAATCGAATTTAATATTTACAGTGGCTAAGCAGTGAAGCGCTTGGCAACAATCCCAAGATTGATGCCACGCCATGTGGCACCAAGTTCAGCTTCAAGCCCGTTTACAAGATCAAAGACGGCAAGACACTGATGCGCTTGCTTAAACAGCATGATCTAAAAGGACTCGGCGGCATATTGCTGGAAGATGTGCAAGAATCTCTGCCCCACTGTGAAAAGGTTTTGAAAAACCGCGCAGCTGAAATTCTGTTTATAATACGTCCCATTGATAAGAAAAAGATATTGTTCTACAACGATAGAACCGCCAATTTTGCAGTAAGAACAAGCCATAGCCACATTTTTATCTTTAAGATATTTCTAAGCTTATTTATTTCAATAGGTCGATGATGAATTTCAAAAACTTTGGCGTTCTGCCACAGTTGACGCAATGGACGATGCCAAAATCGATGAATACCTTGAGAAACAAGGTAAGACTCGTCAACACATTCGCTTGCACACAAGTACATTAACTTATCTATAATTCTAGGCATACGTTCCATGCAAGACCATGGCCTCAAGAAGCCGGTGCCCAAGCGCAAGAAGGCGGCCAACAAAAAGCGACAGTTCAAGAAACCCAGGGACAACGAACATTTGGCAGATGTTTTGGAGATTTACGAGGACAACACCTTAACGCTAAAGGGCGCAACTCCATTACAGAATTAAACAATTTTAAGATTTCAAGACTAGCTAATAAAGTTATTACTAAGTTGAATGTCGTTATATCTATCTTTTGTTGCAGATTGAAACAGGTTTTTAATGAAATTACGCTCATGCTTGTTCTAAATGTATATTTTATTGATGTCAGCTTGAACATGCAAGCTCATATTTCCAAAGATATAGGCAAATTTCAGAAGCTGAGTAGGCAAAGGTATTTATTCGTTTGAGATTATAAGATAAGCTTAATTGAATTGCACAGTTGAAAAGTGAAAATTTATACTTGAAAAGCTGAAATCGCTGAAGTTGAACAAAAAATCTTTACTCAATGGGAACTAATCTCTTCTCAATGGGAATTACTTTTCTGTTTTATATAGAAGATTAACGAGTTTTATGGCGCGCATAATAAATTCTAAAATTTAAGATTAATCGATGTCAGCTAGAACATGCATGTACATTATTATGTACTTCAAAAGATAATATTGTCAAATTGTAGGAGGTATTGAGTGGAAAAGTATTTATATATCAAGTTCTAACTGAACATTTCGCCACGATTTACGACACATTTACAATCTTTTAGTTGTTATTTTGAATTTTTTAAATAAATATACGACTTGGACGAACAAGAAGAAAGAACGATAGTTAAAAGCAAATTTATGTAATCTCATAACGAACACACATAACAAGAGGCGTAACGGCACTTTAGTCTGAGTGTGTAGGAGTGTATGTGTGTGTATGTGTACAATCGATATTGAGTGTCGGGTAGCCGATAAATGAGCTTCGTAGCAAAACAAAGACGTCAGTCGGCGCCGAAGAGCCCTCGACTCAAGGTGTTTATATAGACGGGGTGTCGCGATTTTTTTTAATAGGGCTGTTTGAAAACCTGTTTTCAAAAGTTACAATTATTAATTAATTATTCCCTGTGCGATTGTTGACTTTCTTATTAAAAAAAAAGAAAGGTCAACAACAAAATGAAATCTGCGGCATTTGCGTTGGCCGCGCTGCTCGCCTTTGTTTGGGCGCCTGCATTTGGCGCAGCAGCGGAAGCTTAGTAAGCATCAAGTTAATTAAAAAATAACGTTTAATTTAAATATAACACCTGTCGCACTTTGTAGTGATCTGGTTTATGGCTACAACTGCACCAGTGGCATCTGTCGCAAGGTGGAGCTCAGCGAGGAGAACTTCAGCAAGGCCATTAGTCTGCCCGTCTGCAGATTATTCTGTGGCAGCGACATTGGCACACTCTGGCCCAAGCCCACGGGAGCTGTGGAGCTGGATACGTTGATGCGTCAGGTGGACATCTCTATGATTGAGTTTCAAGTGCCTGGCACAGAGCTTCAGCTGTGGAAGGCAACGGAAAAGCGCTGGATGGATGGCCTCAAGGCCAAGATACCCAATCGCAAGACTCTCAAAGCGGGTGGCTACAAGTTGTCCATCAACATTAATACCACAGATTTGACTAAGCCCAGCAAACTGACGCTGGAGACGGATGAGAGCTATGTTTTGAACATTAAGCCAAATAGCGAGGGTCATGTCTGGGCCAACATTACGGCTGTCAATTTCTTTGGCGCTCGTCATGCTCTGGAAACGCTCAATCAACTGATTGTCTATGATGACTTGCGTCGCGAAGTTCAGATCACTGCGAATGCTTCCATCATTGATGCTCCTTTCTACAAGTGGCGTGGCGTTGTGCTGGACACATCTCGCAATTTTTACTCCGTCAAATCCATCAAGCGCACTTTAGGTAAACGTTCAACTTCCGGTTTCTACTTAAGCACATAATTTGCGGATTTGAAATTTATTTGAATGCTCAACATTTTCTTCTGGATGTCATGAACTGAATTCAATCTGTATGCTTGATTGGTTCAATCTGGTTGAATATTGTCAAAAGTGAAACTAAGAAGATTTAAGGGAAATTTACTTTTTCAGTATCTTTTCGAAAGTGGAATGTTCAAAACATCTCACCATGCTAAAAGTAAAATTGAGAACATAAAGAGGAAAATTCAATTACACATTTCCTTATTACCTTTATTATCTTAAAATTCAAAACTCAATGCAATGAACAGCGAAACTCAGAACAGGACTGATTATGCTTGAATACAAATTTTCACACTTTTTCTTTTTTTGTAGAGGGCATGGCCATGGTCAAGCTGAACACCTTCCACTGGCATATTACGGACTCGCACAGCTTTCCACTGGAAATAAGCAAGCGGCCGGAGCTCTCCAAGTTGGGCGCCTATACGCAAGCCAAGACCTACAGCCATAAGGAAGTGAAGGAGGTGGTTGAGTTTGGACGCGTGCGTGGCATACGAGTAATGCCCGAGTTCGACAGTCCGGCGCATGTGGGTGAGGGCTGGCAGCATAAGAACATGACGGCGTGCTTCAATGCACAGCCCTGGACCAAGTATTGTGTGGAGCCGCCATGCGGACAGCTGGATCCCACAAAGGACGAAATGTTCGATGTGCTGGAGGACATTTTCGGTGATATGAATAATCTTTTCGATCCCGATGTCTTTCACATGGGTGGCGATGAGGTGTCTATGTCCTGCTGGAACAGCAGTGAAACCATACGCAACTGGATGACAGCGAAAGGTTGGGGTCTGCAGGAGCCTGATTTCATGCGCTTGTGGGGACACTATCAAACGGAGGCACTTAAGCGCTGGGATCATGTGGCCAATGGATCACATAATCCTATTATTCTATGGACCAGCAGACTCACCGACAAGCCCTACGTTGATGAGTATTTGGATCCGCACCGTTATATCATACAAATCTGGACGACAGGCAAGGACATGGTGATCAAGAATCTGTTGAAGCGTGGCTTCCGTCTCATCCTATCCAACTACGATGCGCTCTACTTTGATTGCGGCGGTGCCGGCTGGGTGGATGGTGGCAACAACTGGTGCTCTCCCTATATTGGCTGGCAGAAGGTCTATGAGAATAGCCCCTCCAAAATAGCTGGTGACTATGCCCATCATATGCTGGGCGCCGAGGCAGCCATCTGGTCGGAACAAATCGATGAGCATACGCTGGATAATCGTTTCTGGCCACGCGCCAGCGCCTTGGCCGAACGCCTCTGGTCCAATCCCAGCGAGAGCTGGAAACTAGCCGAGTCCCGTCTGCTGCTGCATCGCGAACGTCTCGTCGAAAATGGCATTGGCGCGGAGGCAATGCAGCCGCAGTGGTGTCTACAAAACCAAAACGAGTGTCCCGTTGACGCGTATGCCTAAAAATTTGCTTATTGTAGTTAGCGCTTTGTTTATCAAATACGATTAAAAATTGTTGTCTTTATAGATACTTCGCTGAAAGCAGCGCGAGATTTGAGCTTGGCCTTCAACTTAGTCTTCTACTCAGCGGACTTTTGCTAAGTTCCTGCAATAAAAAATAAAAACTTGAATGTAACACAAACCGTTTGTCGTTTAAACATATAGTTATATTTTTAAATGAGATTATTTGATTTAGTTTTAAAACGCATATCGCAATCTTTGTGATCTATGTATATCATGTTTTGTTTGTTTATATGGTATGTATATTTATGAACTAAAATGTGCTGCTCTTCATTCATTCCAATCTTCCTCGTTGCGTCCAAATTTGTACACCAGACTGGCAAATAGTATAAATACATTCTGCAGCAGCAACGCCACACCCAGGCTGGTGTCCTTTTTCTCTGCAAGAAAGATTAGAACAATAAACCAATTGGAAAACTTCAGCTCAACTGCTTTCTTACCGTTGTTTATAAAGTCATCAACCATTACCCAAATGGCAGCTATGATGGACGCAAAGCCAATCACAAAGCCAATCAAAAGCCATATTTTTGCGAACCTCGCTCCCGATTCCGATGCGTTATCTTCGGAAATCTACAAACAAAAACAACAATGACTCATGTTTCTTTGTACATATATATAAATATATATGTATGAATATATCAGTATAGCAGTTAACTTACATGTTCGCCTTTAACTGTATTTATCATGCATAAGCTAATGGTACCAAATATACCTATAAATACATGTCCTGTCGTTATCTGATAATGGCTATCTCCTGCCATCGCATCGATTATTATCCACCACCCTGTGAAGAACTGCGGCAGCAGGAGCAAAAAAAAACATTTTTAAGGCATTGCGCATAAGGTTCGATTTGATGTTATGCTCACCAATAATCCTGCCGCCAGGGCGGAATTCTTGTTTCTTGATGTTTCCGATGTGAACCAATCCTTAACATTATCGAGTAGACCCATTGTTAATTTTATTTAGCTTAAGAAATGTTTGGCTGAAAAAGTGACGATAGACTTGTCTCTAGAAGGTGCACCTGCACAATGTATCGAACCAGTCGACTTATCGCTCTTTTTCGATAAACGTTAAACAGCTGCTTGCACAATCATGTGTGCAGCCCTGTTCACAGCTGTCACTTCATGAAAGCAGGGCTGCCACATTTGGTACAAATGTACCGAAACTGGCGCCTTGTTATTATTTTAATTATGGTTAATTTCATAACTATTAATTTAATAATAATTTTGAAAAATGCGTAAATTCGTTTATTTTTTCATCGTCCTAAATAGCACTGAAAGTTGTTCTTGGATGACTTTTATATAAGTTTTCTCTCTCCTACACACGTTTTTAATTTTGTTTATTACTTGAAATCTGTCCTATTCTAAGTTCCACATTAGATTCCGTTTCACAAATTGGTAGCATATCTTAATTGTCGTCTAAACTTATATGAGCGTACATGATAACTAAGAATTTTAATTCCATCCTGCTTCAAAGAGTACGCTACACACTTTTCTGCGGAAGTGATTCGAAAGAGGAATTCAGAACAGGCCTGAATATATTTTATGCGATAGTTAATGTATTAGAAATGGAAAATGAACAATTTTTCATATAAAGGATTTAAGTGTACCAACTAATTGATAATGTGCCAGTTTTGGTACATTTGAACCAAATGTAGCTGCAGCCCTCGCGCAGTTGGCAACTCTGTCTTCAGCACGTGTAGCAACAAGCGGCATAAACAATATTAATTGCATAAAAAAATGAAGAAACAACCAGAACAGAGCTCCACAGACGAGGAAGAAAGCATTGCAGATGCAGAAGAATGCAATGAAGAAGAGACGAGCATCGCAGACGAAGAAGAGAGCAATGCAGACGAATCCGACGACGAGAGCGAATTGGACTTGGCAGCCAGTTCGACAGAATCTGATGACAGCGAATCGGAGGAAGCCAACGAGACTCCAACTAAAACCAGGGCCGAAATCATCGAAGAGCAAATTCACAACAAATATGAACAGTTAAAGGGTACTCGGCTGTATGTGCGCTTTCCAGCCAAGCTGCCACTGGAAGAGGAGGCATTCCAGTTGAAGGTGAAATCGCTGCATGAGCTGATAACCAAGGCAGCAAAGCCACGTCAAAAGCATGCACGCTTTTGCCTGGTGGAATTCAAATCGCAGAATGACCGGGATGCGGCATTGAAGGACATTAAAGCTTCAATTGAAAAGGATGCAGCATTCAAAGGCATCTTTGTTTCGCTGCCCAAAACTGATTCCGATGAGTTTGTCAATGAACTTGTTGCACGCAAGCAACAATCGCTGGAGAAAAAGAAATCGAAATCCTTATTAAAGCGAGCCACCAAACAAATGCAACGCAAGGAAACCTTCACCACATCGGTGGTCATCACCAATCTGCCCAAAACCGCCTCCGTAGCCCAGGTGCGCCAGTTCTTCGACAATGCCATCGATATTGAAATCAAGCCGGGCAAGGGCAAGTTCCGTGACTTTAGCGCTGCAACTCTCACCTATCCAACCACCTATGATGCTCGTAAAGCCCTCAAGCAGGATGTCACCATTGGCCATAAATTGTTGCTGCGTTTCAATACACAACAGAAACGACGACCCAAGAAGAACTTGAAACGAAAGGCGGCTGGCGAAAAGGTTCCCACACTGGCAAAGAATGAGAAAGTAAAGAAACTTGTTAGCGCTGATTAGATTTTAGTTGTTATATCAACTATTTTAGCATTATCTATATCTAATATGTATCTACATTTTTATAAGAACTGATTAAGTGTTCAATAAAACTTGTTTGACCACAAAAAAAAATGTTACTTTTAATTCTTTTTCTAGACTTTAAAATGTCATAAGGTGGTCAGAACTGTATCTATTTGCAGGTCTTGATTGACTGGAATTGACTGGATCTGAATTGAAATTGATATGCTCATTATATAATCTATAGCTGCCTTAGGAACAATGGGTTAATAATTAAATTTTCATGGCTGCACGATGAAGATATTTCTTGTTAACTATAATGAGAATAGTTTTCCAGAAAATTACTTTTGATTTGATGATAATGACACAACTCCGATACTTTTTGATATAGTATTTTTTCCAGACTGTTCTGACGGCCCGCAGCAAAAAATGACTTATCAATTTCGTTAAAATTGCTGTCAAAATTGAGACCCGGCTTTTTCTTCTTATCTTGAATAATGGTTTCACGTCTTACAAACAAGAAATGTAATTTTTTTAAATATTTTTATTATCGTACACGATATACATACATACATAGATTTAGGTATTCTTTAATAAGCCGGTTGAGTTTTACTTGGATATACATAAGTTGTTTATTAAGCCTATTATATATATGTAATATTTTATGAGATTATATTGTGCACAGGGGATAAGGAATTCGATTTCTAACAATAAGTGTGCTAATTTCGGATAGATGATTCATATGTGTTGTTCAAATTTAAATAGAAAATATTCAACAATCGCAAATATACATACTATGTATAACTCACATTTGTTTTGGTTCCAACAGGACCTGCTGATATATGCATAAATATATATATATATATAATAAAGAGGACTTTCAGGCAAACGCATTTGTTCGAATGTATATCATTTTGTATATATATAGCATGCCCCCCCCATGTCAAACCGTGTGCATCTGTTGTTTTCTCTATTGATTTTTCTGTTCTTTGTTCGCTTTGCAAATAATGAAGACAACTTTGACACGGACGAAGCAAATATCAGAAAAAAGGTAATCAGCATTATATAATATATATATATATATATATATATATATATGTATAATCGAAAAAAATGCATAAAAATGGAATTAAAAAGAAACGCGGTTTAGATTTGTCGACTTTTGGTTTTTGTGTATAGCTCTTTCAAATACTCGTGTAGTTTAAACACATATATATAAATATGCTTAGATATATATGAGTTTCCTTTTTAATTGTTTTTAACATTTTTTTTTTTTGTAAATATAATAAAAATTTATATCTGCACTTTCTCTTTCTTTTTTTTACGTTCTTCACCTTCAACTTCTGAACCGTTTCCAATCGGTTTCCTTTTTCCGTTTTCTTTTCCAAGCAGTCTCACATATTTACTGTTATTGTAGTACATACGTTCATATTTAGTTTTCATTTTAACATATTCATACGATAAATACATACATATTATCATTATTATTATTATTATTATTACAAATTTTTCTTTTCTTTCTTTTTATAAGCTTTAAGGGCATTTCTCATATTTAATAAGGCGTTGGAACATCCGCTGAATTCGCTGATTAAAACCGTTCAGCAAAACTCGTGATTCATTATTTCAGATTCATTAAAAGCCATTTAAAATGTATGTTTATATAATATATATATATATATAGCAAGTATGTATATAGCTGATAAGGGAACAATTTTGCGGAGCCTGCGTTAAGAACTGTATAAACTGTTTTGTAAAGTTTAGAGGAAAAATCTTTTATAGAGTTTTTTTATCGGGGCTCTTTGGATAGTTTTTGTTTGTTATGTATATTTTAACCCCCGAGATAATTTACGTGTGATGCAGCAGCCGATCTCTGGACGATGGCGAATCATTTTGGGGTATCGAGCCGACCAACAGATGACCAGGCGGCGGAGGTGGTGGCGGTTGCGCAGGCGGTGAACGCAACGGTATCGATGGCTGAACAAAACGCACACGCTCGGCATCCGTGGCGGCATTGTTCGCATTCGCTGCTGCTGCTCCTAATGATGATGATAATGATGATGATGCACCGGCTGCTGCATTAAACGCCGATGTAAACGCTGTGGCGGCTCAAAGTGTATGGTAATTACGCTCATTGCGTGCCTTGTAGAATTTATAGGCAACCAAACCGATGGCCAGCAAACCCAAAGTCAGCACAATGCCACCAATAAACGACGAGCCATCAAAATGGCCACAAGGCACCGGCTCCGGCTTGGCTGTGGTGCTTGTTGGTGGTGCCTGAGTAGTTGTTGTTGTTGTGCTATTGGGTGCTGGTGTGGTTGGTGTTGGTGCTGGTGTTGTTACTGGGGTTGTTGTTGTTGGTGGGGTTGTTGTTGTAGGTAGGGTTGTTGTGGTGATTGGAGATGGTGTAGTTGTTGGTAGAGTTGTTGTGGAGTTTGGAGATGGAGTGGTTGTTGGTGGTGTTGGCTTGGGCGTTGTTGGCGTGATTGGTGGCGTTGTTATTGGTGGCTCTGTCGGCTTGTCAGTTGTTGTTGTTTTCGCATCCGTTGTCGGCACTGATACAGTAGTGACCGGTTCCGTAGCACTAGGTGTTCCATTAGCTATACAAAATATAAAAAAACACATACACATACAAGCATTTATAAAGTAATTCTAGTCAAATGTATGTTTGTATCAATAAGTGTTTAAGTAGCTCAATAAAAATGTACTTTTGTTGAAATCTTCTTCAATTACGTTTTCTACCATATGCATGTACATCCCCATATTCCCCACACACACACTTGCATACATACAAAGTGCAGTGCTGTCAGTTTAGCCATTTTCACGGCTGTTCTAGCTATTTTGAAAAGTCTAAATGGGAAACTATTGAATCTAGCAGATGCCTGTAAATCTGACTTTGTCTTTCTTTAACAAATCAGCTCATTTTTAGCTTTTTACAGATTTATACATAAAAGCAAACATTTCTGAACAAGTGTAACTTTTATTATCTTAAATTTTATGGAATAGTTAATATTGATCAAATTTTTAATATTCACTAGTCAATTTAGCTATTTTTGGTTATCAATAGTTGGCAACACTGACAAAGTGTGGCATTTAAAGATTCCAATACACACATACATTCACTGCAGTCACAAACACTTACACATTTACATTTACATGCACACACACACATACATAAATGAATGAATTTCGTTGTGGCAATATTCTCTGCTTACCTTCGTCTCCAACGCCGCCGACAGCCGCTGCCCCCTGACAACGATTTGAAGCAAACAGTCCCACGAACAGACATAATAGCAAATATTTGGTCTGCAGCTGCATTTTGTTGTTTATTAATCGTTTTTTTTTTTTTTTAATGTTAAAATTGCACGGATTCCGCTTCAGCTTGTTTACTTCCTTGCGTTTTTTTTCGAGAACTCTCGCCTCTTTCGTTTGACGTGTTTCAGTTGTTGCTGTTGTTACACTACAACAACACAATACAAAAATTAACAAAAGTCGGTGAAAAACCCAAATTAAGGCTGCACTAACGCAATTATAGCCACTAAATACATATGTATTGTAAATTCGGCACAAGTGCACTTCAACAAAGTATTTATTATATATATATATGTTTGCTCTACTCACCAACAAAATCGGCAACGCGCAATTAAAGAATGATTAATAAAATCCAATCGAACGAACCTCGAACAGATTTTTTTAGTGTCCACAGCGCAGGGTTGCTTATTACCGCAATACCGATTTCGTTCAGCTTATCGATAATCGATTGTATACCTTAAACATTGCTCACTTTAGCGAACTAGTTTATTTTATCATTAATTTTGCTCAGCTGCTAATCGAATTTAAAATTTGTTAAATTTTGAAAATAGTTTTCTTAAAATGTAGTTAGCCAGAAATAAATAATAGTAACTTTTGAGCTTAAAACTTTAAAAATTCTTGGAAATGTCGGAATTAGGAACTTGCTTACAATGTAAGTAGCTTAAAAAAATGAGTAGTAAATATAATAAATCAAAAAATCCTAATCAACTTAATTATTCATGAGAAGTTCTGTAAACTACTCCTTTGTTCATTTTCAACCGCTTGCATCACTTTCAGCTAAAATGTTTTGGTATTTTAATGTAAAATTAAACATAAATCAATAACAAACAAAACAAAAGCGAGCTTCTGAAAAAAGAGCAACTGATTAATTAAAAATGAATCAGTTCAATGAACATCCTTTTTTGTTGACTCACTGATGAACAACACTGCATAGCTGGTCACACTGCTTACACACACTGACTCAGACACTGGCGTTTTTCCATAGTGTTTTTTATGGGAGCGGATTTAGATAAAAATACGAGTTAAAATCGTGCAATAACCAAAATGACATCTTACGTACGGGCCATGTACGATTTCTCCGGTGAGCCTGGCTCATCGGAACTATCCATTGTCACCGGAGACATATTAACTGTGACGCGGAGCGATGTGGGCGAAGGTTGGTGGGAGGGCAAAAACAGTCGAGGCCAAACTGGGCTCTTTCCAGCGGCCTACGTGGAGGTAATGTCCGCCGCCGAGGCACGCTCCTTTACTACACCGGAGACAAGTGCATCGCCGCCAGCAACGGATCCCTTTGGCAGCATACCAGCAGCGCCCAGGTATGATCCAACACCGGATGGCGACGATGATAGCATTTGGTCGGATAGCGATGACAATGAGACATACTCGGAGATAGCGCCACCAGGTGGCACCCGAGCAGCCGTAGGCACAGCACGCGCCAGCGGCTTATCGCATTCCAACAGCAATTATGACAACAGACATCTACCTGTTGCGCCCAACAACAACGATGATGGCATCTCCTTGAGCTCTGCCGCACTTGGAGGTGGCACCGTGAAGAAAGGCATGTTTGCCAAGAGCTCCGATTCGTACATACTTGGTTTGTCCAGCACCAAGGAGAAGATACCCGAATGCGAATTGGCGTATATAACGCAACTGGAGGACTCCATTTATCAATGGACACAAAGTCATTCACCCTACTCTGTTATTGTCGCCAGTCCTAAAAAGGAATCCAAATTCAAAGGCATGAAAACGTTTATTGCCTACCAGCTGACGCCTAGTTTTAATAATATATCCGTGAGTATTTCTATTATTTATTGTTACTTTTGTTATTCGCCATCGATCAGCGCCTATTCTTAGATAAACCCTTTATCTTGTAAATGTATATGTGTGTGTTGGTGCTTACTGTCAACACTGTGCAACAAGATTTTTACAGTTGCAGTTTCTTTAGCATTGTTCCAAATTCTAATCTTTCCATTTAACAACATTTCACACTATGCAACCTAATTTTTAATGACCTAGTTTTTTTTAACTTTTTTTGTTAAATTTTTATTTTATTATTCAGGCCTGTTTTTATTTTCGATTCGTAGCAAAATATTCGGAATCGAAATAAGAAGCTGTTCCGAATTCCGAATTTGGTTTAAAAGGTTTTGCTTTTTAGACAGTTAAATGAAAAGTTTTCGAGCTTATCTTTAAAAAGGAAGATCGAGGGCTTATATATTCGAAAATAGGAACACAAATTTAAAAACAATTCGGATTGAAAATAAAACAACATTTCTCAATTTGTTTCGAAAATTTGTACAATTTCCCTTTCTGTCTTATAAGAATATTTAATCCTTTTTTAGTTTTTATAACTTTTATTTGCTAATATGAAGGAAATTTTAAACGAATAACTAAATTCATTAGTCCGTTGGAAAACTTTCACTAACTTTACCTTTGAAATTGAGCTAGTGATTTGAATAGTAGCCTAGAGGCAGGTGAAAACAATACGCAATTCGAAATTCAATAACGTATGTAAATCAAAATTGGGCAGGCATAAATTTTATTATTTTTTTGAAATAAGTAAGCTTCTATGATATTGTTAATATAAACCAGGAACCGCAAACAATGATTATTTGGTAACTTTAATGCAATGCCATGATTTATTGTGTTACTTAAAAATAATGATTAAATTTGAGTCTCAATTTATTACTCAAAAACTATGATTCATTTTGCGTTTTATCTTAATAATTATAATATAAAAGTATTTAAAAACAAATCTTGGGCAGTAAGGATTCTTTTTGAGTAAAAAATGTTGTCAAAATCGGACGCCTATATTTAATAGCTGTCATAGGAACAATCGGTGAAAAATATAGTTTTTACATGGAAAACTTTTCTCCACGCAGAACAAAACTATTCTATCTTGTTGTAATAAAACTAAAATTAATTATCCTCTTTAGATAATGAAAGACAATGGGAACAACATTTTGTAGCACAGTGTTAATTGGCTGTGAGTCGTAGTCGTATTCGAAGTTGAAGTTGTGAGTTCAATTAGGGGCATGCCAAGGGGCATGCCAAGGGGCAGCCAACGCAGCTGACCAACTGCGATGCAAATCAATTATTGTCAGAGTGTGTGTGTGTTCTTGTCTGTAGTGTTTGTGTGGCTTTGTTGTTTGCCATTTAAAACATGACTCAGACTCTTCTGCTTCTGTGTCACATTTCGAAATTGAATTTCTATCTAATCTGACTGTCGTTTTCCTGTCGCAATATTTTCGAACACAGGTGTCGCGTCGTTACAAGCACTTCGATTGGCTGCACGAGCGTCTGGCGGATAAGTTCTGTTTGATACCGGTGCCACCGTTGCCGGATAAGCAAATCTCTGGCCGCTATGAGGAGCAGTTTGTGGAGCATCGTCGGGTGCAGCTGCAGGAGTTTGTCGATTGGGTTTGCCGCCATCCGGTTATATCGAAATGTGAGGTTTGGTATCATTTTCTTACCTGCACGGATGAAAAGGTCTGGAAGTCGGGCAAACGGAAAGCCGAACGGGAACCCTATATGGGCGTCAACTATTGTTTGGCCATCTCGCCGCCCGACAAGAATCTATTACACTCCAAAGTGGATGCACAGCTGGAGAGTGGACAACAGTTTATACATACCATGGATGTGGCTATACGCAATTTGAATAGCATTTCCAATGATATGGCCAAGCGTTCGCTGGGCCAAAGCAAAAAGGAATTCCAACGCATTGGTGATGGCCTCTCCGATCTGGCCAAATCGCTCTCCATCGATGAGCGACGCGCGCCCACGCGCAATGGTGTTCCTTTATCCGAGAGCGTTGGTCGCATTGGCGGCATCTATATTGGCGTTGGACAAATGTTTGGGGATCAGCCAAAAAACGACTGGATACCGCTATCCGATCGGCTGCACATCTATAGGTGAGTTAAAGTTTGAGCACTAGGCAAGCTGTAATTTTCTAGAAACTATAAATCGAAACTAACTCACATTTTAATTTCTACAGAGGCGTGTTGAACTGCTTTCCGGACATCTTCTCCACGCACAAGGGCGCCATACAGAAGCGCAAGGACTGCGAACGTTCCACCGCCGAGGGCAAGATGAGCAATGCCCAGCTGCAGGATGTGAACAGGCGCACAGATGTCATCTCCTATACGGTGCTAGCCGAGTTGACACATTTTAAGAACGAGCGGGATACGCATCTGAAGCATACACTCAAGACCTTCATTGGCGAGCAGATCAAGTTTTATCAGTCGGTTGTCGCCCGACTCCAAGAAGCCCATCGTCAGATTGAGTAGCCTTAATCCTGGTGCCTTTTGCACATTACGGCTGGGAGCACATAAGCACACATAAACGTACACACTACACAATAAACATAGCTGAAAACATTCGCACGCGCGCATTTCAAATGCTTTAAACAACAACAAAAAAAAAACAAAAAACTAAAAAAAAACAAGCAACAAAAAAATGCAACTCCTTTTTTAAATTAGTTGTGGTTTTAACTAAACGATAAAATTATTCAATAATATTGTTTGTAAGTAAAAAGTTGCATATTTATACAGAAATTAACAATTATATATCTATACACCGAAATTAAAATATATAAATATATATTTATACAAACAAAAAATTAATGTACAATTATATATTACATATCTGGGTGGCAACCCTAGTGGGTGATTAATATTTGAGATTAATCTCAGGCTTTAAATAGAAGCCAAATAATTACAGCATTCAGTTTTTAAGTTGAAGAAAGTATTATAATTTTCTTACGAAATGTGTAACGCATTTAAGGAGACGGCTCCGACCCAATTATTAAGTATATATATTCTTGTTCGGCATTAACAGCCCAATCTAGAACTAGACATTTTCAACGATCCATCAATCTTTTTGTTCTATGTGAACTAGTCTCCCATTGAAGCTATCTTCATGAAACTTGGCATAGATGATTATTTTAGCTGCAAGCAGTACATATGTGTGTCAGAATCGGCCGGATGAGACCCCTATAGCATACAGTTGCCATAGGAACAATTGCTCGAAAAATTAGTTTTTGTATGAAAAACTTTTCTATTTCTTGAGTAATCTCAACAAAAACTCGATTGTTCTCAATTTTATTATGTTCCACAAATGCTGACTAAGTTTTAATTAAATCGGACGATTGTATCTTATAGCTGCCATAGCTTTTTGCCGAAGATAGCTTTTCTTCTTTTTCATAATCTGTCTTCCATAGGTTTCATTTGATATTATGCATTTCTGAAAATAATAAAAAGTTTACTTTTATTTTTGTAGGATATATAGATACTAAATCAATTGAAGTATTTAGGGAGTTTATTGTCTTTATAATACCATACCAAATGCGATTAAAACAGACGTTGATATTTGCTATTCTGTTTGCCTTTATCAGCGAAATTCTCTAAAAGGTTTTCTTTATTTTTCATTTTCATTTTTGCATTTGCCATTTTTCTCATTATAAGATTTTTGTGATTTTCTTGTGTTGTGTTTTTTGTTGTTTGTCACTAAAACATAAATATGTAATGTAAGAAGATTGCACATTTTGTTTTTTTTTTTTTTTTTTTTTAAGGGATTCGGTTTTTGTTTTCTCGTATAAATAATAAGCATAATAATGATATATAATATAAAAGGAATAACTAGTGAAAACAATAAACCATATTAGCTTTGCTTTTTTTTTTTTGTTTGCGGAATGAATATTAAATTATTTGTTGCCTTTTTTAGCGCTGCGTTTCGAAGGATACTTTAAAGGAGCAGTTGCTGTGGGGCAGTTTTAGGGTTGGTCTAATGGGTGGGTTGTTTGGGTTGACAGTTGTGTGGGGCTAGGGAGAGAGGGAGGAAGAGATTTGGGGCTTACTAAGTGTAATACATCTAGATAAAAACGCTATATACACACACACGAGTTAATAATAATAATAATAATAATAATATAACGCAGCTTGGGTTAACAATAATACAATAATTAGGTTTTTTTTTTGTTTTTCTTTTTTTCTTGTTACTTCCATTTTGCCTCTGCGCACTTTCGCTTCTATGTTTTTTGTTTTTTGTTTTCTTTTTTTTTCTTTTTCTGTTAACAAACTACCAATAACAAATTTTTACTAATTCTTTTTTTACTTTCTTTGCGTTTTTTGTTTTGTTTTTTAATTATTGTTGCTTTCCGGTTACCTTGTTGTTGTTGCTGTGTTGTTTTCTTTTTTTTTTTTGTTTGTTGTTTAAATTAACGGAAAATAATCCTTAGCAATTCCTTTGTTTTTATAATAAAATGTCCTATACTTTCTGCCTCTATATGTTAGTTTAGATCGTATAGGTATATTTTATATATATAGTTATTATTATGTCTATATGTTTTTGTTTATGTTAATATGCAAGTGTTTTGGTTATATGTGTAGGATCCTTTCGATCCGTTGCGATCTTAAGTTCTATATAGCTAGCCATAGTCGCCGGCATAGCGTCCATGCTTGTTGTGATTGCTGCTGCTGCTGCTGCTGCCGCCGTGTGCTGATGCTGCTGCAGCGGCGGCTGCTTGTGCCGCCTTCTCTGCGAGCAGCGCTGCCTTTTGTTGCAAGTAGGGATTAAAGTGTTGCATGTACATGGAGGCAGCGGCTGCTGCCGCATAGTTGTTGGCATAGTTATTGCTGCCGCGTTGATTGTTGCTGTTGTTATTATGATGATTGCTCCATTGCTGTTGTTGTTGCTGTTGTAGTTGTTGCTGCTGTTGCAGTTGTAGTTTTTGATGTTGATGATGTTGCTGTTGATGTTGCTGATGTTGCTGTTGATGTTGCTGCTGATGTTGCTGTTGATGTTGTTGCTGTTGCTGCTGCTGTTGCCAGTAGCTCTGCTCGGCCAAGTAGTTAGCATCAGCAACAGCTGCTGCATCATTCTTTTGATACAGATAAGAGTTAAGCAGCGGATTGCCTTGGAACATGTTCTCATAACAAAATTTATTGCTATTGTTGTTGTTGCTAACAGCGGCTGGTGCAGCTGACAATTGCTGCTTGCTTGTTGCTGCTGCTGTTACATGATAGCCGCAGCCATTGCTGTTGTTATAATCATGTTGCAGCTGCTCTTCATAGCTGCTGCCGGCTGTTGCTGCCACTGCTGCTGCTGCTGGCTCCTTGTGAGCCCGGCTTGACTGTCATTCGCCAGTTGCCGTCACCGTTGTCCATTGCCAGGGGCTGTTGTAGCCCTGCTTAGGATTGCTTTGGAAAATTGTTCAATTAACATCAATTCAACATATTTAAAGTTTTAAATATTTACCTGCCAAAAAGCGGATGCCACAGGGCAGAGTTGGCATCCATGCTGCCACCAGCAGCTGCAGCGGCGGCGGCTGCTGCAGCGGCAGCTTCCAAATGTTGCTGCTGTTGGTGTTGCTGCTGTTGATGTTGCTGTTGTTGCTGCTGCTGCTGCAGCTCATGTGCCAGCATGTTGCCACGCTTGCGCTGCTGCTGCTGCAGCGTTGCTTTGCCCAGATCCTGATTGCCATAAGAGTTGACCAACTTGCTGCTGCGCAGCTGGCGTCCTGGCAAGGATTGCTCGTGTGGCATTTTTAGGAGCGAGTTGCCGCGATAGGGCACATTCAGCAAGGATACAACATCGCGCTCGGGCTCAAGCAGATTGGATAGAGATTTGCAGGTAAGACGCGGCTTGTGCTCCGCGGGTGGCGTTGGCGTAGCAGCAGGCGTAACAGCAGCAGCAGACGCTGTTGTTGTTGCTGTTGCAGTTGGAGCTGCAGCAGCAGCAACAGCTGGCTTGGGCGGCTGCTTATTAAAGTCGCCAAGCAGCAGGGGCGTGGCATCTGTATCGCGTCTGGCACGTTTGTGTTCCTGATGATGATGCTGTGCTTGGTCCTTGTGCAGCTTGGGCGATTGCTGCTGTTGGGATTGCTGTTGCTGTTGTGATTGTTGCTGCTGCTGTTGGGATTGCTGCTGCTGTTGTTGGAGCAGTTTCTGCATAAAAGCCAGCTCCATAGGATTATTAAAGCCATTAAATACAGCCGGAGCAGCTGTCTTCGGTGCAGGAGCAGCAGTAGGCTGATCCTTGCTAGGTTGCTGCTTCAAGCAGTGCTTGTAGAGCTCATCCAAATGCTGCAGTCCAAACTGGCTGTTGTAAAGCGGCAGCAGATTGCTCATAAACTTGCGCTGTATGGCCAAAGGATCCTTCATCGTCTTGAAGAACTCCTGCGATAGTTGGCCAAAGTAGGGCAGCCAAAGCATCTGCTGCAGCAGAGCCAAAGTGGTGGCATTCAGTTCCGTGGACATGCTGGAGTCGGCGGCGGGCGAGGCTGCAGGTGGTGCTGCGTTTAAAGTGGGCGTGGCAGCGTTTGCTTTAGGCGGCAACTGTTGCTGCTGCTGCTGTGTGGATTTATGAGCAACTGCAGCAGCAGCAGCAGACTTGAGTGGACTGCGTATGCGACTGGGACTGAGATTAAGATTAAGATTGGCGGCTGCTTTGCTGCTGGGCAGCTGCACCAAAGCGGTGGGCAGGGGAATGGGTTGGGGCACGGCACAGGCATGGGCATGGGATGATAAAGCAAGTGAAGCCGCCGACTTGGACTGCTCCGTCTCGTTCTTGAGTATGGCCTCTAACTGCTCCATGGTGACGACCAATATGTTGGGATTCTGTATGATCTCCGGGTAGGCAAATGCCTCCGGCAGACGCAGCTCCGGCCGTGTGGTCAGCAGCAAGGGTATCTCACGTGCGGGGGATGCGAGCACAGCGCCCAGACGATCCTTTGGCACGAGTATGGGATCGGGCACCTTCCACTGCGGATTACTGATGAGCATTTTGAGTTGGGTTAGCGCATCGGGATCTTTGTCCATTTTTATGGGCTTGGAACGCTTTTTCAAAGGCTCCGCCGACTCCGTTTCCCGCTCCAGCTCATCCTCATCATCAATGACCACCGTGTGCAGCTTGTCCAACTCACGAACCGATGACGCCTTGCCCAGATCCATAGGCTCCGCCTGCTGCTGCGGATTGCCATTCAGCTTGAGAAACTGCTCGAGTATGAGATGCTTGATAGTTTCCGAGGTAGTCTCCACCTCGGCGGGTATGCTGTTAGCAGGCAGCTGCAGCAGACCTGGAGATTTGGAGTTGAGAATGTCTGAGCTAGAGGTGACGGCGCATTGACTGCGAGATTCGGAGGGCGGACAGACCTCTTCACGCTTCTTGTAGCTTAAATCCTTGGGCGTTTCATCCGGCACAACAGTTGGCAGCGTTGGCTCCTGCTGCTGCTGCTTGGGTGCAGTTGGGCTTGCCAGCTGTTCCGCTGCTGCTTCGGCCTCCGCCTCCGCTTCTGGTTGCTTATCAAAGGCATCCATGGCCATAAAGAGCTCACCATGCAGGCCCTCAATCTCGCCAGCCTCATTAAAGCTCAAACATTTGGGCGCATCGCTGCTGTCCATGCCCAAAATGCTGGGCAACTCCTTGCCCGCCATCATATCGGGCACACAGAACGAGCTTAATCCTTCCTGCGTATGCTGTACCTGGTGCTGATCCCTTCGGTTCTCCTGCATCAGATTATTCTCGCAGCTGTGCATCATCAAGGAATCCAACAGCTCGACGCCGCTGCTGCCCTGATCGCTGCTGCAATTTTGCAGCAGATCATCTGCATCATCCAGCAGATCCTTCAGATTCTTGACATGATCCAGCAGCGGCTTGCTCGTCTCCACATCCTCATCCAATGTATGCTTAAGTGACGCCTCAGTGGCCGAACCCTTGGGCAGAAATAGACCCGTCATGGGGCACAGCTGCAATTCCAGTGGCGTGGGCGTGCGCGAGATTGTGGGCGTGGCTGCAGCTGAGCAGGAGGCTAAGGGCGAGATTGATCGCAAGCGTGTGGGCGTGGCTGCGGGGGGCGTGGTTGGTGGCGTTGGCGAGCGTGATTGTTGTTGATATGTTGGCGTGTTGGCATTGCTGTTGCTAATCTTGCTGATCTTGGCATCGAAGCTGGCTGGCGCTGCTTCCAACTGTTGCTGCTGTGGGGCCGCCGCTTCCAACTGTTGCTGCTGTGAGGCCGCCGGTTGCAATTGTTGCTGCTGTGCGGCTGCTGCTTGCAATTGTTGCTGATGTGCGGTCGCAGCTTGCAACTGTTGCTGCTGCGCGGTTGCCGCTTCCAGCTGTTGCTGCGCGGGCACAACGACAACATTCTCAATAACAGCAGCTAGTTGCTGCTGCTGCTCCTGCTGCTGCCGCTGCACCACAGTCCAATCGTGCAGCTGTGGCTGCGGCAACTCCTCCCGCTGCCGCTCCTGCTCCGGCTCAATTGATTGCTGCGGCATAACCACCTCTCGTTTAATCCTCACCAAAGGCGTTGCTGCACTATGAAAGAACTTGACAATGCGACTGGAGGAGGCATCGGTGCGTGGCATGGAACGCCAGCCATTGGTCGTCTTTGTGAGGCGTATGCGATTGCGTTTATCATAATCCTCGCAGCGCACTTCCACAATACGTGTGTCCTCCTGTTTGATCCACAAGAATATGGGTTGAACGCTGGGCGTCGTTGTTGTTGGAGCTGATGTTGCTATTGGCGTTGCTTTTGGAGTTACTTTTGAAGTTGCTTTTGATGTTGCTGCCAATCGAGCAGCAACTGTTGCTGCTGTTGCATTTGATGCGGTTTTGGTTTCCAGCTTCACTGCAGCCATTTTGGCTGCGTGCTTTTCTGGCTTTTTTGCCAGCTCTGTAAATGTTTCCGTCTCCTGTTGCTTTGCATTAGTTTCAGCTATTACTGCTGCAGCTCTTACTGCAGCAGCTCTAACTGTAGCAGCTCTTACTGCAGCAGCTTCCACTGCGGCTGATCTTAATGCAGCAGCTTCCGCTGCAGCTTCATCTAATCCTACAGCCGCTTCCACTTCAGCTGCTTCCCTCGCCGCAGCTTCCTCCATAGCAGTTTCTAATTCAGCAGCTTCTGCCTCTGCTTCTGCCGCAGCAGCTTCAGCTGCCGCTGCTGTGCTGCACTTTGGTTCCATTTTGATTTCACGCATTACATTTTTATTCATCCTCGGCGTATTGGCCACTTTCAAATGACCAAATTTCTGCTTGGCACGCGTACATTTGCCCCTTGCACCGCCTCGGCCGCGTCCACGGCGGCGCGTGGGCTCATCCTCGAATACCAGGAATATATCGCGTGCAATTTTTCGTCGCTCGGATTTTCTGTGGCTGACGGGTGGCGCAGCATCAAATTCCTGTTTAACAAATGCAGCAGCGCTAACGCCGAGGCCGCTGTTGCTGCAGTCGCTGCTGCTGGTGCTGCTGCTAGTGTTGTTGTCATGGTCGTGGTTACCGTTAATGTTAACGATTGCCTTATCGCCGTTGCCAATACCGTTAGCTACACATTCTACACTTGGCCTGCAAGTGTTTCTGGGCATTTTACGGCCGGCCGCCGGAGCACAAATATATTGCGTCCAATATTATTTAATTTTGTAAAACGATTGTCATTTTTTGCTGTTGCTTCTTTTTGTTGTTGTTGTTGTTTTATTTGTGTATTTTTGTTGTTGCTTGCGTTTTTTGCCTTTTACACCGTATGCTCTTTTTCTTGCACTTCGTTTCTTATTGGAAATTATATATTGGGAGCAGAGGCAGGCGACGAAATTCTTGTTGGACAGTGCTCTCTTTGCGCGTCTTCACTCTTCTTTATCGACCCCGTTGCAAGTCTTGCATTTTGTCGCTTTTTTCGCTCTTCCACCTTGCCACAGCTGCCACAATTTCCAATTTAGTTAACTAAACTTCACTTTATATGGTTCGCCTGTGCAGCTATGCGCTGTGTGTTTTACGTTGACAAAATCAATGAATTTTGTATATGTACTGCCTTTGCCTTTGCACGCAGTGTGACCGCCCACAATCCTGCTATCGATTACGATTATTATATCAACACACAATAGATGGCGCGCAAGAACTGAACTTCTTTTAATTTGAATTTATTTTATGAACTTGAATGTATAGTTGTTGTTGGCTGCATAGCGAAGCTCTGTAACATATATATTACCAATATTGCATTTAGTTTACTATTATTGCTTTTATTATTAACTTTACTACCTTTGCTTTTACAATAACATTACTTTTGCGCGCTGGACATTACAGCTGCTGTTGGACATAACAGCTGCTATTGGACATTACACCTGCTGTTAACGCACAAATCACTGCATTTCATGCATTTCAAACACTATTACTACAAATATTGAGAAAACAAAAACAATTCACAGCAGTGATCACAATATGCCAATTGGATCATTAAATTCCTTTAATGGAATACCCCTGTATTCAAACTAGAATCATTAGACTTGCAATCGATACATTATGTGTTTCTTACATGCCTGCTGCACATCGCTAGTCTTATCTTTGTTGTTGCGCTGCGTAGACGTGTGTATTTCGTTCGGATCGCCGCTCTTAATAAATTTTCTAATTTATATATATACATATAACATACATATGCATCTCTGAATCGGCATTGCACAGTGATATAAGTAAACTGCATGCGTAAAATTAATGTGTGTGTGTATGTTCGTGTGTGTGTTGTGAAATAAATACAAAATGGATGCAAGCAACGATGAGACGCTCAGCGCTCAACAACAACAACAACAGCAGCAGCAGCAGCAGCAAGAACAACAATACTACGAACATAGCTGGAAATCGGCCAATCATGGAAATTCCTTATCAGACAGCAGGGATTATGATACAAATTCAACGCGCACATCGCTAACGGGTTCGCCGCCAATAAGTGCGTCATCGCTCCAACTGGACTTTAATGGGTTTGAGGACAGGGCATTGCTGACATCGCTGCTGGCGCCAAAGCTAGATGCGGATGGCAGCGGCAGTAGCAGCAGCATATATAGCAGTCACAGTCAGACAACGGCTGGGGAGCAACAGGTGCTGCAACCAATAGGCTTAAGTTTAACACTTGAGGCGGACAATGTTGAGTTAGCGACAACAACAACAACTGTGACAACATACACATTGTTTGGCTCAGCAAACGAGCTGCAGGCAGAGACCCAAACGCAGACGCTGACGCCGATGCAGACGCTGACGCCGACTGTAGCGTACGCGAACGTTGACGTTGACAACGACAATGTGGACATTGACGACGCTGAACTGTTTACACTGAGACCTTTGACAAGTGCACCCCTGTTGCTAACCAGCACCACAACCACATCCACATCATCCTCACCCACACATCCCCACATAGACACATCAAAAATTTCACCAACGTCGCCGTCGACGCAATCTTCAGTACCGTTAATAGCGACTGTGGGTAATAATCTATACAATCTGGATAATATTTGTTTTACGTTGGAATATGAGTTTCAAAATCAAAAGCTCGTCCAGGTGCAGCCACCCACGGTGGTGTCCTTCAACATGCTACCAGCAAGCGAAGTGTCACCATCAACAACAACAACAACAACAGCTGACAGCAATAATATGCAGCAGCAGAACAACAACAACAATGCAACACCATCCACATCAACTTCTCCTCCTACTGCATATGTCACTCTTGGGACGAGGTAGTAAACACTTGCAGTCCACATTTGCATGCTGCTCAACACTGTCTGTTTGCTTAGCCTTTTAATGTTGTTGTTATTGTTATGGTTTATCTTTACTTTTGTTATTGCAATTTTCAACTGGTCATTTGTTATTCTTTTGTAGTTTGCTTATATTATGCTTTTATTATTATAAAACGATGCAAGCTGCTTGCTGATCCCCCACTACCGCTCGCTCTTGGCAGCCTGCTTTGCATGCTGCGCAACACTGGCTTTTGTCTTTGCATTTGTTGTTGCATGTCTTTTTGGCCAGAGCTGTCGTTTCGTTCAGAACTAGTTCAGTTGAACAGCTTATTTAAATGAACCAATAAACTTATGCAGTGATTCATGAACTAAAGTGCTCATCTTCGTTTAAATGTAACTGAACTCGAGCTCACGGCTCAAAAATGAACTACTGAACTTGTTCCACAAATTGAACTAAAAGTCGCAGCGCTGCTTTTGCAATTGCTATTGTCATTAATTAGTGCTTTTCTTATGCTTTTGTTTTTTGAGTGTATTTTGAAATACTATAAGGTGTTGCCAGGTGTTTGTTGCACTTTGCTCCAAATCAAATGCTGACCCCCGCCCAGGGCTGAGCCCATGGCTAAATTTTCCACTGCCCACACACAACAAATATCTGCTGCATGTTTTTCTTCCCGTCTGCTCAAATGTGACGTGTTGTCTTTTCTTTTTTGCTTTTATTTTATGTTGCTTACCCAGAAACTAATTAGACCCAAATATTGGCTGTAAAAAGCTAAAGAAATATTTTTTTTGTTTTCTAAAATTTGGCAGATTTCAACAATTCCAATGTCCACTTGTCCACTTATTACAACGCGCGTCCGTTAAGTGTCCGAAATGCTTTGAATGTTGTTGCTAATTGCCTGATATGTGTTCGCCGGTGTTCACCCACCTCACCAACGCACACACTTACACATATGTATATGTTTGTTCGAGTATTTATGTATGTATGTATTTGATTTTTTGTGGCAATGAGAATGTAACGGTTCTTGTCGCTGCTGCAGCCGCTTGCTGCTTCTTGCTGCGCGATGATTGTATTCAAATTGTTTGTTTGGTCTAAAAATAAAAACGCCGATGAACGCATTTAGATTTCCCCCCACTACAAACTAGACACACATATATACATACTTGGTGTTTTTGAACACACAAGTTTTTTATATTTTTCCTCATATTCATTCACACTTGGTTTTAAATTAGCCGGTTTCGAGTATTGTGAAAGTCTATTCGAGAATATTCCATTAAGCGTAGCGCTAGATGAATATCGCTCCATCATTTAATTTGAGCTGTTAATTGTTTTTTTTTTTTCAAATCAAGCTTAAAACTAGACAACGTGCTAAATCGCATTTAGCATAAACTTTTAGCACATATATTTTTTATGTACATGCTATCAGTGGCAATAAAAAAAAGTTGAGTCATTGTTGGGACAGTTGTTTATTTTCAAAAACAAATGTTTTGTTTTCTTTGAAACTTTCCATAAGCCTGTCAAAACTGAATCGATTTTTATGCGATTTCAATTTGAAAATGCTTTTCTCAAAAATTTGTTAAAACTGTACAGCTATTCATGCGGAGTGTCATCTATTTTTGCTTGTCTCCGAGATTGTAAAATAAATAACTCTAAATTAGAGATGTAGACTTAGATCGATTGAATCTAAGCTTCGTAGTGAACGAAGCTCCGCATAATCGTTCTTTTGAGTTCTATAATCGTAAATTAGTCATTTGAGTCCCTTTATCGTTCAATTGAACTAATCAGCGTAGTGAACGAAGTCTCGCATAATCGTCCATTTGAGTCCCATACTCGTTCAGTAGACGTTTGAGTCCCTCTATCGTTCAATTGATTCGAGTCTCAAAATCATTTGGCAGTTCACTGTAGTTAGGAAATTAACTAGATGGAACTACAATGTGCAAAACTAATCTAGATCATTTTTAATGATCAACCAAATGCACTTTTGTCCTTCGGTTTGTGCTCTTTTATTTATTCAGTGAAAAAACAAAATCTTTTTCGAATTCAAAACAATTAATGAAATTGAATGATTTTTGACTATGTTGCTAGTCTTATTATTGTATGTAGTTGTTTTCATTTTTAGTACAATAATTTTCCCATTTTTTTTTTCTAATTTCTATTTCCCTCGCACTCACACCGCCATGCAGCTCCTTAACGTCTATACCACTCTATTTTTATCACTATGAGTGTTCACCTCAATCATATTTCTCATTTTTCAGCACTCGCGCGATATACATACAAGATTAGGGCAGGTTGTGGGGCAGGCAGGCAGGGCGGTCGCTCGCCAGCTGTGTCCGTGGCAGGGACAGCGTATGGTATTGGTTGGGTTAAGAGGCAGGACGGGGCGTAAAGAAGGGTGGAGGTCTGGGACAGTCATACTGCGCGCGCTGCCCGTCACTCAGGCGTTCAGTCGCCCACGCACTTGTTGTTTTTCCAAATTGAATAATTTTTGGCTTCTATAATTATATATATTTCTGTGTGTGTGTGTGTTTGTTTCAGTTTTCTTTTATAGTTTCGCGACGTCGTGTTTTGACCATGACAATATTAAATATTAATTAATCTGGTTATTAAAGCTTATAGGGGCTTCAACTAAACCAAATCTGTTGTTTTTTCATATATATTTTATTTTGTTCGCCTTTGTTTTTTGTTTGTTTCGGAATGAAGCTGTCAACTGTTTATTTATGAATATATTTTGCTGTTATTGTTTTTTGAATGCGCTCTAACCTCACTAATCTGTGCAATAAGCATATACATACATATACTTAACCGTTGAATCGTTCTGTTCACAATAAGTTAAGAGTTAATAAGTTCAGTTAATATGAATAGATCATCAAAATGAACGAGTTGAATAAAATGACCGGTACTGTTCATGAATGATGACAAACTGAACAAAACGAACGGTTTCGTTCATGAACGAATGAACTAATTGACTGACTTAGTTCACGAGTGTTCACAAGTGAACGACAAAAGTTATTCATCAATTTGAACTATAAATGGCAACTCTAATATACACATATTTGCATGCATGTGTTTGCCTGTATATAATTATGATGCTTAAATGTGTATATAATGTATGCAAGAACATTTTAACAGCCCACTGACACAAATAAAAACGCAGCAGCATTTCTATTTGTTTGTTTCCAATTGGCGAGATACAAATGTCGATAAACAATACAAACAATCGATAAACCATACATTGCAGTTATATCGAAGAGCAGAATGAGCCAGATGAAGACGATGAGCTGGTTCATTGCATACATCCAGGCGCCTTGCATAAGGACACCGATGAGGATCAACTGATGTCGTTGGCGTACGAGGTACTCAGCCCCCATTTCATATAACAACGCCTCTGCTCACACGCACAATCACGCAGAATGTGTTGTTTAACGTGTGCCGTAACTAACGATTGTAACGCTGCTCTTGCTTGTAGTAATCGAATAATCGGTAATCCAATCCTAGAGCTAGGCAGGATCCTCGTTGCTGCTCTCACTCGCCTAGGCGTCTAATCAATTTTGTTAACAAATTTTCGCATTTTAAAAACAGTCAACTTGGTGCGTAGTTTTAGTAACCCATTGATAAACCTTAAAACAAACTCTCTTCACTCTGCATGCATTATATATATATTTATTTATTGGCCGACTTACGAGTACATAAACATAATACATACCTAACATAACGACATAATGACGTTTTTTATCGAAAACCCACGATTTTGTACATACAATCTCAGTTACATACTTATCAAAACTATGCAGTTCATATAATAACTAATGCAATTTCTTTCGATCCAACCCCAAATCGCAGAGCTCAGACGAAGCTCTCAGCCGTTACAAATGCAACTATGAGAACTGTTATCGCAGCTACAGCACTATTGGAAATCTGCGCACGCATTTAAAAACACACACAGGTGAGTTAGATTGATATACATATACATAAATAAGCACACCAGCAATTGAACTACTCACATAATATAACGTATGATGATAATCTAGTTCGTGTGTTCCTCTGAGTCCGATTAGAGTTCGTTTTATTTATGTTGCATTTTAACTTTTATTCAAAATAAAAATTAAATATGTAGTTAATTGGGAAAATAAACTGTTTTAGCTAAAAAATAAAACTGACTAAACAAAAAACCAACTAGTTCGTTACCAAAACTTCGTCTCAATTGAACAGCAATGCACAGCTCCATTTATAAATATATAATTTTCTAGTATTTTATAGTAATGAGTACTTAATACTCAACACACTTTTGGTCACACTTTTTAAACATAAATAAAAAAAACATACATAAGCTCTTATTTCAAATATACATATACACGAATTATGAAGTTCTACTTCTTTTAGCATCTCTCACTTGTGTGTTGGCAAAATTAAGTATATCTAATTGTAAATCTATGCGTGCTGACTCGTCCACGCGGCTTAGAATGCTGTGTAGATATTTGTAGAAGGGATCTTGCATACCATCCACTTGGGATCCACATTGTGAATGATCCTCGTTCGTCTTCTTCTCCAGCACACTCTCCAGCTTACCCAATACGCGAAAGAACTCTGACTTTGCTTCAAAGACACTTTTTTGTATTGTGTCGCTGGGTGCATCGCTTAAAGCATCCTCCTCGTTTACGCAGGTCGCAACGTCATCCTCATTCACGGAGATCGTAACGTCATCCTCATTTACAGAGATCGTAACGTCATCCTCCTCATTTACGCAGGTCTTAACGTCATCCTCATTTACGCATGCCGCAACGTAATTCTCATTTGCACAGGTCGTAACGTTGTCCTCGTCTACACAGGTCGTAACGTAGTCCTCGTTTGCACAGATCGTAACGTCATCGTCATTCACGGGGATCGGAACGTCATCCTCCTCGTTTACGCAGGTCTTAACGTCATCGTCATTTACGCATGTCGTAACGTAATTCTCATTTGCACAGGTCATAACGTCATCGTCCTTTGCGCAGTTCGTAACGTAATCATCATTTACACAGTTGGCAACGCCATCCTCCGCATTTGCACAGTTGACAACGCCATCCTCTTCATTTGTACAGTTTACAACGTCATCGTCCTCAATGATCATAACGTCATTCTTATCAGAGCTGTTCTCAGACTTGGCTCTATCCAACTCGCTGGAAGAGTTGGGATGTAATTCCTCAACTACATATGCAACCTGGTTTCCGTCTTGTATATCCAAGAATAGCCGACTGCAATCCAAGTCGCTGCGACAAATATTTATTATTATTAAATTGGAGAACATAAAAGTAAATTAGATAGTATGTACTTACTTAGTGGAGCGTGGCTTTATGTGCTCCAGCAGAAACGACAGCTGATCATAATAGCCATAACTTCGAGGATCGTTGTATTTATATACGCGCACAAAACGATCACGCAGCGTTTTCCAGCGGCATTGGCACTGTTTAACTAAAAACAAATATAATGTTAAATTGATTGCAATTTATTTTCATCATGCATATTTTGCATATGTATGTGTGTGTGTATGTGTTTGTTTGTGTGCACTTGCCTGGCCAGCCGCATTCGGCAGAGACGCGCTCCCACGCCTTGTCCCTTTTTTGCCGATTGCGAAAATCGTTATTCGTTTTATTATACAAACAATTATGACGTTTGACACTCTCGATTAAAAGTAGCTCATGTTTGCTCATTATTGTGATTTGTTTGGGATAATGAAATTAAGTTTAAATAAACTTTTTGTTGACGCGTGCAGAAGCAGCGCTGCGTAGGACGCGTCGCGTATATGGTTGTTTATTTTTGCAACACTAAGCAACACTGGTAACTGAATTTAGACAGGGCTGTTAAACACAAACAGCTGATTGGGCTGGCGAGCGGCAAGACTTGTTTGATTTGAATTCAATTAAATTGTTAAAATTTTTAAATGACAATATAATGTTTGTTTATTAAGTTATTTAATGTTTGAGTATGGGCATTGCTTATTATTTTTGCTCATTTTTATTTGTATGTATGTATATGATAAGTCTAATGATTGTTCACAAAGTACTTTGAAGTCGAAGCTCGTATTTGGAAATGGGAACAGTTTTGATTATCAAATTGAATAATTTGTATTTTTTCAATTGCCAGGTGATTACAGCTTCAAATGCACAGAGGATGGCTGCAACAAGGCGTTTCTCACCTCGTACAGCCTGAAGATACATGTACGTGTCCACACCAAGGTGAAACCCTATGAGTGCGAAGTAAGCGGCTGTGATAAGGCATTCAATACACGGTACAGGTGAGTATTCTGCACTATCAGCTAACTAAATATATTGTCTAATCATTATATATATTTAATAGATTACACGCTCATTTACGTCTGCACAATGGCGAGACATTCAATTGTGAAATGTGTCAGAAATGCTTCACCACGCTGAGCGATCTGAAGAAGCATATGCGCACACATACGCAGGAGCGTCCTTATAAGTGTCCGGAGGATGATTGTGGCAAGGCATTTACGGCCTCGCATCATTTGAAGACGCATAAGCGCACGCATACCGGTGAGAAGCCATATCCCTGCCAGGAGGATAGCTGCCAGAAATCGTTTAGCACTTCGCACAGCCTCAAATCGCACAAAAAGACGCATCAGCGTCAGCTGCTCAACAAGGGTAAAAAGAAATCAAAGCGCGCACAGAAACTAAAGCAAGAACAGGAGCAGCAGCAGCAGTTGGAAACGGAACCGGAGCTTCCTGAGCTGCCACAAACAGACATGGTGCTGCTTAATCCCGGCAGTGAAAACTCAGAGACGACAAGCAATGACAGCGGCGTGGTGCTGCAGCAATTGTCCAATGTTTATCTGATGCCGGAAACATCGCAGGCTTACCCGTTATCCTATGCCGCCGAGGAGGAGCTGCCCATTCCCTGGATTGATGCTGGTGTGCTTATATCCAAACCCACCATGTCCATGGCGCCGTTGACCGATGCCTGTGTCGCATTGTCCACCGAAATGCCCAGCTTTGTGGATCTTAAGCCCAGTTTTGGGAGCGCTATTAGCGGACATATGGAGGCGACTCCGCTGGATGTGGAAATGTTGTCTACTATAGAAAGTGTTGCGCCTGACACGCCCACTTTGCCCACACTGGAACTGAATCAGCAGAACATCGATGAGCTACTCAAGGATGATAGCTATGACAATGATGAGGACATGGAAACCGAGTCCCTGCTCAACGACATACTCATGACCATTGACAATAACAGCGCACTGCTGCAGGCAACGTTGCATCAGGCGTCGCAGGTGCCAAGCGATGCATCCGGCCTGGTCGAGCTGGACATACGGGACAATAAGCCGACGCTTAAGCAGATTACAGCAGATGCGGGCATCTGTAATTGCACCAATTGCAAGTGTGATCAAAACAAGAGCTGCCACAGCGGCGACTGTGGCGCCTCAAACAAAGCCAGCGGTGACTGTGGTGCATCAAGCAAATCAACCAAGCCAAGCACAACAGTAACAACAAGCAGCTCCCATAGCATGGCAGGCGGCAAACGCATCTGTGGCACCGTTGCAAGCAAAAAAGTGAGTAGACGCGACGCGGAAATGAACCAAAACATTGAGGATGTTGCTTTGCTGCTGCAAAACTTGGCTTCCATGAGTGGCAACAGCAGCGCGGCTGGCGGCTGCTGTGGCGGTGGTGCTGCTGCCAAGTCGGTGGCAACGCCCCGTACTGTTGCTGCCGGTGGCTGTGGTTGCGCTTCGAATACGCCCAAGCCGGCGGCAACAGGCGGCTGCTGTGGTGGCGGTGCTGCTGCTCCAGCACCTATGCCACCTGCTAGCGGCTGCTGCTCCGGCAATAAGCCTCAACCAAAAGCAGCTGTTGTTGCAAGCGGCTGCTGCTCCGGCAATAAACCCCAACCAATACCAGCAGCTGTTGTTGCAACCGGCTGCTGCACGCCGCCCGCTCCAGTTGCTGCTGCACGCTCCTCTGGTTGTTGCTCCGCTAAAACGCCGCCGCCTGCAGTCATCTCGAGCACAGCGCCAACTAAGAACAACTCCTGCACCTGCAAGAGTCCTGCGGAGGGCGTGGCCAATGGCTGCTGTGTCGTCATCTGCATGAAAACGCTGCAAGCCTTGCGCAAGGTTCTGACACGCCGCAACCTCAACCTTATGCTTTGTCCACAGCAGAACTAAGCACAAAAGCTACAGCTTTAACCCAACGTCATCCAACGTTCAAGTGCCAAATCAAAAAAAAAAAAAAAAAAAAACAAATGCAAAAAAACCAAAGCTAAAAATATATACCATGTAACCAAGAGTATTTTGTATTGTGTCTGTGAGAAAAAAGTATTCCATGTAAAAATGAATATTATTGTTTTTGTTATATACACATGGCCTCTACCCAAGGATTCAAAAGATTCCTTGTATCGCCTAACTAATTTGTGCAATAAAACCATAAAATGCAAAACCCGCTCTGTTATCGTTATCGTTAAACTAAACCCAATTAAAACCGCCTTAAAAAAAAGTGTCTCATCGATCCCAAAACTTTGTTAAACTTAATTTCGCTTAAATGCTAAATATTACCTTTCCTTAAATATTTCAAATGTAATTATTTTTGTTGAGCTTGTGAATTGAAACCTATTTGAGTTGTTATTAAATCAAATCCTATTTGAATTGTTAGTGAATTAAATCCGCAAAATCGGCTTAAAATGCCACAGGCTTCAGCGAAGAGGAATCGTTAAATTCGTGCTTTTGGTACCCATTTTCGGTAAGATATTGCGAAAGTGGTTATTCCTTGTAAATGCCTCTTTTTACTTTAAGTACAATTTTACGGATTGAATTCACTTTCATTTGAACAAGAATTGAAAGGCAAGTTAGCATTGAGATAAAGTTTGAACCTTTAAAGAAATTTCAATTCCGCAAAATTTTGACGAAAGTAAATACTGGAAACGGTCTGAATATATTTTTTTGTACTGCTTTAATCTAACGCTAAAGAAGTTTGTTAAGAGGCACTTTCGGCACTTGAGATATTTACCCAAACAAATTTTCTATAAATTTAAAAAAACCAAAATTAACGCATTAAAAACATCAACTTGATATCGCTTTATATAACTACTTTATATTATATATACATATATATATTATGTGATATAAAACAATTTGTATAAAGTCGAATAAAATGTATAACTAAATAAGTTTGTTTAATAATTACTGTTGTTGCTGTTTGTTTGTTTTGTTACTATTGTTGGTTTGATGTACGCTTCGGAATGCAGCTTTTAGATTAGAATATAACTAAAATGCTAAATGAGAAAGCGTTCTTTGTCTAACGCCCTAACCTTTTATATATATCTCTTTATTTCTCTATAAATATATATGTATATGTATCTTTCGAAACTCTATCTCTCTAATCCTCGCCAGCTGGTATGGCTTCCTCTAGACGTCGCACGAACTTAACACGCAACTCCGTCACATTGTCGCCCTTCAGTTGATCCTGAAAATATAAATATATAGAGATAAAAAACAAGAACACAGCCAAAAAGTATTTCACACAACACACACACATAGATATAGAGATTGTGACTGCATTTGAATAATATATAATATCTATATATATATATATATATATGTACCTGAACAAACCAGCACTGCACCTCCAGCTGGACCATCTCAAGAGCACCGCGTATACAGCCGCTAAGTATGGCACTATAGCGCAAATTGGTCAAATCTTGTGGTAATTCAACAAACTCCGTCAATGGATTGGAATCAAAGAGCAGCGAGAACTCATCGGAGGCGGCCGACCAATTGGAAATGGTGGGCTGTACATTCAAATAGATGCGAAATCCTTGCTGTATGCGATCGGCTGTCTCGCGCATCTCCAGGCATCGTGGTGCGGATGTGCGTGCCAGGAAGTCCTCGATCAGACGCATGCCCATGTTATAGCCAATGCGTTCCAGCTGCTTGTTCACATCCTCGACGTTCTCAAAGTCGCGCAGCATCTGTGTGACCAGTGCGCCATAGGTGAGCGTTAGGAACTCCGAGTTCTGTGTGTGTGTGTACAACAAAAAAACCAAAAAACAAATGCAGTTTGAGAGCTACTTAACAATAAAACGATCCATAGAAGGAACGGAGACATTCGTGAATAAATGGCTGTTAAAATTTCCCCCAAACTTGGTGCGCTGTTAGACTGCATTAACAATCGTGGTGCAGAAAACACATTCATTTTATTTTAATTAGTAATTATTGTTGTACCCATAAGGCATTATCATTATGTGTTCATTATTATCATTTAAAAAAGTGATGTTAATGAACAATTTTTTCTTTAGGTTTGCAAAATGTAAGGGATATTGAAAAATATGTTCATTATTGAATTGAAAAATTGAAAAGCAATGCAAATTTGTTTATCTTTGAAATTTTCTATAACTTTAACTTAAGACGCTTTTCATGAAAATATAAATGCTAAAACCAAAATGTTCATTAGTTTTGAGTTTAAATGTAATGAAATTATTTTGGCTGTACCTATTTAATACAAATACATTTTCAATTCTAAAGAAATGTGCTTTTCATTATCATTACTTTTTCGAATGCCAATCAAATGACTAATGCATTACAAAATTAATTGTTCCCAACATTGTTAATTATTATGTAGGAGAGAGCCCTGAAATGCACACACACACATCTTTAAATAAATACAAATTTATTTTCAATTGTGTACAATCCAAAGATTCTTGACCTAAGCTTAATCTTAACATTAGATTCTACATAACTAAGTGCTATCTACAATAATCACCATGTCACAAAAATTTAGCTTTACGCCTGTGCTAAGGCTGAAATTAAAAATTATGATGCACTTGCGATGCCTAATGAAGAAAATTATAAATTATTTTCATTAGTTGCAACAACTGCAACGATTAAGTTTCGTTTTTAGTCTTAGCACACTTTTTGGGCTGTGACATAGTGTAAAAATATATATATATTTCAGCTGCAGCATTTTTATTCCGTTTTGATGGCAGTGATTGTTATGCTCGGCTGATGTGGTGCGATTAATTTGGGTGGTGCACGCGCCGTGCCACGGCTAAGCGTCGCGCCACCGCTGGCCGCCAGTGGCATGCCACCCAGGCCATCCAAACCCAACTGATCGCCCTTCTCCTGTGCCGAATGAAACCGACCGCCCTCGCCGCGTGCCCGATTCATGGCATGCCGATGACGAGATTCATGCAAATATTTACAGCGTTCCTTGGGTATGCGGGATTCGAGTTTAGCGCGCGCCTGTCGCCGGATCAGTATGCGTTTGTATTGCTTGGCATTCACATAGAGCGGCTCCTCATCCGCCTCACCCTTGGAGTTCTCATCTTCCTCGCTGTTCGTATTGGTGCCTGTGGTGCTGGTGCTGACATCGGCGCTGCTGGAATTGCTGGCGCTCGTTGTGGCTGCCACAGTGCCAGCTGTTGTTGTTTGCACCTGGACTTGCAGCTGTTGCGCCTGTTGTTGTTGCTGCTGCTGCTGCTGTTGCACATTGTTCAAGCCATTGTTGTTGCTGTTTTGTTGCAACGAACTATTGACAACATTAGCCGCCATTTGTGGCACCATTATAATCTGCTGCCCACCCGTGCCCTGCGTTTGATTGCCGCTCGGTGCGGCCGTTATTTGCACCAATTGCCCATTAATGTTAAGATAATGCGGCGCCGGCTGCGCAGCGACTGCAGCGGCCGCTGCTGCTGCCGCATTTGGATCTGTTGCTGTTAACGTCGGCATCTGATAGAATATTGTCTGTCCATCCGGCAGCTGCATCAGCTGCATTTGTGGCTGCTGTTGCGCTGCCGCCTGCAGCATTATTTGGTTCGCTTGCAGCGGTATCAACTGCGGTTGCATGCCCCCCGTCGCTGCCCCGCTGCCAACCGCCTGTTGCTGCTGCTGTTGGTTAATTATGATTTGTGCGGCGCCAGCCGGCAGCATTGGCATTGGTATCACTTGTATGCCTTGTCCGGCATTGCTCGCACTAACAGCTGCCGCTGCGCTGTTTACATTCGTGTTGTTGCTGCTGCTGTTGGTGTTGTTGCTGCTGTTGTTGTTGCTGGCGGCGGCATTTGCGTTGTTGTTGCTCATTCTTGCTGTTGTTGTTGCTGTCGTGCGGTTACTGCTAAAATGGTTATCCATAGCGCGCAGGTTGCGCTATTTTGTGTTTGTTCGTGTCCCTCTCACGCCCACAATTATACACTTTACTGGAAAAGCGAATGTGAAGCCGATTTTGAGGGTGGGTGGCACTTTGTTTCGTATACTTAGTTTAGACTACAGGCCAGAAACTAACCTTACAACTACAAAAACGGAGCGTGGGAGTTGGCTCCTGCTTTCAGTCATTTACTTACCACTTTCTTGGCGTCCACTCTGGCTGCTTGTCGCGACATTTTGGATCAATATTTGCGTTTATTCAAAAGAAATGCGTACAAAAATATTGTCGGAAACTTTTTTCTTCAGTGGTGGGTGTACTACACATGAACCAGCTCTGCGATATAACCATATTATCGATAGTTTGTGGAGGCTGTGCGATTGGCATAGCCAAAAGGTGTTTATTAAAACCTCGATTACACAAAATTAGTTGCATGCAACGTTTTTGTTTTCTTTTAAAAGTTACTGCTGTCATTTGTACTTTGCAAGCATATTTTCGACATCGTTTATATAAATTGTCAATTTTAATATAAAACCTTTAACCAATTCGTTCGCTTAAGTTTATTATTGGTGATAATAAAAACTTTATAACCATAAAAAGCACAACAAAGTTGGTCTATATGATCGACATGCATACTATCTTCTTCCCTAATCCGCAAACCAAAAGTTGCACGTATCTAAATACATCGTTTAAATTATGACCAACATTCCCCCGGCACGCAATGCGAATCATCGATAGTTTGAGGAAGATATGCGAAAGTATTTTTTGTTAATTTATATCGATGCAACGCCAATATGCCTAGTGCAGCTCTGCGATATATGCAAATCATCGATATACAAAATTAGTTTTTCGTTATAGCAACAACATTCCTAGTCCAAAGTGCAAGGAGCACTCTGATCTTGGGAAGCTGCAAGTAAAAGTGCGTCAAGAGTCAATAATATGGCTTCCACAGGCTTGCTGGTAGTGTCCAACATCAAGCATCTGGGCAAATCCTTGCGCAGCATTGAGAAATATGTAAACTCGCTATACATACATCTAAATGTGCCAACGACGACGACATCGCCGCCACCCGCTTGGAGTCGGCTTATATCACAGCTGTACGCGGATAGCAGCAGCTATGTTGGCAACAATGTGGATCTGCGCGTGCTGATAGCACCACTCCGACAGCCGAACGAAACCAGCGCTTTAAAGCTGCGTAAACCTGTGGATATGCTATTCTCGGATGCACATCATCCGGAACTTTGCGAAAGGCTGCGCACTGCGCTTAACATCAGCACGCCCACAATATTTCTTGAAGACACGAGCACGACGGACTTACAGCTACCCGAAGACAGCAGCCAGCGTGTCAACCAGATGATGTATCCCACCTCGATTATTGGCGGCACTTTTGATCGCATCCATGTGGGCCATAAGATATTCCTGACACAGACCGTGCTGCGCACCTGCAAGCGTCTCATCATCGGCGTTACGCTGCCCTCAATGACAAAGGGTAACAAGCAAGAAAAGAAAAATAAACACTCATGGGTAATCTGCACTTTCCTTATCACTTATCACAATCTGAACAATTTTTACAGGTAAAACTCTGCCAGAACTCATCTTGCCGTATAAGGAACGCTCAGCTCTATTGCGCGAATTCTTGCAGGACATTGACAGCACGCTGCAATATGATATTGTGCCCTTGAACGATCTATATGGACCGACTAAAAGTGAGCCCAACATTGATCTGATTGTGGTCAGTGCGGAGACATTGCGTGGCGCCCATAAAGTCAACGAGCTGCGTGCAAGCAAAAATTTACGTCAACTGGAAGTTTATACAATTGATTGTGTGGAGAGCAATGTTAATGATGGCATACATGAGTCAAAGGTCAGCTCTAGCAATACGCGCATTGATCTGCTGGGCACACGCTGGCAACATCCCGAGGTATACGCTGCTCCAACTTATAACTAGACTTTGACTAACTTTATACCTATTCCAGCCACGTCCAAAGTTGCCGCTGCGTCCTTATATCATTGGGCTAACGGGCGGCATTGCGTCCGGCAAGAGCAAAATGGCTGAACGTCTGGGTAGAATGGGCGCCCATGTCATCGACTGTGATAAGGTGGCGCACGATGTTTATGAGCCGGGCAGAGCCTGCTATGAGAAGATTGTCAAGCGCTTTGGCAATGAGATCTTGGACAGCAATGGACGCATTGATCGCACCAAGCTGGGTCCACGCGTGTTTGGCAATCCGCAAGAGCTGAAGCTGCTGAATGCCATCGTTTGGCCAGAGCTGATGCTGGAGGTTAACAGACGCTTGGCCAAATTGCGTAAATCAGAAGACACTCCCAAGGTAGTCGTCTTGGAGGCGGCTGTCTTGTTTAAAGCTGGCTGGGAGTGCAATTGCCACGAAGTGTGGTCCATGATTGTGCCGCCCGAGGAGGCCATCAAGCGTGTCATTGTGCGCAATAATCTAAGCGAGGAGGAGGCTCGTCAGCGGCTGTCCAGTCAAATGGACAACGCGGAGATTGTAGCCAAATCCCAAGTGATCTTCAGCTCGCAGTGGAACTATGAGTTTACGCAGCGACAGGCGGAGCGTGCCTGGCAAATGCTTAACAAGGAGCTTGATGCGAGGACACAGTCCAGCAGCCTCTAAATCCAAAGTAGTTTTGTTTTTTTTTTGTATGTTTTTATTTGTTTGTAGTCATTGTTTATGCATTTGTTTTGTTTGTTTTCAATTTGCTTAGTCTTAAGTCGAAAGTATAAGAAGCAAGCCTGGGTATGATAATTACATATTGGAATACGTTCTAGAACTTTAATTTCAAAAGCTATTTAAAAAGCAGCTCTTTCCGATATATTTATTTATATTTTAATGACTTTCGCCCTTTTTGCCGGACACGCGTTTAAAGTCGGTCATCTTGGTTGTTATAATGGGTGAGCCTATAAAGCCAATATAATCAATTTGGGTTGCATCAGCGCCCGACTGATTGTTCTTCACAAAGATCTGTATATTCTGCACATTCTGGAACTTTACGTAGCGCAGATTAACGGGCTGTCCGGCCTCCAGTTCCTTTTCTGCCAGACTGTAAAGGAAAGTTAACTATTACTATCTTATTTGAAAAAATATGTTCAATTTGTTTGTTTTTTAAGTAGAATTATTTACTCAAATTGTTTAGATATTTGTTTTCAAAGGAATTTCAATTTAGACGGTTTTTGGATATTATTAACAAAAAAGACTCAATGGTGCTTTTTTCTTCTTGAAAACTGTCAATTCAGCTGGTTTTTAAACCAGTCCAAGCCTGAAATTGAACCAGGTAAAGATTAGGAGTCCTAATTTTAACTCTTTGTAATTCAATGAATATAACTCGGAAACTAAACTTACTTATAAACTTTAAAGGAATGCTTAAAGACTAATAAATGCATACATTAAAGATACAAAACTTTAAATTGTGCTCTTCCAAGACTTTCAAATTAAGACTCTTAATGCTGTTAAATTTGGGAAAAGAAAAAACATCACTCAAGGAAATGCAAAAGAACAAAGCTGCAATTTGAACAGATTAGTTAAGTGCATAAGTCTTTCAAAGATGAACCAGTCAACAACACTCACGTTAAGTCCTGCACACTGCTCATGGACTCGGCCATGTCAAAGTCAATGGTACGTGGCTGATTGATGAACAGCTTGACATCCTTTGGGCCCAGTTGGGGTGGTGCCTTAAACTTCAGCGAGTGTATCTTGACGGCCTGATTGAATGTGATGGACATAATGAGCTGCTCATCGCAATCGGACTGCAAGAAGCCACCAGCGGAGGCCAGAGCATGTTTCAAATTGTGATCATCTGATTCATTCAAGCACTCGCACTCCTGCTTCGAGATGAATGTGTTGAGCTCCATCTGTGTGTGTACAGGATTAGATTAAGTTCTTTAGGAGTTACATATTAATGCTTACCAAACCCTGGCCATAGTCTTCGCCCACCTCCTCGCTGCCGCCAGTGCCAATATGTTCCTGTATTTTGGCTTCCAGACCATTTATGTCGGCGCCCTGAACGCGATCAATTTTGGACCTGTTGCGATAGAATATAAACGTTGGCATCGCTGAGACACCCTGCCCGGCAGCTGTATCCTGGCACTTGTCTACATCCACCTTTAGGAATATGGCTTTAGGATATTTATTGGGAAACGTCTCGAAAACGGGAGCAATCCTTTGGCAGGGTCCACACCATGATGCAGTAAAGTCGACAACAACTAGACGCACGCCCGCCTGGGTTAGCTCTGCTTGGAAATGCGATTCGTCGTTAATAACACGCACGGACATGTTTACTTCTTTTTGTAATTGTAATTGTAATTGAAGAAAATGCAAATGCAAATGAATGACTGGCAGGTTTTTTTTTCTAAAAAAAAAAGAAAGAAGCAAGATGCTCGATTTATGCTCTTTCTACGATATCGCCACTTATCGATTAACAGTAGACGATATACCCCTCTTACGCTAGAGGTGGAGCCGTTCTCTGTTTGCAGTATCGGTTTCTTAACAACTTAAAAAAAAATCGTTTAAAAATCGAATTATAAAAAAAGCCCAGTTAGTTTCCACTTTTTTTTATATATTGCAGAAATGAATTAACCTAATATACTGTAATTTTTATTTTTTAAAACAATAAAACCGGAACAATTTTAATTCGTTTTGGCTGTGAAATTATAAATATTTTAAGTAGTGTCACTTAATTTAATTACTTTTAAGATCAGAGATGCCCGCCTGTCCGAAACTAAGTACCCAATACCAAAACATCGATGCTACTAAACAAAGTATCGATGTTGGTTAATATTTGTAAAAATCGCGTTATCGATTTTACAAGCAGCTCTACCAGACGGTTCCAGCTCTAAATATGGCGTCTTGATAAAAGCAAAAGAAAGAAGAAGAGCTAATAAAAAAAAGAATTTGCGTTCACCGCAAATGTGATGAGTTATTGTGAAAAGATATAGTTATTGAAGCCTTTATTTACAAAAATAGCAAGTTTGTTAAACATTAAACACGATGGATGTGCAACCACCGCGAGGTAAACAACCTAAAGCGCAAAACCAAACGCAAAAAAAAGGAAAAATTCTTGAACACACATACATTTGCACGCGCTGTGTACTTAAAACCTATTTTTTTACTTGATTTTAGATGCGGGTTTACGCAATATAATTGACAAATTGGCCGAATTTGTGGCACGCAATGGACCCGAGTTTGAAGCAATTACTAAGCAAAAGCAACAAAACAATCCAAAGTTTGAATTTTTGTATGGCGGCGAATTTGCAAGCTATTATCAATTTCGTGTGGCAGCCGAGCAAACAAGTAAGCGGTGAATTTAACTATTATATATAATTGAAGTTGAACTTATGTTTTCCATTTATTTTAGTGTTGAAACAGCAAGGCGGCCTTGCCCCAGCTGGACTTTATATGCAACAGCCACCGCCAGGACACGCTCACGCACTCTACGCGCCACAGCAGCAGCAATCGCAAGCGCCTCCGCAGGACTCGCAACAGCAACAATCTCAGCACATGTGGCCCAATAATGGGAGTAATGTTGCCAATGCGACATCGAATCCACCCGCACCAGCGCCTATTAGCGCTCAGACAGCTTCCAATGGCAACGCTCTGGCTTTAAATCTGGTCACCCAACTGGATGCCATCAAGATGCAGCAGAATGCGTTGCGAGACCAAGTCAAACAATCGGATGCGAATCTGTCTGCACAACATACGGTAAATAAATGCTATCTTTTCGCAATTCACAGCGTCTTTTTAGACTCTACTCAACAAAAAAAAAAAATATTTTTATGCAAAAACATTTCTGAGCAAAGGATAAAAAGCTGCTTAAAACTTTTGAAATGAGTTCGAATTCTACTAGCAGAAAAAATAAGCAATTAGACCAGATTCTGTATTAAACTTTCGTATCAATTCCACGCAAATATGTTAAGCATACTTTCGGGAGCATATTCAAATTAAAGGAACGTAGCAGAAGCTTCTTAATTTTATCCTTTTCCCAAAAAGTGTGCTACTTGGTTTTCTGTCAAATTGATTTAAGCATGGAATATGGATCGGGGCTAAATGTCGGTATCCATATCGTTTATAACAAGGCTGCAAATCGGTTTTGAACCGAACCAGTTTACATTTAAAGTTTAAGGCTTTGGTATGCTCTGAAGCGGAACGTTAAACCGAATCAGTTGTCCAAAATACAACCAAACCTGAAGCCGATCCAAATCGAACTTTATCTTCTTTTTAGTAAGTAATAAATATTTTCGATTAATTTTGAAAAAATTGAAATTATGAATTAAAAAGTTGTAATTTGTTAAATATTAAATAGTGGAAACTAAAACCTGGAGTTTATGGACCTCAAAAACCTGTTTCACGAACGAAACCTAAAAACATGACTTTGATTCGAACCCAAGACAACAATTTTTTGGTTTGCAGCCTTGGTTTATACCGCTCTGTTTCTCAACTGTTTGTATTTCTAGAAAATATCGAAAATCTATATTGTTATTGAGGCCCGTTTTCTACTCACTTTAACACCAAACAACCCATTCTGTCGAACTTGTTGATAAGCTACGATTTGAACACTTAGTTCGCTGAAATAGACAAACTACTATTTTTAGTCGTATATAAATATTTTCAAATGTCTTTTCATCATCTTATCACACTAATTAACAACTGAGAGACCTTAACGAATGTGTGTGTTTGAACCGTATTACAATGAAGTGGTTGAATAATGCTAATTATAGTGTTTAATTATCATTAATCGCTAATTATACACTAAATTGAAACTGAAGCGTCATGTTGAACCGAATAATTTGTTTATATATCCCCTTTCGAAGACATAAAACTAGTTTGTGCACTGGTTTACAAGAGAATTTCATGAATTTTTCCGATTTTCATAAAAGCTGTAGTGTTAGTAAAGTTAATCCTATCTCAATGCCATATCAAAGGATAAGTGAATTCATTCCGCAAATTATTGTCGAATGAAAAAATGGAAAGATTTTATGAAAATTCACATCCGCAAAATCTGCCCTAAAGTGGAAATCGGAACAGGCCCCCCTTTTTTATACCCTTGTAGAGGGTCATATTATTTTGCCACATTTCCTCCGACCCCATTAAGTTATATCCGTCTGTCTGTTTACAACCAACCTTGCATATTCTAGGTTTTTTGTATAATCTATGCTTGTTGACCAAATTTCATCAAAATCGCTGCAAAATCTATCTTACAGGAACAATCGGTCAAAAGTTAAGTTTTTTAATAAAAAACTTTTCTGCAGGGGTATATACCTTCATTCTGAAGACAGCTGTTCTTCTTTGTCCTTAAAAGTGAATTGTTTTCAAATTTTACGCCGGCATTCTACAATTTTTGTCCTGGGCTCTCCCTTTCCTGCATTGCAACGGGCCGCATTTCTACTGTGTCTTGTTTCTCCTTTTGAATATATTTAAAAAGTTCTTTCAGCTTTATAAAAACATATACATTTTTCTTTTTTGATTTAAAATTTTATGTTTTAACTATTGAATTAACAATTTTACAATACTACATTAAATTTTTGCTTTATTGTATATTTTTTGAAACGTAAAACAAAAAAAAAAAAATAATAATGATATGAAATCAACTGACAAAAATGTGTTTAAAAACCCAAAAATTGTTAAAAAATTAAAAAAACGAAACGCCAACTTTCGTTTATTGTCGAATTCGAATACTCTAAACGAATCACAAATCTCTCTGTGCGCGCCCAAAATAAACAACAAAACTGAAACCAAAACACCAAACGAATCAAATCACTTGAAATCGAATGAAATGAACTTTAGGCTCTGATGACACAAAAGACACAGCAGATCGATGATGCAATGGCGGCGGCACAGGCGACACAGCTGGAATCGTTGGCCAATGACCAGGGAATTGTGTTGAGGGATTTCGATGGAGTGCTCCAGCCGATAATTGAGTCCTGCACCAAGGATAGCATCTCTGCAGGTAAATATATATGTGCTCATTGTAGAGGTGGCAAAACATCGATTGTATCGATAGTCTTAATGTAACTTTACTATCGTTGTTTTGTTTGATAAATCGATTTAATTTCTTACGGAAAACATTGTTCTCAAGTCGCGGTTTTAATTACATTAGTTTTAAGAACTTATATCTAGGAATAAACTTAGGATTTGCTTAACTTTTTATGTTTCTTTTGTGCAGTTTTTATAAAACAATATACAGGCCTGTTCCGGTTTCCACTTTCGGTAAGATATTGCGAAAGTGACATTCCCTTAAATGGTTAAATTTCATTTTTATTAAGATTTGGCGAGTGAATTATCTTTCATTTGAGCAAGAATTGAATTAACTTGCCATCGAGGTACAGTTCAATTCACAAGAAGGACAACAATTGGGAAATTTTGATGATTTAAGAAAGTTTCAATTTCGCAAAATGTTGTTGGTTATGGAAACCAGAAAAGGCGTGATAATTGTTAAATAGGCAAATGTATTACTAATACACTCTTTTTACTACAATATGGCATATGATTACTTGATAATTATCGACAATATCGATATTACTTACACGCCTATCGATGTTTTGCCACCTCTAATACTATTAAAAATAACATTTATAAAAATATCTAAAGAAGTTTAAGTTTTGAGCTAGACAAACTGCACACGAAATTCCAAATTAAATTTAAAAATATATATTTATTAAAATTAAACATAAACTATAAATTTGCCAGAGACAATGACAATATGAGTAACCCCCGTTTGATATTGCAATTTTAGGCAAGAACTGGATTTTACAGCATTCAACCGACAGCGCAAAAATCAATGTCGTTTTACAATATCTTTTAAAGAAGTATGCCTCAGTTTATATATAATTATTGAACCATCAACATTTATTAATAACTTGTGTTTCTTTCTTTCAACGAGTGTATATATAACGCAAAACGAAACGAAATGAATCGAAACAATATGAAATTGAAACGCGCACAATATGCATGCAAAGCGAAGCGAGAGAGCAATAATCTTGTGCAAGAGCGCGAGCGTTTGATGATCAATTGAAAGAGAGAAAAAGCGAACGAGAGAGAGTCGCTGACTCGCTGCAGTTGCGACTCGTTGAATTGATTCGAATTCGTTGATTCGTTTTTGAAAGAGAGACACGTTTAATTCCTGAGCTCAATTTGATTGATATTTGAGCGTAGTTTTAGGCAGCAAAAAAAAATTAAAAAAAAAAAAAAAACAATTGCTTAGATAAGACACATAACACACACGAACACACTTAAATGCACACTTAACACACACACACACACACAATATACGATACAGTCGAAACACACACATGTACAGCACAACAATCACTTCTTTTGGCAAATGTTGTTGTGCATACAGAGCAAAAATGGACAAAAATATGTTTTTTCGTTTATTAATTTATTTTTAGGGCTTTGGTCAATGGTTCAACGTTTCAGCAAAAATTGCATCTTATATATTTAGTTAATGATATACTCCATCATTGGTAAGTTCGCAACACAATCAAACAATTTAAATCTATATATTCTGCCTTGTTCTCAATTCCACGCATATATTTTGTAAGTAAGTTTCGCAACAATTCCGAAACTTCAAAGTAGTTGCTACAGCAATTCCATAACTTTTTAAATTTGGTGTTCTGAATTCATTAACTTGTTACTTTTTTTTTATTTCCTTAGTTGCTTATCATATTTTGTATGTGTAACTTTAAAAGTTTGTCGTTTTTCGGTTTTCAGAACATCAAATAATGTCACTTTTAATCAAATTTTGGGTTAGTGAAAGTGAGAACAAAGCTAATTATCAAAAGAACTCAACAAGTAACAGAGCAAACATCAGATGTATATTCATAACGATGTTGCTTAGTTAAGGGACAGAAGACAGATTTATGGGTTAACTATCTTAGGGTTATGGGACGTACTTTTTAGAGACCCATTCAAACGGACTGCATCCAAAAAAAATGTAGGCTAAGATGCAGGCAAGTTTGTTTAAGCGCAATAATCTATTTACAGCATGCGCAAAAATATCAGCGATTTGAAGAACAATCTCGAGAACGTCGTTATACCGATGTTCTGCAGCGCGGATTTGAGTAAGCATTACATAATTATTTTATATATATGAATTATTTTTAATTAAATTTAACTAATTTCCTAGTTGCCAACAATGATCAGCGACAGAAACTCTCCAAGCTGTTATCGCTGTGGGAGTCAAAGGCAAAGTTCTTTGATGCATGCGTCATATCGAAGCTACAATCGCCGGACTCATCCATGCAGGAGTATAAAACGAATGTGCAGAACACGCATCTTGATATTGTGGCCAAATTCACGCAGAGCACCAAGGCCACGTTGGACAAGTGAGTATTTGTCATAGGAACAATCGCATGTATGCAGTAGTCTATAACTTATTTTCTTTTCTACTTGCAGCTATCAAAAGCAGCATCAAATTTTCATGCAACATGCCACGCAACAAATAGCGCAAATGGAGCAGCAGAAGCTGCAGCTGGAAAAGCAAATTCTAGTTGCACAAAAAGCACAGCAGCTGCAACAGCAGCAGCAGCAACAACAACAGCAGCAACAGCAATCGCCTGGCACGCCGCAATCCAAGTCTATACCAGCGCTGATGTCGCAGCGCATTGCGATGCCAGGTGGCGATAAGGAGCATATGAATACGCCGCCGCCCGCAAGTCACGAGCATGCGCAGCAGGCGGTAAACAACAACATCTATGCCAGCTTCCAGCAGCAGCAGCAGCAACAACAACAGCACCAACAACAGCACCAGCAGCAGCAACAACAGCAGGGCAATCACTTTGTTGATCCGCGTGGTCCAAACTTTTTCATTCCGGATATGTCCAAGCCACCGCCAGGCTTTCCAGCGCCCAACATGCCGCAGCAGCAGCAACAACCAGCGCCCGCACAGTATCCGCAATTGCCTGGACAGGTAGCAGCTGCCGGCGGGGATGCGCCTGTGGATCTGGGTGTGCTAAATGCAGCTATACAAGCGGTAATGCAGCTGCAACATCAGCAACAGCACAAGCAGCGGCATCCCGATGAGCAGCAGACAATACCGCATCAACAGCTACAGCAGCAGCAGCAACATTTACAACAGCTGCAACACCAGCAACAGCAGCAGGCACAACAGCAACAAATACCACCACCAGCATTCGCACAAATGCCGATCAACAATTTGATGCAATCAGCTGATGCTGGCGTTGATCTGGGCGCTTTAAATGCAGCCATACATGTGGTGCTGCATCAGCGACCCGATGATGCCGATCAAACGCAGCAGCAACAGCTGCAGCCGGATCTGAATCTAAATGTTTCTGAGCTGTCCATGCCGCCACAGGAGCCACAAGTGCCGACAGCACCGTACTATGACTTGCCAGCGGGTCTCATCGTGCCGTTGATACGTCTGGAAGACTATAACTACAAGTCGCTGGATCCGGCGGACATACGCTTGCCACCGCCGGCGCCGCAAAGCGAACGCTTGACCAATGCACTGAGTGCTTTCTATGCGGCACCCTCGCATGATCGCCCTAGGGATAAGTAAGTATTATAAATACAAAATTGAGTTTTCTCCAACTAATCTTCACGTTTTGCTTCCAACTTGCAGCGAGGGCTGGGAGAAGCTTGGTCTTTATGAGTACTACAAGGTTAAGAATGCCGCGCGCAAGCAAAAAGAGGAGGAAATTAAGAGCGGCACACGCATAAAATCCCGCTCACCCAGTCCCATCATACTCGAGAAGGCGAAGAAGAGCAACAAGCGCTGTTATCGGTATTTATTTATTTTGCAAATCTTTCTTGTAATAATCTAAAAGCACACAACCCCACAGACTAACTAAACCAAAAGAGGATAGCAAGTTGCCTTTTTACAAAAGTTTTATCCTTATGCCAAAACCGAAAGAGGATAGCAAGTTGCCTTTTTACAAAAGTCTTATCCTTATGCAAAAAGAGAGCACTAAGAAAAAAAAGTGTGGAAAATTTGTATACAACTTTTTTTATAATCCTGCAGAGGGTATCATAATTTTTTCAAGAAATGTGTAACGTATTGAAGGCGACGTCTGAGGCTCTTTAAAGATATGTATACTTGATCAGAATCAACATCCAACTCGAACTAGTCTGTCTGTCTGTCCGTATGGATGTCAGTCCTTGCGAACTAGTCTCTCAGTTTTGAAGCTATCGTGATAAAACTGGGCATAAATGCTTCTTATTAGTGGAGGTAGAACATTTACCAGAATCGGTCGGATCAGAATCATATAGCTGTCATAGAAACTATCGATCGAAAATTTAAGTTCTGATATGAACAACTTTTCTGCAAGGGTATAAAACTTTGGCACGCCGAAGTTAACTTTTATTTTGTATTAATTTTTATAGTTTTTGATGAATTTTAAATTAAATGATTTTCGTTTTGATATCGATTCTCTAATTCCAGATCAAAGAGCCGAAGTCGTTCACGCTCCCGCACGCCTAGCAATCGCAACAGATCCCTGTCACGTTCCAAGTCGCGCTCAGTGGAACGTGTGCTCACACCACCACCTCAAACGCCATCCCAAACGCAAGGCACAACACGTAATCGGGGAGGTGGGGGTGGCAGCAATCGAAAGGCTCGCAATCGTTCGCCGCGTATCGAACGTGACAACAGCAACAACAACATACGCGAGAATCGTGCAGAAAGAAACAATAGCAACAACAGCAACAACAATAATACCAACAACAATAGCAACAGTACTAATAGCAACAATGGCAACAACGTCAACAATTCCAGACGAGTGGAACGCGATAGATCGCCCACGCCACCCAGTTTCTTGTAAGTGCTGCTCTCGACAGGATGTGGTTCAAAGTCTAACTCAAGTTCTTGATTGCAGTGGCAGCAGCTTTGCCAAGCCGCAGGAATTCATTGAGGAGACCAATAAGGGCCATCAGATGCTCATGAAAATGGGCTGGGCCGGCACGGGCACCGGTCTAGGTTCCAAGAATCAGGGCATCGACACGCCGATTTCAGGCGGTGAGGTGCGTGATCGCAAAGATATGTACAAGGTAAAAGAAAACTGTCGGAAAAACTATGTAAAGCTTTTAAACTTGAATCTCTTTTCTTTCTGCCAGGGCGTGGGCAACAATCTGAACGATCCCTTTGAGAGATTTCGCAAGAATAAAGGCGCCGCATTTGCGCATCGCATGAGCACAAGAGATTACAAAACATAGAACCTGCCTCCCACCACTACCATACCCCCGTGGAGCATTAACTGTAGCTGTCTCGCATTTCTGTTTTCTTTTCCTTTTAACTTTAGCAAAGAGAATACATTTTTTATAAAGCAAATGCCAAAAGTGGATATATTTAAAAACTTATATTTTTACGCTACTACATTGCGTGCGGTCTGTGCCGCCTTGGCGTTAACCTTCTCGAGCACCTGCAGCAAACCGGAGCCGGGACCACACACAAAGGTGCGCGGAAAGTCAGCGCCCTGTTTACGCTCGTAAAGCTCATGCAGCGTCTGCTCCCATTTGACCGGACGCACAATCTGTCTGGGCAATTGGCGCAGAATATGCGAGGTGTTCTTGTAGGGCTTGCCGTCTATGTTGGAGTAGACGCGTATGATAGGATCCTGGAGCCGTATGGAATTCAATGCTTTGCAAAAGGGTTCCAAGGCGCTCTGCATGAGCGGAGTGTGAAAGGCGCCGCTAACAGCCAAGCGCTTCATGCGGCGTATCTTAAGTGTCCTAGCGTTCTGCTCCAGAAATTCCAGGGCTTCGACGTTGCCTGCAATGATCTTGCAGTGCGGATACATGTAGTTGGCAATGCCGCAGTAGGGCGACTCTACGCCACGATCCAAGCACCATTGCTGCGCCTTGGCACAGGCCTCTCCTAGATTGGTATCTGGGCCGTAGATCGTCATGGCCATGGCTCCCGGCGCCTGATCGCAGGCACTCTGCATGGCATTACCGCGTACTTGCACTAGTTGCAGTGCCTTATCAAAGGGTATGGCACCGGCATAGACAAGCGCTGTGATCTCGCCCAGACTAAAGCCGGCTGCAGCCACGCAGCTGTCGATGGCTTTTGGTCGCTCCTCGCGCAGCTGCTCGAGTGCTGCCAACGAGGAGACCATTACGGCTAGCTGTGAGTACTCGGTGCGATTGAGCTTCTCACGTGGCCCCTCCAGGCAAAGCTTGAGCAGATCGTATTTGAGTACATCCTTGGCCAGCTCAAATATGCGTCGTGCCCCGGGAAAACGCAGCAAATCCTTGGCCATGCCCACGTACTGTGAGCCCTGCCCGGGGAACAGCACAATGCTCGTCTCTTTGGGATCAATCTTTGGACGGCTTTTGCTGCCTTCTATCGGCAGCGCGAGTTCATTGAGCAGCTGCTGTCGTTTCTCTGCGCTCGCATCCGGCGGATCTACAGTTTCTACCTTTTGCCTGGCGGCGGTGCTGCTGCTACTGCTCCAGCGGGACCAGCTCCAGTTGTCAGGCAGGTGTCTTCTACGTACCAAATTTTTTGCTATCGCTCCGAACATTTTTTGTATATTTTTTATTCTTGTATTCTTTTTTGTGTTAAATAAAACAGCTGTTTAATTTCGACTTCAATTTAATGCATAACAGCTGTTAGTGTTTGTGTTCGTTGACCCAAGATGGCGCCAGCATTTAACGTGTACATTGCGCAATTAATGCATAGCAGATGTTAGTGTTTGTGATAATTGATGCTAGATGGCGCCAGAGTTTCAAGTGCATCTGGCGCAATTAATGCACAACAGCTGTAATAGCTTCTACTAGTTGATGCTCGATGGCGCTAGAAATGTGCGGCAGGAATTTAATGCATAACAGTTTTTAGTGAATCTGGCGCAATTAATGCGTAAGTGTTAGTGCATGTATTAATTGATGCCAGATGGCGCTAACCATTGATGTTCAGCTTGCAATTTAATGCATTACAGATGACGCAAGATGGCACCAGCATTTAATGTACGATTGACGCCTTCTAGCGTCACATAAAAGGAATACGAACAGGTGTCAGCTTTTGATATGCATGTGGCGTCATCTAGCATATGTCACTCTAACTACACCAACTGGCCGTTTCATTTTGAAAGACTTTCGCTTTCAATGTTTTTACTTATGTTGGCCAAAACTAGCTATTGGGTTATGACTATGAGTTGCTTAAGGTCCAAATCCATTGAAGGCTATTACTCATTTGCTTGGTATTGCTTTCAAATTAGTCATGCGTCTGTGAATTTAATTACGCCCAGCTAAACACGAAAGGGCATAAAAATGTCGGTTTGTTGTTTACGATCAGTTGCACATTAGAAATTCGAGCATTCCTTCAGCTCCTGCAGAGTTTCTTGAACTCGTAAGCATAAAAAATATGAAATACAATCGAAAGCGAAAAATTCTTTGACAGACCGCTAAAGGAGGATAGCAAAAAGTGAACGGCAAATTTTTGTGTTGCAGCGCCGGGGCAAAGTCAGATGCGGACGTGACGCACCACTTTCGCCTTCAGTTGAAGGAACACGCCTGCCCAAAACAACAACCACACAGCGGAACCCACACGATCACACGCTGCTCAAAGACAACAGAGACATTGGCCCTTCCTCTTGTTGCCAAGGACCAAGCTCGTCTAGACGTCCAGAGCGAGAGTGTTGTGTTGATCTTGATGCTATCTATGTATTAGAATCGAGAACCAGTTTTATTTTTGGCTGCCAAAAACCGAATCCAGCGGTAGATGAGATGCTGCCGCTGCCCAGGTAAGTTATAAGTTATACTTAAGTACGAATAAGAATGAGATAAGAACATACATAAGATCGTTGACATGGCGCAAGTGGCGTGGTTGCTTTGAATCAGGTTGTGAAATACGTGTATACATATATTGTGTTTATGAATGAGAGACGAGCTGGCTTTAATATCCAGCCTGGAATCTGCAGCAATATAATAGAACAAAAACCACAACAGTAGGATAAACAGGCGTTTTTGATATTCAGCTAGAAAATACCCTATTTTTGTGTCCAAAGTACCCAAAATCAACATTATGAAAAATAGTTCTTAAATATTCTTTTGGATACTTATTTGACGTACAGAGATTTATTAAGTTGTCGTGTAGTACCAATATTTAAGGAAGCATGTCCTTGGAAATTTGGTCGTATTTCGTTTATTTTTTTTTGTTTTGGGGGTGTGGGATTAAAATAAGCTAACTTGTTCTGTGTAATATGTAGTATGATTTCCGAATCCACACAATTCAGATTGTGAATTGGAAAATACGTATTGGATGTGCAACTTGAAATATTTTGAATAGATTCTGTAATGCTTGGAAATTACTTTGATCTAGTTATTATTTGTTTAATTTGTCAATCTGAATGCAAATTTATGGTTGCTCAAAATATATTATGGGCATATGAGTGGTATACACTTGCAATACCCGTTTACCCATTTTGTTTTGGGTATAGAGTATACAAATCAGATCAAGCAACAACTCCAACTAATGAAATGCATACTTTAGTAAATGCCAAAGCAACTTTTTATACACATTTTTGCTCGTTCTGCTTTAAGGCATGCGAAAAATAAACATATTTTTGAATATTTGTTTGTTATTGAATATCGGTTGTCGTTCTCACAAAACGTGCCGCCAATACCGTTAGATTTCAGAAATTGCAAATACCACAAACGCACAACAACAACACGTACTAGAAAATACCAAAAATACATGGACACACACACATAACAACAGGCATGCATGTGTAATTGCGTCGTATTTAATGTGCAGGCATTGCGCATACGACCCGTTTCCGCATGAGAAAATGACGGGAGGATCCAGGCAAAAACTCGGCCGAAAGTGTGCATTGACCGGCATCATCCACATTGTCATTAACATGACTGGCCAAAAATACACACACGCAGGCGTATGTACATATGAATGTATGTATTAATGCACCAATTAAAGCTGCAAGGTAAATTTAGAACAACAAAATGCAGCAAATGCAAACAAATCTGACGTCGGCCATTAAGAAAAACCGTTAAGCGCTCAATGTCAGTATAACGTCAATGCTGCTGATACTGCGGTGCAGCACCTGCTGCGCGGCTGTGCTCAGCTCTCAAGTAGAACGCACAAGCAAAGCAAAACAACAACAAATCATAAAAACGAGAGTGCACTTGAGATGAGAGTAAGAGTGAGTGTGATAGTGATAGTGATAGTGATAGTGATAGTGAGAGCTGTTTGACCTTGCTCTCTGGCGCAGCCATATTGCATGAATTGTGCAAGTGAAAGCGCTTTGAGCTGCTGCTGCATTATTCTAGCATGATCTATTTCACCATAAATATACATAATAGCACGCATACAATACATTAAAATATATTTATAGACTTGCGTGAAACTTGTGACGGTGATATGCTAAAACTTTTATGAATGAAAATACACACATACTATGCCCATCATTTCACAACAATACACAACGTGCGTGAGGCATTGGCATGCTGCTAACGGAATTCCCCTAGCAACAAGGTAACTCAGTTTTGTTTTTTTTTTTTTTTTGCCCAAGAGCTAGCCACGCGGCTGGTGCTCACTTTCTCCGCGCAGTCGGTTTCAGGTTGACCGTCAAGGCAGTAGCAGCACAGCAGGTGTAGTGCGCCGGCTTCCTCATTACATTACATTACAATTTACAGTTTCAAGGTGTTTTTCTTTTGATTAGCAGCCGGCATATAAGTTGTAAGCTTTATTGGCGATATCAACAATTACAGCGTTTTATTATGTTTTGCAAAATCATTTCATACATTTTTGGGGTCGAGTACATAATTTGAACTGACAAGGCGTTGCCACCTAACAGCAAAACTATTGTCTATTTTTAGTAGTTCATTTTGTGAAGTTGTAAATGCAATAGATAAATTCGGCGCTGCCACCTTATTCATCAATTCAACTCCTCCGGCGCTGCCACCTAACAGCAAAACTATGATCTATTTTAAATGAACGGCATACTTGCATTAGTTCATTTTGTGAACTTGTAAATGCAATAGGACTATTCAACTCAGCAAATTGAAGAAAGCGGAAATTCCAAAGATTGGCAGCCACAGGGCCAATTATGTTGAAATAGCGGTAACACCCATCGAAAAAATGAAACATTTTTTTAATTGGCCTGCGCTGCGCATCCTTTCATGTCTGACGTCGATTCAATTCTAAGCACACATTGATTTCAAAATCAACTTCAACTCGGCGCCGGCGCGCCTTTTCGCTTACGCATGCGCCCATTGCTCTCTCTGTCGCGCTCACTGTCACACGCTCTCTCAACGTTGCGCACGCTCACGCTGAGAACTTGCTTAGCTGCTCCTGCGCTCTGAGCTCTGAGCTCTGCCTCTGCGTCTACCTCTGCCTTTTGCCTCTACCTCAGATTTGCATACATGCGCGTATAAAAGCTAACAGCATTGGGCGAAGCTTTCATTTGAGCTCGCAGCTTTATCAGGTGACGACTTCTCTCGGTCGGTGGTTGTTTTTTAGTGGTTCGTTTACCCGCCAAAAAATAAAAACATTCAAATAACACGTATACGCAGTGTGCGCAAGTGGGCCAGTTGCAAAGTGTGATAATTCAACTAAATAATTGGAATTTATTAAAACTACAAATATGCAAGCAAAGGTAAGTTTTAATAGAATATTAAATAAATTTTAAAAATTATAAATATTTAAAAATGAGTTGCAATTATTAGTGTTAGGTTTTTTTATTGTTTAATGCTTTACATTTGTAAACTTTGTGAAGTCTTATACATATATTTGTATTTAAAGTGGGCGTTGTTGCTGTTCTTAGTATTAATTGTTGCTTAAAGAGGGGTGTGTTCCATGTTAAACCTGTACACACGTTCAGCGATCACCTGTATGATCTAAAAATAACAAAAACACAAATGCGCTTTTGTTCTCTGTAAGAGACAACTGCAAAAATAAGCATAATGCGCTCAATATTTTGTTGTTATTGTTATTGCTTGGCGTGCTAATCAAATTGTCAGCGCAAAATGCGGAAATTGTTACCTGTAAATAAAGCTTATATTACATAAGTTTCACTTAAAACTCTTTGTAATCGGGGAAGTTTTGCGCATTAAAACTCATTTCGGGCAATTAAAAATGTCATTTAGGCTGCGACGACTTGCAAATGCGCTCCAGTTTTTATGTTGGCAAGCTTGTGACCCAGTTTGTTATACCCTCCCGCCACCTTAAGCCGAGGACAGCAACGTCATCAATGCCAGCTGGCGTCATTCAAAGCTGTTTATCCAGCTACAGATACAAATATCTTTACAGATACTGATACAGTTTTAAAAGTGAATGCCATAAATTCGGAGTTATTTTTGTGCTGAAGAACTTCTATTCTTATATATTAATGAAATTTATGTTTCTTATTTGCAGGTCAATGTGTGCCGCTGGATGCTGCTGGCTTTGATCCTTGGCTGCTGGCTAAACCAGGTACATGGTTATTGTTCGCTGGATAATATGAAAATGAATGCGGTGGAGGCATGCGAGCGCATCTTTCAGCGGGATGAGGGCAGGGAGCGACGCTCCATAGACTATAGTGGACATCATCTGAATAAAGTGTCACGTAAGTAGTTAACTTCTTAAATGAGGTCACAAAGTCACTCAACCCAAATAAACGGAATCGGAACTGCAAAAAAAAAATAAAAATAAAAATAAACACGTTTACACAACCAACAAAAATATAAACAAACAATTCAAAAACAAGGCAGTTCCGTTGCCAACTTAACCGTTTTCAAGGCACAAGTTCAAGACAATATATTTATTAATTTAAATCTTTTTTCATACTTTATTTGCAACAGATGACAAAATGCATAAAAATGAACACTATATTGGTAGAAGCACTTATCCAGCTGGTGGCTATCTCAAAGTCAACAAGGAGCACTTTCACCGACTCATCAATCTTGATGTAATGCCACGCTACAAGCCCAGAAAGCAGCATCAGGATAAAAAGATGCGCTACAAGCGTGATCATTCCAATAAAAGATATAATAATATATCCTACTGCTGCTATCATCAGTGCAATGACGATTTCTACTGTTAAAACTTGAAGTTGAACCCTTCAAGGAATCGAAATAATAATGCTACAAATGCTAGTCAGCAACTGATTCCGTCCAATATATAGCACTATATCACTTATACATATATAAATATATATATACACAGACGCGCTCACTCTTATAGAGTAGGTACCTTATTTGTTGACCCATTGAAAGTGGACAACAAATCTTGCCACAGTATTACAAAGTAGAAAATGTATTAAAGTATTTTAAGTTTAATTAGCTGCTAGAATAAGCATAAGATAATCTTAGATATATATAACATAATGTGTCATATAAATTATATAAATATGTATTTACCAACTTCAAATATTGTGTACGTGTTTTTGTGTTTCTTTTAAATTCAGAAGTGAACAACATTTCTTAAAAAATGCATTTTTATGTGACAAGTTTGAAAATTGTTATGGTACGAGTTCAAAAATCACGCTGGTCTATATGTATGTGTGAATTCTTAGCGTTAATTACAATAGAAGTTCTAAAATTTCGAATTTCACAATTGAGAGATAAGGATTTCGATAGATTTCTGAGAAATTAAATTTGTGTGTGATATGTTTCCAAAACCCACCAAATTTTAAAATCGCTTGAGTTTCTGCAGTTTTATTACATCTAGAGATAAGGTTTTCGATTGACTACGTTCCCCTGAAAACAGCTAATGTACAAGTGTTGCAACAGGCAGTGGAGATCATATAATATCAAAGTTTGAAATATATAATATAAAAGTCTGGAGGCACAGCGAATGTAGCAACACTTTTGTGGCAGCTACACAGTCGAGTGCAATGAATGAAATTATCTTGTTGTATGGAATTATACTAATTCCCGTGCTGCAATCTCTGCCAGCAAAACGTTACATTGTGAACACGGATTACTGCAGAATAGAGTATGCGGATCCATATAGCAGCGACATAATGGACAAATTCGAGCGCATTGAGTACACTGCTTGCACCACGCTGCACCCACTCACCTGGGTGGCGTACAATGCCACAACGCAGCACTACGAGCTGAGCATTAATCAAACAGTCTATCAGCACTACCTAAAAGTCGATCTAGAGCTGACTATACCAATGCTCGCCACTCTAACTTGTTGCTACATGGAAATTAGTCGTTCAAATGAGCAAATTGTTGAGCTAAAGCATTGCATTTATATCACGGATCGTGTGCAGCTGCCCAACAGCGCCATTGGCTTCATTGTACAGTGCTATGCAAAAGGCAAACTGATCTACACCAATGCACACGCAACTGTACCGGAGCGTAGTCAAGTGCGCCAGCGTCTGGATAAGTGGGCGACAGCAGATCGTGGGCGTAGTCAACGTACGCCCAGTGTGCTTATTCTTGGCATAGATACTGTCTCAAGGCTGAATCTGATGCGTGCCATGCCGAAGACGCATAAGTATCTAAAGTCCAACGGCTGGTTTGAGATGTCTGGCTATAATAAGGTAGGCATGATATTTAGCTGGGTTGAATTCAAATCTAAAAATTCAATGCAGCTATTTTTTAAATAAACAAAACTGCAAATATCAAAATTGCAAAATCAATCGTTCGCACCTGTGCTTGTTGCGAATGACCCATAACATAAACAAAATACATGGTTGAAATATCGTTTAGTTTATTTTTTTTCTGTATATGAACTAATATAAAATTATTTTATTATAAAACTAATAAATCCTTAGATTGACGACAACACGTTGCCCAATATCTTGGCTTTGACGACAGGCTACAATCTGAGCAGCATCGTTGAGGAGTGCGATCCACACAAGATAGCTGGCTTTGACAAGTGCAATTTCATTTGGAAGCTTTATCGGCAACTTGGCTTTGTAACGGCATTTGGAGAGGATGATGTGATCATTAATACGTTCAATTATCATCTTAAGGGTTTCCAGAAGCCACCAGTCGACTACTATATGCGACCGTACTTAATGGCTGCGGAACAGTGGCTCGATGGCACACAGGGAATGGAGAAGGTAGGGCTAGAAATCGTTAGTTTTATATGGATATTGCATTGAAAAATAGCTAAACAGGCCTGTTCCTATTTCCGAATGCAATCAAAGTTATTAGATGTTCTGAATTCTGCATATAAATGGAAAGTTCAGTTAAAATCTTTGGTTTTCAGGGAATGTCTTTAAAGAAAAGGTCGATTGGTATTTCATTCGAAAACAGGAACAGAAAATATAGCTTACCCCCCCCACAAAGAGCATTACTTTATATTAAATATATAATAATATATTAAACATCGATATTATCGATCTATTTTTACACCCCTAGGGCAATCAGCAGATTTGTTTGGGCTATAAACACTCCGCCGAGCACATCTACGATTATGCATTAGAGTTTGCGCGACGCTTTCGCAATGATAGCTTCTTTGGCTTCTTCTGGACAAATACGCATAGCCATGGTTCGCATATATCACGCACCAGCGCCATGGATAACTATATGCACACATACTTGGAACGTCTCGTGCATCAGGGCACAATGGAGCACAGCATTGTGGTGCTGCTCAGCGACCATGGTATGCGTGGAGGACCCACACGTCTGGGCCGCTTGGGCTGGCTGGAGGAGCGACTACCATTCCTGTTTATATGGCTGCCACCTTATCTGAGGCAAAGGCATCCCGAGCATGTGCAGGCGCTGCAGCTGAACGAACAACGTCTTACAAGTCCTTATGATATGTACAAGACGCTGGAACACCTACTCACCTTGTCGGGTCGAGGCAACTTTTCACTGCTAGGCGGCGCCAAAGACTGTGCCCATTGCCAGAGTCTGCTGCTGAAGGTGCCGGCCAACAGAAGCTGTGCGGATGCAGGCATTACGGATCACTGGTGTGCCTGCTGGTCCTATCGCAGCTATAAAGATTTTACATTCATTACCCAGCTGATGGCACACCATTCGGTGCGGTATATCAACAATATAATTGCCGGCTACAAGCTGGGCAGATTCCAGCATCTTTGCGAGCGTTTGACCTTGAAACACATCATTATTGCCTACGTAGCCGAACGGAACAAAGCAGATGACCGAGAGATATCCATACATCGCATTAGGTTCAAGACCCTGCCCAACAGAGCGGTGTACGAGACAACCGTACGCTACAATTCCAAGTCTAACAATATCCTGGTCACCGGTGTCAGTCGCCTCGATAGTTTTAATGGACCCGTCTGCTTGGCAGATGCATCTAAGATTCAGTTTTGTCATTGCTACAATGGGCCTATAAAGGATTGGCGAGAAGAGCAGCTGCATCCAGCTGGAATAAGCAATTTTTCCAGTTTATTTGACCTTAATTGGAAGCTTCCATTAGCTGAGTTCCTGGCTACGCCCATGGCAAATTTATAATTATTTAATTATTTGTTTAAGCTAAAAATAAACCAACAATTGTATTTATTGTTAACGATTAAAACTGCTACTAATGTTAGTCAAAATAATATACATAAATATATAAAAATTATGTTAACAAAACAAAATGAATATCAATGAATAAAAATATATACGAGAAAATTCAAATTCAACGTCTTTTTTATGTCAAACTTGAGTTTGGCGGGCAACGGAAAAGTTTCAGGGTCACACTGAAATACTACGCGAACAGCTTGTTATATTTAAAATAACATTTTAATGAAAATTTAAGTCTTAACGGCCCTTTAACGTATTTTTCGCAAAACTTAAAAATAATGTGGCATACTTTGAGGGGCACCTGCGCTGCGACCTGCTGCTGATTTCTGTTCGCCTGGTATTTCAAAAAGTTTGGGCAGCATTTTACAACCAAATTACAACATTTGCATGGGTGGTTGTTGTTGTTGTTGTTTGTTGTTGTTGTTGGTTGTTGTTGTTGTTGTTGTTGTTGTTGGTTGTTGTTGTTGTTGTAGCGCAACGCTGTGCTGGTTCAATTTGGCCTCTGTAAAATTTTGAAATACCAGGCGAACAGAAATCAGCAGCAGGTCGCAGCTCTGTAATTTAACAGAGCGCGAATGAAAAATGTTAACTTAACATTTGAATTTAACAGGTGCCCCTCAAAGTATGCCGCACTTTTTAAAGTTTTGTGGCAAAAAATCCGTTGAATTTTAAATTTTTGCTTTTTTGTAGCATTTTTGGTTTTTTTTTAATAAAAAGTCCGTTGAATTTGAATTTTAAAATATATAGTTTTTATTTATTTTTGTAAATTGTGCTTTGTTAACAAAATATAATACATTTTATGTATATTATATATATATATATATAGTATATAATTAGCGGAACGAAATTCCAGAAAACAGATAATTTTACATTTTGATATCGTACGATATTCCTTGTCTTTTTAAATGGGTACTGGAGTATAAAAATATATAATATCATTACAAAATCATAGTTATTCGAGTACATAAAATATTAAAATAAGTTTACAGATCACTTAAGTAATAGATTCCTTGACAATCGGTGCACTTGATCTGACGGCTGGTCTGTGTGTCGATCGGCTGCAATGACTCAAAGTACTTGGAAACAACAGTCAAAATATCGTCACGCTGCCGCTCCAGAAACTCCATCGAAAAGTCCTTGTAATTATTGATGCACTGCATCAATATGCGATAAAGCACCGCCTCCGTGGAGAGAAATGTGTTCAAGGCACGATCAATGCCATCCACATTTTGTTCCAGAAAGCAGCGCGTTAGCTGTAAAAGCAGCTGAATCACCTGATCGGTAAAGTAGTTGGCCAGTGCATCGAGCACATCCAGCAGACTGCCCAAGTTGCTTATGTGCTGAACAAACTTGGCACCAAAACGTTTGCCCAGCATTTCCACATTCAAACGCATTTCTCCGGCCGCACCCAAGCTGACCAGATTCGGCAGCAGCGAGGCACCCACGGCGCCCAGCGTAGTGGCACCCTGGGACAAATGCGTGTGGATTTCATGCATGCTGAGCAGCACCTCCTTAAAGGGTATATCGTTGAGCGTACGCAGAATGTCAAACTTCCTGCCGCCAGCATCGGCGTGCAACATGGCAGACTCCTGAGCGATTTGACCAAATATTTTTCTAAGAAAAAATAACGAAAGATGAGTTTAGATGTTAGGAGTAAGGCTGCAACAATACCTAGTTTGATTGCGAACGACGTCACGAAAGGAGGAGCCATTGGACACCTTTTGCGCTATGCGCAGATTATTAATGGAGTGCGTAAATATGATCAAACTGGAGGCAAGTTGTAGCACATCGATGCTGCTCAGCGGCTGATCGTCGCTGATTTTCTGTAACCAAAATGATGACATCAGTGAACTGTGCATGATTAGTATGTAAGACTCACCAGATACATATCGTAAACGCCATGGGCCACACCCGTGCCGGATAAAACAATGGCAGACACATTAATGCCCTTCACGGCCAGCTGAGCAGCCGCGTTGACTTCAGTGCCCGCAACGCTGAGCGCTTGAACGGCACCGGTTGCACCCAAACCGAAAACACCACCAGCTACGCCCAGCCAGCTACCGCGCGCTTCTCGCTCCAGCAGCGAGTTGGACTGCCTGTGCTGATGTCGATCGTAGAGATTGCCTACGGAGCGTACGCTGCTGTAGGCAGCTGTCGTTAAGCCCACCAGGCTGGCTGCCATTAGAATGGGTGGCGCCACAGGCAACGCCAAGGCGGCAGCAACTGGCACGCTGGCCACCAGACCACCCAGTATAGCCACATTGTCACCAACTTTGAGTACTTGATGATTAGCACGCGAGGCAGGTGTGGCATGCAACATTAGATGCACGCCATTGTCTTCATCGTTAGTATAGGTGTAAACGCCCTGGCAGGGCGCAATCATTGTGCCACGAGGCAAAGTGTTATGGTAGACGTACTGCCTCCAATTGGCATAAACGCGTCCCTGCTCATCAATGAAGATCATGCAGCAGTTGTCGCTGTTGCCGCTCTCCTGTCGCAAGCACTTGCGGGTGCGTATCACTGGATGACAGCTAAAGTTGGTGGATTGCAGTGCCAGCTCGGGATCGGTTTCAGTCGTAACCAGCACATAGATAATCGCCGAGAGCAAAATGCGATTTGTGTATTTTCTTTGCTGCCAAACATTTTGGAATACCTGTTGACGCTGTCTTTCCAGCGCTTTGGTCTGCTTGGCTGTTGCCTGAAAGATTAGATTCCCAATTTTCTGCTGCAGCACATCCGCCTGATCTGGTGACAGTCTGCAAAAAAGGGGGGGAGACTTAAGGGGGCAGCCTACAAAATATACTCAACTTACGCGTCCCATATGATTTCGGAATGCAGTCCGCTGGTCAATGCAAAATCTCGTTGCACACTGTAGGCGGAGCGTGTCATTTTCTATAATGATCAAATCACATCCAAGTTTGGAAGACGAGCATAAATTAAAAATGTTTTGCGATTTATAAAAACAAAGAAGACGTCATTTGCGTGCGTTGTTTTGTTGTCAGGGCAATTTCTGGGCGCAGCTGTTACATAATTTGCGCGCCCAATCACTGCTATATCTGTGTCTCTTTGCAAATTCTTGCAACTTTATCTTAATAATTGAACAATTGTGAAAAATTATATTAAATTTTTTAACTATTTTCTTTGCATTTTTGCTTTTAAAAACTCGCGCGACTTCGCGTCGCACGAACTCAAACGAAACCAAGTACTTTTACAGGGCTGGCAAAACAATTAGTAATTTGTTTTGATATCGTAGGGTACATTTATCGATACTTTGCGGACAGCTGTTATAATCAGTGCTGCCAACTGTTGATAAAAAATTGAAAAAACCACAAATGGGTAATTTTGGAAAAATATCCAACTTATATATTTTTAAAACAAATTTATTCATAATTTGATACGTGATACATGATTTGTTTCCACATGCATTTTAAATCAATGTAAATAATTAAAACCGCAATTTTCAATTGAAATTTAACTGAAGCAACAAAACACAGACTTGACGTGTTTATGTTTATGACGTTCTTTATATAGCCCGCTTTAAAATACCGCAAGACTTCGCGCGTCTGACTCAAACGATCAACGATATCAAACGATAGTTAAAATTTGTGTTAAATTTGCAAATCTGGCTTTTTTTTAAATAGCCAGAGCTAGCTACGAAAATAGCCAAAATACATACAGCTGTTTTTTGGCAGGAGCGGCGCAGTCGCAGCCAAAAAACGAAGATTAAACGATAATGATAAAACGATATACGATAGACGATAAAACAACAACGTCCCTGGCATTTTGTTTATAACTAAACTAAACTGAGAAACCGCCGGACACAGCTTTAGCGCTTGAGTTTAATCACAATTTACAGTTGAAATTCAATTAAAGCAACTTAACTAAAACTAAATTAAGATTGAAGTGCAAGAAACGCACCGAACAATGCGCAGTTACGTGCAATTTACGTAAGAAATAAAAAAGTGCGCAGTGCAGAAGAGGAAAAATCAAAAACAGCGTTTTTGGCCAGAACTACCCAAAAGCAAACACACACATAGGCATATGTAACACGAATACTTATGTGCATACATACGTGAATGTATGTATATATGTGTATTTAAGCCGAAAACAACAATAACTAACAATTGACATTGGGTGGCCAGAAAGCGTGAGGCAAAAGGCAAAAGGCACCACCTGTTTGTTTATGGCGGCAACAACAAAAACAACAACAACAAAAGCAAAAACAAATAAAGATTGTTAAGCACATTTGCGTATTATTGATAATAATATACTACTTATGTACATATATGTATACATAACCCTCTATGCGCAATTTGTACAATTTTGATTATTAACTATTATTTATGGCTTCAAATGCACAACTTGGTAAAATCATATTGTTAATCACAATTGCCGTTTTTTTTTACTACTTCATTTGGGTAGCATTTCTGCCCTTTATGATACTCGATGAAGGTAAGTTTCACAACATAGAATTCTATATTTGTCTATATCTTATTCTATGTTTATATTATTGTTACGTTTTATTTAATCAAACTTTGTTTACGTCTCTCGTCTCAAATTCAATTCTCGCGCTGCTTTTGTGCTGTAATTAAAGTGCCGCAGATTAAATTCGTTTTTGTGCGACAAATGTGTCGCTACACATGCATAGGTTTTACATGCCCCTACCTCCCTACAGCCCCCTCTACGCTCCGCCTCTGCATCGCAGACGTTACGATGATGCTATAACGTGTGTCTCATATGGTAATTCAAAGCGTTCTGTTTTTTTTCCTTGTAACCGGCAGGGTATGTTAACACTATGTTTCCCGGACTACCAAAAACAAACCTTTCAAAAGTGTTTTTGAGAAATATTCATTACGAATCGTTTTCGATTTTGTGTTATAAAAATATTGTGAAATAAAAATCGTTACATCTTTTTAAAGATATGTTCGAACAGTTCTCATTCCACCTGTCTTTTAAAAGAAAACTTTTTAAAACATATTTTCCATCGTTATATGAAATTTAGAACACCTGATAATTTCGATTTCTAATGAAATAACAATCGTTCTAACTTTTTATATATAAGTTTGAATAATGATCCTTTCATTATCTTCAAAAACAAAACTGTATTCGAAATTCAGAGCAGCTAACAGTTTGATCATGAACTCTTTCAGTTCTGTTTCCATTTTCATTTCATTTCTTAACTTAAATACCAATATTTAGAAAAATAATTTTAAAATTGAAAACCTTTTTACGAATATACTCTCAATATCCAAAGCAAGCTTTGATTTCAAATGTTTTGATTGGAATTGGAATGGCAAACAGCTCTGAATTAGAATATTTTTCAATATTTAGTCTTTTTTTTTCTTTCAATTTTTTTTCGATTTTGTTTTTCATTTTTCGAATTAAATAGCAACAGGTTAAAACCTTTTAAAAACTAATATATCCACTTTTTTAAAGTGCAGAACATCTAAAATGAACATTGATTGTAATAGGAAACATTTCCGTAACTTTGAGCTCTTATATTTTACGAGGTATTTGTTAGCAACCATGTCAATTTTACACTGTTTGTCAAGTTGTGAACGCTACCTGTCGCACAAAACAAACGTTTTAAATGAATTCACAAGTTGAAAGCAGGCAATGTCAAGGTCGTTTACAGCTTACTAATGCTCTCTTACTCTCTCTTGCTTTCTTTCTTTGTCTCTTGTGCTCCCGCTCTCTCTTAGGCAATCCCATACGCTCGTTCTTTCCACCATTGAAGTACGCCTTCCTAGTGCCCACTGTGTTTGGGGTCATCTGCCTGGGCGGCATTGCCGTGTTCTCCTTCTATCACATTTGGAGCTTTTCACAGGCAAAAAAAGATTTCAAACTGACGCGCTAAGCAAAAGGCTATCAAAGTTCGCCTATTCACAAAGATTGTGCGATTATAAATATTTGGAAAATAACAAAACTCAACTGAGCTCGAAACAGTAGCCAACACGATGCCGCAGTGGCTGGTCATTGGCATCTCGGGCGTCACCTGCGGCGGCAAAACGACGCTGGCGCATGGTTTAAGGGATTATTTCAAGGGTTTGCGAAATGCGCCGTTGTGGAACACACCATATACAATTGGCGAGGTGCAGCTCATCTCGCAGGATGATTACTTTCTGCCCGTGGATGATAGACGGCATAAGCGTGTGGAGAAACTAAATTCGATTAACTTTGAGCTGCTTAGTTCGCTGGATATGAAGCAAATGTTGGCAGACATAGCACAGATCATCAATGGACCCACGGGGCAGATAGCTGCCTATGCTAATTTTGAGCATTATGCGTTGCAGTACCAACAACAACAGCAGCAACATCAGCAGCAGCAACAGCAGCAACATTTGCAACAACAGCAGCAATATAATTTAAGTTATTATCAGCTGCGTGGCAAACATGCGCCCGCTGGTTATCAATATCAGCAGCAGCGTCATCAGCCACATACTCATCCGCATCCTCATCATCAACATCAGCAGCAGCAGCAGCTCCAACAACAGCAGCAGCAATCACAGCATAGACAGCATCATCCACAGCATGCGGAACATTTAATGCGGCTCAATATCAATGCACAGATTGCCGCTCAGCTGCGCGATAAGAAAATCAATGTGTTCCTCATCGAAGGTTTTATGATCTTCAATCAACCTGAGCTGCTCGCGCTCTGCAATCTTAAATATCACTTCCATTTGCCCTATGAGAAGTGCTTTGAGCGTCGCAGCAAGCGCTCCTATGACCCACCCGATGTCACCGGCTACTTTGAGCTCTGCGTCTGGCCATATTATGAGAAGAACTTTGCCGATTATCGCGAGTGCAAGGACATTACCTTCTTGAATGGCGAAATCAGCAAGGAGAAGATCTTTAAGTTTGTACTGCAGCGCATTGTACACTACTTTGAGGAACGTTGCGATGTGCCCTCAGCTTCACCTGTCGCCTGTCCACCACAACAGAAGCGTTTCGGCTCCATGCTCTACATGGCCACAGCCGCCAGCAACAACAACCATATGGCTACAGCCTGCCCCATGGAGCAGTAACTAGCATGTACAGTCATCTAAGCATCTATATGCAAAGAAATTAGATCATTAAATGATCTAAATAATGATTGAACTTTTGTTAAAATCAAATCTGTAACCAAACTAATGATCTTAAGGAATGGCAGGATCTTTGTAACTAATCAAATGATCTTAATAATGAGAGGATATTTGTATAATACAAAACAGTATCCTATCAGCATATTGGATCTTTGTAAAAATTCACAAAGATCACTAAATGATCTATATAATGATTGAACTTTTGTTAAAATCAACCAATGTAATGATCTTAATAATGGCAGGATCTTTGAAAGCAATCTAATGATCTTAATAATGAGAGGATATTTGTAACTATCGATCTAATGATCTTAATAATGAAAAGATCTTTGTAAAAATAAAATCGGATCACAGAATGACCTAAATAATGATCCAATTTTTGTTAAACTCACATCTCTAACCAATCTAATGATTTTAATAATGAAAGGATTAATGTATATTACAAATCAGTATCCAAGTAAAATTATGAAATTGGTTATATTTCTGTAAAAATCAAATTAGTACCTACAAATATTTAATAAGAAGAGGTTTTTTTGTGCAAGTATGTAAAGATTGTTATAATGGCAGCTAAAACACAAGCTAAATAATGAGTAAATGTTTGTTAAAATCAGATTAGTAACCAAACAGGTTATTATATTGGTTTATTTCAACAGCTTAATCTTTGAAAAACACAAATCTGCAGGCAAGATCATTTTAAAAAATATTATTTTGTTTAAATTAAATCAGTAAAAAACTACAGGCATGTAATAATCTAAATGATGGCTATATTCGATTTGATCTTTGAAAAAAAAAAAAACAAAGATCAATTAACTAATTAGATCCTTGTAAAAGAAAATGAAAATTTAATGTACATTCAGATATAGTTTTTACTATTGAAATATGCTTATTTGTTTATATAGTTTTGTTAGTTTGTATTATTTAGATTAAGACTAGTTTAATCATGACACATTCTCTCTAGGATCTAATTGTCTATAGACGTTAGTCGAGTATAAACGGATTGTGAAATATGTTTGAAAATGGTTCAGGAATACATTTAGCTGTGCTAAACTAACTTGTGTACTAGGGCAAAAACTATATATATATATATATATATATATATATTATATATATTAAATCAAAAAATCACATGAATGAAATTCAATATTATGAATATTTAGAAACTTACCCAAATATGTAAGCTGGTAATTATTTTTAGTTCTGGGTGGAAAGGCAGGGCACTTTTTGGAACAACTTGTAAATATTTGATGTACTATATATATATACATATTAACTGTTTTAAATTATATATATTAAGACTATGGACCTCTAATGTAACTTTAGTTTTTTTTTTCTTGTGCGAAACAAAACACACACACACACATAAACATGAATAAAAATACACATACATACTCGTATTTAGCCCTGGAAAAAAGCTGAAATTTAATTTACTAAATTTTGTTATTTATTTTATTGCATTTCGTTTTCTCTGGAACGGGTTTTGAGAGTGCGTGCCTCGAACACAAGTATTGCAAAAAAATAAATACATTAAATATAAGAAGTATGCATGATTATTAAATATGCACTGTACTTGTTGTCGATCGATCGGTTGTTCATTATTGATTATTATTTATCTCAACTGATTTATTGCATTTTGATTTTTATCTTCTTCGAATGAGTTAAGTGAGTTTATATGGTGCCTGGCCCTAAACAAATGAGGCTGACTGTGGCATTTTTTTGCTTACATGGGTTCGATTATATCAATTTCAACTTTATATAGGTTAATAACTTAATGCTTAAATATGCTTTGTTAGCTTCCATCCAGGTGGCAACTGTAAGCAGAGCGAGGGAACAGAAGTTAGAGAGGAGATAAAATAAATGGTAAACATTAGTTGAAAACCAATTGATTGGCTTTCAGTTTTAAGCCAAAGATAAATTAGGTTCGATACTATCGATATTGGCTTCAAAAATCAACGTTTCAATCGATTGTTTTTCAGCTTTAAAGCCGAATTAATCTAACTTTTCGCAACACACTCACCTTAGAGTGCATCCCAGTCGGTTTGACTGTTGTAGACCTCCTCCTCCAACCAGACCGCATAGTTGGCCTTAAAGTAATCCGTTAGCTCCACCTTGCGATCCCACCAGCCCGAATGCCCAAAAAAGGCAAAGTCCGAATGGGTGAGTATCTCGTCGCTGGGAAATCCGCCTTCGACGCCATAATCATGCAGCTGCTGATGCTGTTGTCCACTGCTGCCAGTGCCGCCACTGCTGCCATTGTTGCCATAGCCATTGGTATCTCTATCGCCGCCACTATTGGCTCCACCGCTGCCATTGCCCGCATGCATGTTGGATTGTTGTGAGTTCTCGGCATTCTGTGCCGCAGTGCCATTGTTGCCAGCAGCGCCGCCAGCGCCGCATTTCTGTGTGGCCTCCGGATAGCGTCTGAGATTAAAGCGATCGACACAGGCGCGTAGAGTGCACTCCTCCGCTTGGAAGTCCCAAGGACGCGACTCCAAATCATTGCCAAAGGCCCAATCATCATTGAGACGATGCCGCACCTTGGAATAGATGGCACTTAGAGTCTTCATGTTGGACTTGCGCCACTGTCGCCCCAAATATTTGGTTTGCATTTTGAGCAGCTTAAGGACATACAGCTGCATCATGGCATGGCGCACCTTGAGTGTCTTCTTTAATATGGGCGCTGATTTGAAGACAACCAGCATCATGACACGCGAATGCTTCCATTTGATCAGCTTGTTGAGTATGCGCAACAGATTGATGCAGCTGAAGACATTGCGCCAGGAATATGGCTTATCCGACATTTCGCCGCCATAAACAAAACTATCGCCACTCAAATCCGGCTGCTCACCAATCACACACGAAGGAAAGTCCAGCAAGGGAATGGAATTCTTGGTATTCACATACTCTGTTATGGTCTGATTGAAGAACTTCAAAACCAAGGGTATACAATTGGCAAAAACCAGATGCTGCGACATGAACTCAAACTGATAAACATGATTAATCTTAAAATGCTTCAAATAGAGCAAAATGATGGCTGAGACCGCCTTGACAATAATCTCCTTGTGGCGTCCCATGTCCACAGTTAGTTTGGTTGATTGCGTTGCGGTTAGAGGCATCTTCTTGGGCAGCACATCGGCCATGATGTTAATGCTCTCCGTTTTGGATTTGGATGTGGGCGAGGCGGCCAACAAGACCTTGAGCAATGCTATCATATACTGCGGCAAATTGGGCAGTATGGCTTGGTAGAGAATTTCCGCCGGCGTCAATTTGATTTCATCTTCATGCGTTGAGATTGGATTGCGTGCAATATCCTCCTCTTTCTTGATTTGCATATCCGCCAGGCTGATGTACATGTGACGCTGCAGCGTCTTGAAACCCTCATGAATAGGCTGGGGGAGACCAGCAAGACTCTCATGATCTCCAATCAAGGAGTAGCCAATAAATTTATTACGCGATATATCCAAGAACTGATCAATGTCCTTTTGCCGCACTTTGGGCGTCCAGGGCAAACGTGCCGTTATATGCATGGCCGGCAAAGGAGCTGGTGGCTGTGTGAGACTTGGCTGATTGTTTGGATTTGCTGTCGTTGTGCTGCTCCCGCTGCCTCCGCTGCTGTTGTTGCCCGATGTTGAAGCGGAGGGATCGTCAAAGGGACGATAGTATTGCGATAATTCATCCTCGCCGTTGCCAGTGCCGCTGCCCGTTGATGAATTGCCATTGTTTGTATTCGGTCCGCCTTCGTTGCCCGACATTTCCATGTCAATCTGCTCGGGCTCATCCAGAAAGCGCTGCTTCATCAGCGAACGTCTGTTGAGAAGTGAAGGAGTTAAATTTTGTTAAAGTATTTAACGTGGGAAAAAACTTACTTGAAATTCCGTTTGGGATACTGATTCTCAAGTATATCGGTGGCCGTGGCGGGCGGTGAGCTGGCGCGCATGCATTTGGTCACCTCCAAAGTGTCCTCGGTAATGGGATCCAGTCCAACCTTGGCTCTGTACTCATTCTTGAGATGCTTGAGCACATCCATGCCACCCAAGCCCAGCAGCGAGACCTTCCAGAGCAGGAGCACAACCTTCTTCATGGGAAACTGTGGAGCAGCGCCGCTGCAGAAGCGCGTAATCATGCCCAGCAGCTTGACGGCAAGGAGTTCGCCATCAGGCAGCGGACTGTTGATCTCCTGGACAAAGGATTCGGCTAGTTGCTTGTAATCCTCGCTGGCCTTTTCACGCTCATCGCGTATGGTTTCCGTGATGATATACAGCACCGATAGTATGACTCTTATATCTGTGGAATCCACCAAGGTGACATTGGTGATCTTGACCGCCACAATATCGGGTGAGCAGGCGGTCTCAATCTCCATGTTGAGCAAATCAATAAAGGACGAGAACACGCCCAGCTGATAAAGCACAATCACATTATCACGCGTATTCTGATGCTGCTCCTCATCCGATTGCACCTCCGCCCAGCACCCCTGTGCCAAATAGAGTATGCAGCGTGCGGCCTGCATACGAAATGTGCGGTCGGATACCTCCAATTGGTCCACCAATTTCATCACAATGCTGCGCTGTGAGGCAGCGTCCTGTTTCTGCCAATTGGGCGGCAGATCATACAGCTCCATTTGATCCTCAAAAGCTTTCACATTCATTTGAAATTCACTAAACTCCGTATAGCTATACAGCTCGGCAATCTCATTTTGATAGCTATCCACATCCGCATAGACGAAATCCAGATCGGGTCCATCGCAATTGGCGTCTACATCGTGCGTATCCTGCTCAAACGAGTTGTTTATGGATGAAAGCATCATTTAAAGGCTGCTTTCTGTTTTCTCTTCCTACGAACAATATCTATGTGTGCGTCTGTATCTGTGTGTGTTTGTGTGAGTGTGTGTGTGCATGCATGGAAATTGTGTGTATCCTTGTTGGCAGTACGAAGGGCGCGCCTTCTTGTCAATACACTTTGCGAAAAGCGCGCATAATACTATATTTATGTGTTACACACTGCATTACACTGTTAATTTGACAAACATAATTATTTAGCTACGAATCGAGCACAAAAGAAGAAAATTTGCTAAGTGTGACCAGAGTGGCATTTCTTTTTGCCACTAAATGCATTAGCGCTGCGTCGTTTCGTTCAATTGAACCGCTCATCAAAATGAGCGAGTGACATTATTCAGTCGTTCATGAACCATACTGGTTTATTTAATATTTAAAAGTTTATCGTTCATAAAATTTCGCATATACACTAATAAAATTCGATTGTCTTTTACTTGTGATGTATAGTCGAATATCAATATGAAAAGTCAGAAACAATTGGCAGATTTAGTTCATGAGTCAAAAATGAACAACTGAACTGGTTCATCAAATTGTACCATGAAATCGCAACTCTACACTTATATCGATAGCAACATCGATAGGTGCGTGAAAGCATCGATTACTCGCGACCTTGCCCAAAACAAAAGCTATTTATTTGTGTGTTCTTTGTGTGCCGGTAACAGTTTTCATTTGAGCTTCAAAACATAAACGATTACGAAATAAGTAAGCAGAGTTACAAAATTTTAATGCAGGCGTTTAACATAAAGTATATTTTCAAATTAGTTTGTGTGCAACAACATTTTGTCTGGCCAGAGAACATAATATAATAGCAGTTGACATTTTCTTATTTTGTACTTTGTACCCTGCGCGAGTGTGAGTGCATATCAGCGTGAGATTGCAGATTCCCTTTGCGGTCAACGTCTGCATGCACATATACATACATACATATCTATATATATATATATATATATATATATATATATATATATATGTACAAACATAGATTGATTTTCTAAAGACCAATTGTGAAATTGTAAACGTTTTTTAATTTGAAGCAAATAATGGCTGGCCGTTCATTTATATCCATTCTGCTGGGTGCACTGGCCACGGCCTTGGGCACATACATCTACTTTATCATGCAAGTAATTACATACACACACACATACATTCATATGTACCTTCTACAATTGCTGTCAATCACAGCGACAACATGTACAAATACATATGTACACTTTTAATGGGGGACTATACACGATACAATCGATTGTTACAACCAGCTGCTTGTTTTCAAGCAAAATTCAAAATTGCAAAAAAAATATAACTCAGCAACTAAGATAATGGAAATAGTTTAAAAATTTATTAAGTATACTTCGTGTGTTTTCTTCGTTAACTTTTTGTTTGTCGAAAAGAGACGTAGAGGCAGGGGCCTTAAATTCTTCCGTACTTTAAAAAACTTAATAAAGAAACTTCACGCATAAACTTTGTAATATGTAGTCCGTATTTAGACGATGAATCAAATTCTTGAATGGTCTTCGTTAAGTTCTTGTTTGAAAGGAAGAGGCTTTGCCTTCTTCGATTCACGTCTTTCCTGTTGCTAACAAAAACTTAACGAAGAAGCTTATTGTAATAACTTTAGTTTGTCGAGTTAAAAGCTTTTTTCGTCTCGTTTTGTATAAATTATTATCAATTTCTCATTATAAGTATTGTTTGCTTAAAAATACAGGCTGGTTAGAACTTTAAACGATTATATTGTGCATGGTCAGCATAAGAGTTGTTTGCATGCTTCAAATTGACGCACAAAGGCTATTACGTTTAATCAAATCGACGAAGTTCTTGCACGCACACGTGCTTTGCTACCAACTAAGTACACATGTTGACTCATGCCCACTAATTCTATACGGAGTTTGACCTTCATAAATTATGTACCGATGACAAGGCATTTTCTGTGGCTGTTGTAGATTTTTGACTAGTATTTGTTGACTGATAATATATCCGATGATTACTTGCAGTTGGATTGTACTTGTCATTAAATATGAATATCAGATACATTCAAAGCATAACCCAGCAGGCATTCAGGTGTTTCAAGCTAACAGCAACAACAACTAGAAACTTTGGCGCCCAACAGGCAATTGCTGCAGTTCAGCTAAATCAATTTCGTCGCTACTGCGTTGTCCTTTTGCCATTGGTCACCGTTGTTAGTTGCAGCGCGGACGCAGTTACAGCCACAAGCAAGTCACAGTACTCCACAGCAGCTGCCGTGAGTAGTCCATGTTTCTATGTAGTTGGACTAATAATAGTATTTTGTTATATTACTAAAATTGTGTGCCTTGCTGCTTAGTCTTAAAAGTTGTTCCTGCTTGCCTGATTTCTCTTTATATATACCTTTTACAAATCATACTAAGCCCGTTATCTTGCAGCTCGACATGTCTAGCGGTGATTACAAGAACGCAGCCTCCATTTACGAGTTCACCGTAAAGGACACACACGGCAATGATGTCTCCTTGGAGAAGTACAAGGGTCAGGTTGTCTTGGTGGTCAACATTGCCTCCAAGTGCGGTCTAACCAAGAATAACTATCAAAAATTGACCGATCTGAAGGAGAAGTATGGCGAACGTGGTCTGACCATTCTGAATTTCCCTTGCAATCAGTTCAACTCGCAAATGCCTGAGGCTGATGGTGAGGCCATGGTTTGCCACTTGCGCGACTCCAAGGCTGACATTGGCGAGCTGTTTGCCAAGGTATGATACTTCTATAAACTTGCTTCGTTCTTTGCATATCTAAAACTATTTTGACTTTCTTTATAGGTCGATGTTAATGGCGATAATGCTGCACCGCTTTACAAATACCTGAAGGCCAAGCAGACTGGCACTTTGGGCAGCGGCATTAAATGGAATTTTACCAAGTTTTTGGTTAACAAGGAGGGTGTACCCATTAATCGCTATGCGCCTACCACCGATCCCATGGACATATCCAAGGATATTGAGAAATTGCTTTAGATCTAAACTTTAGTTTTATAAAGCGTGTTTTGTAACCACGTTATCTATATAGCTTTTGTCAAGCCTTGTTTTTTTGTTGGCTTTAGCATACAACTTAGTCCTGTAGCTCGGCACATGCAGTGCATGTTTCAAATTTGTACTTGTATTTATGTTCATTAACATACGATCTTAAATAAATGCGCTTTTCGAATTATATACAATATCAATTTTTCACACTTACATCCATAATCGCCAGACGCGCCTGACGATAAAGCTTAGCCAGTATGCCCATGTTCATAATAACGCTGGAAGCTTCCTTGCTGGGTTTCCGCAATAGCTTGTAGTGTATCCAGACCATATCATATTCGTAGTTCGACATGGAAATTATCAATTTTCTTTAGTTTGTATTTTGTGCGACGTAAAAAGTTAGCTGAGAATTTGAGTATTTGAAATTTTAAAATGGAAAACTCAGAGGCAGATCAAGCTATGTGTTACTTTCTAGTTTCAGTTTGCAGTATTTTGTTTGGGTATTTTAGAAAAGAACTCTCGATTATATATCTATAGTCTCTTGGTTGAAATTCATGCACTGTTTGTTTAACACACTTGTAAGACTGCATTTAGACGACGTTTCTCTCAAGACCTTTCTTCGTTAAGATCTTCTTTGTTGGGAAGAGGTGTAGAGTTCTTGATGTCGGAAAGAACTTAACGAAAAAACATCACACGACGTTAAATCGTCGTCTAAATGTGGTCTAATTGAATGCATTTGAGTTGTTGGGAAGCAAAAGAATTTATTATTTTTTTTTGGTTTTTGTTTATTTAAATAATTATGTATTTTTTGGGTGCAATTAATCATTAAATTAATTAGTATTATTATTGTTTATATAAGGTTTATATATATGTATATATATATATATTTATACGTATATATAATTATATATCGACTTCAATTTGCTTTTTGTTTTTCATGTATTAGTTTTTCTTTTTGCCTGGTTTTACGTGTTCTTCGTTCAAATCTATGTAAAACCGTTTTAGCCATCATTTGCTTTTGTTTACTACGCCTACTGAGTGCTTTTTTTTTTTTTTTTTTGCTATTGTTGTGCTCTCAACTCGTTAATTTGTTTATAAACATATACACACACAATTGTTATAGATTTGATTTAGTTATTTTGGTTTTTGTTTGTAAGTACATACATATATCGTATTCCGTTTTAGGGATAAAATCCAAAATAATAATCGAAACGCTTTTCTATTTACTGCACAGAACACAAAAACACTGTTCGCTATTTCGAATAATTTGTTTATATTAGTTTAGTTAATTGTAATTTGTTTGTTTTGTTAATGTTTATATGCATATGAGAGTTGTTGTGAAGTGTGTGTTTGTTTCTTTTTTGGTTTGTTGTTGTATGTTTTGTAGTTTGTTTTTGTATTTTTCTATTGAACAAATTTCTATCAATATTTTATAAGCAATTGGCGATTGTTATTGTACACGCTACGAAAATTGCTAAAAATACCTGCACATTTGATTTTCAATTTCTTTTCTTTTATGTTTTTTTTAAAATATTTTGTTCTATATTTATAATTTTATTTGTGCCCCCAAATTTGTGTTTGGTTGGCAAAAGCACTTTTGGGGCAGGCGCTTGTGTTTTTTTTTTTTTTAAATTGTTAATACATTGATTGTTTATTAATGTTTATGTTTTAATTTGTTGAACAAGTCAATTACAATATGTGCTAAGATTTACTTACGAAATGCTTTCTTTTTTTTGTATTTTGGAATGGCATATGGTTTTTAAACTTGAATATGAAGTATGAAGTGTAATTTCCTATATAGTATGGTAACATATATAGTTTATTATAGTTATTATGCATTATGTATGCTCTAAGTAATTCCCTTTTGTAAATTTATAGCCAAATATTTTAGTTTATTCATAACATTGAAATATACATATAATGCTTATTACTTTTTTTGTTTTTTTGCTTGTCAAACATAATCAGTTATATAAACAATAAATTGTGTGAAAAGCGCTTAATTTAGTCGTTGAACTGTTTGGTTTTTAGTTTTTCCAAGTTTCTGTTTCATTTATTTAAACGAAAAAAGCAAATTAATAATATTGTATATTTTTGCTAAATGTTTTTTGTGTTTTTTTTTTTGACTACATGTTTTTTGTTGCACAGTAAACGTTTTTTATTATGCATAAATTTATTTATTTAGATAATTAGATTGCTGTTCTTTTTATCTAGTTATCTTTTCTTTTGTTTTTTTTTTGGATTATACATGTCAAATATTTTTGTTTGGTAACGTTTATTTTATTATTTTTTTAGGAACAAAAGCTGAGATTTTTTTGTTGTCTACAATACTTTGAAATTGAAACGTTTCAAAAGTCACATTTTGTTTGTTTTTACTTTTGGGAAACTATGCTAAGGAAACTGAGTTCAAAGAGCTGCGAATGCGAAAATTTCTTGTTGTTGGAAAAGCAACCTGAACCTTGTTTTCTGGCTTTGGCGCTCCTTGTTGCCAGAGCACAGATTATATAAATATTAAGTACAATATATATTTATATATATATATAGCATAGGTGTTTTTTGGTTTTTCTTTTATATATATATATATATTTTAGTTAATATATTTGTTAGTTATATGCATGAAATAATGTAACCATAAACAAATTAGCAACAACTTTTTTTATAATTTGTCCGGAGCGTCTTTTAGATTTTGTATTATATTATTTGTATTATGAGTCATAATTTACTTAAAATGTTTTTTGCATTCTCGAAACTCTAATGCGCTTCTTTTTTTTTTTTTGGTTTAGTACAAGTTTTACGTAGAAATTATGTTTTTACGAGATTTGCTTTTCTTTAGTTGAACTGAGTTTTGGTATTTCCATATTTATTATAATCAAGAAACGTCTTTGATTTCTATTCCTTTTGGCTTTACAAGTAAATGCCATCCATAATTACTTATGCGCCGCCATGACCCGGCTGCACCGCCACTCCGGCTCCAGCTCCTCCTCCTCCTCCGGCGCCAGCTCCATCATCCACCAGCGCCGATTGTCCTCCGGCGGCGGGCTGCTGTTGTTGCGGCGGTGGTGGTGGCATATAAGGATATTGATACTGCTGCGGCGGCGGCTGCTCACCTCCTATGAGTCCTAGTTTATCTATAATTCGGATGGGGACAAGAGGGAGAGAGAGAGTAGCATGTTAGTGGAGAACATATAACATGAGATTCCATTTGATAGCGCTCAATTTAAATGACAATTACATTTATATATATATATATAATACGATTACACGCCAAATATTTATACACTTTAATGGACTTCTATATGGACATATTATAAAGCTCAATATCAGTAGCATAATGAATGGAGCTAGAGCAGCAAACCAATTCAGTTCGAATCAGCTCAATATCAGATATATATACAAATAATGAAAAGCTTTACTTGAGGCGTAATGCCAATATTCATTAAAACCCATTCAACTCATGGCTGTTCCACTCGGTCCCCTGTTAAGCTGTTTGGTGCAGTAAAAACTTAGGCAAATTGTCCATATAAGTATATGTAAAATGAAAATCCATATAAACAGTCCAGTTCCAAGTTTCACTTGCGCATCAATTCCACAAAAAATATATTCTAAGCATATTTTTATAATCGTCTAAAAATTAAAACTATTACTACATACTATTCCTGGAATAGTATTCCATTGCGCACCAAAAAAGTATGCTACACAATTTTCTGTGTCTTTAAAACGAAAGTGAAATTAAGAACTGGCCCGGCATACATATATATTAGAGGTGGCAAGGCATAGATGAGCATACAATCGATAGTTTTTGGTACTGATGGTCAAAATCATCGATAATGCTAGATTTGATAAGGATTTCGATAAAGTAGATTTGGAAATTCGATTCGAGTAGAAATTGAACAGTTAAATAAACCCAAAATGTAATTAAATATAATCGTTAATATTTCGACAACAATATTTCTATTAAAAAAGTTATTAACATTAAATAATTTCAATATTTCGAAATGAAATTGACATTAAAGCATTAGCTTTGCTAAGTAATACCATATTTTCGTAATATACTTTTGACATATCGAACGAAACATCGACAGTGAAGAAGAAAAGCTATCGATATAATAGATTTTTGGCCATCTCTAATAAATATGTATGTGTATTTTTTGAAATAACAACATCAATTATAATTAAATTAAAACACACACACATAAACAAAAAGTTAATTTGCGTACACATTAATTACGATAACGTCACACACATGCAGCTAAAATGATAACCGATTAACTATCGATAAGCGCACGTGTAAATTTTGGTTGTTTTTGCTGTTGCTTACGGTGTTCGTTTAATATCGTAAATTTGTTATTGGTCGAATATCGTATGTATTCAAACAAAAGTGTAAAATGATTTTGTTTTTGGTTAATTTTTGTTGTTAGTCATATATGCTGGTAGTTGTTATTGTTGTTGTGCTGTTGTTGTTTGTTAATCATTTTTTTTAGTTTTTTTGTTTTTGATTTTGGTTTCTTATTGTGGTGTCGCCACGTCATCCTTCGGACTCGGTGGTTCATCGGTCAATTTCTCAGCCAATGGCGTTTTCTCGAGTGTTGTTGTCGGTGGTTCGGATTTGAGTGGTGTGGTGGTGTGGTGTGGTGGTGCTGATGCTGATGCTATTGCTGATGCTGATGCTGAGATTGGTGCTTGTACTGATACTGGTGCGGATGCGGGTGCATGAACCTGCTGCAAAGCAGGAGGTGGAGAAGCAGCAGCATCATCCGATATGAAAGGCTCTACGAGAAATTTAGTGAATTGCAATTTTTGTTTTTGTTGATTTTGTAATTGATTTGCTTTTATGATTATACAAGCCAAGAAAGTGAAACCGAAATTTTCATTCTTAATTTTGTAAGTACTAAGTATGTGTGTGTGTTCAAATATTTTACTTAAATACTTGTTTAAATTAAGTACCTATATATAAGTGATATTTTTGATTTGTGCACCTAGCTCAAATATTTACTCAAACTACTTGTTTGAATGAGTTTTTTGATATAATAATAATTTTGTTTGCTTAACTTGTTTTTCTTTTTACCTCAAATAATATAAAAAAGTCTTAAAGTGTGATAATTTCTTAACGTAAACATTTTTATTTTGATTTTTTAGAAAGCTAAAGCTTGCACAAATTTATTTTTCTTCGTCTTTCTCTGCAATTGTTGGAGAAAATTTGTTGGTTGAGTGTACGGTAAATGTGGGCGTGGTCGGTGGGCGGAAAGTGGATTGTAAGTGTTTTAAATATTATGGTGTTTAAAAAAAACAAAAATCATAATTATAAAAACCCAAAAAACAAAACTGCAGTACTTTATGCATTTGCTGTTTAAATTTGGCTAAGTTGAGTTTTTAGTTAATAAGCTACAAATATACTATGTATAAACGGGAGTTCGAGTTTAAGGACATTGCACATTGTTGTTGTTCTATATAACTAATTGTCTAGTACGGCCAATTCGAAACGAAACAAAGTAACAAAACACTAAACAAATCACATTACGTTTTTAATCTAGCTATCGTCATAAAAAAACAATGAACCAAAAGTTCCTACAAATTACATTGGGTACAAAAGAATAATAAGAGCTGTTCCGAATTCCACTAAAATTTCAATTCCATAGAAATATGTAAAGCATACTGTCTAGGAAAAGTTTGTTCTGCCCGAAAAAGTATGCTACACTTTTTCCAAAGGAATATTTGCAGTTGGAATTCGAAACGGATCCGTATATATCTAATTTACTATGGAACGTTGGACCAAACTCGATTACTTAGCGGACATGGGTGTTGTTCTGGGAGAAAACTGCATCAACCCAAACATATATAGAGCAACATAGACATATATATATATATATAACTATATAGAACACAGATAAAGATAAACAACACACGGCGCTTAAATCAAATTACCGAACCTGGTGCGTATCGTTTATGGAACCATGATGATGTTGAAGTTTTTTGTTTTTTTTAACTAAATACATTGGATGATAGATCGTTCGTTCGTTTTGTTTTTCAAATGATTTAATTCGTTAAGGCATCAATTTTGTAAATTTTCAGTACGATTCTTAAGCGAACGACCATCAAACATCGATCATCAAACACGACACGACAGTTGGACTGTGAGATTTGTTTTTGGCTCTACTCGTAGCAGTTGTTTAAATGAGGTTTTTTTTGAATTTCGAATTTGATGTTGCTGGGTTGATTTTTGTTTATATAGCATTGCATTTGGAACTAAGTTACTATAGTTTCTTATATAGATAGTTTAGCAAACTACATAAAGTTACCTAGAGAAAAAAATGTGACGGAATAAAAAATATTTATAAACAAATTTAGTTTTGTGTAGTTTCCAAAATAATATAACAATTAAGGCGCTAAAGTTTCGTTTTTTTTTTTTCGAAAATAATAGACAAAAACAATATAGTATATTTTTGTGGGGATTTCATTGGATAGAATGTGGCTATGTTTGTGTGTGTGTGTGTAGACATGATATTGTTCTTGGCATATTATGAGCAAGTTGTGAAATATGATAAGGTTAAAGGATTTCCGCACGATTAACTTACTTGCTATAATTCCTACAATGACCAGTCCAATCACGCCCATTATAATCATCATCTGCAAATTGGAAAATTTGAGATTAGCACAGAATTTGAAACATTTAACTAATTGTGTATAGCATAAGTTAGAATTGAAAAAAGTTATTCTTATGTATAATAATTTCATTGGAACTAAAAAAAAGTTATAAAACTGAATAATGATTTGTTTGTTTTCAATGATAATGTAGAAATAATGATAATGACACAACACTGGATCGTATATTTCGAACAGACCTTCAAGTTCTGCAACCAGAATTTTCGTTTTAGCTTGCCCGCCTGTTGTTCAAACTGCGAGGCGCCCTGTTGCAAGGCATCAGCACGATCGTCCAGCTCGGAGAGCTTAGCATCACGCTCCAGCACCTTCTCGACATTGGTGCGCATTATGTCAACGACCTGTGAAAAGATAGAGATTTAGCAAAATGACGCTTAGATTGTGTGTTATAAGGAAATGATTACCTCATCGACTTGAGCCTGCGTCTGCTGCAAGCGCTTTTGTGCCGCAATTTGTTGCGGGTTGCGTGGTCCGCCCACAATCTCACCATCGCCTCCCTCGCCGGCTGGTGGGCCATCGGTTGGTGGTGCATCGCCAGCTGCTGCAGCATCCGCCCTGCGGAGAAACACAGCAACACATTAGTCATCAACAAAATGGCAATTGTCTAAAGGCTAATCAACTCCCCACGGAGATCTCAAATTAAGTACTTGGAGCTTGGGGGGTTTTCGATTACGCATGATTGTGTGAATTCAACATTTCTTAAATGAATACAGATATAAAAGAAAGTATGCATACATATACAATAATGTATACAACTTGTGTACGTGTGTTCTGCGTGTGTGTGTGTGTGTGTGGTATGCAAAAAGTGCTCAAGTTTCTAGCCGTTCTACTCATAAAGAGCGTAGAGCGTGCCACTTACTGTTCCTTATCTTTCTTGTCTTTCTTGCCCATGTCTAGGCCGGTTTAGTGGGCGGCTTCGAAAGTAATAATATTAACAAATAAAACGTTAACAATTTTGTATATTGAAATCAAAACTAGTTGATTTGAAAACCCTTTTTTTTATCATTTTAAAATTTTGTTTAAGATATCAGTCGATACATTCTTTTAGTTAAAGTTAATAACAAAAATTAAATAAAATTATTTCCAAACGGTTAATATTTGAGAACATAATAATATGACTTTTAGACCATATTAATAACTGTTACAAAAATAAAACAAAAGTTAATACATATATCAAATCAAACTACGTATACGTACACTCTCTTTATTAACTAACGCGTTACCGTTACCGGTTTAACGGTACAATAAAATTCTAAGTGATTTTATAAACTTAATTGCAATACAAAATTTGTTCTGTTATTATATATATCATACCTATGCTCAATGCCTTATTGAAATCAATTTAGCAAATATATATATAGTACAAAGGTAGCTCAAAAAAGTATGCTACACTTTTTGCCGTTGAAGTGATTTCAAATTTGCAGTCAAAACAGAACTTATCGAAACTGTTCCACTATTTCAATGAAAATTGAGGTTTTGTATGCTGCTCAGATAAGTATGCTACCATTTTCTGTGAAATTGATTCGTTAGTGGAACTCAGAACAGAACTGTACATATTGTCCAAATATTGAAAGAATACAAGTATACGTCAGCTTTAATTGTTTGCTATATGTGAAAAACCCATTAACATCTCCAATGCGATTTGAAAAGGCTCTGTTTGCATGACTAACTCATGAGGACACGAGCACTTGGTTTCAAGCTTATCGATTTTGCGGTGCGGGAAAATGCCATGTGACGGACACGGATACGTTTACGGACATTAACGCAGACACGGACATTGGCCGTGTGAATAACAATGTCAAGACAAAGGCTCGAGCAAAATCTTACCCAAATGTACATTTTTGAAAATTGCTTTTTCAATTGCAAATTAATTGGGGGCTTGCATAAAAACAAATAAACTAAAAATTTAGCTCGTTTGACCAAAAGGCAAATCGATAATTTTCAAACACTTACATTGCTTTCTATTTGTTGTTGCTGTTGTTGTTGTTGTAGTGGCTACAGCCGCTGCTGTTGTTGTTTTAACAAACTTTCGAACGACGTCGATTGGCGATGACGGCGACTGTCTGCTTGTCCGTGTGTCCCTTGGTCTTTTATTGCACTTGCCCAACGTCTTTCACTTTAGAGCGGTAGGTGTGTGAGGGGGGGATGTGCTCGGGTGTTGGGTGCAGCGCAACTTTTGCCGTTTCGTTGTTTTTGTTATCGATGGCTACGCGCTCTCTCGCTTGCTCGCTGTCCGTTACGCACACGCTCTCTTTACACTCGCTCTCTCGCGCTCTGCAAGCTTTCGTCAATGAATTGTGCGCTCTCTCAAATGCTCAAACCTCAACGCACACAGAGACACACAAAACGGGAGAACTGGCAGAAGTGTGTGGTTGTGAGCGTGTGTGTTTGTGTGTGTCTGTATGTGTGGGTACCACTTGCCACGACAGCCTTTTGCAGCAGCGCTGTGTATGAAGGAATGTTGAAACTATTGTGTGGATAAAGAATATAAAAATAGTTGCAAACTATTTTTAGTACAACAGTCATTAGCTTTATTCAATTGAAATGGCGTCTACTAATGCTTAAGTTATATTTTCAAATACCGCCCACACACACACACAAAACTTAAACTGAATTCGAATTTGAACTCAAAATGTAGCCTACATATATGCACACATGCATACATACATGCAAATGTATCTGTATTTATTTGCAATTAATGTTGCATATATTTCAGACGCACTGTTCAAACACAATTTAATTAATTTCATCAAAATTCAACTTTTGTTTGTGTGTGCTTTTTTGTTAATTTATATTTTTTGTGCAAAATTTCTGCCACTTGCAAAGGAAAAATCAATGAAATTTTTACACAACACCCCGTTTTTTTTTTGTCGCTTAGTCAATGTCAGCAGTTTGGTTTAATCATTTTGTAAGTTTATATTGAAAGCATATAGTTTTCGCTTGTATAGCATAGACAACACATATTTCAATAGAATTTATACTATTTTAAATAATAAATGAATTACATTTAACGCAGCACAAGAAAATTTTTCACTTACGACGTATTTTAGCCAACTGCGAAAACTTGCAGCTTTTCTAACTGTTATGTGTATTTGGGGAAAAAGCTTCCCAATTCCAGCTAAGGACGAGTGCTAAAGCTTTCAAGTGTACTCGTAAGAAAGTAACGAGTAGCTTTTTGCATTATAAAGCTTTAAACATGACGATTACAAAACAACGAGTGCCTTTTTGAATTGCTCACATTTCCGAATTTACAAGATTTGAATGTGCATTTAAAAGTTAAGCTTAAAATTTGAATAGATAAACAACTGATTTTCAGTATACATTATTTTAAATATATATCCTGCAATGTTTTATAATTATTTTAACAAACTTTTTAATGAAAATTAGTCTAATTTCAATTAGTTTTATTTGTCAATCCGAGTCAGAAATTGTGTATTTGGAAATGGGAGCATGCCAGATTTCTTAGCTTTAAAATATAAAGTATAACGAGCACAAGTTGGTCTATATAAGTAGAAAAGTCCAGTTTTAGAGAGGTTTTCTAAACTTGGTCTGTATCCAAACACGATACATTTTAAGACAGCGTCCACGATTAACCTGTAATCTTCTATCCACAATTAGCTGCTCCTCCAACAGTCCTGCTTTCTTAAACATATCGCGCAGCTCTTGCTCTGTAAAAAAATATACCATAGTACCATCGCCGCGCACATAGAAATTATCCTCCAGACATTTGCCACTCTTGAAGCGCAATTGCGCCAGATCATAGCGTCCATAATCCCGAAATACCAGCAGACCACCTGGCTTCAGATAGCGATAACAATTCTCCAAAACCTGCTGCATTTTGGAAGGCTCAATGGCCGACAAAACAAAGATCATGACAATGATATCCTGTGAGTTCTGCTCAAAGGGCACCTGCCACTGCTCCAGCGTGGCATCCATGACAAAGACCTCGCAGCGTTTTTCATCGAACTGTTGCTGACTGCGTAGTATATCAATTGCGCGCTCCGAGAAATCACAGCCATAGACCTTAAGCTGCGACTCCGTGCTATACTGTAGTATGGGCAGAATGGTGTTGCCCACGCCGCAACCCAATTCGAAGATGCTGCGTGGCTGGGAATGCTCATTGGAAGCCATGGGCGCCAGCTCAGGAAACTCTGTGAAGAGCCAATGGCGATCTTTAAAGAACTTATTATCGTGTATGCCATAAAACGAATCCCAGAACTTGGGTGCAGCCGACTGAAAGCGTTCTCGCTGATCCTCATTCATTTTAACCGTCGAATTCTTCTCGACGGCCGCCTGTGCGGCTTGCTCCTGCTCCTCATCCCATTCCACGTGATCCCTGTTGAGCAAATTTTTAAGCATGAGTTGATTTGATTGATGTATAGTTATACCATGCATTAAACTCGAACACCTGCCGCGCATCGGTAAGTACGCGTTCACCAGCTCCGCTTGGTTTCTTGCGATCGCGTGTGTGTTCCCAAGTTTTGCTGGTAGTTTTGGTTTTGCAGCATTGCAGATATTTACCACGCGTTGTGCTTAAAAACGTCCGCGTTATCCTTGAGCAAACGTGTGCCAAACTGTGGGCGCTTCTCATTGTCACCAGCATCATCTGCTTCGCTCATAATAAGCAATTGTGTTAATCAAAAACAAACACCAAGTAAACAAACCGCGTTGCGGCTTTGCATATGCCATTTGGTTGGCATTAGAGATGAGCAATATTTACTCACATAGTATTTTAATGTCACGAGTCAGTCGTGACAAGATATTTTAGTAAGTAACAGCTAATCACAGAATGAATTGTCAAAAAAATAAATTGCAATAAAACAGGTGCGCTTGAAAAGCCAATCTTTAACTTGTGTAACTTCTCAGTGCATTTTTTTTATTAAAATATTCCATAAGTGTGTAATGTGAAAATGTCGGAGCTTCAATAATCAATGCTGTTAAGAAAACAATTGGCAGAATTGAATAAAAGTTCTCAGTCGAATTAACTGATGAGAATGATAAATGTGTTTGGTTGGGAAGATACATATACATTTGGTCCACCAGATATGCTATACGAAGCAGGCTTCTTCAAAGCGCATGTAAATTTTCCAAAGGAGTACACTCTGAATCCACTTCGCATAAAGTTTATCACCGAAATTTGGCATCCAAATATTTAAAGAAACGATAATGCGTCCATTTCCACTTTGCACGAACATGGAGAGGACATATGGGGAGACGAGACGGCATCAGAACGTTGGCTGCCAGTTCATACAGTGAAATCCATTCTCCTGTCTGTTATATCAATGCTGGCGGATCCAAACGACGAGTCTCTAGCAAATTTTGGTGACGCCAAGGAATGAAGGGAATCCATCGTCGATGTCAAGCGCAAAGTTATGCGCTGTGTCTGGAACAGACAAGGAGTATTAGTAGAAACGCTCAAACATGATGTAGTTGCCCATGCCCGTGATGCCTAAAGCGGCAAAAGCGAGCGAAACTTCAGGTTAGGTATACGAACCGTTCAGCAAATTTTTTAACCCATTTCAGGGCACTGTACATAGAAACTACTCCATTACTTTATATAATTATTAATTCACACAACAAATTTAGGAAAAACTTAGAAAATAAGATAAAGCTTTTAAAATAAATACTTTTTTAGAGCTCTGTACAGCTCGAAATATGGTTTGCAACTGAATAGCTGAATTAAAACGTTTTGACTGGCTGAAAATTTGCCTATGGCTTTCTGACATTTTAAGCAAAGGGACCGAAATTTTATTACGCACTGATATGTGTCCATCGACTTGTCTCCGAAATATTTTTCGGAACAGTTGTTACCGTGACAATACAATCACCATATCGCTCACCTCTATTGAGTAGCAAACTTTTACACAATGTATCGATGCTACTCGATTAAATCTAATGAACAGCGACAAGTGGCAACGCTGCGACTATCGGCTTACCGCCACGATCTATCGGTTAGTATAACAAAACCGCAAACATTTTTTGTTGTATGCGTTGTTGTTGCCCCCTTTCCGCAGCAAATTGAAAATTATTGTTAAAAATCAGGCAGCAAAAAGCGCCAAATTATAAAGCACTTGTGTGAAAAAAATACACGCCAGCAAGTTTTATTGTGTTGTTGTGCGATCGAAAAAGAGCAATAAACAAATACCAAAATGATGAACGAGGCTGCTGCACTGGCTAACATGATACCCTACGATACAATTGGACTCTACGAACAACCCAAACCAAGATTCATCTTCAAAATGCCACGCGTAGTGCCCGATCAGAAGTCCAAGTTTGAGAGTGATGAGCTCTTTCGTCGCTTGAGCCGTGAAAGCGAAATACGCTATACGGGCTATCGGGAGCGCAGCATTGAGGAGCGTCAGGTGCGCTTCATGAACGGCTGTCGCGAGGGACACACTGAGTCGAGTTTTGTGGCATCGGGCACAAATTTACAGCTGGTGTTCAATGCCAATCAGAATCCCTATCTGCATGACAAGGAGTGTGATTTTGATAAGGAGCATGGCAAGGTGCATATCAAATCCTATTTCATTATGAATGGCGTTTGTGTGCGCTTCCGTGGCTGGTTGGATCTGGAGCGATTGGATGGCGTTGGCTGCCTGGAGTACGATGAGCGTCGTGCGATGCATGAGGATGCAATATTGCGTGATCAAATTGATCGCTATAATCAACGATTGCGTGAATTTGAGGACACTAAGCGCGCCTATCGCGACAATCGTCAGGATGAGATGGAGGCTGTGCGTCGTGGTGTTGCCTCTGGCGGCATTGGTGTGGGTGCCAGTATGTGGCGACGTTAGTTGAACTTTTGGACGGCAACGACGCCGTCACAGCAACAACAACACCAACAACAACAACATCATCAACAGCAACAACAACAGCAGCATGAGACTCAATTTGCAAATACTCAATATTTTATGGAAAACTGAAAAATGCTCCCCCCAGCCCCAAAGACTTGCCGATAGTTTTGAGCTACGAATACGATTATGTTAAGATTGGCATCAAATATACGATAAATATATATATATATATATATGTATATGTATATGCACCTAGGCTTAGTTTTTAGCAAATAGTAAATATTATATTAACCTTAACTTATATGCTTCAAAATGGTATTAAACTTAATATTTTAATGTGAAATTATAGTGACGTACTTACACCTCTATAAATATAAATATTATATATATATTTAAAAAACACAATAAACTTACGCATAACAATTTCCGGTATTTTAATCGTGACGAACTCTGACGCATCTTCCACATAAAGTTTACTTAATTTACATATTATTTATTATACACTTGTAGAGGGTAAGCATGTATAACAAAAAATATAAATGGTTTCTATGCTTGAATCAGCAAGATCGGACCACTAAAACATATAGTTGCCATAGGAACAATCGGTTGAAGATAAGTTTTTGGATGAAAAACTTTTTTATTTTTCAAGATAACTCAACCAAACTCACTTTACACGTTGAATAAATCGGACGACTATATCTTTTTGATACTGTAGAAACAATCTGTTAAAACTTAAGTTTTCTTGTGCAAAGCTTTTCTGCAAGGGAATATAACTTCGGCACGGCCAAGATAACATTTCTTTCTTGTTTTTAGTTGTAATAAGCAAGCCAATCAAAATCAGTTGATTCATTTATATTAGTTATAAAATAAAGTTTATAAAGAAGGTTATTTATTTTGTTAAATGTTTTGTCTGCGACTAGCGTCCGTCAATGTATGTGGACAGATCAATTTCCTCCGGCAGCTCACTAATATAGACATCGAAACGATCCTGTACTTCATTAAGTATCTTGGCATCATTATCGTCCGCTATAAAAGTAATGGCCAGTCCCTTGGTACCAAAACGACCAGCACGCGCCACACGATGCAGATAGGTATCCGAATCTTCGGCCATGTCATAGTTGAAAACAATATTAACACGCTCAATGTCCATGCCGCGTCCAAACAGATTTGTGGCAACTAAAATGCGCTTCTGGAAGTCCTTAAATTGCTGATAACGATTCAAACGTTCATCCTGATTCATGCCGCGATGTATGCCAATAGCGGGAAAGTTTTGCTCAATCAGAAGATGTGACAATGCCACACAACGTTGCACCGTCTTGACAAAGATGACAACCTTAAAGGAATTGCATATTAAACTGAGCATTAAACATGTGAGCAAATCAGCATAAGAAAGTACACCAATAATCATGCTTTAAGGATAATCTATAAATATCCAACATGATTTTTGTTATAATCTTTATGGTCCCTGGCAGAGCATTACTTGATTGAACTCGAGCACATCGAGCAATTCAAACAGCTTCTTGTTCTTCTCGTTATCCTTTACTTGGAAATAATGCTGATGCAGACCATTCAACGTCAGTTTGGCCTCATCGTCAACGTACACCTCCATGGGATCATGCATAAACTTTTTGCAAACGGGACGCATTTCCTTGCTCAATGTGGCGGAGAACATCATAACTTGTTTGCCATGTGGTGTGCTACAAAAAATCTCCTGCACATCGCGACGCATGTCTAAAAAGTTATACAAATATTGTAAGTAACATCAAGTAGTTGTATTTAAAACGAACCCAATTGCTCCAACATCTTGTCACATTCGTCAAGCACAAAGTGCTTCAATTCCTTAAGATTCAACTTCTTGTTGCGTATCAATGCCAAAAGGCGTCCTGGTGTACCAACAACAATATGCGGTATGCCATTCTTAAGAGTCTCCTCATCCTTTTGGATAGCCATGCCGCCAAAGAATGCAGCCACCTTTACTGTCGCCATATACTTGGAGAAACGCTCGTACTCCTTGCCGATTTGGAATGCCAATTCACGTGTATGACACATAACCAAGACATGACAGCCATCACCATCGCTTGGCTCCAGCTGCTGCAGCGTGGCAAGCACAAAGACAGCCGTCTTGCCCATGCCAGACTTTGCCTGGCAAACTACATCCATGCCTAGCACAGCCTGCGGTATGCATTCATGCTGTACTTCCGATGGATGCTCAAAGCCGCATTCAACAATTGCACGTAATATTTCGGGCTTCAACAAAAAGTCACGGAAGCCCGAGCTGTGTATGGATACATAACTACCCTTCACATCCTTCTTGGCGACCATTTGACTCTCAACGGCAGTTGTCTCGTTATGCTCCTCATCCTCGTAATCGAGAAGATCCTCATTATCGACCATTTTTGCTTTTTTTGCTTTACTTTTTCTATGTGCCTATTGGCTAAGCGTAAAAAATGCGACTGCACGTTTTTTTCGTTTGTGAAAAAGATCTAATAGCATTTTCAGGGTAAGTTACACTGGTTAATTGGAAAATTTAAAAAAAAAAATGTTGCAGGTTTTAGTGGAAAACCAATTAGACTGTGGCTCAGCATGGCAGTGTTGTATCAAATAGTCCAGAACAAGTTCGATTGAACTACTCCCCAAAGAGAGCGAACCAAATATGATCCTGATTGTAGTTCACCTAGTTCGTTCCTTCTTATTGGTCACTTTAGTCTTACTTTGCTAGTTTCTTTCGATAGAACGAAAAAAGAAACGAACGAAAACTATTGCCGAAATTGGAAGCTAGAACTGATTCTACTTAACTATTTATAATTATCAAAGATTCACATTAACTTTATCCATAAGCACCACTTTTTGCAAGCACAACAAGAAAGGTTTTGTAGTAAAATATTTATTAACGTTGCCATATTATGCATAATTAAATGTTTTGTTTTTGTAGATATTTAATATGTTTATAATTATATAGAAAATACACTAAAAAATACAATTGAATAAGCTGTGTGTTGCGTGTGGTCCGTTTAACGGAATTGCAGTGTAGAGATGCGCAGTCCAATGCAATCCTTGCCAATTTGGCTAACCTCGCAGACGGCACAGAGATTGCCCTTGTATTGGGGATCATAGGCGGAGCCACAGAAGGGGCAGGTGACCTCCGGTTTGCCACGATAGATGGGCTTCCAGCTGATGGCGCAGATATTAAACGGATTGAATTCATCATACTGCAGCTGATGCTCATCAATGGGATTCACCTCACAGGCCTGCAAGATCTTGCGCACCTGCTGCGCCACCTCGGGCCTGGGAGCCAGCTCCAGCAGACGGCGTGCAAAGGAGGCAGCTGTCTTGTAGTTCTTCAGCTTAAAGAACATGTTTAAGGCAGTGCGTAGCGTGAGGATTTGATGGACAGGCTGCAGCTTGGAGTGTGTAAAATAGGCGGCCATTTCGCTAAGACGCTTCTGCTCCTCGAGCGTGGATTTGGGCATGCCCTTGCGCACTGTTTCCATTTTTAGGCCGACAATATACTCGGCACAGATCTTGAGCAGCTGTTGCGCCTCTGCCGTATCCAGCTTGGTGTCTACCACCAGCAATGGAATACTTATCAGTATGGAGTGGAACTTTTCAATGGCCTCACCAAACTTGCCCGTTGTGGTCATCTGATAGCCAGCCTGAAGGCGGCTGACGAGCTCGTTGAGCTTAATGCCCATCGCGGGACGTTGTAGCTTGGCATTGGTTTCGCCAAAGTTGCGCAACGGATGACCACACAAGGATTGAAGATTAGGCGTTGCCGTATAGCTGGTGCGTGCGCAGGCATAATTCTGCAGGAAGAGCGTCTTGAAGGGCTTGAAATTGACCACGCCCAGCTGATCATTAAGCAGTCGGAAAGCGCTATTGAAGGCGCCTGCTTTGACATGATCGAGCACCAGCTGGGAATTGTTAGCCCACTGCTGTGCAGGGGATTGTCCCTTGTTGGGGGCCGCATAATAGTTGCTATCCAAGGCGGAGGCTTTGATTTTTGAGGCCAGCTCAATGGGCACTACCAGGTCATCATCGCCCACATCCCAGCCGCCACCGCCGGCGCCTGCCTCCTCCTGTGCCTCATCATTGCTCAAAGCATCGTGCATTTCCTCATCGCCATCGTCATCCTCGCCCAGACCCAAGTCCGCATCGGCACCCCAGCCATCTCCACCGCCATTGTGCTCATCCAGCAATGCTGCATCCGCATTAATGTTGAGCGCTTGGCGTGCCGTGGCGCTGCCGCCAGCGCGTGTGACCATGGCGCCTTCGAAGAAGCCCTTGGACACGGACAGCAGCGGCCAGTTCGTCTCCAGCTGCTGTATGGGCACCGGCGGCTTCAGTAGCTGCGCCTGGGGATTCACCTCCGGCAAGTTGCTGCCCTCAGCGGTAATGCTGGCACCCAGCGTCTCCTGCAGCTCATCCAGACCATGTGTGGCTGCTGTCAAATATGCCAACGATAGCTGGCCACAATTCTTGAGTATGCTGACGCGTTCCTTAACATCGCCCAGGAGCAAGGCGCCCTGATACTGCGCGGAGACATCCTTGCGTATCTCGGCAATCTTATTCATCTTCTTGAGCTTCTCCAGATTGCCCGTTATCAAATACAGAAAGCTTAGCTTGTCAAAGTTCTTGGTGCGCTGATAGCACATCTCGACGACCTGATGATTGCCTTGTAGCAAAGCCGATTGACCCAAACGATTCCAGCAATCCTTGTCATCCAATGCCTTGGCAGCCTGCAGCGCAATCTCAATGTTGCCGCACTCCAAGGCCAAACTAAAGCGCGTCTTCTCATCCTTGACAAAGTGCAGAGCCACCTCCGGATAACCCTTCTGCTGCAGATACGCAATGATGCTCTGTCCCACCAATCGAGCATTCCTCACCATATGCAGCACCTCATCATATTTACGTTGAATCAGCGCCAACTTAAACTTGTATTCCGTGGGATCAATGTGGAGCACACGCGTGCGACACTCGCGATCCAAACAGAACACTTGGTTGCCCTTGACGCGTGTCAAGTAGATAGGTAAATCCAAGGTGCGTATGATGCCATGGTCACCATTGGTAATGGCATATTTAATATGATTGCTGGTCGTGTAAATAAACACGCCGGATTCATCCCAGGCGCCCGACTTGACGCGACAATTCTCCTGCACGGTGCACAGATATTGCAGGCGACGATCACAGATGGTCACCGAATGCTTGCACAGCAGCGCCACCAGCGACATGTCCGGTGACCAGACGACATAGCGGCACTTGGCTAGCTTAATGCTGCCAACGGAGACCAAACGTTGCACTTCATACAAGGTGACATACTCGGGATCACGTATGAGCAGCATGCCAGTGCCGGCATAGAAGATCTCCTCACAGAATGTGGGTATCTTTTTGGTCACTTCGTTCTTAAAGTTCTTCACCACCAGCTGCTGATTGCGATCCAACACGGCAAACCTATTCCTGGCCACCCAAATGGCTGTAATGCCCGAGCTGCGTTTGCTATCGGATTCATTTTGACGCTCGCTGTCGCTGTCCTTGGGTATCTGGCAGAGATCATAGGTGCTATTCTCCAGATTATTAGTGCGCGTGCAGATGAGCACCGCATTCAGCGCAGGATTATAGGACATGCTGTACACGGGCGACTTGCCAGGACGCAGCTGCATGACCACCGTATCCTTGGTGGTGGTAAAGTCCAGTTTGCGCAGAAAACGATCCTTGACATAGTAGAGCATGTTGCCATGCACCGCATAAGCAGGACGCTCACGTTCCAACTTGAAAACAACCATGCCTGAAACCAAAGTAGAATAAGAATTCATTTTCTTTAGCTAATCCTTGCTACTCACCGCCATCGTGTCCAGCTGCAAACAGATTCAGCGTGGGATGCGCAGCCATAATCCAGAAGCGTTCGTTATCCCGCCGGAATGTGAAGAGACACTGACGCTTGGTCATGTCCCAGACGCGTATGCTGCGATCCTCGCCATTGGAAATAATAAGATCCTGACGCGGATGAAATAGCACACAGGAGACATTGTTATAATGGCCACGACAGGTGTCCACCTCCCAGGCCTTGTACTCATTCATGCGCCACAGCTTGACCAAACGATCATCCGCACCGGAAACAATCAACGGCAATGTGGGATGAAAACTGGCCCAGTTGACGCCACGATCGTGACCCTCCAGCACATGCTTCACAACGGCATCGGCCTGACCAAACAGATCTGTGGCGCCTGGATGACCCTTCAAGTGCTCATCAAGTCCACCAGGACCCGGAGCCACATTCTTCTTGCGCAAACCCGAGATGTCCCAAACGCGCACCGTTTGGTCCAGCGACGCAGAGACAATTTGATCTTCCGTGGGATGAAACTGTGCGCACATGACATAATGATTATGGCCAGTCAAGACACAGATGCAGTTACGCGATTGCCAGTTCCAGATGCGTATGGTCTGATCATCGGACGCGCTCAAAATCCAGGGATACTCATGATGAAAAGCCACCGTGCGCACATAATCCAAATGTGCCAGTAAAGTGAAAATGCAGCGACGCTGTTTATAGTTCCACACCTTAATCTTGTAATCATCGCCGCCGGAAACAAAGAGCGGCATCTGTTGATGAAAAGCAACGCTGCGCACGGGTCCATCATGCTCATCGAATTTCTCGAGGAGAGTATGCATGCGATAGTCCCATAATTGAATGACGCCGCTGTGCAAACTGGTTAGGATCCATGGACGTTTCGGATGAAAAGATAAACCCTTCACCCGCGCTGACTTGGACTCGAAATTTGTCAACATTTTCGGCAGTTTTCCAGCTTTTCCTGCTGCCGTGGCGTTCTCTTAATGATCGTCGGCGTTTCTTTTACGTACACTTTTTGTTGTGAGTGCGGCGCACTTTGTTGTTGCAAACTATATGAAATGAAACGTTAGTATTTGGGCCACATTATGCAATCACAATTAAGCATTAACAATTAATTTATTAAACTATTTGAAGAAAAAACACATACCAATTACACAAACTTTGCAAGTGACACGTCAATTCACTTTTCTTCTTCTTTCAGCACTTGCAGAGTTGTCAACTATTTGCAGCGCACATTATCATTAGAGTTGGCACTTCTAGTTCCATTTGATGAACTGTCGTTCACTTTTGAGTCGTTTATTTTTGACTAGTCTTGAACGATACTTTTCACTACATTGAGTATTTCATCGTTCATTAACTATATACTGTAAGCCTTCGCTTAATGCAACTTATTGAAATCAAGCCAGTTAAAAACCTTGGCTATTGCAAAAGGGTGCACAGATATCCCAGGAAAGTTGCATAAACTGAGGTAATTTATTTTTTTTATCGAGGAGTATTGCTTATCAAGGGATTTAGCTTATTTACTCAATATACTCCCCATTCAATATTCTGTTCATTTTAATAACCCGTTCAATTGAACTTATTCAGAACGAAACATCACAGCTGTACTCATCGCTAGCTGTAGTCACTGTGAACAAGTCACGCCCAGCGTAATATCGATAATAACTGCACTCAATTATCGTAAACAACAAAATTTCGATATGTTGTTTTTGTTTACAAAAAATAATCGAATCCTCCTCCCTGTCCACCTAAGAAAAGTGTCGTTTTGCTGAAAAATGTAATGAAAATAAAAAAATATAAATAAAAAGATGACGCTGGCACACCGTGCGCTCTTCACATGGTTTATAGTATTGGTATTTCTGATACTGCTCTGCCTGCGGCTAGATCCACGCACCACATGGAACTGGTTTGTTACCTTTACGCCGCTTTGGTTTTTCGACTGCATCCTCATTATCTACGTGCTGATCAAGTTTATACGCAAGTGGCGCAATCTGAATCGTTTGACTGATTTGCTGTTTCTATATAAATGGAATATAGGCGGAGTGTTGTTAACAATCACATCCCAGGTGATGATATGTATGACACTGGAGTATCCACAGCAGATCCCAATCTATGTGACAATGGCACCGCTGATGCTGCTGCTCTGCACAGCTATTTTCTATGTGGGCAACAAGTTGAGACGACGCGAGGGCTGGTTAAATTAAAAACTATTTATTTATATATGTAGATTAAAGTTTAGGTTTAGGTTAACAAATGTTTAAGTTCATTAAAATATGCATAATTCAGAAACCGTATTTGTTTTGTGTGGCGCGACGGGTTTGTCGATTTGCCGACCACATTGCTTGGAGCTCCGCTTCGTTGGCCTTGGCCTTGTGCGCCAGATAGGTGATTTGATGTTTCCGCCTTGTGCCCGGCTGGGACTCATCGTCATTGAGCTGACCAGTTGGTTGAAATGAGGTTTCCGATGCCAGCGCTGTACGCAACCATTCCTCCCGATCGGGCATCACTTGTGTGCCAACTATATCTATTACATGCATATCCTTGGCCTCCTTGCGTCGTCGCTTGGCATTTTTGCCCACGAGGGCATCCATGGCCTCGGCATTTAGTTGCTTGTCATGATAACGCTTCTGCGCTAGACGCAGCTCATCTGTTTGCAGTTGTGCAGCAGCAGCCGCCTCTGCCTGTTCCGCATCTCGTTTCTCCTCTTCCGCCGCAAAATACTTGCTGCTGGCTTCAACCATTTTGGCTGCACGCTTGGCAACTAGCGCGCTAATCTCATTGGTGCTCACCTCCGGCAGCTGCTGTTCCTTGTGCAGCGAAAAGAAGTCACCGGCATGGTCCCCTTCTTCTTCATCATCGTCGCTGTCGCTTGCGTTGACAAGTGCAACAGTTGGCTTGGCCTTGGGCGTCTTATCCTTAAGCTTAACCTTATCAACGCCTTCTGTATTGTGCGCAGCGCGTCTCAGCTTTACCGTATCCGGCACAAATGCTGGTGCGGCTGTAGCTTTTGACGCCGTAGTAGCAGGAGCCACTGTGTCCGTTTTCTTGGCAAAAACTCGTTCTGATTTGGCCTGTGGCAATATGCTCAGCAGTCCGCAACCCTTATTGGGCTTGATCTCTGTGTGCCTGCCCTGCTCTTTTGCTGCCTTCTCCTTGTCCACATCGGCAAAGTCCCGCAGCGAGGGTATGCTAATCTTAACGCGTCCTTTTACAGCTGCTGGCGGCGGCTTTTCCAATGCTGCAGCCGGCAGCGCCTTCTTGTGCAAGAACTCATCGTCCGCCTCTTCAATAACAACTCTGTCTGCTACTGCGGCTCTTGGCACGGGCAGCTTGGCAAACGCTTGCGTCACTTGCTCACCTTGCTCCTCTTCCTGCTGGTCCTCGGCGTCTGCCTTGGTTTCTGCAGCTATTTTGGGCTTTGGCAGCGACAGCGTAAGACGGCCACTCGACGCTGGTTTTAGCTGCTGCAAGGACACCTCTTGTGGTATATAATCGTCATCATCATCGCTTATATGACCACTTGTTCCACTTGCGCCACTTGTCGACTCCTTCTTGTTGCTATTGTTGTTGCTTGATGCATTTGGCATCGATTTTACCAATTGCACCTGCGTGCCCGCTTCTTCTTGCTCATTATCATTATCAGATTCCTCGTCGCTGCTGGCAGCGTATGCAACAAGTGACATGGCAATTACACTTTTAAACTTTGTTTAATGCGTAAAAAATGCGTAAAAACCAACTTTTTTGACAATAAAAAATGACAGCTGCTTGCTGGCTGTACTGATGTCAATTTAACTATTTCATAGCTAGTTCTGGCGATTAAAAAAAGGGTCAGATCTGAAAATTTAACAGAAATTGCGGGCTTTTAACAGAGAAATGTTAAGCCTCTGTTAGAAAAATGTTAAGCACAACAACAAAATTGCTGCAGAAATTCCAGGAAATAATGGCGGTTGTTCATTTTAATTTTCGCGATTTTTTCGAATTATTGTAATTTTTGATGCAGTTCGATTCGAAATAGCGTAAAACGGCATGTGAGTAAAATAGTTGTTCTAGAGGGCCGCTAGTTTAGTGGCAAATAAGCAAAAACCGAAGTTGCCGAAGGGACATGCCCCCACAAACAGCAAAATTAAAGCGTAATAAAGAGCGATTTTAAGTTTTTGGACAAAAATCAAAATTAGATCATAAAATTTTCTAATCATACATTATTCTTTTTATTTCAAAATCCACTCCAAAACCATAAAAATCCGCAAAATAATAAAGAATTCGCAAAATCGTTAAACTCTGTTAACTGGGATCACCTGATTTGAGAAACAGCTATTTTCTGTTAAATAAAATTGGCATCACTGTTTGGCCGTCCCCCTGTGGCTGCCACTGTGGCTGCTTACAGAAGTATGGCAACGCCAAATTGATAAATTTAACAAGCGCGCTCTTTTTAAATTTTCTCTGTGCTCAAAAATAACTTTTTAATCCTCCCCCAAAAGTGTAGCAGCTGTTCTGCGCATTTTTCAGTCCAAGCGGTCACACTGAGCAACCGTGCGTCCAAAAATTTTCTTTCTCAGTTATTTAACTAATTTTAATTGTTTTAGTTTTGGCTGCAGTTGAAAAATCATTTCAGAAAGAATCTGTTAGCATTAAATTGAAAAGTATTATAATGTCGTTTACCGGCTGCCTGCAAAAAGTTTTGCAACAGCTGCTGATTAAGGACCAATAATGATCGCACCAACTATATATACAAACATTGCAGTGGGAAATCTAATTTCATTTTTGTTTCTTGAAAACCAAATGAACACCTGGCAACAGGTAGGCTTTAATAATAACTGCAGCTGCCTAAGCTGATCATAAAATATAACCATAAAATGCAGGTAGACCCAGGCGCGAAATCCTGTCGCATAGAATCATATATATAACAGCCATAATTTGACTCTTTAGTCAGTTTTCGTTTGCAGCTCAAACTGTTAAGTTATCCTAAAATGCATCGTCATCAAGGACTTGGAGATGCAGCAGCACTGGCGGGCATGATGCCGCCCTACGAAACGATGGCCATGTATGAACAACCCAAGCCGAGATTCATCTTCAAAATGCCACGCGTTGTGCCGGATCAGAAGTCCAAATTCGAGAGTGATGAGCTTTTTAGACGACTAAGCCGAGAGGGCGAGGTACGCTACACGGGTTATCGGGAACGTGCCATGGAAGAGCGTCGCATGAGATTTGTGACCGATTGTCGCAAGGGCTATGTGGAGCTATCGTTTGTGGGATCAGGCACGAATGTGCATTTGTATTTCAATGCCAATCACAATCCCTACGCCCAGGAGCAGGAATGTGATTTCGAGAAGGAACGAAGCAAAGTTCATTTACGTTCTGGTTTCATTATGAACGGCGTCTGTGTGCGCTTTCGTGGCTGGCTGGATTTGGATCGTCTCGATGGCGTTGCCTGTCTGGAATATGATGAGGGACGCGCTTTGCAGGAGGACGCACAGCTGTGTGAACAAATTGAAAGCTATAATCAGCGTATGGCCGATTCGAAAAGAATTTATGCGCATACGCCGCCCCAGGATGTTATGCGACTTGGCGGACCAGGACCGGGACGACCGCCAGGTCCGGTCAATGGAGCGCCCATGGGCTGGTAAGGCAAGCCTGTAGAAACTGAACGAGGGTAGGCCGAAAAAGTAACTGCCTAAGGACCAATTTTTTTTGGAAAAATCCATTTAACGACATAAACTGTCTTTAGAGCGCTTAAATCCTCTCTTGACCTGCCTGGATTGGTCAAGAGCTTGGCTGCTCTATCCAACTCCCGCCAAAACAGCACAGGGTGACTCAGCTGCCTCATAAGTAACGCAGCAATCAGCTGTTAGAAAATGTTTGCCTACTTTTTAGCCTGCCCTCGTATTAATATAATACTTAAAATAATATGCATAATTTTAAAGCTAGTTTTAGTGTATGTAGTTTTTATATATCTCAATAAAAGTCATAAAAATTGAAACTATTTGGTAGCCCTGTTGCTTTAAGGTTTCACAAGGGTGGCTTTCGTTTGAGGTCTTTGGCCTTAATTATGCCAACTTTAAAGAGTCGCCACCCCAAAAAACAGCCCAGCTGCCTCGCTCTTTCTCGCACGCTCTGTTTTGCTTTTTGAGGGCGCTTCCAACATAACGACCAAATAAAACTCTCTCTCGATCTCTCGAGAGAACATATTGATTTTCTGATACTCGGCAATTTTTTTTTTTTTTGGGATGCTGTCTGAAATGAAAAACTTTTGATGGCTCGGTCGATTTTCACACAGTTTTTCAGTCTCATTTTGAACGCGTGTGCGCGCTGACCGTTTTAGGCGGATTTTTGTTGCTACTATAAAGAAAAGCTGAAAAAAAACCACAGATAGAATAGACAAGAATTCATAAAATTATACATACTACAAAAGTGATTTGCCAAACCAACATTTTCAACCAAAAAAAAAAAATTCTATAATTTTTCGTTGGTTTTCGGCGGGCGACTGAAAAGAGGCGAAAAGGCGACGTGCGCTAAAATTAGCGACCGGTGTATTGTAGGGTGATGTATGCTCTATAAGTCCCAGTACCAAGAGGCAACACACACACACATCCCCCCACCTGGCACCCCTGGCGGCCTCAAATTGCTGCCATTTTTGTGAATTATACATATTTGATTATAGTATTTTGTATAAATGTTGTGCTTATGATATGCAATAAATATATTAACGATATAATAATAGACGCAATTCAGTTGAAAAAAATCAATTATTAATAACAAAAAAAAAAAACACAAAAAGTTTGTGAGAAATCAAAGGAATATACACACATAAGATGCCAGCTTCAAATACGATTGTGCTGAAAAGCTTATCCATATTATTGGGTCTATTCTTTATATTTGTGGGCACGCTCAAGCTGACGCCGCACATTAGCAAGGATCTGTACAAGGACTTGGTAAGAGAAATATATTGAAATTGTATTTCATGTGCTTTTTGTTTACCTTGCGGTGTGGTTCTCTTATCGATTTTCGCTTGGAGAGAGCGCGTAACACCCAAAAAAAAAAGCAAGTTCAAATGGTTGTCCTGGCAACGGACGCTCTTATGCAACTGGGTCAGTTAGAGAGAGAGAGGGAGAAAAGAAAGAGAGAGAGAGAGATAGGGGTTTCAGTTATATCAATAAATACTTAATGTTTGCTTGAAATGTAATTTTTTTCTTTTTTTATAAATATGACTGCTGCACATTGAACTCGACCTCATCAATGACAGACATTGGCCTTCAAATAAAATTCAAAATTATTTTCGAAAACGCAATGATCTTCAAGAAAATGCTACACACAAAACGCACATAAACTATTTTTTAATTATCTAAACACAAAGTGTATGTTTAATGACGGAAACTATGCAGAGACGCTGCTCTGGACAACAAAATTATTTATATATTTTCACGTAATCAATTGTCGTGGAAATAGAAAGCTAAATATTGCGTTGGCGAAACAACAATTTTTTTGTAAATTGCTTTTTTTGTGTGTGTTTTCAAATAAACAATGCCACATTGTGGAATGTGCCAAATATTTATGCCATTTGCTTGTATTATAAAATACATTTTGTTTACATCTTTTATTTTGAAAAACAACGCCCCGTTGCTTTCACTTTTCTTCGAGTGTTAAAAAACATATCGAACAATTTTTCTATTAGAAATAAAATTGCATTGGCTACACACCAATTAATTTTCAACACTCCATTTGGTTTTGTTTTTGATTTCATTTGCTTTTTTGGTTAAGGTATTTCTTGATCTGCAAATACATTTCGTTGCATTTATAATTACCCTCGTGTTTAGCAACACTTTTTGGCGTACAATGCCAAACAAAATTCAAATGTGTACACGATTATATATGACAAACAAGTTTCGTTTTCTTTTTTAAAAATAAACATCTTGTATTGCCTGCTTCTAAGAACGTCTAAATGTAAGCAGGGGACGTAATTGTGTTTAGTTTTTGAATCAAAAGCAAATAAAGATATCTTCCTTTGCTGAAAAATTGTTATTCATAATTCCTATGATAAGATTTACACACCCGATTTTGATAATATTGGGTCAGCATGACGAGTATAAGCTAAATCGCCAAATGGGTTAATTTGGTTTAGACGGCCTTTCATACAAAAAATTATTTTTCAACTGATTTTTCCTATGGCAGCTATAAGATATAGTCGCCCGATTTTGATCATATTGGATCAATAGGACAAGAACATACTAAAACGTAGAATATGCATATTTGGTTAGTATAGCTTGAGAACCAAAAAAGTTGTTCACACAAAAACTTATTTTTCAATCGAGTGTTCCTATGTCAGCTATAAGATATAGTCACTCGATTTTGATGAAATTTAGTCAGCATGACAAAAACACACTGAAACACTAACTATGTAAATTTGATCTAGATAGCTTGAGAAACAAAAAAGTTTCTCTTAGAAAATCTTATTTTTTAACCGATTATTAACTATAAGATATAGTTATCAAATTTGATCAGCATGACAAGAATGTGCCATAACGCAAAATAGGTAAATTTGGTTTAGATGGCTTGAGAAACAAAAAAGTTATTCATACCAAGATGCTATAGTATTCAAATATGTTCTAAATATATACTCACTCTTAAATTAAATCCAATTCCTTGTTGTATATCTTCAATTGCAGCGCACAGAGTATGTGAAATATGCCAAGGTATTTCCGTTGACCGCGCTCTTTGGTGTAAAAATACCCTCGAAATGGTATCGACGCACTGTGGGCATATTGGAGATTGTTTGTGGATTGGCCATGGCGTTAATACCCTATCGTAAGTATACGCAAATTACACTGAGCTAGACTTGGTTAATCATTTTGAAAACTTCACCCAATATAGATAAGATTAAGAATGTGGCAAATGCAACGCTGCTGCTGTTAATGCTGTTGGGCATCTATCAGCATTGGATGGTCAGTGATCCCTTCGAGCGTTCGGGACCCGCGCTGGTGTTCACTTTTATGCTGGGCGGCCGTTTGGTTGTCTGGTATCAGACGAGCCGCAAGGAGGCCGCTGAATTGGCGGCGCTTAATGGTCAACCACAAGCGAATGGGCTCAAACAGGAATAGATAGATAGCATGGCCGAAAGGTTACGTTCTACGGGTAGAAATCAGTTAACCGCATTAAAACTCAAATCTCAGCCACATTAGTCGTTCATTAATCCAATTCATATTTGCACTTTGTAAACTGCTTTGTTTTAGCACAATTAGTTGAATTTTTGAAAAACTCCAATTGGCTTCCAAAAATGAAAAACTAAACCACAAATAGTACACAACATATAAATGATATAAAAAATAAAGCAGAAAAGCTCTCGTTTCTAGTTATACTTATATATAAAAACGAACAAAAAAGGAATCAAATAATTATAGAGAAAATCAAAATCGATATTAATGTTTTTTCACTTTGGTGCCAAACAAAAATAAATAGAATACATATATATACTCGTATTAAATAATTAATATTACATAAATAATTGCAGAAAAATGTGTTCAAGTTATACATTAATAATAATACTAAACGAGTAAACAGTATAGCTATAAAGACAAATCGACCATTTGAATATACATTTATAATTATAAATCAAAAATCCTTTAAAACATACGGCACTCAAAACGCTGCCAATCAAATGCCCTTCGACATTTTAGCAACAATTTTAATAAATTTGACAAAACTCACAATCAAACATAATGTTTAATTAATTCATTCAACAATTAGACGTCTTTTGATTAGTTTTTAAAAAGCAACTAACGGTTACAAAAATGGCCAGCAATAATTGAGATTATAATGTTTCTGGTCTTTACTACGTTGCTTCAAGCACTTAATTATCCAAAGTGCAGTTCTAGTCCAATTCGGAAAACTATTCCAATCCTGTAGTAAGCAGCTTTAGAGCCTTTTGCATATTTTCTATGGCTGTCTTTACATCATCATAGTTGAGAGCACTGCTCGCATATTTGCAATACTTTTGAGCGGTAATCATCTGATCTGGTGTGATGTGGACATCAGCAGCGGGCACAATGGGCTGATATATAGCTGCATTGGGCTGTGCTGGCGGCACATAGGGTTCAAAGCCACCTGGTTTCTCCTCCTCTACGGGTGGACTTGGTAGCTTGTTTGGATTCTGGAGCACCTCCTCGGCTGTAGGTGGTGTTACACGGGCAACTGGTGTCGGCGGCGATGGCGTAGCAGGCGCAACTGGCTCAATATCAGCTGGCTTGAATTCATCAGCTGGATTTTCGGGTGGTGTTACGCTAGCAGCAGCGCCACCACCTGCGGCAAGATCATCCCCTTCGCCAGCTTCATCGGATTCGTCATCGGGAAAGGGACCGGGAATGGGTGTTTCGCCATTCTTCAAGCAGTTGTGTATATATGCGGCCTTATACTTGGCATACTTGCGATTATGCAGTGCCTCCTCGCTCAGCTCGCCAAAGGTAAGCAATATGTCATAAAGCACACCGCTGGAGTAATAAGCCTTGACCACGTTCCTGACAAAAGTACAGTCCAAATTGTAAGCTATGATTGATTCAAATGAAATTCTTCCAACTCACTTGCCAAAGTTCTCATCGCGATCCTGCTTGTCCGCATAGAGAAACAATTTCAAAGCATAGTTCTCAATGTGTGCCTGGGCGGCTACATCATTGGTCAAGGCTTCATTCTCGGCATGCTGCTTCTTCATTTGTTCCAGCCAATCCATAATAGCTTCATATCAAAATTCAAATTCAAAACAAACAAACATTGCATGAGTCATAGTTCTAAGTATGTATCTTGTGTGTTTTCTGTTTTCTTTTCGCTTACCCAACAGCAGTTTTGTCTCCTCAGCGCTCTGTGTGGAAGCTTTTAGTCCAACTTGCAGCGCACTTTAATATAAATAATACAATAATTGTTTATTTTAATTTTCCAGGAGTGGAATGTACGGAAGCTTCTACTTACTAGAGTCTGGACCAGTAGGCTATGACGACGTCGCGATTATCATGTTCTTGCGCTAGCTTTAGAAAGTGTTGAATGGATTTCAATGATGCTGGACACGGTGGAAGCTCCATCTTGTCACAAGCAATTACTTTTTAAACTTTATTAAATTACTTAATAAACAAGCACACAAAAAAATTATTGACCAGTCGAAAATATTTTGATGACAGACTGCCAGTGTTGCCAAGCAGCAGCAAAGTTCTCCAATACATACATGTAGACGAATTATGCCCCTTGGCGGTGTGGTGACACTGGCAGGGCTGCAATTGCAGTCGATTTGTGTAAATATTGTTCACACTAGTTCGTTTTTTTAATTTTTTTATGGAGTCGTTCTTTTTCAGTTTTTAATTTACTTATAAATATTGCTTGGTGAGAAATAGGGAATTGGGCCTAGTGACAACTAAGCAAAAATAACAGAGTACACAATAGCTTAACAGCTCTTTTACAGCGATTTGCTGCGAATGGGGGCCAACTTTTAATTATGTTTTATTTATTAAATCTGCCTAAGAGTCAAGCTCTCCCGCTTTTATATTTTTCTGCCTTTTTTGAGATAAAAAATCTAATTGTTTGAATTGATATTCACGCCGCGGCGTTAATACTACTGAGCAGAATCAGCTACTAACCACCAAGCCAAACGAACCATTAGGCAAAAGCATGCTCGTTCACTCAGTTCAGTTCAATGAGCCAGTCTTTTTGGTTTACTTGGATCACTCATAAATCAACACTAATTTGAATCTGTAAATGGTGTACAGGTAAGAACTTAGCTCAGTCTTTTATCGCCGCTTCAACCGACTAGATTAGTATAAAGTAAACAACTATTTTAAATATGTATAGAATGAACTAGTTGATGTTATCAGCTGTTTGCGACGTACTTTGCACTTTGATCACTTTAAAAATCTGCATTTTGTAAAAGGTTTTAATAGGCGTATTACTTTACTCCACAGCCACTTTAACAATGTCGCTTTCAAAGCCACTGTACTCGCTTTTGGGCAGCTATCTGGAGCAGCTCTTCAATCATCCCGTGCGCACGAAATCCATCACGGCGTAAGCTTTAAAACTAACTAAATTGTTTTGCCGTACAACTTTGAATAAAAACCAAACTTGCAGCTGCGTTTTGGCCACCTCGGCAAATGTTACCTCCCAGCGCATTGCCGGCGCCAAGAAACTGAATCAACACAGCGTCTTTGCCTATGGACTCTTTGGCTTGCTCTTTGGCGGCACCATACCACATTATTTCTACCAAACTGTGGAGCGTTTGTTCAGCCAAGATGTGCGTTTCCGTAAATTCTTTACCTTTCTCTCCGAGCGTTTAGTCTATGCGCCCATCTATCAGGCGCTCTCTTTGTACTTCCTGTCGCTGTTTGAGGTAAGTTTGTGAATTGTGCCTATCAAGAATATGTCCTTATCCGGTTTTCTGTTCTCAGGGCAACTCGCACGGCACAGCGGTCAAGAATGTGGAAAAGCTGTACTTGCCGCTGCTGAAGGCCAACTGGCGTTATCTGTCGCTGTTTGTCTATCTGAATATAGCCTATGTGCCGCCCATGTTCCGTTCTTTGAGCACAGCCCTCATATCATTCATCTGGGTGGTGTACATCGCACAGAAGCGTCGTCGTTTCCAGGAAAAGCAAGCAGCTGAGAAGACCACATAGGTGCACAACATTTCCATCCAATAAACGGGCAACAGTCTTATGTTTTTATCTATTTTTGCAAGCTCATTGTTGATTACGCTATATGCCTTAACTGGACTGCGTTTCAAAGGTTTTTCGACTAACAATATGTTGATAATGTGTGTTTGTGTGTGTGTGTGTGTTAATGGGTGTGTTTATCACTTAAGATTAGCAAAAGAACTAACGCTTTTATGGCATTTTGTATACTTGTACTATCTTTTAAAAATAAATCGATGCATTTTGAAATGGAAACAAATAATATTTATTTCAAAAACCGCAGCTTAAAAACTGGCAAAATAATCGAGTATATTTCGAGTATTATTGATTGGCATTATATATCAGGTCGTGATCTACATTCTCAATTATCATTTAGCTACTAAATTCAAAGAAAGGCCTAGTTAAACGCATTAATTATACAACTTAAGTTCAAAAGGGAATGTGCCTAAAACAAAAACAACTAGCTTATAAATATATCATTATATAGGTTAAAAGTAGTACTATATATCTGACTAGAATGGGGTTATGTTAACTAACAATTTAAGTCTCTAAGATCTGTTTTTCTGCTCACAGTTCGCCGCACATTTTGCGCAGCGAAGCGGTTAACACTCAAAAAGCCATCGAAGATGGACTTCGACTATTGTGCAGCGGTGTGTTGCCCATGGGCGTGGCAGGAGAGCTGGCCCGGCTGAAGCAGCTGGAGCAGCAGCTGGAGGCATCATTGTCACCAAGGTCGTCGCCAGCTTCACCATTCGTAACGCCATCCTTGGCACCCTTGTGATGATAGGGAATAGGTCGCTTGCGTGCGCTGCAAAAATAAAGCACAAATTTTTAATTAATATGTTTTTCTTGCGGAGTTAATTCAACAAAAAAGTATTCAAAACTTACCAAACTGAAAAGTGTAATTCAACAGTAAATCAAAAACTAGATAAAAACCTTTTTTTTTAAAGAAAGAAAAATATATAATTTATTGTGCACACAAACCAAAAAATGTGTTTGCATTTTGACTAAATAATATTATAATTGAGAAAATACAATACATTTTACAAGCACACGCAAAGTTGATAGCTACAGAAAAGAAAGATATTGCATTTAATGAAACTTGTTGAAAAAATAAAAGTAATTGTTTTGTAATTCCTGAGCTGTAAGAAAAATACAAATCATATATATAAAATCAGGTGTTCTTTAAAATATAAACATATATTGGAAATGAATGCAACTGAAGCGTGGGGGATAACCTGCTTAACGTCTTGACCTGCGGGGCGAGCGACGGCTACAAAAAATTATATAATTAAATCAAAATATAAAAAATATATTAAAAATTATATCAATAAATAAAAGTTGACATTGGTTGACCAAAGCTTCGAAAATCTTGCAGATTTCATAGTTTTAAAATATATATAACAATAAGTAAACGTATATTTGCAAACCGAAACATGGATGAAGATTTAAAACAAAATCGAAACGAAAACGATAGGGTATGAAAGGTTCTCGGAAATGGGAACAGAACTGATAGATAGTAATGGGCATATGCTCTGCAAGATCTTATTAAATAAACTGAAAAATAAGAATTCCAAATAGTTCGGTCAGACGGGGCTACCTTGTAATACGACGTCTGTCTAGAAAGCTTGGTGAGCCGCGTCGACGGGGTATGGAGGGCGAACGTGAGCCGGATTGTGATGTGCCAGAGCCGCTGCTGGATGAGCTGCCGGAGCTGCTGCGCGACGTGCAGCTGGAGCGGGACGAGTGCGAGCCGGAGCGTGAACGCGAGCTGCCTGAACCGCTACGACTGCTCGAAGAGCTGTAGCGTCTGCAATAAATATACAAAGCCAATTTTAAGTCAATAAAAAACATTAATAAAATAAGTAGCATCTTTGTAGCATCATTTTAGTATTTCACAGAACAAACAATACCATAAAATACTTTAAAAAATGAAAAAACAACTTGATTCGATCTAAGTATGGCCAACTTACGATCTGGAGCGGCTGCTGCTGCGATGATGATGATGCCGACTGCTACTCGTGCGCCGCTTGCTGCGACTGCTGCGTCGCGAACGGCTGCGACTGCGGCGCGCTAAGCTCTCGGCGGCAGCAACCGTAGCCGTTGAAACCTTGGAGACAATGGCATCCACCAGCGTGCTGTCCGCTAGAGCAGCAACTAAGGGCTGTGGATCGTGAAGTTTGAATGGTTTTATAACAATTTTCGGTTTCTGATGCTGCTGATGATGATTGTGATGATGATAGCTTATACTATTGGCTGCCACAGCAGCTGCTGCAGCTGCAGCCGCATTATAACTAAGACTACCGGCGCGACCATGCCCATGCTGCTGCTGATGGTGATGATGGCTGGGATGGCCCAACAGAGCCAAGCCTGCAGCAGCAGCTGCTGCCGCAGCAGCACCGGCGCCAGCAGCACCCAAGGACAACAGGCCCGCATGGTGGCGACCATGATGATGGTTAGCGCTGGCCGCTGCTGCAGCTAAGAGCTGTGCATGTTGCTGCTGTCCATGGGTAAAGAGATTAGGATTGTACATGGTAATGCTACGATTTAAATGATGTTGCTGCTGCTGATCCCGACGATTGAGCAGCGGATGCAGCAGACTATTGTTGTTGTTGTTTTGATTCTTGCATATATTAAACTGTGTGGCCGTCAGCAATGGGCCATGATTGAGGCGATTCGTGGTGCGATTGTAGGTGCCATGTGTGCCGGCCAAGAAAGGCAGCGCATTGGCATTGTTATTATTATTGTTGTTGCTAGCGTGATTATTATTATTATTATTGTTAGTATGGGAGAGATTGCCAGCTGCAGCAAGACCAAGTGGAGCACTACCAACACCACATGCATACATGTTATTATTATTATTATTATTATGATTATTGTTAGTATTATGTCTACTGTTGGGATTGTTAATTAGCGTTCGATTGTGAAACACGCGTTTCATTTGTTGCAGCTGCTGTTGCTGCTGTGGTCTATGATTGTATTTAGCTGCTGTTGTTGTGATGATTGTTGCGCGTATAGCTGCTGCTGCTGCAGCAGCAACTGTTGCTGGTACTGTTGGACTTGTGTCGTCGCCATTTACAGCCACTTGGGGCACATTGCAAATGGGCGGCGTATTGGTGTCCCTTTTATGCGCTGTTGTTGCATCGAAAGATTGCTGTGCCGCCGGCAATATTGCTGTTGTTGTTGGCGGCGGTGTTGTTGGTTCTTGATTCTGATTTGTTATTGTTGTCAGTGGGTTAATTAAAGCAGTTACATTGTTAGCAACAAGGAATTCACTTAGCGAATTACGTTTGGTAGCCACCATCAAATGTGCTTGATCGCCACTTACTTCGCTGGTATCCTTCGTTGCATCCTTGGCATCTTGGCCAGCATCTGTTCCTACTCCTCCTCCTCTTTTCTGCTTTGCTTTTGCCGCAATACCCGACTTGAGCTGCTCAAGCAGGCGCAGCTCCTGCTGCTCCTCACGCTCTCGCTTCCTGCTCTGCTGCTGATAATCATCCAAAGCAGCGACTAGTTCGCTTGTCTCCGCCTCGCTGCCATCATCGCTTTGGGCACGCAGACGCACCACGGGCGCTGGCTTTGTGCTGGCTAGCTCATGTGTCTTTGAGCGCTGTCTTTTCTTTGTTTGTATAATGTCCTGATAGCGCTCGGGATTGCGTTCTGCGGGTGAATAGCGCAACTCGGATGAATTGGAGCTACCGGAGCGCTGCTTGCTGCGCCTGGGACTGGGTGTATTGCCCTTGTTCTTATCTGAATCCTTCTCCTTATTCTTGGAGCTAGCTTTTTTTGGCGTGCCTGAACGGTCGCGCTTGATGGAACTGCTCTTTCCACGTTTCCCCTTCGAGCTGCCACGTTCCCCCTTCGAGCTGCCACTTTGAGGCTTGGGGCTGCCACGTTCACGTTTGGGACTGCTGACCAGCTCGCGTTTCAAGTCCGGTTTTCTCGGCGAGGGCGTGCCTGCCTCGGAGGAGCTCTCACTGGAGCTACCTGATGATGAGCTGGAGGAGCTGGAAGCTGCGCGTCTGCGTTTTGTTTCCAGCTCAGCCATTACCGACTTGGTGGCCAGTATATCATTGACAGTGTCTTCGGCCGCCTTGAAGGGATTGAAAGCAGGCGCCGCTATTGTCATTGTTGTCGTTTTCTTAGCTTCCTTGGAGCGACTGCGTTGTTTGCCGACAACGGGTGAGTCTGTTCGTTGTTCTTTATGACGACGATCCTTGCTACGTTCACGCTTTGGCGTACGCTCCTTGGAGACGTCTTTAGGACGCTCTATTGAGCGTTGACGTTCTTTGACTCTTTGTACTTCCTTGGAGCGCTGTCTCCCTTTGGAACGCTGTCTTTCGTTAGATCGTGTTCGCTCTTTGGAACGCAGTCTTTCCTTGGAACGCACTCTCTCCTTGGAACGGAGTCTCTCCTTGGATCGCAGTCTTTCCTTGGAGCGTTGTCTCTCTTTGGATCGCAATCTCTCTTTGGATCGCGGTCGTTGCTTGGATCGTTGTTCCTCCACTGAGCTCTCCCTCTCCTTGGAGCGCTGTCTCTCCTTGGCTTGTAACTTTTCTTTGGATCGCTGTCTCTCCTTGGACATCTGTCTTTCTTTAGAGCGTACTCTCTCCTTGGATCGCATTCTCTCCTTGGATCGCTGTCTCTCCTTGGAGCGCACTCTCTCCTTGGATCGCTTTCTCTCCTTGGATCGCTTTCTCTCCTTGGATCGCTGTCTCTCCTTGGAGCGCTTTTTTTCCTTTGGACGCTGCCGTTCTTTCGATTGCAGGCGTTCATTTGATCTTTGGCGATCATTAGATGTCTGCCTTTCCGTAGATCTTTGGCGATCCTTTGATTTCTGGATTTCCGTGGATCTTTGGCGGTCTTTAGATTTCTGCCGTTCCTTAGATCTCACTTGTTCTTTCGACCTCTGTCGCTCCTTGGAGCGAGAACGCTCTCTGCGCTTTTCCTTGGAGCGTTGTTGTTCCTTAGAGCGTTGTCTTTCCTTAGAGCGTTGTCGATCCTTCGAGCTCAATCTCACCTTGGAACGCTCCAAGTCTTTGGAACGTTGCCTTTCTGTTGCACGTCGCGGTGGTGTTCGTGTTGCGCCACGACGATCCTTTGATTTATGGCGTCTGCTGTGGCTGCGACTGTCCCCGCGTCGACTCTCCGCTGAGGACTCATTGCGTCGCAATTTGCCCGCTTTGCTGCGTCGCTCGAGCGAACGACTGCGGAAAAGATTCTCAGTTGGCGACTCATTGCCATCAGCAGCTGGACGAGATTTGCCCAATTTCTTGTGCTTACGCGCTGGGGAACTACAAAAAGGAGCAACATGAGCAGAAATTTTTGGGCATAAGTCGAAAAATAAAACTTACTTGGAACGTGCCGAATCCGAGGAGCTGGCACGAGCGCGATTCTTCTTCTTTAGTTTTTTACTGCGTTTTTTCTGCATAATAAAAAATTAAAAATTGTTAGGAAAAGGTAAAATACTATATAAAAAACACAACTTGCTAAAAGTCTAACTTTTAGCATTATGAAATATATATATAAACAAATTTATTCGTTCATTATGATAATTGCAAGATATATCTTTATATCTTATATAAATTCGCGCTTTGCTTTTAATGAAAATTTTGTCAGCGTTTAACTCAGAAGCTTTGCTTTTGCGATCGTGATAAGATGTTGATCTTTTTATTATAATTTGCAGAAACAATATTGTTGTTGTACACGCTATGCATTTGAAATTGTATTTTGTTTTTGTATATACATACTATATTTATATATATCTTAAAGAAAACAGACAAATGAAAGTACTTACAAAACTACAAGAGAGCCTTTGAAAGCTATCCTATTTCAATGAAGCGCCAAGGGTTTTTATAAACAAAATATAAATTTTCTTTTTCGTTGTTTTTTTTTTTCAATTTACTTATTAATGGTTTTTTTTTTTGATTTTTGGATTGGTTTTCGAAACTACATTTAACGAAAAATAAGAATAAACAACTATTTTCGGCATGCCGAAGTTTTATACCCTTGCAGAAGAGTTTTTCATAGGAATACTTAATTTTCGACCGATTGTTCCTATGACAGCTATATAGATATAGCAGTCCGATTTTGATGAAATTTTGGCAATACGTTGGGAAAATGCCAAAACTCAGAATTTGTAAGTTTGGTCAATTTATCTTGAAAAACTAACATTTCGACCGATCGTTGATATGTCAGCTATATGTTATAGTGGTCCGATCCGGCCGATTCTGACATATGTACTTTCCACAGCAAAAAAAAAACGAACTGTATCAAATTTCATCAACTTCGCTTCAAAGAGAGTCTAGTTCGCATAGACTAGTTAGGCATAAAATCCAATTTATTCTATAAAAACTCTCTGCAAGGTTATAATTATACACAATTATTGAGTTACTTAAGCACAAAAACAATAGTTTAGGGACTATGCGCAAGTAAAATTGAAGGAAAATCCTTTCCAAATCTTACTTTTGCATAGTTCCTATAAATATTGTTTTCGACTAGTTTAGCTATACGAACGAAATATAACTCAAAAGATCAAATTAAAATGTTAATAATAATACTAGGTTTTGTGAATGCGTTTGAAGCCTTTTTTACCTTTTACAATATTTTGTGGGGTGAATTTGTTTTTTGTTTTATATATATATATTTTTTTATAGTTTTGTTCAATTTTTTTACTAAATTAATTGTTGTATGCTTTAATATTTATGTGGTAGATAATGTTTTATATGCAGGTTTTTATAGTTCAGTACTTGGTAAATTTGTTATTAGTAAATGTTTCATTTTGGTGGAAAAAAGAAGTAAATAAGCAAGAGAAGAAATGGCGTATGTTTAATATTTGGTGAACAATTGAAACAACGAAAAAACTATAAAGTCAATCGAGTTATCATCATATAAGTATTTTTTTTTTTTTAGTATATATATAATACATATGTGTATATAAGAAAGAGACTTTTTGGTTTTTTCTTTCAGATATTATGTTAATTAATACAAAGTTGAGTTCATCAAATGAATTTACACAATATATAGTATAGCAGAAAAAGATGTTACATCATATATGGACGATTATATAGAGAAATTAGTTGAAAACAGCGTTAAGATTGATTAGATTTCATGTTAAAAGTTATAAAAGTCATGATAGTTTATGAATAAAAATAGCACAAAACATGCACTCGCTCTTTTTTTTTTGGGCTATTTCGTAATAGTGTTTTTGTTTGGTTTTTTTTAATCTTAAGTATTGCAACACTTATTAGTTTAATTTTCATATCTTATATGTTATATACCTTTTCCTTTTTGGCTTTCTTGCGTGCGCTCTTCAACTCACGCTCCGCATCGCTGCTATCATCGTCATCCTCATCCGAATCCTTATCGCTATCGGCGCTATCGCTTCCACTATATTTACGCTTGCGGGATTTCTTCTTTTTGGATTTACTGCAAGTAGAATGTTATATTTTAAATTGGATTAGTTAGGGTTTGTAAGTATTTTCCCAAACTGTTGGGGGGACCAAAAATATATTTTATGGTTATTCAATTTCATCTAGAATTTGTTGTGTGGACTTAAGTGTTTGGTTAGGACACGGTTGAGCATGTGCGTCCATAGAGACTTGGGGGGCCGCCCCCAACTATTTGGTTTAGCAGCAACATTAAGAAGATTTTTAATAGGATTGGATTAACTGTTTTTTTAGTGGTTTTAGTGCTTTACCTTCATCGCAAAACTGCTCAAAATTGCATTGTCTTAATAAATATAGTAGTAGGTAATAATAATAATAGAAAGAAAGATGAGAAAGTAATTTGCTTTTAATTGTTGCAAAAACACATTTGTAATTGTTTTTTTTTTTTGTTTTCCTTAACATTGACTGTCTTAAACTTTATGCTTCATTCGAGTTTTATTCATTATAATATTTATATCCTTGCAGAAGGTATTCTGATTTCTTCTTTAAGTGAGTCGTTTTTGATCATATATACTAGTAGGTTCTCTTTGATATGATCAGATCTGTTCTATCAAAATCAAAATCGGAATACTATATCTTATAGCTACCATAAGAACAATCTGTTGCAAATCGAAATGTTATTTCTCAATTTATTTTGACTAAACTCACATATTCTAAATTTTATGATGTTCTACACATGTTCCTCAAATTTTATCAGAATCGGACTAATATTGAGATGAAAAATTTAGTTTTTATATGAAAAACTTTTCTGCAAGGATATCAATATCTTCGGTATTCCAAAGTTAGAGTTTATTTGTTTTAATGTGCGTATGTTTGTGTAGTTTTAGTTTTAATGTTTCAATTTGCAATGGACATTGAAAAGACGACAATTTGGCAACATGATAAGATATATAGTCGAATTTATACTTACCGCTCTTCTTATAAAGACAATATGAACGAATATGTAAAGTGGGTGTGAACTGTGTGTGTGTGTGTGTGTTTGTTAGGGTGTTTTTGTGTGTGCGTTTTTAGACATTTGTGTGTGTGTGAGTTCACTAATGCTTAAGAGACAAACAAAATACAGATCGCCCATAGAATCCTACGCACAATTGTTGAAAAATAAAATGTTGCTGTCTGGTAAATATTTTGGTTTGGAAGTATATTATAATACTTAAATATTTCATTGGAAAAAAAACGCATTTGAAACATTTCATTTGTTTATATGATTTTGGTATGTTTTTTTAGATTATTATTTTTTGTTTTTTTGTTTTTTTTTTTTTTAAGTAAGTATAAGCTCATTTATAAACTAAGTGTAATACGTGTATGCAAAATTTCATTTGTACATAACTTTTCGCTTCTTTTTACTTTCTTTCTCATATGAGTCCCTTTTGTGGTATTCAGTTTCAGTTTCAAATGCAATGTAAAAGAAGGAGTAGAGACGAAAGAAACACAAAAAGTATTAAGCAGTTGTTTGGTAGTTACAAGTTTCGGTTTTTTTTTTTTTTTTAGTTTCATATTTCCAAGTACTTTCAACAACAACACAACAAAACAGAACATAAAGTATAACAACAGTTTATACAATGTACGAAAAGGAACGTAAGAAATTCATGATATTTAACAAAATAAACAAAGATTGAAAGTTTAAAATATAAGAAACTAGAGTTCAAAACACAGAGACTACAACTTTTGACAAGACTCAGTGTTTAAAGTTCCTTGCGAGTTCTTACCTCTCTTTCTTGTGCTTCTTGGACTTTTTCTTCTTGTCCTTGCGGCGCTCGGGACTGGCCGAACTGAAAGTAAAAACAAGGATAACGAATCAGTTGATATTGTTCTTATATAAATAATATAATATCTACAATGTTACCTCTCCCTGGCGCGCTTCTTTTTCTTCTTTTTGTCCGACTTAGAGACATGATCGCGCTCATCGCCACTGTTGGTCAAGTCAGCTCCTGCCTTGCCAGCTGGCCCATCCTCACGCTCACGGGATGGAGTGCGCAGGAGCGCATAGCGTTTGCCCGTCTCCTTGTCTTTGCCAGTTGCAGCAGCAGCCGCCGCCGCCGCTGCGAGGCTCTCCCGCTGTGCGTCCAGCTCCTTTTGCAGTGCCACGCTTTTAGCTAAGTCCTCCTTCGCCTTGCGATCGCTATCAAAGCTGCTGCCCTCCACAAAGTATTCAGATATGTTGAATGCCTCACGCAACTTGGCGTTCTTCTGCTGCTGTGCCTCAGCTATTTGATGTGTTTCCCGCACGCTGTAAAACATAAATAAACAGTGTTTTACTAGATTTGTTGATAAGGAAAACAATAAGAAACTTGAAAATGTAAATCGAAAATTAGACTAAAAATTCGATTTAGGACATTTTCTTGGAGAGATGTTGCTTTATAACTATATAGCCTATTTAATCTATAAGCCATTCGGCGTTCCTCTTATAAGATATTTATGATTTAATAAAAATATGTTATTCAATTGATGATGAACATTCATGATGATGCTCATTCAACTGTTAAAACAACGCAACAAAACACGTGCCATCCCAACTGAGAGGTAACTGTTCACCTTGCCACAGCTGCTGCGCTGCCAGCGCCAAGGAGCAAAGTTTGCAGCCAGTTGTTTGAGGAATGCTTGAGTAGCTCGAGCAATGCCGGCAGCGCCTGTCCATTGATATTGATTTTGTAGGGGGTATCAGCTAGGGGCAGCTGCTGCTGTTGTTGTTGTGACGTAGTCGTTGCACGTTGCCGTTGACGTTCCCGTTGGCTGGACACAGCTGTTTGTTTGCTAATGGCAGATGTTGTTGATGTTGTTGGCGTTGCCTCCTGTGGGCAGCATTGCGTCACAGCAATGGGGTTAGTTTGGCAAACGCAGGCGCAGTCGAGATTTAGCTTTCTATGCAATGCTGTTCGCCTGTTCTTCTTGGCGCCGCTTGCCAAGACAGGCTTTGGCTTTAATGGTTTAAATTTCTTTGCCACAGCGGCATAGTTGAGTGCCTCGGCTGTTGTTGTTGCCGCCTGCTGCATTGCCGTAAATTGAAAACTCTCATATTTGGTAATATACTCGCGATTGTCATGTTGAAAATATTGTGCTTTGCATTTCCTGCCACCGCTCAGCGTTGTTGTTGCTGCTGCTTGAGTTGTAGCTGTTGCCGCTGTGGCAGCCACGCAACCACCGCCGACACCAATAACGGCCTTGGTGCTGCTGTCGCGGCGGTTTGCGTGTCCTGCGCGTTTGCGACGCTTACGTCTTTTCTTTGCTTTAACAACATGCAAAGTGCTGAACGCTTTTGTTGTGGTTGTTGCTGCCGCTGCGCTGCTCGAAGTTGCTGCCGCCGTTGCCATTGCCATTGCGCTCGCCGTTGCCGTCGTTGTTGTTGTGTTCGTGTAGATTTCAGAGGAGAGCATTTTGTGTCCTTTCTTGTGGAGAGTATTTTAGTGTAGGGGTGGCTCTCTTGCCAAGTGTATATTTACGCAGCGAGAGAGAGAATGAGTTTCATAAGTTTTGTGTTTTTTTTTTAGAAAAATATTTGTCGTTTTATAGAAGTTATTTGTTTTTAATATTTGTATAATGTTATTATTTGTAAATATATATTTATTTGCCACAATTGTTCAGGAAGACCGTGGATGATTATATAAAAATATGTTTGACTTTAGTTGTTTATGATATTATTTTTCCACAATTTGTTCAGGAAGACAATGGATTATAATTTAACAAGTTTTCTGATCAGAAAATAATGATATATTTTATTAAAATTAATCTTATCCGGAAGATAGTGAATTATAATATTTTTTTTTTATGTTATAAAATATTGTTCGTATTAACTTCTTTATATGTAATTTTAACGCGATTTGTTCGGGAAGACAATGGAAAATATATTTTTTTGTTTTAATAAACTTTTCGTATTCACTTCTAACCACGATTTGTTCAGGAAGACATTGGATTATAGTTTAACAAGTTTTCAGCTTTTTATTAATATTTTTATAAAAATTTTTTTCAAATAAATTGTTTGAATTTACTTTTTTGTATATAATCTTTACCACGATTTGTTTTGGAAGACAATGGATTATAATTATATAGTCAGTTGATAATAAGTATACAGATTTTGTGATTTTATACAGTATGATTTTAAACACAATTAGATTTGGAACACAGTATTAAATTTTTATCATATATATTCCTTGACAATTTGATCATTATTATTATATATATATATTGCTTTTTCCACAATTTGTTTGGAAGACAGTGGATTATAATAAATCGTTTCTGATGTTTATGTTTTAGAAGTCTTTGGCATCTATATAATATACTTAGTTTGCGTACAAAAATAAACTTGCTAACTTTCAACAATTATTATTTATTTGGAAGACGTTGGATTAGCATTTATATAGCTTCACGCTTTTTATGTATTATATATTTTGTTACGTTTGGAAGACGTTGGATATTTATATTTATTTATGATTTAACTTTTATATAGCTATATTGTGTTATATTAAGTACTCCGTTTAAGCAAACTTTAAGCGCACACGCTGCACTCCAATTAGTGACTAAAACTAATTGCTAATCCTACATGCTAAGTTTGGAAGACTTATTTAGTGATTTGTTGCTTTTTTTTCAATATGTTGTTTCACATTACGATAATGTGTCCCTGCTCTCTTTGCTGAAATGCTCCAATTTCGAAACACTAGACAACGACATGGTAATCCTTAAGCCGCTGAGCTGCTTTAGGGGTGGATGAGCTGTAAGCCACCAACACCACCGCCAACAACAACAACAAAAGCCATTCATGGTTTATTGCATTTGCTTTTCTTCGATTCTTTCGAATTCTTCGATCTGTGCACTTTTGTGGCTGCTCCTATGAAAAAGCATATATTGCATGCATTTCGATTGCCACATTTTGGAACTATTTTCGCAAGTTTTTCGTTTCAGTTTATTGATTTTTTCAGCACCACGCAGCTCAACATTTTGCGGCACTTTAGTTTTTTACGCCGGAATTTAGCTTGGCTGCCTGCATTTCATTGGTTTTCTTATGTTATTGTTGTTGTTTAATATTATTTATTAGTTTATTATTATTGATTAGTTTATTGAATTATATTGCAGTCTGTTTAGAACTGAACGCGCGTGGCAAGCTTGAACTTTGGAAGACTTGATGTGACTGTCGTTGTGAAAAATTGAAAATCTTTGCAGCAGCATTTTCTCTACAACTGTGAAAATGTTTTGATTGGCGTGGGGGTGGCTTTTGGCTTTGGTCGCGTGCTGTGCGCAGCAGGAGGTGGCGCATGTGGGTGGTTGGGCGGTGGTTGTGTTTCTAGCTGCGTTGACAGCTGGCTGAGATTTGACACGCGTTTTAGTTGAGGCCGTTTATTGATTTGTCAAGTGTGCTGCGACAGTTGCTGTCGCTTAAAAAATTACATAACTTAACTTAACTGCTTAGACTAACTTAATTATTATTTAAATTTTAAATTTATTAAATAGTACTTACGCTACGCGTCCAAATTCATCCTTTGTCAGTTCAGTTTTGCCTTGGCCCATTAACTTTTGACGAAACGTGTCCACGTGCGCTTTAATTTCCTCCGGAGTGCGTCTGTTTTGTGGGTTTAAACATATAAATACATTAATATATTGCAATATATAACAATCCATACAATATGTAATAATAATTTAGGTTTATACCTTGTAGAGCACTTGAAAATTTGGAAAGTTTAATAAAGTTCACAGCGTTTACAGTTTAAGGCTTCTTTTGTTTGCAACAATTAACAATGTTTAAAACTTTTAACTATATTTTAATATATGTTAAATATAAATATACGTTTAGAATAAGTTATGTTTAAATTTACAATTGATTGTCCGCCTTGGCAAGACACGCGGATGTGCTCTATTGAAATAATCTCTACAACTGAAATGCAGTTTTTTCACCACCAGGTCAAAGCAGGCCAGGCGAGGCAGAGGCTCGGCTGGCCACGCGAGGGCGGGGCAGAGACAGAGCAGACGCAGGCGAGAGGGCAGGCTCAGGCTGGGCCGGAAGAGCGACAGAGCGGCTCACATGTGTGTGAAGCAGAACTTAAGCATGGGGAAGGGTGGTGTGGGCTGAGGCAGCCCCTTAAGGGTTGGTGGTGGGTTGCTGAGAGCGCACGCACGCACACGCGCTCAGCAGAGGCAGCAGCAGCTACCAGGCGCCAATTGAAAAATGTAAACACAAAACTAAAACAAAAAAAAAGGTAAATAGTAGCACGCTGGTCTGCGCGGTGTGCACAAATTTTTTGTTGACCGGTGTTATATAAGAGCTAAATGCATTACACATGCAACCAGCAAGGCTGCTCCTGCAACCATCTCTACTCGCAACTTACCCCTGCTTCTCGAGTATCTCCTCGAATTCAATGCACTTCACCTCAATCTTGCGCTTGCGATCATGATCGAGTATTTCCTTGTTTGGCGGACGATTCAGCTGTGCATCCAGCTTCTTTGTATCATCTTCGGCACGATAGTCCTTGTCCTTTTTGCCCGGCCGCACAAACGCCCAATTACGCTGCACATGGCCATTGGTGCCGCTGCCACGCGGTGTCGTCAAACCAATGCCGTTGTACATTGTTTAGCGGTGTTTACACCTTCTACTTACGGCTGCTCGCTTGCGTTCCTTTAGTTAAACGTTTAAGTTTTTCTTTTTATGCATCAGCGTTTTGGAATATCGCAGCTGCTCCGCCAAATGTACAATTTGCAAACATAAAAAATCGATATCGTGCGTAAAGCGACGCCGCCGTTGCAACTCTGTGTATCGATAACAGGTGTATCGGTACTGGAGTTGTTGCCGACAGTGCTGCCAGCCGTCGATAAATAAAAATAGCTAAATTGGCTATTGAAAATAGCTACAAAAGGATAGGTAAGATGGCCGATATATTTTTAAAGCAAATTCAATGTTGTTCTTCGAGAGTATTCAAAATTTGATCAATATTAACTAGTTAACTTCATTTGTATTCATACAATAAAAACACAATTATTATAAATTAGCGTAAATTGCTAGGCTGTTCCTTAACTTTTTATTAATGGTCTTAAGGCGTTTTATAATTAAATGGTTGTCTTAAAACGTGAAAGTATTATAAATAGTATTATAAATTGCTTATTCAGAAAAGTTTATTTGTATGTAAGCCAGAAACTACTACTAGCTTAAAAATAGCTGACTTACTTAAGAAAAATGTCAGATTTACAGGCATTTTTGACTTTTCGAAAGAGCTAGATCTAGCGTGAAGGGTTAAATTCGGCAGCACTGTATCTCTGCATCGATATTTTGCAAGATGTATCGATACAGCAGTTGTTGGCGGGCTGTAGGTACTTGAGCGCGTTGCAACTCTGTGTATCGCCATTTTGCAATTGTAAACAAAAAAGTGACAGTTGCAGCTCTATGTATCGATAATTTTGTATATTTACAATATTATCGAAAGTGCAATTGGCGTTACAAATCTCCATATCAATAAATTGGAGTTTATATAATTTTATCGAATATGCAGTTGTCTAGGAATTTTAAGAAAAAAAAACAACATTGAATGGCGTTGCATCTCTATGTATCGATAGATTCGATAGTTATCGAAAGTGCAGCTGCTTGCGAGTTGTAAACAAAAAAAAATAGCTCTGTTTTCCTTAATTTTTTTAATTTATATATACAACAAGCCAGCAAAAGATGCAGGCAGATACTAAAGATGACCAAGCGGAAGCTGAGTCGCCCGCAAAAGTTGTTTTTAAGAAATCGACACGCAAAAATCTGCGTCAACGCAAAAATTCCGATGATGGCGAAAAGGAGGAACAGTAAGTGTTGGCAATATTCCAAGTCTACATATTGACCTATGTATATATATTAAAACAGACTCACACTGGATGAAATAAAAGAGCGACAACGTTTGCGACAGCGTCCCAATGGCGTTAGCCTGGTGGGTCTGGCGCTTGGCAAGAAAGTGGCACCCGAAGAGGAGCTGGCCATCAAGGATCCGTTCAATGTGAAAATGGGTGGACTGGTCAACATGCAAACATTGAAATCGGGCAAAATGAAGGAACCCGAAGATGCCTACGATGTGGGCATTGGTACACAGTTCTCAGCTGAAACAAATAAGCGCGATGAGGACGAGGAAATGATGAAATACATTGAACAGGAGCTGCAAAAGCGCAAAGGCGGCACAGCGGATGAAACGGACGAGGATGCTGATGCACATAAATATCTAACGCCCGAAGATGCTGCACTCTACGCGCTGCCCGATCATTTGCGACAATCCTCCTCGCACAGATCCGAGGAAATGTTATCCAATCAAATGTTAAACGGCATACCCGAGGTGGATCTGGGCATTCACGCCAAGATACGCAACATTGAGGCCACCGAGGATGCCAAGCAAAAGCTGCTGCAGGATGCCAAAAATAAAAAGGATGGACCCTCACAGTTTGTGCCCACCAACATGGCCGTGAACTTCATGCAGCACAATCGATGTAAGCTCTAATAGCTCTTTCTATTTTTTGTGTTTGCTCAGATCTTGTATCCTTTTTCCAGTTAACATTGAAGATAACAACGAACAACGTAGACGCAAGCGCGAGGAGAAGGAAGGCAACAACAAGCCGGCGCATCATCAAACAAATCCAAATGGTGTCAAGCGTGCAACAGATGATTATCATTATGACAAGTTCCGTAAACAATTTCGTAGATATTAAATATGTAAGCAATAAAAAGTACAAACTATTTCATACAGAAATTAATTGTTTTATTTTTGTATTCTTTTTTTTTCACATAATGTAAGAAAATAGTAAGTTTAAAGACGCCAATCCAAAGTTTTCGAAGCTGTAACAACAAGCTGCAAATGAAAAGAAAACTTGATTAGTTAAAGTTTTGATTAAGTGATAGAGTTAGCATAAGTTATGCGTTCAGTTAGAGATAAAGTTTATATCAAAGCTACGAATGACTGAAGCTCAAGGAGATTCCTACTCTTGTAAATCATCATAAAAAGTTTAAAAAAACAAATAACATTAAAAAAATATATACACACCTTATAGATAGACGACACTTTTGATGCAAGATTTCGTTTCCAAGCTAAAAGGCAAAGAAATTACTGCTGATTAGTTGAAATTTAAGACAAGGTATGGTATAAGGATTCAAGTTTTGTTCAGTTAGAGATAAAGTTTATATCAAAGCAACGAATGACTGAAGCTCAAGGAGATTCCTACTCTTGTAAATCATCAGTTTCGAGATTTTAAGACAAATCAAATCATAAAATATACACACCTTATAAAAAAAAACACCAAGTTTCACGAAATATTCCAGATGCCAACTGAAAAAAAATCAAAGACTTTAATTAGTTCAGAAATTAGCTAAGCTATAGAGTTGGTTAAAGTAATTTGTTCAGTTAGAGATAATGTTTATATCAAAGCAACGAATGACTGAAGCTCAAGGAGATTCCTACTCTTGTAAATCATCAGTTTCGAGATTTTAAGACAAATCAAATCATAAAATATACACACCTTATAAAAAAAAACACCAAGTTTCACGAAATATTCCAGATGCCAACTGAAAAAAAAATCAAAGACTTTAATTAGTTCAGAAATTAGCTAAGCTATAGAGTTGGATAAAGTAATTTGTTCAGTTAGAGATAATGTTTATATCAAAGCTACGAATGACTGAAGCTCAAGGAGATTCCTACTCTAGTAAATCATCATATAAAGTTTACAAAAACAAATAACATCAAAAGATATACACACCTTTAAAACAAAGACACATGTGAAGCAAAAAAAAAAACCGGTTCCAAACTAAACATAAAAGAAATAAAGATAATGGATTAGTCATAAATAAATTAAAACAAAATAGTTTAAAATTTACCTTTTATAATTGCTCCAACATGTTTTTCTGCTGAGATATAGCTGAAACAAATATTAATAACAAATGCAAACCAAACTGTTCTTGTTTTTAGAGTGTTTTTTTATTATACCTCGCTCTGTCGTGTCAGCTTAGTTAATATTTCTGTTTATAAAAGAACAAATTCTATTGTTTATATGATGCCGATCTTGTTGGCGATATCAAGAGCATCGTAGTCGCGCGCCAGGCGCACGTAAGCCTTCTTCTGACCATCGGGTCTGATCAGAATGTTAACCTTGGCCACCTTGATGTCGTATAGCTTGCGGACAGCGGCACGCACATGGTTCTTGTTGGCGCGCAGATGTGTGAGGAAGACCAGAGTGTTGTTATCCTCGATCTTCTTCATGGCTGCTTCCGTGGTCAACGGATACTTGATGATGTTGTAGGCATCCATGCGGTTCCTGGTGGGCACCGATTTCCTTGGGTATTTAGGATTGCGTGGCAGCTTCAATGTTGTGGGACGACGGAAGTGTACGTTGGTGCGAATCTTGCGTGTACGCGTGCCAAAAGCGCCCTTGATGATCTGTGGAAAGTTAAATTAGGATTATATATATGATTTCTGTGGTTGCTATGTTTGAAATCTCTTACCTTGGTTTGCACTTTCTTCGCGTTCAACAAAGCAACAGCCTTGGCCTTAGCCGTGCCCTTGGCGGGCTTGGCACCAGCCTTAGCTAGCGGCTTCTTGCCCTTGGCCGCAGCACGTGCCTTGGCGGAGAGCTTGGCCAACACAGATTGTGGCTTCTTGCCAGCGACAACCTTCTTCTTGGCATCCTTAGCCTTGGGCTTGCTGATGGTCTTCTTGACAGCAGCGGGCTTCTTCGCAGCAGCAGCAGCAGCCGCGGGCTTCTTGGCAGCACCAGCAGCTGGAGCAGGCTTCTTGGCGGGCGCAGCAGCTTTTTTGGGTGCAGCAGCAGCCGCTGGTTTAGCAGCAGCTGGTGCCTCCTTCTTGGCAGCAGCGGGCGCAGCAGCAGCCGGCTTCTTTGCCTCTGGCTTCTTATCGCCGGCGGGCTTGGCTATAATTATAATAATAAATAAATTACACTAGTAAACAAGAGCTGCTAGAAAAAGTTGGGTTAAGCACGACCAAAGCAATTGCAAATACATATCAAACACGACAATCTTGATTTCTTAGAAACAATTGCACTTGAAATGTTTATAAAACGTGTGTATGTGCTTGTTTTAAACACTGCAGCTCATTTGAATTATTTTAAACACTTTGCAGCTAACTTAAAATTGTTTTCAGCGCAGACACACCGCACGTGGCGTAGACTTGGCAACACATTTTACATCATTTTAGCCAATAAAAACTTGTTAAAACACATTTGTGCACATTGACGCGCATAGCGCTTGCTTCAGTCTTGCTTTTGATAACGAAAACACATATTTTTAGTGCATTTTTATATGAAAAATGCTTACCGGACTTCTCGGTTGGCTTTTTGGGTGGCATTTCTACGAGAAAAAGAAATGAAAAGGAAAACTGAGGGGCAGTTGTCAAAACGGCGGAAGCCAATTTTGACAGTAGCGTGGCCAGATGTCGTGCAGGTGGCAACGCTTAACAGCGTGCAGACAGAGCAGTGTGGCAACTTTACGCACATGTGGCAGCGCTCTAACATAATTGATCGAGCTGGCAGCGCTGTATTTCAAACTTAAGCGGTTTTTGAATTTGAATGTGTAACAGTTTTTTAAATAACCAAATTTTAATGATAAACTTTTATTTAAATGTTTAAAATGCAGCTTAACGCTGTGTATTAATATAAATAAGTTTAAACAGAAAATTTATTGCAATTAACTTATTAATAAAGTAATATATTTAATTCAACAGGCACAACCACTCTTTTTCTTGCCAAAGCGACTGCTAAAATAGCTACGTAAATCTGTAAAGCATATTAAGGGATAAACATAATATATCTGTGAATTAAAAAATGGGGTTTTTGTTACCAAATGTTTGCGACTTTTCTGTTATTTGTGCGGGCTGTTCCTGTGAAGTGTTTCTCAAACGTTTAAGTTGTTGCTGTGCTGCTTCTTCAAAAGCTAATGCAGCCAAGCGTTGAAAAAATTCCGTTATCTTAAAACCGGATCGCGCTGATAACGACCAATATTCGGCCTGTAGCTCTGTGGCTACCACGCCTGCAATACGCTCCATACGCATAAACTCCTCCTTAGTCTGAGAAAGGTTTTGGTTTTTGTTATTTACATATATAGTTTTTACAATTGACTTACCAAGAGATCGGATTTTGTGCCCACTAGAAATATTAGCGGTTTTTGTGCTGTATTATAGTTTAAAGCGCTGGAGAGCCATCTTTTAGCAGATTCCAAGGATTCACGCTTGGACATGTCATAGGCTGCAACGATGACTAAAGAAGTAGAAGACGGAAGAGATTATTAAGTAGTAAGACAAAAAGATACATTTCGAGCAAGTACTTATTTCGTTGTCAATCGATTAAACGATTTTAATTCTTAAGCCTAGTTTAAGCTAGTATTAACGATAGTTGTACAGCTCTACTGCAATACCCACCACTAGCATTACGATAATAGGCGCCCGCTATGCACTTAAACCGCTCCTGGCCAGCTGTATCCCACCTGCAAAATTAACGCTTTTCAAATGTGCTGCGTTATTTTTCAAGACTACGTTACTTACATTTCCAGGCTGAAATTGTGACCCAATATATTGAAATTCTCCAGCTCAAAGTCCACGCCAATGGTAGCCTTATAATTGGACTGAAACTTGTCGTAGCAGAAGCTGCATCCAAATGGAAAACAAAAGTAAAAGTAGGAAAAGCAGTGCTGAGAAATATAACACACCGATTTACAACGGCCGTTTTTCCCACGGCACAGTCACCCACAAATATGACCTTGCAGGGTCGCAGCTTGGGCTTCCGTGGCAGCTCCAACTGATAGCGCAGCTGCGCCGGAAAATCCTTTTCCCGACTGTAGGGTGTTTGGCCGTGGCTATAGGCGGGCGGCAGTCGACGCAGTTGAGTGCGCGGATCGTGCAGGCTGACGGTGGGCGGTGCGGGCAACAACATCTGCTGACGCAGTAGATTGGGCATTGTGAACGTTGCTTTTCCAACTGACAAATAAAAATCGCGCTCTAAACTTAGACTGAAGCTTTAAATTTCCTCAAAACAGCGCCAAACCACAAAAACCGCAGGCCTCGGCTTGAACTTGGCGACTATCAGCTGCTCAAGGTGTTAAAGCTGTTTAATGTATGTATATATTAACTTTATATGCTTATGCAAAGTGTCTGATAAAACGACTCAAATGGGTTTACTTGCGATAGCATAAGTAGAGCAGAGGTATATACCAACATGTATACCAAGTTTGGTTGCTCTAGCTTTAAAATTGTGGAAAAAAACTGCGTTCATACAGACGGACAGACGAACGGACAGACAGAAAAAAAGAGTATAAAAACCAATTTCAAAAATCAACTTATAGAACTCAGTTAATAAGTTGATTAATATAATAGATATTTGTATGTATTTATTTCAGTTTACTTTTCTTGTGCTGTTGTCTGTTTGTTGCCGCCAGGATAACCAAAAAACCCTACACTCTTAACCTGTTCTCTCAGATCAGGAAACAAAGCCAATGCCTTATAGATAGCCCGCTTCAACTGCCTGTACTGAAAGTGCGGCGAAAAGGGCATATCCTCAAAGGCCAGCATAAGAAGATTTCCAGCCTCGTTGCCCACGGCTAAAGAACGACCGCAATGCGTAAAACTAGAGAAGGTAATACAAAAGTTATATAGAATATATGTTATAGATAAACTGTAGACTGCAAACCAGAAAGTTGTGTAGCAAATCCTTGCATCAATCGTTGTGGATGAGACGGGTTTAAGGGTGCTATTGCGCAAATCCCAAATGTCGACGGTGTGGTGACTAAGGGATACCAAAATGGTGGAATGGGTGCGACTCCAGCGAGCACAGTGCACTGGCGAGAGATGATGTTGCAGTGTAATCAAGGGCAATATAATGCCAGCCATCCAGATGCGTATACACCTGAAATAGAGAAAGATTAGCATAAAAGCTTGTTCTAGTTTTCCCATTAAAAGTAAACTCACCAATCGCTGCCACAGGTGAGATACAATTTGGGTGACCAGGGAGAGAAGTCCATGCAGACAGCGGGCGCCTCGTGCACCTGACGCAGCTCTAGATGCTGCAGCGGATAGTTGGTGGAGCATCTGTACAATGTGCCCTCGTCGGTAAGCACATAGTAAATATCCGATTGCGATGGATCCAGCACCAGTTCCAGGCACTGTGGATGACGATTGGCCAGCAATGGTACGGCCGGACTTGGACGCTGCAGCACAATGCCTTCCAGTTCACCCTCGGAACGCTGGAAACGCTGATGCTCAAAGCCCAGCAAATGTGGACTGTTGATCAGTTGATATTTGGTAACAGCGCCCGATTGCGAGCTGGCCAGAAAGGGTGTTATCTCTGCATTCCCAGCGACATCGCCATCACTGCGTTCTATCCACTTAATCGCCGTCACGGGCTCAAAGTGGGGTGAACTGCTGCGGTGGGAAATGGCCAACGGTGGTTGCTCCGGCTGCGAAATATCCCGCAGTTCGATATTGCCATTGTGCAGTCCAATGGCTAGCAGCTGTGGTGCAGCCGGTGAGAATTGCACCGTGACAACGGGTACCTGGTATTAGGGATGTGGGAAGTGTATCGATATTATCGATAATTTCATGAAGATTATAGCCCTGCATACTCACCTGATAATCGTAGCAACGTTCCGGATTCACCGGATTCTTAATATTCCATACATAAACAAAGCCACTGCGCGACGGAGCAGTCAACTGTGCAAAAGTGTAGATGCCATAGGAGACGGCAATGATGTCACCATTGCTGGGACAGAAGCTAATGGCAGTCACGGCCTGCTGCGCGGATGGTGAAGAAGAGGGCGCCGCGAGACGCCACAGTAGACGCAATCGATACTTGAAATTGACATCCTCGGCTAGAGGATCAGGTGGCGTCATATTCCTAAAACGTCGCTGCTGTGGTTCAAACACATTGCTGGCCAGAATGCGCATGGTGAGCATCAAAGCTAGCTTAAAGCTGGGCAGGCTATTAATGGCCACAAATTGATCGACGCCACCCACAGTATATGTGGTCACCTGCATTTTCTGCTCGCCCTGCACCTGCACACTCTTCGTAGACGCCTCCAGATCCTTGTAGGTGTCAAACATCTCAAAATTGGACACATAGGAGCCAATGTTATCCGTGCACAAGCGTTCCGTATTAACCAGACGTGATTTCTTTAACGCTGTCAGCGTTTGAGTATCCGCATCGATGGTGCGTCTGGATTTATCCGTGCCCGCCAGCAGCGCCTCGTAGCGCTGATTATCTGCCAGCACCTGGCGACCCTCCTCACTATCCGCCTCCGTCGTCATGCTGTGCCGCTCATACAGCACCACAATGGGCGTCTTTCGCAGCAGCACCTTTATAAAGGGCGTAGAAGGCGGCTTCCCGGATTTCCTGGCGCTGCGTTCAGCGGGTGCAAAGCTGATGGTTTCGGTTTTAGGAGTGGGCTTATCGCCACTCAGCTGTAGCTTGTACAGATCAATCTGAAAAGAAGGGCTGATCAAATTCACATTTATCGATTTCCGTTTCTACCCTCTACTTACACCCAGGGCTATGTCATCCAGCGAGGCTCTCATCACGCACTTGGTGCGATATTCGGGTGTGCGCAGCTTCTGCAGCTGCAGCTGATCCGGCGTTGTCGTCTTCATCAGCGGATGATTGCTTATCAGCTGGCTAAGCTGCTGAAAATCAGCAGCGCGATAATCCCTGCTCAATGCTCTGGACATTTTCGCTGTTCTACTTCAAACTGGCCACAAATTGTTGGCTTTTGTGAACTATTGTTGGCCCTTGTGTATTTGAGCTGACATGGCAACGCATCGTTGCCACAGCCACGCGCCTCTGTTACCTGTTACCTCTTCCCTGTTGCCATACGGTAGTGCAACATTCAACATTCAACATACCGAGTATTGTTGCGCATCTGCACACATAAATATTCATAATCAAAGCAATTTTAAAGCACGCAAGCGCAAAGCAATAATGCTACATTATTTTAGACAAGCTGATGTTTAAATACTCTTCTTTGTTTTCAAGCAATTTTGTTATATAAGAATCGATTGCAAAAATAAAATAGTTAAAAATCAGTCAAAAATCATGCAAAAGTTGTTCATATTTCCAACTGTCATAACATTTTCAAAACTGAATCGGTCAGTTCCATGTTCCACATTCCACATTCCAGTTCCACATTCCATGCGGAATGTTTGGTTCTCTATATTCTCTATATTGATTTGATATTGAAATTTTATGACTTTCTAGTAGTAGTAACAAACATTTTAGTAAATTAAATTGAAAAAAAAAATATCTTAATATTTTACTTTAATTAATTATAATTAATAATTACCTGACATTAAAATTGTAACAGTACGCTGTTAGCTTTTTTCCACAAAACTAACTTTTAACTAACCCCTGCAAACATCTTAACAAATCAGAAATACCCTCTACGAGAGAGCATAAAAAGATGATGATGATGATTGCATGGTTCAGAGACGCACCCACAGTGCAGACAGACAAGCTGTCTATTGTGAATGGCAAAACTTCCGCGACCTGTGCAGCAGCAGCGGCAGCAGCAGCAGCAGAAGCAACAACAGCAGCAACAACAATAAGCACATAGTCGGTGCTATGACCTGTCACAAAAAAAAAGGTTTCGTTTAAAATTTGTATAGCAATTAGACGCACACCAAAGCAATTTAGTTGTACCTCACACACACATATACATACATACATACATGGGCAATAGAAAGGGTCTTTAATTCCGCCACACTGACTGACAGCGGAGCAGATAGAAGTCGAAAAAGAAGTTGTCTTATGTTAATTTGCCTTTATGCTTCGCTACGCTGATTCGCTTAATGAACAGGCCGCAGCGGCAACGTCGGCACTGGCAGCGCAGCAAGTGCAATATGTCAAATAGACAGACAAGCAGCGAAAAAAAAGCAGAAGTTTTCCGCATGCGGGCCCAATAAGCGCCGCATTGCATGTTGTTGTTTTTGGACAGCAGCAGCAGCAGCACAAAACATTAAGTCGCCTTCGTTCACAATATAAACGCATCAAGCGTAAAGCAATAAATGTGCAAGCAAAAAAGAAAAAATATATACAAACATACATACTTACACACATAAAATCGCTTTGCGTGCATTATGAACCTTGCATGGGAGAGAGAGAGCAGGCCAGAAATTTGCGCCCTCTTGTTACACTTTTGGGCAAAAAACCAACAACAAGCGCATTAAATGGCGGACTTTGGGGGCAGCAGACAGAGCCGTTGCAGTCAACGTCAGCAGCGCTGCGCACAGTGCTTAAAATTGCAAAGAGTGGCAATGCTGACACCCACAATTGTCTATATACGCAAACATTTAATTAGTGCTTTTTAAACATTTAGCCTTGCAATGAACAAAAACCACCCGCTTGTTAAAATTTGCTGAAAAAAAAACAAAAAGGCGATTCGTTGCGCAGCAAACGCCACTGCAGTTGACGTCAGCAGCGCTGCGCACAATGCTTAATACTGCAAACACAATTGCAAATATTTAATTAGTGACTGGCAAAAGTGACGTCAGGCTTAAGAAACTCCAATAAATAGTGCTTAAAGCATAACACTCAAAATGTGCGACAAAAGCGTCGAATTTACAATCAAAAAAGTTGTGAAATTTGAACGCCGCTTAATCAATAAGGTGAGTACTGCACTTTTAATACCAAATAAAAATTAATTGGCTGCTTTTTATGAGCATCTAATTGTCCACACCCGCCGAAAATCGTAAAGTTGAACGGTCTACAAGTTCATCTAGGTGTCTTGCGAAGCGTTTTATGTTCATTCATATATGGCTTTTACACCTGTTTTATGCTTCCACTGGCCCCAATGTGCGCTGGGCGCGCTGCCAACGCCAACGCTAGCAGCAGCGACGCGACGTTGGGTGTAACATATTTTCTTTTTTCATTTTTGTTGTTGTTGTTGTTGTTGTTTTGTTTCACATTTTTGTATTTTGTGTAGCAGCGTCGAGCGGTTACCGCCGCGCCGTTTAAGCCATGTTCACAAAACCGACGTTTTATTCGTTAATTAACCGTCGTGAGGCGCAGATGTGCCAGCTGCGCTGCTGCCGCGTGAAACCCGCTTAACGGAAGTCCACAAAAATCAAAAGCGACGCTTTTGCGGAAACTCAATGCGCAGCAAGGGCGGCAAAAAACTAAAACTTTGATTCCAAGCGATTGAGCACAACAACAACAACAGCAAAAACAACAACAGACAGCGCCACAGGTGTTGCTGCTAGCGTCGCGGTCGCTGTCACTGTCGCCGTCTCTGTCACTGTCGCTAGCGTTGTCATTGACGCTGACGTTGACGTTGACGCTGTCGCCGCTTTTCACTCTTGCGCTTTTTGTCGTCGGCGTCGCAGTTGCATTTGAGCGCAGCACGTGCGCCGTTGTCTCTGCCGGCGTTGACTTCGACTCCAATTCCGATTCCAATTAGGATTCCGATTCAAATTCCGTTTCCTTGCAGACAGGCGCGTGCGCAGGCGTCTTCGGGCCCAAAAACGTTTTGATTAATTTAAATTTTATGCAAATTCGCGCGTGTTTTTTAATTAATGTGCCGTGTGTGTGTGTCAAATGTAAACAACATTGTGCAACAATAAGCAACACCCGCATTACAAATATCCAATCAGTGTTTTTGTATCTTATCAGCAGCATCTCTACAACATGTTGTTTTGGAAGCGTCTCCGTAGACCTCAAGGCGAGCCACCGTCGGCGTCATCCTCAGCAGCTACAACAACAACAACAGCAACAATTCAGCGCAGACGTAAGTTTTTTTTTATGTTTTATTTTGGCATTTTTACACTTATTTATAAAAATCTAGCCTGCCACGCCCCTTTTAATTAAGACCGCCTACGCGGCGCCTGGCCATTTTAATTTAATATGCACAAACAAAACTTTAAAAATCGAAAATTGTGAAAGAGCTAAAAACAAATGCTTTTGGTTTTTAGTTTTAGTTTCTTTTGGCTTTTGGGCATAACGATATTTGGGCGCTTACTTTTTGTATACTCTTGCAGAGGGAATTATTATTATGTCATGAAATATGTGTACTTATGAAGTGTATATATTCACGATCCGAGTTCATTTAGCCCTATCTGACTGTCTTTCTAACTTTTTGACCTATGAGAACTCAGTTCTGTTTGGCCATATATTAATGAAACTTTGGTATAACTGCTTCTTTATGCTGTAGGCAGTGCATATGTCAGAATCGGCCGAATCGGACAACTATGTCTTATATCTGTCATAGGAACAATCGGTGAAAAACTTTGGTTTTTGAAAATAACTCGACCCAACTTAACAATTCTGAGTTTTAGCATAACATAAATATGTTTTCAAAATTTTATCAACTAGACCTTATAGCTGCCTTACGAACTATCTGTTGAAAAACTTCTTTTTATTCAAGAATTTTTTATGTTTTTTAAGTTATTTTAACCAAACTTACCCGATCATAGTTTTAAAAGGTTTTTGTAATTCTAACCAAATTTTATTAAAATCGGTTGACCATATCTTATAGCTATACTAGGAAAAATCGGTTGAAAAATGAGTTTTTGTATGAAAAACATTTTGGTTTTTATAGCTACTTAAGCAAACTCAGAAATTGCATATTTTAACAAATTCTCTATAGTCTGTTAGAATTTGATCAAAATCGAATCAATCATCCGAAAAAATCATATGAAAAACCCTTTTTGAAAGTGTATTTAAGATTCGACTAGCCGAAAGATAGTTTTTCTTGCTGGTTTTTTATGATCGCTGTACACGAAATCCGTGCGCCTCATTAGCATAATTTGCATCTTAAAATTGTTTCGGTTTCTGTTTTTATTGACTGGTTTATTGATTTCATTTTGTGATTTCGTTCGCTATGCGTATGTACCGGGCATACGCAGACCCAATCCCAATTCCAATTCCAACTCCAATTCCAAACCCAAACATATTTAAGACCCTCGTGCCCTGCTCGTTCCACTGTCTCGAGTATATTTAGCCGCATAATAAATTATTATCAAATTTTATCACCTGAGCAGAAGACAAGCTCATCCCAATGAGCATATTGAATAATATCTTCCTATGTAAATATTGCTTTTACAGTTCTGATTCTCCATATCCTCCTACTCCTCATTCTTCTTCATCTTGCTGGCTCTTAACGTTTTGGGTGGGTTCTGCTTCGATCTTAAGTTTGTTTGACTTTAACTGTTGCCAAAAAAAGATTTATGAATGAGTTTGGCACGTTTAACATAATTATGCATAAGATTGAGATCCACAAGATCAATCTATTAAAACAGCTTGAACTGGTTAATCAGTTAATTTGAAGTTAGTTCTAGACTGTGTGGGCTGCATGCAAATTTTAAAATATAGTTTTTGGATTTTTATAGATTACGCCACATAACAGAAAAATATAAAATGATCGATTTTTATTTTCACATTTTAAATATCTAAGCCCATAAAGTATTTATATATTCTTGATCAGCATCAACATCCAAGTCGATCTAGTCATTTCCAACTATCCATCTATCTATCAGTACTATGTGAACTAGTGTTTCTTTGAAGCGATCTTGATAAGACTTGATACTGATGCTTTTCTTTGCTGAAGGTAGTACATATGTTAGAATCGGCCGGATCGGTTCACTATAACATATAACTGCTATAGGAACGATCGGTCTAAAATGTTGTTTTTCATTATAGCATTATCTCAATATGTTTACAAAATGTCATCAAAAAAGGACCATTATATCTTATAGCTATATTCAATATGTTTTTGTATTGCTTTCCAAATTTTATCAAAATCGGTCGGATATATCTTATACCTGTTTTCGGAACAATCGTTCGAAAACAAAGTTTTCATATGAAGAACTCTTTTTGTAAGTGTATACAACTTCGGCACGTCGTAAATAACTTTTCTTTCTTGTTTTTTTTTTTTTTTAATTTTGTTGCATAGTGTTTTTATAGTTTCCATAATAGAAGGTATTTCCCTTTGCTCTCTCGCTTCGCCAGGCACAAAGTGTCAGTTCAGATTGGCAGCGGGATTGGACAAATGGACCACAGTGTTTCGGGACGCAGTGTTGTGGTTTTCGTTTTCGATTTCTGTTCCATAACTTTTCAACTAACTGTCGCGACTCCTTTACTGCTGTTGTCTCTCTCTTTCTTCTTTTCCCCCTTGCTCACTCTTACTTAGTTGTTATTTTGGTCAAGATGACTTTGACTTGTGGTAATTTGATGTTAATGACACTCATCAGAAGCGACACAAGGCACAACGATAGCAACAATAACAACAACAACAACAACAACAACAGCAACAACAACAAGGCCAGCAGCAGACATCGACACCGTTTTACCCCTACCCCCGCCTACCTTTCCTTGAACCCATCTTCTTAGCACACTTAACACGATTCTAGTAGATCGCTGACCAGCGACATTTTTATGTTGTTTTTACCCCTCTTCCACTCTTCCCCTCTCCACGCCTCTCCTCCCCCGCACAAGTCGTGGCGCATAATCGGCTTAGGCATGAGAGAGTATATATTCCTATACCTTACTTATTTTAAACTCTCTGTCTTTCATGTGTCGTCTGTGCATTCCATTTTCATTCGGCGTTCGCATTCACATTCACATTCGCGTTGACACTTTTCGTTGAACATTTGGGTTCATTTAGGCATTCTTCGCATACCCTGTAGCTATTAAAAAGACATAGGGCATAACTACAAATAAGAAATATCAGTTTTGTTACGCTTTACCTTTTCGGCAGCTATTTCCCATTTTAGACAAGCTGTTCTAAGTTGAAAGTTAAATAGATTAATTCTTTAATAAATTAAAGTTTTTACTACAAGAGAAATTTAAAGAAATCTTTCTCTTAGTCTTAGGACTAAAATTTTCCAAATAAATTCTAAGGATTTTTCTTAGTAGTCTGCATAAAGTAGTCATTATTTATGCATAACAAATCATAAAATATGCATTGAAATGAATCAATTATGTATAAATAAGCACTAATTATGCATTAACATATGAAGACTATGCTTTATTAATAAGATATTGTGCATAAATATGCATAAATCAAATATTGCGATTAAAAACTCAAAAATGATGCATAAATAAGCATAAGTTATGCATTATATATATACTTCGAAAAGAAATTTATATCAGAACAAACAAAGAATCTTTTAAAAAACTCTTCACTTATTTCTAAATTCAATTGCTAGCAATAAGCTAGATTTTCTTCTTATTTACAGGGTATTCTTTAAGTCGCGTCTAATTAATTCTAGTTTATTTTTAGTTCGTGCCTTGAGTCTTCTGTTTTTGGTTTTTTTTTCTTCTGTTTTTTAAATCGAAAACGCCATCAAGTTGCATGTTTTATGTTTTATGCGCTCTTTGGTAACGCATCGTAAAACGATGCCCATATGTAAATATATATAAAAATGAGTTCAGCATTTTGTTGTGACACTTAAATAGATCTCTCTGTTGCTCTTCTAAGCACAAGTTAGCCATAGTCTTATCAATGCTACAAAATATTTAACGTTTGTTTAAAGATAAAGTGCAAACTCTTTCTCTTTCACTATCTTTAACTATATCTTGCCATCTCCTTCCAACCATATCTTCTTACTGATCCACACAAATTGCTCATATATTACAACGAAAAAAAAGCGTCGCAATGCCAAAAGCCAGCGCCTACACCATCATTATCAGCTTGTAAATAAAAAGACTTTATCAATCGTTAAGCCAGAGGCGCAGGCATCAAGCAGACGCTTGGAAAGGGTATAGAGGGGACTCTGCTGCGGAAAGAAGAAGGTTTTCCAAAGCCGCGTGCGATTTGGCCTGAAACCAACTCTCTCACCTAATAACATAAAAGTTATCGAAATGGCCAAGAAAGAGGAGCGTCCCAAGCCAAAAGATTGGAAAGGAGAAGAGTTGTGAGGAAGCGAGAAGAGCTGAAGAGCGCTGGGGGGGAGTTCTGAGGAGAGCTGTAAAGATCCGAAGAGATCCGAGCTAAGTACAAATATTTTTTTATTTATGATTTTACAGATCAGCATATTGCTCAATAATTTTAACTCGGCATTAAACCCAGCCCCAACAAAATAACTTTCAAATTATGTAGGTATCTGCCCCCCTAATCCCCCTCTTTTGAACCCCCTGCCTCTCCCTCTCCCTCTCCCTCTCTCTCTCTCTCTCTCTCTCTCGCTGGCATTTAAGTGCGCCAATTTTGAAATTATTGGCGGCTGCGTATGCAGATAATCGTGACCTGCTGCTCCACACACGGTATAAAGTTGCAAACATCTTAGCTGACCAGGCTTACCTCCAACATCAGACTCCCAACTAAAGAGTCCAACTCCTTCGTCAACTTCGTCTCCCAACTCCGACTCCCAACTCCACAACAGGCCAATAACTCAGTCAGCCCGAAAAATAAAAACACAAAAAATACCAAACCAAATTGCTATGCGAAAGTTTTGTTTCTTTGGGGCATCTTTTCGCAATATTATTTACTTGCAAGTTTTTGTTTCTGCTTCTTATGGCCATATATAGATCTCGTATATCGTAACATATATCATTTAATTACTCTATTTGGCATAGCTTTTTCTTTTTTCGCTTTGATTTTTGTCTAACTTGTACTTTAGCTTTGTTGTCGTTTAAGATTTGGCACAGCAGTTAATATTTTCCCATAAATTATAAGAGAAAATTACTTTAAAATTTATGGCGTTCCGTGTGGATCATCTGATGCTCTCCCTATCCTTCTCACACTCTCTCTCCTCTCTCTCTCTTTTCGTATATTTGATGGCCCTTTTTATTTTAGCAATTTATGTTGCACAGGCAGCCTGAGAACAGGTAAAGTTGAAGGTGCTTTATGCCTCCTATGCACTGTAAAAAAAAAGTCGATATGGTACTCAATTTTATGTTTTTTGAAGCTGATAAAAAAAGAGAAATAATAACTAAAGGTACTGAAATGGACTTTCGGAAGATTTTTCGGATGTTCTGTTCACTAAATATTAAGCTTAGTTCTTTTATCCGGAAAGGAACTAAAGATGGGATTGATTCTTTTATCCGAAAAGAAACTATGGTAACGATTGGTTTCCGTATTTTAAAAGGAACTAACGAAACTATTGATTCTTTTATCCGTAAATTAACTAAAGAACCGAGTAGTTCCTTTATCCGAAAAGCACTAACAAAACGACTAGTTTTTTTATTCGCAAAAGCTGAAGAAATTATAAGTGTGTTTATCCGGAAAAGAAAGAAATCAACGATTTGTTCCTGTATCCGGAAAGAAACTAAGGACAGAAATAGTTCCCGTATCCGAAAAGAAACTGAAGAAATTATTGATTCTTTTATTCAGGAAGGAACTAAAGAAACGATTGATTCTTTTTTCCCGGAAGAAATTAAAATTACGATTAGTTCTTTTATCCGGAAGGAAACTTGAAAAAGATAAGTTCTTTATACATTATTTTTATTAGAAACTAGAATGTCCCACTCTAAAGTCAAATTGATGTGAAAAACATGATTTAAGAAAAATTTCATATTGACAAGTGTTTTTTTTCGGTGCATGTAGTACTTGATAGTCGATGAGAAGTTGCCTCCTATATAGTATAGTAAGTAAGTAAGCAAGTAGGTAAGTATGTACGTGGCAGTGATATTCGCAAATAACATGTTTCGGGGAGGGTGGAGGAGGAAAGGGCACGCCTCTGCAGATCAGCGCAAGTGGGCGGGCCCATTGAAGAGACCTGGAAAGTTCGCACGATTGATGATCGACGAACGGACAGAGAGACGGAAAGATGGACGGAGAGACTGACTGTTGCCGATGACGCCGGCCTGTCACCGCACTGACATAGCCATTTATGTAATTACACGCGGTTTATTATGCTCCCCGACTCCAACTCCGAGTTCAACTTCAACTTCGGCTGCGATCTTGCCGATCATATCATAAAGCGATCGCGATATTATACCTCCACCTTGAGCTTGTAATTATTTTCTACTTAATCTTCATCACATGCCGTCCAACATTCAACATGTCGACAAACTTAAGCGAATTGACGCGTTGCATCTGCAACCAGACCAAAAACCAAAACCAACTGCTTTCTGCCTGCCAAAAATATTAAAAAAAGAGGAGTTTTTTGTTGGTACCCACACAGCGGGCGGTGGTTTTCATTGGTTTTTGCATTGATCACACCTGCATAGCGTTGGCTCCAGACTGAATCATCTTAAACATAACAACAAAGTTGCGCCTGCCATTGTACATCTTTACTAAATATGCTATGAACTTGACTTTTAAATACTTTCAAGTACATACATTGTAAGTTTTCAATTAAAATTTGCATATAATAGCAAAGTGAATTCAAAAAGATTGTTCAAAAGTGAAATCTAGTAAATAAAATTGTTATTAATGTTGTTTTTCAGCGAATTTTCATTTTAGATTAAAAATATTATATTAAAACCAGTTCTTAACTGGGTTTCGAACCTTGGTAACTTGAAGAAGCATGAAAGAATCATGAAAGTGAAATCTAGTGACTGAAATTGTTATTTTTCTTTTTTATCAGCGTATCTTAATTTAAGAAAAAAAAAATGACATTAAATTTAGTTCTTAACTGGATTTTGAACCTTTGTAACTTCCATAAGAAGCTTGAAACTGAAGTTTAGTGACTACAACTTTTGTTTATGCTTTTTTATCATCGAATCTTTATTTTAGGAAAAAAAAAGATTATATTAAAACTAATTTTTCACTGGGTTTCGAACCCAAGTAACTTGCAAACAGTGAAAAATCTTTATTTTTTAACTAAATCCTTTTAAAGATTTTGAATTAAAACTAATTCTTGAATGGGTTTCGAACCTAAGAACTAATGGACAAGAAACACATACAAGCTAAAGAGGATATTAAGCTAATTATTGACTGGGTTTCGAACTTTGAAACTTATACATACAAGTGTATTCAAATGACTATAAAGGACATACAAGCTCAGGAGCGTAAAATTGTTATAAATGAAAACTGTGAAAAATCTGCTAGTTTCCATGCAATGCAATGCAATGTTTGAATTAATGTAATGCAATTGCGTCTTTTGAAGAGTGAAAGTTAATAATATGCTTTAGAAATAAAAGTAATGTTACTCCCAATATTTATGGACAATTGTGCGACAGTGAAATATCCTTGTTGGCCCATTGAGCCATTGCAAATAAAGTCACGTAATCGACAAATCACTGTGAATAATCACCGCCCAGTGATTTGTCTCTCTTCTCTTTGCAGCCCTGCTGGGCACGTTCAATGCGTCCAAAAGTGAAAATGAAATGGCCAATGAATGTGCGTTTGCGTGTGCAGAAAAAAAGATCTTTCTCAAAGCTGCTCCACAAGCTACTCCACCTGCGCCTTCACACTCGCCTTCCTCTCTGTGCCTTCTGTTCCATCATCTGCTTACCGTAGCCGTACCATATATCAGGTGTTTAAGGTTTCACAAAACAGTCGACGCATGCAGATGAAGAGAATCTTAGCGTGTCTTGGGTTTTGTTTTCTGATACCCTTGTGGAGGATATTTTGATTTTCTAAAAATCGTTAAAGCCGCCTAACTCACAATTTCTAAACCAAAGAATCTATAGTATTAGAACTTGCTTCCGATTATAAGCCAATAAATGTGTGTTCTATCACATTTCTGTAAAACCGCTTTTTTTAGCGGGAAAACGGTAAAAAAACGCTAAATTTGACACCCTCACAGTTTCTAAACCAAAGAATCTACAGTATTAGAACTTGTTTCCGATTATAAGCCAAAAAATGTTTGTTCCATCACATTTCAGTAAAACCGCCTTCTTAGCGGGAAAACGGTAAAAAAATCGATAAATTTGACACCCTCACAGTTTCTAAACCAAAGAATCTATAGTATTAGAACTTGTTTCCGATTATAAGCCAAGAAATGTTTGTTCCATCACATTTCTGTAAAACCGTTTTCATAGCGGGAAAACAGTAAAAACCGCTAAATTTGACACCCTCACAGTTTCTAAACCAAAGAAGTTACAGGTTGCCTATTACAAGTTAAGAAATGTTTGTTCTATCGTTTTTCTGAAAAAAATAACTTTAACAGGATATTTGAAAGAGTATTTAAACTTCGGCAGCCCGTAGTTAGAGCTTTGTTTTTTGTTCTCCTTTTTTTGTTTGGATCTTGGTTTTGTCTGGTCCGGTCAACCTCTGACCGAATTTCCAGCGATAATTATCGGCTGGCGTGCAAATATGCGGAAAGAATTCCCCATGGCTTTTGCCTTGTTACGGAGCATGTTTCATGTATTGTTGTTGTCTTTTGTCTGTTGTGTTTTGTCTTTAGTTTTAAGTTATAAGTCTTAAGTCTTATGTTTTGACTGCCGCTCGTTTTTGTATATTGTATATTTCGGTTTTAACTTTAAATGGAACTAATTAAATTTAGTGCAGAAAGCGTTAAATTTCGTTATCCTGGAACACACACATAATTGGGGCTTGCAAATAAGCTGGCCACGCCCACTCGGCTCTCTAGCATAAACACGGGCTACAATTTGGGGCAGCAACTCCCCTCGCCCCTTTCCCTGCCACTTGCTTCATGCCACACTGATTTAGTGTCATATAAACCTGTAAGTGAAGATTATGTTACCAGAATTAATTGCAGCCAAGGTGAAGGTAGCACAGTTCCCGTTCCTCAAACTGAAGGGGGAAACCTGCGGCAACCTACGTCATTTCCCCTGCCACATTTCCATCCCTTGCCATCTTTTTTTTTACGTTGAGCAGCACGTGCTATAGCTGACGTCGTCATTTGAAGTCTGCCCTCTTCGCATTACGCGTAATTTTTTTATAATTTAATTGAAATGAAATAAATGACAGGTATACTTTTTTCTTTTTGCTCTTGTGACGTTGAAGCGTTGAAGCCCTACAAAACGTTGTCAATTGATGGTTTATTGATTTTATGTACTTATACTTAGGGGGGAACATATTTAGGGGGAACTTACAGTACGCAGAACTTTGTACTTTATTTAAGTGTCGTTGGCTTTGTTTGGACACCGTCTTTCGGGCCAAGAGCTTGACTTTGGTTGCCAAGTTGGTAGATTGCCAGCTTGGCAGCTTGTTGTCAGGTGTTGGCTACATAGATTTGCAGTCATATCAGTTTTCAATGCTAGGGGTTGTTCAAGCACTGCACACATTGTAAAACTAAATGAATTATGAGTGTAAGATGAATAAAATGTATTTTAAGGAAGTACATTTTTGCATTGAAACAGGAAGTATTGATTTACCAATATGGAAATAATTTAAAAAACATCAAAATAAACCCATATCAATGAGAAAATGCAGCTTAAAAAGTTTTGCTTTAAAGAAACACTGAATTTTGAAGAAAGTTTTTCCGATTTAGCTCTAAAATTTGTATTTTATTCGAAAACAGGAACGCAAAATTAAAGGAACTAGTTCTTTGCGTGGTACTAAAAACAATAATAAACTGCCAGAAATATTAAAATAGTTTTTAAACGTAACATTAGTGTACGGTAAAGTTGTTTTTAGAAATTACGCGTAAAATACACCCATTAGATCCTGATTATTATGTTACACAGTTAAATTAGTTGCTTCTGAACTATTTATAAAGTTACACTGAATAGCTAAACTTCTGCTGTCTAGTAAAAACCATAGATCATACCAAACTTAAAGAGGACTCTAAGGAATAAGGGCATCTTAAGTTTTTGCTGCTTCTAAAATATGCCACCCAATGGATCAGCTTGTCTCTGTCTCTGTCTTCAACTCCTTCTGCAACTCCAACTCCTTTTGCGAAACGCAGCACATCTGTGCTGATAAAATATGCCACGAAATTCGCTGTTGCCTGCTGCTTGCCACGTCGCGTTGCACTCAGAAACAGCAATGCAACAAGGAAAATTTATCAAAAATAAAACCAAGACAATAACCGGAGCAGAGCAAGAGAGAAGAGAGCAGAGAAGGGGAGGAACATACAAAATGCACGTTGCAAAATAAAGGAATCTAAACAATTTACGCTTACAAAACTTTGCCCGGCTGTTCAAAAAAAAAAGAAGGGATTATGTAATGTCCTGGTTAAGGGGAGACCTGCTGATATTCTGTACATATTTTTTTTTGCTATGGTAATTGTTTTTTACGACACGTCGTTTTGCATGTAAGGATTAGTCGTCCTGCGAGGGCTGCATGCTTCGTAATTGCATGCATAATTATGAAGAATTTGTGCAGGGTTTGCCTCGATTCGAGGGTCCTGGCAAGCTGCTGCTAAGAAGCGTTAATCTACACTTGCTGCTTAAACAAATTGACTGCAGCTTGATAAACATACCTATACGATATGTTTACAGTTGCTTACAAAAGTCAACGTTGTTTATTTTTCACTTTTTCCACTCAACGATCCGTTTAAATTTTTAGTTCATTTTTGCTGCTCTTCAGTTGTAAACACTTTATTCAATTTAATATTAAAACTGTGGAAATTGTTGTTATGGATGGGTGGAAAAGCAAGCCCACCAAGTGGGTTGTTGCAAGGGTCAGAGTTCAATATTGAATTCAAAACTCAAATATTTGCTTGATTGGTTTAGTTGCAGCTGGGTCACAAATACAAAATTCTCATACATATTTGTTCTTGTTTGCTGTTTTGTTTGCTGCTGCTGCCGGCATCAAAATCTGAATATGAATATGAATATGAATCTGAATCTGACTGAATATGAAATATTTATCTAATATGAGCCAAAATGCAAGAAGCACAAAAGGCAGAGGGAGTAGCAGAAGCAGAGGCAAAGCTACTCTGCACAAATAGCTTTTGTGAGAAATTTCCGAGATGCATCTATCAACTTAACTGCTATTTAAATAACGTTCAGAGTTGTGCAAATAATTTGCTTAAATATTTGGTTCAACTGTGCATAAAGCTATGATTGAATTCTCAAAGAAGAAATATGCTGGTTACATTGCTTAAATTATAACATTTAAGTTATATTCGAAATGTGAAAACTTTAAACTTTTGTAAATCTACATACCAAATTTATCGGTTTTCTTCAAAACTTTCAACACCAAGAAAACACATATTCTTGAACTCTTTTGTTGAGCTATATTAGGATGTCTTTTTTACTTGGATATAGAATGTACATATATTATATACCTATATAATATATAGTATATATATACTTATCAATATCTCTTTTATCAATATTATTATAAAAACAAGTAAGAATACTCTAGTCGAGTGTGCCCGACTACGAGACTCCCTGCTCCCAACTTGCATTTCAAGCAGTTCAGCGGCAACACAAGCAAGCAGCGTACTCAACTTGCACAGTGCATGTCAAACTGTTGTTTCTGCCTGCGGAGACGGGGGAAATAAGTTCTTCCATAACTTTGGTGCTATTTATCCGATCGTGTTGAAATTTACACATCCGAAAGACATTGATTAAACATACATGTGTACCAAAAATTAAAGCTTTATCTTTAAAAATTGTGGCTGTGGGAGTCTTTTGCGATTTGCGGGGGTGCGGGGGGGTGCATTCGAAATTTGAAATAAACTAGATCTGCGTATGGTATACAGGAACCTTCATGCCAAGTTTGGTGTCTCTAGCTCTTATTGTCTCCGAGATCTGTGTGTTCATACGGACAGACGGACAGACAGACAGACGGACAGACAGACGGACAGACAGACAGACGGACATGGTTAGTTCGTCTCGGCTGTTGATGCTGATCAAGAATATATATCGTTTACATAGTCGAAAATGCCTCCTTCTGTCTGTTACACACATTTGCAGTACTTTATAACTCCCTGTTCCCATTAAAAATGGGAAAAAGGGTACAACATTTGGAAATCTCTATTTGGATTGGCATTTGAACTTTGAGTGGTTGACCTTCGATGTTTTTGGTTTTTGGATATAATATTAACTGTCAAGTTTTCGCTTTAAATGTAAATGCTTGTTGTGAGGCCTTTGAAGTGGCGTCTAATCACCATTCAGGGAGTCTTCACTCTTCCATTCCCCCTACTACCACTACACACACAGAACACAGCTGGGGAGCATTCGCAATCGCTGTCAAAAAAAGAGGAAAAAAAAAGCGAAACAAAAGCGAAGGCGGATAAAAGAAACAAGCGCGTGCCTCACTGCGAATCTTTGTGGGGGCTTTAGGGGGAGCAGCAGGAGGAGGTGAAGTAGGTGGAGTAGGATAAGAGGAAATAGCAATGGCAACGGCAAAAGATGATGAGAAACTTGAGCGTCAGCGCAGGCAGAAGCTTTAAGCCGCTAAATTGTATCGGATTACAGCAAATTCCAAAAGCCATGAAGCTACAAATTCCTTGCCTTGTGGCACAGAGTGCTCAACCCGCTCCCAATCCCTGATTCCCTGCCCTTCTTCCCCTTTTTTTTTCCTGCAGCTGTTACTATGTTAATGAAGGTGCTTCAGTTGACGTTGGTTGGAAAACAGAGTGTGGCTCTCATCGTCATCAGCCAGCTTGCCTCGTCCTGCGACTCGAAAAATGGCTATGGGGCATAGAATGCATTGAAACCGAGACGAGCTGAGAGAAGAGAACTGTGCAAGGAGCACGGAGAAGGGAGAGCGAAGCATGGAGCACCAAGAACCCAGGCAGGCGGATGACATACAAGTGCTGCCTGCCAGCCTGAACCCGTGAACTCCACGCGTGGGCTAAAAACGGGGGCGGGGGGAAGTTGGGAAAGTTGCAGTTACCAGTTATGAAAAGCGAGCGTATCTTAACACAGTTACTGCAGTAACAGTTACAGTTACTGCAGCAGCGCAGGCTCAACTCGAGAAAACGAACATTTAAAATAACCAGCCAAACGAGCAAAGACAATCAATCGAGTTGGTTACGCCCACAAACTCTTTACTCCTCTCTCCCTCTTTCTCCACACCCTACCCCAAAAAAAAAAGGTAGAAAAACTTAACAGAGCGCACAAAAATTGCACACAATTTGCCTAATTCGCGCTGCGCTTGCCCCTCAACTCAGCTTATCGCCCCAACTTAAAAAAAAAGAAGAAAAAAAAAAAACAGGATGAGCCGCGGTGCTGAAATTGCTGCGGTTTTTATACCCTGTTCTAGAAAATTATCTAAAGCGAGTTTTATAAAACTGTGTATACCTATGGCAAAAACGTCCTTAAAAGCATTTCTACATTATATACAATTATGGAATATATAGACTTTGAATGTCTACAACTATATCTAAACTGAACCGTTAGCCTTCCGAGTGGTAGCTTTTATATAGCCTTACAGAGAGTATTTTAGTTTTACATTCAATGAGAAGTCTCCGAACACAGAAAGTATATATATTGTTGCTCACCATCAACAGATGAGTCGAATTATGACATATCCATCGATCCATCTATGAACTGTTCTATGTGAACTGAACTTTCCTTAAAGCTATCTTGATGAAAGTTGACCCAAACGCTTATTATTGCTGCAGGTCGATCATATTTCAGAATTGGCTGGATCGGAACACTATAACACACTGCCACATGAAAGATCGGTCGAAAATGTTGTTTTTCAAGATAGCTCCACCAAAGTTTTAGCATACTCTAAACATGTTTGTACAATTTCATCAAAATCAGGCGACTATATACCTTATAGCTGCCATAGGATCAATCGTTTCAAAAAATGCAGTTTTCATAGGAACAACTTTTCTATGACACTTCGAAGATAACTTTTCTTGCTTGCTTTGATTGAAATGGGGCTTCTCAATTGATTTTTAAGGGGTAACCTCTTTTCGAGCACTTTTCTAGCATAGTTGCTTGATTTGGTTGTTTTTGGCCTGGGTTTGGGTTTGGGCTTGGGTTTGGGCCATGGCAACTGCAATTATTGTTTGCGGCTTTTCAATTGCCTTGGTAGCTTTAGGTTTAGCTTTAGCTTTAGCTGCAGCTTCAGATTCAGCTACAGCTCGCAAGTTCAGGCTCGGAGTCAGTCATCATAAGGTGAGAATATAATAGCGCAATCGTGAGATGCGTGACTGCAATTGCCCCTACGCCTGGTCTCTAACTATGCACAGTGGGCACGTACTGCTCAAAAGAGAAATACTTTTTTTTTTAGATGCCAACTACAACTTGATAACTGAAGGAGAGTTTACTCAACGTACGAACTACAACTTAAAAACTGAGAGAGCGTTGAAAGATCACACACTTTTGTGCCACTGTGCCTTTGGCTGTGGATCTGATCCGCGCTTTTTGGCCCTGGGCCCTCAGCTGATAAGCAGCCCAAACAAACAAATAATAATGCACGATTTGTAGTCTAAGGCTGAGCTGAAAAAAAAACGGCAAAAGAAAATATTTTTTGGCCTTTTGATTGAGCAAAACGCGCGCTGCCTTTAACTAATTGAGCTTCATTGTGAGAGGCGGGTTCCTTCTGGGTTCCTAACTTTTATGGTTGTCAGAGACAGTTGGAGTTTGAGCGCAAAGTCTTTGTGGTTTGCTATTTAATTAAAAATGAAAAGTTCTTGTTAAGAAAAAAGGTTCACTAAGCATTTTGCGGCAAATTAAAAGTTTTCTTTTATACACATTTTGTTGTTGTTGTAATTTTCCCTTTTCACTTAACTATTTTGTATGTGCGTTGAGCTTTGGGAAAACGTCACATGTGTGAGAGAAAACACTTGGGCATTTCACGTTTGCCATTTTTCGGTTGGCCTGTGCAATAATTGTGTGCAAGTTTTGAAGTTTGAAATGAGTTTGTTGCTGCTTTGGTTTGGGCTGGGCGTCTTTTGGCATTTCTTAAATACTTCTGAAAGCAGCGAGTTGAGCAGCGTATTTAATTGTATAAAATTAAGCAGAGTTTTATTTACAATCTTTCAGTGTGTAAATAATATGGCTTTAAGTTATTTGATTCTTCAACTCTTCCTAAGGCTCTGTTTTTAATGCGAAATTTCATTTAGGTCATTTTGATTGATTTCACAATTAAAATTTAGTAATTTCCGTCAACATAAAAAAGTTATATCATACATTTTTTTTATTAATTTCAAAAAAATTATTTTTTGTAAACTTTTTTTTTTCGGAAAAATTACCTTAAAAATTACCAAAAAATTGTTTTTGGTAAACTTTTTTTTCTCTCGAAAAATGACCTTAAAAATTGTGTTCTTCCTCGATTGCTGACATCAAAATTAGCACATGAAACTACTTCATAGCTTTTTCTCTCATTTTAATAATAAATAAAGCACAAATGTCAAAGAAATTTGATTTGTATGGTATCCACTTCCATAAAAAGATGTTATTTGTTTACAAAAGACAAAAAAACTGAGCAAAACTATTAAATCAAATATTTGTAATGATATATGCAAATTGCTGTTTGCTTTATAAAATGTACTTTTTAAGAACTTTGGGGCCACATGCTTAGCATGGTTTAAAAATGCAAAGCTTCAGAGTCATAAAATCAAAATAAAAACTTTGTAAAGCCGCAGCATAAGAGAGAAAAGGAAAAAAAGCAACAAAATCTGGGAATATTAAAGTAAAGTCTATTAAACTTTTTGCTCTATACACACACACACACACACACACAGAGACACATATGCATATGTGTAGAAACATCAAAAGTTGTCCTGTATAAAACGAAGTAACTTTTGGCATGTATAAAACATATGATTTTTGGCTTGATGGCCCCGCGGGCCAATTTCCTGTCTAGAAACAAATGGCAATGGCTGTCAAACAAAAGCGTAGCAACAAAACTGGCAGCAGCAGGACGAAGGACATAGGAGTACCTAGGACCCTAGTCCAGAACTGTTGTAAAACACGCCTTTGCCTAATAAAATAAACCTGTGTAAACGTGTCTGCGTCTCTGGCGTCTTTTTCATCTTTAGCATGGTTGCTTCCTTTTTGGCATCCTTGTTGCGTCGTCGTCCTGTGGTCCTGTAAATTTCGAGCGCCTCGTGCAGACATAAATTGTGTGTTAAATACATTTTATGCGTTTTCGCAACTTTTGCTTTGGTGTGTAACTCAGTCAGTCGAGTCGTTACTGCAAACGCAATCAAGGTCAGAGTGGATACTACACTCAGCGAAAATGTGAAAACTTTGGAAATTGTCCTAAAATAAAGGTTTGTCTAAAAATATGTTCGAAAAAGTGGCTATGCAAATGCACGATTCCATTTCGTATGAAAACTGAAACACAAAATAGTAAACGATTCGGAATACAAAGTTCTCGGAAATGGGAACATGCCGGGTAATTTCTTGACAAATTTCTGTAAAACCTAAAATATTCCACAAAATTAAGAAGTGCTGGTTTTTTAAATTAATAAAACTTTCTTAGAATAAAAATCGTTCGAAAAGCAGAGTTTAATAATAATTGTTGTTTTTTGTTTTCAGAAATATTTTTCATTTTGATAAAAATTTTCCGGAATGTTCTATATGCAAACAAAGTTTTAAATTTAAAAAAAAAGCTTGCCAACTTTTTTTTATATGTTTATAAAATGTTTTCTGAAAGATTTTAAAAACTAGAACAGTTTCCAAAATACTGGTGTACATTTATTTTGCTAAGTGTATGTTGTCGTCGTCGTCCTTGTTGACGTTGCCCGGGGGCGCAAAGCGAGCGCCAGGATACTTTTTATGATGTATGGCGACAGGCAACGTTGCGTACAACGTTGCGTATTAGAAACGCACGTATTACTGGCAAACGCCAGTGTCAGGACTGGTTCTCCTACTTGTCGTCCTCTTTGTAATCCTTTGGCTGCTCCTTTTGTAGCTGAGGCAGGAACAGGCAGTAAGAGGCAGGAACTGGCAGCAGGCAGCAGCTGAGCATACACATGTTTGTGTCACATTTGAACTACATATTGCACACTTTCTGGAACGCTTCCTTCTGAGTGTGTGTGTATTAGTGTGTGTGTGTGTATTTGTGTGTATTTGTATTTGTGTTCACTTTACTCCTTGAGCTTGGCATTTCCTTTGTGAATTATAAAGAAATTTGTTCTGTGTGTGTTATGTTCTTGTTGTTGTTATTTCTGCTCTTGTTGTTGTTGTACGCAACGTTTTGTTCGCTGCGTGTAAGTGGGCGTGGCGGCTTGGGTGGGCGGCTGTTAGCAAACGCTGCTAAAATTTCATTGCATACTTTTGGGGCATGCGACAAGTTGATTTTACTGCCCCAAAGCAACCAAATGACACCAGCTGCATTAAATAAAAGATTAATCATCTTTGAAAAAGAAAACAAAAATGTTTCAGCAAATATTGCAATTTATTTTAAGTTAAAAGCTTAACTTTAAGCTAATTTTTTGAGTGCTGGAATTTACTTAAAAAAGCTAAAAGCTCGAATTAAAGTTTTAGTTTAACGATTGTCAACTTGTTTAAAAGCAGTTAATAAATATGATAAGAATCCGCTTGAAGCAGAATACTCATATGATTAATAAACAAATTAAATGATAAAGTTTAAGAAAAAGCTTTGAAATGAAATTAATCAACTTATAGTTCAAAGTTTAGTCACATTTCAACACTATGCTGCTCTTGCTCCAACTAGTTTTATTAAACAATTGAGAGTTTTTAGAAGTTAAAAGCTTAACGACTGTCAAAGAGTTTTTAAAGCTGATTGAAAATATGTTCTTAAGCTCTTTAAAGCTTAAAGCTCATTAAAGTAGCTAAGCAACTGTTTGTTAACTAAATAAAATGATTAAGTTGCAGTCAAAAGCTTTTAGATTAAATTAATCAACTTATAGTTTAAAATTTAATCAAATTTCTAACTAGTTGTATTAAACATATATGTTAAATTTGAAGCGTCAATTGAGAGCTTTCAGCTAGTGTCATTTGACAGTCGAAGTGACAGCAATAAGAAGAAAGGAAGTTGCTTTCTAGACACAAGCAGCTTAAAGCATTTTCTCCACCCACTGCTGTTACATCCCCCCTTCCGTTTTGTTGGCTGTAACAACACTTGTTTGAATTCCGCACTCTGCCAGCTTAATGGCATCGCAGTCGCAGTCGCAGTCGACGTTGCCGTCGCAGTCGACAACCACGCCCACGCTGCTTACGTTTTATTTCGTTTTTAAATTCCATTTTAATTTGTTGTGAAATACGCTTGTATGTATTCATGTATATATGTATATAAATTGTAACATATTTCATTCTTTCTTTTCTGGATAGCTCTTAATTACCAGCATTTCGATGGATGCTGCGGGTCGAGCTGAGTTCTGTTGAGTTGAATTGAGTTGAGCCGAGTTGAGGCTAAATAACGCACTCCAAATGATTTTCGCTAATTTCTTTCCATCGCTTCTGTTGTTATTTGTTGCAAAGAGTTTTTAATTTACAGCTGCTTCAAATTGAAAAGCGCATTAATTAGAGATGCGTTGTTTCGATTTGAACTAGTTCGAATGATAGGTTCTTGGAATTCAACTATTGAACTATATCTTCGTTTATGTTGTAGTTCATTTAGTTCGTTGAGTTCCTTTTCTTTTTCGTTTTTAGCTCAGCTGTTTCAATGTTTCATTTTCGTTTGTCAATCATTTGATTGCGTATGTAGAATTTGGTTGAACACTTAAGTTCAAAATTATCAAAAGTTTTACAAATTTTAAATATGGCATCAATGTGGAAACAAATGAATGAAGGACCAAAGAAAAGGTACTTATAACGATTAGTTCCTATATGTGGAAAGGAACTAAAGAAACGTTTAGTTCTTTTATCTGGCAGGAAACTTAAGAAACGATAAGTTCTCCGGAAATGAGCTAAAGAAACGTTTAATTCTTTTATATGGATTAAAATTAAAGAAATAATTAGTTCCTTTATACGGAAAGTAGCTTAAGAAACGAATAGATTCCTTATTCGGAAAGGAACTCAAGAAATGATTGGTTCCTTTGTCCGGAAAGGAACTAAAAGCCAAATTCAATTTTTTTTCGGGAAAGGAACTACTGAACTATATTTGCAAGTAGAACTAGAATGCCCAACTCTTCTTTTAAACTGCGAATTTTGAAATTTTTTATTTAAATTAACACAACATAAAAATGAAAGTAACCTTAGCTGCAATTTTTAAATTTGGATATTGGTAACGCTTTATTTTGAGTTTAGTTATTTAATCAAAATGTTATCGTTGAAACTTTAAAGTGTTCACAGCATATTTGATCAATTAAATATAATTTATATTAAGTTTGCCACAAAAATACTATAGAAATGTTGTGAACAATAACAAAAGAATTTTTTTTGTTTTCAGTTAGTTAAAACCATAAAGGCTTTTTGTTGTTGTTGTGGTCTACAAACGCGAAACGTTTTATTTAAATGCATTTCAATTTGTGGTTGGAACCCCTTCAAATGTGTTTATAGCTGTGTGTGTGTGTGTGTGTGTGAGTGTGTACTCTTTGTAATTGCTTTAATGAAATATGCGTGTGTTTTATTAAAATTTAATTTGCATGTTTTATGCACAGAAAAAATATCATTATCAAATTGATTGTGGGTTGCAAAAAATTGCTTTTAATTGATTTGGAGCCTATATTTAAAAAATACAATAAATGAAAACGATTTTTATTATATTTGTACAAATGCTAAATGATGTTGAAAGAATATCAGTTTACATTGATATTCTATGTACAAATTTTATGAAGTAATATCGGTTTTTATACTGACAAGGTGCTAAGGTTTTATAAATAATAACTTAATGTTTGAAAAATGAAACTCAAAAATAACTAATTGATATGTGTATTTTTTGTATTTTTACTATATTTAGTTACAGCTTTTAGCTGGAATTAAAAAAAAAAACAATTGAGATGCATATTATATTATTTTCTTACTGTGTAACTGTTAGAATTTGTAAACCGTTTGACGTTCTATTTATAAATTACGTTTATAGACTGAAATAACAAACGGTTTAACGGCTAATCAGTTATATAAATTAAAAACAAAGCAGTAAGTAAACAATAATCAATGTAGTTTTTGCCAAATGCTCATATCAATATCCAATTTCGTATTAATTGTTATAAACGAAAAACAGTTTTAGTTCGTTTTGAAATTGGAGTTTCAGTTTCAGTTTGAGTGCGAGTAGCTCAAAGAGCCCTTTGTAGCTTTGAAGTTGCGCCCAAAATCCGCACTCAAAGGCTATATACAAAGGCTATATAGACAATAATGCAACTACTTAAGCTCGTTTTGTGTAAGTGTTTCCCCCCTTTCTAGGCGCTCCCTCCTCACTCCATTGTACACCTTAATAGCAACTTCGAATGACACAACAAAGACAACAGCGAAATAATAGCCGTGGCATTAGTGCCGATAGATACAGATACTTACTCGCGTTGCAGATACATAGATACAAAGATACAAAGATAGATAGATAGATAGATGCCTTTGTGTCACTGCAATTGACAAAATAATCACTGCTACATGCAGCTTTGCTTGTAGCTACATGCTCTTTACAACAGCAACAACAGTAAAGAAAACAAGCAAGCATGTGAAAGTCGGTCAATACCGACTGTTGAATACTCTGTTCCTAAACTTTAGAGTGGCTGTTGTTAAAGATAAACTGGCCTGTTTTGGTTATCACTTTTAGCCACATTTTGGGCATGTGAATTTGCCTTAAACGTTTTCATGTTCACTTTTGATAAGATTTTGCGGTTTGAATTTGCTTTTAGGATTGAATTCACATGTTATTGAAATTGAATTTAATTTACTAACTCTACGACTCAAGTGAAAATATGGAAAATCAGTTTCACACAGCTTTTACGAGCACAGAAGGGTTGATTATTGCCTTGAAACAAGTAAATTTAAGAACACTAGCTGGTGAATTCATTCCGAAATATCTTGTCAAAAGTATATATAAGAACATTTAAGGAAAATTCACTTAACTACATTTAAGTCTAATATTGAAAACCGATTAAAAAGCAAAGACTATGCTCATTTGTGGAGGCAGTATATATACACTGAAAAAAAGTAGTACCTATGAAAAGTAAACGAAATTTCTAGCTAAGTCGAAACTGTTGCATATAACTTCACGCTCTTTTCAGTTTTGTTACAAAATATGCCCGACTTTTTCATAAGATTTGTCCATTGGATGTATACTTTATCTTTGGGTATAGAAACATAAGTTTTTTACTGTGTTTTTGCTACGAATTTCTGTTAAATATTGTAAAATTTTTATAATTTTACACAAAGCCAATATTCACCCTTAGCCTTTGTACAGAGTATATAAACAGCAACAACAATAGCGGCACACATATTTTTCCCGCCTAAACGAAAAAAGCAACAGCAACAAAGAACAGCAGCAGTAGCAGCAGTAACACAACAACAGCAACAAACATCTACAACGCAAGCTAGCAACAAAAAGTCAGAGCATGTCGATGAGCGCTTCAGCAACATGTTCAGCAACATTTTCTCATGCGCACGTTTCTGGCATGCAGCAACATTCCCCATTGGCAACATTTTGGGATGCTGCTGCTGGTGCTGGATGTTGCTATTGTTGTTGTTGTGCTTGTTGATGCTGCTGCTGCTGCTGGTGCTGCTGGCATTCGGCTGTTGTTGCTGGCAACCTTCGTGTGGGTTGCTAGGCTTCGTGTGTTTCTTTCGTTGCTGCTGTTGTTGTTGTTTTTGCGTTTGCTGGCTGCTGCCGTTTTCATAACATTTTCCGTGCGATTTTTCAACAGTTTGCGAAAAAAAAGTGTTTGTTTTTGCGCTTTTGCGTCTCAGTCTGCGTTTGTTGTCCACAGCGTGCGGTTGTTTCGTTGTTGGATTGTGCGCTGCGAATAATACGCAGCCTACAGATACAATATTTACGCTTCAAGAATACGCCGGCTTAGCTGTGAGCCCAACCCGCTACCCCCTCTCCAACCCAAAAGCGTACGTTGAACTGCGACTTTTGTTTAAAAATACGCTGTCAAAAAATAAAAGTAAATATATAAAAATCAAAAAAAAATAAATAACGTATTATTTGTGCCGGCAAAAGTACCGTTAATCTTCAAGTGTGTGTGCGTGTGTGTGTGCAAGCGGAAGTCAACGCCGCCGCCATTGTTGCTGCCCAAAAGCGGAAGTGTGTTATTAGTGCGACGAGGGCCAAAATTGTATTTACTTAAAAAGTACTCGGCAAAATTTATGAAGTACAAAAAAAGTTGAGCTTCTGTGCTGCACACTGCATAAAAGTAAATCAAATTAATTCAAATTTATGGCAAGTTTGGCAAAAAAAAAAAAATCTACATACGAGTTGTTGTGCTTGTTATTTTTGTGTTGAGTGTGTGCTTATGTGTGTGTGTGTGTGTGTTGTCTGCGGCACGTTGTCAAAAGTTTTAATTGAAGAAAACTTATACGAAAAGCTGGAGCAACATAAATGTTCGTTATGCTAATTGAATTACAACGCCAACTGTAACTGTAACTGGCATAAAAGAAAGAGATAGCAGCAAAGCAATAGAAAGAGTGAGAAAGTAAGAGAGACAGAGGGAGAGTGAGAGTGAGATAAGCAAAGGTGCTGAAAAGGTTTGTCAATTAAACTGTAATTACGCTTGAACTTTTTTTTTTTTTGTTGTTAAAGCGCAGTTAAGATTATCTCTGCGTAGCTGTTAAAAGTGTTGTAAAATTAACTAGAACAATATTTCAACTTGATGCTATTTGATTAATGATGTGTTTCATTTGTGGCATATTTGATGCTGATTTTAACTATTATTAACTCGCATTTGTTGTTGAAGCGTTTCTTAAGCTCTTATCTAAGTTGATCTTAGGTGAAATGAAAGCCGTCCAAATTTTATTTTTTTTATGCTTATAAATTGTGATCGTTAGTGTTTTTTTATGCTACATATTTTCAACTCGTTTCAAAATATTGCTTATAATTCCGCAGAAGAAATTAAGTATTTTATTCGAGTTTTAGATCTTATTTTCTTTTATAAAGACGCTTAATATTTATATAGTATGACTTTTTAAACTTTTTTTAACCTTTAAAAATACTTTTTTTTTTTAAATAACTTTCTAACTTTTTGAAATTTTAAAAAATTATTTTTTTAGAAAATAACTTTCAAAGTTTCTGTTATTAATAAAAGTATTTTAGAAAAAAAAGGAATATATTTTGTATAATATTTTTTATAAGAAATAGATATAATTTGTACTCCCTGTTCCCATTATTTTTTACTCCCTGTTCCTATTAAAAATGGGAAAAAGGGAGTTATAAAGTACTGCAAATGTGTGTAACAGACAGATGGAGGCATTTCCGACTATATAAACTATATATTCTTGATCAGGATCAACAGCCGAGACGAACTAGCTATGTCCGTCTGTCTGTCCGTCTGTCTGTCTGTCCGTCTGTCCGTATGAACACACAGATCTTAGAGACTATAAGAGCTAGAGACACCAAACTTGGCATGCAGGTTCCTGTATACCATACTCAGATCAAGTTTATTTAAAATTTCGGATGCACCCCCCGCACCCCCGCAAATCGCAAAAGACTCCCACAGCCACAATTTTTTAAGATAAAATTGGTACACATATATGTATAATCAATGTCTTTCGGAGCAGGGAGTCTCGTAGTCGGGCACACTCGAATATAGTATTCTTACTTGTTTTTTTTTTACAGACTTAGCAAATGTAAGTTTTGGACAATAATTCACAACATACTTGTCGTAGTCAATTTTTGCTTACTTTTACGCTATTATTTTATATAGTTTGGTGAAATTTATTCAGAATCTGGTACACATATCTTACAGTTTGTCATAAGATTGATAAGTTTGAGCTCTTGTGTGAAAAACCTTTCTGTTTTCTGTTCTCTCTTGTCGTTAAACTTATTTCTATTCATTTTAATGTCACTTTAGTCAAATTCATTTCATTTTGATTGAGCTACAATTGCTGCAAGCTCTTCAAAATTCCAAGTTCCTTTTGCTATATGCATCATTATTCACAACATTGTTCAACATTTACAACATTTTCAAATGTTCAAAACTTTAACCATATAAAACATATTAAATTCAATAATCACTTAAAGCTCATAAATATTTTCCACTTTGTCGCAGCGTTGTTGCCCGCAATATAAAAAGGACAGTCAGAGTTTAAACCAATGCCTGTTGGCGTAGTTATGTGTAGTCCTGTGCTCGTGCTGGGTCTATCCTGCTGTCGTGTCCGTCCTGTGGTCCTGTCAATGTCACTTCAATGATTAAAACTTCAACGCAAATAAAACGAAAAAGCTGGCTAACCGGACGAACGTTTTAACCCCGTATTGCTGCCCCCTTTTACTACTGCTGTCCCCATCCCTGCCTACGAACATCAGCTCAATCATCCACCGACGCACTTGCTCCCTTACCAGTTCCATACAATACCATCATCATCATCCAGCTTTATTCTGCTTCCTTTCGTTTTTTTTTTCTTTCTCTTTTTGCATATTTTTAATGAAAACATAAACATCTCTTTTAGCCCGAAGTTTCGTTCTGTGGGCTTTGTTTTCTTTAGGGTACTGGCTTCGTAATACATTTTTAATTTCGCTTAATTGAAAATTGTTTGCCTATATTTACTATACAAGTATATATATATAGTATATATATAAATACATAAAAAAAAGCAACCTGGCATTATTGAAAAGCCATGTTTGCACGCAGTTCTCAACTATACTTTTTTCTCATATTTACAAAGCGTTTGTTTGCGCTCGGCCCACCAAATTGCCGTTGCCTGCTTTGTTTGCAACTTAGCGAGAACGTGCAACGTGCAACACACGTGCCCCGTTTGGCAGTCGGACTGTGCCACAGACGCTGCTGCTGCTGCTGCCGGGCTTACCCACTTGAGAGCGTTGCACGATTGCCCGAGAAGAGTATGGAATGAGTAGGGGGAGCGTGGAGTGTGTTGCAAGGTGTTAAAAGCTGCTCACATATTTATATAGCTGTCGCTGCCATATATAGGCAAACATTTAAGCAAACAACAGCAGACGCTGCGGCAGCGGCAGGCTTAGAAGCAGTTGCAGTTGCACTCGCAGTTAGCGTCGCAGTCGCAGTCAGCGTCAGTAGCGCAGCATCGTAGCTTAGTAGCCGTTTTTTAAATGGGTCACATTCTTGTCTCATGAATGGGCGCACTGTTTTGTGGCGCCTCCAACGCTGTGGCATCTTCAGAAAGTGCCTGCCACTTGACGTGGTTGCTGTTGTTGTTGTTGTTGCTGTTTCTGCTGGGTTTGGGGACTGTGTCATAAGCAAAGCTTTTATTTTATCCTTACATATGCTCGCATTGTTCCATTGTGCACGATGGTCAACGAGCGTTTAATTATTTGACATAATTCTGAAAATAACGGATTCAAATTCTAGTTATACAAGTGAAATTTTGCCTTCAGAAATAGTAACAAAAGCGTAAAATTGAGAAAATCTTCCTAAAAATGAAGTGTCGGAAATAAATTTCAAACTTGTGAAATTGATGTCTTCAAAGTAGAAAAGCTTGTCCTTAAGTGTGTTTTGTTAAGGAAACTTTCAGAAAATTAAGTTAATCCGTTCTTAATGCCTAAAATAGCATTACAAATAATCAATTAAAAAATTGTTTACTTTAATAACTTAGTTAACTGGAAATTCAACAACAAATCACATCTCAAGCACTTGCCATAAGTCCTGAAGCGGCAGGTCGTACAGCCACAATTGTCAAGCATACCCCTTGCTGCGTTAGAACCAGTTGAAAATTCTAAGCGCAGATTATTGTTCAGCTATTTAAACCTTATATGCGACATATTTCTTATCGTTCTCACAAACCCGGCGACAATTACTTCTCTTCAAAAATTGAGGTTTAATAATTGTTTTGACTTTTATTATAAGAGTGTTGTAAAAGGAATGTTCGTTTTTGAACTAAGTTGAATTTTTGTTTTAATATGCCCATGGTGCAATATTGCCTAAATGCTTCCCCCACTCCACTCCACCGTTCCATATGGAGGCTACTTCTTGGCTCGTTAACATTTTTCCCACAGGCTGCCAGCAATGAACCTGCTGCTGTTGTTGTTGTTGATGTTGTTGTTGATGTTGCTGTTGTTGATGTTGTTGCTTGGGGGATTCTTCTATTCTGTGCCTTTAGCTGCAACTTATTTATTGCATATAAAGGCGACACCTCCTAACCAGCTGCAGTTAGCTGTCGTCATCATCATCATCATCATTATTATCATCATCATCGTGATGCAGTCTGTTCCCGATTCCAAACGCAGCCAAATGACGTCGTCAACGTCGCCTGGGTAACGTTTTGGCATAAATTAAAGAAGGGCCCACTCTGCGTCGTCTTTTATGTGCATTGTCCAGTTTATTCATATATGGGTAAAGTGTTATAAAAGGTGGGGGCATATTGAGAGAGGTGGGGGCAAAGCAACTTGCCTTTCTGTTTGCATTGCATTTTGTCACACGTTGCCTGAAAGCGACGTCAATTTGTCTGAAATGTTTTGAATTCAAAAGCGTTGACGAGAGAGCACGTTGAGAGATGTGGAGTTGTTTGGAGTTGTGTGTGGGGAAATGTGTAGATGTGAAGAGTAGCCGTGTTGAATCTAGATGGCAATGTGCTTGTCCACACACCACGTGCTGCATCCTGAATATGCGAATATAGGAATATGCGGATATGCTGATGATGAACGTGTGCCACATGGTTAGAGATGAGATGTGAGTTGAGTGTTGTGTTTGTGTTTGCCTCCGGTTTTTATGCTCGTTGAGTGGGTCACATTGCACCAGCAGCTATTTGGAGTGCAATTGCTAGAGCTGGCATTATAATGATAGTAGTATCGATAACATCCTTGATTTTGTTCGATATGTTGATATTGTTGCCAAATATATATACGAAAATATATTCTTTGCAAGCAACTGAATAATATGTCGATAATATCGATGATCTTCAATGGATAATACTTTTAATAATAAAACTAGCTATGATGCCATGCTATCCAAAATGTATATCGTTGTTATTGCCATCTCTAACTGTTGTGTGTGTCATTTGTGTCTATGATATTCACACTCGCAACTAGCGCTTTTCGAGTGTACAGTGAGTCAATCAAATCGCTTGCAGCCACATCCTCATCCACATCCACATCCATCGACATGGACTTGAACATGGACATGGACATTTGCCAGCTGCCTATCCTGAAGCTGAAGCAGCAGCCGTGTGAATTATGCGCCGATAAAGTTGGCCAGTTTGGGCCAGTTCAGTTCAGGCCAGGTTAGGACAGGCCATGCAACTCGTTACCCATATTGTGTGCTGTCTGCTGTGTGAGTGTGTGTGTGTGTGTGTGTGTGTGTGTGTTGCAGAGATGCACCTGCTGCAGATGCCACATTCAAATTGTCTGTCCACACAGACTGAGGCTCACACATTGATCTTATCGTTCCGCACACACCCAAAATGAAAGAGTGCGGCCAAAATAACAAAAACAAAAAAAAGAAAAACAACAAGAAAAAGAAATAAAATAAAAATAAAAAAGAAGTCGAGGAACTGCCGTGCTACGTAGCTGCGTCTGAAGTTGCACCTTATCTGGTTGCAACAAGCTTTGGATGCTGAGCCGGCTGCTTCTGCTGCTGCTTCTGCCTTGGCCTTGGGCTTTGGCTTTGGTTGCTTTGGCTGTCGTTTTTCTTGGCCATTTATTTACATACATTTCTGTGCGCTTTTGAGACTCTACTCTACTCGCTCGAGTCAAGGGCCGCAGCTCGCCTCATTGTCTGGCCACGATGCAAACGACGACGACGATGACGACGAAGATGATGTTGGCTGCTAATTTCACCTTTTCACAGATTTCGCGTGGTTCCCTTTTGCATCTCGCGTTGAGCTTCAATTTGTGTGTGGGTTGTGGCTCAGACTAAATTTTAGCTTACACTTTATAGTGGGATTATTAACTTATTGATAAAGTTTGTCTAACTTTTGGGTATTATGTTTGAAAGATGAATTGATGACAAGTTGAACATTAGAAAGTACTTTGCATTAAGTGATTGATTGTCTTTATGCCACAATTGAACTGCGATGCCTTGGGAAATTTTAATAGATAGAGATGACTTGATTACGCTGTTCTGGGTAGACTTTATTAGGGTTAACTTTATTAGGGTATTCCAGATAGACACAGATCACTGGGTATTCTAAATAGTTACATAATGAATTACAGGCAACCAGTGTTCCTTTGTTTGCCAATACTCTTAAATTCATTTACTAAACCCAAACCTGAAAGCTAGCGTCGGGGTCACCAAGTCATCAACTCAACTGCTGTGATGAAATTCTTAACTGATTTTTTACTTTTTTACATCTTAACTTACATCTGACTAACCTCAGCATTTTTGTAAATTTATTTTGATGGTACTATTTTGGGGTACTCAAAATAAAGAGATGACTTGATGACTTTATGAATTTATAAGATGTATTCAAGCCAGTCACCTCACTTTTTTCTACTTACTCACATCTTTGCATATTTCTAACAAACTTAAAAATTTTTGAAAGTGTATTTTGTTGTACGGTTTAGCTGTGCCTGCATTCCGATTACATGTTTCTTTTTCACTTGGCTTGGCTTGGCTTGTGGGAGGCTCATGAAAAATTGAGCAAGTGCCGCACTTGCAATTTCAACAGCTCATCTGCCGCTGCGCAAAACAATTTCGTTCCTTGGCAGCTGTCGGTTCTGTCGGTTCTGTAGGAGGCATCGAAGGAAGATGCCAAAGTCGAGGACGAGGCTGCGAGTTAACTTTTGCGTTGTTATTGCAATCCTGGGTTGTAGTTTTTACTGCTTCACTGCTCTTGGTTAGTTTTTTGCTCTTTGAGCTTGCTTAAACTGCAGAGGGTTTCATTTTTTTAGTTGTCAGCAGCGCAGCAATTCCAGGAGGCTAAAGATAGTCGTTTGGGGCATTCTCATTGGCACTGTACAGCATAAAACACTAAAATTTCAACTAAATTTATATTAAAACCTTTTAAATTATCTAAGGCTACTTTTCATAAATTTTCAATCCTCTGTTGAGATATTTGTAAAGTCCTTGAACTGAACAGCTTTAGTTTTAAAGAAGATAATTTATACTGAAAAAAACGAGCCGAAAACGCAATTGAAAACAGGCCTGAATAATCAACTACACTTTTTTTGAGCTCTATCAAATTCTCTTTCTGTCATATACAATTCTCTGCCTCACTTTTAATTGCTGTCAATTGCAAATCTGTCTCTCTCCCCTTCTCTCTCCTTTTCTCTTTCTCTCTGAGCTTTCTAAACAACTTTAATCAAATGGCAGTTGGACACAAAATTCCACACAACTCAACTGACAATTCAATTACCTCGCCCAGCACGAGATCTGCTCTGCCTCTCCTTCACCCCTCTCTGAGCACTGCTCCTCTACTCCAGCCCTCTCTGCACGCTGCTCCTCTCCCTTAGCTCTACTATTTCCATGTCAATGACCAGTTGGAGCTCATCGCTCACCTGAGCTGGAAGAAGATGTCATCCAAAGAGGCAATGAGGTAACAACAAAGTTCCAGTTAAAGCTCCCAATAGAATATGCAGCTGATGTGCACTTTTTTTATGCGGGTGGATGGCCTACAATTCCCCAACCCCTGTCTACCCGCAAACCCCCTTAAGGCGCCCTTACAATTGACAGTCTTTTGCACTTGGTTCATGTTGTTATTCTTGTTGCTGTTGTTGTTATTCGGTGGATAGGAAGAAAAGCATACAAAACGATTCATAGATTTCCGCTACGGAAACAATGGCATTTTCATGTTGCACGTAAAATGCAACAGCAACAACAACAACAACAATGAGTGCAACAACAACATCGCACTCGCACGATAGAACTTAAGTGCAATTTCATTTTTTTTCCCGATATGCCATTGGCGCCCTTTTAAGTGAACAACAAAAACAAAAAACAATGGAAAAGGAAGCAGAAAAATTTGAAAATAGAAAAAAGTAAGAATTTCTAGTGATATGAAACAGAAAAAGTGCCCGAGGATAGTTATCATAAAACTAGTTGTGATCTAATGGCATTGGAATGTTGCGTTTTTAGTTGCGCAGATAAGAGGCCAAAAAACTTTTGTTCACAGGCTCGTATAAATAGCTGCTCAACTTTACAATGAGATACAGTTCAATTGTGCAACTGAAACCCTCAAGATGGTAAGTTTTAGATACTTTTGACAGGTTGCACAGTAGCTCTAATAGCTGTAAACTTTCCCTAGAACTCTCTCCGATTGCTGGTTTTGCTGCTTTTGGCGTTGTCCACTCAGGCGAACATCATTAGGCATGTGGTGGAAACGCCGCCAGAGATAAGCCCAAGTTCTGAAGTAGATTTCCAGGAAGTACCCAATCCTGAGCAGCCGGAGCAACTTCAGGTTTCCGAAGTGGATTCCCAGGAAGTACCTAATCCTGCGCAGCCGGAGCAACTTCAGGTTTCCGAAGTGGACTCCCAGGAATTACCTAATGCTGTGCAGCCGGAGCAACCTCAGGTTTCTGAAGTGGTTTCCCAGGAAGTTCCTAATCCTGAGCAGTCGGAGCAAGCTCAGGTTTCCGAAGTGGATTCCCAGGAAGTACCTTATTCTGAGCAGCTGGAGCAACCTCAGATTTCCGAAGTACTATTAAATAAGGAGATTGTTTCCAACTCGGAACAGCAAAAACTGGAGGAACCAAAGGTTCAGCTGCCCCATGCTGTCCCTGAGGAAGCTTCAAACATCGTCTCCAGTGAAGTGTTGAATGAGGAAGATATCGTTAATCCCATACAAGAGCAGCAGCAGCAAGAGCCAAAGGTTCAGCTGCCCAATGTTGTCACCAAGGAAGCTTCAAACATCGTCTCAAGTGAAGTGTTGAATGAGGAAGATATCTTTAATCCTATACAACAGCAGCAGAAGGAAGAAGTCAAGACTAAGCCGTCAAATGTGGTATCTAAGGAAGCTTTAAACATCGTAATTGGAAAGGTTCCCAATGTGCTGTTAAATAAGGAGGTTGTATCTAATTCAGCACAACAGCAAAAGCAGGAAGAACCCAAGGCTAAGCTGCCCAATGTGGTCTCTAAGGTAGCTTCGCCTCTTGCACTTCAACAAAAACCCAAGCCGGAACAGTCCAAGGTGCCCAAAATAGAAGAATTGTCTCTGGTACAAAAACAGGAAAACTCTAAGGTTTCAAAAGTTGTTTCCAAGAACGAAGCACCAGAAAAAAGTCAAATACCAGTGAAATCTAAGTTACCTAATGTGGTCTCCAAGGTAGTTTCAAATCTAGCACAACAGCAAAAACCCAAGCCAGGACAGATCAACGTTCCCAATGTTGTTTCTAAGGAAGGAGTGTCTCTGGTACAACAGGAGAACCCAAAACCAGCGCAGTCTAAGCCCAATGTGGTCTCCAAGGTAGCTTTGAGCCCTGTACAACAGCAAAGACCTAAACCGGTACAGTCCAAAGTTCCCAATGTGGTCTCTAAGGAAGAGTTTTCACCGGTACAGGTACAAAAACCGGAAAAACCTGCACATTTTAAAGTTCCCCAAGTGGTTTCCAAGAAAGAAGCATCTTCAGTTCAACAGGAAAAGCCACAGCCAGTGCAGCTTAAGCTTCCAAATGTGGTTACCAAGGAAGAAGCATCTCCAGTTCAAGTACAGAAACAGGAAAACCCAAAGCCAGCGTACTCGAAAGTGTCAAATATTGTCTCTCAGGAAGAACCCTCTGCTGGACAAGGACAAAAACAAGAAAAGCCAGTGCAGTTACAGGTTGCCAATGTGCTTTCCAAAGAATTTTCTCCAGTTCAGCAGGAAAATCCACCACTAGTCCATTATAAGGTTACCAATGTGGTCTCCAAGAAAGAATCGTCTTCAGCTCAAAAGCAAAATCCAAAACCAGTGCAGGTTTCCAATGTTGTTTTAAAGGAAGCAACGCAACCAGAGCAGTCTAATGTTGAGAATTTTGGAGCAAAAGCTGAGGAACAACCTTTTGAAAAGAAGGTAGTAGAGCAACAAACGGATGATAAACCTAGCGTGGAACAGCCAACCAATGAAATAATCAATCTTGAGGATGGAGAACAAGTTATGAGCCTGCTAGAGGGTGCCAACAATCAAGTGGTGCAAAAGGTAGAACCAGAAGGTCGCGTCAAACTGGAATATGGGCAAGGAGAATATCCCGATGACTTTTATATTATTGATAAGGATGGAACTACCCAAAAGCCATACACTGGTAGCACCACAGTAAAGACGCCAGGATCAGGAGTAACGCACAGACATACTCACGTCCATGATCATCATTATGTGAAGCCAGCGCTGTTTCCATTTCCGCCACCTTTCGTCTTCCTGCCGCCAGGTGGTGCGGGAGGCAACAAATACAATGGCGATAAGTCAGGATCTGGTCATAATAATTATAATAATAGCAAACCCAATCAAGGACATGATAATTATTCTCATCATGGCAACAAACACGGCTCAAGCTCGGGCGATCCTTCTGACATGTGGGAGAAGGATCAAGTCCATGGCAAGCCTGGCTACTGGTCACTGCCCCTGCTACCGATTCCCTTCTATAAACCCGCCAATGGTGGTCATCCTTCGAAAAGCCATACCACGACGACTGCTTCACCCGGAGCACACCACACGGAGGAACATCTATACAACTACAAGCCATATTATTACTATGGCAATCAGGATTACTATCACCATCCGTACTATTATGATGAGAAGCGTTCATCCTCAGCACAGGAGCAACCACAACCCAATAGCCAAGGACTCTTCCTAGTTGGTCACATCTATCTTTACAAACCCAAGGTAGCCAAGCCACAAAAGGCAGAGAGTGAAGGCACTCAGCTTAATCAAGATCATGATAAGATTGACAGCTCAGATACAGCTGATGTCAAAATCGATGAACACTTTGAGAACTCCCAATTGCTTCTTCAACCCGTCATATATCCTGCTAACAAGCAGAACAATCAAAAGGGAGAACACAGCCTTAATCACAACAAAATCAACGAGATTTATAGAAGTCTGCATCTTGTGCATCCTTCTGTGCAACAACGCTCACAGGGTTCAAATGAAGACAATGAAGACAGCTCCGTGCTCTTTGCTGTGGAGATACCAAAGCCCATCTATCGGTTCTTTAAATCCGTCTTTGGTGTTTTCTCCTACTAGTTCTACAATCCTTCTCGAAATCAACAGCAACAATTAATGGCATCATACTTTAAATATATCTAAGTAAATTTTAGAAATTGCAAACAATAAAAAGAACTTTTTGCTTAAGAAATTAATTAATGGGCTTTCGAAAAGGTTTATTAAAAGTTGTCTCCAAACACAAGTCAATTTTCATTATTTCACAAGAATTTAAATCAATTTCAATCGCCAGTGAATTCAAATCTCTAGTAAAAACAAGTGAATTAAAACCGCAAAGATTTACTTATGCAAAATTTTAAAGCAGCTAAAACCAGTTGAAACGTGTATAAAAACTTTACACACATTTTGCTTACAAAATGAACTCGTTAGATTTTCATCAAAATCTGAATACACAAATGCTTGTTATTATGCATAATCATATCCTGCCCAAATTGCATGCCTCCTTATTCCATCTACTACCCTTTCGTTTTGCCAGAAACTCCTGCTCCTGCTCAACTGCAGCTGCATTTAAAGTTTACTTTCGTGTGTGTTTCTAATACACTTTCAAAAGCGTATTTTTACTTTGTCTTTAAATATGTGACACATTAAGAAGAACTGAGAGAACTAAATCATGACATTATTTGTGCTTTATGCTAGTCAGACGGATTTAATAAAGCTTCTTTCTTATTAACATTTATCATAGCCTGCCAAATCGGATTAATATATCTTCGGAACCGTTTACAGCAGTCATAGCAAAAATTTCAGAAAAATTCAAATTACTGTAAATTCCCTAAGTGTTATTAAATCTGCTTGGCAAATGCATTCATTAAAAATGATTTGAAAGTGCATTTGAAACTCAACTTCAAGCGAATTCATTCGTTCATTTAGCTTGTTTGCGAAGTTTGCCGTTTTCAAACAATTCTTAACAACTTTCAAGCTTTGGCCAAACAATTCTTCAATCTTTCAAGCTTAGTTCAAAAAATTATTTGCTTGATAAGTTCAAACAAGTAACTCGCACTTGCTTTTATACTTGTTCGAGTCTCATGACTCGTTTTTCTTTTCAAGTGCTACAATTTTATACATTGTTAATTATTTAAGAGTATTAAATCTGCTGCATGCCAAAGATATGTATGTTTTTTTCGTATTTTTATGGCAACTCTAAGGGAGGTTGGCATTTGGCATTTTAATGAATACATAATTAGTCTTTTTGCCAAAGCATTCACCCTTAAAACACACACACACATACGCATACATACATATACAGTAGCTCTTGTGCACCTGCCTCAATTCGTTTTCATATATGTGCAGAATTTGCCTCATGCAACATGCAATAGCACGTTCCGTTTATCATTATAGATACAAGTGTGTGTGTGTGAGTGTGGATGTGTGTCCTTTCAGTTATCTGGGTCCGGCTGAAGGCTCAACATTGCTTATTGGTTTCATTTTCTGATCCTTCCAACTCTCCATACAATATTGAGATAATGTTTGCGCCTGGGATACGAATACGGATATGGGATATGGGATATGGGATATGGGATATGGGATATGGGATATGGGATATGGGATATGGGATATGGGATATGGGATATGGATATGGAAGACAGGAGTTGGAGTATACAGTAGCAGGCTCATAATTGCCAGGATTACGAGATGGCTCATAAAGTTCAAGCGAGTTTTCGAGCACAATTTGTGTTTGCATTTCACTTCAATGGACAGCGGGGTGGCTGAGAGAGGGGTAGAAAGGACGAATGGAAAATTGCTATTTGCAGATAGCGTTTATTTAATATTTAATTGATTTTATGCCCAAGCGATTTTTCCATTAGCGTGTGCCACACACAATCCCCTGATAGAGAGAGAGATTTCTGTTTTTCAGGTAGCCTCATTGTTTTGTATTGTGCATTCTGTGTGTGTGTTTGTATGTGTGTGTGTTTGTGTGGCTTTTGTGGCAGGATTATCTGTTAATTTTGTTGCTTGGCATAATTAATGAAAACATTTTAGTTCAGCACAGCTAATCCTCTGCTGTAGTGCTGCTATTAAAACTGTTGACCTGATAAGCGTACTGTTTTGAAGACAACAACACTATCCTGAGCTTAAGTTTACGTGCGGATGATTCAGCTGGTTGTAAAATGCAAGCGTGCTTTTCATGAATTCACAATTAAAAATTAATTCAGGAATTAATAGCTGGAATATACTTAGTTCAAAATATGTGCAGTCCCTGGATCAATAGTGTGCTCTCAGCTGTTATCGATAAATGTTGACTCGATCGATAGTTTCTATTTGCACTGCTATTTGCTATTACAAAAATGTTCAATTTTAACTTTCATTACTGAAAGTTATATCTGGCTTTCATATTTACAAATTATACCATTTTTGGTTTCATTTGATCAATATTTAAGCGTCTGCTTGCCACAATTCATTGATTTTGCAAACTATCGATAGCTTTTATTCGGTTTATTTTTCGATTTATAAACAATTTTGAAAATATTTCATACTATCGATAGTATAAACGCAGACTACTGTTTATAATCAAACGATAATTATCGAAGCTATCGATAGTTTTGCTTTTGGGTGCTTTGCAATTTCATACTCTTTACATTTAGATTTAAGTTTTTATGAAGTTAAAGTAAGTTTTTTAAGTTTTTGCCAAAAAATAAAGTTAAAAGTTGAAAAATAAGATTTATTTGCATTTTTTTCACTTTTGAATAAAAATTGAAATTATATTTTAGTTTGTACTTTTTAAATAAAAATAAAAAATACACATGACTCTTTTAAGCATTGTTAAAAAGAGTTGGAAAAAAATAATTAAATCTCAATTTTTATTTGGAAACTTGTTAAAATTCCAGTTTCTGCTGAAAACTTGTCTGCTGCAAGAAAGTGCTTCTGATTTGCTTCTTAAAGCTTAGCAGGATTAAAGTTATAACAGTACTGCTATCAGAGCATGCCAAAGCCGTGCTTTATCCTTAATCCTTAATCCATTGGCATTTGCAATCGAGCAAACAATAATCGAGCACTACAATGGATTGAAGTGCATGCCAACTGATATGAATGCCATGTGCCACTGACCATTCAACATTGACCATTGACCACATAAGCCTTGTGAATAGACATCCAGGCAGCATCATTATTATCTTGATGCTGATCAGCTTTTAGTCATTATTGAAATTGTGTGCTGGTCAACAGAACGTATACGCAATGTGCTTTCAAGCGCATTACTTTCTTTTTGCCCGAACTTTAAAGTGTGCAGCACACAAAAATGATTGCATAGAGGCAGCAGGACTTTTATATTTTGGGCAAAAGTTTATTACCCCAAAGGACGTAGGTAGGACGAGGCTACGGAAGTAGCCCATAAATATATCATGAAATCAAAAACTTTGCCACAACTTTTGCAGGCGCTTCAGCGCTGCCTCTGCTTTGCGCTTTGACAGCGCGCCGTGTTGCCTTTGATTGCTGCTACGCCCCACAGCGACATCGCTCGACCCACACTACTCCCCCCCCTTAGTTCTTGCTCCTTTTAACCCTCCTTTGAACTGTTAAGCGTGCTGAGCAGTGCTGCTGAGTAATGCGCTTCCGTTTCCGGCTACGTCTTCACATGACGGCAAGCACTTGCCACACGCAACTTGCCACTGCTTGTTGCCTTGATATCCTGCCTGCCCGCCTTCCGCCCACTCTCAGTTCAATAAAAGTTGTGTCCATTTCATTTAAAATTCTCTATCTCTAGCAGTCTTCTTCTGCCATGCTTGCCTCTCTGCCTTGCTCCTGTCGACCTGTGCTGTGTCCTTTCGTCCTAAATTAATGGCGTTAAAATTAGTGCCTTAGACAAATTTCGCACTCTTTCTACCACACCTCCCACTTCTACTGCTGTTCAAACTTTGCCTTTAGACAGTTTATTTGGTTGTCACTTTGTGGAAATTATGCCATCCCATTGGTATCTTCACCTGGCTCCCCACAGTGCTGTCCTCCAGCTGCTATATTGCGCATACGACACGTGTAACTGTAACTGTAAGTGGCTGTGGACAAAACTTTTGCGGCCATCTTAAACTTTTCTTTCTGCTTTTTGGTTTTTTTGTTTTTTTTTTTTACATTTTACAACATTTTACATTTTGTTGCTTTTATCCTTTGCAGCTCTGCCCTCGGTTGTTCAACAGGAACGTCGTTTTTTTGGCATACTACGCGCCAACAAACGGAAAGACGGTAAGTGGATAGCATCCTTTACAGTTACTGTTACTCCGAATCGGAATATATTTATAACTATGTACATATAAGCCCTAATGAAACCAATTAGGCAAACAGTTCCTGCATCCAAAATGAAATATCAAAGGCTAGACAAAGGGTAAACATGCTCTGTGTAGCAGCTTTAGCTTCAGTTCCTGCTTTAGTTTCAGCTTAGGGTACACAATTCAATTACAAAATGTAACCTATAGCAGGAAAAGGTTTTTAAATTGATGGACTATTAAATGCCCTACAGGAATGTAGACTTATCTAGGATGTTATCAAAAATATGCTTAGAAATGTAAAAACCAAAACTTTTCTATGAATTTTTCGATTGTCTACATTATCATAGACTTATTAGTTGCCTACATTACAGGCGAACAGACAACGAATTTCTTCGGTCTAGCTGTATCTAGAATAAACTTTTTACTTTTCGTTTTTTAGAGATGTGTATACTACTTTAAACTAGACTAAGCTACTCTCTTTATGCTCTTACTAGTCTAGGGTAAAACAATTTTGAGCCATCCATTGAAATGTGCCAGTTTCGAGGCTTATTTGGCTGACCAGTTTACAGGTGAATAGGGCAGTTAGGGGCAGCTAGGGGCAAGTGAAGGCAATGGGGGCAAGTGGGTGCAGTTGGAGCTAAAAGCTGAACACAAAAGCCATTTAGCTAAAATCAATACATTTATTTAGACCGCAGGGCAGAGCAATGAATGAATGCAAGAGTTCTGAACTCAATGCGAGTGGTCAAGCGCAAAGCGGAAAAGGACACAAATTGAGTTTAAAGATCTATGTAGAGAATGCAATACTATCTCTCTCCTCTCTCTCTCTGTCTATCTATTGCTCCTGCTGCCAGTTGGCCAAGTTTGTATGCAAATATGTTTGCACAAAGGCTTTAAAATTTTAATAAGAGCGCACATATTGATGGACAAAGCCCAAAGTGCTCAACTTATCATCAGAGGGAATATGATGTCATCTGTCGTTATTGGTTGGACAAGCCTGGCCACGTGCCTCAACGACTGGATTATCATGTTGGCCTGGACAGGATTGGACTGGATGGGTCTTAAATCTCATTACCGGCCAAAAGCCTTTAAATAGCCACATTCATATCAAGCATTTGGCCAGCTGGCCAAACAGGCGCCTCAGCCTCTGTCGCAGTCGCTGCCTCAGCCCACCCGTGGCGCAATTCAGCCAGAGCAGCCAGACGACGCATTCATCATGGACCCCCACTGTTCTGCCCCCTGCTCCAGCTGCTTCCCTTGGACACGCTGTCGCCTTCAATTAAACGCAAATTATTTTCTGTGGCCAACTCGACATTGGCACCTGACTGAGCGTTGCTTTAACTGAAACTGGAAACTGGGGTTCGAATTGAGATTGGGTTTGGAAATGGGTTTCATTTCCAGCCAGTTGAGTGATCAATCCAACTTATGTCAGCCGTACGTGATGCTGCTGCCTGCCTACCTGCTCCACTTCAAATTACCAGCATTTGTGGAGCTCGCTCTCTGTGCCTGCTGACATTTTAAATTGATTATGGGTCACATCAAATAGACAGTGGGGTATAAATATTAAACAGCAGCTTAAACGGTAGCTAATCCTTCATATAGAAAACATTTTTTATATGCGTTGGATAATCTAAGGCTGGGAATTATATGCTTATCTAACAGCATATTATCATAACAGCTTATTGTGGCGTTATCTAAACTAAGCTTATTGCAAATTTCCAATTCCATTCGTATATCTAAACGCACTTATCTTAGAACAAGTTGTTCCATTTGTGACGCCAGGAATTTCTTTTGATGACCCCGACGCTGGTTTTCGAATTTGGTTTAAGTTCGTGAATTTTGAGCAGCCAAAAAGATATTTTCAACAAAGACTGCTTATCACTACCTTCGTAGAGCTGCTCATTGCATCGTTTATATAATTCCTAACTTGTTTTTATCATCAGATTCTTAAACATAGTTCTTTATCGCATTTCCAAGTCAATCATACTCCTTACTGCTCACATATTCGTATAAAATTACGAATTTCACTTCAATTCATGTTCTTCATCGTTTTTCTAGACATATTCTCAACTTTTTTTATAATCATGTTTCTTATATAGCTTTTTATCATAACGAAACGTATGTTATTCGAATTCCTAATCATGTATTTATTGCATACCCGATCATATTTCTAATCACACCTCCATTCTTCATCGTTTAGCTAGACAAAGTCTTATATTTCTTCAATAGATTTCCTAATTTTGTTCTCAACATATTTATAGACATATTTCTAATCCTTAGTCCTTTTCCCTTTCATAGTGCTTGTCGTGCTCGCAATTGTATTCATATCTCATTCATTGCCTTGTGTTACTTTTAATTGTCAACTAAAATATGCCATGCTCTTGAAACTGAAGCTTAAACTCAAGCTGAAGAGCTATGCAAATGTTGTTTGTGGCAATGTTGAAGTGCGCGGGCTAAGTGCAGTCAGAGAAGGAGCAATGCTTGACCAAGCGCACCCCCAACTGCCTCCTCCTGGCAGCTAACCAATTAAATAATAGAAAACCAAAGACAAAAAAACAGAAGCCAAATCGGATGCGGATTTCGATTTTGACACGACTACGAGACAGCTTCATAGCTGGCATTTTTACCATAGCCAGACGAAAGACAAAGACGTAGACGACAAGGACGCGGAGGAGGATGGAAAAGCAGGAGGGAGAACATGGCTTCAACAATTTTGTAATTACTTTCGAATTCGCATGCAAAGTTGGGTTTCGGCTAGGCTGGAATTTTATAATTAATCGACAATTTGAACGTTCTTCACGCATCCACGACTCTTTATTTTTGCTCACAACCAGGCATCCCTGACATCAATGAACTCATCCTGTTCCTCGGCATAGTCCGTTGCACCCATACCCGCATCTTGCAGATCATGCCTAGCATAGTGATTGAATATCATGTCCCGATGCGATGGCATTATCTTGCCACTCTCACAGCCATGCCTGTCTTCATACGAGATCTCGCCGTGACTCGTCAAGCCGTGACTGTGACCGTAACTGTGACCGTAACTTTGACCGTGTCCATAACCGTGACTGTGACTGGTACTGCCATGCCCCATGCCACCCTCGCCGGAGAATCCCACCAACTTGTAGACATTCTGCTTGATTATGCCTCCGCTGCCTCCGCTTCCTCCTCCTCCTCCTGCAGAGGAACCGTGCAACGCTTTGTAGACGGTATGCGTGTGATGATGCGTCTTCACCTTCACAGGCACATGGATGACGAGCCGCCGGCTCGAGATGCGACGCGCCTGCAGCAACGTTGCCGTCAGCAGCAGCAGTGCAAATAGGTTGCTCGCTGTCAAGCGTTGTGCGGTGAGCTGAGAAGTAGCAGAGAAGGGAGAGAGAGAAAAAGAAAGAGAGAGTTAGAGAATTTCTTTAGTATAACATAACGGAGGCGTGACGCTTTGAAGTAGACGTCTCCGACCCCATGAAGTATATGTATTCTTGATCAGCATCAACAGCCGAGTCGAACTAGCCAATTTCAACTATCCATCTATCTTTGCGTTCTATGCGAACTCAGCTTTCTGAAGAGCTACGTTAATGAAATTTGATACAGCAGCTTAATTTTACTGCAGATAGTACATATGTCAAAATCAGTCAGATCGGATTACTATAACGTATAGTTGCCATAGGAACGATCGGTTGAAAATTTTATTTTTTAAGCTTACTCAACCAAACTTATCAATTCTAAGTTTTAGCACTGTTTTAACATATAAACCAAATTTGATCAAAATCGGACAACTATATCTTATAGCTGCCATAGGGACAATCGGTTGAAGAATAAGTTTATGTATGAAAAACTTTTTAGTTTCTGCGTTTAAGTATGTTTTTTTCATGCTGTTCAAATTTTATCCAAATCGGGTGACTATTTTTTGTAGCTGTCTTAGGAACAATCTTTCTTCAAGGGTAATTTTGACATGCCGAAGATAACTATTGTTTTATTGTTTCTTGTTTATCTTTATTTTGATAATCATTAATTCATTAACTGGCACATTATTCAAAGTGATAAGAATGTTAGTCTATGGACTCTACTAAACACGTTCAACAAACAACTTAATTTCCAGAATTAAGTTTTTATTCACTTGTAGCACTCACTCGTGTCATTTTGTTGGATGAATATTGATTGTTTTGTTGATTAATTCTTAATATTTTTGCGCTTGTGTGCCACCGTTTGTTGCACGTTCACTTTTTGCACTGTCTGGGCAGCCAGGCAGCGTTGCAGCTTTTATATCAGCTGTGTGTTGAGCCTAAGTTTTGCAGGCAGGTTCAGTGCACCACCATACCACCATACCACAATACCAGCAGCATACCACAATACCGCCAAGCCATCTGCCACCATACCACCATGCCACCATGTGGTGCAGCTCATTGTCTGAAGCCTGAACTTAATAAAGTATTGGAGAGTGTCGATTGCAATTTTGTTGTGGCCGCTTGCCGCTGGCACAGCTTCCACATGTTGCAAGCGCCACATTTGCATGATCCATCCACACTTTTAATTATTAACTTATTATTTACAAGTTGTTGCCGCGCTTGTTGAGCCCATCAAAGTAGGCGTGGCTGTTGCTGCTGCCACAGCAACTGTTGCAGCTGCTCACTCGTGCGCTACCAAATGTGGCAACAATTCAACAATATTCGCCACAGCTTCTTTCAACCCAATCCAAAATGCAAAACGGAAGCAACAACAGTCTCTTAACTAACATATTACCATCTCTACCAGGCGCCTATGTTCGCAGGTCCAATAAAATGCCAACCACAATATATTTATAACAATCCAACAAATCAAATGATATATCTCTTTCTCCCACAACAACAATAATAGCAACAGCAACAACAATTGCTGTTATATTTTATGCAATTGCGCGAAATGCGGAAGAGACACAGATTTTTTATTTCTTTACCACTTAATAATACAATAATACATATTATTATAAAGTGCTTTCAGTTGCGGTCTTGTATTGTATGCACTAAGCACTTGATAAGACCGGTTTTAATTTCAATTACATATCACAGCTCATAAGTATTACAGAGAATGATTACAGACGAATCTTTTAAGCTGTAAAGATTTTATATTTTAAGAAGCCTTATAAATTAAGATTCACTTGCATCCATTTTATAATACAAATTGATTTACTTATGATATTATCATAAAAAATGATTTTTGGAATCTTATACCCTGGAAATTTTGTCATGAAATGTGTAACGCATTGAAAGGCACGTATTCGACCCCATGAAGTATATATATGATTGATCAGCATCGAAAGTCAAGTCGAACAAGCCATTTTCAACTATCCATACATTTTTCCGTTCTATGCGAACTCAGCTCTTTGAAGAGCTACGTTAATGAAATTTGATACAGCAGCTTACTTTTACTGCAGATAGTACATATGTCAAAATCAGTCAGATCAGATTACTATAACATATAGTTGCCATAGGAACGATCGGTCGAGAATTTTGTTTTTCAAGATAACTCAACCAAACTTCCCTATTCTGATATTCAGCATTATCTTAACATGTCTACACAATTTCATCAAAATCGGTCTACTATATCTTATGTCTGTCATATGAACAATCGGTTGAAAAATTAGTTTTTCTGTGAAAAACTTATTTGTTTTTCAAGCTATCTTAAAAAAATTGATTTACTCTGTGTTGTAGGACGTTCTTGTCTTGCTGAGCAAATTTCATCAATATCGGACTTCTATATCTTATAGCTGTCATAGAAAAAATCGGTCAAAAATTAAGTTTATAACTTAAAAATTTTCTGCAAGGGTATATAACTTTGGCACATGGAAGATAACTTTACTTTCTTGTTATTTTGTAGTTTATAATTGAAAGCAGAACATCTTCTAATCAAGTTGAGCGCTATTTGACTTGTTTTATGTGCATTTAATAAGCCAAGCCAAGCCGCAAGCTGTGCAGCCATAAAAGTAGATATCCTTATGCGCATCCTTTCATATTAAGGCGCGCTCGTTTTGGCCAAATAATGGCAGCTAATGAAACGTAGGCTGGAAAGTTTATCCAGGATAAACTGCAGGCACTTGGCAATAAGTAAACGTCGAAATGCGTTCCACAGCAGGACGTGCCCCATGAATTCTATAACTTTATGGCAATGAGGCTACTCTAATTGTCCAAAAACATGGCGAAAGGGGAAGGAGAAGACTGCCTCAATGCCAAAATGTTTGTCCGGGCGTAGTTATAATTTTGATCAACTTTTATAAGTGGTGAGGGGGCAGGGCGTGTTGCATGTGGCAGCAAACAGCTGCACGAGTTGCTGTTGTTGGTTTTTGTTGGCCATAAACTGCATGCGAAATTACCAAAAAGCACACACATAGCAAAGCAAAGCAAGGCAAAGAGTAGAGGAAAGCAAAATAGAGGTGTAGAATACAGAAGGATCCAAAAAGTTGCTCATTTACAGCACGAGACTAGAGAATTTTGTGTGGGGAAACGGGGTGGTGTGGGATGTTGCCAATAAAACGAGGCGCTGACAAGCCGCAGCAGGAGCCAAGACCCAAAAGCAAAGCAATGCCCGTGGCATGTATTAAAACCGCCTAAACCTAGCCCTATAGCTAAACCTAAATCCAAACCTAAACCTTAACATAACCGGGTCGTAAATCCTCAAGCTGCGCTGCTTTTACTAGCCAAACAGCAATATAGCTATCCAGCTACCTAGTTGTGTTGTTCATTGTAGTTCATTGATCGAATCAGTTCCTGTTTTGTTTAACAAACTTTTATTTAGTTGAGTAGTTTTTAACGCTAATCTTTCACCAGGTTCGTAAGTTAACTCTTTATGCTTATTCAGCTGCTATTCAAACAAATGAAAGACAATCAGTCGTATATAGCTTGTTCATTCAGTTCAGTTTACTAGTTCAGTGGAACTTATTCTGAACAATCAGAGACAACTCTACTTTAGACAACTTTAGCTTGTTCATTCAGTTCAGTTTACTAGTTCAGTGGAACTTATTCTGAGCAATCAGAGTCAACTCTACTTTAGACAACTTTAGCTTGTTCATTCAGTTCAGTTTACTAGTTCAGTGGAACTTATTCTGAACAATCAGAGACAACTCTACTTAACAAGGCTAGAAAAGCCCAAACCCACGCTTCTAACTATGCCAACCCCGTGTTCCATTCCATTCCATTCCGTTCCGGCATCCGCTGTTAAGAAAACTCGTAAATTTAAGGAAATTACAACATGAAAGTCCTGCGACTCGACTCGACTCTAAATTAAATAAAAATGCGCTGAACAGGACTCTGGATGGTTCAGGGACTACAACTGGGCTTAGGTTAGGTTTGGTTTCGTTTGGTTTTATAGCAAGATAGAGCTGGAAATTCTGGTCAAAAGTTTTGTGCACCTGTTGGCCAAATTGCGGGTGGTGTTGCTTGGTTGGGTGGCTGGGTTGTTTCCGCTTGACTGAAGCAATTGCTGTTGGAGCAATCACAAGTTGGCGTTAATTAAAGCTATAACACGAACAGCCCACAGGACATGTAACCAGGTGTAGCAAGGATAACTGTGAAATGTCCTGGTGGGATTAGCAGCAAGCAGGAAGCGCGCAGATTTGTGAGCACTGCAAAAATATATATAAAAACTTTTGCCATGCGCCTCAGATTTATGCCAAACTAAAGCACTTGATGCCAAAGTAGTTGCCATTTAATGGCTCTATTATTGGACTTTTATCCCCCCCTCGCCCCCTAAAGTGCCGTTACAAATGGGCTACGCTTCATGCGCAGCATAAGTGTGGAAAGGGAGTAGGGGAACAGAGTAATTGGCAATGATTTAAGCCAACTGTGCACAAACAATTGATTTATGTCTTGAAAAAATTAAGAAAATTGTGGATTTATGAGTTAATTTCATCCATAAAGATGATTAAAAATATCCTGTTGCTATTATTTCAAGCGTACAAATTGTTTGTAAGTTTAAAACAGCATAAAGTCGATATATATAGTTTTCATCAGAAGACTAGCAAGTTTCTCTGATTTAATAATCGGCTCTGACTCAAGGACGACAATAATTGATAGAGTTAGTTAATTTGATATGCAGTTCCATAGATAAAACTAGAGATGGTTCAAGTTGAGATTGGTTTAAGTTGAGATTGGTTCAAGTTGAGATTGGTTCAAGTTGAGATTGGTTCAAGTTGAGATTGGTTCAAGCTGAGATTGGAAATTATAAAATAATTATTTCCATTGATTTTTAAAAAAGAATAGCGGCAAACTATCTTGATAAATTTTTAAGCTATGCAGCCAAAGTTCTTCCATTGTGTTCTAAATGTCAAGAAATGTAATTTCATTTCCATAGATATATAGATTTATGTAGCGGATCAACAGTTCATATCTGTCCGTCTATAGAAATGCTTCTAAATCAGAGACTCTAAAGTCTGTTTCCATTTTCAATGACTTTTCATTCCAAATCGTTTTGTATTTTGTGATTCTGTTTTCGAATGATATGAGTTGGACAACAATTCCATTGTCCAAAAAGCAAAATGATATTCGGAATTCTAAACGGCTAATACGATATATAAGGTTTTGTTCGGAATCCGTATGGGATACAGGTCTGTATAACATCTAGAACTAGCAATTTTGTTATACAGCTTTTCATGTATACCGAATCCTTGCTATCTTAGCTGATTTACAATTGAACTAGATTCTGTAATAGTGAAACTTAGCATAGTTTGGTTTGCCGCTTCTTAATTACAAAACACAGAAATTGTTGGCTGAAATTTGAAATATTTTCAGTCAAAATCATCCAAATTAATAATATGAAATTACAGCCAAATTATAGTAAAACTATACCAAACTAAACATCTTTATAAGTAAGAAAACTGTAAGTTGGTTCTATAAGGTATTTATATTGAAGACCAGCTAAGTCTTAGACATACTCATTTGTTCAGCTTTATCTCTGGCCTCATCATTCAAAGAGAGAGAGAGAGAGAAACAGGGCGGGAGGGAGTCTGTGGAAGTGCTGCCTTATGCTGCCTGCAGTCAAATTGTTGCTGTTATTGTTGTTGTTGTGCACATCAGAGGCTGCCCATCAAAGCCACCTGTGTGTGCGAGAAGAATATATTTTTGTGGCCCACCCAACAGAAAAGCACAACAATGTTGCGCTTTTGGTCTTTATAACTGCTTGAATCTTAAAAGCGTGCCGTGGGTTTTTCTTTTCTCCTTTCCTCTTTTCCTCCTTTTGGCCCGGAAGGCTCTCATAACTACGTCAAGGCAATAAATTTCGATTACATAATTTGTAAATTGTTATAACCCGGTGAAATTACCATGAAATCTTTCACAAAGCATTACAAAATCTGCCACTTGAAGATTTTTCTCCTACGGGGGGGTTTTTTTTTTTCTCCTGCAGCTGTTGTTGGCTGCTTCATAAACTTTTATGGTGTTTGACTGCGCTGTGTCTTAGAATAAAATGCTAACAACAATGCGCGTTGGTTTCGCCATGTTAGCCATGAAACGAGTAGAAGCCTACTTCTACAGACTCCTTCTAATATTAACTCCCTACATTTCCTGCTTGGGTGGGCTTTTTACGGGGGGCGTAGTGTTTCTCAGGTTACGCATCGATGCATAGATGATTTCAGTAATGCGCCGATTAATTTTTATGCCCGAGCATTTGAATTTTTGCTGCTCTTCTTCTGCATCTTCGTTTCGAAAGATTCAAATTCAGTTTTTCCATTCTAATTAGCATTGCCCACGCCTTGAATTGGGTTCGCAAATTGAAAGCCATTTTGTAGATGGTGCTTCTAGCTCCTAGCTCGGACTGAAGCTTATCTAGCGCCTGTTATCATCGTCGGCCATAAATCAACAGCCAATTACAATAAAAATTTATCATGCACAATAAAAAAAATGCGTCCGAAGACGAACGAACGCTGAAATAATTTACATGGCGCATTTTTCACATTTTTCTCTCCCAAGGCAAGAAATTGGAATTTATAACAATGTCCCCCAAAGGCACTTTTACTCCACCAACAATGAAATTTTAATAAAGCACGCGGCGTATCAAACGTGGAAGCCAACACACACAAAAAAAGAATAGAAGAAAAATGTCTATACACTTGCCGAAATTTTGTGTAGTTATGTCGTCATTTCTTAATTTGAACACGACATTATTATTTTAAAACATTTCTGTGCCTGTTATCAATTTGGAAAAGTTTTAGTGGCTGTAAATTTCTACTTTCATTGTGAATTAAGTTCTCAATCAAAGGCAATTCTATCCGCAAAATCTCTTCAACAGACAATATAAGGAAAATTTACTTTGGCAAATTTGTTATGAAAGTGAAAATGGAATAGATCTGCAATACTTTTTTTGGTCCCGACAAATTCTTGAACTACAGGTCTTAAAAATATGACTATCTAAAGTCTTGTTACAAAACGGTGGACTATCAGGCGTGTTCCCATTTTCGTAACTTTTCATTTCAAATTGTTTTCGATTTTGTATTCCTCTATTCGAGTAAAAAATTATTCGATTATTTTTCATGTTAAAGATAAGTTTGAATACTTCTTCATTCACTTCTTAATGAACTGAATTAAGCATCAATATTCGAAATTCAGAACAGCTAATTATTGCGATTTCGAATGTTTTGATCGGAAATGGGAACAGCCCCTATTCCATTTTCACTTTCTTATTTTTTTTTTTCTAGTGTAGGCCTGGTATTGGTAAGGAGGGTTGCGGGTGGTACCGGCTGCAATGTACTACTGTAGGCTCACGCTTCTTGGTTCTTGGTTTTGGTTTTGGTCTTTGCTTTGATTGCAATTGAGAGGTTTTTGCTGCACCGCACGCTGAACAACACTTGAAGACATATTTGCTGAAGAGGCCAAAGTGCACGACCCCACTTTGAGCAACCCCTCCCTCTTTCACTCTTCATCTTGAACTCATCAGCAGCAGCTGGGCAGCAAATCAAATGCGTTGCGCGCATTTCCGTTTCCGTCGCATGCGCCGCATTTTGTTGTTGGGCTAGGTTCGGGTTTTCGGTTCATATTTGAATTTACATACCGCCCGCAGGACTCGCTGCCTTTATGCCTTTGATGTCTTTCTCTCTCTCTCTGTGCCTTACCCTCCGTTCACTGTCCCCCATTCCCGCATCTTCCCCTGCCTACCCACTGCCTTTTATTGGAATGTTTTGGTACGCTTTTCGTATCTGCTGCGGGTTTCTTTTGCGGTACATTCACATAGTTCCAAGTCCTTTGGCGCTTATCGTCCCTCTGCATCTTTCTCTCCCCTCTCTTCGCTCCTTTCCCTTCTTCCAGTCAGTGCTCTTTTGCAGCATTTGCCTTTTGTTAACTTGATTTTGGTCTTCCTTCACTTTGGCCATATGCACGTGGTTTGAAGTGGACTTCACTTGAGTACTCCAAGTTGCTCATTGAGCTTTAAATACGCACTTGCTTACTATACTCTGCTTATTCTCTCGTTCTCTCTGCCTCTGTCTCTCTATCTCTGCCCATCTCTTACTCTTCTCCTGCTCCATTTGCATTGACGATTTGTCCAAACAAAGCCCACGCTTTGTACCACAAGACAATTTTCGTTGACATCCTCTCACCATTCTGACCATTGTCCGCTTTTATTGTCTACAGTTTATTATCCTGCTCGGTTTGGCTTATACTTTAAGACCTGTCTTTTATATTCCATTAGACTTTCTAATCCCTAGAGGTACCTTCTCTTGTTGCTTTGCTTTGCTTTACATGTCTAAAAATGCCTACAAATGTTTAAAAATAAAAATGTCTTAGGTTTCCAGCTCAAAACTGCATCGATTTTCTTGCAGAATGTCTTTTTACTCCATGTTCCCATTAAAAACGGGAAAAAGGGAGTTATAAAGTACTGCAAATGTGTGTAACTGACAGAAGTAGGCATTTCCAACTATATAAACTATATATATTCTTGATCAGCATCAACAGCCCAGACGAACTAGCCATGTCCGTCTGTCTGTCCGTCTGTCCGTATGAACACACAGATCTCAGAGACTAGAAGAGCTAGAGACACCAAACTTGGCATGCAGGTTCCTGTATACCATACGCAGATCAAGTTTATTTCAAATTTCGGATGCACACCCCCGCGCCACTGCAAATAGCAAAAAACTCGCACAGCCACAATTTTAAAGATAAAGCTTTGGTACACATATATGTTATATCAATGTTGATCAGCTGTGTAAATTTCATCACGATCGGATAAATAACACCAAAGTTATGGAAGAATCTATTACCCCCATCTCAGCAGGCAGAAACAACAGTTTGACAGGCACTGCACAAGTTAAGTGCACTGCTTGCTTGTGTTGCCGCTGAACTGCTTGAAATGCAAGTTGGGAGCACGCAGTCTCGTAATCGGGCACAGCCGACTAGAGTATTCTTACTTGTTTCAACTAATCTTTGTCATGTTTAAAACTCTAAACTATTTTAGCTGCTCAATTCTTTTTCATAAAAAAAAAGTTGCGAGTTTTTCATAAATTTTCAAACTGATTTGTGAATTGTGTAAAACTTGAAGCAAATTAAAAACTTGTTAGCCAAATGAGCTGAAAAATTGCTCCCAAAGGTGTTTCTAGCACCTTTTTGTTAAGCTTGCTGTGTCTAGTCTTGGCACTAGCTATCTTTGTTAAGCGTCCCAAAACATTTAAATTTATTAGCATCATAAAATCATAATTTTTGTGTATGTTTGTGTTGCATGGGGCACAAAGAGAAATACGTTGCCACAAATGGCAACATAAATATTTAAAAGCGCTTCAAAAACACAACGCACACGCAGAAAAGACACTGAGGAAACGAAGCGAACGTTTAACATTTTATTGCCGTGTGGCAAACTACCTCAAGCAGCCTGCCCCTTGTGCTCGCTCCCCTCAACCCTCTGTTGTCTTTACTGCCTGCTTAACGCAGTCAAATCAAGTCAATAAAAATTCAAATTCATTTTTGATCGCATTCGGCAAATCGCACCTATTTGAAATCTGCGTCGACCACCCAAAACGCAGCACACATTAAAAAGGCATAAAATTGGCTTAAGTAGTAGTCTCCTGCCCCTTCCGCTGCCTCTCTTATCAACTTAAACCCCTCTCGGCGCCCTTGGCAGCAACCTGATGCGTGCTAATTGAAAAGCTAAAAAACTCAAATTTGTGTAAATTATTTTGTGCATAAATTTACACATTTGATGGCGCTGCGGTGCAAGTTTTCTCACTCGCCTCTTCCATTGCCCCTGCCACCTGCCCCTACAGCATGTCAACAAGGATTTTGCACCTTTGGACAATCTGTAGCATCTGACAATCAAGCAACTTTATGCTGCATTTTATGAGCATCGACGTTGTAGTTTGCTTTTTATGCTTTTCCCGCTCGTTAAATTCTTCATGCTCGCTTCGCAAGTATTTTTATTTACTACCCAAACTCAGCTAGCAGCCTAGGGAACTTTATAGAATACCTATATAAGTAGATAGAAAGTAAGAGTACAGTGCTCGCTTGCTAATTGCAACGATTCGGTTTCAGAACAGTTTTAACAATTTAAGAAAAATTCTCGTGTTCGAGCGTTTTTATATCGTTTTATACGAAGATGTTTTATGAAGTTTATATATACTGAAGCAGCATTAACAGCCGAGTTGAACTAGCCATCTAGCTATCTGTTCTATGTGATCTAGACTGTCTTTGAAGCTATCTTGATGAAACTTGGCACAGTTACTTATTTTTGTTGCAAGCAGTACATAACTTACAATCGGCCAGCTCGGATCACTATAACATATAGCTGCCATAGGAATAATCGGTTGAAAAATTGGTTTTTGTGTGAAAAATTTTGTGTTTCTCAAAACTGTCTTAGGAAAATTTACATACACCGCGTTTTATTATGTTTTTGTTATGCTGACCAAATTTTAGAAAAATCAGGCGACTATATCATTCGAAAAACAAGTAAGAACGTTGCAGTCGAGCTCACCCGACTGCGATATACTCTGTTTTCTGTACGTAAAAATTTTTTTCTCCAATCTATCGAAGAGTTCAAATGGAGTCATACTGCAAAATTTGGGCTTTCTAGCTATAAGGGTGTAGGAGATACAGGTTTAGCTCATTTGCGGGGGTGGTAGTGGGCGTGGCATATTTTTTTTTGGCAGGTCGGTCAAGGGTGTGGTCACTAGTCTTTATGTCAAATTTGGTTACTCTAGCTGTAAAACTGTGGAAGATATAGGTTTTTGCGGTTTGTGGGGGAAGGGGTGGGGGTGGGGGGGAGATCTTGACACTTTGTCTGCCTATGGTATATACCAACATGTATACCAAGTTTGGATGCTCTAGCTTCAAAATTGTGGAAAAAACCTGCGTTCATACAGACAGACGGACAGACAGACGGACAGACGGACATTTCACAAACCCAATATACTCTTTTTTTCCATTTTGGAAAACAGAGTATAAAAAGTAAGATTTCATATGAGTTAACTTTTCTTTCTTGTTTTTGTTTTTTTAGTTTAACACTGTTTTTAACAAATTTTAATATAACAGGTTTTATGTTTATTTAAAAATGTTAAGAAAGGAATTAAAAGATTAAAACTTTTGCAAACTAAAATTTTTGATTTATTTTTTTTTTTTAAATTTAAATTTCTAATTTCCGATCGATTACTGTATTGAAATAAGATTTTTATTGTATTGTTTGTTTCTTTTTTTTATATTATTTTTATTTTGTATTTTTATTGCGTTTGTTAAGCCATGCGTCTTGTTCATTTTACAGTTGTTTGGCCTAGAGACGCGAGACCAGATGCAGACAGGGACTAACTCAAAGATAGAGATAGAGAGGGAGAGATAGAGAAAGAGAGAGAGAGAGAGAGAGAGCGATGTTAAGTCGGCATGTCCATGTCCACCTTGCCACATGCCATGTTTAGTTGCAATTAAAATGCTTTTATCTTATTAGTGCGAGAGGGAATCGCAATTGTTGTTGTTGTTGCTGCTGCTGCAGCTGCAATTGTTGCAGATCGATCAATGGCCATTTGTTAGACTAGACTTGAGTTTATCCCAAAAGTGATCTTCAGTTCGAAATTTCCCAGCGTCTTTGAGTTCATTTTGTGTTTCAAGGTGCGAGACTGTCCACATTGTTGAGCCAGCTTTCCCAGTTTTCAGTTCCCAGTTCGTCTCACACTTGTTGTTGCTGTTGTTGTTGTTGTTGCTGTTGTTGTTATTGCTGTTGCTAATCACATGCAGCTCCAATCAATTCCAAGCGCCTTTTATGCCACTTGAGGCAAAGAGGCACAAATCAAACGGCCGATTTGCACGCTTCGACATTTTCTCGATTGAATTATTATCTGCCACAACGTTGCTGTTGTTGTTGTTGCTGTTGCTTCAAACACTGGACTAGAGTTGTCCACTCTGGTTCACTCAAAGGAATCAGCTGCAGTTCAGTTGCGTTGTGCACGTTCGTTCATTTAGTTCGTTTGATCGCTTTTGTCATTCGATCGCTTTTGTCATTCGATCGCTTTTGTGCCTTTTTAAGCTTTTTTCTTTACTTTTTCATTTTTGGAGTGAACGAATGAACCGGTTCGCATTTTTCGTTCATTCATTTTGCACGCTTGTTCATTTGCTAAACTTGATCATTCGTTCAGTCTTTCCATTTTTGAGTGCTATTTTCTGCAGTTAGTGAGTTAAACTAGCGAAGTTATTCATGTACATAAGTAGTTCATGTATTCGTTTACTGGTTCGTTCAAATTGAACTAGTTCAGCAACAAAAGAACTATTTTTAAGCTAATTGACAACACTAATTCGCCTGTTGAGTTAACTGATTCAATCAACTAAACTTAGTCCAGGGGATAAAAAATAACTTTGAAGTTCTTCTGGTGAGTTTCCTGATTCGTTCAATTGAACTTATTCAGATCAAAGCGTAATTCTTTCGTTTACATTAATTCATTTTGCAATTGAACTGATACAGAAGCATTTATTTGCATTTGACTCGTTCAATTGAACTAGCTCAGGAACAAAAGAACTACTTTTTTGCTTAGTGAGATATACTTCAGTTATTTTGCGATTCGTACTTATTTAAAAACAAAAGTAGTTTACTTGTTTAGTTTAGTGATTCGTTCAATTGAACCAAAACTGAATCTGCATCTGAACAATGTGATTCAACTCTAAAGTGTGGCCTAAACGCAAACAGCTGTCGCAGCGTTTAACGTTTGGCGTTTTAGCGTTTAGCTTGAAGTTGGTCAAAGCTGTTGCCGACGTTGCGACGCGACGCGAGGCGACTCGACGACAATGCCCCAGTGGCCATGTTGCTGTTGTCGTTTGGCTCTCAATGTGTTAACCATATTTGCGTTGTTGCCTCGCCTTGCCGCACCGATTTTCTAGGCTGCCTCTGCTTGTTGTTGTTAGAGCCTAGTCGGCCAACAAGTTGCAAAACAAATTTGTCAGAGTTTTGACCATTTGTGGGCAATGCTTGTTGCATGTTTGGGCATTTGTTTATGTGATTTGTGATTTGTGCAATTGTAGGATTGCAAGTTGCAAGTGGCTTGTTGCTTGTTGCAAGTCTCGTCATTAGCTAATTTGGCAGTCCGTCTCCGTTTAATTAGAGGGTTTTGCTGCAACAGCAAACTGAAACACTTTCAATTTCTTTGCCTGCCACACCCGACTGTGTCGTGCCACGCCCACGCCCATGCCACATGCCCCATGCCCATGTCCCAACATGAGCATCTCACGTAGAGGCCATTAAAGGCCGCTGCATCACGATCTCTGAATGACTTGAAGCTCTCCCTCTCTGTTCGTCTCTGCCTGTCGTCACACCCCCTTCATGTAATCCTCGCACGATCTCGACCTGCCTCGGCTGCAACCTCTGCTGCCTCCTGCCTGCTGCCTGCTGCAACCTCTGCTTTTTGATTAGCTCGCTGCGTCGCATTGGGATGGGGTAGAAGATACCTCAAGCCTAAAGCTTAAGCTCAACCTGGAGCTCTAACTGACACTCTGACAGTCCGTGCCGCCCGCCTTGTAAAGGTCGTTAAAGCCACAGTGTCTGCCCCCTTCTGCACCCTTTTGCCCTACCGGTACAGCTCAGGGCCTTGTCCTTTCTGCGCATCATCAGGCTTTAGTTATTATCCATATGATTTGCGGGCAACTTTACTTTGTCACACAATATACGAAAACAAAAAGGAAAAAGAATAAACACTCTCAATTTAATCGGTAGCGTAGAATATTAAAAATTCAAGTTTAAACATTTACGAGAACCAAGAATCATTCTTAACTTTTATGGTGTATTATAAAGCTTATGAAGGTTTGATATCTTAAAAAAAAAAGATGAAGCAAAGAATACTTAATTTTATAAGGAAATATATTCGGGCTTTCTACCATATTCCGGTTCCAAACCAATTATTGGAAATCGAAACATATGAACTGCTTGAATTCCGAAAAACTTTATCCTTAAAAGTGATATACTTATTCAAGAAAGAAAAATCAGTTCTTACTTACGATTGCGGATAAACCAAATCAAAAAATCTACTTCATAATTAGTTTCAGAGCTGTGTTCTGTAGGCTCAGATACTTCTCTTAAATTGCATTATCTCTTTTCTTTTTTTTTAATTATTCCAAAATATTCCAAATCTGTTTTCAGCTATTTTTCATACCTTTTTAATAGCAATGTTTTATAGTTATTTAGTTAAGTGATCAATATTAAAAGAAAAGTATATAAAAAAAACGAAACTACCTAATAGAATTTAGGGTAAGGAAATTTTTCGATCAGGGACGGAAAAGGGTGGTCAATATCACATACTTTACCGGGCAAAGCCGGAATTAAAAGTTCTAGTGTTATGTACTTAGATAGAGAAAGACAGACACAGATAAAGAGAGAGAGAGAGAGCGAGAGAGAGATATGGCTGGAGAGAGAGATAAAGAAAGAGAGAGTTAGCTGAGTGGAAGTTAGGATCATATAAAATTTTGGTATTTTTGTTGTTGTTGTTTGAAATAGCGTCACGTTTTAACATTTTACTACTCACTTCTGGCCACGTTGTTGCCATTGAGCATATCAGTTTTGGAATTTTATTGGCCACGCTTCTTGCGTATCTCCTTTGTTCTTGTTGTTGTTTTTGTTGTAAGCCTGTTTATACTTATTGTTGTTGTTGTTGTTGTCGTTTTTCGCCTTTGCCTTTTTGGCATTTCAAGGCGCGCTGATCTTGGCCTTGATAGCGCATATAAATGTGGCCAGAAAAACGCCAGCAGAGCGAAGAAGAAGAAGAAGACACTCTGCAACTAGTATGCTGAGATCCCAACTTCTACTCTTCGTAGAAGAGGATGGGAAGGAGCACAAGGGGGCACAAGAAGAGCTTGACGTTTATATTGGCAAATATTTTAAATATTTCAAGTTTTGTGGGGGTGTTCTTCCTCTTGTTGTTGCTGTTGTTGTTATCTGCTCAGTGGTCTTTATGGCCAACAGGCAATTGGGGGACACAACAGTCGCATCATTGTTTTTGTTGCTGAGAGCGAATCTTCTGCCAATATAATTGGAATTTTTATTACCGAAAACTGCGCAAAAGTTAACTGAAACAGCTCATTAATGTCCTGACTTTCAAATTTGGCAACTGATTTACGATTTTACAAAAGAAAAGGAAGCTTTATTTTTATTGATAAGCCAATTTGATAAGATTATTAAGTTTGGCAACCATCGAAATTTTGTAGAACCGGCTTAGTTTTGATCATGCACAAATGAATACTAGATTTAAATCCATTCGTTCGTATAACCGATTACTTTTCAATTCGAATGGTTTTCGATTGCGTTCACATTTTCAAATGTGAGTCAATCCAAAACAACTCCCGAATCAGTCCAGGTAGGTGGATTTGTTAGAGCCCAGTTTTATTTTCGGTCTCTGGTTAAAACTCAATACAAAGTTGAGAAAATACATTTAAAAATAGTGGAAATTGTTACATTGTTCAATATATACATAAAAATTTAATGTAGAGTCAACCGTTTGATGCAATGTTTTTCTGAAATTATCACATTTTTCGCAAAATGTTTGTTCATGTAGTTTACTGCCAAAACGAATAGCCTCAATTCAAAACAAGTACCATTTTAAGAAACTTGAAACAATGCTCCATCCAATGGCAATATTCACTTTACAATCCTACTCCATGACGATTTTGATTGTTGTTGGTATTTTTAGGTACTTATACTCTTTTTTTTAAAATGTAAATAAGAGTATATTGGGAGTATCCGACTGCATCGTTCTTACTTGTATATAAATTTATATTCTTGATCATCTTCAACTTTCAACTATCCATCTATCTTTTCGTTCTATGCGAACTTAGCTCTTTGAGCAGCTTACTTTTACTGCAAACAGTACATATGTCAGAATCAATCAGATCGGATTACTGTAACATATAGCTGCCATAGGAAGAATCGGTCGAAAACTTTGTTTTTGTATGAAAAACGGCATTGTTTTTCAAGTTTTCTTAACCAAACTCATCTATGCTCACCTTTAGAATGTACTCGACATGCTTACAAAATTTTATCGAAATCAGGCGACTTTATCTTATAGCTGTCATAGGAACAATCTGTGGAAAATGAAGATATAAATCTTCTAACTTTTCTTTTTTGCTTTTGTTTTTGATATACAAAAAAGTGCTAGTTAATAAACGAAATGTATTTCTTTCTATATATCCCTACAGCTGTCAGAGTTGCGCCCAGTTATCGCCACAATGCAGGAAACACAGCCGTCACTGCGGCAGAGACAGCTGCTCCTCATGCAGGGTACCAGGATTCGAGCACTCTAGAGCTTCAGGTGCAGCTTCAGGCGCAGGAGAACGATTACGTGTTAGAAGCGCCTGGCCGAGCAGTGCCGCCTTTTTACTGTCCACTGCCGCTGACGCCGCCGCCCAGCTATACAGAGAGACCAACCGCAAGAGTAACAGCAGCAGCAGCATCGTCAACAGCAGAAACTGCAGCAGCAGCAACAGCAGCGCCAACGGCTACGCAGCCAGCGGCTGAGCATGCTGCAACGCGCGCAGCAGCCGCAGTCGCCGTTGAAGCAGCAGCGCGACAGCAAGCGCGACGCCGACGTCGACAACGCGAATTGCAACAGCAGCGTTTTGCTTGCAGCACGAATAGCAGCAGCTCCAGCAGCAGCAGCAGCAGCGAACAAAGCAGCGACTGCGAGCTAGGCAACGCAGCCAGACGTCAACGTCGACGCAGACGCAGCAGCAGCTCACGTGGACTGAGAGGTAAGTTGAAGCAACAAGCTTAAAGTCTCTGCAAGCACTTGTAAGTTAACTTAAACGTGCAATTCATTTGTAGCTTACAAATCATTTAGCTTGCAAGTTGCAAGGCTTGAATTGACTGGGCTTGCAAGTTGAATTGAGCTTGCAGGTGGCTTGAATTGCTGGGCTTGCTTAGGCAAGTAACTCAGACTTGTTTAACTCTTTCAAGCCTCTTATATTAATATCAATTTAAATCATTTCCCATTTTGCCGAAACAGATGCCTATTGTCCGGATTTGTTGCATGCCTGCGCTCTGATCCTGCACCAGCAGCAACCCGGCAGCAGTGACAGCTCCGTGGGCAATTTCACAGCGACACCTCCGCCGTTTCCAACACAAACACGAACACATTCTTATTCCCAATCCCAGCTACAGTCAGCTGGCAGCATTGAGTATAGCTCTGACTATGTGGAGATTGATGAGCTACTCCCGCTAGCCGCTGGACGGGCCAAGAGCACACCACAACTGCAGCATGCTGTAGATCAGGACACTCAACTAGCAATGGGTCAGAACCTGAGCCTGCGACGCCCGCGCATCTCACTGACCTGGGTGCTGCGGGAGCAGCACCAACAGCCGCCGCAGCAGACACAAACCAATGATGCAGAGCCCGCCGAGGAGCAGCAGCCGCTAAAGCTGACCAATGGGCATCTCATCGATGCTCACTCCAATCCTCCACAGCGCACTGAGCCTGTGCCCACGCAGCTGGACGTGACTAAGAAGCGTTATCGCGTCAAGCAGCTGCCTGGTGGCGCCACGGAGCCATTAAATGGCTACGCCACCACGCCCACCGCCCATCAGACGCCTGGCAATGGCCATTTGGCCAATCAGAAATTCTTTAGCAATCAGAATCTATTGGATTACAAGGACAACAAGGGCGTAAGAGTTGCACCCGCTGGCGCACCCATACCCGCCGCCTCCACCAAAGAGCTGCTCTTTGTGTGCACACCACAACGTGCGCCCAAGAGCGATATGCACAGCGAAGCGCTGCTCCTGGCACGCAAGCGCAATGAGATTCGAAAGAAGCTGGCCAACCGCCTGCAGCAGGCACGGTCCACCGAAGCAGCAGCAGCGGCGACGGCGGCGGCGGCGACAACGGCAGCTACAACGGATGCTTTGAAGTGCACCTACTCGGAGCCCAGCCTGGTGGCCGTCTCGGAAAGCGGCGGTGGAGTCAACGCAGCGCCGCAGCAGCAGCGTCGCCATCGGCATCGCAAGCGTCGCGAACGGGAACGACATCGTGCACAACGCTTTGGCTATGAGATACACAATGTGGATGAGTTCTTATCCCGCTGCTCCCTCGCTGCTCCTGGCAATATACCCGTTGTGTTGGCCACCGCCAGCACCTTGTATCAAACACGCCCGGGTGGCTATCAGCTAGAGATTCCACTTCCCCTGGGCATGGTGGTCAATGCAGTGTTTAAGAATCAGAACTGGCTCTATGTGCAGACGCCCCATGCGGAGGAGGGCTATGTGGGCTATGCCTGTTGCCTGCCTTTGGGCATATTGCCCTCAGCGGCGCGTGGTTCCAAGCATACGCCCTGCTGGGAATCCAATGCGGACATCTTTCCGCGTCCCTGCGGCAACATGACCGACTCCGAGAAGGAGATACGTCTGCGTGGCGGCACACGCTCCGACGGCGCACGCACGCCACGCTCCACCAAGCCCGCCGAGGAGCTGCTGCCGCAACATAACAACAACAACAACCACAAGAGTCAGGCATCCAATAGCCTGGCGGGTTCACTATACGGAGAGCAGCATGTGGATAGACTGTATCTGCGCGCCGCCTCGCAGCCAAAGCTCGTGGAGAAGGCCTATGCGCAGCTACGTTCCACCAAGCAGCTGGGCTCTGGCTCGGCCTCGGTGCGCAGTGCCTCCAATGATGAGTATGTGACGCTGCAGCAGAGGACAACAATGACGACAACAAAGCAACTGGCGGCACAGAAGCATCTGCATCAGTCGCAGTCGCAGCGACGCCTGTCCCAAGTCTCCTACATAACCAATGGCCACAATGGTCAGCATCTGCATCCAAAGAGCATTCCACAGCAGCAGCAACAACCACAACAACCCCCTCCGGCAGCAGCTGTTGCAGCGGGCGCAGTGCTCAGCGTACTGCGACGTCAACAGCAGAATGGACTGCGTCAAACTCTAGTCGCCATCAATGCGGATTACATCACTGAGAGCATTGTCGTCCACAAGGGAGAGATTGTGACGCTCTGTGAGTGCCGCGAGTCCAAGGATCAGCGACAATGGTTCTATATTAAGACGCGGGATGGACGCGAGGGTTTCATACCAGCCGAGGTGGCCGGACATGGTTATCTGTAGACTGGAACACATCCCTAACAAACACCCAAACAAAAGTCATGCTAACAACTAAAATGGAGCAACTTGCTCCAACTCGGTATAAACAAACAATATTTAGCAATAATATATCCATATGTAATTTTATTCGCTCTTATTTAGTTTATACATGTGTACGCTTCTAGAAATCTACATAGATGTAATCTGTGCTATGGATGTGTATATTATTTAGCATTTATGATATGATCCTGATCCCACATAAATAAATAAATCAACAAGAAAAATTATTAAAACATGGAAACATAAAAACTATTTATACAATTACTGTACTTGAATGCTTCTACTAAATAAAATCAAAACGTATTACAATATTGATTTTTATTTAACCCATTTTTAAAAAGCTCGCCTCAAAACAGCTGATTTTGATTAGCTTGAAAATTTGAGCGCTAGAAATAAAGTCAGTTTCGCAGCACTTGCAATTCAATTTGATTGCCAGCACTCGATTTTTGCTGACTCGGTGTCTCCGGACTTAACAGCGATACCAGGCGAACAGAAATGCATAGCAGTGCAAAAGTGCTTAACAGCGCCGCCATAACAGTTTGGCAAAACTGCTGCATACTTCTAAAATTGCGCATTTATTTGTGTAGCATACTTTCAGGGGGCAGTCGAAAATTGTAAAAAAAAAAGAAACCTTTTCTGATTTCTGTTCGCCTGGTATCCCAGCACATTCTGGGTACGCGAAATCAGCGAAAATCGAGCTGAATTTAGTTTTTTCGGACTTTAACCGTTTTTGGCTGTTATGTTTTGAAAATAAAAACACAATTGAAATTATGGGGCGATAATGCAATCTTTATTATAATTTGCCTTTCAAAGACAAAATTCTTAGTATTGGGCAATAACAAACATTGAAACAAAGTAAACAATTTCATTCCAATATTTGAGCTACTTTTTATAAATTTACTCTAAATTTCGATACATTTTTGAATGTTACAAATATTTTGGCCAATTCATTTCTTTTTTATAGTCCTTTTAAAATAACAACTTTCTCACAATTTGACTTTTCTAAACTTGGCAAATATTATCGTTTTAAGTTCTTTTTTGTTTTTGTCATACAAATATATTGCTTATTAAAAATATAAATACCATATGCTTATCTGATATGAATACATAAATATAAGTATGTGTTTTTGTTTTGTATATGTGTATTGCATTATTTCAAATTATTGCGATTTTCGAACTCTTCACAATTTTAAATTTTCGCAATTGACAGCTCAATTTGTTCTCAAAAGGAAGGGTGTTTACATAGGTACTTATATTAATATTTATCTTATGTATGCCATGATTTTTAGGTATACGATGTATATGTTTTAGTTAATGTATATAATGTATATGATAGTTTTATAGATGAGCACAATCGTGAGTAAAAAGTAGAAATTAAAAAAACATTTACAAAAGTTGGGTACCTTTCTGTTGGGTTGTAAAGGGCCCTGAAGTTTAAAAAATTTACAAATTTGTTTTTGAGCAAAAAAATGCGTTGTACACATGAGAGAGAAATGCTGAGAATTACAATTACAATTACAATTACACAAAAACACAAAGAAAGACGACAAAAAATGCTACACAAATTACACATATATGCTACAAAACTAAAACTCTAAATAATAAATTACGCTAATAACGTTTTAAAATATGAATCATAATATATATCAGCTTGACTCTTGGGGATTGTTGTCCCTTTAGGCTTATTTACGCAACTCTGGACTGGAGCTGGGCGATGCCGTTGATGCATTATCCAAATTGGTATTATCAAAACTTTCATGCTGCGGCTCTGGTTCCGTTGGTGGAGCAGGCTTCTCCGCCGCCGTCTCCTTCTCCAGCAGCACCGTCATATTTTTCTTGACATTGCTGGGTTTCTCCTCGTCCTGGTTGATATTCAACATGGTATCGTTCATGCGATGATAATGCGGCTTCTGCGATGTGCTGGGCCTTGAGTAATCCAGATGATCATATTCATCTAGATGGGAGCAAAGAGTAAGAGTTTAAGTTTTTATCAGTTTGAGTCACAACAAGCATAGACAAGATAGGGGCAAGGCACAGTGAGGACTAGCTACAACGGACTATTATGGCTTACCCTCCGGAAACAATATCTTGCTATAAATTTTCACTGATTTATGATGTGTGCATTTATGGAAATAGCGTTAACAAACGTTAGTTAGGCATAATCTTCTGAATGATGGTAGCACTTACCGGGATCCTTGTAACCCTCCTTTTGCTTGATCTCATCGTAGACATGCTCCTCCTTGAGCTTCTCATCAATGGCATTATAAACATTCGGATTGGTCAGATCAGCATTCAAGTTCTTGTTTAGCAAATCATGATTATAGTTGATGGTGTAGCTGCCCACTGCAAAGATTGAAGAGGAATTGAATACTGAGTAGGGAGTAGTCATGATATAAAGCTACCTCTGCTGCTGGCATTCGAGTCATCGCCATAGTCCGTGCACACTGAGCCATTCTGATTGAAATTGTTCATCTTGGGACGCAGCTGATGGGGCAGCAGACGCGTCTCCGCCTGCATGCCATAGACGGGATTATCAAAGTTATGATTAGCTGGGGGCCAACCATTGCCATTCGTATCATGTGTGTAGTGGACGTGGGCAATCTCCGTTTTTAGATTGGACACGCGACGGCGATAGTAGAAGAATATGGCGCAGATGATTGTGGCAAGGATGATCAATAGAGCCATGCTCAAAGCGACGCCCGCATTGCTTGCTGTGGGTGAAAAGAAAGCAGGCTTTAGCTTGGTCAGTTAAAAAGATTAGATAATGCCACTTACATTCATGCACGGCAACGCGCTGCAGGGCAATCTCCTGGTCACAATTGTCGCCCGTATAGCCGCTGCGACAGACACAGCCATTTGCTGCATGGCACTGGAAGTTGGAGGAGGGGCAGGCGCAGGTGGACATGCAAAAGCTGCCATAGAAGCCCTCGGGACAAATGGCATTACAATGATCACCCGTCCAGCCGGGCTGACAGATGCAGTGTCCGTCGTTCTTGCGACAGCTGAGCGCATTCTGACAGCGACATCGTTGCGTGCAGCCCTGGCCATAGGTGTCTTTGGGACAGGATTGATTGCAATTGGCACCCGTCCAGCCGGGCAGGCAGACACACTGTCCATTCACATGGTTACACTCGCCGCCATTAACACAGCTGCAGTCGAGCTTGCAGCTCGGTCCGTACAAGCCAGGCGGACAGGCATGCTCACAGGTGAGTCCTAGATAGCCAGGACGGCAGACGACCTCGCCGGTAATGTGATCACAGGTGGATTTACCTGTAAGAAGCAGTTGGTATTAGTAAAAGTCGCATTAGTCTTGGTATTACGAACACTTACCATGCAGACTGTCCGCACAGCGTTCCTTGCATTCCATGCCATAGAAGCCATCGGGACAGGGTTCGGCACAATCCTCGCCGGTCCAGCCGGGTGCACAGATGCAGCTGCCAGTTTCCGCCTCGCAGGATGAGTTATTCAGGCATCTGCAAACTTTATCACAATTTTCACCATAGTAACCGCCCGGACAGTTCGTTTCGCAGTTAACGCCTTGGGTTTTTTTTTTATAGAGCACAACAAAAGGGAGCACAAAAATAAAGCAGACGAGTGCAAAACAAAAAAACACAAATTAGAATTAAAAATACCAAAAGAAAGTGTAATGAATGAGCGTAGGATAAATGATAGGATTAAGGATACGAGTGAAAGAATAGCATATAGATCGATGTAAAAATGCGTGCATTTCAAAAAAAGTTTTAATCTATCATACTTGATTCTTTAACTTATTTCTGATTACGATGTGGAAATTGCTTCAAATGTCAATTAATCCTTAAAAGCAAGTGAATTTAATCCGCAAAATCTTAACAAAAGTGAAATTAATTATATTCGATCTTTATATCGGAGAAAAATAAACATTAATTGGTGGGATTGTTAAATTCGATTTTAATCGATTGATCAAAATTATCTTTCATCGATTATAATCGATTGACTGCTATTTGTTAAATCCATAGTATCAAGCATGAAAATTATATTTTCAACCAAAATTGTTTTTAATCGATTGATCGATATTTTTTAAAATAACTAGTATCAATTATTATTGATCAAAATGACATTTTAAGTTTGTAGAGATTATAATCGATATTATTAACATTCTTAGTAACAACTATTATGTGTAATAGATTGATTATATTATAATTGTTTGATCAATCTAATATTTTAAAATTTATAGCATCAAAAATAACTAAAAAATTGAATCAATTGTTTAAAGTTTTTCAAAATCCCTAATATCAAGTATTCTACATCAAAATTAAAGTTTGAACGAATTCAGATTGGAAATGCAGGTGCGAGTGTGTGTGTTTGAGTGTCTGTTCTGTGTGTGAGAGTGTGTGGAGTAGTGTCAGTGTGAGAATGAGAGGAGAGGAGCATAATGAGCGATGAGCGATGCGCGATGAAGTCTTGCTGTTTCTTCCTTGTAGATACCTCTGTAGCCCTGTTTGCAGCTGCAGCGTCCTGTGGCCGCATCGCAGGATATCTTGTTGTAGATGTCGCATTGGCATTTGTGAGCGCAGTCGAGTCCAAAGGTGCCCGGTTCGCATTTCTGATCGCAGTGTGGACCGATCCAGCCGGGTGGGCAGGTGCAGTTGCCATTGATGGGATTGCAGGAGGCATTATTCTGGCACTGGCAGCTCTGGCGGCAGCCAACGCCAAAGTTATTGAGATCACAGGGCCTGTCGCATTTGTTGTTGCGCCAGCCAGGCGCACAGAGGCATTGTCCTGTTTCCGGCGCACACTTGGCGCCATTTTCACAATCGCATTTAAAGGCACAATCCTGGCCAAAGGTGCCCAGAGGACAGCTCTCCAAGCACTGCTCGCCCCTCCAGCCAGGCGCACAGATACAGCTGCCATTGATGGGTGAACATTTGGCGCCATTGCGGCAATCGCAGTTCTGCTCACAGTTCAGTCCATATTTGAGAAAGGTGCAAGGACGCGTGCACTGTGGACTGCTCCAGCCAATGCTGCACAGGCAGCGACCCGTCTCCGGCTGACACAAATCAGTATGCGTCATATCACATTCACAGCTCTTGGCACAGTCCATGCCGTATTTATCCGGCGGACAAATGCGCTGCTCACAGCGCTCGCCTTGCCAGCCAGGCGCACATAAACATTTACCCGTTGGACTACAGGCGGCATCATTCTCGCAATGGCATCGCTCCGTGCAGTTGACTCCATAGCTGTTCAAAGGACACTCATCCGCACAGGCTTCACCCATAAAGCCAGGCGGACACTCGCAGCGTCCAGTGATATGATGACATGGTCCTGCATTTAAGCACTCGCAGTTGAGCTCACAGTTGAGTCCATGACTGCCCACAGGACACTTGTTGGCACAGACATCGCCCGTCCAGCCAGCTGTGCATTCGCAGGCTCCATTCTGAGGATCACACTTGCCATCGTTTTGGCAGCGACAGTCCTCCTCACAGTGCACACCATGCTTGCCATCCTGACAGCGCACATCGCATCTAATTTTGGGATTTGTGGATTAGTTCGGCTTGCGTTTCATCGATCTTCCACTTACAAAGGATCCGTATAGCCAGGCGCACAGGTACATCTGCCCGAGACATGATCACAGCTGCCGCCATTCTCACAGCGACACAACTCGGCACATTTCTCACCATAAAACTCGGCTGGACACTTCTCCCCACATCTTTTGCCCGTATATCCTTTGGCGCACTCGCATTCGCCGGTGAAGGCTTCACAGGTGGCATTATTGAGGCAATCGCACTTCAGTTTGCAGTCGATGCCATAAAGACCCGGCGAGCAATCTAATCAGAGAGTATCGATCATTATCTATAACTTTAGCTTAATCTTTATCTTTAATCTCGGGAACGTTTAGACGAGGTGCTCTTTTACATTTGGTTAATCGCAGCTACAAGTTTGCAAATTGTAAGCCTAATCCTTTGAGGCTGCAAGCTGCCACTTTAAGCCTGGTTAGATCTTATACATGTTTAAGCCATGGCCGAGTGTTAATGTGTATGTGTGTGTGTGTGTGTGTGATAGGTGAATGTATGTGTGTGTGCGTTGAAACATTGCAACTCAAAAAATAAGCAACAAAAAGCTTAGACAAACATAGAATACAGATTACAATACAAACAAAATAGTGCTAACCGAAAAGCTTCGACAAACCGAAGTCTTAAAACCCTTACAGAGTTCAAAATTAAGTTAGCGGGGTTATAGTTATATATATATAAGGTAGAGATTTTATAAAAGAGATTTAGGAATAGCGAAGGAATACGTAAGGGTATTTAAGCACAGGACCCACTCCCTTTGAAGAAAATTAGGTTTTCTCTGCAAAGATTTTCCCTTTATCTCTTCACTTCAGCTTTCCATTCAATTATTTTATTAATAATCTTGACTATCATGACTGTGTAGAGATCTTTTGTATCCTCTTCTTCCTTATGTCTTGTTCTACCCCACAAGCAAGTTGATGTTAATCTATCCGAACTTGATTCTACAATTCGCAAAATCTTGTCAAAAGCGAAAGTTGAAACATTAAAAGAAATTTACTTCACCGAAAGTTAGGAGGATGTTTTCCATTCTATTTTACCCCTGCTTCCTTTTACTTATAAGCCCATTTCCTTTATAACAACTATCTTTAAGAATGCTAGGAAGATCTGATCTTATATCTGCCCAATTTCGTGTAACTTTTGTTAAAATATGTTAATTTTCTTAAATATTATATAGCTATATATTATTTTAAAGCTTTACAAGTCTATACCACACTTCTACAACACGCAGAACAAAATAACAAGACAATACTCAAACATATTTAAAAATTAACTTTAAACTCCGCCAGGATATTACAGGATTAGTTGAAAGGCACATTAGATAAGAGTTAAGATACATATAAGACTTGGAACTAGGCGCAATTGCAGCTGCACAGAGGCTTAGCTAAGATTGAGACAAGTTCCAAGCACCCAAGGCGTTTGATAAAGCAGCTAGATTTCAACACATATAAAGGACACGTAAAGGTACAAAGACACAAAGAGAAAGAGACATAAAAAGAGTTCAAAGTTGAAACGCACTTATGTTGCAGGCGGGTCCTCCATAGCCCTCAATGCACTTGCACTTTTCGGGAGCAATGCAACTGCCATGATCGCAAGGTGTGCTGCAATGTGGCAGGCATTCCATGCCGCTGCGAACATAGCCATCTAAAAATTGAAAAGTTGGAAAGAATTAGCACTATTATAACAAACATATATGCATATATAACTAACCACAACAGTCGCGCACAATGCGCGTTTTGGTTAAGGTTTGTGTCTTGTTGACAATGCGATGCTTGATGCGATAGGTGGGGCAGGAAGGTGGTATGCTGAGGCACCAGGTGGAGCCACGCTCCTGGAATGTCTGTAACTCCGTGGTGACAACTTCAACGGCATAGCTGTGATTGGATTAAATGGAAACTAAAGTTTACTTTTTGCGCTCTTTAGTTAATTGACATGGCACTTACTTTTCACGCTTCTTGCACACATTGGGTCCTTCGGGACCCTCATTGGTCACCTCGCTAATCTCCGCCTGCGTCAGCAGCAGCAGCGACGCCAGCAGCAACAGCGCAAATGCCCAGCTCAGTCGGCACATCCTTACACTCTGGCAGTGTCCGTATTTTGAAGGATATTCCCAGGCTCAATATCGGTAGCTGTTAATGCCGTTAATCAACACATTTCAAATGAAACCAAAGCGCAGTTACGCTGCACAGTTAGCTCTGTGGATGTGGACTGAATGTGGATTGTATGTGGATTGTATGCGGCTTTTATATGCTTGAAGGATGACTCAATCAATGTTTCGCTTAATCAACAGCAACAGTCAGTGGACAATAGCGTATGAGCAACTGGAATTAAAAGAGATAAACGCATTAATATGTCATTTATGTAGTATAATATATAAAAAACTGTTTACTAAATAAAGAAAGGATTGCAACTATTGCAATACTTCAACCTCGCAATTTGAAGACAATATTTGAAGAGCTAATCTCAAAATAGACAGGTTTTATGCTATGATTAAGGATTTGATCTATTATACAGTCGAACTTCCCTAACAAAGGAAACTTCATGGGCATCAGAAAAAGAAAGCAATTTGCTGCAGAGGCGTTTGACTCTATATTAGCTTGGATTATTCAATATCTTGGATTGGAAAATTTAGAAGAATGACAGAGCTGTAAAAGAATGATTCTTTTACCAAAGAATTAAAGAATTGACTTGAAATTTGATTCAATTCTTTGAGAATTAAGGTTAGAAGAATCATTCTTTACAGCTCTGTTAAAGAATTGAATTCAAATAGAATCAATTCTTTGAGAATAAGGTATTTCGGGAATCACTATACATATATCTATATTATGATAAAGAACTGAATTGAAAAGATATTAATTCTTTGAGAATTGGGTATTTCAAGAATCATTCTTTTGCTTTTCAATTCCTTTTCCTTGTCTAACTGCGAATTAATTCAATTTTGCCTGAATGATCATTCGCGAACGTACACTGTAATTTCTTAAATTTTATGCTTTAAAGCTGACTAAAATGAATAAATAGCAAAAAAAATGTTATCAAAGTAAGCTTTGAACTTGTGTTTTCCACACCCAACGAGAAGCAGTTGGAGGCGTTAGTATATTTTCTCAATACGTAGTCAAATTTCAACACAGACGGGCTTCCTAACTAGTGAACAAAAACTAAAAAGTCCAGAATTTATTAGAGAAAACACATTAACGGTAGAATTATATTTGAAATTCGAGTTTAAAAATAAAACAGTTAATAATACAAATAATATAAGCAGATAATGCAGAAACAACGTTCACCCTACACTGGAGGTAGCTTCAATTTGCAGCAGTTGAAGGCGTCTAATTTTGGCAAAGGACCTTCGCCCGACTCGGGGCTGAATGGCATGCCCTTATTGATGCAGCTGGTGCAGCAGGCTCAGCATGTGCCACACGTGCCACAACAACAACATCACCAGCAGCAGCTGCCGCCGTTGCGTTCTTTTAACAAGACGCCAATGAACAGGTGAGTTGGCAGATGGAGCAAAGTTTGGGGTAGACTTAAACAAATGTCTCTGGTGTTCATCAAATCCCTTAGCTTTCCGCAGTCGCAGTTGCCGCCGCAGTCGCAGTCGATGTACGCTGCTGGCGTTGAGCGCGGACAGCGCAGCGGCACACCACGCACCTATATGAACTACGAATGCCATGGAGGCGGCTTAAACGACTTGGGCAGTGGCGCATACAATGGCTGTCCATCGGATGACTATTCGGCAGGACTGCATATGGGTTCATTGGAGCGCCAGGATCAGCTGGATGACCTGGGCTCACATCACAGCGATACGGACTCCGAAACGGAGTATACGGAACAGATGAAAAGCTTTGATGCGCCACCTTTGTCGCGTGGTCGTCAAGTCCTTGACTATCTCAAGTCTGGCATGCCGCTGCAGCGTCAGCAGCGCATGGAATCGATGGTGCAACGTTGCAGCAACAGCGGCATAGTCAACACTGGTATCATGCTGCTGCAGCTATTCTTCATTGTGTTGGGCAGTGTGTTATGGCAAGCCATGCGACTGCGTCCCATTTTGACTGCGATCAAGCTGCGTCTGTGGCGCTGCAAGTTCCAGCTGAAGAGCATCTTACGTCAATTGCTGTGGCGTATGGCGAATGCCAAAGGAAACGATGCTTTGCTGTTCCTTGGCTTCATGTTTGTAACACCTTGGGTGTTTCTGATCAGCCTGGTTGGATTTTTCATTTCGTTTGTATTTCATATTAAGGACGGAGTGGACAACACTTTGAGCCAACTGCGTTTTCAAGTGCTCAACTAAATGTTAATGCAACACACGACAGAGGAGAGATAGAGAGAGGAAGCGAGGGAGTGGAAGCGAGGGAGTGGGGGTGGGAGTGGGAGGCAGACACAGATACAGAGAGAGAAATAGAATTTTAATGTTTAAATTCAAAAACAAATGTACTACGTAACACGCTTACAGGGCATACACAAACCCATCATACTCATCACACACACACATTATAAAGACTATTTATGCTGCGGCCAAAATGCTATAAAATAAAAAAAAAAATTAAAAATACAAGACCAGGCAAATACTCTGCACTTTTAATTTCAAAAGATTAGGCTTTCAAATCAACTTTAAATCAGAAAACTATAACGAAATATCGTTATAACGACTAAGCGTCAAAATGTTAGAAATGAATTGAATACATTTCATAATTTCCAAAATGAATAGTAGGGTATACATTTTTCAAAAGTTAGCATTTTGTTCATAGACAAGACGATATCGTTATGCAGGTGATATATCAAAAGCAATTTGTATCGAATCAAGGTGTTATTTGTCACTAACATATCGATAGCTTCCATATATCGATATATTTTTGACTTTTAGGGAAAGTCCAGATTAAGCATTTTGGTTTCGTTTCGTTTTTCAACACTAAAAACATATTTACACAGTCTAATCACACTTCGGAAAGACTTCATTTCGTTTTTCAACACTAAAAACTCATTTACGCTGTCTGGTCACACTAGGCTACAACTTCTCGTTTTCCAGCACTAAAATTGTATTTACACATCCTCGTACAAATTTGTAATCAAAATGCAGCTGCAATTAAATAATGCAAATATATATATATTGTATATATATACTATATATAGTCTGATCTGTATTTTTATTTTATGATAAATATGCAGAAGCAACAAAAGCATTTCCGTTGCTTATCATCATCATCATCATCATAATCAAAAAGAACGCAATGTGATTTGGAACCATTACTCTCCACCCTTCCCCCTCTTCACTTGCCCTGTTCCACGTCTCTGCCCACTTAGTTGCGTTCATTTCACTTTCAATTGCGTTGCACTTTAGAACCCCCAAGCATTTTACATTTTTTCAAAATATTTATATACATACTATACTTATATTATATCATATTGTGTGTGTGTGTGTGTGTGTGTGTGTGTGTGTGTTCTCAAAATGCGTCATTTATTCTATTCAAAATTTGCCATATGCTAATTTGATTTACGCTAAAGTTTATTATAATGCCGAGTTCAGTTAAATGAAACTATAGCTTTATTTGATAAGGGAGTCCACAGTCAAAGACTTGCTTTATTCAAAGTAAAGGAAACAATAAGAACTTCTTGAGTTGCTTCAAGAATTTCAAGGCTGAAGCAGCTCGGTTAAATGGAGAGATAAGCTTAGAGGGAAACTTGACTTTATATTCATATGTTACATAAAAGTTAGAAATTTGAGCTGCAAAATTGTTCAAAAAAGCAGCACAATAAATATGTATGTCAAGACTACGTGTGAATTGGCATAAATGTATAAATTCGATCAGGATACAATTACAATTATAATTACAATTTCAATTCAATGTGGAAACGTACAAAACAATATGAACTTTGGATACTATGTGTCGTTATTATAAAAAAAACCAAGATGGGACAGTTATCTTCGATATGCCGAAGATATATACCCTTGCAGAAAAGTTTTTCATAAGAAAATTTAATTTTCAGCAGCTTGTTTCTATGGCAGCTATAAAAATAGTCGTCCGGTCTACAAAAATAATGCCGTGAACATTGAGTGAACATTCTAAAACATGGAATAGGTGAGTTTGGTATATATAAATTAAGAACAAATAAAGTTTTTCATACAAAAACTTATTTTTCAACCGATTGTTCATATGGCAGCTATAAGATATAGTCGTCCGATTATGATAAAATTTTGTCAGCATATATAAAGTGTCTTAAAACTTGGGTAAAGTGAGTTTAGTTTAGTTATCTTGAAAAACAAAAAAGTTTTTCATACAAAAAGTTGTTTTTCAACCGATCGTTTCTATGGCAGCTATATGTTATGGTGATCCGATCCGTCCGATTCTGACATATGCACTGCCAACAGCATAGAGAAGCAGCTATACCAAGTTTCATTAAGATATAGCCAAAGAGAGCTGAGTTCGCATAGCACAGACAGTCACATATGACTTAAACCGGGAATATATACACTTTATAGTTCAAGCTTTGTATCAAAGAGATTCACAATTCATGACAAAATACCCACTGTAAGAGTTTAAAAATCAAAATATTGTCATGCGAATCGAGAGATTTTTAATGTTATATATTTGAGCTATATAATTTGTAGAGCACTTTTTTAGTACGTAGCACAAGTTTGAGTATATTATTATGAATGCCATTTTGGAGCAGACATACAACGAAATGATGAAGTGAACAACTGTCGCAGGTGTGTCATTCAGTCAATCAGACATTCTTTGTTTGCCGCTTGGTAAATACCCAGTAATTATTGTGACTACGTCTACGTGACTGTTGTGGAACCCTCTTCATATACTATATCATCTATAATACTAAAATAATTGCAGATATACAGCGTTAAATCTGTAATACTTAATCGCATGACAATTGTTTGCTTTTTTTTAATGTAGTTCAAAATCGCGTGTCAAACTGTAAAATAGAAAAACAAGAGAGGTAATCTTAAATCTAAAATCAAGGCACGCGCTTGAAAACCTCATAACATATTGATGGAAAAGCGCTGCAATTAAAGAAAATTGTTAGGAAATTCCGCAGCCTTGACTTTGACTTTGAAGGCAATTAGAAACTAACTTCAAATAATAACAAAATTGACCTTTCAGATAAGCCAAAAACAAACTATTTTCGAGAAATGAGACACAAAAGAAAATAAAACTAAAAAAGAACAAGCAGATAAATATTCTTTTACATATTACAAGAGACATGGACAAACCCAAGATAAAACATATGTGTGCTCTCTTAAAAGATCTTTAAATAGACTCCACTTTCCCTCACTCTCTCTCACACACGCTCCCTCTCTTTTGCTCCCTCTATCTAGCAGATAAGGCAAAACCCTTGGATTATGTACGATAATAAAGCTGATAACAACTTAAATGACTAATTTATGTCTTTCAAAATGTGAAACATAATATACTTATAGATAATATTATACTGTTTGAACAGTTTTACAAATGTAGCTGCCTAATCCGGTCAAGAATAGTTGTTGTTGTTATTGTTGTTGTTGTTAAGTGCGATCAACGTTCAACTCTCAACTGACTTCAATTGGCCACAGTCACAAAATGATATATTAGAAAATTAAACAAAGTAAAAGATTTATAAAAAGATGATTCGGCTAGATAAACATGATGATGAACTACAGAAAACTATAAATATATTATCTACTATAAGAGAAAAAAAGACATACACATTAGTAAAGATTCAAGATTGTAAAAACAACTAAGAATATCCATATCGTATTATTTAAGATGTAGATCTTATGACTTTTGGTAAAGATACGTACTGGCCTGTTCCGAATTCGTAATCCGATCGAAATTTGCGAAACCGGAATTGCTTGCTGCTCTTAAGCACACAAAACGTCAAACGTTTACGTTTTTAAAAGTTTTACTTTTTTGACTGCGGAACGAAAAGTAATGGATTAGATGAGGAATGCTTAAACTTACTTTTCTTATATTCTTCATCATATTTGAAAAAGAATTAGTTATTTTATTCAATAAATTGAACTCAAATAACATTTATAATATTAAATTTAAAAACTGTCTGTAAAACAGAAGCGAAAACGTAGCTGTTCTCGATTCAGCAATGCCTACTACATGAACGTTCTGAACGATAATCCGAGACTACGTTCACTAGTTCATTTCGGAGATAAGTTCAATCGAACTAGTAAGTCTGGTTGATTCGATACAACTTTAGTTCACATTCTATGTTCACATTCTATGTTCACATCCTATGTTCACATTCTATGTTCACATTCTATGTTCACATCCTATGTTCACATTCTGTGTTCACATTCTATGTTTACATTCTATGTTTACATTCTATGTTCACATTCTATGTGCACATCCTATGTTCAAATCCATTCCTTCTTTCTATGTTTTAACGTCAAGTTTAACAATCGAAAGCACCGTTTTTTTTGGAGTGTAGCGCATAGTGTGCAAAATAAATTAGCGACTTTATTTGTGATTGTTTATTTAGTATACATTTGCTGTTTTCCACTATATTTTACTATAATATAAAAGTATGTAAGTAGCATATATAGTATATTAAGCACATATATATGTGTATGATTTACATGTGTTAATTTTATGAGCCAAATGAAAATTGACAAGCAGCAGATCAGCATGAGTCACCTTTCACAGCGACTATGAGAGAGAAAGAAAACTAGCCGGCACCTAAACTAAACTAACTGTATTTGTATTTGTATCTTTCGATGTATCTGTATTTATATAGTTTAGATGTTTGTGCTTGTGATTTATTCAATGGAATCATCGACTAGCTGCATATATGTATACTATATATAGAGGCTGCCGTTTTAGTCATTCATTCAACAATTGAAACATCTGGTTTTACTTTTCTTTTTGTTGTGTTCAATTCATTCATTAATTATTTATTTATCGATAATTATTACAAATATATATATGTATATGCTTTGTTCGATTAGAGTTTGTGGTTTGTCATTTAATAAACACGTTTCAAACACAATCAGGAAGAGTTTTAACCAATCCCCATTCGCTTCTACCCCCTTTCACTTCTCCCCGTCTTTATGCAGAGTTTTCATTGTATGTTTTCCCCTTTTTCGTTATTCGCAATCTTTTTCTTATCAATTTGCAATGCAAACATAAACAATTATTAATCGCAGCGGTTCAACGTAATTTGTTGGGTCGCTTGCTGTTGAAGACCTATAGCTATACATATATACTATAAAGTTGATAAGTGCGATTCAATTTCTCCATCTGTTGGCGCTCCTCAAAAGTCATCATATGTATAAGCTGAAAAAACTTCAATTAAGTTATTAAGTTCTAAGTTCTAAAGTTTAAATTATATTTCGTACTGACTAATGTCTAAAGTTCCAAGTTTTAAGATGATAATAAAAAAATAATTTATATTATAACTAAATAAAAATAATAAAGCCTTTCTGAATGACTAATTTCCATCAAATAAATCTGTATAAACACATTTTAAAGCATTTGTCGAGCGGAAAATACAAAAAAAAAACGAAACATTTATTGAAATCAATCTTCAACTGTTTTGTATAATTTACTTATAAACAAACGTATTGTAAACAATTTTTAAGAATTTCAATTGTGATTAATTAATGAGTATCTTTTTAAAGAAAACAAAACCTGATAAATTGAGTAGTATATATATCGGAATTAAACTGTTTAAGCTACTCTCTGATATATATAGAAGTATATATTTAGTTTTTGGAGTATCTATAAACGCAATTCATACGAAAAACAAAGAAAATGTTCTTTTGAGTGAATAATGTTTAATGAATGTTGGATGTAAACAAGTTTTCGAGCGCATAATGCACTCGAATGTGCTTTATAATGAGGCTAAATTGATATCTTACAGAAGTTACATATATCTATTATATATGCTTTGTTGCTATATAAAATGGCTGCTATCTTGCGTGGGCGAAGCTGACTGAGTGTGGATAATACACAACTCGCATAAGAAAATATAAGTATCTATATATATACACAAACTACATAAATGATATCAAATACCATAAAATGGCGCAGTTGTTAAACACAACACAAAGGCAATATACAAAAGAAGAAAGAAGCAACAAAAGTCGCACTTTAAAAACAAATCAAAGTCTGGTTTTAATTTCAAATTCAAAACAATTTCAAATGGAATACAGAAATGTGTTCAAAAATAAACAATAATTCAAGACTGCACATATAATATTAATAATAATAATAAACAATTGATTGAAAGACAAATGTTGCACGCAACAACTGCAACAACAAATAACAATGCTTTTGCGAATTTGCAAAAATAAAACAAACTTGTGAAAAGTCAGCAATTTGCTCAAAATAATCTACTATATTATAGAAAATCGTTTTCTTTGCTATAAACAATAATGAAATTAATGCATTTTTTACGCAAAACTTATGTTATGCTGGTCTGATTGGGTTTTGTTTTCGTCTGATTAGGTTTATATAGATCTGCGTGGGTTTTTTCTTCTTCTAGATAAATGTGGAATCAAAAGAGAAGTTTAATTGCAACTAAATTGTTATCTTCAGCAAACTTTGACAATCGAAATAGATCCTTTCTTTACTTCATTTTCTTTTATTATAAAAGAAACCAACTAAGATGCCCAAAAAGTGAACATTTGGAAACATAATTCTTCTAAAGCGTGCAATTACAAATACTCCTATAATCGTATAAACGTATTATCGTATAATCGTCTACTTGTAGTCCAAAGTTTGGAAAAACAAGCACAATTTTTGCACAAGTCAGCCAATAAAACGATACACAAAAAGTGAAATGTGATACGCAGCTGGAAGACTTTGGCCAAGTCATCAGATACTTTTCGTAACTTCAAATTTAAGTTTCAACAAAAATGCTGCAGCTTTTTTTCAGTGAATGCAATCGCTTTTAAAGCTAAAAGAATCAAAAAGCATAAAAGCATAAAAGAGAAATAATTATTGCCATCATTTCATAATGAGAAAAATGCAGCTTGACAGGTTTTCCCCTGCCTCCTTTTCAGCTTTGCTTCTGTGGAAGTCTTGTCTAGAAGCTATAGAAAGGTTCTTTGTTTTAACTCTCTTGTGCCCCTCTGAGTACATTATCAATAAAGCTGAGTAATCACTTTTTTTCATTATCTCAGTTATATATATACAAAAACAAGCTTGAGAAATGTTAACATACTTATAAGAAAAACGTTTGTCATTAAGAAACTTGACGCAGTTCACGTAACTTGTACGCATAAACTAGGTGTGTTTAGGTATAGTTGTCTTTATATATAACATATATATATATTTTTATCTGTTTTGAAGTCATTATTTTGTGCCTTGTTCAAAACACGAATCAATTCAGTGTTTTTTGCAGTGCATTGCACTTGTTGTTTTTGCTGTTTAAAGCTGATCATGATCATGATCATGATCATTGTCAATGTCAATTGTGCATATTATAATTATGAGCAATGTGGCAAGCAAAGCGTCAAATCATTTTGCATATTTGTAGGCTTTGCGTTTTCTAAAACACAATTCTCACCTTCAAAATGATGTGTGAAAAAAACTTATGTAAACTTCAAATACACTGGCAGAAATTGACATGCTAAATGAAAGTAAAAATATTAAATTTAGTAGAGCTTTACAAGCTTCTTTCACTGAATTCACTTTCATTTCCTCAGGAATTGAAGATAGAATTCAATTCACTAAATCAACAGCAAAAAGGAAACTTAGTGTTTTTAAGTGAATTTGAATTCCGGAAAATGTGGTCGAAAGTGGAAACCGGGCAAGGTCTGCATTTGTATACAAACATGCAGCTAATCATGTTGTTCTAGAATCTAGATTTTTAGAAACAACAAAAGTAGTAGCAGCAATAGATACATTAGCTGTATCTGGAAAATCCAAAACTTAAAAACATTTGTGAGAATGCAGTATTTGTGAATGTATAAAAATATTTAAACAGTTGCGAACCAAATTGGCTTTAAATGGGCATTGTGAGAATGAATCTCACATTGTACTTTCGCGCTATGTATCTATGTATCTGTATCTGTAAGTGTAAACGTATCCGTAGCTTAGCAAAAGGCAGCTGTTAATAAGCCTAAACTAAGCCACCCCCTGTCGATGCGCCCGGTGTCTACGCTAAACACATGTGTTTACACACATATGTACATACATATACATATGTATCTAGATATATATGTATCTTTCTACATATGTTTGTACTTAGCTGCATATTTCTTTGCTAGCTTGATTAAAACGAGACGCGTGACGACAAACACAAACAAAATGCATAAGACCAGTGGCGTGCGCAAAAATTATTATTATTTTGAAAGGGGATCATGAAAATATTGAAACTTTAAATTGTTTCTTGCGACTTTATTGCAAATACTACTAATTGAGGGGGGTTCAAACACAACAGCATCCCCCTTGACTACGCCACTGCAATCAGCGCTGTGTGAATTATGAGTACTTTTCCGCAAGGCAGCGGCATCGGCAGCGAAAGAGACTTCATCTCTGCCCAGACTTCAATTATGTTGAGAGTATTTCTAGTTAGACACAGCGCCCGCTGCTGCTAATGTTAGAGAGGGTGGGCAGATGCGGGTTAATCAACTGCGTTGGGAAAGAGAGCAAGGGGAACTCATTGTTCTGATTGAAAAAGGAAAAAGGAAGAAAGAAGAGAGAGGAGAAAAGAACTGAAATTTGATTTTTGGCAATCGAATGTTAATTAAGCGCATCTTTCTGTCGCTTTCTACGCTCTTTTATGCGAAATGTGGGCGAACAGCAGAAAGACAATAAAAAGGGAAAAGAAAAGAAACAAAAACCGCAAGCAGAGACCAAAAACAGGTTTAACTGTCTTTTTTAACACGCGCGCTTTCTCGCTCGCACACACTCAAAATAAGAACGCTAATTGACACACACACAAACACAAAAGAGCCATAAACAAACTCACACACACGCACACAGAGAGAGATATTTAACACACTCGAAGACCAAAAAAGCTAACTGGAACTTTCGTAAAACAACAACAACAACAACAACAACACCAAGACACAATTACGAAAACAAAGAGACACTATTTGCGCCGTTTGCTAATTTTTACACAGCTTAAGTTAGAAAATTGCAATATTATTTTTACCTTCTGTTTTGTTTCCAGAATTTCAGTTGGAATTGTTCTCACTCAATTTGCACTCAATTTTACACTCGAATAATCTGCAGCACACATAACATGCTTTAATTCTTCTTTACACTCAAAACTTGTTTGGAATTTTTGGCACCAATTTTGATCAGCAACGCATATTATGCGCTATTCATACACTTTATAAACTCACATTAACGTAGCGTACCGAATTTAATAGCTTATTTACTACACTGCGTTCTGTGTACGCAGTAATTTTTATTTATATTATTTATATATATATACCGTATTAGCCCGTCACGACGCGCACGCACTTCACTCGAACAGCCTTTGAGCGCAACTGTTGTAACAGCGCTAAGTGTTGAGGGCGGGTTAGCTTATCCATTTTGAGCATTAACAGCGAGTTAACAGAAAAATACTAAATGTTTTGTTGCCTATCGATAAATCGATTTTTGCTTTAATCAAATTTAAATTGCTAATAATCATAATCTTATTTTGGTATTTGTGTTTGCTTGGTTTGCAAAAATAAGAATTTAAAGTAAGTCACAATTAACAAGCCCAGACAATTCCATCAAGTGATTTCTAATAGTCGTTGATTATTGACTATGGGACTCTTCAATGCAGCCACGGCTTATATGTTAATCTAAAATATATGGTTTTGGGTTCAATAAATGTGGAAAAATGTATAAACGCTATTAAAAGCAGGCAGGTTGACTGTTATCCAGAATTAATAAAGAAAGCATCATTTAAAGTTTGTTCCCATGCATTTTGTATGGCTGCTAACGTGCTAGTCAGGGGCTGTTAGTTTTAAAATTTTGACAGAGCACTCCTCCATTTAACAGAAAGCTGCTCCGGTTAACATAAAGCTTACAGCGTGCTCCTCGCGTTTACATACTGCTCCACCAAAACTCAACTTAACAGCAATGGGGCTGCCAGACTGTCGCAATATTGCTGAAAGATCATGTTCGATGTATAAATCGATATCGATCAAAAGCTAAATGTTTTACAACTGGCAACGCCAAAATACATTCCTCAGTTGGCTTTACTTGTAGTTCCCAGAAACATCTTCGCGTTGCTCTGTTCAAGTCAAATGCGTAGTTGAAAAATGAAATTCGGCGAAGGCATTCAATACGTTTTAAATCAACTCGCATTTCCAGGCGATACGCGAGCAACATTTAATCACGATGCACAATTGATTGAAAATAAATTTATTAAAGCCATTTCGTGTTACGATCCAACATTTCGCAAGGCCTTCAAAGGCCTCAGTCTCGGCGGCAGCTACTTGGATGGCCTGAAGATCGAATTGCCTGAAGAATTTGATATGCAAATCAAAATCCATTTAACCTGTGAACTACAACCAGTTTGCGCGCCAAATCGACCGGGCTTTATCTTTTTACGTGACCTTTCTGGCAGCGGGGAAGACCCCTGTGTAAAGCGTTTTGATAAGGAAGGCTATTTCGTTAGTCGCTTGGCGGTGCAAGATTGGTTTCGCAACAATATAAACGCAGTCATGCCCCAATTGCAGAATATACGCTGTACTCCCAATCGTGTGTATAGCCTGGAATATGTGGCACATGGCCATGGTGTGGCACACACGCTGCTTGCCACCGAGCAGCATGATCCCCAACGCAAGATCTCCTTTGATTTTGTGCCCGTATTTGAGTTTCTGGATAAACAGTGGCCCACTGGCTTAAAGAAGCCGCCAAACAATGGACGCAACTGGTTGGCCGTGCCACGCAAATATTTCGATAAGCCGGAGCTGCAGGATAACCATTCTTTTGTGCTGTGTGCCCCACATTGGGAGCGTTTGGTGCTGCACAAGAGGGAGAAACTAAAGGATTCGTTGCGTTTGATGAAGGCTTTTCGCAATGCGAATGAAATTCCTGGCTTGGTAAGCTACTTTTTGAAGAGCATCTATTTGAATGAGGTGGCCAAGAAGCGGGTTAACTGGAATCAGGAACCTGGCAAAATACTTATACGCGTAAGTTCAGCTTTAGCGTTGTAAAAAAAAAGGCAATTTATCGATGAGTGCTCTATGTCGATCATCGATATTTTTTCAAAACATTGCACAATAATACAAATGGTTGAATATTTTAAAAGTCCAAAAAACTAATTTTTTTCAATATTGAATTGATCGATATTAATTGATTATATTAAGCGTGCATTTGACTTTCAATAAGACTTTTCTAACATTATCAAAATAATTACAGATGTTGGTCAACTTACTGCACTGCCTGCTAAATAATCATTTGGCCTTCTTTTTGGCCCCAAATCACAATCTTCTGGACAAGCTGAGTACCAACTGCAGATGTGAATATATTCGCATTATTAGCCGTACTTTGAATAAGCTGATTCGACGACGCAATGCGGATTATCTAACCGATGCTGATATATATAAAATGTTCGGCGTTAAAGTTGAGATCTAGAATGGGAATAGAAATGAATTGTTTGCATTTTGTTACATTATTACATTTTATTACTTGGTTGCGTATAAAGTATGTTTTTGTAGTTTTTATGTTTATTATTGCTTTGCACATGTTATAAAGCATTTAAGTTAGAATTTAAGCAAACGTTCGCTGAAATATGGCAGCATTTCCAATACTCTTTCTGTATTTCTGTATCCTCTCTTTCTCACTCTCTCTCACTTTCACTTCTTCACTCTCTCTCTCTTTTCTCACTTAATTGCGTTATGATTAAGAACATACTAACTAGCAAGCAACTTGCAGCAGGTACGTTGAGGCCTTGTTAATAAACCGTTTAAAACTATTAGCTAGTTTTTTGTTTAATTGATACGACATGATTTTGTTTTTTTGTATAATAAACATTTACGAGGGCCGGCTGATAAATTCATTCTTCACAGTACCATCTCTAGCGCTGATTCCCAACCGATTACTTTTGTCGTTGATGTAATCAATCAAATGTAGATCGTTTTCATATTGAGAAAGCATTTGGTATATCGTTTTTGTTGAGTAGTAAATATGAGTTTTACCTTGGTTAGACAGATATCTAATAAATTATCCTTCGTAGTACCATCTCTAGCGCCTATTCCCGATCGGTTATTGCTATCGATCGGAATGTTTAACACGCAGCAGGTTTCCATTTTGATGAAACTTTGGGAACATCGTTGATATTTAATGGTAAAGATAGCTTTTGCCTTGTTTGGACTAAAAAGTAATCTTTCGTAGTACCATCTCTAGCGCTGATTCCCAACCGATTACTGTTATCGATCTGATGTTGACTTTTTAATACGCAGCAGTTTATCAATTTGTTTAAACTTTGGGAATATCGTTGAAGTTTAATGGTAAAGATAGCTTTTGCCTTGTTTGGGCTAATAAGTAATCTTTCGTAGTGCCATCTCTAGCGCTGATTCACAACCGATTACTGCTATCGCTCAGCTGTTGACTGTTTAATACGCAGCAGTTTATCAGTTTGTTAAAATTTTTGGAATATATTGATGTTTTGAGTAGTAAAAATGAGTTTTTCCTCGGTTATGTTTATAAGCCGGCCCGCGTAAAGGTAAATTGATTAAACTTGTTTGCCATGTGTGAGTGTTGCAAGTATATATATCCGGATAACGTTCCGAACTCAGTAGCGCTGACTCTCGCGATCCGAATACTTGCCACTCAGCTTGCTAACCGAGTAGCGATCCGAGTAGGCATCATATTTATCCGCCTTGTAATTGATCTCCTGTGGCGTATAGCCAATATTCTTTTGCCAATGACGCGTCCAGTAGAGATCCTCGTTGCGCACCTGCGATGGCGTTTTAGCATCACGGCAAACATACACGCAATAGATCATGCAGCCGATTAGCGTAAGAAAGCCAAAGATGAGAAAGATAATGCCCAGGACCCTATAAAATGAATAAAAGGGATTTAAAAGGGTTGCTTTAAACTAACCAAAACAATAAACTTACCAGACATAGACGGGTTCATAGAACTGCACCACAATGACAAAGCCGAGCGTAACCAGTATGAGTCCCAGATTGAGCAGCAGCATTAAACAACAGACGCCCTTGACATTGGGGCAGAAGGGATTCGGCGCAGACATGGTCTCAATCTTGGCGCCACGCTTTGTCGTAGAGCGTCCACTGCGAGCCGTCTTGGCAGTGCTGGCCACCGAGTAGACGCTGCGTGGTGCGCCCCGAGAGACAGGACGATGACTGTATCGACTGAGAATTAAAGTTAACAATTAGATATAACTACAGTTACAAGTTGACTTAGTTACCTGATCTCAGAAGGCGCCTTGTAGGCGGCACTGGTTACATATATATCGCTGCCCGCATCGCCGCCAGCCTGATCGTAGCTCAATGCGGATGGCGCTCTTGGTGGCTGACGTGTGGGCGGTGGTCCGCTCAATGAACGTGGTCCACCATTATCCGGTGAACTGGATAGACCCATCTGGCTGTGACTATAGCCATGCTGCTGCAGGTGTTGTGCACTGCCCGTGCGACCCTTTCTCGAGGTGTTGTTGTAATGACCCTGCGACTGGGATTGGGATTGGGTTTGCGACTGCGGCGAGATGCGCTCGTGTGCTAAAGTATATTCCGAGTGTGCTCGATGCGAATGCGATTCCTCGCCATCCGTGGAGTAGCCCCGATTTGAGTGCACATATGGCGGATCGGGCGTTAGACGTCCGTGTGTGGCAACATAATGTCCGCCCTTTAATCTGTGAACATTTTGAAATATGTTAGCTATTTTTCATATATCATAAATAATATATGAAATTGGGAAATTCGTTAAAGGAGTATACTTGAGGGTTTGTTTAATTGGAAAGTTAAAAAAAGGAGTACTTTAGGGTGGTTCTATTTCAGGTTCTAAACTGATTACAGTCATCTTTGGGGAACAAAATGAAGCCATCCTAATAAATATAGTCTTGATCCGTTTACAGATAGAACGTAAATTTATTAAAGGACGAGTATAATTTTGGGTATATTAATTGGGAAATTTTTTATAATTTAGGGTGATCCGATGTCGGGTAAGAACGCTGTACGGTCAATTTACTATCTTTGGGGAATAATTTTCAGTTAGATGGGAAATTTATTGTAGGAGTATAATTTTGGGGTCTTTAATTGTCATGTAATAGTCATAATCTACGATCAATTTACCAGCTTTGGTAAACAAAACTGAGCCATCATAAACATATTCTTGATCCATTTACAGATAGAAGGGAAATTTATTAAGGGATTATACTTTAGGGTGGTTCAATTTCGTGTAAAAGTAAAACTTATAGAACAATCATAATCTACGATCAGATTACCATATTTGGGGAACAAAATTGAGGCACCATAGTAAACTTATGCTTGATTTGTTTAATGATAGTCTATCAAGTCTGTTCCGGTTTCCACTTTCGCGGAATTGAAATTTCTTTATAGTTGGAAAACTTCCTCAATGCTGTTTTTCTAGTGAATTGAACCCTAACTCAATGACAAGTTTATTCAATTCCTGATCAAATGAAAGTGAATTCAATGAAAAGTGGAAACCGGAATATATCCTTAATCAACGAATCTTATTTAAAATCAGCTTAATATAAAGGGTATTCAAACTTCTAGATACATTTCATATTTGCACTTACTTTTTAACGCGTCTCTCGTGCATCTTTGTTGTTAGATGTGATACTACGTTGAAAGTTTTGGTTCTGGGTCTCTGAAATGATTCTGGTCTTTACAAAATTTTGGGTGTGTCTCTCTCTGTGTTGTTTCTAGAAATTCCCACGAATGTGAATGCGGCTGCCTGCAAAAAACAATAACAAAAACAATAACAATAACAATGAGAATACAGAAAAACGACGAAAACGTTGAGAATTATTGCAATTAAAATGCGTCTGGTTTGCTTGAAAATTAGTAGCCAGTTTTCCAACTTTTAATTAGTGTGCAAAAGTTATCTTCTGCCTTTTCTATGCATAGGTGTGCGTACATGTGTATGTATGTATGGGTGTGCATGCTTTTAAGTGGATTATAACATACAGCATTTAAACTTGATGAATGTGAATTTGAGCTCAGTTTCAGATTTGTATGCCATTCAATTTTGTTTTATGTTTTTATTGTTTCATGGCTTTTAAGAGAACTTGTTAAAGTAATGCATAGTAGGTACTTCAAAAGTTTAGGTATTATTAAGGTTCATGAAATACAGAATATAATATTTGAAATATAAATTTGAGTTCAGTTAGTTAAAATACGACATAGCTAAGAGTTTTGTCTAACATAAATTTGCCTTTTGAACACATTTATCTTAGAAGTTATTGAAACTTGTTCTTAATATACAAAATTCTAGAAAATTTAAAGACAACGTTGTTTATGAAAATTTCTAAACATTTCTGCGTAATCATCTGAAATTTAAGAGCAACCATAACACAATGTCGTATATCGATTTCAAAACATTTTAATGATCGTGTCTCTCTAAGATCAAACCAAAGAACAAAGAACTGTAAACAAATTCAAAATAAATATATAACGATAAGCGGATCGAAGTAAAAAGAAGGCTCTTGAGAAACTCAAACTGAAATTGAAACTGGCCTGAGTTGAGCTGGAGTGAGTTGGGGCAGCCAATAATAACTTTGCCACTTGATAAAGCCGAACACGCCCCAGCGTAAATGTCAGCTTTATTTTTATTGTTTTATATACTCTGTTCGCATATGGAGTAAGAGTGTATATTGGTATTCGGTATATGGAAGTCAGCGCAATGCACATTTGGCTACTTTTTATCATTTTGAAATTCTGCTTAACTTGTGTCTTAGTAGATTTTTATGGCTACAAATAATAGAAATCTATATGCTTTACAGCTTTAAACTTGACAACGTTGCAACATACTGATAAGCTTCTTAAATCTCCCATTTTCGCTCTTGAAATAAAAATTTAAAAAAAAAAAAACTGCAAACAGAGTATATTGCAGTCGTTCACTTACGCTTGCAACGTTCTTACTTGTTTATTTTGTTATTATTTGCCTTTTTTAATGTATTTTTCAGCTGATCTTATTATGCGCATTGTGTTCTGCTTGCGAATTGAAGTTTGAAGGCAAAAATTGCATTTTTAAAAGCTGCATTTAAATGGATTTTGCAGTTCGTTGCACTGTGGCAACTGTGGCAGGCACATCCTGCAACCTGGCCATCCCTCAATTTGCGACGCATACCGCAGACTCTTGTTTCTCTCTCTCTCAAATATCTTTCAAGTTCATCGCATGCAAAATTGAAGTTGACTGTCGTTCCAGTTACATTTACATTTGGCTGCAATTTGTCACTTGGTCACGTAGCTTTAGCTTTACCGTTACTTTCTGTCCTGTCTCTGCTGAGAGCGGGCAGAGCGAGACTCTCGAGTTTACATTAACGACAATCCATCTCAAAGCCCAAAACCCCTACACTCAATAACCTACACCCAAACTCAAATCGAAACCCAAACTCAGCCTCCAATCTTAACCTTAGTTTCAGTCTTAACCTCAGCTGAGGCCAGCCAGTTTTGCAGCGAGTTAAGTTTAAACTGAATAATCAAACTTAATTACCAACTGATATACTCTAACTTTGCCATATATTCGAGCTGAAAGTCAAATAACTTTGCCAAGCTGTTTGCAAGGCCTGAGTTTCAATTGCCGTATGTGTATGACAGCTATAAGATAGAGTCGTCTGATTTTGATCAAATTTGTTCAGCATTTGGTTATGATAGCTTGAGAAAGAAAAAAGTTTCTCAAACAAAAACTAAGTTTTCAAGCGATTGTTCCTATGACAGCTATAAGATACAGTCGTCTGATTTTTATAAAATTTGGTCAGCATGACAAGAACAAACTTAATCACAGAATAGTTCAATTTCAATTCAATTTCAATCAAAAACTTAGTTTTCAACCGATTGTTCCTATGGCAGCTATATGTTATAGTGTACCAATCCGACCGATTCTGACATATGCACTAACTACAGCAAAAAGAAGCATCTGTACCAAGTTTCATCAACATAGCTTTAAACAGAGACCAGTTCACATAGAACGGATAGATAGTTGGATAGTTAAAAATGGCAAGTTCAACTCGACTGTTGATGCTGCTCAAGAATATATGTACATACTTTATAGGCTCTGAGACCTTGACAAAGTTACACAACCTTTTGCCATTTACAGGGTATAGCAAGCTGTAAAATGTTGTATCTAGTTTGCGAAATGAATACAATTATCGGCTGGCTGTTGTTGTTGCTGTTGATAAAAATTGAGTTATTGTTTCGATTAGGGCAATTAAAGGGTGTTGTTGTCTAAGACATGCCGCCGCCTGTTTGTCTATGAAGCTAAAGCTCTTGTTGTTGTTTTTTATAGGGATCTATTCTGAATGCCCAGCCCTCTTATTATATGAAGTAAAGTCAATTTGTTGTTGCTTTTGCTGCATTGCACATTGCCTGGCGGTGAATCGAGATACAATTGTCAGTTAAAGTCTGAGTCTGAGTCGAAGTCTGGATTTAGGTTTGGGTTTAGCAAAAGTTTCAAGTTCGCCTAGGGAGCTGGGAAGTACACACAACACACAACACACACAGAGTGTAGTTGGAGGGACATTTATGGTGTGGGCGTTGCCTTCATTGTCAAATGAAAAATCGAACTGAGGCCCTTCTTCGTCTAGTTGTGCTTGGCATGCGTGTGTGGTCCTCTTGCTCGTCCTGCAACTCCTACTCTTTGTCGTCATCAACATCATCATCATGATCAACATCTGAAACTATCTGTGGACTCTGCGTCCATTTCTATCACTTGGCGGGCATCAAAGCCTTTTTTTTATATATTTTCTTGCAACTCCCATGCGTGGTTGCTTTGCACATTTTGATTTGTTTATGCGGTTTGGGTTTGGGTTTGGGTTTTTAGGTTTGTTTTGTTAGGTTTTTGCCTTGAAGCACATTTTTGCTTCTTCTTTTTGTTGCTGTTGTTGTTGCTGCTGCCTCTGCTGTTGCGGCCAATGTAAATATAAATGGTATGCCATTAAAATGTGTTTGCTTTCATATTTACCTTGGCGCGTCTAAAAGCCTTGGCAATGTGTTATAAGTTTTAACCTTTAACGCAGCCTAAACACCATAAATATTACCGTAAAATATTGTAGCATTCTAAATCAGTACGAAAATGCATCAAATTTATGCTCATATCTTAAGTTATACACTGACAAAAAAGGTTGTCACTTTTTCTCAATCAACCTGATATGAGTTTCTGTTTAATAAGATTCGAAATATGTATGCAGATCAACAATTCACAAGTTTGCTAATTTTCGAAAGTAAATTTCTTGCTTTCTAGTCTTATTTTCACTTCTCAAAAGCTTTTGCGGTTTGAATTCACTGAAATAATGCAAATTTGCATATTTAAGGCAAATTAACAGCCAGGAAATCTATGCGAAAGTGAAAACCAGAACACTACTGATATATTTTCTATTTATTCTTTTTTATTCTCACTTATTTTCACTTCTGGCAAGCTTTTGCGGTTTGAATTCACTGAAATAATGAAAATTGACACATTTAAGACAAATTATCTTCTATAAAAAATATGCGAAAGTGAAAATCAGAACAGTTCTACTATGTTTTCCATCGTGTTTCTTTTTTTCTACTCTTATTTTCACTTCTGACAAGCTTTTGCGGATTGAATTCACTGAAAAAATGAAAATTGACACATTTAAGACAAATTATCTTCTATAAAAAATATGCGAAAGTGAAAATCAGAACAGTTCTACTATGTTTTCCATCGTGTTTCTTTTTTTCTACTCTTATTTTCACTTCTGACAAGCTTTTGCGGATTGAATTCACTGAAAAAATGAAAATTAACACATTGAAGCTAAATTCACTTCGAAAAAATATGTACGAAAGTGAATAGCAGAACAGGCCTGAAATATTTTCTGTTTCGTCTTTCGTTTTCTTCTTTTCTATTCCTATTTTTTACTTCTAACAAGCTTTTGCGGTTTAAATTCACTGTAATAATGCAAAATTGACACGTTTAAAGCAAATTAACTTCCAGTAAATCTGTGCGAAAGTGAAAACCAGAACAGGACTGATATGTTTCAAGAGTTCTTATGACACTAACTTAAAGTAGAACACTTTGAAGACCCCATTTAGACAGTTTCCCTTGACCAAATTTAACAACATATTCAAAAATTGATATTTTTAAGAAACACATATCACACACAAAGTCAAAGCTGTCATTATTCATATGTTAACATTTAACGACTATAATAAATTGCCAATAGTAAAATTGTTTCTATAAATTTTGTCGACCTTAAGTAACAACAACATGGATATGCCCAATGAGAATATTATGGATCAACTACTGCCGCAACTCGACGGATTGCCTGAAGGACACGGATTTGCCATACTTGAATTGAATCCAATGCAACATAATGCAATAACAAGGGAACTAAGACTCAATAGCGCATTAAATGCTGCTGGCGATGGACTGCACAATAATTCATTAGCATTCGAGGATAATGTACAATCATTTGTCATACTAAGAAGTCGACAGACCTCAAAGATCTGGCACTATATGCCGATGCTAATACTAATGTCAAGTTCGGTCTTTAAATATGTATTAAACACTTTTGGAATCGATTCACAGGGTGCCCTTATGTTGGGCATATCGTATAGTGCGCTTTTCAAGATTCTGCAATGGGTTTTGTTAATTGCATCCTATTGGTATAAGGGCTTCCGTGTTTAGAGTATGGCAGAGTTAGATACAAAAACCATATCTATTATATTTGATCAATTTAAGGTAATTACAATAATATCGTTTAACCTACATAAATAATATTAATTTTAATCTTTTCTTTTTTATAGATAAATCCATTCTCTGCAACATATCAAAATCTCAAGTTCATGGAAAAACAAGTTTGCGTTCGTATCGACTTCTGTGGAAACTGGTATTTTTAACTTTATAAATAAATTGGCATGATTTGTTTTATATATGACAAAAATTAATAAATGACGAGTGTTATTCAAATTTAAAAATTTGTTCTTAAATAAATTTAAGCAAAAAGAAAACTTGTCTAACAATCGAAATCAAAGTATACAAGTTGGTTTTTGCATAATTTTGATATTCAGCTGTTGCTTTTTTTGCTGTGTATTTGAAAGTACAGTTGCTACTTAGATAGCTCGTAAAATATTGAACAGTTACATGAATTTTCCATTTTCCATTTTCCATTTTCCATTTTCAGCTGACCATTAAGCAGAGAGCATCTTCCACTTTTGACGTTTGTGTCGTTTGTGTTTTTGTATTTTCTCAGCATTTGTGCGAATTTCACAACTTTCGCTCTCGAAACGGCAACGAAACGTTGCTTCCGGCCGTGTGGCAACAATGGGTTAACGGAAGTCGTTACGAAAAGCCAAGCCAAACGTAACGCAAAGTTAATTTGTAGCAATTTGCATTAAAGCAGGTGAGAAAAGTGTAATTCAAAGTAAACAATCAACCAACAAAAACAAAAACAAAAAACAAGATTCAGCCACAAAAATGCAGTTTGTAGTCCAGTTTTGAGTTTTGTTTTGTTGTTGTTGTTTTTTTTTGTGGTCAAGTGTCATAAAAGGTTGCAAGACTTGAATACAAAATTTCATTGCCACAGTCTTTTTTTTTTATGGGGCGTGGTTTAGAAAGTTATAGTCAACTGCTGCCACAGCGTATCAATTGATGGGCGGTCCAGTTAACCCACATAAACTGGTGCAAGGAAAGGCATTCACTCTTCTACAAACCACAGTCTACAGTCTCCAATTCACAGTCTCCAAACTCCACTCTACAGTCCACAGTCTCCAATCGTAACTCACAGGCGCCTTTCACATGCCAAATGCAGCCCAAACTTGGCCAAAATGCAAGGCGCAACCAAACTGCACTCAATTGCCAATCTTGACCCAAAAAACCAAAATATATATATATATATATATATACAATATATAATCATTGATGTTTCTTATAAGTCCGATTAATCTTTGCATAACTCTCAACTTAAGTGCGCCCAGCTGTGCAACAAATTTAATTTGTTTACAATTTTTTGATGGTTTTTTAACACGCTTTTCTTTTACTTTCAAGATTTGCTTATTGCATTAAATAAATCTGGTTTGATTGTTGCAAAACTATGCCAGATTAAAGATATTTCAACTATTAAAGATTTGTCGAATTATTCAGGAATATTCAGCTTAAATGTAGTTCAATTCCGTTTCAAATTAAAGCTATAATAAACAATCTAAAAACTGTTTCGATTTCAAATGTTGTCACATTCGATGTGAGCTTATAAATATGATAATATATCTGATCTTGACACTTTGTCTGCCTATGGTATATACCAAAATGTATTCCAAGTTTGGTTGCTCTAGCTTCAAAACTGTTGAAAAAACCTGCGTTCATACAGACGGACAGACAGACGGACGGACGGACATTTCACAAACCCAATATACTCTTTTTTCTTTTTTATTCAAAAAAATTAAAAAAAAAAGAGTATAAAAAGTGTTATCTTATAAACCTTACTTTATCCTTTCGCTCAAAGCTAAAGCAAGGATTAAAAGTCTAAAAATGCAGTTTCTTTTCATATTTTCATATATTGTTTTCAGGTTTCTGCAAAATTAAAAAAACACCAGAGAGATATTAACACTATAAAAAGCCACAATAATAAAAAAAAACACTTAAAGATAAACTGAGAGCTTGTTCCTTCAATTATATATTTGGTACATAAATATCAACAAAAAAAAAAAGAGTTGCAATCGTTAACTGGAATGGATTCGAACCCTAGATTCCCGCGCAGCAACAATCAACGCAGTCATTTATTATATACATTCAGTTATCAGTTTTACAAATTTCTAACAGCAAACTGAAAAATCAAATGCAATAAAAAACAACTAAAGTTTGAATGAGTTTCATTTCCGTCGAAACATGCTGCATAGTAAATTTTAATTAGAGAGCTTGATTTGCCACATTCAAAAACATTTGCAGCATGTTTTCAATAATCAGCATAAAATCTGATGACACTGGAAGAGAAAAGAGCGCTAACAGAAAGTAAACAGTTTTAATGTTTGACTCCAAGCCCCAAGCCCCCCAGCTTCAGCTCCAGCTTCAACTCCAACTCCAACTGCAAACTGCAGCTTGGGGTCCATTAAAGCGACGATCTTGGAATCTTAGGCAGACTTTAAGTAGCTGAACGCGCGTTAATCGCTTTTAATTGCTAAATTACGCGCTGCATGGGCAGCCTGACATTGTCCCAACTAGTGGGAAGGGGCAGTGGCAAGGAAGGAGGGAGCAACTGTTAACACGCAGTCGCTTGGCTAGAGGGATCCCTCTGCTGGCCTTTGCTTGGCTTTACTTGGCCAACACTAATGCGTGTAATTAGCCGCAAAAAAGCGGCAAGACCACTTAACTGATTTATAAAAACGTTTTTCCATTAAATTTTTAACCCTGCAGGCTATTAAAAACACTCACACACACACACACACATACACACAAGCAAACACACTCACAAACACACAGCTCTTACAAATATATTGGGGCAAAGAGGCCGCAGCTTTTTGAAAAATGAGCAGCGTTTAAAATTGTTCTGACCGCTGCACAGTGGCACAAGCGCTATGAATAATGTTCTCAATGATTAATTGAGCTTTTATTTCAAAATATTAACAATGCATAAATGAGTGAAGCAACATAAATTTAACATTTATAGTTAATATGCTTTATAACAAGAAAGTTATATAAACTAGCAGAAAAGTTGTTCATATGAAAACTTAATTTTTGGATGATTGTTACTATGGCAGCTATAAGATATAGCCGCCTGATTTTGATCAAATAAATTTAAACAGCATGTCGGAAACATGACAAAAGGCAGAATAGATCAAATTGTTTAAGATAACTTGAGAAACAATAAAGTTTTTCATCCAAAAACTAACTTTTCAACCGATTGTTCCTAGGCTATAAGATATAGTCGTTCGATTTTGTTGAAAATTGTCTCAATGTACAGAACCCGCTTAAATTTAGTAAAGCTGAGTTTGGTTGAGATATTTTGAAAAATATGACAGCTCTCATTCAATGATCTTAGCTTGATTCACATGTATATCTTATTCCCACAACAATTTAAACAACTTTCATTTGAACTTTGTGCCACTGTGCAAATGTTTTGACTGTGGCCAACTGTCCCAGTGCCCATGTCAATCTTTCATATATAATAGCTCTACCAAAGCCTTCAAATGGGGCGGTCAGTTTGGCAAAACATTTTGACAACAACTGGAGGAGAAGACAACACTTTCTAGCCATAAATGCTCGCTCACGTCGCAACGTTCGTTTTGGCTAATCTTTTTTGGCCAAAATATGTTACAACAACAACAACAACAATCAAGTGGCTAACGGTCAACGGCAACGTCTACAAAAATTAATAAGCGCCAAGTGCGCCAGCTACAAAGGGCGATGAAAGTGCGATTTATAAATACTTAAACACATTAGAGCTGGCACAATCGATAGTTCAATCGATACGCTCAATAGCTTATCGATGGTTATACATTTTTATAGGTATGCAAAGCTTGGAATACTCCTAAATTAGAGAGCAACTATAATTGTTCGACAGAACTATCGATACTTTCGATTGTCATACAGACATTAGAGTTGAAAACATCGATAGTGCCATCGATAGTATTGATACGCTCAATAGCTTATCGATAGTTATACATTTTTATAGGTGTGCAAAGCTTGGAATACTCCTAAATTAGAGAGCAACTATAATTGTTCGACAGAACTATCGATACTTTCGATTGTCATACAGAGTTGAAAACATCGATAGTGCCATCGATAGTATTGATACGCTCAATAGCTTATCGATAGATATGCATTTTTTAGGTATACAAAGCTTAGCATAATCTTAAATTTTAATTTTTCGATATCGATAGTATCGATTGTCGCACTAGAGTTGCCAAAATAGTATCGAATGGTACTATGGGTAGTATCAATAGCTATAAACTATTTTCTATTCATAATCACAACTTGAAACGCATTGAACATTCTTCAATTGTACTATCGATAGTATCGATTGTCTGCCAAAATAGTATCGAACGTACTATCAATAGTTTCAATTGTTATACAGTTTTCACAGCAATCAAAGTTGACAACCAGCCCAACAATTGTGCTATCGATAGTACCGATTGTCATCTCGAATACATAAGCATATTTCCTTTATTAATTTTGTGGTGTTATTTCTTTATGATTTTAAGCCATTAAAATCAATGCTCAGACAAAAATAATTGTACAGCAACAATAACAACAATAAAAACATTAAAAAAAAGGCAACAATTGCGGCTCTTTGTTGTTGTTGTTGTTGTGTGTAAACAATATTAAATCTCAACACTCGTGCAGAGAAAGTTGGCTTTACGGCCAAAAGCCGCAAGACTTTTTGCCTAGCTCACCCCTCTCTCCTCCGTAACCCTCTTTGCGCTCACAATTCCCTTTTCCCTTGATTTTTTTGTTGTTCTTTGTATTTTTTTGCAAACTCACTTAAGGCCAAAAAAACAACTTTGATTTCTATTTTAGCCAGGTTCTTGCCACTTACTTTACAACTGTGGCAAATGAAGCCGTTGACAGCTGCTGTTTTGCGGCAACAGATGCAGATAAACGTACTTATAGATACATAGATACATATAGAAGATACAGTCAACTTAAGCAAAGGACGCCTTCGACTAACTCACGTTTCTGTTACATTCATTTCAATCAGCATACGCGTTTGGGCCACAAATTTAAGCCGTTGGCCTAAAACATCAAAGCCCCACTGCAACAGTTAAAATAAAGCCCCATATTTGGGGCTTCTTTTATTACTTGAAGAGTCTTCTTGAACTAGACCCAAGCCGCAACAATTGAACACAAAGAGCGCACATTAGCTGCGGCACAGCTGGAACAATGTTCAGATGCTGAATAAGTTAAGATAAACAATAAACAATCAACACAAATGCATAAAACGTTAAGCTTATGTGTTTTATAAACTGTTGAACTGCATTTTTGAAAATTTTCAATAGAACAGATTTGAATACGAATGCAGTCAAATAAGAAACTAAAAAAGCACAGCTGTCTTTGGAATGCCAAAGAAATGTTTTATATACAAGACTTACGTTTTCCAACGAAAGTTTATAAGAAAGCTATAAGATATAGTGCAACGATTTGAACCAAATGTAAATACACTATTTGAAAACTTGCAATTGCTAAGTTTAATAAAGATATCTGAATAGAAGAAAGAAAAGTTCTCTTTGAAAAGTTGCTGAAAGTTGTTCACATGAAAACATAATTTTCGAACGATTGTTCCTATGACAGCTATCAGATATAGTAATTCGATATTGATGATATTATGTTAACATATATAAAACGTGCTTCAATTTAGAAAAATTAAAGTTTCATTAAGATAGCTTCAAAGTGAGCCTAGTTCACATAGAACAGACAGAAGCTTGTATAGATTTTTATGGAACTTATGACGGATCGAGCTTAATTATGATATTTTTGTCAAAACTTGCTTAAGATATGTATGTATATAGCTGCTGAATTCGTACAATACGCCAACTGCGCCATTCGATATAAGGTTACGCCTGCTTGCGCAATTATGCTTGAGTCAAGTTTAATAATATTCAAGTGAGTTGACATAAACAATTAGAATTAGCATTGCTTTAGCATTATATTTATTATTAGGTTTGAATGTTGGCTGTGTTGGGGCATTAAGTTGCTCCCCTGGCCAGAACAGATAGAGATCTTTTCAAGTGTTTCACTTAGCCGCACTCCAACTACAACTTCAACTCTGTCTGCTGCTCTTAAGCCGAAGTCTAACTGTAACTGTTACTGGCGGTTACTAAAAGCGGATCTAAGTATAGTACGAGTATATATATGTATATGTATGTATATATATAGTTAGTTAGTAGTGTTCCTTCGAAAAGTACACGGTCTAAATGGCAACCGGCACCCGAAAACAATGCGCATTAGAAATATGCGATGAGAGTAAGACAGAGAGAGAGAGAGAGAGAGGAAGGGCAGGGGTAGAGCTAGAGCTGAAGTGGGAATTAGAGGGAAGCGGGGGTACGGTACGGAGAACGTAAACCTGTTCACAGTCGAAGCTATCTATGTACATATATTTATGGCCAGAATTGTTGTCTGCGATGGCAAAGCATTGTGGCAAGGTGAGCGTTTTGTGGACTTGTGGGGTGGCTTTTGTGGCAGCGGGGTAAAGGGGGAGGCACCGTTATAACTTTTGTTTTTTTTTTCAACTGCGAGTAACTCGTAACTTTACAATAAGCAAGTGGTTACAGCAACAACAACAACAACAACTGTACAAGTGTACTTATGAGACTGCCAGCTAGAGATTTCAAACTATCGATATCTTTGATAGTTTATATAAAAAACAACAAGGGTTAACAGTCCACATATAAACCATCAAAAAAATAGCAAAATTTCAAAACTTTTTCTTGTTGCGTAAAAAGTTTTTAAAGAAATCTAAGAATTTATATTTCTAAACAAATAAAATGCAATTTTTGTAATCCATAGTTGAGGGTTTTTTTTAAAAATATGAAAACTATCGATTATGTATTTTGTTGATAAAAATCATGGTTAACAATAATCAAGTATTCAGTTCTGTTTTCATTTCATTCAAAACATTCGAAATGATGTTCTAAAATCCGAAAAAATTGTGTGGTTAGCTTTCAAAGAGAAAAATACCGATATTTAATTCATTTGAAAAACAGGAAAATCAAATGGAAATCGATTTAGATGGCAACATTTTGGATGTTTTTTGAAGAAACTATTGTCAATCTTAAATAGGCATTTAAAAGACTATCAAAACTATCGATAAGTGTACACCTCTAGCATGCATGCGTAAAATGCATGTTTGCAGATTTATTTAGGCTTTAATTGAATGGCGCTCAGAATTTGAATGTCTGTGTTGTGTGGTGTGTTAGTGAGTGTGAGTGTGTCTGTGTGTGTGTGTAGCTTCCACTTGTGTGTACTTTTGCTGCTTGCAAGCATTTTAATTGCACAATTTAACGGCACATTGACAATGCCGACAGCTTTGGGCCAAGTGGCCAACCATTTCCAGCATTTTGCACTTGACGCTACAAAAAAAAAAACAATATCTCAAATATCCAAGATAAAAACGCAAGCAGTATTTCTTTAGATATGCAAACTCATGCCCCAGACCTATGAAATGGCCGGATCCAAGCTGTGGCTATCCGGCTTGGCCAATTTCAATTCCAAATCCAATTCCCACGCTTCGAGTTTGCAGCTGCTCAGAAAGAGAAGGAGAATGCTGCCTGCCCAGTTGGAAGCCGATAAGAGTAGTCGAATCGTAAATAGTCGATTCCATTTGGATTTAATTAATACTGAATTACTTCTGGCAACATATATATTGAAAAGTCTGGCAACGCTGTTCGCGCCTAAAACATTCGATAACGATAACTTTAGTTGCATGCGCTGCAAAAGCAAAGGGATAAGTTTCAAAGAATTATGTGATTCAAAGGAATTCATATCGCACTGCGATTATTGAATGACATTCATTCTTCGAAGCTTGAACAAAGTGGTTGTGTCTGATTTTGCTAAAGAAAGTTTTTTACAAAAAATTAAAGTGCGTTTTCAAAATGTCATTCGAAAGGATCTTAAATCATATATCCGTAAAATTGAATGTAAAATATGTGGAGAGCCTACATTTGATTGCTTTAAAGCAGCATCTAACTAATACTTTCTTTAAAAATGAATACTTGGAATTGACAAGTAAGTGCATAGTACAATACAATGTGTATGAATATGTATGTATGCATTTTAGTTGCATATGTAGTACATATTATAATATTATGTACATACATACATACATACATACATACAAGTGTACACTGTACAATGTACCGTATACATACATGAAAAAATGTTTACATAAATACGCATAATGAATTGAGTTGATTAATGTGAACCCCCCCGTTTATTATTTCAGCGAATCTGTTGCAGAATATAAAGCAAGACGAAAATAATTGTGAAATCTTTTGCAAATTGAAACTGCCGTTTGAAGTGAAACCTGTGAAATTTGATAAGTTTCCAGGACTTGTCATGCTCTACGCTGGAGATGAGGTGAATCATGAGGTCCTTGTGGATGGCTATGTCCACCGCGGAGCCCTGCACAATTGGATTCGCAAAATAAGCATCTATGCCTTTGATCCACAAAAATATGGACAACAATTCGGAATTCAGCGTTCCAATAACCCATCTCATCTGCATTTAACTCATAAGCTAGCTTTGGAATTTGAGTACACTGATTGGCCTTGGCCGAAACCTTCGTTGCCAGAAGAAATCTTCAAGACTCAATCCTGGTACGCCCTTCCTCTATCTATTGCACCCTATGATGAGTTTGATAAGCGTACCTTTATGGCTTGGGCTCCAAATTGGGAACAGAAACTTATGCTTACGAACGAGAATTCGGTGACTGTGTTTCGCTTAATGAGACAGCTTTGTGTAGCTAATGATATGTCACAGCTCTCGGAAGAAATTCTCAAGACATTCATTCTACACGAATTGCCGCTGGAGTCGCAGCTTGGATTGGGAGAATTCTTGATTAAAATGTGGAAGAAATTATGTCAACATTTGAAAGACGATGCTAAATTGAATCATTTTCTGTTAAAAAAACTGAATCTCATATGTCATATACACGGTGAGGAATTGAAATTTCTTCAAAATAAAGCTGCAAATATTTTGGTTAAGCTCCAAAAGTGTCAGATTGATGATGAAGAAGCTTTTAAGAACTTAATTCCTCTATTTTTGGATCCTGTACCTATTGTATTCGACGACGTCTTCATGCAACTTATTAAACTGCACATTCATTGAAAGCAAACAATCATTTTATTTACTTTACTTATATTATATAAACACACACATATGAATAACAAAATATTAAGATAAAAGAATTATTGTTTAATGAAAGTAACAATATGTTTGGTTTTGGAAATATATATAAATCTATTCGCATTCTTCAACTAGATGTTTTTTAATGCTTGTTTTTAATACCCTTCCAGAGAAAAGGTTTTTCAGTTTTAAAATTATCTCGATGAAACTTGGCACATATGCTTTTTATTTCAGAATTAAACGGATCGGAACACTCGATTGAAAAATAAGTTTTTTGTAAAACAACTTTTTTGTTTCTCAAATTATCTTAACGAAAATCCATACATTTTTCTAAATCGAAGATAAATTTTGTTTCTCTTTTTTTTTTTAATTTATTTAAATCTTTACTTTAGACCGTATTCCAGTTTAACAAAATAATAGTTTTTATCAACTTGTAACTAATTTAAGAAATCTTTAATAATTTTGTGGGTATGCTAATGTATGTATACCCTATATTGTACTCTTGGGTATAACCAGTCGAATACTGTTTTTGATGTATTTCTGTGAAATTTCATTAGCTAAATGAGTTAACGAGGGTGCAACCCTTCTTAATATATCATAAAAGTATATATATATGTGTATATACTCGTATTTCGTATATAAAAGTAGGCAAATAATTATCAAATTGTTTTGTTTTCTTTGTGTTATTTCATCAACTCTTGAGATTTCAAGTTGTTTGTTTGTAGCTTACAATGCTGTCAGGGTTTTGCTAATGATATTATAATACTTAATGTTTTAAGATCTTTGGTTAAAGGAAATCCGCAGTTGACTCAGTTATTGTTCATTTGCTTACGTGGACTTTTTGTATTGCAACTTGTTTATAAAACGATTAGAAAACCGCAAACGGACGGCTATGTTTACAGCAGCTCGGCTGTAAATGGCAAAGAATATATGTATGTATATATGTATATACTTTATGGGATCGGATTGCAATACGCCAGGGGACCTGAACCAGCGTAGGGGTAATAAAATAAATTAATAAATACTTAATTCAATTTTAACATAGTTATTCGACTAGAATAGAGTTTTTTTTTTGAAGATAATTTAGTTTGAAGTCTTTTATTATATTGCTATTACTATTTTGAATCAAGCAAATGATTTTGATTTGCTTAAGCTTAATTACAATCAATATCAGGAATCCCCTTATACTTTGCCATTCGTCAATAATTACTTCCAGTGGTCTGGCAACGCTGCATGAAATAGAATATGTATGCTGGCAAGAAGAGGAGCAGCATACAAAATTGGAGTTTCCCTGAAAAGAAAAGAAACAAACGTCGCAATTCGCACTGGGATGCTGACTTGAATTCCATTTATTCTTCGAAGCTTGAACAAAGTGGTTGTGTTTGATTTTGCTTAAGAAAGTTTGAAAAAAAGAATACGTAGTGTGAATTCAATATGTCATTTGATAAGTTCTTGAATAAAGTCTCCTTACTAGATAGGATGCTGAATAATAAAATAAATCTAAAACAGAGTTTTGCAATAAACTTATTAGTACTGGACGATGATAACATCGAATTGACACGTAATATATCAAAAAAATGAGATCGTTGCAAGGACATACATATGTAAATGCATAAGTATGCACGTATTATACATATACATACATATATACAGATATGTTTGTACTGTTCATAAATGTACATATGTACGTATGTACGTATCTGTGAATAAATTAACATATATACATGCATGTACTTGAGAATTAAGGTATATATGTAAACTTTTAAGCTCATTTATATATAACAAAAATTAATTTCGAAACATTAATAAAATCGAACTTTGTTCAATTTGTTATTCTTATTACTCCCTGTTCCCATTCAAAATGGGGAAAAGGGAGTTGTAAAGTACTGCAAATGTGTGCAACAGTCAGAAGGAAGCATTTTCGAGTATATAAACTATACATATTCTTGATCAGCATCTACAGTCGAGACGAACTAGCCATGTCCGTCTGTCTGTCCGTCTGTCTGTCCGTCTGTATGAACGCGTCGATCTCAGAGACTATAAGAGCTAGAGACACCAAACTTGGCATGCAGGTTCCTGTATACCATACGCAGATCAAGTTTATTTCGAATTTCGGATGCACCCCCCCGCATCCCCGCAAATCGCAAAAAACTCCCACAGCCACAATTTTTAAAAATAAAGCTTTAATTTTTGGTACACATGTATGTTTAATCAATGTCTTTCGGATGTGTAAATTTCAACACGATCGGATAAATAGCACCAAAGTTATAGAAGAATCTATTACGCCCGTCTCAGCTGGCAGCAACAAGAGTTTGACAAGCAGTTTACGAGTTAAGTGCACTGCTTGCTTGTGTTGCCGCTGAACTGCTTGAAATGCAAGTTGGGAGCAGGGAGTCTTGTAGTCGGGCACACTCGACTAGAGTATTCTTACTTGTTTTTTTTTAATTTTCTGGTCCAAGAGACGTGTTTGTTGTAGATGTTGTAAAAATCTCGGTTACAATTTTTCTGGCCACCCCTGATATAAAGTAACAAGATGTTTTAATGTTCTTTTTATACTCTGTTTTCCAAAATGGAAAAAAAGAGTATATTGGATTTTTGAAATGTTCGTCAGTCCGTCTGTCTGTATGAAAGCAGTTTTTCCACAGTTTTGAAGCTAGAGCAATCAAACTTGGTATACACCATAGGAAAAGTGTTAAGATCGGCCAGATCGGACCACTATAACATATGGCTGCCATAGGAACGATCGGTTGAAAAATAAGTTTTTGTATGAAAAACTTTTTTGTTTTTCAAAATAACTCGACCAAATACACTATGCCTAAGTAAACGTACAGAAAACAGAGTATATCGCAGTCGGCACAGCCAGACTGCAACGTTCTTATTTGTTTATTTATGTAAATTTTGCATATGCATGAAGAATTGTGTACTTAATATTAATACGATTTATTATTTCAGACGATCTGTTTAAGACTATAAACAGAAAAGACGAAAATAATGTTGAAGCCTTTTTCAAATTGAAATTACCCTTTGAAACAAAACCAATAAAGGATGATAAGTTCCCAGGATTTGTCAGGCTCTACGCTGGAAAAGCAGATGTCGGAGCTCTCCTAGGAAATGCTGAAGACTGTCATTCTACACGAATTACCGATGGAATCGCAGCTTGGATTGGGCGACTTTTTTTGCCAACTGTCTGTCCTTCTCTATCTCCGTGTTTCTATCTCTATCTCTGTTTCTATTTCATTTCAATTCCATCGACTGCAAATGATGGCCAAGTTAGCAGAGCAGCTCTCAAATGTCAACTGAAAGTTACAACAAATCAGTGTATTAAATGGTTTTATTAACTATGCATTCGTGTGTGCGAGGTTCGCCCATAAAGTACTGATTTCTAACTAATAGAACTTAAATTTTGTTCAACTGATTTTGGATTAGTTTTACGTTTCTAAATTGATTTGTCAACAGGCAGCTTAGTTTATGTTGAGTTTCTGTAACAAGCTAAGAATCGATTTATATAATTAAAACTCTAAACGATTAATTTTTAAACAGACCTCGTAGATTTGTATGGCTTGTCTTTAAAGTTGAAACCAACAAAAAAAAAAACGAAGAAGCAGTTTGTAAAATTGCACAAGTCAATGTAATATATATACATCATGCGATAGATATGTACATATATATATACAAGTATATATGTATATGTATGTATTTGTGTGTTTTTATGTTATATATGTTGTTGTCTGACTGGAAGTAGCATTGATTTGTGTTTTTATACCCTTGCTGAGGTTATTAACGCATTGAAGAAGGCATCTCCGAACCTATAAGGTATATATATTCTTGCTCAGCATCAACCGCCGAGTCGAACTACCCATTTTCAACTATCCAACTATCTATCCGTTCTATGTGAACTGGTCTCTGTTTAAAGCTATGTTGTTGAAACTTGGCTTAGATGCATCTTTTTGAAGTAGGTAGTGCATATGTCAGAATCGGCCGGATCGGTCTACTATAACATATAGCTGCCAAGGTGGTAATCGCTTGAAAATATTGTTTTTCATGATAACTTGAGCAAACTTAACAATACGGAGCTTTAGCATTATCTAAACATGTTGACCAAACTTGATTTGAGGCGACTATATCTTATAGGAACAAGGAAGAAAATCATTAATTTCTGTTTTTTAAGACACATTTATAGTTTTGAAACAATATCTTTTATTTATTATTTATTAAAAATAACTGCAAGTGTATTAAATCGTCGCAAATCGAAAGATAACTTTGCTATCTGGCTAATGTTTTTTTTTTTTGTGGTTTTATCATTTGCATATTTGAACGTTTAATGATCGTGCTCGTATACTACAACGATAATGCGCATACGCAGCGTTGTACGGTTGCAAGAGTATCTGTTGCAAACCCGTCTTAAATAGCCACAACAACAGCAACAACAACAATGCTTCATTACGTAACTTTCGCTGTCAATTGGCATTGTTGTTTGTGGCTGAAGTTCGAAATGGATCCAAGTTAAAATAAAAACAACAACAATAATTTCACTAGCAACAAAAACCAGATACTCTATGCGTCTCACATACTCTATAAAATATATAATATTTTAAGTTTTCTGACAGCAACCAAGCATCTCTGAATTTTTATCATAAGCATCAGAAGCATTGCAGTGGCTTGAGCTGTATTCATTTCAGAATAGTTAAAATTGTTTAAGATGGCTTCAAGCGATTGTTCCTATGACAGCTATATGTTATAGTAAGCCGATCAGTCTGAATCTGTTATAGGTTCCAGCAGCAGCTTAAAGAAGCGTCTGTGTCAAATTTCATTAAGATAGCTGCAAAAACTAAACTAATTTCACATAGAGCGGACAAACTTAAGAAGATCGACAAAACTGTTGATGCTGCTCGGGAATATATATGCTATATTCGATTGCAAGCAGCTCTTTCAATACGTTACACAATTAGTCGCAAAACTAAAATACCCTTTGCAAGTGTATGAAAACTGAGCGAAAGCATCTTTATGCAGTTTTCGCATAAAGCGTCTATTGTCTTTTAGTTGTATGTTGTTTTATGTGATAATATCTTAAGCAAGAGTTTATAATTTTAAGTTGACTTGAAAGTTATTTCGTTGCTTGTTTTTATTATAAATAGATTAGCTAAGGCTATTTTTAATGACTATTGGGAAAAAGCGTAGACAAAGGAAAAGTATTTTAAAAGATATTTCTAAAAAAAAACTGAAGATGCAAATTTGATCGAATATTCAGTTAGATATTTGATATTAAAACAAATTGAAAATAAATATATTGAAAAAAGTAGAAAATCTAATTTTGATATTATGATTATGTATTTCTGTAGCTAATTTAAAATTATGTTTATACTTTAATTATATTGTATAATTATTAAGTTTAGCAAAAGTTTCTTATAAATAGTTGAAATAGACTTCCTTTATGAATATGGCAGCTTGTGTTTTTTGTTTTTTAGCCAAATAAAGTGATTAATGCATATTTATTTGGCAATCCGGCTAATGCAGGAAAACTGCATTCCTGAACAACATGGCCACAAACCAATAGTTAATAACTTTTGATAACCAAAATGGCTGAAACCAGCTGCCAAAATGGCTTAAAACAACAATATGCAATTGGCAAAAACCAAAAAAATCATTTTGTTGGCATCCAAATATTATGAACATTTCCTTCCTGCACTTAACTTAACCAAACTTAAACTTTGTTTGTATAACATACTATATCATATGAACAGCTGTTGAATTTCCGCTGAGAGCCAAGTGACATAAGCGTTAAGAGCGACCAACAAAAATAACAAAAAAAAAAGAGACAACAAATCAAACCGAATCATGCTCATAAAAGGCAAATAAAAGACAAAAGTATCACTTGGTTTTTCACGGTCAACCGCTGCGTAATCCAATGAGAATTCAGTTTTTCAGTTTTCGATTTCATTTTAGTTTATATTATTTTTAGTTTTTTGGTTTCAATTTTGAAGCGCCCACGCATTCGATTTTGGCAGTTCAAAGTTCAACAGTTGCGGAAATGAGAAGCGACTTGACCTTAGCCATAGATTATGTGCTGTGTGTGTAGTGTGCGTGTGTGTGTGTGTGTGTGTGTGTGTGTGTGTGTGTGTGTGTGTAGCTGCCACTTGTGTGTGGACTTTTGCTGCTTGCAATTTTAATTGCGCAATTTAACGCAGAGTGTAGCCAATTTAGCCATTTATACGATAGATTTAGCTATTTAAATGTCAGAAACAGCCTTTTTCTTAATCGGATTAAATTAAAGTTATCGCAGAATAAACTTAAAATTATTTGAAGTGTATCAATTTTAATTGCATTTTTGTTTTAGGTATTTCTGCTTATCGACTCTATTTAACTTCTGGCAACATTTGTACGCAAAAGTCTGGCAACGCTGTGCGCGCTCAAAACACAGAGCTGCTTTCGATTACGATAACCTTAATGGCGTGCGCTGCAAAAGCAAATCTCGAATTTCGTTAGAATTTTGTGATTCCAGGAAATTCACATTACACAGCGATAATTGAATGCCATTCATTCTTCGAAGCTTGATTAAAGCGTTTGTGTCGGATTTTTGTTCAAGACAGATAAATAAAATAAAATTTGCGACTTAAAAATGTCATTCGAAATGATTTTGAATAAAATTTCTTTAAAAGTAAACGCGCAATATGAGAAGGACCGAGGTATGGATGGTCTAACTCAGATACCTTACTTTAAAACTGATAACATAGAAATTACATGTAAGTATTACAATAAATGAAGCCTATGTATGTATGTTAGTACAGTACATGTATAGACACTCATACAAACATATGTGCAATATCACATTTTTACCTTCAGCCAATCTGTTGGAGAACTCGACGCAAGTGAAGCAAAACAACGACGATTATTTGGAAACGTTCTTCAAATTGAAATTACCCTTTGAAGTGAAACCAATGAAGGATGATAAGTTTCCAGGATTCGTGATGCTCTACGCTGGAGATGAGGTCCAGCATGAGACAGTTGTAGATGGATATGTCAACCGCAGAGCCCTGCATAACTGGATCGACGGAAATAAATTGTTTTGCAGTTATGTTTTTTATGTTCCACAAAAATATGGACAGAATTATAAACTGCAATTCAATACTAATTACGGGCTTCGAACCTTTACTCTAAAGCCAGCAGTGGAATTTGACTACTCCGATTGGCCTTTGCCGGAACCTTCGTTGCCAGGACTTATCTACAAGACGCAACCCTGGTACGCCGTTCCTCAGGCGGTTGCACCCTTTGAAGACCGCACCTTTATGGTTTATGCCCCAGATTGGGAACATAGTCTTATGCATATGAACCAGACTTGCGTTAATGTTTTACGCATAATGAGGCAGTTGTGTGTCAAATTTGATATACCAGAACTCTCCGAAGAAATGCTAAAGACAGTAATTCTACATGAATTGCCGCTGGATAAGAAGGTTAAATTGGGCGAATTTTTAGTTCAGATGTGGGAGAAACTATGTCAGTATTTGAAAGATCTCAAATTGGATCACTTTTTAGTAAAAAACTTTAATGTCTTTCGCCATATAAAAGTAGAGGAAATCGAATTTCTTCAAAGTACAGCTGCAAATGTTTTGCTTGTGCTCCAAAAGTGTCAGAATGAGGATGAAAAAGCACTTGAGAAAATAAGTAACAACTTTAACATAGAAAATCTTTACTGAAATATCAATTGAAAGTACAATTTCATTTCATGTACTCTACTTATATAATATTAAAAACACGTTTATGAATAACAAAATGTTAACTTGAAAGGATTATTATTATTTTTGAAAAACTTACGAATCATTTGATTTTGAAAATAAATTCTGTTCCCATTATTCAACCAAATGCTTACATTATTGTTAATTTGATATCATTTTTTATTTCAGATCGTGTATCATTATAACACATAAACTATAAATTATTTCCCAGTCAAGTATTCTATTCTCTTGTGAAGTTTTTCTTATCAAATCGAACAATGAATAATGATATGGATGTATCAAATTTACTAATTTATGTTGACTTTTGCAAAAACATGTGGATAAAAACTTTAAAAACAGCTTCAGAAAGTTTGCCTAATGCAAAAAATTAAAATAGATATATTTTCAAATATATATATATATATATATATATATATATATATGTTTGTATGTTGTATGTGTTTGACACTTGCACTTAGTTTAAAGTTTAAACGAAATCAAATTGATGGCAATAAACGCAGAAATACTTACAAATTGTTTATGCTCGATTGTGTGTATCTATGTGAGTGTGTGTGTTTGTGTGTGTGTGTGTGTATAAACGTATTTCAATGCACGATTGTGGGCTAAAAAACTGGCTTACCTTCTCTGCTCATTGTTGTACAGTCAACTGATGTTGTTGTTGTTGTTGTTGCTGTTGTTTTTGTTGTTTTAGCTGCTGCTATTGTTTCGCCTTTTATTTATTGTTAACGCTTTGCCAGCTTCAACGACAGGTTGTTAGTATTTTGTTGTTGTTTTTATTGCTGCTGCACACATTTCATTACATTGTCACCTGCACAAAAAAATACATATATATATATTTTTACATATACATAGTTATAGATACAGATATAGATATACTACTTATTAATAATGCATCAATGACGTCGTCATTTATGCAAATGCGTTGGTGTTGCTTTAGATTTGTGTGTGTGTGTGTGTGTTTGTGCTTTTGGAATCTTTAGCTTGCTAGAGCTGAACATTCTAGTTCAAATGTACGAGCCATATTCAAATGAACGAGCAAAGTTCATTCGTTCAAGTTGTGCATAAAAGTTACATTCCTATTTCTGTTGAAGAGGAAACTGACTTTCGTTTAAATTGTTCACAATTCCACTTTTGTCATGATTTCACGGAAAGCGACTTTTCTTTCAATTGAAAACAATTTCACTTTTTGTCAAAATTTATGATTTGAATTGACTTGCATCAGAAATTGAGTTTTCAATTCCACTTTTGTCAAAATATTCGGTTTGAATTCACTTGCATCGCAATGAGAAGTTTTTTTTAAATTCATACCATTTCAACTTTGAAATAACTTGCATTTAATCAAGAATTGACAATAGAAGAATGTTTTCAACACTTAAATATATTTCAATTGCGTAAAATGTTGCCGAAAGTTCAAGTATTGTAGGGAAATTGATGCGAACCATTATGTACCATTATGAACCATTATGGTGGCCAATAAGAAATTCAAGTGAAGACTCTAACATAACAATTGAATTGAAAAAGTTCAGGAACATAAAACGAAAGGAACTAAAGAATCGATTAGTTTTTTATCCGAAAAGGAATTAAAGGAACGATTAGTTCTTATATTCGGGAAGTAAGTAAAGGAACGATTAGTTCTTTTATTCGGGAAGTCAGTAAATGAACGACTAGTTCTTTTATTCGGGAAGTAAGTAAAGGAACGATTAGTTCTTTTTCTGATGAAGTAAGTAAATGAACGACTAGTTCATTTGTTTGAAAAGGAACTAAAAGGAAGATCAGTTCTTTTATCGAAAAGGCAACTACTGAGCTATATCCGCAAAAGGAACTAGTATGCCCAACTCTAATATGTTGCCATTTGATAAATATATTTTGTAAAGAACTTTTGCTTGTTCTTTTGCGATTGTTTAAATAGTTTATTCCGTTCTTTCGTTGTGTTATTTTTGACACAGAGCCAGTGCGTTTGTGCAGAGTTTCAAAAGTTGTTCACATGAACTAGTTCGGCAGCACTATTTTGCTGCTGATTCTGTCCAAAAAGACAGCCAACACAACACATGTGTGTGATATAATCGCTTGGCATGAATGAAAGGCGTTGCAGATTTTTTTTCACACAACATTTACAGGCAGCAGCTGTGAGGAGAGGGGTGAGAGGATTGGGCAGCGGGGAAGAGGGGCAGCAGCAGAGCCAAGAGCCAACAATGGGCAAAAAAAGAGACCCAACTCAAGTTGCCTCAGCCAAATCGGCCATAATCTTGGCTAAAGCTAATAATAGCAGCAGGTTTTTGGCTTGGGCTCAAGCTGAGTTATGCGCCTACACACACACAGATACAACACACACACACACACACACACACTTAGCCGCAAAAGGGCAGATCTCATGTTTGAAGCACTTTTTAACACTTTTTTAGAAATATTTTTTCTTTATTTTGTTCAACTTCCAAAATTCAAATGACACTCACGTAATACGCTAAAAATAGTTGAATTAATTGCGCGCTGTTCTTTTCGCGTTGTTGCCTTTTCGCTTCGTATTATTTCGAGTTTTGTTGTTGTTGCCTTTTTTTATGGTATGTGCACAAAGTTGTTTTTGTATTTCTCTTTGCGCTCACTTTTGGTTTTTGTTTTTCTTAAGCGCGCTGCGAGGCGAACGCGTCGCGATTTCAACTCGAACTGATTTCAAGCTGATCTCAGCGCACCTTTTGCGCACCTGTACTTAGGTCGAAACTGGCATAAAAAATGTTAGAAACTGGTTTTAGACCAATTTACGCTGCGCTCTCAGCTTGTCTTACAAAGAGAGCGCGCTAAAGAGAGTCTGCACTTTGCACTTTTGAAGCCGCACTTTTGTTGTTGTTGTTGTTTATGGCAGCGATCAAAGCGCGCGCTCTCTGAGAGACTGTGCGAAAGAGAGAGAGTGAGAGAGAGGTCGCGTTTTTGGTGCACTTTGCACTTTTGAAGCCGCATTTTTGTTGTTGTCAAACTGCATTTAATAACCGTTAAACGAAAGTTCTGTGACACGTGCACAAAATGCAAAGGGGTCGGGGGTTGGGGGTGGGGTTAAGGGAGCAGGTAATAACGGACATTTCACGCCTTGGCAATGACAGGAAGACAGTCAGAGGCAGCGACAGAGGCAGCGACAGAGGCAGCGACAGAGGCAGCGACTGAGGCAGCGACAGCCACTTCATTAGACGCTTTGGTTGACAGCGCTCCACTCGACCAACTGGCGCACGTGACTTGCAACGGCTCTTGTGCAACGTGCTGGCTGCGGGAAAGAGGAAGGGGGAGGAATGAAAGATGGGTGCAATTAGTGATGACAATAAATTATTATTAATCGGTTGAAGGATCATATAATAAATGCAACTAATTTATCGATAAAAAAAAAAAATTATGAGTAAGAAAAATATAAAATTTAAACTGAGTTCAAAAATGTTATAATTTAATTACTTAAATACTTAAATTTTAGTTAATCAGGCCTGTTTCCATTTCCGATTCCAAACAAAACATGCGGCATCGTTGCCCTTAGATGTTCTTAGCATCGAATATCGTTGGAAAATTTAATAAAAAAATGAATGAATGAAACATTGAAACTTATCTTTAAAACGAAAAAACGATAGCCATTTCGTTCGAAAAATGGAATATTAAAACAGACTTGTTCCGAGTTCACTTTCACTTCAATTTCGCATACACTTTTAAAACTTACTTTAAGCATTTTTTGAAAAGTAAGTTCAGTTTCCAAAACTATGTTTCACACTTTGCAGTGGAATTGTTGCGAAAATGAATTCAGAATAAAGCGAAAAATCAAAAACGTTGCGGAATGAAAAGTTCGTGCATTTAGGAACAAGCCAAAATATTTGAATTTAAACTTCATTGAAAACTTGCATAGTTTGCATTATTGTAGTGTTTAACTACTTGAGTTTAACGATTATTTTTTTAAAATAATCGATTACTTAGTCAATTAATCAGAAAGCAATTATCGATATTAAGGAATCGTTCAGCATGCCATCACTAAGTGAAATACAATGTCAGCCTCAAAGCCTAATTTGCATCTAAGCTGTGGCCGAATGGCCGAAAGGGGCGGTGGGAGGCAAAGTCATTACAAAAAGTGCTCGCGTTGAGCATCGATAATGAACACACAGTGTGCCTGTGTGTGTGTGTGTGTGTGTGTGTGTGTGTGTGTGTGTGTGTGTGTGTGTGTGTGTGTGTGTGTGTGTGTGTGTGTGTGTGTGTGTGTGTTTGTGTAGTGCATCCATTTTAAACATTTACCACACACTTGCTACAGTTTAAAGCCGCTTCCCGAGACTATCAAAAACGCTGCAGGCATGTAAATAAAAATTCGCATTCAAATTTATGCGAAGAGCTCGCTGGCAGCATGTGGAAAAAGTGGGGGAGAGACAAAAGAGAAGGCAGGGAAAATACGTAATATGGCTGAAATAATATGGCGTTGTTGGCATTTCCGGTTACACTAAGAAAAAGCGTGCTGTAAATATGCGTGGAATATGTTAAAAGAAAAACAAACTTACACAGCAAGAAAAGCGTAGTTAAAAATCTGAAAAAAGAAAAGTAAAATAACTTGACTTGAGTATGTTCAAATATATAAAAAAAATTAAGTTATTCTACAGACAGAAAGAAAACTGAATAAATATACAAAAAAAACCTTTCAAATAAGAACCTATAATCGCATTTATAGTATCAGCATACGTTATAAAAATCTACACAGAAAAAAATTAGTTTACAAGTTGAAATGAAGACAGAAATAAACCTTTGTGTATAAGAAATAAAACATTATAATCGAATTTATAGAATGAGGAAGTGCTATAATCAAAATTATTTAGGAGAAAACACTCAGAGAAAAAATAATACTTTTTAAACCAAAAAAAATACTAAAAAATTCTATAATTTTTAAGTTTAAGAATAAAATAAACTTTTATTATGCTTTACTGAAGATTAATGCAGTTTTTAAAGTAAATGCTGAAATTCAAGTTGAACAACAGTTTTCTCGCAGTGTAGCCAGCGAAAAAATATGCATAAGTCAAACTTAAATTGTAGTTTTTTTTGTATTTTATTTTTATTTATGGTTTAGGCCAGAAAAAAAGTTGTCTCGTCTCAAAAAGTTGCAGCCAACTTCAATGTCATAATTTGCCTGTGGGCTGCAATGCAAATAAGAATGCGAGTGTGTGTGTGTGAGTGTGTGTGTGAGTGTACGAGTGTGTGTGTGGGCAATTGTCATTGTCACAGCGTTTGGCAGGGGCGCAGTCAGATTTGGGCATGCACATAGCTCACTTGCCTGAACATGCCTCATGTGGCAAGTTGCAAACGCTGCTTGATTTTTTGGTATGTCTTTGACCAGGTCAGAGTTCTGGTAACCTTTTTTGTTTAGTATTTGTTTGTTTGTAGCATGAAACATTGCTCATTGCTCATGTTTTCTTGTTTTGTGTTTTGTGTTTTGTTCTTTGACGTGCAAGTCGTAAAAACGTTGCTGTCATAAAAGTTGCATAAAAGTGCAGGGATTCCGTTTCCTCTTTTTTTTTTGCATTTTACAATGGTTGCCTGTGGCAGGCATGCCTTGATAGATGTGCTTGCAACTTTAATACGAGTACTTCTTAACTTTGATGACGACGTCGTGTTGAATGGCAAATCATTTGCACGTCATGTGCAGGCCAGCAGCATTAACTTGCTTGCCACATGTGTGTGTGTGTGTGTGGCATGTGGCATGTGATGTTTGCAACTGGATTTAATTTAGATAAAAGCTTTGCACGAGCTCCAGCTCATTCGGCCTCAGATAATGCACTGAAATCAATTCCATAAACACTTGCCACACACAACGCAACCTTTGCTACCAATGACAATTTATTTTCATGGGCTCTTAAACACATTGGATATTGTGGCAAGATTGGAGCTTGTGGCAGCTGAAATTTTATGCTGCTGCAACCTAATTTCCTATCAATGCAAAAGCTTCTTTTTTTTTTAAATATATAGACTTACCTGTGCTAATGATGCGTATTATTCAAGCTTAAGTTTGTTATCAAGATTGATTGAATCAAAGCGGCAAAGCAATATTTACTCCCTGTTCCCATTAGAAATGGGAAAAAGGGAGTTATAAAGTACTGCAAATGTGTGTAACAGACAGAGGGAGGCATTTCCGACTATATAAACTATATATATTCTTGATCAGGATCAACAGCCGAGACGAACTAGTTATGTCCGTCTGTCTGTCCGCCTGTCCGTCTGTATGAACGCACAGATCTCAGAGACTATAAGAGCTAGAGACACCAAACTTGGCATGCAGGTTCCTGTATACCATACGCAGATCAAGTTTATTTCAAATTTCGGATACACCCCACGCACCCCCGCAAATCGCAAAAGACTCCCACAGCCACAATTTTAAAGATAAAGCTTTGATTTTTGGTACACATATATGTTGTATCAATGTTGATTAGCTGTGTAAATTTCATCACGATCGGATAAATAACACCAAAGTTATGGAAGAAGCTATTACCCCCGTCTCAGCTGGCAGAAACAACAGTTTGACAGGCACTGCACAAGTTAAGTGCACTGCTTGCTTGTGTTGCCGCTGAACTGCTTGAAATGCAAGTTGGGAGCAGGGAGTCTCGTAGTCGGGCACACTCGACTAGAGTATTCTTACTTGTTTTAACTTACTTTTCGTTAAGGAAAATGTTAAATATATAGAAACAACCCTGTTCTGAATATCACTTTTGAATCAATTTCACAAAATTATGTAATGCATATTTCTAATTCTTAGTTTTATCATTCTCCAAAAAGTATGCTACATAGTTTTCTGTAATATTAATTCAAAAGTGGAATTTAGAACAGGGCTGTAGACTCAATTTCTATACCTTTTCTAAACTATATTATTTTTCGGGATAGTTATAAAATGATAAAGTTTCTCTCGAAACTTGTTCTTTAATCGATTTAAAATGTTTTCTGAGAAAACACTCAATCGATCGAACTCAAAAAAGAGTTTGTTTTAAAATCAAAAAAAAGAATTGGAATTCTGAGCTTTAAATAATTTGCAGCCTAGAAAAAATAAGTTATATTAAATATAACAAACACAAACATTAGTAAATAAAATAGCATTTAAATATTCATTGACATTTATTGATTGAATTTGATAAGGTTTGTTTTTCTGCAGCATGGATTGACTTTTGTTTTTGTTTTTGTTTTTGTTTTTTAACATACATTTCTTATGTATTTTAGTTAAATTTGTGTTTTTTCTTTGGTTTTTTCTTTGATTTTTGCTTTGATTATGTTTTTGGTTTGTTTCTTAAAACTGTTTTTGCACACACATACTTATTGTTTAGTTTAGAGTTGTGTAATTTAACTATTTTTTTTTTTTTCATTTTCTTTTAATATTACATATATTTTGTAATTGGAGTTTAGGAACCTGCACGTGGCTCATTTAGGAGGTTTTTCTTTTTTAAACACTTAAAGCACATATTTAAAAATTATGTTTTTTTTTTATCGGAATACTTTTCGTTTTAGCAAAAAAAAAGTATCGGCGGTAAACAGTTGCATTTTGTTGTTGTCTTGGCTTATATAAGTAAAACATTAATAAAACTTTATGCAGAACTGTTCCGAATACCAACTTTCGCATCAAATCTACATTAAATTGTGTAGCATACTTTGCAGCGCGGATTATAATTACTTTGAATATTTGACTGTTGGTATATTTGACGTTTTTGATGTGGTTTTAATTCGCAAGTGGTATTAGGAACAGAACTGCTCAAACAATAACACTTAAGTACAGTTTTATAAATGTTTGTGTGTAATGTTTTGTATAAATCATTATTAAATACTCGTACATAATCGAAAATAGTTTTTTGTATTTGTTGTCTCAAGTTTTGTATTAATTGTTGTTGCTCTTGTTCTTTGCTTGTATATAGCATTCATATGTATTTGTATTTGTTTTTGTTTTAGTATTTGTATATGTTTTAAGTATATTCAAAGTTTACTTTTGTAGGAGGGCTCTTTTATAGGTTCATGTTGTTGCATTTTTTGTATACTCATATCATTTTCAAACTTTATACCCTTGCAGAGCATATTTTAATTATAATTCATACTATTTAGCAATAATATATTCGATTTAGCCATCCATCTGGCCAACTGTTCTATGTGAACTGAGCTTTTTATGAAGCTATCTTATAGAAATTTGGTACAGCTACTTGATTTTTTTGCATATATCGAAACCAGCTGGATCGTGCCACTATAACATATAGCTGCTATAGGAACAAACGCTTGTAAAATTAGTTTTTATATGAAAAAGTTGTTTGTTTCCCAAGCTAACTTAACCAAACTACCCAATTCCGACTTTTACCATTATCTAAACATGTTAACAAAATTTGATCAAAATCGGAGCACTATAACTTATAGTTGAAAACTAAATTTGTGCATTGTAAAACATTACTGCAAGAGTATTAAATCTTCGACTAGCCCGAAGTTAGCTTTTTCTTGTTTTCTTGTTCTTTAGTTAGTTTTGTTGTATAGTTCAGTTTTGGCCTTGAATTCATATATATATAATATATATATACTTATTTGTATACAATTTGAGTTTTGTTTTGCTGTTCGGTTTTGTTGTAAATGCCTTTGGTCTCTTCGGTTTGGCCAATTTTGCATTTATTTGATTTTGTTTAATTTTTTGCATCATTTGCAATATATTTATAGTTGTTTTGTTTTGTAATATTTTGTTAGCTAGTGCTCGTTACATTAATGCATAATTTGTTTTGATTTATTTGTTGTGTATTTTAGATTTGGATATACTTGTAGGAAATAATGATAGGTACACATATTATCAACACAGTAGTTGTTGTTGTTGCTTACTTAGTACACAGCGAAACAAATGTCTATTTATTTGTTGTATATATATATATATATATTTACTTAGGTATGTATCTTGCTTCAATAAACTATATATATATTTGTTGCTTAAGACTGGAAGAGAACAGTTTTCAGATACTATTTCGATTTAAGAGTGGGACTGAAACAGAACGAAAGTAAAAAACAAAGATACTGAGCTGGAAAATTAGATAAAACGAAATTTTAGAAAGTACAAAAGTTAAGGGTATCACATGTCAAAGCTTTCTTAATCTTGAATTTAACTTCGATGTTTCTAACGGCAAATTCTTTGGTCAGCCAGGGTTGCTGCCTACTTTTTGTCGATGTGTGTGTCAACCCTAAGGTTAGCTTTAGTTGAGCTAAGATTTCAAACAGACCTGTTCTCATTTTCACTTTCGTAGAAAGTTGCGATACTTATTTTCTCGTGAATTGCTCTCGTATTCACTTTCGGCAAAAGTTTGCGGTTTGATTTCACTTAACCATAAGGGTGAAAATTTCATTTTGAAAGGGAATTTACTTGTACACATGTTTTATGAAATTTCATTTCTATCGGAACGTTTTCATATTCACTTTTCTAAAAGTTTGCGTGTTGAATTCACTTTTGTTAAGAGTTTGTGGATTGAATTCACTTAACAGCAAAGGTGAAAATTTGATTTGAAAGGAAAATTCACTTGCGCAAATGGTTTTTAAGAAAGTAATTTGAATGTTCTCAAATATTCACTTTCGTTCAATTTTTAACAGCAAGTATGTGATTTCAAATCGTGAATTTTTGAACTTCTAAAATATTCATTTTTTAAGAAAAATTCACTCAAGCAAATTTAAACCGAAATGGAAAACCATAACATATCATATACACGAACTTGTAGAGTTAAAACAGGAAAAGAATGTGCAAAAGTTACCAATAAAAAACAAAACTTAGAAGTCTTATATAACTTGCTTATATGCTAGGTATTTGCATTACTCATATGGTTCATATACATATATATAATATAATACTCATATTCATATTGTAATTAATGTTTATGAAATTTAGTGTATATATTAAAAATATTTTTGTGGTTTTTTTTTTATATAATTTGACATGGATTTTGTTCTTTGTTGTGCAATTATTCATTTGGTTTTTTGTTCCGTTTTTGTTTCAAAAATTGTTCTCTGATGCCTTGCGAAAGGTATAAAAAGTTGTTGTTTGCTACAGTTTACAGTTTTAGAATTACAGTTCGAAACAATGCTTATTATCCGTTATAGTAATACATACATATATATGTTATATATGTATGTTTATATAGACCATTGTATATAGTACAAAATTTACAATTGAAGCGACAACTTCTGTTCTTGGAGTTAAATCAAAGATTGGTTTAAAAGCTTAAAATGTTGTTGTTTTTGTTTTTTGTTTTTTGTTTTTTTTTGAAGGGATTTAGTTTCTCTCTTTTTGATAGAAGCCTCAAGTAAAGTGTATAGTATAAAAAGCAAAACAGCTGAAGGCTACATTTTAGCACTCACTGTTGTGCACAGTGTGTGTGTCAAAAGCGTGTTGTGTCTAATAAATTTTATACAAAATCTGTGCTCAGAAAATAGTTTACAAATATATTTCTTTAGACTTAGTTACACTGTCCTTTGGGCGTGATATATATTCATTTGTATATTCATATATATTCATATACATATACATTTGTAAATAGCTTTGTGTGTGTTTAGATGTGTGTGTGTGTTTTTGGAAGGGATTTTAGTTGTGTTTATAAAGAAGCTCGGAGTTACGCATAGTTTGATTGTTTTTTTTTTTTTTTAGAAATTTTCACTGACCTTTTACAATAAAAAATATTTCAAAATAGTTTGCATTTCAATTTCGTTAACATTTATCATATATAGCTTTAATTAACCCAACAAAAATATGTATTTTTTTTAAAGTTTATAAACACTTGCAAATTTTCTTTAAGTTGTAGCTAGTTTTTTTTTTTTAGAGATGAACGTTATTGTAAGGGAATACCTCTTTCATTGTATTACCTTTATGCCATCTTTCAGAGCTAGGAATACTTTTAAAAACCTTTCCAATTGTAAACTTAAGAAAATCACAAAAAATAGCAAGAATTTCAATTCTTTTAAGGTAATACCCCTATCATTGTGTAATGCTTATGTATTCCCTTTGAACAAGGAATCATTATATGATAGATGAAATATGGAAAAAACCGTAATTAATGAAGATTTAACTGGATTTTTTTCAAAACCGTATACAAAATGTTGTTTTTAGGAAATTTTTCTTCAATTGCGTTATGTTTATGTCAGTTTTCATCATTAGAAGTAATTTTTGAATAGGATTTTCTTCGAAGAAATCGGAAAAATGTAAGGAAAAATCTTTATTATTAAAGATTGAAAAATGTTCCTGAAAAGAAATCCGCCTTTAATTTGATAATTGTTGTTATTTAAGAACTAGAAATCCTTTTTTCAAGGGCTGAGGCTATGGAAAATCATGAAATATAGCTAGAAATAGCTAGAAAAAAAATGAAAAAAGAATATATTGGGCTTGTGAAATGTCCGTCTGTCCGTCTGTCTGTATGAACGCAGTTTTTTCCCACAGTTTTAAAGGTATATACCAGAGTCAGACAAAGTGTCAAGATCTTAATTTTCATTATTGAAAATTAAAGTAGAGTTTACTTTAAGATCGGAATACGAATTCAGCATTAAATTATTTATCTATTATGTCTTTCAGAATTTTAAAGAATTTTTTAACGCAGAGTTTTCTGTAAGATCGGAACAAGAATTTAGCTTTGATTACACCTTTCCGAACTATGAAACATACTTTAAAGACTTTGCAAGTGTAAACTTCGGTGAACCGAAATTTAGTGTATTTAAAAGTCTTCAAAACGCAGCTGGGTGCCTAGAAATGTACTTAGTTGTTAGTGTGTGTGTGTTGTTTTTGGTTTTTATCAAATACATAAGTATAAGTATAAGTAAATATTTGTATGCTTAATTGTGTCAATTTCAGCAAATTCTATGCATTCTACTAAGATAGATCCCTAATAAGTATTTGTGTGTGTTGATTTTCGTAGCAACGTTAAAGTCTAGAACAAACATTTCGGGAGACTCCGTGGCCCGTAACTTGTTACTTATGCACCATTTGAATTTCAATTTGCTAACATTTACAAAAAAACAAAGAAAGAAGTGTGTTTTCCATTTTAGACAACTACATTACATAATAGGTATAATAGTTGTATTGTGCTTACTTTATACATTTAGTACATTTACTCATTGTTAGTATATATATATTAGTTATGTTTAAGCAATGTGGGTTTAAATTAATACTCTATGCAATTTGATTGCATTATGCTGTCGACTTTTTACTTGGTTGAAGTTTACGTTTTTAAAACGATGCTCACCTGTAGCCTCTCTAAGAATCAATTGATGAAACGTGCTTTTTGTTTGCGCACAAACTCCTGCGCCTGTTTGTCATTGATGCGCAGCTCGAGAATTTGCAAAATTGGATTGCCTGCAACAATAACAACAAGATTAAACATAACACGTTGGTCCAAAAGTTTATTGTAATACTCACATTTATCCTTTTGCTGCATCAATGGCAACTCAATTTGCTTGAGCCCATGAAAGTTATCCACACTGGTGCTGTATGCCTCCACGCCGGGTATATTACCCAATGCCAAATACGCCTCTCCGCCAAAATCATTTGCCGTTAGCACATCGTGATCCATGACCGTAAAGCATATCATGGCCCCATCGACGAGGCATTGCTCCAGCGTTACCGAGAATTCAAAGCATTCATCGAAAATGGGATTTAAAGTGCGCTGCAAATGGAAATTGTCGATTTGAAATTAAAGCTGCTAAATTCATTTATGAAGCAAGAAAGAATGCTCTGGTCGAGTGTGCCCGATTACGAGACGCCCTGCTCCCATGCACAGTGCATGTCAAACTGTTGTTTCTGCCTGCTGAGACAGGGGAAATAGATTCTTCTATAACTTTGGTGCTATTTATCCGATCGGGATGAAATTTACACAGCTGATCAACATTGATACAACATATATGTGTACCATCAAAGCTTTATCTTTAAAATTGCGGCTGTGGGAGTCTTTTGCGATTTGCGGGGGTGCGGTGGGGTGCATCCGAAATTTGAAATAAACTTGATCGCGTATGGTATACAGGAACCTGCATGCCAAGTTTGGTGTCTCTAGCTCTTATAGTCTCTGAGATCTGTGCGTTCATACAGACAGACAGGCGGACAGACAGACGGACATGGCTAGTTCGTCTCGGCTGTTGATCCTGATCAAGAATATATATAGTTTATATGGTCGGAAATGCCTCTTTCTGTCTGTTACACACATTTCCAGTACTTTATAACTTCCTTTTACCCATTTTTAATGGAAGCAGGGAGTAAAAATACCTACCTTATGCACATTAGTCTGCTGTTCCATGCAGTGCAGAAAGATGCGTCTCGGCAGTAGCTCAATGACCACAAATGGATCACTAAAGCCATTTGGATCCAATGGGACGACATCCCTGGCATGCAGTACCTCAACGCAGAGTGAATCATGATTGAAGTAAGCACGCACAGCCAAAGAACCAATTGGACTTGGACTGATGGTCATTAGCTGCTCACGCAAACGATTCATATAGAACATGTCAATCAAGCGATCTGTATCCGTTTTGTGGAATTGCAAACGTTGCTCAATGCGCCAAAAGTCCTCCGTATGCAGACACTCGAGGAGCAGACCCTGTCCCTCGGCATGAAAGAAGTCGACGAGCAGCTGCAGCGCTTCGTAGAGACGCTTGTGAAAATGTGTGGGTTTATCCGTCTCATCGCCCGTTTCCATTTGACGTGACATCTCGCCGAGCACCGTTTTCCATATAAAACGCAGCGAACGATTAAAGTTTTTGGTAAGCAACGCGCTATTCAACGCTGCCAGATGACAATCCAGATACTCTAAAAGCGGCACAATGGCCTGATTGGCGGGCAGGGAGTCGGGTGACCAGGCCAAATGGAACACGGCCTTTTGCAGCGACATTTGCATAAGCGGCGCCAGCTTCGATAAAATGCGTTCCGTGCGATTCTCCATGTGTGTTAAGCTCGCCTCCAACAAATTATCCGCCGACTCCTCCAGCGGCTGCTCATCTGAGCGGAATTCAGCAAGCGTGCGACGCACATACTCCACATTATTCACCGTTACACACATATCATCCGAGCATCGGAATGGTCCCTGCTGCTCATAGTAGCCGCTATCCGCGAGCGTTGTGTGTATCAAATCGCAATAATGCATTGCGGCCGAGCAGACAACATCGATGAGCTGTGATTCCAGCATAATGGCGGTATCCTCATCCGGCCAGTTAATCACCTGTAAATAAATCATAAAATAATCGATTAATCAGGTTATCGATTTTGCATTAATACAATCGATGAGGTTTTGATAGAGCAAGAAAGAAAGTCTGTCTTCGCCCGAATCTTTGTTGAAAAGTTGTTCATCTGAAAACTTAGTTTTTTCAACCGATTTTTCCTATGGCAGCTATAAGATTTAGTGAACCGATTTTGATGAAAGTTTGTGCCAAGTTTCATCAACATAGCTTTAAAGAGAGACTAGTTCATATAGATCACTTAATATATGGATCGTTTTAAATGGCTAAATTCAACTTAACTGTCGAAGTAGCTCAGGAATATATATACTTTATGGAATCAGAGACGTCTTCTTCGACGCGTTTATGACAAAATTAGAATACCATCTCCAAAGGTATAAAAACAAAACATAGTTTCTTTGTCCAAGGTGAACAGTCTATCAAAAAGTGAAAAGTATTCAAAATTGACAAAACTAGATAGGCACAAAAATGAGTAAAGAAATATCGATAATCGATTATTGTCTTAACCCAAATATAATCGATATTGCATACTCATTTCGTTATCTAAAAGTCGATTAATAAATTTTCTTTTAAAATCTTACCTTCCAAAATTCTTTGATATTTAAGAGCGTGCTGGCCGTATCCACCGAGGAGCTGCTGTACCGCACAATCCGTTCACCTTCACAGATGGCATCCATGCGAATTGCGGCACGAATGCGTTGCAAGGCCTTCGCCTTGCTGACCATCATCCAGCGCTCGAAGGTGGGTATAAACCACTCATGGCCATTACTCAAGGCCAACGGCTTCTCGGGCGGCTGTGGCTGTGCGGATAAATGTCGCTTCAGTTGACAGAATTCCTGCAATGCCAGAAACAACTCAAATGGCTTTGTATCCACCGGCTCAGCATCGCCCTCGAGTACAGCAAACTGTGAGAGATTCATTCGCACTCCGGGTACCTGGCCAGCAGCCATACGTGTGTATACCTCCTCACCGACCATTGCATCGTACTGTTTGTAGATAATGCTAAAGTACTGTATGCCATTCGTGCTGCATGCAACAAGGCACAAAAGGAGATGAGAGAGAGAGAACGTTAGATTAAGGTAAAGGAAATAAAAATTATATTTGAATAACCAAAGATTTAATACACTTACAGAAGAAATCTAGCTGGATTTCAAAACAAGCTGCTTGTTTTTGAGTTTTGTTATATGTTAATTATCGAATTGAATGTGGAAATCGAAACAGGCCTACTACACTTTATAAAATCAGATCTGCCCCGAATAAAAGTTATCTTCGAATAGCTTAAGATTTAAAACACCTATAAGAATCCAACTCGATTTCAAATCCAGCTGGTTGCTTTAAGTTATATGGTAGTTAACTTGATTTGAAATTATATATTGCATGTGGATACCAGCAAAAGCTTGCTTTGCTTTATAGAATCGGAAGAGCTTCGGATAAAAGTTATGTTTAATATACCTATAAAAATCCAACTGGATTTTAAATCAAGGTGGTTGCTTTTAGATTTCGTTACATGTTCAATTTCATTTGAATACGCATCACAAATTGAATGTGGAAACTTGAGTAACTTGATTTCAAAACGCAAATCGATTGTGGAAATCTAAATAGCTACACTTTTTATAATCTAAACTGTCTCTGTCAATGCTTTACACAATTCGTGACAAAATTATAAAACCGCATGTTAGGGTAAAACAAATGTTTGAACTGCAAGCTTTGCTAACAACTGCAGTCTAAGTCAACTTTTTGTTGGCTACGAATGAAAATCTCGCTGGGAAGCTGCTTAGTCGACAGAGTTGCTTTAAGCTCAAAATCGATAGACGCAAAAAAGCACAGCTTGAAAATTCGCTCTTTGCAAAATAGTGCAAATGCTGCAATTAGCTGGAGCGATATTTGTTCCTTTCCCAACTACATTTTGCTAATGCAGCTCAACAATTTTGTGTTCAGAAGGAAATTTAAGCGTCTGGACAGAGCATCTGTTAAATGGGCCACATCAAGATGTTAGTCGTGTGCCCTTTAGACCGTGAAACGTGCGAGCATTTTTATGACAGCGCAATTAATTTGAGGCTTATGTTCTGTAAGCCACTTGATGTTCTCATTAGGATGCTTTTATGGTCTCGCTAACTAGCGAATATGTGCGACTGATTAGTTGAATTGCTTGCCCCTTTGTTTTACAACCTGTGTTGAGTATTCGGAACTGAATCAGCTCATAAACTGATAATAGAACTAACTAAGTTTGATAATGCAATTATAAAGCTTATTTCGAAAACAGTTTTAAAATTCTATAAAAATAACTAACAGCTCTACATTTATATTTAGAAAGTTAGTTCGATTTAAATCTAGCTTGATTTCAAATCAAGGTTGAATTCTTTTGGGTTCTGCTAAAAGTTGATTTAAGTTCCGTTTTCCGATATTTATTAAATCGCTTAGATCGAAATTTAGTTAGATTTCTATTCGTGTTTTTTTTTAACATTCTGAACTTACGCATTTTAAAATCTAGCTAGATTTGAAATCAACACGGATGCTTTATAGGCTACGTTTCATCTTCAGTTAATTAACTAGCTACATTTTAAATCAAGGTGGCTATTTTGTATGTTTCGTTTTAAGCCAAGTTTAATTTGATATTTGACAATGCAATAACTTAAAATGTTATTGTAGCTGTAGCAGTAGAAACTGCAATTAGTAGCTATACAAGCTACACTTAAACTAAAACACTTAAACATAAAAGCACTTCCGCTTGAGACACACACAAATGGTAATAAAAATGTTTCAATGACAGCCTTAATGAGTTTTATTGCTGGCAAACAACCAAACTAAACTAACTGACCAACTGATTAGTGGCAACTATAAACTTGATTCCAGCTACACAGTTTTAAAACCCGAAAAACTAAAGGATAACATTTTGGCTTGACTACGGAAACAGTGTGCAATGCAGAGGCAGAGGGGGGTAGAAGGTAACTGAATAAGGTTTTTTTTCGGTTCAAATTCGATGTTCGCTGTTTGTTTTGTTAAACTGTTTGTGAATTTTGTTTTCATCGAGGCAAGCAACCTTGAAGCGTGTTTTATATGCGACACGTGCCGCATACATCTAATTCGAATAACTTGGGGAAAGGGGAGGGACAGGGGAGGCACAGGGGGCAAGCTGTAATCAGGGGTCATTTTACTCACTTGTCGAAGAGCGCATGATAGTAGGTCTGGCCCAGCTGGATGTCGGCGGTTAATGTTGTTACAAAATTCGATAATGGATTGGCCAGGCACTGCGATTCACGCAGCACATTCTGGCCCCACATAATGGAGCCCTTGCGCAACGCATTCACCACTTCACCCCGCACACCCTTATTGAAGGGGCACACAGCACGAAAGGCTCGCATCGAGCCAAGCAATCCCAGACATCGCAGCAGGAACTCCAGTCGTATGAGCGACGGCGGATTCAATGCCGGAAAGATGTCCCGATGTCGTCGTATCTGATTCAATGAGCGCTCCACAAAACCATTCATTGCCTCGGCCAGCCATTGCTCCAGATCTCGTGTGAGTGCCTCCTGATTGGGCTGATTCCATTGCTTCTCCACATCGCTTAGCAGTCGATGCAGGAACTTGGGATCCAGCGGCGTCGAGCGATTCAGTTTGGCAGCAGCCACATATCTTTATAAACAAAAAGTTAGAATAAAAAAAGTTGCGTTTTTTTTATGTTGAAATTAAGTTTCTAATAAGTATTTTATACTTTCGATAGTATCGATTGTGCAGACAAGTCTTTTGCCAATGATTGTTTTTCCAATTAAAAAAAGCTGCCTATCAATTTGTGTTTTAAAGTTCCTCAATCGATTAATCTATCGACAGTCTTGCTGTATATCTACATATCTGGCAAGGACACTCACCTGGCCATGGCGCACTGCAAATCGGTGAGTTCACCCTGCACAGCCAGCTGATGGAGTATGGTAAGCGCCGGACCGGGCAGATCACCACACCAGGTCCACGATGGCTCATGGGTGGTCACCTCATGCTGCATGAAGACCATTTGGAGCTGCTCGATCTTGCGCAGCTGCTGCTCATTGTTCTCTTCCGGCACAATGCCGCGATCCTCGCGCGTCGATAGCCACAGCTTGAGCCGTATGCGTCCTTGGACTGTGCTGCGATGACTGCGCGCTTCGAGCTTAAACCAGGCATCCAAACCAGTTGAGGGTATCTCCGCAATGGGTATATTAATTGCACCCAGAAAATCATCCTGCGACCCTTGACGTGCTGACTGGCAAACCTGTTTGAAGAAACGTCCTAGACCACGTACGCCACGCACTTCGTTAAGCCGAGAGACGGCATCCATGACGCAGCTCTCGTCATCATGATCCCAAATGTCCAAATGAAAGGTATCCGTATTGATGTCATCGATGTCGCTAAAAAAAGGGCAGTCATAAGTTTTATTTTCTTTTTTGTTCAAGTACATTTTATGAGCTTCATTAGCAGCCAAACACTTTTGGCCAAAACTCATTAATTTGTCTAATTAGTTTGAGAGCGCTCATAAGTATGCTATGTTATTTTTCAGCTTGTTAGTCAAGACTTTTGGCAAAGGCCTTTCTGTTAATATAAGAACCTTGGAGCATGCTTTAAATTGTTTATTTCTTTATGTTTCAGTTCAGTTGCAGCTGGTTTTTGTTGATTTTATAGGCCAATACTCGAATTTTGTTATATTCATGTATACACATTTTGGTTGTAAAACAGAAAACAAGATTACTTTTAGCACATCAAGTTTATGGCCAAGCTAAGTGCCGCATCGAGAGACACTTTATTGAGCTTTAAAATTGCTCTACAGACCAAGATATAACTGAAATATATGTTTAGTAAATTGTAACTGTTTGTACAAATAGTTTAAGTTTTGATGTATTTGTAAACAAGAAACAACGAAGATTTACAGCCATGTTTCAGCTTTAAGTTGCGAAAACATTTTGCTGATTTTGAAATTTCTTTAAATATTCAAATTTTCCATATTGTTGTGAAAGAAATGCTGCATCTATGCCAAGATAATTTAGTCATTAATCAATGGAAACTAAACCAACAAATCTTGTCAGATGTGAAAATAGTTAATATTTAAGAAAAATTCAACTTCGCAATATCAGAACGAAAGTGAAAACCGAAACAGGTATCAGTTGTTTCTATGATAGCTATATTATATAATAATAAACATATAAAGTTCTGTTCCAAATTTAGTTTTCGAAAAAATTCCACAGAAAAGTGTGTTAAATACTTTTCGGAGCAGGCTGCAAAGCAAATCCTTAGTTTTCTGAACGTAAATACAATTTAAAGATAAACCTAAAATATGCTATACTTATTGATGTTGAATTCATGCGTAAGGAACAGGCGTGATTAATCCAATTTTGATTAAATTTGGTTAAAATATTTGTTAAAAGAAAAAAAATAATTTTTCTACCAACTCGTTTCTCTTTCTCTTAAAAAAACGTTCATATAAAATAATATTACCTATTTAAATCGAAGGATGCATTGCAACAACAGCAATACGAAGATATTTGCTGCTTATTTTGATAGCAATTGCAGCGATACTCGTAAATTTGAATAGCGATTGCAATTGCGATTGTTATGTTAAATGTATTGTTGAATTTAATGGCGCAATTAAAATTGTATTTCCTAAGCTCGTAAATAACAACATACAATATACAATCCGAATACACGTACATTTCACAATTGTGTATATTAAGGCCCAAAAGAGATTGCAGTTCAAAGATAAATGCGACGCAGCGCACGCGGCGTATGCGCAACATTTGTCATTTGCCTCTCTCTGTCACTCTCTCGCAGTCTATCTGTCTCGCTTTGCTGTCTCCAGGCAGCTACAAATCGAATTCCAAAGTGTTTTCAACACTAAATTTACGAATGGGCAGACAAACGCGTAATTGAATAATTTGAAGTAAATCCATCTTGGCTATCGCCTTTAAACAGATACTCGAAATGGACACTCGCTTCAGTTCGAAATGCCCGCACAATTTTTATTTGATTACATATTTGTATAGCGTATTTTACAGACGGGTATACGCATTTTGTCACCAAATGTGTAACGCATTGAAAGAGGACCATTTTGAGCCTTTATAATACAAAAATTGAGCTACTTCTTTTAAATAAATAATAAAATACAAGAAATAACAAACTTCTGATCTTAACTAAAGTAAAACCAAATTGATTTCGTATTTCACTCTTTTCTAACAAATCTCTTTCACTATCATTTTTATACCCTTATAATTTCATCAAGAAATGTGTAACGCATTGAAGTAGACGTCTCCGAACCTACAATAATATGTGCTCTTGATCAGCTTCAACAGCAGAGTCAATCTACCTATATTTCTCTATCCATACATCTTTCCGTCCTATGCGAACTCAGCTCTTTAAAGAGTTACGTTAATGAAATTTGATATAGCAGTTCTCTTTGACAGCAGATAGTACATATGTCAGAAACGGCCGGATCGGACCACTATAACATATAGCTGCCATATGAACGATCGGTCTAAAATTTGGTTTTTCTAGACAACTCATGCCAAATTAGAAATTCTTAGTTTTAGCATTATCTTATTAAGTTGACAAAATTTTATCAAAATCGGGCCACTATATCTTAAAGCTGCCATAGGGGCAATCGGTTGAAAACTTAGTTTTTGCATAAAAAACTTTTTTGTTCTTCAAGCTATCCTAACCAAATTTACTTATTTTGCGTTTAAGTTGTATGTTTTTATCATAATGACAAAATTTCATCAAAATCAGGCGATTTTCTGTAGGAAAAGTCGGTCGAAAATTAAGTTTTCTTGGTTTTGGTTTAAAATAAATGCAAATAACTTTTATTTTCGATTGCTGATTTAAATAAATTTGACTAAAATGGGACTACTATATAACTTATATATATATACTATAAATTTCAAGTAAAAAGATTGTTTGCAAATTAATTTTCGTTATCAAAAATAAACCTTTCCGCAAGTGTATGAAATCTTTGGCATACCCAAACTTAACTGTTTTTTCGTATTATTTTTGAATATACTCACAATTTGAATTTCTCATTCCATTTGGGGCTGAGCGTGTGGGGCTTTATGCTGGTGGCCTTGATGAGCTTAGCGGGCACCGGGCCGCCCAGCGAGTCGCGCTGCTCCCGTCGACCAGCCTCGCGCCGCTTGAAGCTTAAACGAAAGCTGTGCTTGCGGTGCGGTGGCGAGTCCGTGGCACTATTATCAAAGCCACCGCTCATATCGGCGGAAAGGGCGCGTGGCGTCGGCGGCAGCGGCAGCGGCGACACGGGCGGACCGCCGTCCGGCTGTATGCCCAGCATACAATATGGATCCGAGAAGCCTGCAGAAACAATGGATGTAGAAACGGGAGGGTGAACGGGTAAAAGAGAGGTGTTACATTAATGAAAAGCAAAAGACATTAAATGGCAATTAATGACAGACAGTTCTGGCTGCCTGCAGCATCAAATAGGCGTCAGCTGGCAACAGACGCTCTTGGTCGCACACACGTGGCGTATGATTAACATTTCATTTGCATAAAGTGCTGCTCAATTATTAAGTGGCTCTGATTTACACTCGCACTCACACACACACACACACACACACACAATGAGAATCAGGCAACCTTTGCGGCTGCTGAGACTGTGAACTTAACACAGAGACAGATGATGAAGAGATCATAATCGTTTAAATGACTTTAATGAACAATTGAAACTCAAGTTTGATTCAGAATCAATTTTGGAAAGTATTCAGTTTGCAGAAACTAATTTAATTTGAAAATAGAGAAGAAAAACAAGCAGAAATCTCTCATGGAAATTCGTTCAGTTCTGAAAAAGTTATAGCTGTTGAAAATTTAATTGGTTTTGAACTACCAGAAAATAGATTTTGAAATAGAGTCTTTGATGTTCAAAAACGATTAGATGTAAAGAATAAGATAAAAGTTTATTAAAAATTTTATTGTATGCGGAAAACTAAAGATTTTGAACTACTTTTTACAATTCTGTCTGAACTAGTTCGCTTTGTTCTTTGTATTTTTATTGGTTCTGATCTTAAATGCCATATGCAGGCCTGTTCCTCCTTCCACTTTTGATAAATATTTTAAATATCATATTTTCGCTTTTCGTAAGATTTTGCGCATTCAATTGATGAAGGAATGAGTTAACTGGCCATTGATATAAGATTCAAATAAACTAAATGAACAGTAGAAAAATGTTGAGCTAATTCCGCAATATGTTGCCGGAATTGTAAACAGGAACAAGTCGAAATATTTAATTGAGCACGTCGTAAAGTGAAGATTAATGCTTTTTTAGTTTTTGTAAGACTTATTTAATGACTTACATTTTGAAAACAATGTAGTTTTAATTGGAAAAATGACGAACTAGTTCACTGCAGCGTTCACTGCGAACCTCTGCTGTTTTAATGCTCGAAACGGAAAATAGTTGGAAATGAAAACTGCTAATGAAAAGTGAAACTGATGCCTTGGCATCAATCTCTGGGCCATGGTTTTGTTTTATATGCCAATCGGAGGATGGCCAAACAAAAGCTGGCTACACTCATCAGCCACGTCTCATTGGCAACGAGCTGTTGTTTCAGCACCACCCCCTCCCCCTCAACCTCCTCTATAACTACTCGTACCATCCACACTGCTGCAGTCAAAGTCCCAGAACAGACGGCAGCCGTCATCAGCAGTATATTTAACAGATGGTGGAACGTAGTTTGTAGCCCGGCAGAACAAACAGTGCAGCGCAGGAGCAGAGCAGAAGCAGGAGCACAGCACTCAACGTATTCCTTACACATCCTTGAGCACATTAAAATGCGAAATTGCGTTGCCTTCAACGCTGCTGCTGCTGTTGCTGCCACTGCTGCTGCTGCTGCTGCTCTCGAGCATAATGAACAAAATGGGAAGCATTAAATTGCAAATTTATTGAACGAGCTGCGGAACAAAGTCGATGACTTGGCTCCTGAATTGCGAGTCGGGGTAGATATTGAGGTTCGGGTTTCTTCAGTGTCTGAGCAACTGTAACTGTGACATGGCCACAAGTTGAAATACATATAATAACAAGTAAGGCACGTTGCAATCGAAAACTACCAACTTTGATATACTCTGTTTTCAGTTTGATTCGCAGGACATCAGCAGTAGAACTTGATTACTGGTAAGGATTCAGGTTAAAGAATACTTTTTCTTTGTCGAAAGACTTCTATTGTCTCAAAAGTCCAGTTTTAGTCCTAAAATGTTGTTCTTGATGTTATCCTAGTTCTTTAGTCAATTGTAAGGTAGCGCATCATGAACAGTATAAGAAATAGTATAAAATAGTAAAGCAATGGTAAAAATGTTGAATATGCATACCAGGCACGCATAGCAGATACGAAAGTTGCTATCAACTTTAATATACTCTGTTCCCAGCCTGTCCCTGGTCTGTTCTCAATCTGTTCTTGATTTTTTTCCAGTCTGTTCCAAGTCTGTTCCATAACTGTTCCTAGTCTGTTCTTAGTCTGTTCCATGACTGTTCCTAGTCTGCTCTTAGTCTGTTCCATGACTGTTCCATGACTGTTCCTAGTCTGTTCCTAGTCTGTTCTTAGTCTGTTCCTAGTCCGTTCCTAGTCTGTTCCTAGTCTGTTCCTAGACTGTTCCTAGTCTGTTCTTAGTCTGTTCTTGATTTATTTCCATGACTGTTCCTAGTCTGTTCCTCGTCTGTTCCTCGTCTGTTCCTAGTCTGTTCCTAGACTGTTCCTAGTTTGTTCCTAGTCTGTTCCTAGTCTGTTTCTAGTCTGTTCCTAGTCTGTTCCTAGTCTGTTCCTAGTCTGTTCCTAGACTGTTCCTAGTTTGTTCCTAGTTTGTTCCTAGTCTGTTCCTAGTTTGTTCCTAGTCTGTTCCTAGACTGTTCCTAGTCTGTTGTTAGTCTGTTCCTAGTCTGTTCCTAGTCTGTTCCTAGACTGTTCCTAGTCTGTTCCATGACTGTTCCTAGTCTCTTCTTAGTCTGTTCCTTGTCTGTTCCTAGTCTGTTCCTAGTCTGTTCCTAGTTTGTTCCTAGTTTGTTACAAGTCTCTCCCCAGTCTGTTACTAGTCTGTTCCCAGTCTGCTACCAGTTTTTATCTTTCAAAGAAATTATCGATAGAACTTATATCAAATTGAAGACTGGAAAAGGGCTCAATATAGCCCTTGTTTTACTTTTTGCGCAGAGTATGAAAATATTAAAAATCGAATTGTTCTATGTGCTGCACAGACCGAATATGCCCCTTGCTGTCACTTTTGTGAACAGTGTATAGAAATGGTAAAAATGTTAAATATGCGTAGAGGGCACAGCACACATGGCATACAATTTATTTGCTGCTTCGTTTGGCTTTTTGAACACACAATATTTCATAATGCAATTATTGAAGGCAGCCGCAAAATCAATTTGCAAACTAAAAAAAATATTTATGCACACACAAACAACACACATGCAAAGAACGCACAGTGACAGATTGATACATTGGATGTGGGGCAGGATGTGAGCACATTGGAAGAGTGGGAATTGAGAGTGGGAAATGGGAGTGTGTGAGTGGGAATGGGAATGGGAGTTTAACACTTACCATTGGCATCCTTTGCCTCGAGACCATCAGCCTCAATGACAACCGCAGAGAGGACGATTATCTTTGGCTTATCCTCGGCGGAGGCGTGCAGCAGGCGATAATGACGATCCGGATTGACACCAAAGGCGCGCTGTGCATGCAGATACATTTCGTCCTTGTAGTGTGCAAACTGTAAGAGTGAGAGAACAAGTGTTAAAGTGAGACAACATTACGTATACGCCGTGTGCGGCGAAACGCATTTAATTGAATTTCATTTAATTATAATGTCATTTATTTGTTGAGGCTCGGCTTTCAAAATTGTTATATCATCAATAGCAACAACCAAAAAGAACAACAACAAACATAAATTAGCATATTTCAAAAACAAATAAAAATAGAAAAACAAAATTTGTATTTGGCGTTTTTGTTGGCTGCCATCAGCAAAAACAAAAAACGTTCTTTGTTTGCTTTATGCGCAGCCAGGACCTTATATCAAAAATTGTTTCTCGACTTCTTTGCTCGCTTTTCTCGCTTTTCTTTTTTCTTTATATGTATATTTTTTCCATATTGATTTATCTTGTCGAATTTATTAGCCGCTGCCGTCTCGACTTGCTGATTTGCACACGCTTCAAGTAGCGCTTTCATCACTTCCCCATCTCTTCTTCCCCTTCTCTCCCCACTACATAGGCTTCTCTCTCTCTTTCTCTCTACTCCAACTGCTCCTGCTTCTTTACTTCATCTCTACTGCCATATTATTTTAATTTGATTGCTTTGACTGCAGTCGCCTAGGCAGCGTCCATCTAAATTATTAAGTATCTTATTTTTAAAAGCAACGCAATCAGCCACCCTCAATTATATACGGATGTGGCAATCGCCTAAGCCTCAAATTTTGAAGTATCTTTTTGTTATGCTCATTTATTGAAAAAAACATGAAAAAACATGAAAAAAACAGATTAATTCGGAATCCCAAAGAAAAATTTTAAATAAAAATTAACTTTTTACTCCCTGTTCCCCTTAAAAATGGGAAAAAGGAAGTTATAAAGTACTGCAAATGTGTGTAACAGACAGAAGGAGGCTTTTCCGACCATATAAGCTATATATATTCTTGATCAGCATCAACAGCCGAGACGAACTAGCCATGTCCGTCTGTCTGTCCGTCTGTCTGTCTGTATGAACGCACAGATCTCAGCTAGAGACACCAAACTTGGCATGCAGCTTCCTGTATACCATACGCAGATCAAGTTTATTTCAAATTTCGGATGCACCCCCCGCACCCCCGCAAATCGCAAAAAACTCCCACAGCCACAATTTTAAAGATAAAGCTTTGATTTTTGGTACACATATATGTTGTATCAATGTTGATCAGCTGTGTAAATTTCATCACGATCGGATAAATAACACCAAAGTTATGGAAGAATCTATTACCCCCGTCTCAGCAGGCAGAAACAACAGTTTGACAGGAACTGGACACGTTAAGTGCGCTGCTTGCTTGAGTAAGGTAATGCTAAAACTTAGAAATGATAAGTTTTTCGAATTTTCTTGAAAAATAAAATTTTTGATCGATCGTTCATATGGCAGCTATATGTTTAGTGGTCCGATACGGTCGGCTTGGATATATGTACAATGAGCAGCAAAAAGAAGCATATATGTCAAGTTTCATGAAGATAGCCGTAAAGAGAACCCAGTTCGCATAGACAGCACATACTTTTCACAACTCGACTGTTGATGCTGACACTTCACAAAACTTTAATATCCTCTCAAAGACTCTTAAGGACTTAAGGTTACATTTCTGCGAACCTTTTACAAATTTTGTATTTATTTTATACCTCAAACTTTAAGTTCATTCGCTTCAATACCTTCCACAAAAGCTTTTTACAAAAAGCTGCTTACAAACATTAAATATTTTCATAAATACTCAATACTTGGAAATGCAATCTATAAATTACTATGGAAACGAAAAGTAACAACATTTTATGCAGTATAATGATGCGATGATTTAGCTACTATTTTATATCCTGCTGTGTTTTGATTGTAACATGCATTTATATATCCATTAGTTTCCATTAAAAACATTAACCCACTTGCAACAGCAAACTAAACCACATTTATATTTGTAATTATTTTCCATTAAATGCAGAAAATGAAAGAAAATGGGGAAATGGCAAAGGAAAAGTGCCACTGAGCCGACTGCTGAGCCGTGTGTTCGTTCTGGGGGACCTGGAATAAATAGCTTTAGTGCCTTGAGTTTCTTTCTTAACTGTGAGAAGAGGTCCCTGAGAGAGTTGAGGCCAGCTTCAGCTCAATCACAGCAGGACTAACGTTATTTTCCTTTTGCCACTGTTGAAAGTTTGACGTCCTTCACCCTTTTCCCATTCCCTCACTCCCTGTGCCTGTTTCTGTCTTACACTCTAGTCGTATATAGTCATCTCAAGTTTCATTAGTTGTGCAATTTTCTTACTGTTAAATTAAAAACGATAATTGAAAAATGAAGCAGTGGCAGGGGGAACGGGGTAGGGCTGGCTGTGCCCGCAGAGCTGTAAAAACTTGTGAAAATATTGGAAAATTACTAACAAATGGCAATCGAAATGAAAACTAAGCGTTTGAAACTTTTATAATTGAATTCTCTCTCTCACGCTGTCTCTCTCTCCACACTCTCACTCTCGCTCTCTCTCTGTCTCTCACTCACTCTACACTCATAAATGAAATATATATCCAGTCTTTAACCCATTTTGAGGTTAAAGTCCTTTTTTGGCCTTCGTCCTGCGGCATTAATCATTTAAATTGCACTACAATTTCGAGGGTTAAACGCCAGTGATTAACTAGACGCACCTCCCCCATTCAATCATCTATCATCCTAGCATTCTATAGCCTAAGGGTCAGGATTTACAAATACAAATAGAAATACACATACATGCTCGTTAAGTTTCAGTGTATATAATTTCCCAACTATTTGCATAAGTCAGGCGTGTAAGCTTAATCAAAGATTCATATGATTTTTTTTTAACCCATGTCTAATATTGATTTAGATGTACACTGAGCAAAAAACACTTGTAAAACGTATTGCATATTTTTTTTAAATTTTATTTTGTCTTGTTTTAAATGGATTTTACTTTTGATTTGTTTTTACTACAAAATAAAATGATTTTCGGTTGTACTCATTTCTTTTGCTCAGTGTATTTGATAGATATGCTAAGCTCAAGGATGTAGCTAGGATCAAAGCTAAGTAGTTGAGCAAAATACAAATTTTGGCATAATAGTTTTGAATACCAACCTGTCCGCCAGGCGCTGGTGCACCCACCGTATTGGCAATAGTATGCAGGACCTCAACATATAGCTTCTCCTTTTCATCCTGTCGGTCAATGGACTCTTCGGGCGCCGGCGGATCACGTTCATTTTCAGGATTCGCCTCGGCACGTGATTCAGCTGCACGCGTTGCGGACATGCGACGATTTTCACGTTTCCAGCCAAGCGATGTAAAGTTCTCAAAATACGAGCCATCCGTTTCCTGTACGCTGCAAGAGAAAAAGGATGCGTTAATCTACATATCTAGATGTAAATTTATAAATATATATATATATACAAGTGTGCACACTTCATTTTATTGAAAGCATATTTAAATGGACTCTCGTCTCGTTCTCTGTTTGTGTCAGTTGAGCGACTGCCTCTAATTGCCACTGTCAATATGCTTCTCTACATAAGTATTAAGTATTCCATTTGCATGTTTTTTAGGCTTTTCTGTCAAACCTATTTCAACATTGATAAGGGTCAACTTTTGGTCCTTTGCTATTGGCCATTTACCATTTACACTATGCTATATGCTTCAAAGGTCCTTTGCTTGTTGCCTGTCTTCTGCCGCTAATTGTGTACAAATATATTTAGCAGCAACTTTTATTGAAACTTGCGACGAGTGATTTGGCCAAAAATTGTATATTAATCATACGCCCAGTGCGTGCCGAACACTGATTCAAGAGATTAACTAGAGATGGATGTTTGTCGCAATTTCAAATATTGTCTTTTCTTTTTACTTCCTGTTCCCATTAAAAATAGACAGTCAGAAATCTGTGATTTGTATATACTATAAGACTAAGATCAGAATTGTCTAAAAATCTAAGACATAGTTGATCGCATGACTAAAACTGTTTAAACTTGCATAAGTATTCAAATACATATGCGTTAACTTTGTGTTTGCTCCCAGAATTCAAGGAAAGCAGAGCTCAATATAAGTAGAAATATTTAAAATTGAAATCCAATTCAAAAAATGTAATGCTTTAGTCTGTATTTTTCTTTATTTATTGTAAACGATACCAGCTCACTGGGCATGGATGGCGTTCACCAGAATCCAATAATTTAAAGCGTTTTTAAAATAACAAATAAAAACTAAAAAAATAAATGAGATGTTGCTGCTTGAGCATTAAAGGTTTAATATGCATACAAGCAGTTATTAGTAGATAATAGGTACTTAGACCTACAAGTAAATCACAAAAGATATTTTACAAAAATAAGAAAATGCTACCTTCAAAGGGTGCTCAGGCAGGCACTACACTGAGCGTTTGCTTAAACTATTTGGGAATTATAAGCGTCAATCTAAAAATAACTTTATCGCTTTGAATTAAGTTATGATAATTTTGCTGTGCTTTTTGCTTAGCTTTAACTAAGCAGATGAGACGTGTCGTAAGCAGATTTTGTCTTTTCGATTTGTTTTTTTCCTACTGTAAACACAAAAAATGGGTAAAAGAGAATAGGCAACTTCGATTGAATAAAGTATATATATATTTGATCAGCCGTGGGAACTATCGGCTAAAAATTAAGTTTGCAGGTGAAATTTCCGCAACAGAAGCAAAAGTTGGACAGCCACTGGACAAAACTCTCTTTTGATGGTTCACTCTTAGCTTTTTTTTAAATTTAAACTATCCCTATAACATCGCTTTTTAATAATACTTTGTTCTTAAAAAAAAAGCTATTAAAGAACAACTATTTAAACTTGATACCCTTCCGAGTACTTTTAAAATCGTATCAGTAGCGATTTAATGCTCCTCTTTCCAATACTCTTGTTCTTTTTTAAAGTAACCTTAATATATTGTTTACGACTTTATTTTCTTAATAATATCTATAGACGTATTTTAATATTTTGTTTTCACATTGCTCGTGTAAAGTTGTCCATCTCTAGTTTCAACTAACAAACGATTGAAGCTAACAGCACCATGAAATGTGATGATGTGCCTAATCATTTGATTTGCATGGCACATCCCCCCCAACCACACACACACACACACACACACACACACATTCACACACACACACAGGACACTCTCTCACGTTTCTATATATCCGGCAGCTGTGACCTTAAATTGAGCTACAAAACTTTTCACACTCAGCACAAAATGGGCAGCGGCTAAGCGGCTTAACTTTGTTGCCAGCATTTCACAATTTTTTAACGTTTATGATGCGGCTCTAAAATAAAAACGAAAAAAAGCTAACTTTGAATTTGAAGAGTATTGCATACTCTTTCAATGAAAACTAATAAAAATGCTTTTTACGTTGAAACAGAAACGTTATTTATGTAAAAACTTAATTTTCGAGCGATATAATCACCCGATTTGGATCAAATTTGAGCAGCATGATAAAAACATACTAAAATACAGAATAGTTAAATTTGGTTAAGATAGTTTGAGAAACAATAAAGTTTTTCATATTATGGTTGTTATAAGATATAGTGTTCAGATTTTGATGAAATTTTGTAAGCATGTTTAGATAATGCTAAAGCTTAGAATGTGTAAGTTTGGTCAAGTTACCTTGAAAAATACAAATTTTCGAACGGTCGTTCCGAAAGTAGCTATATGTTATAGTAATCCGATCTGACTGATTTTGACAGATGTACTAGCTGCAGTAAAAGTAAGCTATTGTATCAAATTTGATTGACGTAGCTTTTTAAGGAGCTGAGTTCGCATAGGACGGATAAATGATGGATAGGCAATTCTTCAATGCGTTACACAGTTCGTAAGAAAATGATAATACGCTCAGCAAGAGAGTTCATAAAAATGTGCTTCACACTTTCCATTTAAGTCTGGATTTTGGGGGGGGTCAACACTTTTGGTCGACACTTTTTTTGAGCGCTGTCAGGGGCAGGTTGCGGGTTGAGGAAGGGGAAGTGGCAGTGCTGCTTTTGAGCAGGTCTGGCTTACATTGCATTGTTTGCAAGTTGGCCAAAAGTTGATTTTTGTATATTTTTGTTTAGTATTTTAGTAAAAATTTAATTTGAAACTTTTGTGAGCAGATGTTTGGTTTGCTTTGTGATTTTTGTTTGCCCGCACTCAATTTCAAATTTCAGTTTTTAAAGTTCTCAACGTATTCTTTACGTATTTTATTTTACTTTTACTTTTTGTATTTTGTTTTGTTTTGGTTTTCGTTTTTGCTGTCACACAAAAGTTGTGCTCGAAACTTTTTGTCGCTGTTATTATTTATTTATTTGGTATTTATCTTGTCGCCGAAATATTTTCAAGCACTTTTCAAGTGTTGGATAAACAGTTTGCTGTGTATCCTGCGCACAGGATACTCACACAGGGGTCTTGAACTTTTCATTAGTTTGGCAATTATTCATTATTTTGTCATATCTTTTGAATTTAGTTGTCACAAAATAAAATGGACCAACTAATGCGAGTTTTCGAATTTATAAATTCTTGTGGCATTTAATTAATTTCCATTTGTTTATGTTTTATAATGAATTTTGAAATTTTTCCCTCGCTCATATTTTTTTGTTTTCTTTTTTGGAATTTGTGTGCGAATGTGTGCGGTTTTTTCAATTGCAACTTTCTGACTAACTGTGCTTTGTCTGCCATCCTGATAATTAATTAAATATGTATACGTTATTACCACCTAATTTGCATTTTATACCCTGATTTATTATTGTGGTTCGTGTACAGCTTTATTGTGTATGTTTTAAATATTGCATATTAAAGGCAGTCCAGATTCGGTTCAATCATTTGGGATAAGCTCGCAGCTGCATTATTAAATTTTATTGTAATACTTGTGAAAATATTTATTCATTTTTTACTCCCTGTTCCCATTAAAAATGGGAAAAAGGAAGTTATAGAGTACTGCAAATAGGTGTAACAGACAGAAGGAGACATTTCCGACTATATAAATTTTATATTCTTGATCAGGATCAACAGCCGAGACGAACTAGCCATGTCCGTCTGTCTGTCCGTCTGTCTGTCCGTATGAACACACAGATCTCGGACACTACAAGAGCTAGAGACACCAAACTTGGCATGCAGGTTCCTGTATACCATACGCAGATCAAATTTATTTCAAATTTTGTCATAAATTCTAACACACATAAATTCCGTTCCGAATCGCAATTAAAAACTGTCTTTCTCTGCGTTTTTATACACCACACAACATTGCGTTTTTATATAGCATAAACTGCACTTTGATATAACAAAGAACTTGACGCTATTTAAACCTTGAATTGCATTTTCTTCATACATTTTACCTAAAGCAACACCTTTTAAATTGTTTTATAATATATATAATCTATTTACAACGTATTTGTGCAATATTCTTAGTATTTATGCCTTACTGCATCGCAATTAAGCGTCTTTCATAAAGTATTTTTTGTAACTAGCATGCAAGTATGAGCTCAAGCGCAACATTAATGTAGATCATCTTCATTTTCTTCGTCATGTTCATCTTCATATTTTGTTTTTTAAAGCAACACCTCAGTAAAATCTCATTTCATGCTTAATTAAATGTAACCTCAAGACCAAACTTCTCATTATGCGCACATTTTCAGGTTAAACTGAAGCCGCATTATGCAGATGCAAAATGTAGAGAGACGTTGCTTTCAGTTTTCAAGGCATGCTGCAGCATGTTGCATCTTGGCAAGGCAGAGCAGAAACAACAACCTTGCCAGGTAAAGCCTTCTCCTAGCTCCACCCAACCCATTAACCCACAAGCTCAAAATGCGCCCTAGCTGTGTGCGTGTGTGTATGTGTGTATGTGTGTGTTGGCCAAAAAGTTTTCGTGGCTCGAAAAGGTTGAAAGCCCGCATTCGAAACTGCCAATGTTGCATAGACTTAGGCGCTGTGGCGAAGTTTCTTTGGAAATAACAATGCTGTGCGGGCCAAAAAAAAAAAAAAACAACAACAAAAAAGCAAAAAAAGCAAGAAAGAAATAACAAACTTTTGTAATTACATAATTATGAAGGTCGACTGCAAAGTTAAGCATGAGACAGAGAGAGAGAGAGCACATGGAAAACAAACGTAACACGACAGCAATTGAAGTACATTAATTAATTGGTAAATAATTCATTTTATTTTGAAGGTAGGGTGTCTTATGAACTTTAAGTCCTTTGATTATTTATGGCCAAAAATCCCCCAAAGACGCCTCATTAGGCGTAGGCTAACATTTAATTTATGCATGCCACTTATAAAATACATTTAACTAGAGTTGTCTTGTTGCGTTTCGAAGCAGTTCATCGAAATGAACTAGTTATGTAAAAGAATACATCGATTTATCGATAATTTATGGGAAAATATCGTCCTGAATTAATTGGGTATTTGTTTTTTTTTGAGATATGAGCTGCTTATCGGTTCATTATCGCTATATCGATACGATGTATCTATTAACTTCCTTGTTCTGAATCGTTCATGAACTACTAAAAAGCTGATAAATTTCTGATTTAGTTCACGGAGAAAAAAGATCAAATGTTGTTCACTTAATTTTACACTCCCATTTTAATGTGCCTGCGAACTGAATCGTTAATGAACTACTAAAAATCTGAACAGTTGCCGATCTAGTTCACGAGGGAACAAATATCAACTGAACTTGTTCTTTAAATTTAACTACAAATCTTACACCTTCCTCATTTATGTGTAAGTGAACTGAATCTTTCATAAGCTTTTAAAAAGCTGCAAAACTAAATAAAATGTGCGACAATATCACAAATTCACAAGTTCACAAATGAATAACAGAACTTAAGCATTAAAATTAACTAAAAATAGAAACTCTTAATCATACATTGGCGCACTCATTAATGGCGTGTATGGATACATATACTAGGGGCAAGTTGGGAATAATTATTATGTGCAAACATGCAAACAGTTAGTTTCACCCCGTCTGTCCGTTCGTCCTTCTGTCAGTTAATATCCAAATTCATTTGCGGCCTTTTCTTCGCACATCATCAACTATGCATTAGGGGATGGATATACATATGTACATTCCCATTAAACACTTACCCAGAATTGGAGCGTGGATCCACCTCGGGCCAACTAAGCCGACGTTTGCAAAATGCCAGCGGTGGTCGCGGCGGCGGATCCGGTTGATGCAGTGGCGAATTCCGGCTACGAAATGAGCCCGTACGCGGCGGCGCCAAGCATTCCAAGGCACGGGATTGACGTCGCGAATTGATGGGCGTATTCCCTGCGGACGAACTGTTGCCTGCCGCAGCACTGCTGCCAGGCAGTGGCACCACCTTTGGATAGCCTGTGGGGAGATACACATTACACATATGTTACAATACATATATATTCAATATAATTAAGTGCAAAGTTTCAAGAACTAATTGTTTTAGCTTAACAATTGCTCGAATAATGCTTAACAGTGAGCGTTCAGTTATTTTATGTTATTAACAGACAGCGTTCATTAACAGCGAGCGTTTATTTGCTTTATGTTATCAACAGCAAAAACTCATTTTACTTACTCAAAATCTTTCCGTAAGTGAAGTTTAAACAAGTAATAACGTTGCAGGCGGATACACCTGACTGCAATATACTCTTTTTTTCGCCTCTTTGCAGAGTCAGAAGTATTGCAATAACAATCAACTGTAAGTTGAAAGTTGAGCTACATACTAAAGTTAAAATAAGCGTTAAAGTCACACTGCATAAGTCAAATGAAGTTTTCATGTTATTTCTCTCGTTTTCTGAGTCATTCACATCATTTTTTATACTTATGCACAAAGTGAGTTTAGAGTGAAAGAAAGAAAGCTCATGAAAATTGTAATGCACAACTAGGAAATGGTCGTAACTTTTGATACAATGGCCAACTACTTAGCAGCGAAACGAATGTTAATGGATTAGGGGCAGCTGCAATTTAGCAGGCAGCAGGCAACAGGCGGCAGGAGGCAGAAGGCATGTGGCAGGAAGTCAAGCAGGAAGACAGTGGAAGGAAGGAAACAAGGCAGTCAGTCGCCCAGCCAACTGAAGTCAATGTGATGCGGTCAGCAAAAGGGGTGGAGAAGGGCTGCATGTGGCTAAGGACAACAAAATAACCGCAACCTTGACATGCATCTGTGTGGCTGCTGCTGCTGTTGCAAGGACAATGGCAAACTACTGCTGCTGCTTCTATTGCTACTGCTATTACTTGTTCTAGAAACTCTCCATGGAGTGATGCAGCTCTGCCCAGTTCTGAATTGCTTTGCTTTGCTCAACTTGGCTTGACTTGACTGTGGCACAGCTGCCACTCCATTTGACTAACCATTTGCTGCGGCTTCGTTAGACTTCAGACTTCAGCCTTCGTACTGCCTGCTGTTTATGCACAAAAAAAAAAAACACCAAAATATTATACTATGTACATTGTACATACACAGCAAGAAAAAGTTGCTACTTTTCAACCACAAAATCAGAAAACTATATCTTATAGCTGTGATAGGAACAATCGGTTGAAAAATTAGTTTTTGTATGTAAAACTTTATTGTTTCTCAAACTATCTTAAGCAAATTTCATTGTTCCGTGTTTTTATATGTTTTTATCACGCTGATCAAATTTGATTCAAATCGGGCGACTATATCCGTCGAAAATTAAGTTTTTGCATAAATAACGTCACTGTTTCAACCTGGAAACCAAGCTGACTAAATTTTATTAAAATCTGACGACTTCCTCTGTGGAAAAAACGTGGAAAAAACGTAAAGTGAACAACTTTTCTGCAAAGTGTTTATATCTATCCGAATATAGATTGTCATTCTTGTTTTATTTCATTTTTAAACAATTAAAATGATATTTAATTACTTTATAAAAAATGTATATTTATTGCTGTTAACTTCATCTTTTTCTTAGTATTAGAATAATATTGTTGTAGCTTAAATTGATATGAAAAATATTATCAATCCAAGTTAATTTAATATTGATAAGTACTTTTTTTTCAGTGTATATGTATATGAGGCTTGTACACTTATAGATTTTCAGTTGCTCGACATGCACACTAACCGTAAGCTGAAAGTTGGCCAAAATACGGACGCCCACACAGAAGAGCAGAGCAGCGGCAGAGCAGCGGCAGAGCAGCAGAAGCAACAAATACGCTTACACATTGGCGGTTTTAGAGAGGCGTTGCCACGCCCATTTGGTCGTTACTGTTGTGATGTGGGCGAAAACCGCTCGTTCATGGCTCGTACAACAAGATAAGCCAATTTCAATTTGATTCAAATGCTGCAGACGTTTGTAAATCAAAAGCCAAGCAAATGCCAAAAGCTGCTAGCTTGAATAGTTTCAGCTGGGCAAGGATATGTAGGAGGACACGAAGGATATGGAGCACACGGAGGACACATTGAAATCAGCTAGCAGCGGTTTGTGTGTCTTGACTTTTAAATGTGTTTGCATTTGCCAACAGCAACAACAACATTTAGCTACAGCAAAACGAGTTTTTGCTGAAGAAGTTGGGAATATATCTCAGGCCCGGCAGGACCTCATCCTTATGCTCATCCTCTTGCTCATTCTCATATGCATGTTGATTGCTTTTGCTTCGCATAGTTTTGTGTCTTGCATTTCGTTGCGGATTTGTTTGCGTATTTGTTTAAGCATTTCTGCAGACGCTTGACAAAAAAAAAAAGGAAGAAAAAAAAGAGGGACAACTTCTGCTTTCAAATTGTTGTACAATTTGTTGTACTACATGACGCCTGGTTGCAAATTCAATAAACTTTTTTGCTGCTGTTTGTGGCAGGATAACGCTATCGATTTACACACATTCGGTTAAGTTTCATCCTCGCATTGTTTTTTTGATTTTGCTTATTTATGATTTTGTATTTTGCAGCTGTTGCGATTTCCATTTCAGTTTCATTTGGAAAATCTGCATAACATGGCGTATGTGCAATCTGCACAAAAGCAACAAAACAATTACTGCAAAAAAATTGAAAAACTAAGCACAGCATGCAGTTCAGTAAATTATTTATTAAATATAAATAACGTTTCACTGCATTTATAAAGGTTTTCACCAAAATGTAACAAAATAAATTGTTAAAATATTTAAATTATATTTAAAGGGTGTTGATTGATATTCAGCTTTATTCAATTTTCTATAATTTACCATAATATTTACTGTTTGTTTAATGCAGACAATTCAAAGTGAAAGCTTTTAAATTTATTTAAAATATAAATATGTTTGTAACAAACGAAAACAAAACAGAAAAGTAATCTACAACTTGCCGAAAATCTATACCCTTACAGAAAAGTTTTTCATAAAAGTTGTTAACTTTAGGCCGATTGTAATCCTATATGAAACCAGAAATAAATACAGAACTAAGCTCAGATATCGTTTATCTGAACTAAAGTTGAATGTTCAGGCATATTCTGAATTCGTATTCCGTTCGAAATTTGCGGAATCGGAATTGCTTGCTGTTCTGAAATACACAAAACGTCAAAAGTTTATGTTTTTACTCCCTGTTCCCATTAAAAATGGGAAAAAGGGAGTTATAAAGTACAGCAAATGTGTGTAACAGACAGAAGGTGGCATTTCCGACTATATAAACTATATATATATTCTTGATCAGGATCAACAGCCGAGACGAACTAGCCATGTCCGTCTGTCTGTCCGTCTGTCTGTCCGTCTGTCTGTCCGTATGAACACACAGATCTCAGAGACTATAAGAGCTAGAGACACCAAACTTGGCATGCAGGTTCCTGTATACCATACGCAGATCAAGTTTATTTCAAATTTCGGATGCAACCCCCCCGCACCCTTGCAAATCGCAAAAGACTCCCACAGCCACAATTAAAGATAATGCTGTGATTTTTGGTACACATATATGTTTAATCAATGTTGATTAGCTGTGTAAATTTCATCACGATCGGATAAATAACACCAAAGTTATGGAAGAATCTATTACCCCCAACTCAGCAGGCAGAAACAACAGTTTGACATTCACTGCACAAGTTAAGTGCACTGCTTGCTTGTATTACCGCTAAACTGCTTGAAATACAAGTTGGGAGCAGGGAGTCTCGTAGTCGGGCACACTCGACTAGAGTATTCTTACTTGTTTCTTTTAAAAAACTAACTGAATACGAGTTCATTTCTTGTAACTTTTAAAAAACTTACTGAATTCGAAAAAGGTTCAAATGTTATTGAATAAAAGTCTATCCATCTATCAGACATATTTTACTTCTTCACTTCACTTACGAATCAAATCTAGTAAAAACTCTGTAGCATTCTTTTTTGAGCAGCATAAAATTAGAATCCTAAATTTAAGTTTTATTATTTACTGCCGTTGAATTGAAATTCTATGAAATTTTGAAAGAGGATTGCATAGTTTTGCTTTGTGTACAACTTTTGTGTTGCCAGACAGTCTAAATGAAATTAATAATAGATTTAAGCTGTGTTTGTGCTTATAAAAATTAATTATTATTTGCCATCAAATTGTGTTGTTGTCTCACAAAAGAAACATTCATCAAATCGTATATACGTCTGTTTAGTTAGTCATGAATTTTCATTAATCTTGAGACACATTCGGGCGCCTTTCGTCCTGAGTCTAGCCATTTATCACGCTCGTGTGTGTGTTTTTTTCTGTGTGTGTGTTTGTTTAAGTAGTAGTATAGCCAACCCAAAAAAAACTAGAAATAGAAACTTACCTAGTAATGGATTAGTGGCATTTGGATTGCCGATAACGACGCCGCCAGCAGGATAATTACCGCCTGCTGTTGTTGCCGTCACGCCCGCTGTGGGTTGGGCGGGTGCGCCATAAGCGCTGGCGCCACCAAGTCCTAATCCTAAGCCCAAGCCGCTGCCAATGCTGGGCTGTTGTTGCAACGGTGCGTGTGAATGTTGTTGTTGCTGTTGCTGTTGTTGTTGTTGATGCGTTGGCATTTGCTGTGCCGACACGCCACCAACAGTTGCAGCCGAGACGCCTCCTGTGCTGCCCAATGTTGCTGCTGCGCCTGTTGCTGATCCCTGCAACTGTTGCTGCTGCTGCTCGGTTGACTCCTGACGCGACAGTGAGAAGCGTCGATTGCCAAGGCCCAAACTGGATATGCCGCTTGTTACATATTGTTGCATGGAGCTGAGGAAACTCATGGCGGCATTTGTTACTTAGCTGTTGTTGTTGTTGTTATCAGTCAGCTGCCTGTTCCTTAATTGGCTTAGATTGTTGTCCTTCTTGTGAAATTAATCACTTGCAAAGCTCCAGGATTTGGCTTTCAAAATTCGTTATGTTTTTGGTAATTATAAAATTCGACTTCTTGTTGTTTTTATTGTTGCCCCAATAACAGCAAGGACCAAAGCATCCAGGCATCCAGTCTCACTCTCACATCTCAGCAGCGTTCTCTGTAAGTAGATGATTAAATTGTTAGATTGGTTTGAGTTTTCGTTTCGTGCTGTTTGTTGTTTCTATTCTTAATTGAAATTTAAGCAAGGCTTAAATCGATACCAAACAGATTGCCAAAACTTGGGCTAAATATAATTAAGTGCTTGTATATATATATGTATATATATACGGTAGGTTTTTACCTGTGCAGCTGACTTAAAGCTGCAAATTATAGCAGCAAACGAAGAAAACTTGACTTGTAAAGTTGGTTTAATATATATCTGAAAAGCGCATTGATATGCGGCATTTAAGTTAGCTTCTTATTTATATTTCAATATGTTTTCAACGGCATCGGAAAAGGGAACAGGTCCTGGAAGTATCCTTCAACTTTAAAGGTGTTATTCATTCGAATGTCGAATTCGGAACAGGATTGAAGAATTTGAGACTTATTATGACTTAATTCAAAAGGAAATGTTTTTGATCATATTTAGAATTTTCACTTTCTGTCCGTCTGTCCGTATGAACACACAGATCTCAGAGACTATAAGAGCTAAAGACACCAAACTTGGCATGCAGGTTCCTGTATACCATACGCAGATCAAGTTTATTTCAAATTTCGGAAAAGACTCCCACAGCCACAATCTTAAAGATAAAGCTTTAATTTTTGGTACACATGTATGTTTAATCAATGTCTTTCGGATGTGTAAATTTCAACACGATCGGATAAATAGCACCAAAGTTATAGAAGAATCTATTACGCCCGTCTCAGCTGGCAGCAACAACAGTTTGACAAGCAAGTTTTTACGAGTTAAGTGCACTGCTTGCTTGTGTTTCCGCTGAACTGATTGAAATGCAAGTTGGGAGCAGGGAGTCTCGTAGTCGGGCACACTCGACTAGAGTATTCTTTACTTGTTTTCGTCTATATTTATTAATTTCTGATAATAATTTTCTCTACGTTTTCAACGCTTTTTTCTTGTTTTTTCAGCCAGACAAAGAACTTGTTTACCCCTTTGCAGTTGATTGAGTTGTCGCTGTTTGTGTTGACGCATCGTCTGCGTTGTTTGTGCAACCAATTTGAGTGCATCTAGAAGTATATACAAGTATACATAAGTATATATATACACATACTGATATATACGTAGATATGTATACTTCATTTATCAATTTCTCGTTTCTTTGACAATGCACTTAATTAATTTTGTTTTGATTGATAAGACGTAGCAGGGAAGAGAATTTGAAGAGCAAGACTAACAATAAGAACAACAAAAACAGCAACCAGGACAAATAGCTTTTTCTTTAGCTATTTATACTATCTGTGTCCAGGCTTAATTAACATTTAATCAGCTGAATTCAGTGAAGCATTTTTGCGGTGGTTCAGCACTAATGCGCCTAATCGATCTGCCTGAATAATTCAACCAAAAATTGTACACCTTATTCTTGTCTTTGGGATTCTTGGGGGAATCCCCATTTAGCTGAGCAGTTAATAAACACAAATTTTATCATAAATTTAACTGGCAGCTGTGAGCAAACACTTTACTCATCGATACACTAATCGCAATTATTTGATGGCCTGCTATAATAAAGGCTGGCAGATTACTTAATTAACTGCCAGAAAATAAGCTAAGACTATTTATGTGCTCGGTAAAAGCACACAAAAAAACACAAATCGAAAAACATTTTTAGTATCAGTTTAGGTCTGATAAAAACGTGACTGGATTAGCTTTGTGCAAACTGTTGAGCACTTTGGCAACTGTCATGTTTGGCAAACACTTTGTAACAAATTTTGAAAATAAAAAATATACAAAAATTAGCAAGAAAACTAAAAAAAGTGAAATGTTATTTAAAAAATCTTAAAAAAATTTTAAACGAGTTTTACAAAAACTTTCAAGTAGCGCTTGAGTAATAAAAGGCTACTCTATTTCTCAAAAAGGTATTACTAATAAAATAATGTTTACAAATTATAAATAATCGATTATATCGATATATATCTATAATATTTTATAAATTCGCTTTACTTTTTAATTAAAAATAATTAGATTCATTAGCATCAATGAAAAGCAAAGAAATATGATATAAATTACATGTCATAAATCGTAAAATCAACAAAAGCTTTGTCTACAATTGAAAATGCTGTTTTCTAAAATTTGTTGCACAGTGAAAGGAGTAACAACAGCAGGCATTAATATCCTGTTGATTGCCTTTAAATGCCATAAAAGCATGCCCAGTTCAATGCAGAAGCGGAGGGCGCAGAAAAGAGCACGGAATATAGAATGGATGAAGAGAAAGCGGAAAGCAGGCAGACAGGCAGCAGCAGTTGGAACAACAGCAGCAAAACAATTGAACGGCAACATCAACAATGGCTGCCATTTGTAAGCTTCTGTTATTGCGTGGGTGTTTGTAAGTATGTGTGTTTCTGTGTGTGTGTGTATGTGTAGATGTATGCGTGTAATCAGCGCATTTGATATTCATGCATGGTCAGCAAGGTCGCATGTTGCTGCCGTGTTTTGTGCCCACCGGCAACCTCAGCTGATTGTTGCATAATTAGAGACAAAACCAAAAATTGCAAAAATGGCAAAAATACAACAACAAATTTAAATCAAATAATTTGCAACGCAATTTTGTGATTTATGCAAGTATTTATTTTTTTCGTTCTGCAAAATGCCACAAAACAAATCGCACACAAAACACAAAAGTTGATTCATATGGCGCACGTAAAGTTGCCATTAAGGCGCAGACAAATGTCTAACAATTAAATGAAATGGAAACGAACGCAGTCACAGCAACAGCAACAGCTGCTGCCAACAACAACAGTTGCCGACGTCCAACAACAACAGTTGCTGGCGCCCAACAGCAACAACAGCTGCTGGCACGCCCACTCATATGTGCGTTGGCGACTTGAGCAGCTCTTTAATTAAGATTAATTGGGCGCGCTGGCCAAGCCCAGCGGGTGTACGCAGGACACCACCCTAAAAGGGAGTAGGGAAGTAGCTGGGGGTAGTAGAAGGGGTAGTAGAAGGGGTAGAAGTAGGGGGAGCAGCACAACGCCAACTTTAAGACAAACACTCGCGAGTTTTTTGTGAGCGTTTGTTAGTTTTAGAGCTGTTTATAAAAGTTCAGTTCAAGCAATCAGTTCAGTGGTTCACTTTTTTGTTTAATTCTTTAGTTCATTTAGTTCTTGCCTGTAATTTGATCTTTTAGTTTGTTCGTTTAGTGTGTTCGGCACTTCGTTTAGTTCTTTGGTTTGTTCAATTGAAGCAATCAGTTCAGTGGTTCATTTTTGTTGTTGTAGTTTTTTGTCTTATAGTTCATTTATTCTTTTAGTTCATTCTCTTCTTTAGTTCCATCGTTTAGTTCAGCCCCGTCTTTAGTTCGATTGCTTAATATTTTCGATTAGTTTGTGTCTTCGTTTACTAGTTAATTTGTACTATTTAAAAACTAGTTCATTTACTTAGTTCGTTTAGGGCTCTCTTTTCTTCAGTTTCCTCGTTTGTTCCTTCTTTGGTCCGTTCGATTATTTAGTTCATTTTATTCGTACTCGTTCAAGAATTTGTTTTTATTTCATTTTGCAAGTTAATTTATTTTAAAGTTAGTTAGTTTAGTATAATTCTTTAGTTCGTTAAATTCACTCAGTCTTAAGTGTGTTGGTTCTTTTAGTTGGTTAAGTTCGTTTACTGCTTTACTTCGATCGTTCGTTCATTTAGACCGATGGTTCATACAGTTCATTAGTTCTCTTAGTTCATTTGATCTTTTACCTTATCTTTTGTTTGTTCGTTTCCTGTTCATTTAATTTGTTACTTCAGTTCGTTTATTTTGTTCTCTGATTTAGTTCGATTGTTCATAGTTCATACGTTTGTTTAGTTCGTTCATTTTGCTGGGTTGTATTTATATTAGGTTGTTCTTAATGGAACTTAAAAGATTAAATGAACTATTAAAAATCTCAAATGAGCGAATCGAACTCAAATTTTAATCATACGAATAAACCGGTTCAGACTGAATTAAACAAACAGCACAATAATCACACGCAAACCTTTTAAACAATCAAACGAACTACTAGTTCGGAATTAGATATCCGACAATAAGGAATACCGTTCGTTCATTCAGTTCAGTTCACTGAGTAGTTCAAACGAACTTATTCTGAACGTTTCAATGCAACTCTAATGAACATGTTTTGGTGTCTCCGATTGCGGGGTGGCTGCTAATGAATGCCATTAAACATTAAGCAAGAGCAATGACGACACCAGACCAGTTTCAGTCTATTTAGTAGTTTTTATTAATGATTATGCATGCGACATGTGGCAGGAAAGCTAACCTTGCCACATGACAAATAATAATGCTAAATGAAACGCGCATCTCGCATTAATTTGACTTTGACAACATTTTGTGGCCAACTAGCTTTCAGATTATTGTATATTAACTTAATTTCATTTATTTTTTTTTGTAAATGAAATAAGCTGCCAAAAGATGAGCCAACTACGCGCTGATGAGCTGAAAGCGCTCCCTCTGTATATCTCACTTTCTCCCCTTTTCTCACTCTCTCTCTCTGTTTTTGTGTTAAGTCAATTTTCACACAATTTCTGTGCATTTCTTTTTTGTATCTTGACAAACAAACATGTGTGTTTTACGCGGAGTGTTAAACAACATCCCTGTTGATAAAACAGAGTGTCTGCCATTAAAATAAATTGTTGTTGCTCAAGTCGAAATATTTTTATGCTTACGGACAATTTTTCAAAACTAAAATTAGAATTTTTAAAAATAGTTTCAAAATTTAAAAAAAAGCAATAAATATAGACAAGTTTTGAATTTAAAATATGAATTTTGCAGTTTCTAAAACTAGCTAAATGTAGGAATAGTTGCAGTGAAAGAAATAGTAGTCGAAGAAATATTAATAAAAGAAAACGATTTTCATTATTGAATGTTTTTGAATATCTTTGAATAATGTTTTATACAAAAAACATTTCTTAAACGAAAATTAGAATTTTCAAAAAAGTACTCAAAATTAATATAAAAAAAAACAGCTAATAGCAGTAACAGTTGACTGTAACATTAGCTGTAACAGCAGCTGTAACAGTAGCTGTAACAGTTGCTGTAACAGTTGCTGTAACAGTTGCTGTAACAGTAGCTATAACAGTTGACTGTAACAGTAGCTGTAACAGCAGCTGTAACAGTAGCCATAACAGCAGCAGTAACAGTAGCTGTACCAATAGCTATAACAGCTACCGTAACAGTAGCTGTAACAGTAGCTATAACAGTAGCTGTAACAGTTGACTGTAACAGTAGCTGTAACAGCAGCTGTAACAGTAGCCATAACAGCAGCAGTAACAGTAGCTGTACCAATAGCTATAACAGATACCGTAACAGTAGCTGTAACAGTAGCTGTAACAGTTGACTGTAACAGTAGCTGTAACAGTTGACTGTAACAGTTGCTGTAACAGTTGCTGTAACAGTAGCTATAACAGTTGACTGTAACAGTAGCCATAACAGCAGCAGTAACAGTAGCTGTACCAATAGCTATAACAGCTACCGTAATAGTAGCTGTAACAGTAGCTGTAACAGTAGCTGTAACAGTTGACTGTAACAGTAGCATTAACAGTACCAGAACCAGCAATAACAGTAATTTCTAAATGCTTTTTCTTTGAATTTATTATTTTATGCAAAATATAGCAAATCGTATAACTTAAAACGTTTAAATGAAACGCAGGAAACATATGAAACTATTCAGTTTGCAATATATAAAATCGGTAAATCTATACTTTGTCGACTCTTTCGACAAACTCAACAGCCCTACTTCTCTGTTAAAGTATACAGCAATGTTAACGATAACACAGCTCAGTTTGGAACAACTTCAAACTAAGTTTTCTTAATTAATTCTTCCAAAAAAAAGTGAAGCTCAGCCATCGGGATAAGCATAGTTCAATTTTTTTGAATTTTTTGAAGTAACATCTTTCTAAATATAAAGCAAAACAACATCTAGCTCTTTAACAAGTTTAACTACCTGCAATGAATAGAGTATTAAAAAGCCGCTGCATAAAAAAAAAGATAAAAAGAAATGTTCGTCATGCGGAAAAGCTAAAAATAAGCATGTCCTGCGTGGGGGGAATCGAATCCCAAAGCCAACAAAAAACGGCGGAAAAAAAAAAGAAGCGAAAAAGCAATTGTAAGGCAATTTCAAAGGCAAAATTATTATGTCGCTTTATGTCATATTTTTTGTTGCTGTTATTGTTGTTGTTGCTGGTTTTTGTGTGGTGTTTGCCATGTTTGCAGATGAATGTTTAGCTGTGTTTGTGTGTGTGTGTGGTGGGTGTAGTTCCGCTTGTATTTGGGGGCGTATACGTGAAAATGACAAAGCAGCTGCTCAACGGTAACAACGCATGCTGTGCCATCAAATTTATTTTCACTACTGTATCCCGCTTGATATGTGCGCTTTAAAATGAAACACAAATGCGAACCGCTTTCTTTTTTTTTGTGGCAGGCATTTCAGATTCGACATTTCACAGAACGACAGAAAGCAACCAAAAAATAAAAAGTAGAATACAAATACCAAACAGACAAAAGTGAGTTTAACAAATGTGCGGCGTTCCAAATGTCTTATTTAGCTGCTGTATTGTTGTGTGTATGTGTGTGTGTGGGTGGGTGGCAGCTCTAATGGGCGTGGCAATATATAAATTACTTTACGCACGAGCTGTCTGCCAGCGAGAAAAGACAAACGAGTCGCGATAACAGTCAGCAATTGGGGTTTATATGATTTAGTTAAGGTCGCAACAGAGCACAAATAAACAGCAGCAGTAACAGTTCAAATAACAGTAGTAGTAGAATAACAGCGGCAATAACAGTAGCAGTAGCGCTAACAGCAGCAGTAACAGAAGCAGCAGTCTGTTAATCCCAAATCTTTGGGAAATTCTTTTCCCAGATATTGTAACTCACATAACTTTCTCATAATTGAGCCGATTTCTATGCGGCATATCTTTTTGGACTTGATATGTCCTTTACATTGATTTGGCATTTAATTATTGTTCATTTTAAATAATTATAATCTCAAAATTGACATCAAACTGAGTTGACATGACAAAATATCAAAACAGAACCGATTTCCATGCGCATCTAAAGTCTTAAATTTTTGCATTGAGCCTCAAAATTAGTATTAAACGCTCTTTCAAAACATTCCAAGTCTCTTAAAATGATCGAACTGGTTTGATTTCCAGCTGAGATGTAAAGCTGTTACCAAATGTTACAGTATGTGAACAGCAGTAACAGTCGCTGTTAATAAGAATTAGCATTAAGCATTAAAAGACAGCTGCTGCTGCAATAAAGCAGCTTTGTTAACTGAATATTAGCAAATGATGCCAACTGCCGCAGCAGGCGTTGTTGCAACTTGCAACTTGCAACGTTCAACTTGCAACTTGCAACTTGCAACAGCCAACTAAAGTCTTACAGATGACAGGCTCTTTTGCTGCTTGCCAGCTGCAATATCAAGCCATTATCATCATCATCATAAATCACAAAGTGCAGCACATGCATCACTTTCCATGCTTTCTACACTTTCCACTTTTCATGCAGTTGCTTTTGTTAGTCATGTTGTAAAGGAAGAAGAAAGGATGAAAAGGAGCAGCAGCTACTGTCAAATGCAATAAAACAGAGGAGCCACAACCAGATCCTTTGTGTGTAGCACTTGAGTAGATGCCAAACAAAAACAAACAACAACAACAACAACAAGTTCAAATGTGTGGGTATATAAGGAGTCAAGGATCCATGAGTAATGCAAAAGTGCCGAACCGAGGTCCTCTTTGATAAATGCGCTCAAGAGTCATCTGACTGCAGCAGCAGCAGCTAAAGCAGAAGCTGAGCAGCAAATCGCTTAATTTGTTAAGGCCACCTGCCACAAACACATACAAACACACACACACACACACACACACACACACCTACACAAGACACACAACATACACGCCCACACAACACGCAAACAAGCACACCTGGCGAATGAGCAATTTTGTGCAAATGCAACACAAATTCAATTAACTTGACTCATTCGACTAAACTCGACTGCTTTTCCCTCTTGCTTCAACTAATTACAAAAGAAAATGTCAAAAGCTCTGCACTTGTGTGTATTTGTCAGTGTGTGTGTGTGTGTGTGTGTGTGTTTGTTGAAAATACATTTTGATAATTTTACAACTTTAAAATGCAACACAAAGCTGTAAACTTTCAAATATAAAAAGAAAACTTGTTAACTTCCAATTAGTAGCTGAGCCAAGCAATCAAAGGTCACATCCACAGCAGGCAAATTCTAAGGAAAATGTCAAAACCTTTTTCATATGCATTCAAAGTGAAAATTGCATTAGCCTTTCACTTTGTCTTCTATGAAAAGCATTTTGCATAAACATATTTTTGGCTGCAAAACTATCGATAGGCAAGAATTAGCAACTGAGGTGACTATCGATAGTTTTTGTTACAATTAACATATCTATTTTATACAGGCATGTTTGTTTTTTTACTTTTGTTTTTACTTTCACTTTTGACACAATTTTGCGGATTGAATTCACTTGCGATTTCATAAGGAATTCAAATCAGTAAGTGAAATAATAAGTATTGTTTCGTTTTCCAATTTTGTTTAGATATTGCGAAAGCGTACGAAGTGTACACAATTTTGCGGATTGAGTTCACTTGCAATTTCAAAGAATATTCAAATTACTAAAAAACTTTAACTAACATTTTCAGGATGCTTTCACTTTTCTATGTTTTTAAGACATTTTGAAGGAGAATTTAACTTAAATGTTGCAATTTTAAGTTTAGTTAAAATTTAGCGGATTGAATTCACTTGTATTTGATAAATAAATTTGAAACATTTATAACAAATTTCATTAAAATTTGGCTGAATCTGAAAATAGTAAAGCTTCGGTTTAAAAATCGAACTCAAGTTTCACTAAATCTTATTGAAGGTGGAAAACGAGCTCCCCCTAATAACAGAACCATATTTTATGCTTAATTTCTTCAACTTACAAAAACACAAAGTGTTAATGACTCTGAAGTTCTTTAATATTGTTTTATAACTTTTATGTTTTCTGTTTTCTTTTATATTCTATATTATTAAACTTCAATGTTCTCTATATTTATTTGGTCTAATTAAATAGCGAAGCTTAATTAAATGCGAAACATATTCTAATCAAATTTCTGTGGCACAAGCGCAAATGCCAATTAAAACTATCAAATGACGCGAACGTTTTGGGGGCTAATTACAAGCGGTCCTTAAAGGCATATTGCTCAAATAACCAGGCCTATATACACACACATATAAACACTACTAAGTGTGTGTGTGTATGTGTGCCACTTGAATGTGTATCTGCGGTTGGACCAAAAAATGCTTTGGCATTGAATGGCGCGTGTGTCGCAGGAAATTGGAGCATTTTGCTGGGCGTCAAACCAAACACAGATACAAAATACATACATAAAACACACACACACACAGACAACGCACACACACATATGCACGCATGCATAATTAATGTACAGTGCCAGCTAATTGTCAAGTATGCGAAACCGCAGAAACAGCAGAAGGAGACACGAACACAGAGAGAGAGCGAGAAAGTGGAACATTTAATTGTTGCCCTTTGACATTGCAACAATTTCAAATAGCTTTGGCATCCGTTTTGACCCGTCTGTTGCTCTTGGCCAATATTATTTTGGTATTGAGCAGCAGCATTAATTACAAATGCCAAACATGCTTCACTTTTGGCTTTAACCAATCTCCATTGTCCACTTTCGAGCAAAACGTTAAACTCCTCTCAATGCTAGCAACTTATTTGCATAATAATTGCAACTCAAGCCACTCAAATCAGGCAAGACAAGCCAAAGACCCGTCAATAACAAATAAGAACGCTTCAATTTGGGCTAACGAAGTTATATATGCCCTAAGAGCTAAGGGTTTCAAACAAAAACTTAATTTTTATGACTAATTGGCTGATGAAAACATAATTTTCGATCGATTGTTCCTATGACAGCTGTAAGATATAGTTGGCCGATTTTGATCAAACATGTTCAGCATAAAAAGAACATACAGATAAAGAGAAAAGGTCAATTTGGTTAAAATAGTTTGAAAAACAAAAAAGTTTTTCATATTAAAACAAATTTTTCAACCGATTGTTCCTATAGCAGCTATATGATATAGTGGTCCGATTTTTATGAAATTTTGACAACTCAAAAACTCAGAATTGGTAAGTTTGGTCGAGTTAGCTTGAAAAACAACATTTTCGAACGATTGTTCCTATGGCAGCTATATGTTATAGTGGTCTGATTCAACCGATTCTGATATATGTCTTAAAGCAGCATAATAAGAGCTGGATCGATTGACATGGCTTAGAACGACTCAACAGTTGATGCTGTTCAAGAACTTTCTTTCACAACACAAAATATGAATACCCTTTGCTAGAGCATTAAAAACCCTTAACACTTTTCCCCTACCCCTGCCAAAGACAACCCCTAACTGCTGTTAACGTCTTGCTTTGAACTTGAAAGTCACCTTGCGTTTTGATGCGTTCCTTGACGCCAATCAAACCATGGGTTGTCTTTGGAATGCGGCTGAGTTGCTTGGCTTGAGCGTTGAGATTGGGTTGGCTGTGATTGGATTGGATTGGATTGGGTTGGGCTATGTGGGATGCTGCTGCTTTAAGAAGTGTGTGTCTAGCGGCGCTTTGTTTGGCTTTGGCATGTCAAACAACAAAGATGAGGCTGGCACTGCAGACATTGTTGTTGTTGCTATTGTTGTTGTTGTTGTCGTCGACAACTTGCAGTCGCTGAGCCAGAGCACATTGTTGCAAATTACAAGAAAATCCAAACGGCTGAATGCACAAGCAGGAAGGTGAAGGCGAAGGAGCATGTGTGTGTGTGTGTGTGTGCGAGTGTGTGGAGAGGGAAAGAGCAGAAAGGATAGAGATGAGCACAGATTGGATTAATCGACACGACACGAATAAAAAGTGCAAAGTGCAAACTAGTGTGTTCATCATTTGATTAATGAGTTAATTGATAAATAATTTAAATTCAAGTTCTTCCATCTTTGCTGCAGTTTAAATTTATTATTCATCAGTTAATCATTTGAGCCCAATTGATCAACTGTTAATCATATTGTTTCTCATTTCGGTTTAATTTTAAGTTTTGTAAAATACTCTTCTGCAAAATACTAGACGTCTATCAGGCCTGTTTCGATTTTTTGAAAAGTAAAATCGAATGAATTCCGAACGATTTACGAATTACTGTTCCAATTTCCGCTCGAAATAGTTTCGTTTTGCTCTTTTTCCAAACCGAATTCGAAACCGCGTTTTCATAGTAAAAAGTCTATTTAGTTGGCATCTAGCAGGTTTTGCTGAATGGAGAACAACTACGTTTTCTTCACATTTTCTCTTACTTTTTACAGACAGTTTTTAAATGAAATATTATATATGTTACTGGATTTTAATCTAATGAATAAATTGACTAATTCTTTTCCAAATATAATGAAGAATATCAGAAAATTGAGTTTAAGAATTCTTTTTTTTTTTAATTCCTTCTTTGATGTTTTGAGCACTTCAGAGCAGCAAGCAATTCCGTTTCCGCAAATTTCGAACGGAATACGAATTGGGAACAGACCTGTAGATTATTTTAACTGCATAATTGGTTAAACAATAAAAAAACAACTTATTTGCAAAGCAAGTTTGTTTTTCATCAATTAATCAAGTGATTAAACCACACCAATTGTTTGAGTATTATATTAATTCATTAGAATCAATAGACTCGAGTATTTTTCGATTATTTTCTAAAAATTGAGCACGACACGCGCTCATCTCTAGCCTAAGGGTTAAGCTTGCTGCCTGCTGCCTGCTGGCAGACGTTGTAAGTTTCCAAGTGGTTGGTTCGCTTAAAGTTCATTTTACTGGTTTAACAAAAGGCCATAATAAAAATTCATTTTTCATATTTCTTTTTTCACAGTTGTTTTTTTTTTCACAGTGTTTTTTTTTTTGTATTTTTTTCCGCTCATTTTGTCAACGGCTGCTGCGTGCGGTTCTTTGGCATTGGCATTGGCCTTTCATGAAGGCTTTCATTGGGATTTACAGTGGAACTACTTGGCTCTGTCTGTAATTAAAGTCACTGCAGCTTATTTACAGGCACAATATTATTCATACACACACATTGACACTCACACACACTCACACACACTCACACACACACTTACACACATGCTCTTGCTTCATGCATGCAATTTGAAGCGCCTTTTTGCAAAGCCATGCAATTAAAATATAGTTTTGTGCTGCATTTTCTGTTTTCTTTTTTTATTTGAACATTTTCTGCTTTTGTTTGCTTAAATGTGCGGTAATTAAAAAGCGTTAGGGCAACCCTACTCAAATGTGGAATATAAAATGTTTTATAAATTTACATAAATCGCATAGCAAACCAGAAAAATTAAAATAAAAAAAAAAAACAAAAAATATTATACAAGTTTAACTAGCCTCAAAATGGAAAAGTTTAACAGCACTTCCAAGCGATGTTTTAATGTTGACTAAAACAGAAATATGTTAGACTGTACTCAGTTTAAATAAGCTTATAAAAAAGCTTGCTTAAGATATGGTAATATGAACCGAAACCACTTTCAAATAACTTTAAAAACCACTTCAAAAACTTTTAAGTATTAAAATCAACAAGTTCCTTAAATTTCCATTTTATATTTTCAATCATTTTCTTTTCAGCTTTTAAATATTAACTGCAAATGGAAAACTGATTTAATGACAAACAATAAAAAGCAAACAAAATAAAACTGATGTTCACCTGTTGACAAATTCCAAGGAAATTCATCTCTTAACTGTCATTACATATTGCATTATAAAACTGAGATACACGTGACCTTAACAAGGCAAATCTGAAGATAAACAGGCATCAAAAAAGGCTTAAGAATGCTCGGCTATAAGATACCCTTCTTTCAACAAGCAGCACATTCCCGATGCATTCTTCATAGCAATGTCGATAAGAAGTTGGCGAATTATATAGCTATTACAGACAGACGAAAATAAGGACGAAAAGATATATCAGGCAGGTTCTGGTTTTCACTTTCACTCAGATGTTGCAAAAGTAAATTTTCCAATTATCAATCAATAGCAACATGCATTTCATCAAAGATTGAATAAACTTGTGAAATGATTAAATTTACAGCAAAGGAAAGTTTTAAACATTGAAAGGAATTTCAATTCCGCCGAATCTAGCTGAAAGTGAAAACTGAAACAGGCCTGTGTATCCTTTATTAGGTCGGATATGCAGACTTATTTTCTTCAACGATTTACAGAGTATAAAAACGAGAATGGATTTGCAGCTTATGATAAATAACTCACACAGCAGCAGCTGCCATTGTCCTTTGCTGCCTCTGCCCAACCTTCACTTTTGACAAGTATATATATATAACATACATATATATAATCATATGCATGTATGTGTGTGTTTGTTTTTTTATGTATATTTTTATAATATTTATACGATATGAGGGACTGCTGCGAACCCGCGTTGTCAACAAAACGTTCAGCGGGATTAGGTTGGCTGCCTCGCGTTGCGCTTTTGTTTAAAAAGTCGCGTCAACAGCAGTAACAACAACAACAATTACATTAGTGTCAACAACAACATGAGAAGAAGCGGAAGAAACTGAAGAAGGTGCCACAAAAAGTGGCAACAACAGGCAGGCAAAAATTGAATACGTTAGACGCTTTAGATCTTTACATGCTTTGCATATATGCCTTTAATATCGGCTTAAGAGCGTGTAAAAATAGCAAAAGTCGAAGGACTCAGTACAAAGGGCGCTGGCAAGGCAGACAAAGAGGGACAGGGGGTTGTAAAGTGTGGCACATAGGCTGCTTATGAGCATGTTGTAAGTAGATACAAGTAGCGCTCGTCTCTTGACAGCTTTGTTTTCGCACATTTTGTTGTTTTGTTTTTTTGTGGCAGTTGCGACGGCGGAGCTGCCCCCTGCGGCTGCCAAAATGCGCAACAAGGCAAACTTCTTGAGGTTAAGAGGCAGAGGGAAGCAGTGAAGAAGTAGAAAAAGTAGCAAAGGAGCAGCAGTTGGCATTGTCTGCGCAGCATAAAGTTTTTAATTAAAATAACCGAGCAATAAAACAGCGCAACAAAATGTTGCAACAACAAGCACAAGTGTGAAAGAGAGCGAGAGAGCGAGAGTGAGAGAGATAGATAGCGAAAGGAAATTAGCAATGACAATTGCTTATGAGCCACACACTCAACACGTATACGCCGCATGCAACAGCAGCACAAAGCTACACTGGTAGCAATGTCCTTGTTAATAGCTTAATGGCCAAAGGACAAAGCAATTACAATTTTACAGCACTCGAGCTGCTTGTTTGTCTCTCACAGCTTACCCCTTCCCTCTGTGCGACCACTCCCCTGCAATATTCAGCTGGCCTTGAACTTTGACCTAACATTTGGCATTGCCCAAAAAGGTTGCGTTATTTGCTTAGGTCCTGCCGTACAGTGAACGCTCGATAGTGTAGATCTTTGGTTATGATCATGCCTTTTCCGTTTTGCACTTTGGTAAAAACTTTTCATTAATTTCCAATTGTTCTCGGAACCATTAGTTCAGTTCTCTGAAAATATAACTAAAAGTAGTAGCTTTTTCACAACTAAAACGGCTCTCACAACCATTTAGTTTCAAGTACCTCAGTTCTCTATAAAATATAACTAAAAGTAAGAAGTTTTCTATAAAAATAACTTCCCTCGAAACCAAGCAGTTCCAAGTAGTTCAGTTCTTTAAAAAAAAAAGAGCCAAAAGTTAAAACATTTTCATAATTAGAACAACTCGCAAAACTAATTAGTTCCAACTAGTTAATTTGTTTGTAAATATAACTAAAAGCTGAAACTTTTGCACAACTATAAACGCACACAAAAACCAAGTAGTTCTGCTTAACGAGCGTTCACTGTATTTTTTAGAAGTTTTCCGCTTGAATTGGCAAACGTTTGAGTGTTAAACAAAGCCGCAGTTGCCGCAGCAGCTCATTAAAATATCATAAATCAAGCTTCAAGCTGCAAGCTGCATAATAACAAATTTCCAGAAAAAAAAACGAAAGAAAAAAGAAAATTATTATTAAAAAATAAAGCATAATGAAAAGCAGGGCTAAAGCAAAAATTTCACAGCTTGTCAGCGACGTGGACTGCGTAAAAAATGATGCGAAACGGGCACGAATGGCCGGCAAGTTTTACATCCAGATTGATTGATGACATGGATGTCAATTTGCTTGAGCTACGCCTCGGCGCCTCAAAGTATGCAAAACGAAATTGTGCATGTGAAAGCAGCAAGAGGCGTGGCAACTGGGCGTGACACAGCCCACAGAGTTGTAAGGACAATGAAAAAGGCATTAAAATGCGGTCAGTCCTTAAGGAGAGAGATGAAGAGAGAGCTGAGTGCTGAGAGTTGGACAGATGAATGAATGAATGGATGAGTTTTTGTTTCGTGCGTGTGCGTTACAACAACTTTGGTTGACCCAATGCTACACTAGTCCTTTGGTGTCCTGTTTTGCTCCAAAGGTCCCAAGCAGCCCAAGCATACCCAACATGCCAGCAGCAGCTGCTGAGTGCCTGCATAATAAATAGTATTTATTTTTATGAGCGGCCTCTGACTAAATTTGTCATAGTTGATTGACCGTATAATTGTGCAGTCTATGTAACAAAATGTTAAGATATTTATCACACAAAACACACATAATGAAAATCTCCTGACTTTTAAATGGGCTACAAATTATGCTACTTGAATTTGTTGTTGCTTATTTAAAATCTACTCTCAAATTGAATTTATTAACTGAAAAAGAATGTAAAGGCAGCTGTGTGTATTTCAAGCTCAATCATTTAGTTTTTATAGAATTTTTAGAAAAATATGCAAGACTATCGATAAATTTGATAGTTCTGGCTATCGAAGTAGTCGAAGGCATTCCCTGATCCAAAATAATGTATCGTTGGTGCCGAATATTGAAACTGTCGTAACTGTACAAGACTATCGATAGGTTTGAAAGTTCTGGCTATCGAAATAGTCGAAGTCGAAATAATGTATCGTTGGTTTTGACTACTGAAACTATCGTTTACTATATTCAGAGCTGTTTCAATTTCCTATTTTGAAAACATATTGAGAAAGTGAAATTTTCAAAGTTTTTGCGGATTGAATTCACTTAGCTTTGATTAACGTTTGAATACACTTGCAGCTGAGATATTATTCGACTAAGACTATAATATAAATCGAAAGATTTGAAAATGTTGACGGTTTTTTTCATATTTTCAAGCTCCAAAATTAAGTTTAAATTACATTTAGAAGTTATCGATAGTGCTGACTATTGAAATTATCGATTTTTTAAGCTTCAAAATAAAGTCTTAGCAACATCTTAAAATTATCAAAATCTTGATCAGTTGTTAAACTTTCAAGTCCTTAAATGTACATTAAAATCTATCTACAGCTAAAATTAAAATCTATCGATAGTTTGGATAGTGCTCACTATCGATACTTACGATTTAAATAGAAAACGCTTTAAAATAGATTTTAACAAGAGTGCTGTCAACACTTTTATTATGTGCTTAACACTCAACATAGTTGGAGTTGTCTTCTGTTGACAAGCGTTTAAAAAAAAGTTTAAAAAAAAAAAAACTTGTTTCGTTTTATCTTTTAGCTTGGACGTATAGCAGGCTACATTATAAATGCAGTTGCTGTTGTTGCTGCTGTTGCTGCTCGTCGAGGGCTGTCATATAAATTATGCATAATTGTTGTCACTGTCAGCCACATGACGGACGCTCTGCTCCCCAGTTGCCAGTTTGCCAGTTTGCCAGTTCCCCAGCTGCTAACATTTGGCCAACTTCGAACGTGGTCTAAAGCATTTCGGACAAAACTTTTGTGTATTTATGAGTATGTGTGTGTGTGTTTATGTGTGTATAGCTGTGTGTGTGTGTGTGTGGTTGTGGCTTTTTTGATAAATATTTGCTGCGAATTGCGACACTTTTCAAAATTAAAATTTAAGTCAAATTGTCGCCACATTAAATTTGCTTCAAAAAAAGAAAAGAAAACACCAGAAAACATTTTGCATACGCACCACAAAAACACATCATTAAGATCCTTGTTGTGGCTATATGGTCGTGTGCTGTTTGTATAATATATGTGGGATCCTTTAGCTACATGTTGTTGTTGTTGTTGTTGTTGTTGTCATGCGGCACACGTTTCAACTGCAAAGATAAAAACCAAGACATAAAATATATAAAAATCGCGCCTGCAATTACTTTCGAGTGATGCTTTTCTAATTTAGAGCTTAATTTCTGTGGATTTAAGCTACAAGAACATAAATAGCAACAAAAACAGACGAAGAAGCAGCAGAAAAGCAACAACAAGCACAAAATTGTTTTGTTGGTCATAAAATGTCAGCTAGGCAGGTACAACAGCAACTTGCAACACTTTATGCGAACCCAAGCAGGCGCCAAGTCACGTTACGTATACGCCCCCGTGGCATGTACATAAATTTATGCTACGCTAGATGTATGTGTGTGTGTGTGTGTGTGTGTATATATTTTTTGGGTATCTGTGTATGCTATTTACACGCTGTGCACCTTAAAAATGCACAAGAGAGCTTAATAAAGTAGGGTTAAGAAATGTAACAGACAAAGGATGGCATTTTTAACCCTTTAAAGTATATATATTCTTGTTCAGCATCAAAATTTGAGTATATATTGCCATATCCTCTTTGTTTCGCTTTCAGTTATAGAAAGAATACACCCTAAATAATGATTAACCATTATAACTTCGTGCAAAAAGAGACATACACCAATATTAACTTTACAGGAGAATTTTTCGCATTTCCACCAAGACCTCGAAAACATTGAAAATTGTGTTATTTTCTCAAATTTAATGGTTTTGACTAACAAAATAAAACTAAGAAATAATCATTATTATTGGAGTTAATCAGTTATGTCTAAGTTTTTGATGGTAGACACCAAATTCCCCCCCTTAAAATAAGTATTCTACTGAAAAAAGCAAAGCATTATTGTTTGTTTCAAGTTTTCATATGAAAAACTATTAAGCAAGGGTATATATACCTTCGGTTCCAAGAATTAGTTAACTGCTTTCTTGCTACTTTTTTACTGTTTTGTCAGCGCAGACAGCCAGACACAGCCACAGGACATAGGACAGAGAGACACAGGACACAACGTTCGTTGTCGTTTTAACATTTCCGCCCAAGTTGCATGAGTATCCGTTTCCGTTTTGTTGATTTTACGCACTTAAGTTGACCCACCACACCACACCAAGCCACACAGCTGTGTAGGTTAGTTGCTAGTCCTTGTTGTGTCTGTCCTTTGTCCCTTGTCCTTTTTGTCCACTAGCCAACTAAATTAGGCAGCACTCTGCCACTCTGCCACATTTGGCGGCAACGGCATCTACGTTTTTTTATGCCATTAATTGCCTTGGCTTTTCTTTTGGGCTTTGCTTTCAAAGAGGACCTCCTGCTACCTGCTTTTACATCCTCCTATCTCCTCTTACCCCATCCCTTCAGTTGCACGCTTGATTGCTCGCCCGTAAACTATTTGCTCGGTGGGGCAGGTGAATTGCGCAGTAGATTTCTTGATTGTTCATTTGACTAGAGCTTTAACTGATTTTCTTTTTATTTTTTTGTGAGAGCTTTGATTAAAATATAAGTTTGGCATTTAAGTTAAATTTGTAATAAACAGATTTTTTTGTAATTTTATTTGTAATTAAATTTAAAAATGTTCAATAAAAAAAACGAAAAAATATTAAATTTCCACAAAATTTTTACTTCAAAGAAAATAAAAATATTTTAAAATTTTCAAACAGTCAAAAAGAGTTCATGAAAAACATTTTATCGAAATTGAAAAGAACAGTATATTTTTTCTCTTCACAAAAAGTTATATTCCGAGAATTATTCTTTTGAACGCTTTTTGGAATAGATTTTCACACTTTTCAGCCAAATTTCATTCCATTGGTAGATCTCAACAGCATTCAGATTGTGGAAAATTGCATTGATTCGGGCAGATAGATAGAATGACATACAAACGGACATTTCACAAACCAAATATATATCTTTTTACTCTTTTTACTTTAAATATAACTATAATTGTTAAAAGTTTAAAAGTGGTTGAGTTATTCCCTCAACAACTGAAAAATCGGCTTTAATATGTTTGTTCTGTTTAAATTCCCGCTAGATATGCAACATGCATGTCCTTCGTGCTGTGTCCTCTTGTCGGGATTTTACAAATCAAGTGCGGGACAGCTTTGAATTGACAACACAAAGTCAAATCAAAGCCACTGAGCAGCAGCGAATATGGTCGAGGCACAAACGCCTGTCAACAGTGGTTGTTGGTGTTGTGCTTTTGTTGCTGTTGCATATACCAAATGCATGGGGGCATGGTCAGTAGACAGATAGAAGGACAGACAGACCGACGGACAGCAGCCAAAAGCAGCAGCAACAGCACCAGCTGTGAGCTATCCAAAAGTGCTTCCAGAGCTGATCATTTGCTGCCTGACGCTGATGTCGACGTCGACGCCACCGTCGCTGTCAGTGGCAAAAGAAGCAACTATGCAAATGGCAATGTGCAACGCAGTGGCAAGTGTGACGTGGGCATGCTGATGCTTGATAGTGGGCGGCTTGGCGCACAAAGTGAAGCTTGAAATGACAAAACTGTCAAAGTGTCCACTCTTTCCATATCTCTCTCTCTATCGCTTTATCTATCTGTCTCTCTCTCTATCTCTCTGTCTACCTCTATCTCCCTCTCTGGCAACATTCGCTTGCCTTTTGGTCAGTTTGTCTAGCTGCAACAGCCACATGCTACACTTGCCTCTTACCCTGCCAGCTGCCCCTTGCAATCTTTCCCACTCTCTCTCTATCTCTATCTACCTCTCTAACTCTCTCTCTCTTTCCCTGTCTCTGTAGTATATTTGTGGGTCATTTGATTGCCAGCTTAATGCCATTTTGAGCTCTATTTACGCTAAAAGCTTTTGTTGCTGTTAATAGTAGCTGCTATATTTTCCCAGACTTTAATAAAAGAAAAGCGCACGACCAGAAAAATGCTGCTGAAGCTTAAATACCCTTACAGAGAGTTATTTGTTAAGTTTATAAAATACAAAAGTGACAAGTAAGCATGGCCAGACATAGATGAACTGATACTGATACTGATAATACCTTATGAAATAAATGAAATTTTACTTATTATATACTTTAATCTAATGATTTATTGTATAGATCTTAGAAAACAAGTAAAAGGTTTCATTTTCGATACTTTTTGATGAAATTAACCAAAATTATTGCATTTGCCAGAAGTTATAATCAGGATAAACTCTTTTATGTAGTCAATTTTGTGTATGAAATCGAAAAACCTTTTAACACCCTTTGCAAGGGAATTGAAAAAAAAAGACTTGCAAAGGAAAATGAATAAAGCGCTGCTGCAAATAAATACCAAATACATTGTGTACATTTTGACCAATGATATCAAACACACATACTTTCACAAACACAGATGTACAGTAGAGGTGGTCAAAAGCCACGTAAATACGGCTGCCACAAGTGCCACAAGGCTGAGGCAGACAGCGTTGCCAGCTAAGAGCGAGTCATGTAAATGAAAAAACTAACCCTTTTTTTTTGCTTTTCGAGGGGGGCTTGCCACAAACAGACAAATGGTTAAGCTGGCCCCCTTGCACCCGCAGCACCTCTAGCCCGCTGGCCAACACGGCGGCAACACTGTAAGCGTGGCAAGCTACTTGCCACTCGGCAGTTGAGTCCTGTTTTGACTGTTGCCTTTTGCTCACATTTACACAATATAAATTTTACACGTAAACTTCAAAGTACATATGTATTTATATATATGTATATGCGTGTATAAGTGTGTGTGTGTGTGTATTTGCTGAAATTTTTGGTATTTGAGGCACGTAAAACATCAACGCATAAATACAAAACATGCAACGTGTGTGTGTGTGTGTGTGTGTGCGAGGCAAGCGGCAAGAATCGAGGCAACATTAAAGCTGCCACAAAAGCAGACACACAAAACTGATGCTGTTTGGATGATTGATTGATTGATCGATTGACTGACCGATTGAGTAGCATGCGGCATGTTGCATATGTCTGCAACAGCATATATGCTGCTTTTTTTCCAGCTGCATTTTTAATTAAAAACTTTCCACGAATTTCATCCATATTCAACTCATAATAACAAAAAACTTACAAGCAAAAACATGCGCACAATTTTAAATGACTTTCATAAACAGCTTTTCAGGGAAAACATTTCAATGGAAAGAGGAAAGTGCAATTCGAGGAATTTAAACACACAAGCGTATTATAATGAAAAGCTGAAAACTTCAGGTGGTGCTTGCTTTTGTGTTTTGATAAAAGTGGTGAGATTTGAAGTAATCCCTTGATAGCAAAAGGATAAGCAATAATTAGCATAACATAATTAACTTCATAATTATGTGTGTGTGTTTGTTTTTCACACAATTGTGGCACTAATTGGTTTTCGTAGCCATATTTCTGAGAAAACTTAAAAGCGGCGCATAAGATTTTAGCTAATTAGTTTTCTTACTTTTACAATCACTCAAAATTCATATTTAAAGCAAACAATAGTCAATTTACAACTCTTTATGCTCATAATTATATCAATAATTAGAAAGTTTCTTCATAATTACTTTAGTAATTGCTTTGAAATCGTAATTACTCAAATAATTACACTGTGAAATCATAATTACTCAAATTATTGTACACTATTATTTCACTATTAATTCATAATTACTCGATTAATTCTTTTTTATAACCACAATTACTTAAGTAATTAGATTTTATAAACAAAATAATTTAGCTTTTCTGCACAAAAATTCTAAATTTAATTTTAAAAGACATAATTGTTCTATAAATTAATCTTGAAAGCCATAATTACTCGAGTAATCACTTGTTGATCTTACAATTACTTAAGTAATTGAAATTTGTAGAAAGAAAATAATCTTTTAAGCCATAATTGCTGAATTGTATACTTTTTACAGGGATAATTACACAAGTAATTCCATTCTTAGGCCACAATTACTCAAGTAATTGCAGTTTCGAGCCATAACTACTGAAAAAGTAACATTTTTCTCAACTATATAGCGATTCTGAATCGCTGTGGGCTTCTTTTTACTCCCTGTTCCCATTAAAAATGGGAAAAAGGGAGTTATAAAGTACTGCAAATGTTTGTAAGAGACAGAGGGAGGCATTTCCGACTATATAAACTATATATATTCTTGACCAGGATCAACAGCCGAGACGAACTAGCCATGTCCATCTGTCTGTCCGTCTGTCCGTATGAACGCACAGATCTCAGAGACTAGAAGAGCTAGAGACACCAAACTTGGCATGCAGGTTCCTGTATACCATACGCAGATCAAGTTTATTTCAAATTTCGGATGCACCCGCCCCGCAAATTGCAAAAGACTCCCACAGCCACAATTTTAAAGATAAAGCTTTGATTTTTGATACACATATATGTTGTATCAATGTTGATCAGCTGTTTAAATTTCATCACGATCGGATAAATAACACCAAAGTTATGGAAGACTCTATTTAACCCGTCTCAGCAGGCAGCGACAACAGTTTGACAAACAGTTTCCGAGTTAAGTGCACTGCTTGCTTGTGTTGCCGCTGAACTGCTTGAAATGCAAGCTGGGAGCAGGGAGTCTCGTAGTCGGGCACACTCGACTAGAGTATTCTTACTTGTTATTTGATACAAAAAGTAACACCTACAATTCAAACTCTAAAAAGCCTCTTTAACAAAATATAAAAACAATTTGAGGCGCTGTTGTTGCCACTTGTGTAACTGTTTGGGCATCTGTTCTACTTCCCTTCCCTTGTAGTAACCTTTTTAACATGCCAAATGCTGCTTTGCTGCCTACATTTTTCCATTTCTTTTTCCACATATGTGTGTAGTGAAAATTCAATTTGTTATAATTTGAAAATTTCATTTTACGTTATGGAAATGTGCACGATAAGCCGCAGACGACGACGATGCCGATTGCGACTCTGTTTGACTACCAAAAACAGAGAACTATAAAGTCAATATATACACAGATGTTTTTTTGTATATATTTATATATGGCCAATTGATAGTGGGGTGTGGCTGCTTTGAGGCAGAGGCGCGACAAAAAGCAATTTGTGGCAGCTTAAATGTCAATACACGATATATTTTTTTGCTGGGGCTATTGCAATCGGTTGTTGTTGTTGTTAGTGTTATAGTAGCCATATGCTAAGCTCAAGGTGACGGCTATAAATAGCCAGAAACACGTCTTTGTCCCAAAACACACATACTACACGTCCTAGCCATTTTTAGCCGTAGGCCACATTTGGCCGAGGCGTGTCGTGGAAATGTTTCGAATTTGACATCGCCTTCGGTTTTGGCCCATAAAAATAAAGTTCTGTTTGTGCAGCTAAAAACAAATTGCAAACAATAAACAGAGCTGCCAACCTACGCTAAGAAATATACATATGTATGCGAGACACATACATAAACACATATACACACACACATACATACGAGAGCTGTTGATTGTAGTTCAATTGTTAAGAATAGGTTCAGCAGTTCAAATTAAACGTTTTATAGTTGCTTTAGTTTCTCGTTTGACATTTTGATAAAATTAATCGAAATTATCAACTGTCCTGAACTCCTAAAAAAAAGCGTTTAAATAGTCAGCTTTAGAAGTTTTTTCCTATAAGCTAGCTAGATGAAAGGGAATTAATAGAAATGGAATAGAGAGTTGAATTTCGAAAAGAAACTGTTTCTGAGTTTTGTTTCCAGTTCCTATCTTAAGGTTTCAAACACAGCTCTAAAAACATAGAAAAACGATTACTTGTCAATTCCAAAGTGGAAAGTTTTCGGAAGTGGAAACATGTGGGTGAAATCTTTTCTGAATTCCACTTTCGAAAAGATTTTGATTAAGTTAATGTATCTATCTTGAGTTTTAACATGTTTTTGAGGTTTGATTGATTTCCTTAAATAAATCATTCTGAAATTATGACAATTTTGATTTTTTTATGATATTTTCTTCCTATTTATGAAGCTGAACAACATTCAAGGACATATTACATATATACTTCACAACTTCAACAAGCACAACAACAACAACTGGCCAAGGACTTTTGCTTTAGTGCTGTATTCAGGTGACCAAAAAGCTGCCCAACAGGCACCTTTACAAATTGTCAATGAAATGCCTTTTGGGGTTTGGGATGGGGCTGTGCTGCGACGAGGCGTCCTGTCGTTGTCCTGTCAGTTCCTGTGGGCTGTCAGTTTGGTTTGCTTGTTGTCCATTGATTGTTTTTACCTTGAAGAGGAACTCTTATTCAGTTTTGTCTGTGCGTTATTTGTCTTTGTTAATAGCTGTTATTGTTGTTGTTGTTGTTGCTTCTGCCGTTTGGTCATTGATCCAATGTCCTTGAAGCATAGCCTGGCAAATCAACTGTTGGCACTTTGTGTATTGAAATTTCATTTCGTTTCTATTTTGTGTACAAAATGCTGTCAAATAAGCGTCAGGCTTTCAGTTCATCAAAACTGATAATCATAACTGTCAGAGAACGAGTTGGCAGCCCGCCCCCCTTTCCCCTTCCAACCATCCAACCCTTCAGAAAACAAAGCTATTTTCTTTGATTTTGCAAGTGCAACAAGGCGTATGATTAATGTACATATAATATTAAAGCCTTTACAGCACACAAATAAAATAGCAGCTAATCCAATACTCGCTTTTATGGCGCTTTTATAGAGTTGCCGAATTCTGAAATTCTTTTATCTGCTGTGTGGCACATAAAGATATTAGATTGTTATTATTATTATGTGTAACGAACAATAACAGCAACAATAACAACTACAACGAATGCCCAGCTCAATAACTCAATCAGTTCTCGACACACACAAAACATTTTGATACATGGGTGTTTATATATATATATTATATTGGAGCTATGTTCGATGCACCTCACCACAACAAAATATCCAATAAAACGCTATTTCCTTCTTCTCCTTTCTCTGCCAACATTGTATTTGTTACAAAATCGATGAATCAAAGTAAATTACCAGAAATAAATGAGATAAAATACTCGCATGTGTGTTTGTGTTAAGCTGTGGATACCTGTGCAGTGTATATGAGAGCATATATGTATAGCTCGCTTTATTAGATAGCTGCGCTGAATTTGGCTTTGATTTAGCCAAGATAAGCAGCGTTTGTTTATATGTTCAACCAAAAAACAGTTAGCTAATGCTGAGAAATTGATTGAGAGTGTTATCGATAGTTTTTTGAGATTTATGTTAATATCGATACTATCGAAACGAGCTAGTTTGTTTATAAATTAAACTGAAAAACAGTTAGTTTGCATTGTAGAAACATTTGAGACCAGAATCGATAGTTTTTTGAGTGACTCTTGGGATTCTTTTTTAATATCGAAACTATCGAAACGAGTCACAATTTGATGAATTAAGTCAAGCACTTAGACCTTGATAGTCAAAAATGTGTATAAATAAACTAATATTGGCTGTTCTCATAGCTTTTAGTTATCGAAAATATTACTTCTAAATAATCATAACTATCGAAACGAGTTAAAAAAGGTTCACTAATGATCATTTTATAAGTTAAGTCTAGGACTTTTAGCTCTGACATTGGTAACTAAACTATCTCGATTTGTTTATATAAATTTGTATACAAAACTTAACTTTCACTATGTTTGACAGTTTCCAACAATCGATAGTATCGATTAGCGATAGTAAACAACATTTGTCGATAGTTTTTCAGCTTTAATGAAAAACTGAATGTTAGTTGACACCTTTGTGAGCGCTGCGTAGATGAATGTTAGCTGCGTAAATTTCACACCATGACAAATTTCACGCACACACACACACATGCACATACACAATACATGCACACAGGAAATTGAAAAAGTTTGTATATGGCAGACTTCCGTTTCAGCTGCGTTCCGCGCCGAGTGCGCCAACTAATTTAATAAGGCAACGCGACATGGCCACTTTTTACTGCACACTCACCTACACACACACACAAGGCACATACACACACAAGACACATACACACACACACACATAAAACACACATGAAATTGCCGCTGGTCGCGTTTTTGGCCTTTTCTTTAGCCATTTGCTAGCAAAACTTTTTTGTCTAAGTAATCATATAAATATTTCTTTGTAAATGTGTTAGCCAACTTTTATGCCATGTCCATATCTATGTATGTGTTTGCTTATATGTCTGCGTGTGTGTGTTTATATCTGTGTCCAATTGTGCTTCACTCTGCGTAGCCAAAAAAAAACTTTTGCGTGTTGCATGTTTATTAAAAACTTTCGGCTGCTTTCTATTTACTTGCTTGGGTCAACTCGGCGTATAAGCAATATATTTCATTTGTTTGGCCCATAAAACTGTAGCTGTATGCTATGTAATTTTGGGCCCAGACGAGATGTATTACTTTGGCTACGCCAGGGAACAGACAACTAGCCAAGCGTGGCATCTAAAAAACATAGACATGAAATGTATTTAAAGAGTGACGAAACTTGTACCATTTGAATGAAAAAAATGCAGTAAAAATAAGAAAGTCTGTTACGGGAAACATTTTAGGGAAAGTAATAATTCAATCCTTAATAAGCTCAATTCGTAAAATCTTATTAAATGTGAAAATGGAGAACATGAAGGGGAAATTCAAATTCGCAAAATCCTATTGAATCCGGCAACTGGAACAGCATTTTTAGCAATTTTTCCAAACTAAAACTAAACAAATATTGCATTGTTTTCAATTAGTTTTTACTGATCAGAAATCTAAATGTTTTTTAGTTTAACAAATAATTTGCAAAACAATATAAATTTTCTCAATATTTAAGAACGATTTTAACAATTGTTGAAATTTATTAAATTTAAAATATACAACAAAAAGTATGCTATGCTTTTTCGTATAACAACACAAAGGCTATTTTACATTGTTTGTTGTTGATTTTATTGACTGTTGTGTTGCCACGCCTTGTTGCCATCCCCCCCAAAGCCCTCCTCTATCTGCTGCCGCCCTTACGAAGGACAGGTGAACTCATATTGTGGAGGCCAGAACTCAACTCAACCGCTTTGCAATCCACTTATGCACACATCATTATAAACAGCTACACGGCATTGGAGTGTGTCTCTTCTGCGCTGCTGTTTAATTTATCGCACAGTTGGCAAATATGTTTACTTTGGCAGAAGCGTCAAGCCGCTACCCCTTCACCCCACCCTGCCAGTTGTTACAGCTGCTTATGGCGATAATAAACCCATTAAATTGCAGCCACGCGGCTTTTGCGAGCTGGCCAACGTGGCAAACTGTCAACTTGGCAATGTGGCAACGTGGCAACAAACGTGGCCATCAGCCACGAGTGGTTTACTGGCTTGCCTTGACGGCTATTGTGGTTTGCATACGACAATAACAACAACTTCAATAACAACAACAACAACAACCACAACAAACTCCATAATACACTTTCTATCAGCTTTTCTAACCAGCATAAAAGTTAAAAGGTTTTTGCTTTTATGCCAGCTGTTCGCTTGTTTACTTTCGCTCCCCTTCACTCTTCTTCCACAACCCTCTCACCTATTTCAGGCCAAGTGGGTCAATGTGCGTTGAACTGATTAGCGACCGAACTGTTTTGCCTTCAGGGCCAAAAGGTGTCCATAATTATGGCCAACGATGACGAAAACACAACAACTTTAAATGCTAAACACGCAAGCAGCCAGAAAAAAAACTATTTAAGGCATCAGTTTTTGGGCAGGACTCTTTAAGCCATATGGCTGGACACGTTATGCGTATCATAACAAACAAGCAACAAAACAACAAACAACAAAACACAACTCAAATGGGCCAGGCATAAATTGTTTGCTTACATTTTTTCGGCCGGAACTAAATCGATAATATAACGCTGCCAACGCGTTGCGTATACGCAATGTGAATCACACAACATTTCATTCATATTTTCAGTTATTACATCTCATTTTATACTCTGAGAGAGAGAGAGCATTTTAGTTTTGTAAAGAAGTGTGCAGCGGAAAACCGAATAAAAAACTAATTTCATTATATACAAAAATTAGAAAAAAATTATTTAAAAATATTTGTGCTTAAAAATATTCTTATAAAACATATTCTTAAATATCTAAAAAGATATATGTATTAAAAACCAGTTGATAGGATGATATTTATCATTAAAATATTGATAATATCGATATAATTTTTGCATATTTATGCATTAACAAATCATAATTTTAACATATTAATGCCTTTTATGCTTACTTATTCATAAGTTATGCTTATATATGAATACTTTTTTATTTTTATGCACCAAATATGATTAACTATGTTTGGCTTTTGCATTTTTGCACAATATCTTAATAATAAAGATAATTTATACATATTAATGCATAAGTTATGCTTATTTATGCATAATTTGCACATTTTGACGCATAAACTAGTTATTCTAGATTCGTTTTCATACATCATTTCTGCATAAATTATTCTTGCAAAGCATGAATTCAGCATAAAGTTCTCTCAGTGTACCGATATAGATATAAATAGTTATTAACCAACCTTCTTTATAGAAACGAGTATCCTAAAATGTAGAAAAATAAATCAATAAATATAAATAAAGATTGAAAGAAGCCCAAAAGATCTATAGTTGTCTTGGGAGCAGTTTGATTAGCATCTTCGCAAAAGAGTATTCAATTTTCTACGCAACAAAGCAAACTTTTCTTTATACTGCCTATTTTTTCATTTTTTATTTTTTTTGGGTTACGTATGGTCGTAATTTATGCCACGCCCATGCCATAACGATGCCAATAATATGTGAAATTATTATCACAAATATTCGTATCCCTGATTTCTCAACTCTCACTCTCACTTTCTCCTCAATCTGTCTCTTTCTTGTAGCTTATGCTGGCTGGTTTGTTTATGTTTGTTGCGTGTGTGTTTGTGTTTGAATTTGTGTACATGTCCTTGGGCAGCAAAGTTTGATGTCCTTTAGCGTCAAGGTTTTCATAAATTTTAAATGAAAATGTTTATGTTTATATTTGTATTTATATTTATGGCCCCAGCCTTAGGCTCATTAGTAAGCCAAACTTCATGTCTTTATCTACAGCAACAACAAAATAAGAATGCCCAAAAAAAAGAAAACAACAAAACAAAAATTCCAAATTTTATGTTTGTTTTCAACTGTCATTTTCATTATTTTTTTTTTGTTTTTTTTTTTTCGCTAGATTTTTGCTGCTTTTTATACTCTGTGTCTATAAAAAATGGGTAAAAGGAGGGACTATAAAGTATTGTGAAAGTATGTAACATACAGATGAGAGGCATCTCCGATCCAAATACATTTATACATCTTGGTCAACATCTTTCTGCTCATCTGTCCAGTTAGCCATCATCTATATAAGTCAGCAAATTAAAAGCATAAAATTTAGAAAATTCTCCTGAAAACAAATCGCCCTAAGAATACAAAAATTTCTTTTATCCCTATGATTTTAACCTCTTCATTTTCCGCCAAAGGTGTTAATTTTCCGAATTCGATGAAATATGTTGTCCCCCTAAAACTACACTTTCCTATATATAACCTTTACTTCCTCATTTTCCACCCAGGAGGGTAAATTTTTCGAAATCAGTAAAACATGTACCGAATAACTTTTCGTATAGATCTTTGAACCCGATCGGATGTTAAGCCAAAAAGTATCATACTACAGTTTTTCGCAATTTTTCCATTTCCCAACTAAATTTTGGCAAAATCCCTTCTTAGTGCTAACTCTCTATGTAAGATAAGCCTTCTGTACAAATTTCAGATTGCTACATCTTGCGCCTTAGGCTGTGATTTACGTCAGTCATATAATCAATTAGCTCAAGTTCTTTTATAAACATTAATATAAAGTCGACGAACGCTTATACAGAGCATCTCATAGTCGGGTATACACAACTAAAACATTGATACTTGTTGTATTTTAATATTTTTTGCGCATTTTTGGATGTCAAGTTGGCAACTTCATTTGGCGTTTATTGACAGCGACAACAGGCAAACAATGTAGAGCAAACGGTAGCGACAACAACAAGAGCCATAGGCAACCGAAAAACACTAACGACAACAACAATGACAACTACAACAAATATAACAACAGCAACAACAGCAACAAGAACAACAACGAGCTGTAACTTTTTATCAAGTTATTAACTTATCTAATTCGATTATGGGCAATGGTGCCAGGAGGCGCCACCAGCCGTGGCAGAGATGACGTTTACATAGCGAGCAATTCAATTAGAGATGTGCCACAGCAACAACAACAATATCAACAGCAAAAACCCAACAACAATACTGCCTAGACACAGACAGAGCACAACAGGAAGACAGGAAAACAGGAAAGAGGAAAGAGGAAAACAGACAACAGCAGACAGCGCAGTCTATCAAAAATGTTTGAGAGAGGAAAAAGAGGGCAAGGAGACACGACAACAACAAAAGGACATTAAGCGACTGTTTAGGCAAAAAAGGACTAGCTTTAGTCCTGCGGCTAGCTATTAAGCACTTCCCAAATGCTCTCACTTTTAAGTCCTTGCGCAAATTGGCTAATCGAATAGATTTTTATTTTATAAGTATATAAGTATATAAGTTCCTGCAACAATCCATCATTTGTTCAATATGCTGTTCTGTTTTATATTAGATATTTATAACTTGCTTCTTTTTTAGCGATTCATCATTCAAAGTTTATACAATGCTCGCTCAAATATGGCAACAAAACGCATAAACAACAACATTTTCATTTCCGTTTCCGCTTGTGTCTGTTTTTGGGTTTTTGTGTCCTTTGCTTTCTCAGTTACATTTTTTATGATGTTTTATTGTTATAAGAGTCAGTTTCTCTCTGCACATTAAACTCTGTCTTCGTTTATTTGGGTCCTTTGGCCCTCATCTCGAATCCTCGACACAGTGCCTTAAAAGCTTGTCCATTTGTTCCTTGTCAAGTTTTTAAACTTTACAGCACGCAGCTTTGTTTGTTGTTGTTGGTGTTGTTGTTGGTGCTAATGTTGTTGTTATTCATATTGCTGTTGCTCGTATTCTAACTGTACGTGATGCATTCACAATGAAGCAGTTCAGCAACATATATCCTGTCAAAAAGATAGTAAGAGCCAACTTAACACTAGTATTTGTTGCCTTTTTGTGTCCTTAACTTAGTTAGAACCAAAACTGAATTCGTTGCCAAAAGTATTTGAATTCAAAATTTAAATGCATTTTCAGTCAGTCACTACACCATGCATTTGCTTAAACTGTTTGGGAATTATAAGCAATAAACCAAAAATAACTATAATTTGTCAAAGACAGTTTTAACAAGTAAGAATACTCTAGTCGAGTGTGCCCGACTACGAGACTCCCTGCTCCCAACTTGCATTTCAAGCAGTTCAGCGGCAACACAAGCAAGCAGCGTACTCAACTTGAACAGTGCATGTCAAACTGTTGTTTCTGCCTGCTGAGACAGGGGAAATAAGTTCTTCCATAACTTTGGTGCTATTTATCCGATCGTGTTTGAAAGACATTGATTAAACATACAAGTGTACCAAAATTTAAAGCTTTATTTTTAAAATTGTGGCTGTGGGAGTCTTTTGCGATTTGCGGGGGTGCGGGGGGGTGCATCTGAAATTTGAAATAAACTTGATCTGCGTATGGTATACAGGAACCTTCATGCCAAGTTTGGTGTCTCTAGCTCTTATAGTCTCTGAGATCTGTGTGTTCATACGGACAGACGGACAGACAGACAGACAGACGGACATGGCTAGTTCGTCTCGGCTGTTGATCCTGATCAAGAATATATATAGTTTATATAGTCGGAAATGCCTTCTTCTGTCTGTTACACACATTTGCAGTACTTTATAACTCCCTTTTGTTATGAAGATTGATTCTGCGTTTGAAATTTGTCTTAAATACAAAAAAATGATTACAAAAAGATGTTTCAAAACTTTTGCTGAGGTTTTTTAAAAATGAGTGCATTCGAAAAAAAGCTCAACAGCTCTTTAAAGGACCTGTCTAACGATATGTGAAACATGTCTGTAACTTTTTTGATTTGGAAACTGTGGAGTCGTCAATTTTAGTGGTTTTTTCCGATTTCCCGCTAAACTAGCGATTTTTTAGAAAACTGGCTTATGATAGGAAACAAGCTATGAAAATTGCAGAAAGCTTTATTGCTAGTCGCTTCGTTCATTGAGACTGATCAAAAACCATGACAAAAATTCAATAAATTTTTAGACTAGCAAAAATGTTTTTCCCAAATTTCAAGCTAGCCTAAATCTTTCCTAAACCAAATCAAATTTTTCACATGAAATGACTTTTTGGACATGTTTTGTGCGCTAAATTGATTTTAAAACCAAATTATTGTTTCGTGTGTAAGAAAATATGAATAATTTTGGGAAAATGCCATTGTTATGCAAGAACTGAATATCAAGTATTACAGAGAACAAGTATTTTGGAATTGTTTTGTTTTGCAGTTTTCCTTTTGTGTAATTTGTATTTGTCTTGGCATTGTTTAGTAATTGATTTGCAAAAAAAACTGAAAGCAAAATGCAAAGAACAACAAAATATTACGACAATGAAAATGAGAAGCTGACCAAAAGCGTCTATGTAGCCCCCCTCCCCATCATTCCACACCTTCTCTACCAGCACCCATGTTTACTGCCTGCCTGCTGAGTTTTCCAATCAAAGTTGTCGTTGTTCGACGTTATTGAAAGGAGCTTAATGCCCAAATAAGCTGTCCATTATTCAAGAGCATGTACAGAGAGAACTGTAGAGCAAGGGGGGAGAGCGGTTTAGAGAGGGGAGAGAGTAGAGCACAAAACACACACAAAACTTTATTCATTCCCCCCAATTGAAAAGCTGGCATTCAAATGCGCACAAGAGTGCAGAGGCGTGGGCAGGGGCGGGGCAGGGTGTGTAGTAGAAAGGGGGGCTGCTCATGCATTATGCGCATTGTTTGACAACTGACAAAAGCAACTTTTATGTTGCTGTTCTTGTTGTTGCTGTCGCTGGCCTCAAAAATTTTGTGTGTTATTTTGTTTTGCAAAAGCAATAGACATCATGTTTCAACATGTCTCGAAATCTTTTTTTGGTAAAACCTTACCAACAACAACAACAAAAAACAGGACGAATAAATCACGTACGCATGGGCTGCAAGGGAGGGTGTATTAGGCAAGAGGCGCGGCATTACTTGTCCATCGTGTTACGTGTAGCTGCATAAACCTAAACGTAATCGATTTACCTGACCCCTAGCGAAAAAAAAAACACTTTGTTCTCGTTTTCCGTGCAATAACAACATTAATTAACAGTTGGGAAGGAGCGAAAAAGCAGCAACTAAATCAGGTACCTAAAATCAGTCAAATGTGCTGCAATGTGGCAAGCTGGCAGGAAGCATGCGGCATAGCTGCCAACGCAGCAAACAATCAAATCAACAATTTCTTTTGTGAACTCAATGAAAAACGATGGCTTATAGAAGTTTAAATATACTTGCTGTAAAGTTTTTCAAATAAAAACATGATTTTGAAATTATCTTTTCTATGATAGCTATAAGATATAGATGTCCGATTTTGATTAAATTTCATCAGCATGATCAAAACATACTGAAAAAACAAAATAGCTAAACTTGGTAGGAATAGCTGGAGAGTCAAAAAGTTAAAAAACAAAAAATAATAATTTTACAACCGATTGTTCCTATGGCAGCTATAAGATATAGTGCTCCAATTTTGATGAAATGTTGTAAATATATTCAGATAGTGCTGAAACTGAGAATTGATAAGTTTGGTCGAGTTATCCTGAAAAAACATATTTTTCGACCGATCGTTCCTATGGCAGCTATATGTTATAGTAGCCCAATCCTTCCGATTTTGATACATGTACTACCTGCTGCAATAGGAAGCGTCTGTGCCAAGTTTCGTCAATATCTTTTCAAAGAGAGTTCAGTTCGCTTAGAACAGACAGAGATGTCAGATCGATTCTGGAAACCGAGAAACGAAAAATAAATGGAACAGAAGTGACCTTTCAACAAGTTCGATAGTCTAGATTAGCTCTTTTCTAGTATTGTTAATGGATATCAACACATCTAATTGAAAAACTAATATTTACAAAGTTCCACTCGGAATTCAGAACACAGAAATAAATTCGGAATTGATGAAAGAATGCTGTTCAAAAGTGGAATTTATAGCAAAACTGCCTTGCTTTACACTTTTAGTGACAAAGTTAAAGTATCCTTTGGTAAGGAGTATAACGAGCAGTCTAAAAGGCAGGCAGACAGTCAGTCAAAGAGAACAGACAGACATACAGACAGACAGGTGAAGCAGCAGCGAGTGGGAAGCTGGCTAAATGCCACATTTGATGTTTGCTAATATAATTAAGCGATTTGGATTTGGAGCACCCACGAAACGCACAAAAGCAAACAAATGCTTAAGGATTTTTAATTAATTTTTGTCTGTTTATTTTTGTTGATTTCTTTGTTTGTTTGTTCATTTGTTTGCTTTTGTTGTGGAAAACGGAGAAAGCGCAAAAAGAAGCGACTAAAACAACTAAAACATCTGATAACGTTTGTATATTAAGCATACGTCATGTGTGTCGCATGCTTTGAGCTGCTTTTTAAGCCGATAAAAGTGTTGTCGTTTGTTGGTTGGGGTGTTCAAGTGTATGTGCACGCACATGTTGTGCGATGCCAAAACTCATGCAAAATGCAGACAAAAGTTGAATAAGTTAGAAACAAAAGCAAGACAGAGAAAGCGAGAGAGTTGAAAGGAAAGAGAGGGATAGAGAGAGCAACTGTCAGCTGCTAAATTTCAAGTTGCCATTGAAATTGCCTGCAGATATATTGCCTTAAAGAACTCAACTCAACTCGACTTTGACTTTTTGTGCCTTTAATTTCAGACTGGCCGAGACTGACAATAGTTGAGACTTGAGACTGGAGACTGACAAGGACAACAGCAAGAGTTAACTAAATACTTGACAGTTGGCAACAAGCAGCTGTCTACACTCAGAGAAAACAAGCAAAATAGTTAAATTAAACTAGAACAAATTGTTACATTCGGCGTGTCGATGAAATATACCCTTGCAGTTAAGTTGTTCATATGAAAACTTAGTTCCTTTGACAGATGTAGTCACCCGATCGGGAGATCTTGACACTTTGTCTGCCTATGGTATATATCAACATATATATCAAGTTTGGCTGCTCTAGCTTCAAAACAGATGGACGGACGGACGGACAACAACAAAATTCAAATCAAAACGTTCTTAAGTCACACTTTTCTAGCACTTTTCCAAAATGTTTTCCAAGTGTAGCGAATTTCGACCCAAACCCAAACCCAAATCTCATTCCAATTCCAACCCAAGGCGGCTTCTTGCGTCTTCGTTGGCTTGTTTAAAAGTTTTTGCTACGCTGTCGCTGACAGCCGCTGCGTTGGCAAGTTGAAGCTGCCTGTCGTGTCCCTGTTCCTGTTCCTGTCTTTGTCCCTGTCCCTGTCCGCATCCGCCTTGGTCCTTGCGCCTTTTGCTCCTTCTAAGCTGCGTGACAGTCACTGCTAGAAGCTGCACTCCTGCTGATTTGCTTTGACTATGTCCTTATGCTGCCTTCGCCTTTGCCTTGCTACTCGTATCCGTCGCCGCAACACTTCCTGTTTACCATTTAAACTAATAAGCAGCCAAAGCATTGGCAAAATGTCGCCTCGCATCGTTTTCAATCTTCATTTCAGCGACGTTTTGCCATATTCAATAAATCGAAGCTGACATTTGCCTTTGTATCGACAGTTTATATAGATATAGTTATATATATACTATATGCATACTATTGGCTGACTTGGCAAACAGCAGCCAGAAGAGGAAAAGCAAAGCCATAAATATTTACTAACAGTTGAAAAGGAATTTGCATTTTTATATAGCTTAAGGGTAACTATTAAATTAAAGTTTAAATCATTTTTAGCAGCATGTTAAGGACTCTTTACATATAAGATGTGGAGAGCTGTACTCTAGGACTTTAAGGGTTCGATACCCAATCAAAAAGCTTGATCCTTAGTAGTATACAATTTATTTATTTTATAATTTATGGCGATAATACTTTTGTTGAAGTGTTTTTGGCCACATTTACATACAAGAACTGTACTCTAGGACTTTAAGGGTTCGATACCCAATCAAAAACCTTGATATTTAGTAGTATACAATTTATTTATTTTATAATTTATAGCGATAATACTTTTGTTATAGTGTTTTTGGCCACATTTACATATAAGAACTGTACTCTAGGACTTTTAGGGTTCGATACCCAATCAAAATTCTTGACCCTAAATAACATAAAATATTCTAAAAAAAACTCTCATTGAAATTAGTCCAAATCTGTATTATTTCTTAGTTCATAAGTATCTTTTATATTTGTAGTTATCAATTCTTAAGTTTTTATAATAAAAACATACAAAAATCCCCAAAATAGTTCAAAAAATAGTTCAAAGTACAAGCGCACTTAAATTTGTTTAAAATTTATAAAACTTCAAAGAGTTTGACATTCTTTAGCTCTATTTAAATGCCATACTTTATTAGCATAGTAACTCTAGCTCACACACTTCATTATAGAAATTCCCATTAGATGTTATACATTTTGCAGATATTTTTCAGTTATTTTACAGATATTTTCAGATATTTTAATGCTGCTTGCGTTCTTTTTTTTTCTCTCTCTCTCTACTTTACATCCTTGAGGCTGCTGTTCGCCACTTGTTGGAGAAACTCAATTAACTTGGGAGGAAATTTTACAGTAAACTTTCAAAAGGATGCGCACAAATATTTGCAGATACTCTTAAACGTGAAGAGCACTCGAAAAGAAAAGCGCAATCAAAATGTCAGCATAACAATAAATTAGAGAGGAGAGAGAGAGGGTCGGGGAGAGATTGAGTGAGAGTAAAAGAGATGCTACAAAGTTTAAAAGCCTGGCTAACAAGCCCAAAAGTATGCAATAATAATTTTGATATTATATATTTTGATGCCCTAGCAGAGTGTATAATAATTATGTTATAATAAAGGAGACTTTTTTCAAACACATCAAGTATATATGTATGCTGTATTCGATCTATTCCAACATTGGTTCATCGCAAATTCCCCACTCCTTGGTGGAAAGTGTCAGATTTCACAAAATTCAATACAGGATGGAAAAGGGTTGAAAAACTCAGACTAAAACCTCAAAAGAAGTTTCTGATTCAACGATTTACGAAAATCAGCCCCCAGAGGCATAAAATTAGTGGAAAACTGTGGTATAGAAATTTGATTTTAACTTCGAGGAAATATATTTCAAAATCATGAAAACTTAACACAAGTTTGTGATTCACCAATTTACAAATATCAACTACAAGGGGCGTAAAATTGGTGGAAAAGTGTAGTGTAGAAATATTATGTTACCTTTCGACTGATCTTTAAGAAAATTGCCTTCAAAAACAAAGTTTTTGTACGAAAAACTTTATTATAAGAGCATTTAAATCTTCGGCAATCAAAAGTTGGTATTTCTGCGCTTTCTTAAGAAATTGTGTGCGTTGTTTTTAATAATAATTATGCAGAGTTGCGCAAAGAACTGGCAGAGTCTCTCCGATGAGCAGCTGTGTGTAGGCAGGTTGTAGCTATGTTGAGGGCATTGGGGTTTTATCTAAACTTCTGCCCACCTTTCAGCGACACAATGTTTGCGTTATCTCATTTAACACTTGAAGAACTTTTTACACACACTCGTGTGCTCGACTCAGCTGTCGCTTTTGTTGTTCTTTAAGTAAGTGGATGTGTGTGTGGCAACACCCGATCTACCCAATTCCCCAACCTTTATCTTAGTTTTACTGTCTGCCTGTCTCGCCATGTGTCTACCCCATGTCGCTGTCTCTGTCGCAGTCGCTGTCAGTGCGTCCAAGCGTCACATTTGCACATTAACTGTGTGAAAAATTATGATTGAGCCATAAAACAGTCAGCTGCGCGCAACTGGGCCACCTGAGCACACCTGGGACCTGGGACAGGACAACACTGAAACAGCAGCCCAAGTTTTTCCTTAAGCCTGCAGGCCTTTCGACAAGGGTTGTTCATTCCAGTTCAGTTGTAGCAAAGGGTTTAGTAGTTCAATTTGTGGTGAACTATCTAATACTTTAGCTAATTCTTTTCTATAGTTTGTTCGTTTAATTCGTTCGTTTGAAAAGTGTGGTTAATTTGTTCGATTAGTTTGTTTAAGTAGTCTTTTCGTTTTAGTTTGTTTGTTCGTTTGGCTAATTCGTTCATTTCGTTTAGTTTAGTAATTTAGTTCATTTGTATAGTTCTTTTGTTCGGTCGATCGTTAAGTTGGTTTATTCGTTAATCTCGTTCATTTAGGTAGTTGATAAGTTCTTTTATTCGTTTTTCGTTTGGTTAGTTCATTCGTTGGGATAGCTCGCTCATTGGGCTAGTTCGTTGGTTTTGAAAGTTCGTTCGTTCATTCAATTAGTTCTTTTGTTCCTTTGTTTGAGTAGTTTGCTAAGTTTGCAAGTTTGGCTACGTTGTTCATTTAGTTCGTTTTGTTCGTTTATTTCGTTCGATTAGTTTGTTTGTAGAGTTCTTTAATTCGGTCATTCGTTAAGTTTGTTCATTCGACAAGTTCGCTCATTTAGTTAGTTTTCTAAGTTCGATCATTCAATTAGCTTGTTTTTATGTTCATTCGTTAGGTAGTTCGTTTAAGTATTTCTCTAAAATCGTTCGTTGCGTTAGTTCAAATAGTTCTTTTGGTTGGTTCATTCTTTTAGTTAATTCGATCAGTTCGTTGGGTTGATCGCTTAGTTCGCTGAAGTTGTTTTTTGTTTCGATTGTTCGTTTAGTTCCTTCAATCGACAAAACATTTAGGTACTTTGCTTAGTTCGTTTTTACCATTAAAAAGTTCCTTATGTTCCTTTGTTCGTTAGGTAAGTTCGATTAGTTCATTGCTTTAGTTCATTCGACTAGTTCGTTCGGTAGTTCGCTTAGTTTTTGTGTTCTTTTCTTCAGTACTTTTAGTTAAGTAGTTCACTTAGTTGATTCACTTCTACAGTTCTTTCGTTCAACTTAATAAGTTGTTCATCTCAACTAATCCCGAACAATAGACCACAACTCTACATGTGCATGTGTGTATTTTTGGTTTCTTCAAGTTTAAAGGCAAGCGATATGCGTCCTTAACTGGGCAGGATATGCCTGAAGGGTACCGACTTAAAGTAACACACACAGACACACACACAAGCACAAACTACAAAACAAAGGGAAATTTGCACTTTGTGTATGCTTCCGCCGACTCAGAGCTGAGAAAAGTGAGAACTTGGAACAGCTGCAGGCAAACTAATGAGAAGCAGATTTCAGTCATAGTCCCTTAACCATATGAGTAAAACCATAAAGTTAACCAGACCATGCTGCTATTGCCTTGGTCCCTGGTCTGAGTTAATTCCCAAAGGAGTCACAATTAGTCCCTAATGCAGCTACTCATATTGATGAGTTGGGTAGGGTAGCAGGGAGGGAGGGTAGCAGGGTGTACGAACATATTAATATTTAATGAGCACATTGTCAGTTGAAGGTACAGCGGGTCTTTGCAATTGACTTGTTGCCCCATTAATAATAAACGGTGCATATAAATCAATCATGCGACAAGCTGATAAACATCACTCGCCAACAAAATACCAATATTGCTATAGAATACTATACACTGTGAGAAAACAGTGTGTAAGACTTTGAAATAAATATTAGAAACGAAAGCAGTTAATATGACTTTAATAAAAATATATTTGAAATTATACTTTATAATCGAATATATGATTTTTCATTAAAACTAATTAAATAGAAACATACATATATACTCTATACACTGAGAAAAAAGAATGTCAAACCGATTATAAGTTCGGACAACCTCCATTAAAGGTGCATTTAAAAAAAAATACCTTTTAATATATATATATTCATTAAAGTTGTAAAGCTAGTAAAATAAATCCTATCTTAACTTGAAGTGAAATCAATCGTAGATTAAAGTCAAGTGAATTCAATCGTAGATCAAAGTCAAGTGAAATCAATTCGCATAAGCTTGTCAAAAGTGCAAATGATAAACATTGAAGGAATCCTATCTCAACTTCAAGTGAATTCAATCGTAGATTAGCAGTTGCGTGAGTTCAATCCGATAAAAGTAGTCAAAAGTGCATATGGTAAACATTAAAAGAAATTTCACTGCGCAAAAACTTGCCAAAAGAGAAAATGGTAAACATTAAAGGAATGCTATCTCAACTTCAAGTGAATTCAATCGTAGATTAACGTGAATTCAAACCGCAAAAACTTTGAAAAGTAAAAATAGAAAACATATAAGACATATCATTAGTGAAAATGGAAAACATTAAATGAAACTTTGCTTGCACAAAATCTTAACGCAAGTGAAATCCCAAACAGCTCCGATAGTTTTAGCCATGTGAATACAACTTAGCTATGTTTTTGGCACAGTGTACATATACGCATGTTTATAAATAGGCTAAGGACAATAAGCTCTGCGCAATTTGGGTGCTGCTTTAAAAGCATTTATTGGATTTTATGCTGCTCAGCTGCGTGCTCTGCTCTTCGAAGCTTCTGAGTGCTATTTATAGATAAAGTCACCACCCCTTAAGCACCTCAAATATATCAAAACCCTACTTCGACATGGGCGCAACAGTTGTAACTGTATTCTATTCTATTTTTAGACAATGAGCTGCGGGAATGCTTTCCAGAGGCACAGCTGGGTACCATTTCAGCACACATACTTACTATTCACATTGAAAGTACATTCAGCTAAATATAGTTTTGAGCTGGAAAGCTCAAAGTTGCATTTTCAAGTGCGTCAAACCGTTTTGTCAAGTTTATAGTGCTCAAGGGATATATGTAACATGCATATTTCATAAAGCTCTGTTGCAATTTTCGTTCGTTTGGAAAAAATTGCAAGCAATTGAAATGGCGCATCATTTTCTGTCTAAATTGCGCTTGATAGCTAAATAAATATTTTAAAAAGCGAATCTCGTTTGCAGTTTGCTTCATCAAAATTGCATAAAATGCAGTTTGCGCTAAAAAAAAAGGCGATTTCCCCAAAGATGAAAATGGCAATTGTTAAGCGATAAAGGATCCGTTTTTCGTTTATATTTCCTATTTTTTTTATAGCTTTTTTGCATCAAAATTCTTCTTCAAATAATCACTTTAAATTCATGTTGAAAACTATTTTAATATGCATTTTCTTTCTATTTGTATATACTCATTACATTCATAATTTAATTTCTCATTTCAATGAGTTTTCTGACTAAGTCAACAGCCACAAAACTTTATGCTTGTGTAAATTTTATATCCAACTATCCTTACAGCATCAAATACAACAAAAAAATGCCCTTTTTTTTAACAATTGTTTATAAAACTTTATTGTGCAGACACTCAAACATTACTTAGTATCCTTGTCTTTTTTTTTATATATATGTATATTACTTTTATTTCTATTGCACTTTTCAGCTTACTTTAAGCTCTTTACAAACTTGCTGCCAACATTTTAGATATGGTCCAAAAGGTTTGCTATGCTTCCTTAACGCTGAAAAGTATGCTATGATTGTTGAATTTTAATTGCTCGGCGCTCTTTATGTCACTTTTCTTGCTCTTTGTGCCCCCTTCCTTCACTCATTCCCTCATTTATTGCTAAAAAAAGAGACACTTAACGCAACGAAGTATGGAATGCCTTAAGCATTTCAATTGTTTATCCCCTCTTACGTCTGCTTCTTCAGGCATGTGCTTTCTGTTTGACCCCCTCATCCTTTTAGCTGCCCCTTTCTTAACATAACCCATTTCGTCGCCTGTTTCTTTGCACACACAATTACACAACAACAAGTATGACAATAAAACAACAACAAAAAAACAAGTTAAATTGCTGTACTTAAGACTGCTTAAGTGGTAGATACCCTGTTGTTAGTTGTGAATTTCAATTATCTAGCTTTTATGGTATTGCAAGGTAAAGTGAAATCAAACACAAGAGTTGAAAACGGGAAAAGGAAACATTTATAGACTTGTTTTGAACTTTAATTGTGAGTTCAATCCGCCAAAAAGTTACATACTAAATAGAACAGACGTGTTCTGGCTTCCACTTTTCGTCATATTTCATGAAAGTGAAGTTTCCAATAACATTACAGTCGAAAAGAAAACCGTATCTTAATGTCAAGTGAATTTAAACACACATGTGATTTCAATTCGTAAAATGTTGAGACATGGCAAAGTGTGAAGGCTTAAGAGAAATTCAGTTTCGAAAAACGTAAAAGTCTGTAAATACTTTAGTTTTTATCAGAAACAGAAATCAGAAACAGAATCAGGCCTGTTCTGCGCTTCACTAACGATTTAAATCCGCAAAAAATAAGTTTAAGTTCACAACAGAATTATAAGCTAAACAACTTTAAACAAACATACAAAATATGCAGGGTATACTAAAAGAATGAAATGAAAGCGTTGCCGTAATCAGAAAGACGTAAAAATTTCTGCAAGCAGGTAACGAAAATATTTGAAATTGCTTTTTCGCTTTGCCATAACCTTTCACTTGGTTCCACTTTGCTGCCCCATGGTATACCCCGCTCTCTTGCTTTTCACATTTTAACATTGGCATTCCGTCTGCTCTAATGGCATAAATTTGGAGGAAACCGTCATTGCCTTGTATTTTTAGGTTAAGTTAGGTTAGGTTAGGTTGGGTTACTTCGCAACAAAAAGTAGACGTCGCTCTTGACATTTTTGTTGTTGTTGCTTGCTTTACTTATTATTATTTTGCTTCTCTTTATTGGTGGAACGCTTCACGTTTGCTTGATAAGGTTAATTGCCCATTTCAAGCTTGTTATTCAACAAAAAATTTCTGTGCTGCCTTTTTGCTGGCAAGAAAATATATATATATACATATATCGAATTCTGATTTGATGCGCCATCAATGAACACACATAACTGAAATATTAAAGCACAGCAGGCGACAAGGACACATTCGACAGCGACATGTGACACAGGTCAGCACAACGCCACATTCCTTTACTTTCCTTTACTTTCCAAAATAACGAACACAAAATATGAGAGATATTTGTCGTGCTTTTGCCAATTCCGTTTTGCGTTGTCAGGAGCAGCACTTAAGGCATGCGGAATGGCATACCAAAATCTTGAGCCAATGTATTCAATTTCATCTCATTATGCGGCAAGAGCTTATGGCTACGAATCTGCATCATTTTATTGAAATAAACTATAAATAAATACGCGTAAAGGACTCTGCAATGAATACACTTAATTCAATGACTTAAGGCATGCATAAGGGCTTGCCCAAGGTTCATATTTCTGTTATGTAAGTATTGTCTTACAATTAAATTAAGCAAATAATGAAATGAATATTCCAAAATAATGTTCTCTGGCTTCACAAAATTCATTTTAATTGCATTTATTGGCAATTTCTAGCATTTTCTCACTTTGTCAATTTGTCACTTTCAAAATTAATAATAATAGCTTTGAGAAATGCAAAAGGATAAGGTTTATACACAAATAATGAATTGAATTTTAACAAAAGTTTAGTTCGTTTGCAACTTAAACTGATTTCAATTGTATTTTACTATGTGCTATGATTTCCACAGGGAAATTTCTTCAAATTTCTCACCTTATCAAGTTCGAAATAACTCGATCTATATACAAAAGAACTTGACCTGATTGACTGACAAAAGTATGTCAATGCAAGCGTAAAAGTTAGGCAAGTGAAAATTGTATAGAGAATTTATCCTATGAGCATTTTGAAAACTGCGTTCCGGAAATGTGGAAAATTGTCCGAAAGCTGTCGAATTTAACATTTTTGTTTATCATCCGATCAGGCTCAAACTCAATTTTTAAATATCTATACATAGTCCAATCAACATTAAATTCATTTTCAGAAATTTATGAAAATTCGTTCGACACATATTTCATCAGTTTTGAAAAATGTACCGCCCTGGGTGGAAAATTTGGGGGTGGATAAATGTGTAATTACAGTGCGATCACGTTGAAACTCATTTTTAAAGCTTTTGACGGAAAATATTTCGACACATGCGTCACCAATATAGGAAAATTCAACTCCCAAGCTCGGAAATTTCTTGGAAACCGAATTGTTGAACAAGGTCAAATACTAAGCCGGGCAAGGCCGGGTCATACCAGCTAGCTTATTTCTATAAATATGCATTTGAGTCAAGCAAGAATGGTTTTATCTTTTTTTGCATATTTTCTTTTTCAAATGAATTTCACAATGTATGCTGTCTAATTTTTGCATCAGGACCAAATGAAAAACCTTATTTATATTGTAAGAAATTTGTATCGAGCAGGTGCAAAATTGAAATGCATAAAATACCCAAAATAAAGAAAAAATAAAAAAATGATTTACTTGCTTTATTGACTGAGCAAACTAAAACCTATTCCAAGAAGTTTTATTTATTTCATAATTACTTAAAGAACTTTAGTTAATATTTACCCACACATAAGTTTATTTATCATAGCGGCCATAATTGCGTAAATATGATTTGCTTTTCTTGTTGTCACATTGCTTGGATCAACAAATAAACAAATAACATGGATAAAAAGCCAAAATCTCTGAGTTATATTTGTGCAAGTGATGAAAAGCAAATAAAAGCAGCACCACGTATATTTTAATGACCAGACCAGACCAGATATATGTATTTATATATAATATATAATAACGGCAACTATGCCATATGCCATCATACAATTTGTTGCCTTTTATATTATGCCAACTTTGATTGTGGTCTGCGAAATGCGCAGCTGTTGCTTTTTTTTTCTGCTGCTGCTGCTACAAAAATGTATCTAAAAGATACGAGCTTGGGGCAATAGTTACATAGATACGTAGATACAAAGAGAGCAGGGGAGGGCTGACCTGTCTAACAATTAATTAATTTTTGCTCTTCAATATGCTGTCTTTTATGAGGTTGCCAGCGCATCGTTTTGTTATAAACTTCAAAAGTTAAGCTTTTAAGCTCTTTACGCTAGTTTATGCCAGTCGACCTTCTAATTTTGTGTGTTGAAAATGTTTTTCCTAAATCCATTTTCATTTCAATTCAATACAAAATAGTATAGCATACTTTTTGGAGCAAGTTTAAATTGAAAACACTATTTAACTTTTGCTTGAATTTTACTTTTGTAGTTGCTCCTAAAAGTGAAATTGATTCGAAAGTGTGGAATGTGATACAGACACAAGTATTCTGTTTTAGGTACATTTTTCATTTGAGTTTTTGAAATTACTTATACATTTCTGCTTCTGTCTTCAAAAAACCAAACTTCATACCATTTCACAACTTTGTTAAAGATCAATCATTCAGGGCAGTTTCAAATTCCACTTTCGCATGAATTCCACTTAAAAAGATAAAGCATACTTTTGGGAGTGTCTAAAAGTGATATGCTCGAAATGTGGAATTCAAACGTAAGAACGTTGCAGTCGGATGCACCCGATCTTGACACTTTATCTGTCTATTGTATATAACAAGTTTGCTTGCTCTAGCTTCAAAGCTGTGGAAAAAACATGCATTTATACGGACAGACGGACGGACAGATGGACGAACATTTCACAAACCCAATATACTCTTTTCTCTTTTTTTTCACGCAATCAAAAAAAGAGTATAAACAGTGCTGAATATCATCTTTTGAATCAAGTCTTAAATATAAATCAAGCCAAAATCTAACGGTTGCAGTTTTGTGCAAAGATTCATTACCAAAATATCCAAGAAGATATATCTTTAAATAACTCTTGAGCTTCATTTATATTAATTTTTGAAGCTTCATTTTTGGCTTTAAAACTGAGTTTACAAGCAAAAGTCTTGCCATAACTTTTTACTTTAAAATGTGTATTTAAATTTGATTTGATTATTGAAAATAAAATGAAAAAAATCTCGAAATACGAAAATTTCTAATCAAATTACATGCAAGTGCGGAACCTGCTCACTTTGCTTATGACACACCTGGCGTATGAGTAATGTGTTTACGCCACGTGTTGTCTGCTTTTCTATACACACAATTAAAAGCAAAGAAAACCAGCGCAAACAACTAAGCAACAAAAAAAAAGGGGCAACATTGAAAGGGGGCGAAAAAGAGGTGGAAAATAAAAGTGAAAAGGTGCGGGTTTTCCCCAATGGAGAGCCAAGCTTTCATGTCAACTTTGTTAATTAAATGAAGCACTTAACATCGGCGACATATTTTTCCAAACCAGCTTCTCACTCCAGCCCCCGCAACCCCTACTCAACATTCACCCCTTTATTTGATGTCAGTTTTGTCGCTGTGACAATTTCCAACTTGTATTAATGTGTTTTTTTTTTTCTCTTCTTTTTTTTTGTGTTTTTTTTAGACTGCATAATTTGCGCGAGTTCCATTTTAATGACTGTCCAGCCACTCGAAATGGATGAGAGAGCCTGAGAGCGCTCAATGTCCTTGCGCTTCAATCCTATACAAACTGTATTTATTTTTTTTATTTTTGTTGTTGTTGTTGTTGTTGTTGTTGTTGTTTTGTGTGTCCTTATCATAATTTTCGTTTTGCTTCCGTTTTGCTTTTAGCCTCTTGTATGTGTATGTTTTATTGCTTACTCTGTGTGCTTTGTGCGCAGCAAAGAGAGTCCTTTAAATGGGCAACTTCAAAGACCCTCGTGGACATTTCATTAGAAAACCACTTTCAAGTGTCTCGTCTTCATTGTCCTCTCATCGACCGCTCGACCTCATCAGCAACATTTGCTGTTGTTTTCACATGAAAGGTTACAAGTTGTTTTGGTGCACAATTTTGAGTTAAGATCTGGCCAGAAAAACAGAAATCTCTCAGTGTAACTGTTTATTTGCGTCCAACTTTTCTATTCATAATTATTTTGATAGTATTTATGTTTATTACATTTGTTTGCTGTGGTTTATTGTTGCGGTCAGCTGCAGAGGCGTCAAAAACATACAAACACAACAAAACCAAAACAACAATCAAAATAGTTTTCATAGCAAAAACTTTTGGGTGTTAGGTACCAAATAGTTTTGCAAATTTTGTAAAAAGAAATGCGAGAACTGAATGAGCAGCTAGTATGTCATCTAACATACAAACAAACAAGAGTAGCAAGAAAAAAGGACATGAAGAGCTGTTACAGCATAATCAGTGTAATTTGAAACTTGATAAGTTGAAAAAAAAAGGGGAGCAAATTACTAACTGCAACAATAAAATAAAAGAAAATTTTAAAGTTCAGCTTAAAGACTCAAACGTACAAAAACTTTTGTATATAATAAATAATAGAAACTTTTTAAATATAGTTCAAAAATTGTTCTAAAAAGTAATGTGAGTGCTAATGAGAAAGGTTAAAGGTGATGAAAGAGTAAGGATATGAAGAGCTGACACGGCATAATCTGAGTAATTTGAAATTTGATAAGCTGAAACTTAATATCTGATGTAATAAAACAAAAGAAAAGTTAAAGTTCACTTCTAAAGACTCAAATGAAGTGAACTTTTTTGAGTATTTAAATAATAGCAATTTTATAAGAAGAAGTTGGAAATATTGTAAAAAAAGAAAGTGGTTTAAAAGCAAATAATTTAACAGGTCTTGTACAGTTACTTCTTCGTAAAAAGAAACATCTTCCCACTAAAAATGGTAAAAAGGGAGTTATAAAGTACTGCAAATGTGTGTCACAGACAGAAGGAGGCATTTCCGACCATATAAACTATATATATTCTTGATCAGCATCAACAGCCGAGACGTACTAGCCATGTCCGTCTGTCTGTCCGTCTGTCTGTATGAACACACAGATCTCGGAGACTATAAGAGCTAGAGACACCAAACTTGGCATGCAGCTTCCTGTATACCATACGCAGATCAAGTTTATTTCAAATTTTGGATGCATCCCCCCGCACCCCCGCAATTTGCAAAAACACTCCCACAGCCACAATTTTAAAGATAAAGCTTTGATTTTTGGTACACGTATATGTTGTATCAATGTTGATCAGCTGTGTAAATTTCATTACGATCGGATAAATAGCACCAAAGTTATGGAAGAATCTATTATCCCCGTCTCAGCAGGCAGAAACAACAGTTTGACAGGCACTGCACAAGTTAAGTGCACTGCTTGCTTGTGTTGCCGCTGAACTGTAAGTTTGGAGCATGGAGTCGCGTAGTCGGGCACACTCGACTAGAGCATTCTTACTTGTTTTGAATTACATTTCTATAGTTCATAACAAGTGATTTGGAAATGAAGTAAGAAACTTATTTAATTATCCTATAAATGATTTATTTTGTTTCTCATCAAAAGCAACTTCAAAAAGAAATAAAAATTCTTTTGACTTGAATTCAAGTGTAAAATAGCATGGTTCATTTAACCGCGTACGCTCATAAAACGCGTAATTGAGTAAAAGCAAAATAATGCATAAATAATTTCAATTAATAAACATTTATGCAGCGGGTTAACGCCAAACGTACTTGCAAATAATTGATGATAAATGTGTATGATAATTAAGAAAAAAGCACATAAAAAATAATAAAAAATCATGTTTGCATTGTGCATAGCTAATGAGCCAGAAACGGCATATTTTATTGGGTTTTTTTTGGATGTATTTGGTAAGAGAAAGTACAAATTGAACAGGGACTCACCTGGTTAATGCAGCTGTCTCCCTCACAGGCTCTATTAATGCAGCTGTCTCGCTCTCAGCTCTATGTTTTTAATGTAGCTGCACAAATTTGCAGTTTGGAATAATTTGAGTTGCAGCTGCCTGGATTTTAATGCGAAATGTAAATTGTAGTTTCGTTTTTCTTTTTCTTTTTCTTACTCTTTTATGCGTTTTATAAATTCGTTTGTTATGCTTATTTTAAACTGTTCTGAATTACACTTGCGCAACAAATTCACGACACAAAAATATGCAAAATTGCAGCGAGAATGAAAAAACTATGCTTATTAGCCTTGTTCTCAGTTTCAGTTACTTTTGTAAAGTTATTTCACATTGATTTCGTTTTGGTGTTCTGAATTCCGCATGAAATCATTATGGATAACGTTTAAACGTAATAGAAAACAGCTGTTCAAGACAAAAATAAACTGTGGAATTCAGAAACTGCATTTGTTCCTTTTACAAATCATGTTGAATAAGAATATTCTACCAGGACACAAAGGAATTTGCCTTTAAATGCTTTCATTTTCTTTTTTGGTAAGATTTTGAGGTTTGAATTCACCTATCAATTTGTCGTATATAAAAGTGAGAACAGGTCTGTTAAGCATAAATTTGGTGAGTGCAACTTTTTTGGACTACAACTACAATTCCTATTTTTGCTTTTTATTTTAAGGCTGCCGTCGCAGAAACATTCAAAAGCATATTTAATGTGGCATGGCCAGAAAGATCGTAAAACCCAATGGTTATAGTGGTAAAGCTATAGTGCTAGTATGTGAGTGTGTGTGTGTAGTGTGTGTGCAACAGTTGCTGTGTTGCTGTGGCAAGGACTCGAACTCGGACGCGTTTGCCAAATGGCTTTTTATTTTATGGACAACGCAGCAATAAAAAATTAAATTGCAGACCGCGCAACAGTTTGCAATTATGTGCAAAATGCACATGGCCCAATGTTTCAGGACAACAACAACTGCGGCGTGTCCTGGGCAGGACAAACAGGCACTGTGTCTATGCACATGCAATTTGCTTTTAATTGTTTCTGCGGGCGCACTCAAATAAATTCCTCTTTCAATTTCAATTAAGCTTTTAGTTTTGTTATTTGTCAATTCACACGCGTTCAAGATTTTGAGTAATTCATGAATGTGCATTCGTTTTAGTCACTTTTAGTCACTTTTAGTCACAACTGACTGCCTTACACTGAGCAAATGTTTTGGGAGCTATCTATTTGTTGTGGGTGCTGCTCCTTTTTTTCTATTTTTTTCTTCTTCAACCTTCTGCGACGCCTGCCAACTGCGAACTGAATTGCTCCAGTTTCGTGTTTCACCTTATAAAGTAAAACGCCGTGCGACGCGCTGTTGCTGCTTTCGCTGCTGCTCCTGTGTTATCCTTGTAGGCGAGTCCCGACTGTTTGACTGGCTTCCAGCTGGCTATGCGATTTGATAAGAATCTGCTTTAGTATGCGTGTATTGCCAGAGAGCGCGCGCTATTGGAAGGCCAAAGAGAGAGAGAGAGAGAGAGAGAGAGAGAGCGCGCCTTGGCGATGTTTCTCTCTCTCACAAGCTTTGCTTCTTCAGGCGAAGCTTAGCCTTAACCGTTAGCAATAATATATGAAAAGCGGTATTTTTAAGCCACTTTTTTCATGTTTTATTAAATTATTTTAATTTTTCGCTTTTATTCGCCTTTTTAGACAATTCATTTCAAGCGTGAAAAAATGGAATAGAAAAATTGTACATAATAGCATTTATTTGCGTTTAAACGGTGCATTTGCGAAATTTTTATACGTTTTACAACACTGGCTCGTGAAATGTTCTTGGCAAAACTGACGAACTCGTATAACTCGAGTTGAACTCGTATAAATCTAAATTTCATAATTTATTTGTTGATTTTTAGATGAAAATTAAAATAATTATTAATTTATGTTTAATTTTTAATTATATACAATTAAATTTTTAAATAATTTAATACTTGTTTATATAAAATTTGAACGGTGTTAGCTTTTGATTTTAAGAATAATTAAAAACAATTTTTTTCGAAATTATCAAGCTTGTTTCCAATAACATTCCATTTGTTTGCAATTTTGTGATATGTATGTTTGAATTCTTCTCATTTCACTCTTGAAACCGAATTTTCCATCGATATTCGAAATTCAGAAATTTCGAAAGTTTTGATCCAAACTTGAAAATTTTATGTGTAGCTGTCAAACTAATTCGTGAATTCGGAACAGGCTTTTCTACTTTTAATTACAAATTTATGCAAAAAGAAAAGTGACTTTATTTGTAAGTTTTATTTGTAAATATCATAAACTTAATCATTTTTATTTATTTATTGAAAATTCTCCATTGTTTTCTCTTTATGCCTAGTATTTGCTTCAAGTGTAGCTACTATTACGCATAATTTGAACAATCTTTTATAGTTTTCTAAGTCATAAAACATACATGCAATTAATCTTTGACAACACACAGTGCCATCTCTCTCTCTATGCTACCTCTCTCCCTCTCTCTCGCTCTTTGCGTACTCCAGGCTACGCAGTTGTTGCCTAGGTTTGGGGTGTAAGCTTTCATTCATGAACACCCTCCTGTTGCATTTGTTTTTATTGTATAAAGTAGGTGAAAATCAGGCAGACTAAACCCCGCACAACGACACCCCCAACACCCCCGCTTAAGCCATCCCGTTGCTACCCGCAATTGACTGGCCATGAAGTTCAAGATGAAGGTTATGCGAAAGCAGCACTAGCACCAAAAAACTCAAATTAAAGTTTAATGTCAAAGCTTTTGCGCTCTCTCTCTCTCTCAAAGCTCGCTCATGCACTCTCTCGCTTTTCCTTTTTCGCTCTATCGAATATGCTCTCTCCTTATTTGGCTAAAACATCGCACATTGTTAACATGTTGCTGGCATAAAGCAGCGTACATTTGCTTTTGGATTTGTTTTGTTTTCTGCGCTATCGCGCCCTCCAAAAAATTATGCTTCCAACTTTTGCTGATGAGCTCCATCAAGCGTTTGGCCTTCCCTGTCCAAGCCACCACCCATTTGACAGCCACCCACTTGGCAATCTAACCCCTAACTTAACTTCCCCCCACAAGCCGCTTGTCTTAGCTATTTCTTTGGTACTCTGGCTACGCATTCCTTTGGACATTTGTTAAAACTTCTTGTGACTCGCTTGCCTTGTGACCCAATTTCGAGCCTTCACGTACACGGCGCTCAGCAGCAGCAGCAGTAGAAGCAGGAGCAGCAGCAACAGGAGCAGGCGCCGCAGGAGTTGGCACAGCAGCTGAAGCATTTGGAATCAAGCAAGACAGAACAAAATAGAAGAGCACAGAATAGAGCATGCCTGGCATTAAAGGCATTTGCTCTGCCCACAGATTTTGCAGTCATTCCTTGCGCTTGATTGGCTTTGTACTTTTTGTGCGCTATCACATTTTTGAGGAGAGTATAGAACGTAACATAGTGTGGTGAGGGGGGTAAGGGAGGAAGAACAAGAGCAGCTATCTATGAAGGGCCGAAAATATATAAGTACACTTGCAAAATGTTTTTGAACTTACAATACACAAAAAGTTTTGCATACAATCAGACACTTTTGAATCAATTTCAATACTTTTACTATAATTTGTATTCGCTTTTGAAAGTTTGCTGTGTTTCTGAAAACTGATTCGAATGTAAAATTTAGAACAATGCTGAAAAACTCTTTGCTTAACCGTTTGTTCTTAAGGCAGCTTTTTGATCATCCGATATTGAACAAATTGAAAAAACGAAGCAGCTGCATCAAGTTTTGTCTGTTGTTGCTGATCAAGAAAATGTATAATTTATGAGTTCACGCAGAGAAATATTAGGAACCATTCAATCTCAAGATTACAATTTTAATTTATGCTTGCTTTATGCATAATTTTGGAGTTTTTATGCACAATCCATGATTAATAATGCTTAACTTTTGCATACTCCACGCACAACATATGATTTATAATGCATAATTTTAATAAGGCATGATTTTTACTCACAGTATATGCTTAATAATGTATAATCTTTGCATATTTATGCACAATAGCTTAATAATAAACCTTAATTTGCACATATTATGCTTACTTATGCAACATTCTTGCATTTCAATGAACATTTTATGATAACTTATGCAAACATTATTATGACTTCTTATGCATAATTTAGCCCTTTATTCGAAACTTTCAATTAGTTATTCTAAATTCGATTTCATACAAATTTTTTGCATAAATCATGTCTTAAATGCAAAAATACAGCAGAGTGAACTTTATCTCAGTTTTTAAAGACATCTACTTCTATGCCTTGCTAAATTGCTTAAAAACATTATAATACACTCTGGGAGTGCAGTGTATAAAAACAAGTCCAGCAGCGGCATAGGCAGTGGAAGTTGGGCTGCAGAGGGGGGTTGCGGGGCTTTTACGGAGGCACATATTTGCATAGTGCATGAGGGCTACGTGCTACGTGGCGTATGCTTGATGCTCGCTTGCTGCCAATTACTTGTCAACATGTCGCGCTACAGCAGCCATCCACCTAACTGTGATTGATTGTCTCTACGTGCAGCTGTATGTGTATGTGTGTGTGCGTGTGTGTTCGTATGCGTGTGTGTGGGTGCGTGTTTGTATTGTTCCAGCTAAAAACTGCATTCAACGCTGCCAAGCAACAGAGACACATTGTCAGCAAGTATTTTTTTTGCACCGAGATGCCTTTGACATTTCACACAGGACGACTGCCAGGACAACAGTTGCTGCGCTGCTACTGCTGCTGCTGAAATTGAGCCGCTTAAGCAGGCAACAACAAATGTTGCCCCCCCTTCCGCCCTCTCCGCCAATGTGCAATCATGTACACTAGCTAACTAGTAAGTATTTCATACCCCCCCCCAACCTCCCCCACTCACTTGCTCTTTGGACTGTGCAAATGATAAAAGTTTGGAAGCTGCTCGATATCTTTTCTTAATTTGAGTTGGCCCAGTTAACAACTTGCGCTGTCAATGAAGTGAACTTTAGAACTTTGATTGGCTGATACATACACAAGCACACAAACGCACACAAACACATACACATACATAAGTAAACTGTTTTGCTGAGCACCTTTTACTTGTACTTTATATTTAGTAGAAATGCACTCTGCTATATTTTTTCATGACAACTATAAATGGTTAATAATTTATTAAATCAATAAACAATAATTTAGTTATTAACTTTATTTTTGTATATTTTTACTTATACAATAAAAATTATGCATAATTTAACCAGAATAGCTGCAAGGCAGAATTTTTCATAGTAATTTCATCTTAAGTGCGTACTAATCATGGGTTTAGGAAAATTGGCGGAAAACTGTTGTATGAAACCTTTTGTTTATCATCCGATCAGCTTCAAACTCATTTTCACAGTTCTCTATAAAAATTCTACAATGAATGTTTGCCAATTTTCAGGAAAATGCACCCCCCGAGGTGGAAAGTGGATGGTCAAAAGGTGAATGTTGAGTTTTTGTATGATTTGCTTCAAAATAATTTTAAAAGCCACAAATACAAAAATTTCAGCAATGTTTGAGCCAACGATTATAATAATAATAATTTTGCACATTTCTTAAATAGCATTCTTTCTTATTTAGCAAACTGCATCTTTAAGATTTTGTTTGGTTTGCGGTTTTGAATACACTAAAGGCAAATTGTATTTTGCTGACTCAAAACCCAAACCTAGGGCGTCATTAAAAACATAATCCAGCAGCAGAAGCAACTTAATTCGTTCTTGATTACAAATACCAGGAACACAAGCTTCGCTTTTACCCCAGTGTGTCCCTTAAGTGCATTTTATGCTTCGGTTTTCATTACACACTGCAGGCAGTTAAGCAAAAAGCAATGCCAGGTGAGAACCCTACCGACATCGACTGGCACTGTGACTGGGAGTGCAGCTTAAGCTGATAAGGCCCCTCAAGTCAGGAGCACAGTTCACCTGAGTTCCCCATTTCCAAGTACACAGAGTACCCAGAAACAGAACACACAGCCAGAGTCAGCTGGCATATGCTGAGAGAGACAGCTTAGAGCGAATGCAAATTAAATGTTCCAACAGCAGTTACAGTTAAAGAAATGTCACCTATTTATAAGCCAACAAGAAAGCAAACTTATTTTTATAAAAGTAACGCAGCTACTAGTGTATACTCTTCTTAAAAAAGTTGTTCAGAATAAAACTTAACTTTCAACTATAAGATACAGTCGCCCGAACAAAGAACTTGACACTTTGTCTGCATATGGTATATACCAACATGCATACCAAGTTTGGTTGCTCTAGCTTCAAAACTGTGGGAAAAACTGCGTTCATACAGACGGACAGACAGACAGACGGACATTTTACAAGCCCACTATACTCTTTTTTCTTTTTTTTTCCAAAAAATGTAAAAAAAGAGTATAATTACAACATCCTCTTTAAGTGGAGAACGACATTTAAAAGCTGCTTCACGTCAAGCGATACAAATCACTGCTACTAATTATGCTTTCATTTAGTTGGAATCGATTTTCAAAATCTAATCAGATGGGAACTGAAACGGAACCAAAGAACAATTCGAGTTGAAAACCCAAAAAAAAAAAATTAAAAAGGAAAAAGAGAGAAAAACTGCGATGTTGTATAGACACGCAATGGAAAAACAGTTGAGAATTAAAAGCAATGTGGTGCTGGAATTGTTTTGGCATTGTGGCTATTGCCATTATCAGAACACTGTGCAACACAAAACAAACAAAGCACAGCACAACATACACATAAATAAACCAGGTCAAACTTTAAACGCTTTTTTTGTTTTTTGTTTTGCTGCTTTGAGATGCGCACGTGAAAATAATGAAAATGTGCAAAGAAAATGCAGTGTTAATCTCTTAAAGAATAGCTTAAAATGAAAAGAGTTTTCTAAGTATTCGTTGGAAATATGAAATCAAGCGAAATGACTTTTGAAATTTTTGAATTTTAAGTTCAATTAATTTCTAAAAAATTTTATTTTTCGAGTTTTTACAAAATTCAACTTTAAAAATTTTTAGTAAAAAAAAATTTTCAAAAAATTTAAATCTAAAAATTTGGTTTTTTCGATTGATGACATCAAAATTAGTATAAATAAAAAATATTTCAAAAATTTTTCTAATTTCGTTCAAAAATTGTTCAAAATTCATGCCATTACCAAAAAATGTGGATTTGTAAACTTGCTCAGATTTCCAACTCAAAACTTAATTAATTTCCATGTGGAATGTCTTTTTAGACTTGATTTGAGCTCTCTTTTGACTTGTCATTAAAATCTCATTAATTTTAAAAAATTGTATTTTCTACAAAATTTTTGAAATTTTTTCCCACCTTTTTGAAAAAATATTATTTTTAATTGATTGCTGCATTCAATATCCCAGATCTAGCTTGATTTTCCATTCAAATTTGGCTGTTTCAACATGTTTTCTGTGCAATTTAAAAACTCATTTAAAATCGTAAATTTTCAACCAGCATAATTGATTGTTGTGGTTACACTTTAATCAAATTTCATTTTCTTTACTTTTCTTCTTGCTCTTTCCATCTCTAAGTTGGCAAAGTAAAAAGTGTAGCATACTTTATGGGTTTAGCTGGCTTTTAATGTGTTTGCCACACGTTGCGACAGTTTGAAAAGCGAGTGGCGATAAAGCGACTCGATAGGCGGCAAAAGGCGGCTGGCCACGCCCACAAAAACAGCTTTAATGCGTTGGCCTGACAGTTGTTGTTGTTGTTGTTGTTGTTGTTGTTGTTTATTTATCTACTGTGTTACTTACGGTTTTGGCCTGCTTTTCAAGGGTGTGACCGCATTTGCACCTGAGCTCGTTCACGAAACTGTCGCGTCTTCAGTTTACTTTTGTTGTTGTTGCTATTGTTATTGTTGTTGTTGCTATTGTTGTTGTTGTTGTTGTTGTATTTGGCGCAGTTTAATTAAAGTTTTGCTTCAAATAATTTTGTTGCTGTTGCTGTTGCTCATATTATTGCTTTATTCTGTGAACCGAATCCTTGTCCTTGTTGCCGGCAATTGAGTAATTTATTATTTGACTTTCAAGCAGTGCAGCAAATTGTGCGCACGTGGCGTATGCGTGTTATATTCATTTTATTTGCTTCTTGTTTTTATTTGTATTATTCTTTTTGTGCTTGCCTTTTGTGCAACGCTTGCAATTTATTTCAAGTCTGTTTTTGATTCGTGAAACTTATTTATTTTTCATTAATTTACAAAAAGAAACAAGTTGTTATATTGCAGTCGAAATGCGCCTGACTGCGATATACTCTGTTCTAAAATTTGAAAAAGTCAGAAAGGTTTTCAGCAGTCTTCATATAAGATTTGGCGACTCTAACTTTTCAAATTTGAAATATAATGGATGCTCCCGACTATGCTATTCTCTGTACCTGACTGTGATATACTCTGTTACAACCTTTGCATGAGACAGATCTTTATGAAAGGTTGTTAGTAGTCTTTAGTAGATTTGCTGCCTCCAGCTGTACAAATCTGAAAGATATTGAATGTTCTCGATTATGGTATACTCTGTTCCAAACTTTTATGAACCTGAAAAGTTATAAATAGTCTTCATAGAAGATTTGGTGACTATCTTACAAAATCTGGAATATATTGAATGCTCCTGACTCAAATTTGATTGCTTACACTCTTTTCTTTGTTAGAAAACAGAGCATAGAAAAACCGAAAACCTTTTGTGTCTGATTTCATTTGCAATCATTTCTTTTATTCTTGATTCTCTTGTCTGCCAAGTTTTGTCACGTAAATCAATTAAGCAACGGTTCAAGTCAACTTATTGGGATGACATGAAAAACTTGAATACGAATGCTAGACAAAAAAAAAATAAATATTAAAATAAAAAAAACAATAGCAAAAAAGTGCAAAGTTTGACAAATGTATTGGAAAGAGGCGCGTGAAATGAAAGTTATGCTTAAAGTTGAAGGCCTTTTCAATTATTTAAGCCATGTTTAAAATGCTTTAAGGCATATTTTCGCAAAACGTAACACCACTCCCTGAAAACAGTCCATTTAGAGTGGGCTTCAAGGTCGTCTCTAATAAAATTGATAAAATTGTGTGTTTGGCCTTTATCTAGTTTAGACAGCGCGCGCCCCTGTCTGCTAGGACTCGTACTCACATACTTTAGGGACTGTTCTGAAACCCACTTTCGGAACAATTCCACAGAAATTTCAAGTTTAGGAAACCATGCAAAATTTAAAGAAAATTAATTCCTAGAATTGATTTTGTTGTTCAAAAAGAAAGTAAAAGTATAAGTTTGTTCTGAATTCCACTTTCGAAACAATTTCACACAAATATGTAAAGCATATATTTAGGTTTCTTTTATTATTTTTTGATTTCAAAAAGTATACACACTTTTCTGTGAATTCAATCCGAAAGTTAACTTCAAAACAGATCTTCAGAAATGTATAAAGCATACGGTCCTGTTCCGGCTCTCACATTCTCAACTTAAATATATGTTGTAAATTTTCCTTATAGCGGTTGAGCTTGTGAATTAAATCCCATTTTAATTTCTAGTGAATTCAATCCGCAAAAATCTTGTTAGAAGTGCAAATAAAAACATGAACAAGCCTCCAAATGTTCCAATAGCTTGCCGTAACAGAAATCCGAAACAGACCAGATTTTAAAGACTTTAAAGATTGTTTAAAATGAAAAATCAAGACTTTCAAACTCCCATTGAAATGTACTTAAAAATTGAAACTTGGAACACCCTGTGTTCTATATGATTTTCAGCAGTTTCTCATACATTTTGCAATTTGCAACGCCGTCTGGTCGTTGTTGGGATTGCGTGTTCAGGTCTGTCTAACGAACCTGCCTGTCGCGTCTATTACCCATACCGTGCCTCAATCCCTCCCCCACACTCCCCTCAAAATGATGATCGATGCGTTGACGTTGGCAGCCAGAAATTATGACCATTGATAGGAGAAACACGCGCGAGTCCTTCGTCCTTTTGTCAACCAGTTTATGCCATTTTGCTGGCTGTGCTTTGCATGGGAATTGGTAATATTCATTAAATTTATTGACTAATTGCATTTGCACTAAACAAACTAAGGATAGCGCTCAAAGGCCAAATAAAATGCCAAATTTATCAAATACTCTCACTTGGACGGTGGAACATGGCGCATACGTAATATCAAAATCAATGTCGAAAAGAATATCGAAAATGTTTCGATTTTTCAGACACGCAAAAGGAACAAGACAGTGTGAAAATTGAAATCAGTTTAATTTTAATTAGGAATGCAAGTAAACATGAAATAACCGATTAAATTAATTATCGATTTAACAGAATTACAATCGATGCAGTTTCGATTAATCGTATAGTCGAAACAAACAGGTATTTTCTTTTAAGGAATGTTTCGAAAAAATATGCATGATTTTTAAATGTTACAACCCAAAAAGAATCAATTTCGAGTACTAATTTCGTAGTTAAAGAATCGATTAAAAAGTTAAATCGATTTTCTTTTCAAAACCCTAATTTAAATGGAAAACTTTCACAAAAACCTAACACTTGAATTCCCCAAATTTAGTGCAGTCAAAAACATTGTTGCAAATGTTAAGTGGCAGGCTGCAAGTTGCTCGTTGCAAAGAGTTGCCTGTCAAATGATTGTCTAACCATTTTATGTGGTCAGAGAAAGAAAAAAAGAAAGATAGAGAGAGAGACAGCTGCTGCAGCTGACAAGCGAAAAGCGGAAAGCAGCCAGGTGGAAAAACTTTTCCATTAGAGCAAACGCACAAACAAAAGTTAACTATAGAATTATTTAGTTTTTTTTTTTTTTCGAATAACAATTTACCCAATTAGTGCATATTCAATACGTACTTTTGAATATGTAATAGAGTTGTACATGAAAGTTTAATTGTGAATATTAGAGAAGTTGTTCTTTTATTGATTGGATAAGTTTTAATTTAACTTTTGGAAAACAACATTTTAGAAGGACTAAAAACGATTAAGGTAGCTAAAAACCAAAAACGAACGAAATGCACGATAATTACACTCAAATGAACAAAAAGAGCGAACCAGTTAAACGTTAAACGAATGAAATGAACGAAAGTGTTACTCAAACGAACAAAAAGAGCGAACCAGCTGAACAGCTATTAGAAAAAGAGTTACTTTTTTCACTTGAGTAAGTTGTTCAATTGAACTTTTTTTGAAGAATTGATTTGCTAATTAAAATACCAATGTTAAAAGAAACTCAAACGAACATAAGTTGTTCAATTGAACTGATATTGAACTAAACGATTCAGCTCTAATATATATGTATATATATATTGTAATTATCAGTGTAAGCACTTTCATTAACTTGTTGTTGCTTATTATATTGGCCAAAGTTATGGGCAACTAATTAGCTGTGCGCAAAATTGGCCAAGTGCTTCGGGGAGGGAGCTAAAAATGCTTTTATAGCTGAGGACCTTGAGTAACTGTTGCTTGCTCAAAGGATATCCTGCCTGTTTGCTTTTCAATGCAGTGCACGCACACACACACACACAAACACACTCATACATAGATAATTGCGAGTCTCTCTATGTGCTGTGTTCCTTTTGTGTATATTGCATAATCGCATTCGCAAGCAGCAAAAGGCAAACACGGAAACAACTTGTTGCAACTACAACAATCAAGCAGACACATACATGTAAGTGGTGTGTGTGTGTGTGCATAAGTGCATAAGTGTGTGTATGTGTCCACAAAGGTGTTGAGAGCAGCGCCTCTGCACACGTTATAAATAATTTATGTTGTTTGCCAAAACAGGTGTAAAAAATTCATTCTTATGCACTCAAAAGCTTGTTCAATTGTCCCGACTACGAGACTCCCTGCTCCCAACTTGCATTTCAAGCAGTTCAGCGGCAACACAAGCAAGCAGCGCACTTAACTTGTCCAGTGCATGTCAAACTGTTGTTTCTGCCTGCTGAGACGGGGGTAATAAGTTCTTCCATAACTTTGGTGTTATTTATCCGATCATGATGAAATTTACACATCTGATCAACATTGATACAACATATATGTGTACCAAAAATCAAAGCTTCATCTTTAAAATGCTTTGGGAGTCTTTTACGAGTTGCCGGGGTGCGGGGGGGTGCATGCGAAATTTGAAATAAACTTGATCTGCGTATGGTATACAGGAACCTGCATGCCAAGTTTGGTGTTTCTAGCTCTTATACTCTCTGAGATCGACGCGTTCATACAGACAGACGGACATGGCTAGTTCGTCTCGGCTGTTGATGCTGATCAAGAATATATATAGCTTACGTAGTCGGAAATGCCTCATTCTGCCAGTAACACACATTTACAGTACTTTATAACTCCCTTTTTTCCATTTTTAATGGGAACAGGGAGTAAAAATATCGTCTTAACTTGATTTATTGATAGATCGCTTCTATATCAATAGAGTGTTCAAAAAGTTGAATGTTAATTTATCGGTAAATCGCTATTTGCGATATTTTCTTACAAAATATCGCTTTGGTTCGATGTCATATTTATCGATATCATCTTTAACATATCGAAATTTTATTTATAAATTATTTCTTTCATTCAATAATTTGAGAATTGCATTTCAATGTACATTTGATGATTACTTATGCGTAAATTTGAACTACTTTATGCATAAATTACTCCTAAATTCGAAATTTGTCCTGCATCATTAATACTTTTCTGCAAACGCTATTTTACTACATTACAACAAAGAAAGCTGTTTTTTTTTCTTGTTCTGTAAACTAATCATAACATAATGAATGAATTTTCTCGATATCTCCTCTCTCTTTCTCTCTCCCTCTCTCTTTCTCACTGTCTCTGTTTTTCTTAACCCTGACCCATTGTCAGAGAGTTTGAAGCCAGCAGCAACAACAAAATGCAATTAGAATTGTGTGTAATTGCATGTGAGAATTTTGCAATAAAAATGTTATTAAATGTGCCCGCAGGACGCATATTTACAGCAAGGAAAACAAAAGGACATAAGCACTTTTACATATATGTATGTGTATATTGTATAAATAATAACATAAAGCACAATTGTAACATACACAAAACATACGTGTAACTAGCACAAAACAATACAGAAAACAATGCCAAACAAAACAAACAAATGGAAAATCGAAAAGCGGATGTTGAAAAGGACATTTGTGGCAGAGGGGAGTGTTTGGGGCGTTGCTGTGATAATTGAAATGGCGCACTGCGAATAGCGTTTCCGCTAAGCACAGGCAATCAGACATAGGCACGGCCATTAGAACCCCAATCCCCAAACCCAATCCCCAACCCAACCACACCTAAAACACTCCACCCACAAAGTCCTGATCCAAAGTCCTAAAGCAAATCAAACTCAAGGACACCACAAAACAATGTAAAAAGGGACCGGGAGCAAAAACAACAACAACAATAATAATAGCCAAAAGCGAAGCCTTTTCATTTTGCAATTTTCAAACAGCTGCCAATGCTTTTTCCCCATATCCTTGTTCTTCTTGTTGTTGTTTCTATGACGTTCCGTCGTCCTGCGATAAGGCTTCGCCTTTGTTTTACCAGCACCAGGATGCCAGAATTGTTTTGTTGCTGCTGCTGCTCCCATTTTAAGGGACTTCATTTAGCAGCAATTTCAAAAATTTAACACACGATTGAAGCTACAGCAAAGCATTTAAAAGTAACGTGCTGTGGCTGCAAAATATTGGAAAATATTGCAAAAAAATTGACTCCTAATTCCAGAACCGATTTAAAATAAAGTTTCAATTAGAACAATTGAGGGCCATAATATTAATAGACTACATTTTTAGCTATAGAAAGCTGAGATAGTTCATTTTAAATAGTTTGTTGTGAAATATTCGATGTTCATTTTTCTATAGTTTTAAAAAATGTATATGTAGTGAACTTACCTGTAAGAAAATCGAATGGAAGCACAGTGTTGCCACCTTGTTAAACATTAAGTACAAAATGTATACATCTGGCAGCACCAAAAATAACTGTAAGCCAAAACGGCGGTTCCCAATACGAATTTTATGCTAAAGAATCTAAAGTTACATAAAGTACGTGCCATTTATATTGAAACTTACCTAGCAGAGATATTTATTTGAGGTAAACGTTTGTTTTTCAATTCAAACTAAACGTTCATCTTATCCAAGCCAGCGGCTGCAGCGTCTGCTTAGAAGCAGTTGTCTCAAAGTAACGGCGCTTAGTTTCATATTATTTACGACATGCTTCGTCTGATCAACCTGCTGCTTCTGCAGTTTCTATTTGTGCCACTTTTCTTAATTATCACGTTCACAATTTGTATCACATTTTTAACACGCACAATATTTAATTATACATTTAACACACATGCACAGAAACAGAAACTGGTGGTCAGGCGTTGCCAACTGGCCAAGTGGTCAGGCGTTGCCAACTGATCAAATGGTCATGCGATGCCAACTGATCAAATAGTCCGGCGTTGCCACCTAGTTTCAAAGTGGCAACTGTCTGTTGATATGCTAAATTTCTTAATGCTTCCTAAACAGGCTAACTACTAATGAAAACAATTTGAATAGTGTTAAATCGCATAAAATAAGCATGTACATATTTATAAATAACTGTTACAGTTGCAACCATTTTGAGATCACAGCGATCCAGTCACAACATCGCATGTATAACAGAGCGATCATTTCACGTTCATTTCGGTAAACTAGTTCGGAATCGCATTTTTGACTAGTGAACGTAAAGCGTTAAACGTTGCAAGGAACAATACATAGGAAGTACAATATGGCAGAACCAAACGCACAGTGTCGCTAGGGAACCACTAATGAAGAGTTCAAATGAACTGAATGCGAACGAGCCGCCGCAGCTCTATTAAATAGCACAGTGTCGCTAAGGAACCACTGAATTCGTTAATTTCAATGACTCGCTCAAATGAACTTAAAGTGAACGAGCCGACGCAGCTCTAATATATATAGCTATCTCGCTCGCGCACGTGTTGCTTTTTGGACATTCAAAATTCGAATTTATTTGGAACTTATTTCAAATGCAACGATTTCTGAGCATATTTGGTAAACAAAAATGCCAAGTTATTGGCATGATACACGTGGATGCGCTGCCAGGTGAGCTCAGGTGCAACAACAGCAACAAGGGAATTTGCAATACTTAGATAAACAAAACAAAAACAAACTTCTCAAAAAGGCACGCCGAGCTATGCCGGCAACTGGCCGCAGATCCTTGAGAAGGCCAGGCACGAGGCGGAGCTGTACAAGCGGCAGAATATGGTAAGCGCATAACTATACGGAATACAAGCTAATCTTTAATCCAAACCTCTCCAGGATGCTGTGCTCATCGAGAACATGAACGATCTGCCCTATGTGCAGGATAGGCACCTAGGCGCTGAGATTGTGGCTTGTATGACACGTGTATCGCAGCTTGTCCGTGACATACTGCCCAAGCAGACGCCTTGTGGCGTTCAGGTGCTCGCCTGTGGCAACAAACAGGCGCTGGCCATTGCCAAAGCCTGCCAACTGCAGTTTATACGCGCCGAGGGCTTTGTCTTTGGCCATGTCGGTGATGAAGGCTATACGAATGCCTGTGCCGGCGAGCTTTTGCGTTATCGCAAGGCTATCGATGCACAGAATGTGCTCATCTTTACGGATTTGAAGAAGAAGCATAGCGCACATGCAATTACAGCGGATGTTAGTCTGCTGGAAACGGCGCATGCCGCCGAGTTCTTTCTTACAGATGGCATAATCATCACAGGCACAGCAACGGGACAGGCTACCAGTCCCAAGGATCTGCAGGATGTCACGGGGCAGCTGCAGGTGCCGCTCATCATTGGCTCGGGCGTAACCAAGCAGAATATAGGCGACTATTATAAAGCTGCAGAGGCGGTTATAATAGGCTCCCATTTCAAGCATAATGGCAAATGGCAGGAGGATCTTAGCGAGGATGCAGTGGAGCAGTTTATGCGCAGGATCTGTGAGCTAAGGGAAAAGGATTAGATAGGGTATTCAATGTAGTAAATGCTTTTATTGTATAAATAAATGAATTGAAAATGTATAAATTTAACAAATTCTAGAAGAGTTTGGCCAAAAAGTATATAATAAATGAATTGAAAATGTAAAATATTATGAAGCCTGTTCAAATTCTAGAAGAGATTGGCAAAAAAGTCATAAATGCGATCCCGCAGCGATGTGCTCTTGGTGGGCACAACAGTGGCACAGCTGCTTGGGAATACAAATGGCTTCTGCTCATCATCATCAAACTTGACGCGCTTCTTTTGTGGCGGTGAGCAGAAAAGCTGCTCCTGGTTGGGTTTCAATGTCTGCGCTGGCGTAGTCCAGCCGCCGTTTTTCTGGCTGCCACCGCTGGAGCGTAAGGGATAAAGTTGATCCTGGAAATTGCCCTCGCCCAGCTCCGCATCGAACAGATCCTCACGTTTGACAGCCGTGGGTATGGTGTTATCCACATTATGCGCACGAAAATAGGATTTGGAGTCGGAATAGCGAGTGGCAAAACCATAACTAGGATCGGAATCGCTGACAGTGCTCGTCGGTTTGGTGCGCTTGAGTATGCTGCGCACATGGGTGACCTGGCCACCAGTGGCAATGCGCTTGTATAGCTTGGAAATGCGATTCTCCTTGCCGCAGGACTGCTGCTCCTGGTCGTGCCCCTGCCTACGCAGCTGCACAGTGGGTGGCGGTGGCGCTGGACGCTTGAAGGCTATCGGTGGCGTCGCTGTCGACGGCTGGACATGATTGGGTAAGGGCTTGACAAGATTGGGCAACTTGCGCTTGCGCGGAAAGCAATCGCTTTGCGTTTTGGCAGATTCCTCCGCCTCCTCCTCCGAATCCGTAGTGCGATTCTTATTGCGAAAGACAGTTTCGTAATCCTAAAAACACAATAGGTATTATCTAGCTAAGGAAGCAATAAAGGATTAGCTACTCACGCATTTGCGTTTGTTGGGACTCAACACATAGTCCGCGCCAAACTTTTTCATATCCTTCTTCCTAATAGGCGTACGCTTGCTCGAATCCTTGCGCAAGGTTTTCCTGCACTGCACATGAAGATCAATGGCATCCCTTATAAAACCCACCCAGGTGCGCGACAGATGCAGATCATCGCTGCCAAAGATGATGCCATCGCTCTGACAAGTCAGCTTGAAATTTCCAGGCAACATTTCATAAACTTTACATTTCTTGAGAGGAAAGATGCAGCAGCATTCAAGCGAGTTCTCTACTTGCGTGTTGGATGCACGCTCCTTCAACGGCTTGCAGTACATAAAGATGTCCGACATGAGCACACAATAGCGCTTGATTTGTTGACCCTTGTGCGTGATCTTGAAGAGCATGCCCTCCTTGATGACGCGCCTCGAAGGCTTGACAATGTTGGGCGTGCGATTTATCAAAGAGTTTTGTATATGTATTAAATACTGTGTAATCTCTTGCTCCTCCACGCAGGAGTTGATGTGCGAGGCGGTTGCCTCGATTTCCTTGACGGATTCTGCAAGGGTAAATCTTTAATAGAATGAGCAAAGCAGGATCTTTCAATCTTCACCTTTCAAGAGCTTGTAATCCGCATCCGCCGGACTGGTATAGAGCAGCACCTGCTCCAGCAGCAGCTTGTAGCGTGGCACACGCTGTATGGGAACAATCATTAAGGCATTTAGCTTACGCTGCACCTCAGGACGGCACTCGGTCTCCTCAAGAAATTTGCGAAATACAGGATTCTTGCTTATCAAATCCTGCAGTATAAACAAAGCGCCGCGATAGTCAAACGCATAGACAGAGTACAGCTTAAAGAATGGAGCCATCTTTAGAAAAGCCTGAGCAACATTCTCCATATTCGATTCCAGCTCTCGCAGGAATTCTCCATTTAAATTATGTATCATCTCGATTTGGCCAAAGAGCGCCGTATGATGGGAGGCATCAATAATAGCCTGTTCCTTTAGCGGCCGCACAAAGTAGTTCATCAGCAACTCCAGCTGCTCCAGATATGACTTCTCGGAGGATATGATCTCCTGCACCGCCTGGACACGAAAGCCCAAACGTTTGCCCGACTCCGGATTGGGTGAGCCAATGGGACTGCTCGAATTGCTGTCCAGCATGGAGCATACTGTAATTGTTAGAGCTTTAGTTAAATGATGTTCCTAATCCCGATCTTCAAGCCGCTTACCTTTCTTACGCGACTTGGCCGTTAACAGATTTCGCTCCTGCAAAACCTGACGCAGCTCACGGCTGAAACTGAGCGGTGTGTGCGGCGAATTGCCAACGGAAATTTGCTTTATCTTTTGCCTGGGCGTAAACATTTTCTAACAATTTTTGCAACAATGAAAAATTAAAGCAACGCGACGCCAACAATTTCAACACCTGCTGGCGGCTGAGTTTGAAAATTGACATTCACTATAAAAAGCGACAAGCGAACGTGCGACGTTGCAGCCCTGCAGGCCGATTAGAATATTTAAGAATTTGTTGTTGTATCAACATTAATTATTTTTATATGTTTTGCGTATCTTAATTTATTTGTTTGCTTCTTATTTGAAGAACAAAAATGTAAAAATTAATTTTTTCGCTGCTTGGGGCTGCGTTAGAAAATTTTCGTTCACAGTAAACAGCGACAACTGATCGAGCCACTTTGCAGCCCTGGTGCCTGCTTGCTTAAAAAATCAAGATGCCGATATGGCAGTCATGGTCTGAGGGTCACAATAATTATAATACGTGTTCCATGGCCTCAATTGTTTTTTCTTTTCTAATTTGAACGAAAAAGTGTAAACATTAATTTAGTCTTTCGACTTAAAATAAAAACATTGCAAAGACAATTTGTACGTGCTGGCGGCTTGGTTTAAAAAACGTCATTCACAGCGAAAAGCGACAAGTGAACGAGCACTTACACTTTTAACTTAAAAGAACAAGACTCCGTTATTCTGGTGCACATTTCTCACCCGTAGCTTACTAAAAAAATTATTATTTCTGTACGTGGTTCGTCGCATCATATTACCATGAAAAACTTAATATTTTTTCCGATTGGCTGGAAGCTGAGTTTAAAAATTGTCATTCACAGCGAAAACCGACAAGCATGGGAAGTAGCTGCTTGATTAGTGTTCATTTGACTAGCTCCGGTTCAAATTTGAAAACTTGATGCTGCAGCCATGGTCTGATAGTGACTGCATCAACAATAATTATTTTTATACGTGTTTCGTGGCTCCCATTTATTTTTTTTACTTTTTATTTGAATGAGCCACGCACAGAATGCACGCCAAGTTGAGTGAACTGGAAACGAGGATTGTAGCGCGTCTGAACGGGGAGATTGGCAAGGATGCCAACCGACTGCATCGAGCCGCATTGCTGGTGGACAGCTACAAGGAACGATTGCAGACCTTGAGTCAAACTGTGAGTAAAGAGAACGCTTTTAAAGGATTAAAACTTAATACTTTAACTTAGCTCAACTACGAGGAGCCGCAGAATGTGTCCAGTTACAAGTCAGCGTTCCACTGCCAGCAGCAGGCCTGCGATAGCATTGACTTTGAGCTGGAGAAACTGTCGCAATTCACTGAGAAACTGAAGCTCAAGCTGCAGGAATGCCAGCCAGCATTGGAGGGCGTGGCGGAGGATCTGCAGCAGGTGCGTCAGTTGCAGAATGTGACGCAGTATTTGCGTCTAGTGCTGGATATACAAGAGATTAGCGCTGCGCTGGCAACAGCTATCAATGGCAAGGACGAGGAAAAGCTGGTTAATCTCTATCTAAACCTTTATGAGAGCAATGATTGTGAGCACAGCGTGGTGGGACGCCTCCAAGCTGTCCAAGCACGCTCGCTTAAAAGCTATGCTATTAATACTGCCATTTATTGGCACAAGCTGCTGCTGCAGCGGCTGTCCAGTGAATTTGAGACCGTTCTAAAAAGCATGCGCTGGGCGCACTTGGAGCAGCAATCCTTAAACTATTCCCCCAGCCGTGACACTGCCAAGGCGCAACTATTAGCTGAATATATATTTCTAATCAAATCTCCTGCGGAGGAGCATGCGCCGTTGCAGAGCATTACGCCCAGCATTGTTTGCACGCCCATTAGTCAGGTGGTGCAGCTGCTGCTAGCGCCTTATCGCCAGCGTTTCTTGTTTCACTTTACAGGCACGAGGCAAACGAATCGTTTGGATAAGCCGGAATGGTTCTACACGCAGATACTCAACTGGGGCAAGGAGACGCATTTCTTTGTGGGCAAAACGTTTCAGCCAGCGGCAATGAAAGCAGGCAGACTGGACTATAATCTGAGAGTAAGTTGGACAGGATTAGAGGAATCTAATAATTAATTAACTAATCCTCAGCTGGAGTTCATGCGTGGTCTGGTGCAGCTGACCATTGAAAAGCTGGCGGTGGATATTGAGCAAATTGTGCTGGATGAGAATCTCTTTGCGCATCTGCTGGATGAGACGCTGGCCTTTGAGTCGGAACTTCGCGAAACCTTTGGCTATCCGGCCAGCTTTCCCAGCGCCATCTCCGTGCTCACACAGCCCATATATTTGCTGCGCTGGATTGCCTTGGAGGAGCAGTGTAAGCTACACATAAAATGAACTCAAATTTAAGAGCATTTTCAACAATTTCATTAAAATTTAAAAAATTCAGAAGTAATAAAAATCTGAAATATCAATGCTAATGAAATTAAATGAAGTTTGAATTCTATTTTCATTCGAATTGAAAAAATAATGCTAATGAGAAATAATTTCATTAAAGTAATGAAAATTGTAAATATCAATGCTAATGAAACAAAGCTACGTTTTAATTCTAATGAAATTGTTTGAGTTTAATTTATATTTAATTTTTTTCAATGCCAATGCAAAGACTAATGCATTATAAAATGAATAAATTGTTCCCAATCTTGTCTTTATCATAACTACAGTTTGTGCGGAGAAAATGGATGACATACTGCAGGCGGAGACACCGTTTCAGCTCATCGATCCCAATACCTACGAGGATGACTTGAAAATACCCAAATGTGCGGATCAATTTATGCGTTTATTGGATGCAATCAAAGATCGCTATTATGGCCTTATACAACCTGGACATCAGCTGCAATTTCTGCAGCTGCAATTGGAGCTAGTTGACAGCTTTCGACGACGTCTGGTGCAGCTGCATAGCAGCGGCGCTGTGCCCAGCCTGCCCATACTCAATGCCATCAATTATTTGATAATGGTGCTACGCGAATGGGGTGAAAATGTGCATTATTTGCATTTGCATGCTGCATTAGCTGGTCCCAATGCCAACGAAATCAATTCTGTGTTTGAGCATGCCGTTGCCGAGCTGGAACACTGGGCACGTCAGCTCATGAAGAATCTGGCCAATAAGGCGGTCAATGAAATGAAATCGAAATCCATGAACTATCGTCATGATTGCTGGCCCAGCATGCCTGAACAGAATAGCAAGGAACCTTTTATACTATCGCCCAGCGGCGGTGAAATGTTTCAAGTTTTGGTTACGTTGCTACACAATTTGGAGCGTGAGCTATCCTCCAATCTATTCAATCAGACGCTACGTCTCATGGCACAACAAATTGATGAGTTTATCTTGGAGAGCATGGTCATCAACACAAAGTTCTCTACAGCTGGCGCCGCACAATTCAATTATGATATGAGCTTGCTCTTTGCGCTCTTTGGACAATATACGCGACGTGCCGAGCTGCTCTTCAAGCGGTGAGTAATCTTTAGCCATGCGTCACATAATTCAAACTGATATATTTATATATATATATTTTTTATAGAATTCATGACGCTTGCAAATTGCTGACTGCGGCGCGGGGTACCGCTTTATTGCTGCTCGAAACGCTGCGCAGTGTTCAATCCGTTGAGGAAAAAACGAAGCCACTTCATGAACTCGGCGTGCTCAGCTTGGATAGTAAACAATGCATTGAGGTGCTCGAAAGGCGAACAGACATTAAAATGTTTTGAAAAAATTAAAGCTGACGTTGGCTACCTTTTCAAATTGTAATATAAAATCATACAGCGCAGCTTTGGGTCGGGTTACAGCTCTAATTGTTATATAAAATTGTTATAAGACGTAAAATAAAAATGTGCAGATGTATGTTATTTAAATTACTTTCTGACTTTGTTTATTTTTCTTATATGCCACTTAAAAATGTCCCTTATAGTTAAGTTTAGTTTAAGAAAGTACTTTTACCACAGTTTTCATTTTGCATTTGAAATTTGTTCATTTTTGAACATTCAACGTCTTAAGAAAAAAACGAATATATTCAAAATAAATCGAACCGGTTGTACTAAAATCCGTTTGTCGCTTGACTTTTAAGAGAAACACACAAACACACATTTCTGGCCTCATAGCACATATTTTTTTTTAGCGTTATCAATTGAGTCATTATAAACACGTTCAATGAACTCGTCGATCCTAAAGCTCTATATGAGCTAGCACTTTTGATATGTGGGCTATAAGATACGGCTATATTATGGATTGAGTATTGGAGTTTGAAGATAAATACATGGATTGCTCTTATCTCTGTACTTAAATGTCTTATATTTCCAACTTTCTATTATCAAAGTGGTGGAAAACTTGGCGTTTCCTACCCTTCTCGATTGTTATTCCAAGTACTTGCAGTTTAATCATTAATTTCTGCGAACTTAGCTCAGTCTAAAGATAACATAAAACAGAAATATTATGATAGACTGGACGCTATTATTCCAGATATATATATTGAAAAGAAATACGATGCCACTTTTGCATTATAATTCTAAAAACAAAGATTCCTTTTTTTTGCACCACGTTTCGTCTCTTTTTACTGTACACTCTTTGGTTAAACCAAATTTAAAGTTTAAAAAATAAAATGACACATAATATTTTAATTGGAATAATCAATGATTTATTAATTGTTTATTGTTTATACATTTATTTGCCTAGAGAGAAGTTGTATCAAACTATTTAAAAATTTACTTTTTTCTTTTGTAAAACATTTACACAAAAAAAAAACATGCACATAACTTTTTTTGTTTTATAATAATAATAAATTGCTCTAAAAATACATAGCGTTAAATTAAAAATATATATATATATATGTATTCGTATCATATCGTATGTATGTATGTTTAGTGTATATATGCATTAATATTTGACAAAAAACAATTCCATTTATATAGTAAATACCAAATTTTTGCGACACAATTGCGCACATCACATTATCTCAATCATCAACATTATTAGTTTTTTTTTTTTTTAAATGAACATTCAACCAACCATAATTCCACAATATATGTATATATATATATTGTACAAAAGTGTATTTTGTGTTTTTTCTTTTCTTTTTCGATTAGGATTCGACCCGCATAGTTAGAACCCAATTTTATACAATTATCATTAGATGAGGGTGTTTTGGGAGCAATGCTGGCTACCAGTTTCAGTTTTTTTAAAATCCAAAACTCTATTCAAAGTTCTGATAAGTGGCGCTATTCACAAAGGTTGCACGCTGCGCTGGACTCATGTTGAGATTACCACGATGCTTCTTATCATACGCCCAGATCACACAGGTGGCAATCAGAGCAATCGTTAGCCAGCCCATAAAGAACAGCTGCACCCAGGTGTGATCACCATCGCTATGATCGCCAATGATGCCCGCTAGAATGGTGATGACAGCCAGGCCGAGATTCTGTACCGATTGACAAAACCCATAGGCGGTGCCCAGCTGATATTCGGGTATAATCAGCGCTACCAAAGGCCAAAGACTGGCGGCTAGCATGGAATAGGATAAGCCCATGATGATCATGCCGACATAAGGATTCAGTTGTGTAAAAGTCAACAGCGCATGTGCTCCAATCGTAGTCAAGGTGGCGCTCCAGACCCAGGTTACATTGCGTCCCAGTTTATCAATAATAAAGCCAAAGATGGGCGAGGAAACGGCTGCAATTAAGTAAACCAAAGAGTCGACAGTATTCGCCTCCGATTCCGTGTAGCCAAAACGATCCATGAAAAACTTTTGACCCAGCGCAATGAAGGGAAAGATGGCCACATAATAAGCGACACATATAATGGAGACCATCCAGAAAGGCGGCTTAAAGGTAAACACATCTGTGAGCTTGGGTATTTGACCCGAGGGATTGTTGTTTCTGGACAAGATGCGTTCCGCGCGCTTATCCATGTAGCCTAGTATCAAAGCACACAGCAAGGACATGACGCAGGTCAACGTGGCCAGCAGCAGCACTACGCCCAGCGCACGATGTCCCTCGTAGAATTTGCTGACATAATCATAAATAGGCTGCATCACCCAAAAGTTAACCGTGCTGCCAAAACGTGCCACGGATAGCTGCAGTCCAAAGACCATGTTGAGTTCCTTGCCTTTGAACCAAAGCACCGCATAGCTGTTCTGCGCCACGGCCAATGATTCAGCGCCAATGCCAAATATAAAACGGCCCAATATCATCAGCCAGAAGGCGTCGAGTATGCCGCCGCTGGCAAAGATTAGCTGACCCACCAGCAGTATCAACATATAGATAATCGTGCCCAGTCTAATGCCAAACAGGCGATCAATCAGAAAGCCGCCCAAAAAGCACAACACCACATTTGGCCAGGAATAAATGGAATATATAAGCGTAAATTGCGTTGAACTCAAATCCAGATCCCGTTTAAACACTGTTTGAAGTGCACCCGGATTATCGTAACAAAAGTACGAACCAAATCCGAGCAGACACATAAAGATTAATGCCAGGAAACGATGTCCAGTGCTGGAGGGCATGCAACAGCCGCCGGAAGGCAAGGCTAGCTCATTATCCTGCCGCGCTGCATCCTCCTCTGCCTGCGCCACCTCCTCGTTCTCCACTATCCGCTGCTCATCTTCTCGAGCCATGACTAAGCGGCTCGCTGCTTCGTTTCCAACTGGCCGTATTTAATATTTGTGCACGCAGAGAGGGCGTAATTTTATTTTTTTAGTTGATATCAACAATTATTTTGTTGTATTTTATTATTTTTCTACAAAGAAATGAAATAAAATATAAAATCATCAATATGCCGTTGTATCTGGTTCCACACGAACACACACACACACACACACACACACACACACACACGAATACATGCACTAGAGTTGCGTCGTTCCAGATACACGATCTAATCTGAGCTAGTTCCAATGAACTTTGAATGGAACTACTGAACTGTATTTTCGATTATAGCTACTTTCCGAAGCCGTTCCTTTTCGTAAACAGAAAATAATCTTTCCCTTTTTTAATTTACAAATAATTTATCTAACTAATTAAACTTAACTAGTTCCTGTTTGCGGAAAGGAACTAGAGGACCGACAGAATTCTGTATCCGGAACGGAACTATAGAAAAGATAAGTTACATTATTAATTTATTTAGTAGTTAGTACGAGTAGTTCCTTTATTCAGAATTTAATTAAAGGATCTCCGGAAAAAACAATTAATTCCTTTATCAACAAAGAAACTAAAAGAACTATATCCGCAAAAGGAACTAAAATGTCCAACTCTAATACACTCTCAACACACACACACATAAGCACTCGCACACCCACACACACACACCCTGCAACTACATTTGACTGCGTGTGTTTTTCAACTCTTTTGCTTTGTCTGCTTTGGCTTTATATTGTTATCTCATTCGCTTTTGTTTACTGTACTCTGCGCTCTTTGTCTATCGTTTGTTTTTGTTGTTGCTGTTTTACGCATTAGTTTTTGTCACAGTTTTTCTTATCACACATTTCATAGTTCACTTACAGCTGCACTTTGTTGTTGTTTTGTTGGTTTTTTTGCACACGATGCTTTGTTATGCCAGCAGTTTTCTAGTCCACCTGCACTTTATTAACGCACAAATAAAACTAATTTTCGATTTTGATTTCTCTCCTACGCTGTGCGCTAATTAACGTTAATTATGCATGTTAGGGCTGCACAGCTGTTTTGCTTATGGGCTTAGTGAACCAAAAAGAGAGGGGCACACTGAACATTGCAAGTAGCAGTTCAGGGCTGGCAAGCAAACTATTTGAGCGGCTTTTTGGAATATTGTAATTATTGGATATTAAAAAGATAATCAAAGTAATTTTCATCAAATGTTATTTAAAAAATAACGGTATCAAAACCTACAAGTACAAGTTCTTAGAATATGTCCTTCAAAGCGTTGGCCACTGAGCTAAACAAGCGAACTCCTTCATATGTAACATTTCAGGGCTGGCGCGTAAACTTATTGCTCGCAATTTTACGAATTGCAATTAATTGTTTAAAAATGCTTAACTTTAACCTAAACAAATACTGCTTTTAATTATAAGTTATAACAGCTGTCTCAGCTTTGAAGTTAATTTATAATGATCAGGTTCGTTCATTAGTTACAAAGCAGGGCTGGCGCGCAAACTTTTCCCACAATATTTTTGAAAACTGCAATTATTTGTTAATACAAAACGTAAAAAACCCAAAAATTAAAGTTTTTAAGCCAAAGTTGTTGTTAAACTTAGTTATGACAACTGTCTAGGCGTTAATATTTAATTTGTTGATTTATTGTGTGTCTCGTTTTTGTCAGCTGTGCAGCCCTGGCCATCGGTTTATTTCGTGAGTTTGCATGTTGTTTTCTGTTTGCTGGCGCGTATAAAATGTATAATATTATATAATCGCGCGATAAGTACAGCTAGGAATGGATCCAATTGATTTTAGCAAGCGCAAACCAAGACGCACGCAAGGCACACCATCATTTAAATATCGTAATCGTTTTGCATACGCTCTGCTTGCAGCTGGTGCGACGCTCTTTGGAATTTGGAGGTAAGACAATTGTGCAATAACAAAAACTGTGCATTGTTTATAATCAACTTATGTCTCTTTAAAATGCTCCAATAGCCTAACGCCCATGCAACGCATTGCCAACGATAAGCTGTGCAAGCAGCTATTAACGCCCTCGGAGCAGGAATTGGATCGCAAAGCATTGTTTGACTTTGCGGCGCCGCGTCCCGGAAAGTTCATTCGGGAAGCTATTGAAGAGGCGGAGGCTTTGCGTGTGGAACGCTAAGCAAAGCAGAAAGCAGACATGGATCGACAGACGCGCAAGGCTAACTTTAAGAAACTACAACAACAACAACCCGCGACAACAAAGCTGCGGTAGGTTTAAGAGTTTTTGAAAAAAGCGGTAGATAATTGTAGTTCCCAATGTTTGAACCTTAATAAAATGTTATAGTTGTACTAAACATTTGCCAGATGCCTGTTTTCCATGCGGGTAGTACATATGTCAGAATCGGCCGGATCGGACCACTATAAAACTTACCAATTCTGAACTTTTTCATTATCTAAACATGTTGACAAAATTTCAGCAAAGTCGGTCCGCTAGATCTTATAGCTGTCATGTCCAAAATTAAGTTTTCAACAACTTTTTTATATATACATTTTTTTTTTTTTGGCATGCCGAAGTTAAGTTTTCTTCTTTAATTATTTTATTTTAAAGCTCAACACGCAGCAACAAGGCAGCCACATTGTCCGAGTATTTCAATACACAGGTGGAGAATCCTAGTCGTGAATTTAACTTGGATTTACAGCAGCAGACAGACAACGATGAACTCTTTGCCGAGCCCAAAACCAAAAAGACGCGGGAAGACACGGACTGCGCAGCGCCGAGCAAGCCCAAAAAGGCGCCCAAGCTAAAAACCACGACAGCACCACGACGCGGACGCACTGGCTCGCGTGGACGCAGCAAACAGCAGCCCAGCATAAGCGATTTCCTACGCAATGAACAGCTCTTTGCGGAGGTGACCGCACAGCATTGCATAGCCGATAATTTTAGTCCAAATGATATTGAAATGGCGCTGGCTTTGTCCAAGTCAGAGGCGGAGAAATTTGGCGTTTTGCGGCTGCATGAAACAACAGCGGAGGAGCAGGAGGAAGTTGTTAATTTGGTTGGTAAAAACGGCGTTGAAACAACGGAGAATATACGCCGCAAGCTGCAGAAATATGGCTTTCGCACGGCGGCCAAGCAGGGTGAGTTTTATCTGCTGGATTACACAATTCCCAATCTAAACAAATCCTTTCTCTTTAAAGATTACAACATGCTTAGTTGGGCTGCCTTGCCTGGCGGAGGCAAGCGCGGTAAGCGTTGCAAATGGGCCAACAAATTTACGGCGTTAACTTTGCGCCAACCGGCGGAGCAGCTGAAGAAAGTGGACAACAAGGTAGCTGCTCTAATGGCGCAACAGGTGCGCACGCAGCTGCCCGCTGAGCTGCGCTGTTCCCCTCTTAAACTAAGCTGCTCCAATCTGCAGCAATTGATAGCTCCTACAGAAAATAGCTTTATACACGAACCTAGCGCCAGCGCCTTGGCGCAACCAAGTCTTTATTATGTGGAGCAACTATTTGAAGTTAGCAAATTGCCCGCGCATCATCTGCTCAAGAACTGGGCGGCCATACCGGGCAGAGATTTGTCGCCCAAGCGACCCAGCGCACAAAGCCAGCGGCTTCAGCAGCAACTGGAGCAGGTCTATGCGGAGCTGGAGGCATATTTTGGCACAACTGCAGAGCGAGAGGAATTGGATAGGCTGGAGCAGCTGGTGGCCGTTAATATGATACAGGATGAAACACTAGTTTCAGTTAAAGCAGCACCAAATAGTCCTTTAAAAGAGCCGCTTGAAAAGCGCGCACGAACGCAGCTGGAGGAGGAGAATGTGATGTCCACGCCGCTGGAGGATCAAAAGACTGTCCTGCAAACGCAGTTGGAAGAGCAGAGGAATGTCCTTACGACGCAGCTGGTAGAGAAGACCATCCAGCCCATGCAGCTGGCAGAAAAGGATATTCGTCTGCAAACTCGCCTAAAAGAGCAAGAGAATATCCTGCCCAGCGCTTCAGCCTCTCTAAGTGTGCCCACACAAAGTACGGGCTGCACTTCACCCGAGCTCTTAGAAGAGGAATCTTACCTGCCAATGCAGCAGGCAGAAAAGGATCTACTCCTGCCCACTCACCTAAAAGAGAAAGTGCAGGTCCTGCCCATCACTTCATCCTATTTAAGTGCGCCCACGCAAAGCACGCGCTGCACTTCACCCGATCTCTTTGCTGATTCAGATGATGAGCAGGAGAATGAGGTGCCTGTGGAGCTGGCAAACTTTTCATTAAAAGTCTATAAGGACATAACCAGCACGGAAATCAACAGCTATGAGGTCTACTCTAGTGATGAAGGTAAAGAAAAAAGCATGCAGGCCTGTTACCATTTCCAAATACGTTTCAAATCGGAAATGAGAACAGAACTGATAATAATGCAAATGTTTTAAAGCAGCTCTGTTTTTATTGTTTCAGTGAAGATTGTTATCGAGACTGCAGCGGAGCGGTTAAGCGCTGAAGGTAAGCAGCTGACAAGCTACTATATAGTCTATATAATAACTGTATAATTCAATTTGCAGCACAAACCAAAGAGAGTTTTATTGATCTGACACAAGACCCGGATTCGGAAGAGTTCGCTTTAAGTAAATCGCTTACCGCACAGGACATTTTCTGCTTGAGTCCAAACATTGCGTTTGAACATGAAGTGGGTGCGCTGGACAACACGCTGGCTGAGCAAACAAACGAAACTATGGAGGATTGTTCAATCTCTGATGAACTATATGCTAAATATGCGCACAGAACAGTTCGAATTAAGGACTCTAATTTAAGCTCAACAGGATTAAGCCCGCTGAAGAACGACTCGTCCAACAGTTTCTCCCAGGACACAACACTCAGCTTTAGCCACTTGGAAAACACAAGGAATGCATTCCCGCGTAGCTTCAGCTTGACGCAGACGGAGCACCGTTTTAAGAGTCCCTTGAGCCACAAAAGCAAATCCTTTGCTGACAAAACTGCATCTGCCTTAAATCAGTCCGTTTCTCCTTTGAACCATTCCGCTTCTCCTTTCAATCACTCCGCTACAAGCATTGATTTGACACAGGATAGCAACGATGAGGATGATGAGGATGACTACAACGAGGGTCCGCTGCTCTCCGACGATGAGATTAATTACTCCATCTGGAAAGCGGACAAAACGTTTCGGGAAACGGCGCAGCCAAAAGATGACAGCATTTATTGCACACCGCTTACCAAAAAGTTAAGCGTGCCTTACTTTGAGAACGTAGACGATTTGGATGCCTATCTGGCTGAAGCATCGCCCGCAGCTTCTCTCAAATCCTGCAATTCGCGCTCACCCAACAAGAGCGCTTTGAGCAAGGAACGCGCTGAGTTTGGCATTCTGGATGCGGCACATTCTCAACCCTTTGCGCTCAGCCAGGTTGAAACAACTCAGATACATATTGACTGGACGGATGCATCCTTTCTGGACGTGCCCGTAGAGGCGCCTCTGAAACGCTACTCCCACAGTAGTCATAAATTTCAAGAGCTGTTGCAAAATATTTCCAAATCCTACAGCTCGGAGGATGAGTTGGATGAATTCGATCGTTTAGTACTTCGAAATGCAGAAGATTCAACCACGTCTACGTGCGTGGACACTGTACCAAGTGGGCTAGATCGCTTGATGTTGGGGGAGATCAATATGGAGCCGGTTCCGCCTGCTTCTCAGCCTGCTCCTTCTGCTGTTCAGCCCGACACAGATTCTGTTCAGTTTCTTAAGACTGTCACAGACCCTGCTCTGTTTGTTCAGCCCTTCATAGATCCTGCTGCCGAGCAACTGGAACTAAATGGACAGCTGTACAATGTTCGCATCTGTCATGAGTTGAAACCGGATTTTGTGAATCTTACAGAAGCGGAGCTGCTCCAGCAGCTGTATAACTATGGCATTAAGCCGCTCAAGCGCAAGCAGGCTGTTAAATTGCTGGAATTTATATACAATCAAACGCATCCCATAATGCTGCCGCCAGAAAAGCCACAAAATGTGTTCCTGCCGCCGGAGCAGCCGCTAAAAATGCCTCTGCCCCGCTCCAAATCCACGCCCGTGCCAAACACAAGCAAATCCCGCGTTCCGCTGCAACACGCCGCCAGCGAAGATTGCCTAACGCCCAAGGAAACGGATGCCCAACCAAGCTATCAATTTCAGGATGCCTGTGGAGCGCAGCTGCTACGTTTCTCGCAGGCTGTGCCGCCTGATCTATGCGATGACTTTGAGTGCTATGTGCTCCAAACCAATGTGACCAAGAAGACGCCACAGCCTTTGCTGCCACTTCACATAGCCTGGCACAATTTGCTCTGTGCCAATCCCAGTCTGCATGAGAGCTTGCTCATGTTTATACCCATTGATCTGCAGGAGATTTATATGTACTTTAAGCAACAGGGTCAACGCTATGATCCCAAGGACCTCAAGTGTTTCTTTGACAAACGTTGCATTATATTTCGATATGAGCTGGCGCCGCCTACGAAGCAAATCCAACGACATGTTCGCAAAAAACCCAAGAAACCCAGCTCAAAGTTTTAGTATTAGTTTTTTTTTTAATAATTTGTATTATTTTTCAAACTATTCAGTGATTTTTCTCAGTGCTACACTTATCTTTATATTCCTTGGACTGTAGTTCTTTATGTTATTAGCAAATTGTTATATGCTGTGCATTTTTTGTGCCAATTTGAAATGCATCACAATTTAATTTAAATTTGTACTTTATCTCAAATTATCTAGTAATTTTTCTCAGTGTTATTAACAAACCTTGATTATGAAGAAAATGGTTATATTCTGTGAATTCATATTATATTTGTTTCTATTTGAAATCTATAGACAACATTTTGTTGCTGTATTTAAAATGTAATTAAAGTTTGTATTCTGTTTTTTCGACTATTAAGTGATTTTTCACATATTAAAATAAAATCAACTGTAATTCATTATGTTATTCAAAAAATTCTGTAAGATTTTTTAATTTGATATATATACAACATTTGTTTGACTGCATTTAAAATTTAATGTTGCTCAGCTGTCCATCGATGACGACCTCCAAAAGGCGATCCACATTGGGTGATGGTATCTCCTCGTCCAACATAACAATTTCATTTCGAGTATACTTGTCAATATACTCGAAGCGACGTTTATGCTTGCTTCCTTTTAAAAAATCTTCACATTTTTCAGCTAGCATCTCGGTTAGTTCATCCGATTCAATCTCAGCAGTAGGATCCGTAGTTGTTAGTAGCTCGGAGCATTTGAGAAACATTTGCAAACAGTTCATTTTTGTGTTGTTTTTATCTAAAAATCTTAATTTTGAATGAATATATAGATTAAGCAATTTGAAATGTTGCTCTATAATGACAGAAAACTGAAAGATATTGAAGTGATCAAGAATTACTTATAAATATTAAAAATATATTCGTTTGGTTCGTACTTGCTTTTTATTACAGTTAACTTAAATATAAATTTACACAACTTAAGCACTACTTTTCGTTAGCGTTCAAAATTTCAATGAAAAATGTGCCATTTGAAAAGTAACTGAAAGTAGCGTTAACGTAAGCCAAAACACAGTGTGGCCGTGTGCGTGAGCTATCGCTTAACAGACGGGCTAAAAATATCGCTTAATCGATATACCAATGCATCGATATGCTGTGCACACATCCCTAACCAAAATCGTGAGCAATTTTTATTTGTTTCAACACACACACACACGCAAAAAAAACTGAAAGTCCCAAAGCCTGCTGCCTGACGAAAAAAAAATCTTTGTGCAATTTAACAGCAGCCAAAACAATAACAACAAGTGTTTTGCTGCAACGAGTGACTGAACTGCGACAGCAACAAAAACAACAACAACAAATCAGCAGCGTGCGTGCGTAACTGTAAAAAAAACAGAGTGTTGAGTTTTTGATACGAGAGAGTGCATAATTTACAGTTGGCCTTCCGCTACGCAACAACAAAGGCCAGCACACGCTTACGCACACACACACACACACACACACACACACACACACAGGCGCACTGATTGCAATACTTATGTATGTGTAGATTGCGTTAGCTCTGCGAATCAAAATTGAAAACAAAACAACAACCAATAACAACAAAAACAGAAACAAAAACAAACACCTGCCCAACAACTTTGAACAACAAAATGGGATTGCTTCTCTCGCGGCTCTGGCGAATGTTTGGCAATGAGGAGCACAAACTGGTCATGGTCGGATTGGATAATGCGGGTAAAACCACCATATTGTATCAGTTCCTCATGAACGAGGTGGTCCATACGAGTCCAACGATCGGTTCCAATGTGGAGGAGGTTGTCTGGCGGAATATACATTTCCTGGTTTGGGATTTGGGTGGACAGCAGAGTTTACGCGCTGCGTGGAGCACCTATTATACAAACACAGAGCTCGTCATTATGGTCATCGATTCCACGGATCGGGAACGCTTGGCTGTAACGCGTGAGGAACTCTATCGCATGCTCCAGCATGAGGATTTGAGTAAAGCCAGCTTGTTGGTCTATGCAAACAAGCAGGATCTCAAGGGTTCCATGTCAGCGGCCGAAATCTCCCGTCAATTGGATCTCACATCCATTAAGAAGCATCAGTGGCATATTCAGGCATGTTGTGCGTTGACGGGTGAAGGATTGTATCAAGGATTGGAATGGATTGTTCAGCGCATTAAGAACAAATGACAGACAGAACAACTTAAATGTTGCACGGCGCTAGTTTATAGTTAAACAATTAATTTAGACAAATAAATCAATTTTTATATATGTATGTAAAGACACACACCTAATTATAACTAAAAAAACGAAAACGTTTTTCGAAAATTTGTTGTTTTCGAATTGTTGTTGCAAAAGAGCGTAAGCCAATTTTAAAACAGTGCTTTATGTTTAAAACTCCTGCCTTTGTTTACAAATACAAACAAACAAAAAAATAAGAAAAGAAAAACAAATGAAACAGGTTACGGTTTTCACTTTCGTTTAGATAATGCGGAGTTGAAAGTTCTTTCAACGTTCAAAAACTTCCTTATTGTTTTGCTAGGGAATTGAATCTTAGCTTTACAAACAATCATTGATCGAATATAAGTGAATTCAACTCGCAAAATCACTTTACACTCAATCCTTGTTCAAATGAAAGTGAAATCAATCCGCAAAATCTTATCAAAACTAAAAACATAAACATTTTTATCGAAAATCACTTTCGCAACATCTTAATGAAAGTGAAAACAGGAACAGACCTGATACAGTTCTGTTCCCATTTCCGATTAATTTCCAATACAAATCGACTTTGATTTTGACTTGCGTTTTTCGAATTAAATTCCTTTGTTTTCCATCGTTTTTCCAATTAAAATTTCAACTTTTTAAACTTAATATACTGTTGTTTTATAAAGAACAAATTTCGATACCGCAGAACTTAAACGGAAATGAGAACAGGCCTTTAATATACTTATGTTGCCCTCAATGTGTTTTAAGATGATAATGTTAAGATCTAAGCAGCCAATTAATTACTTCCAATAAATTTATAAAATAAATCATGTTTATTTCTCAAGTTTAAGTTATACATACAGAATTGGACGTATTTGTTTTTTGTTTTTGTTTTTATAATATAACTGTTATAAACTGAACATTGCATTATAATTGACGTCGTTAATTCATTGCATTGTTGTTTGTTGTGATGTTATGAGATTTGTTTTTTGTACTACTAGCCACCAAAATATATATAAATATGTTTATGTAAAAGTGTATAAATTAAGTATATCGTTACTCGTCTCATCTTTGCCAAGTAAACAACAAAAAAATTAACAGTTTTTTTTTTTTAGTTTAGGTTTACAAAACTATAAATACTAAATTATAGCCACACAAAAAGTTTTGATCACAAACAAAAAAAAAAATAAAATTATAAAAGTTAAAAAATATATTAGACATGTCTTAAGTCAGATTGCACGAGCTGCTGCAACTTTTGAGCGGCTTTCCCTGGCCCAGCTGCACGGTATGTTCATCTATGGACTGCACGCTGCTGGCATCATGTTGGCGCTGGAAATCGAACCAAAGATTAGAGCTAGCAAGGTTTAGGCTCGTTTAAAGTCAGGGAAAGCTCCCATTACAAAGTACTACCTTCAATTCGGTGGCCAAACAGCGAAAAGCATCCTCCACATTCGTATTCTCCTTGGCGGATGTTTCCATCACAAATAATATTTCAGGTATATACTGGCACATTTGGCGCGCCTCCTCAAAGTCCACCTCACGCTCCGCCTCGAGATCACATTTGTTGCCTATCAGTATAATAAGCACATTGGAAGCCGTATATCTGCGCACCTCTTCAATCCATTTCTGCAGATTCGAGAATGTCGAGCGCTTTGTAATATCATAAACTGTAAACGTATAAAACAAAATTAAACAACTTGTAGTTGAAAACAATTTGAGTATCACCATTTGCAGCACTTTGCTGATAAGCGCTGTGCATGGCAAATAGCTGAGTCTATAAAAATCACAGCAGCCATTATAAACACTCTTATCAATAATGGGCCATGACAATAGCAACCCGGCGGGGTCATGATAACGTGCGCTGACGAATTAGCTAACGTCAGGATTTACTTTAGGGATTGCAAGGCAAATGTTGGCTATTAAAGACGCGGCAACAATCATTAAGTGTGCGCGATGGTTTGCGCTTATCAACAACCGAAACCCGTCGGGGTCACGATAACAGCCGTGACGAATTTAGGTTTTGGGGCGTTGGTCTTTGCTCACCTATTATGACGCCATTGTTGGCACGATAATAGCTCTGTGTTATCGTGCGAAAACGTTCCTGTCCAGCAGTATCCCAGATTTGTAGCTAGAACAGAGATATATATAATCAGCTGCCTATGATTGGTATTAGAAAAACAACTTACCTTGACTTGTTTACCCTCAACCTCAATGGTTTTCATTGAGAAATCAACGCCAATTGTGTTCCCATGCCGCTCCACATAATTACCTGTTTTGAAGCGTTGCAATATTGATGTTTTACCTGTGCAACAGTCACCAATTAATACAATTTTGAACAGAAAATCAAAATTCTCTTCATTGGGCAGTGCCATCAATGTTTGTGGATTACGCGCCGTCATTTCTCTGCCTCTTTCTCAGCCTGTTCTGTTCCGCCTGCCCAGCTGGGTGGGTGGTGTCTATTTGCCTGCTCTGCTGTTGTTGGCTGCGCTGCTGTGCAGAATTATTGTTTTGGCATGGAAATTGTTAAGTTTATTGCTTTAATTGGTGCGACAGTAATGAAAATGCGTTGCACAAAGACAGTGTTGTTATGCTCTATACACAATAAGGCAAAGGCTATATAGTTTTGTTAGTTTGTATGTTACTTGATTGTTGTTAATGTCTATAAATATCAACAATTCTCTAACTAAATAATAAATTGTAGCTTTGTTTATTACACCTTGCATAAAAAACACTTAAATATATAGAAATCTTTTCTTATACATTACATTTTCCATAGCGAAAGTAAGCACAGGGTAGTTTTCTTGTCTGCCAATGGAACCATTGTTGTTTTTTGTTGTCTGCAGGTGTGTGCTTGCCAGCGACGTTTTGCAACACTGACTAAAATGGCATTTAGCAATACTGTTTGTGTAACGCGCGCTTTTCTGAAAATTTGAATGCCTGCAAATGTTTATGCTAATTAGCATAAAAGAGTTTACTTAAAAATGTGCGAATGAATCGCAATTTGGACTAGAAAATGCCTGATCTTGACAACAACAACTAAGCAAACATGCGTTGAATTAACAATTTTAAAAGATTGCGTCAGCTTCTTATCATCAGGCTAAAATAATGCACTTAGCTGACAAGTGCCATGAACTTTATCAGCAGCATGAGTTAAAAAGGTCTTTAATGATTGTATCAAAAGGTAATGAAAATACAAAAGAGCGATAAGTAATCACTTTCGCGTTGCGCTGATAGCATACATATTTACATTCTGTCAACATAAACATATTTCTTATCATTAACGTTTTGACATGACGTTATGTCTGATAAGAAGACTTTAGCTATTGTAACGAAATATACACGAATGAAATAGATTTTTTAAGATTAACCAGCAATATGCACACACTATACAGATAAAAATGTGCATTTGTGTTTTGATTAAATCATTTTTGTCAATATTTCAGTATATATTCATTATCACTGAAAGTCTTGACATCACGTCAATCATGCACTCAAAAAAAAAGTATTTTCTTATTAGAGAAAAAAAAAAACAAAAATTCTACAGAGTAAATATTTATTTTTTTGCACAACAAGCTTAAGGCATATGTATATTGTGATCAAGAGAAGGTGCTTATCCTTTTTTCATGAAATGTATAAACATTTTTATAAATATTGTAAGTTTTTATCTGTGGTATAGAGTTTTGTATTTAATCTATTGTAAGAAATTGCTACTGAAAACTACTGAAAAATGTCTATTATTGGAGCGAAACCCGTTTTGCAATATTTACAAATGAAATTCACTAATGTTTTCAAATTTTCAACAAAGATGAATACTTTTTTATACAGAAGTAAGTAGAAAAAGTTTCCACAGAACTGAAAAATTTCCATCACTTTGTTTAAAATATTTCTTCATGACTCTTCTAGAGTTGGTACCTATCACGATAAGATTTGGACTAGTGTAACGAGATATATGCGAAATAGATTTACTAAGAATATCATGAAATTCTATGTATGTTTACAGATGAAAAACGGCAGTTGTGCTTAAATGGAATTAAAATTCCTATTAAATGAGGTTTTGCAGCTGGGGCTCTCATTTTACTTGCAAGTGGAGAGCGTTTTTTATAAACAAGCCAATTGTGCTGTGTTTATTTCAATTTGTGGTTTTCGAAAAGCTTTGTTACGTGGCGCGCCCACACGGCTCAGCTCATCAGCTCATCAGGGTCTATAAAGAAAAAGCTTCATTCGCGATGTATATATGAAGCCTCAAAAGTTGTATTCTGTGTCTTGTGTTTGATAATAAACAGAAGCCGACGACGCCCAGCTTGCATTCGTAGCTTGTTCTTGATTGTGAGCACATCATAAAAATTTGATTAGAAAAGAAATATGTCGAAATTAGTGCTCTATGGCATGGACATTAGTCCTCCAGTACGCGCTGTTATGCTGACTTTGCGTGCACTGGATCTTCCTTACGAATTCCTAGATGTTAATCTGCTCGAGGGTGAACACAAAAGTGAGGAGTTTCTTAAAAAGAATCCACAGCATACCATACCGCTGCTGGATGATGATGGTACTCTGATTTGGGACTCGCATGCCATTTGCTGCTATCTGGTGGACAAGTATGGCAAATCGGATGAGCTGTATCCCAAGGATCTGGTTAAACGTGCTCACCTGGAGCAACGTTTATATTTTGATGCCAGTGTATTGTTTATGGCTTTGAGAAACATTTGCTGTCCATTTGTTTACGATAAAGTGTCCTTGGTGCCGCAGGAGAAGATTGATAATGTGCGCGATGGTTATACTCATTTGGAAACATTTTTGGCTGATAATCCGTATTTGACGGGCGATACTGTGACCATTGCTGATTTTTGCTGCGCAGCTACAGCTTCCTCGCTGCCCGCTTTTCTGGACATTGATCCGGAAATGTATCCAAAAATCTTAGCCTGGTTGGATCTGCTTAAGGAGCTGCCATATTATCAGGAAGCCAATGGCGAGGGCGCTGAAAAATACGTCAACTTTCTCAAGGACGAATTGACAGTTATCTGAGTTTTGCATAAACAAAAATAATTACATATAAAGCTGCTTTAATATGTAAACATACAAACGTATTTCATAAACTTATTTTGAATTGTCAACTGTCATTAATCAATAATCTAATAAAGCTATACATATCGATATATCGATAGCTTATCGCTACGTGTCATCTTATCGCTATCAGCGCAGCGGTGTTGTGCAACACTGCTTGGGTAAACGCGCGCTAGATTTGAATTTGATTTGTTGCGTGTGGGAACTAAATACGTGTTTTTAATGATTTGATATTATGCAAGATGCACATAATACGATAGCTGTTTAATTGAATTGTGACAATAACAAAAGGAAAGCGATTAACTATGCGAAAAAATGTCAATTAACTATGGAACTTCATTAAAAGCTGAGAACACGTACGCAGCTGATAACGATTTATTGTAATTACATGTAGCTCAATAAATTTTCACCACGTACTTTAATGATCGAGCCATTTGACGTTAATCATGGCTATTAATATTTACAACAATATTTATTGCAAAAACATTTTCACCGCAGCAATTTATATAGTTTTTAACCATAAGCAGAACCTTGACCTAGTTCTTGAGACTTCACTTTCATAAAACGGAACGGAAGCGGGCAGCTTCCAACAGCTTGTTTGCGGCTTCACGTTATGCGTGGCTAGGCCAAGTTTAGAAGACCACAGAAAATAAACATGTTCTATACGGGATAACTGGTCAACTGCCTATATAGAGGAGTGAGCGCTGCTTGATTGCCAAGTGGATTGGAAAACCGCATACGCACTCTCGCATTCATTTTGCGTGGAAAGTTTAAATGGCCAAGTCAAGAATTTTCGCCTGCATGCTGCCAGATGAATGGATATGCAACAAACGAGTGAAATTAATTTGAGTTGCCTTAAATGTCATGTCGTTGGCGCCTGCACAGCGAGAAAAAACTAATTCTGAAAATAAGTTTAAGCTAAAAGTCATTTACTTTTCAATTCATAATGGAAGCACAATTCAGAAATGGAAGCAGTGGAAAAGTTCAACTCTTCTTTTCTTTATTTTTTGGGACAACTAGGGCCCGAATCTGCCTGGCACCGCATGATGATTGCACCTTTTGAAAAATGTATAGAATGGTAAATTGTATAATATAAAATAATGTTAATGTATGTATAATAAAATGTTAAAAATTCCTATTTCTATTTACTTTAATTTATGGATCTAGGGTTCGAAACTGCTTGACACAGAGTAATGATTACAGCTTTTCAAATATTTATAAAATTATTAAATGTAATATATACCAAAATAGTTTTTTCTGTGATTTGAAACTTCTATTAAAAACCTCTACTAATCCGAAACTAATCGAGAACTTACAACTGTAATCAAGTATATCGTTGTTTTTCTCCTTATTTTTTCTCTGTGTAGCTGAAGGCGACCCCAATCGTTGGCTCATTTGGAGGACTATGACTCATGGGGCTCAGACAAAGTGCTGCACTTCCTAGCTCACCCAGGCAGTCACTTTAACAGTTCCTAATGTTTAACCCTGTCAATTTGGCCAAGAGGAAATCAAAGAAAAACTTACACACACACATACATTTATACGTTGGTTAAATCCACGTCTTTCATACTGGTTTGTTGTTTTGGCTATGAGTAGCTTCTGCCAATGTCTCGCCTGCTGCTTGCTAAGCCACCGCAGCTCCCCCCTCTATCCAACAATCTGTTGCATTGTCGTGGCTTTTATCGTTTGGCTGAAACGTTGGCCGCTTTAGTTGAATTTCAAACGTTTGCGCGCGCGGTTGTTGCTGCCTCTTCAAATCAAAAATAAAAAACGTGCAACGAACTCAACTTCTAACGGTCTGCATAAGGATAAAAAACGTGCGTTGGTGTGGTCGTCTATTACAAAAAAAAAAAAAAAAAACGTGTCAAGAATTCCATAAACTTAGCTTGTACCTTACAAAAAAAAAACATAGACTAGGAAAGTGAGTTTCTTTTGGGCGCAAAAAAAAAAAAAAATAGTTGGCGCTGTCTGCAAAGTGGGTCAAGGAGTAGCTAGTTTTGGCCCGCATACCATTAAGATCTTGTGTTGACTGATAAGGCAGCAGCTTATGTAAGCCAAAGAATTGCAAAAAAAGTAAAGTTAAACAAAGCTAATCACAAATTCAAAGCAATCGTTTCAATTGTTATGTCAACTTCAATGACTTTCTATCTAAACGGCCTTTTTGATTGATTTCTTTGATTTTATATCACAAATTGTGGTATTTTATATGCGCAACACGATTGGACAGCTGGACAAATATACGCATATAACTGTGAGCAGTCACTTGCACTTTCCACAGCTCCAATTGTTTCTAATTAATTATGCAGCGCCATGTCCAAGCGGGTGGGCTATAAATAAAACGAAAGACTTAGGGCACGAACTTGTTGCGCTCAAAAAGTCTCTATAAATGTTTCGTTGCTCTTTTGAAACCATAAAATGGCATATATATTGATTTCCATAATGTTTGCTTGCACTCAACCTGTTAACCCAAATTGCGATTTCAATTTCATTTCGAAGCAGGAAAACATAGTTTCTGTGGGTTGCTGCAATTTTATACTCTTGCAGCCAAGTTTTTATACAAAAACTCAATTTTTGATCGATTTTAACTATGACAACTATAGAATATAGTGTTTCAATTTTGATCAAATTCAGCCAATTTATATAAAATGTAGATTGATACACGCAGTGATTGAGTTTGCTTTCGGAATCGATAAAAACTTAAGTTCTGTTATACAAAAATTTAATTTTTCAACTGATAGTTCCTATGACAACTATAAAATATATAGTAAATTTGCAGAATATGTAAATTTGGTTAAGTTGGCTTGAGATACAATAAAGTTTTTCATTTCAAAACTAAATTTTCAACCAATTGTTCTTTGGGCAGCTATAGTCGTCCGATTTGAATGAAATTTTGTGAACATAATTAAAAGGTCCTGAAACTTAGATAAAGTGAGTTTGGTTGCGATATCTTAAAAAAACAAAAAAGTTTTTCAAGCAACAATTCAGTTTTCAACAGATCGTTTCTATGTTTGCTATATGTAATAGTGAACTGATCCGGCCAGTTCCCACATATGTTCTACCTGAAGCAAAAAGAAGCGGCTGTATCAATTTTCAACAATGTAGCTTCAAAAGGGGTTTAGTTCGCATAGATTGACTTTTCTGTTGACGCTTTTTAAGCATACATAAACTCTATAAAGCCAGACACGCCTCTTTCAAAGTATTACACAGCTTGTGACAAATGTATAATACCCGTTGCAAGCGTATAATGAGCAAGAAGAGCAAAGAATTCTCTTTTATTGACTGGTTTTTCGTTGTTGAAATTGTATTGCCTGCTGATTTGATCAAGTCAAGCAGGAAACAAAACATTGTACGTTTATATATATATATATATCGCTATATATATACAGATTTGCAAACATACAGTTATATGTATGTCATGTCGTCCAATTAAAGCAGAGCTTGCACTAATTCGCCATAAGTTGCAAAATATCTTTTCACTCTTCTCACTTCTTTTCAAGCTGCATACCAGACTGACATTTGTTGCGTGTTTGTTGTTGTTATTTGTTGTTAAAGGCGTTGCACTGATTTGCTATAGAAATCAAAACTATCCTTAACACATTCACTGCCAACAGCAGCTCAGCATCTGTTCTCTCTTGTCTATTGTCGTGTGTCAACCAGGCAGACTGAAGACACAAGACAGCAGCTACAAAATAGAAGAGATTCACTTGAACAAACAACAAACTTCTGCAACATTGTAATTGTAGCCTGTTTTCATAGACATAACAACAGGAATTCTTTGACAGTGATATTCAAAATGTGCCCAGCATCGGCCTTACATGGCAATTATATTTGATTCTGACCCAATTTCTCTTTCATGCTGAAAAGCTAAAATGCTTAAGTGCTGCACCTGCCAGCTTCACAGCTAATCATTAAGCATGTGCTATGCCCCCTCCCCCTGTGCAGGGTATTATCAATTTTGTCACGAAATGTGTAACGCATTGAAAGAGGCGTTTCAATGCACATAAACTATGGATTGTTCTATACGAACTAGGCTCTAGTTGTGGCTAGTTTGTTGAAACTTGGATAGATGATTATTTTGTTGCTGCTGACAGTTTATATGTTGGAATTGATCGGATCGGATCACTATAACACATAGCTGCCATAGGAACAGTCGTTCGAAAACTTTTGTTTATCGAGTTAACTAGACCAAACTTGTAATTCTGATTTTAAGTCTTATCTTAACATGTTTACAAAATTTCAACAATTTCTTTTATGAAAGGGATCTCTGCTAGAGTATTTATGTATCATTACCCCTTCGATTGCTTTGCTCTCTAATTGTTTGCATAGGCAGGACACACCTAGCTGTTTAGTCTTGTCTATTTGCTCATTTGAATATAATAGGCGCCTATCCATGTGCAGAGAAACTAAAAAAACTAACCCTTGCAGCAACTAAGCATGTAATCAATAAAGTTTTGAATGCTACAGTTTGGAATCGTGTTTGAACCAGAAAACATAACCAGTTGATCAACAAATTGAAGCCTCTGGGAAAGTGCATTAGAATTTGTCGAATGCGGCTTCTAACGGTGCAACTGGATCTGCCGCCTGACTGCCCAGGTTGCATCATCCACGATTCAAGACCAGGCTGTATGTGTGCCAATGCTCCGGGCTGCAAGTGTGTGCAGTAAAAGTGCGTCGTGAAATTTACTGTCCTGATGAAGTATTTAAAAAGTGTTCCATTTTGGGCGAAATTCGCAGCAAGGCAGGTTTCTTATTTTTCTTGCCTTAGAATGATAAATTCATGCTTTCACTGCCACGCATAGTAGGCAAAAAAACAAAATCGAATTCGAATTTGTTTAGCTGCAATTGCTGCAACTTGTAATCAGAATCAGTTGTTAACGGTGCATAGAAGTTAAAGTCCAAGTCCAAGTCCAAGCTTTCCCAAACTAGATATCAGAGTGAGAGATATGTTCGACAGGCAATATACAGAAACCAGTTGCTGTAATGTTTCAAGCAGCTGTGCTTTTCAGAGAATGGTGTTTGTGCTTCAAATTGCTGTTATACAACAGTTAAATAATGAATTTCATAAAGCATGAGTTATTTTTCTATTATTTTTTGATTGTTGCTAATCTCACGCGAGTTTGTTGCTTAAGTCTTGCGTTTTCTTCTATTCTGAGTCGAGTTTGTTGCCTAAGTCATAAGCAGAGCTGTAAAGAATGCTTTTTTTCCGAATGAATCGAAAAATTGGCGTATTGAATAAACTCAGTTAGACAAAAAAAAGAATTAAATACAAATTTGAATGAATTCATATTATATGTAAGAGATTGAATCATTCTTAAATTTAATCCTCTTTGCTAATGAATAAAGAATTGAATTCAATATAATTCTTTGCGAATTTAAAATTCCTAGAAACATACTTTTGCCTATGATAAAGAATTGAAAGCAAATTGGAATTTAAGCTTTGTGAATTAGGAATTTTGGGAATCGAAAATGAATTGAATAAAACTGTTAATAATTCTATAATTTTGTTCTCTTCTAAGGCTAGTTTGCTGCCTAAATCTTTCATTTGCAGCTCTTGTAAGCCGAGTTCGTTGTCTAAGTTTTTCATTCTGCTTCCATTCTGAGTTGAGTTCGTTTTCTACAATTCTGAGCCGAGTTCGTGTCCTAAGTCTTTCGTTCTGTTATCTTCTATTCTGTGTTGAGTTTGTTGCCTAACTCTTTCTTTTTCTTCTATTCTTAATACGCAGCATGCGTGCAACAGCCTACCTGCAATTGCTGATGCTACTCTTCCCGCTGCTGCTGCTAAGCTCTCAAGCTGCAGCCAATGATGACGCATTGCTGGCGGATGCAGCTGCTCCGTCCCAATCAGATACCGATTCAAATTCGCCGCATATACGCAAAAAGCGTCTGGTTTGGATTACGGACGATGGTCGCTTGGCGCTGCCGCCGGGCACTTCGTTAACATTTACGCCAACAATTGCCATGCCATTGGTGCGGCATCCACCCGAGGGCTTCTTCTCCAACATAACAATAAGTTTTCCCGTCACAAGTGAGTTGTAAAAGTTTCTGTGCTCCAATTTAAAGTTTAAAACAATTCCAATTTCTAAATGTTTCTACAGTTGACTTTGACAAGCTTGGCCTGACGGACAATCAAAATCCTTTGGGTGATTTACCCTTCTTTGCCCGCTCCTTCGGCCATGGTGCTGGCCAAATGGTTGGCGAATATGTCTCACGTTATCTGCATGTCCAACGACGCAAGCGTGATCTCAGCGAGCAGCGCAGCAGCAGCCATGCGGATGGCTTGAATGAGCGTCCCTTTAAGGTGCACGAGGAGCAGCTTAATTATCCGGAACTGCCTGCTGCCTTTAAGCACATCTTTCATGGCGGAGAACGTGTGCTGCTTTATGGCGTTGTGGAGGACTTTTTGGCCACCTTTGGCATGGATGGCAAGGCCTGTTTGTTGCGCACCATTTGCGAGATGCATTCACGCACTTTGGATAAATTTGGCGTCTTTGGCGAGATGACCAAACTATTTTTAACGTGAGTGTAGTTGGATGGATTATGGATTATATTGTGATTTGTATGAAATGTGGCGTAAGAAGATTTTGTTTGTTGTCTTGTTATCCAGTTATACCTAATCTAATTTTGGCTTAAAACTAATACCAGTTAGGTTTTAAATCAATTCCAATAGGAATTTTAACTTTATTTTTTACTGTGTACAAAGCATTTCTTTGGTTTAATCAAATTTTTGTCTTTCAGGGTCACCAAATCGCCCTTTGCGGAGCTTATACCCGAGTATGTGCGGGCGCAGCGTGTGGGTGAGGGCAAAGAGGCGCCCGGAGAATGTTTTCCCTACTATAAAGGCTGTCCCAAGAGCATATTCAAAGCGTTGGCCAGCAAATACAGCGCCCAAGCAGCGACAGCAACAAAAACAAAGAAGACGAAGACGACGACGACTACGTCCAGGCCAATGGGTGAATATCAGGAGCAGCAGGCAGTGCTGCTGCCCAGCAGCGCAGAGCAGGATCAAGAGCAGCAGGAGCAGCTCAATCGCAATGCAGTGTACATGTGAAAGAGATAGAGACAGAGAGAGAGCGAGAGAGAGAGAGAGTATTGCATGAGACCTCTTCTAGTTTAGGCGGCAACAAGCGTTCTTCCTGTTGCCGAACAAAAATGAGTGCACATTGAAAGTCATTTGTTTGTAATTAACATATATATATACTAATTAATTATTTATTATTGTATTTATTGTTAGTTTTTAGGCGTTGTTAATATCTATTTTGTTGTAGCCTGTAAATAAACATTTAAACATTGTGGCATATATGTAGTATATATATATAATATATGTATATATTTATTTCGCTTGAATTTTATCGGCAAATAAATTCCAGCTGACAAGTGTGTTTGTCCAAGTATCAATAAATATAAACAAAAGTTGACTTTGCTTTGTTTATTATTTATTGCGTATACGTAACGTAAGCAGTCTGCCAGCAAAGAATTTTGTAATGTGATTCATATCAATCCAAATAAATGCTTCAGCTGCTCCAAATGTATACAGTTCATATAGTACAACATGGATACATTGCGTGCTATCGATTCGAGTTTTAGAGCCTCCTGCATGCACTGCTCTTCACAGTTGCCAAAGATCAGCAGCTTTTGCTGAGCATCGTTGTAGATGATGTTTGTGTGAATGTTGAGCAGCTTAAAAAAAGAATTTTAGAATTATTATAAGATATAATGTTATAGTATTCTAAACTTTAATCAGATTTGGTCCTAAGGTAAGAAATATTTAAGCATAGCTTTAAAACTGAGTACGATGGGAATCAGAATACATGCACACCTACATACTTACCTACACATATACCCGCATACATACCTACACACATACCTACATGAATACATACAAATATCAGCTTTTATAACAATTTTCCTACAATTTTGCGGAAACTAAACTTTCGCCCATACATTTTCCACTCAGGGTGTGAATTTTCCGGAAAATTTGTATGCAGTTATTGCTAATATTTTATAAAATTAGATGCTTAAAAAAGTGAGATTGAACCTGATTGGATGATAAACAAAAAGTACAACCGTTTTTCGTTTGTTTTATATATATATCGATTGTTAAGTTAAATATAATATCCAATTTGATAAACCTACCTCCATAAACAAAGTAGCCAGCGATAGATTACAATCACAGCTCATGCTATAACGCAGACGAAAGAAGTGCAATCCCTTGAGCACAAATATATCCGAGATATCGGGAACATTATTGCCCAGGCCAAGCTTAACAAGCAAACGCAAAACACTGCGATACTTGAGCAGACGTTCGTCCTGTATGAACTGCATGCGTGGCACATACGGACAAAAGCTGCGATGATCATACTGTGGATAGACCTGTAGCAAAGCGAGCCAATAATACACATTGCTGCAGTGCGTCCAAGCGGGACCCGAGGGCACAAATGTGGGCAATGGAAACTCGACGAATTTAAACTGCAGCGCCGGCAGGAAAACAAAGGATATAATGCTGGGCATGCCCGCATCACGTTTCTCGCTAGCCAGTATCTCATGCACAAAGCCCTGATCTCCAATCTCATGGGTGCGATAACTGAGCTTGTAAAGAACACCGCTGTCGCAGAAGATGGACTTTAATTGATTGATAGCATCGCGTAGATTGCCACGCAGCAGCAGCTGCACATTCTCCGGATTCACATAGCCTTTGGTGATCATGGGATGTGTGCTGGGCGTATAAAGATTTATATAGCCTGGCTGGGCGGCATTGAAAATGGGCGTAACCGGAAATGGCATATAAAAACGTAAATATTGCTCAAAATTTAGCGGCACATCGATTTTGGAACCTCTATAGAAGGTAGCTGTGGTTGATAGATGTTCCAGCACCGATTTGTATATCCAATCCTTCTTGCACATAACCTCACTTATGCGTTTGCATATAAACTCCGCATCCAGCTGCCAATCTGCATCGCTGTTCTCAATTTCCATCATCTCAGAGATCCTTTTGATGCCCTCCTCAAAGTAGGTATTACCTTCGGGTACACCTTCCTCGCTTATGGACGCTTCACTTTTAATTGCAATCTTCAGATCGTCCATCCTAAAAAGCAGCTGTCGTCGGCCCAAGCGTTCAATTTGCACTGAGTATTGGCGAGAGAAACAACTGTAAAGTTTCAACCAAATGTGTTTGTTATATGATATACAGTTTGTTTGTGCATAAGCAGTGTTTAGCATAAGATCAGAAATACAGAGCTGTTCCGAATTTCGGTTACGTTTGAAATTTGTCCAATTGGATTTTGATTTTCCAGGACATTTGTCTCGAATAGCAGACACCAACAACTCTTTTCAGATATATATCCGACCTTTCAATTACGAACTGAGCAATGAGGCTCAACTGTTCAGAACTTTCCAGAAGTCAAAACAATGGGCATTCAGGAGGGTTTTAGTCGGGCACTAGACTCTGTGCTTGCTTAAACAGTTTGAGAATTATAAGCAACATAATAATAAATAGCTTTAAATTATTTTTGTTTTCGATTATGATTTGATTGTGATTTGTATGAAATGTATCGTGAGAAGATTTTGTTTGTTGTCTTTTTTATTTTCCCCCAGTTATATTTCTTCTATTGCACTTTCTAAAACTCAAATAAAGCGTTGTCATTTCCCATTTAATCCTTAAAGCTAAATGAAAAGTAAGTTAAGTTTGAATTTTGATCAAACTGCAATAAAATATAATATGTTAGAGCTTGCAATTGCTAAGTTTGCGTGTGTTAACTGTGTATTCATTTCATTTCATTTCATTTAGCATTTCAAAGCTTAAATTTAAAATTAAAACACACCACATTCCAATTGGCTTCTAATTCAAACCAAAATTCAAAATGGCGCTCAATATGCGCGTACCTTGCAGCACTGCAAGGCGCACTATAAGTAAAAGCGCCAAGTATCGATAGCAAAAGTATCGATAACGCGCGCACAGCTGATTGTTTGGTTTATCACGCGTGCGGCGAGCCAAAAGTGCGTTTTTATTTTTATTCAGTTATTTACAAAGTTTGCACAAACATAGGAGAATCTAAAGAGAGCAGCAAAATTTTTGGTGTGGCACAAATGTGTGAGCAGAGCGGAAAATAAACAGTAAAAACGCTTGTTGCAGGTATAAAATAAAGATGACGCGCAACAACAAACACAACTTCAACTCAGGTCACAAAAAAAAGCGTGGCAAAAATAACAACAACAACGCCGGTCGCATGAAGCGAACGCCAATTAAAACAACAACAACAATTTCACAAAGTCAGACCATTGTTTGATAATAATTGGAATTATTATATTGTGTGCATATTATCTATGTTGTTGTTGTTTATGTTACGTGGCGCAATATTAATTGCAATTTAAGATTAAAAGTTATTACTGTTTTTTTTTTTGCTGCAGGTAAATTTCGAACATGGACGAGCTGGTCAACAGGACGGCGGGGGTCAGCAGCAGCTCAGTCACAACGCTGCTGCCAGCGTCGCTGCCGACGTCGTTGCCGCTAACAATTCCTGCTGCAGCTGCTCCGCGTGGCGGCTCGCAAAGCGACACATCCGAGGAGGAAGAGTATTTGGATAATAGCATAGAGCTGCGCGGCTATTTGAGCAAATGGACCAACTATATCTATGGCTGGCAGCCCCGTTATATTGTGCTTAAGGATGGCACCTTATCCTATTACAAATCCGAATCCGAATCGGACTTTGGCTGTCGCGGCGCCATCAGTTTGTCCAAGGCGGCCATTAAGGTGCGTAGTGTTCTACTTTTTGGAGGGCAAGCAAAAGTGATTTTAATTGAACTAATCAAAAATGTAATGGGTAACGATTGAACCCCATCTTCCCTACCCGCCCATACCCTTCGCAACCCTACCAACTTCTACCCGCCTCAATCAATGCAGCGCAATCAATTAACGTTGACTCGGTCGCCATATAAGTGACAAAAATAAAACTAAATTGAAGTCAATATTGTAAGTGCCAGCGCCCCACCTTTCCACATGTATAGGGGTCATGGGAAGGGGGTGCTTGATGACTAGCCGTTATTTTTACACTAGCTAAGGGTATTATAATATTGACTCAGAATGTGTAACGCATTGAAAACGACGTTTTTGCCTTCTTTAAACTTATTTATTCTTTATCAGCATCAACAGCTGACTCGATAAAGTCTTGAACCTCTCTTTATCTGGTACTATTAGTTTTTGTATACAAAACATCTTAACCAAATTTACTCATTCTGTGTTTTAGTATGTTAATGTCATGCTGACCAAATTTTGTTAAAATCGGGCGACTTTATCCTATAGCTGTCATAGGAACAATTGGTCAAAAATTCAGTTTTTCTGTGAAATTCCTTCTTGTTCTGAAAGAAATCTCAGGTTAACATAACAATATTAGGTGTTAGTAGGTTCTGTAAATATAAAAAAATTCCTTAAAAATCGGAATACTATATCTTTTAGCTGACATAGAAAGCATCGGTTGGGAATAGAGTTTTTGTATGAAAAACTGTTTTGTTTTAACAGTTAACTCAACCAAACTCAGCAATTACAAGTTTAAGTAAACTTTATGCAGTTTTAAAATATCTGATCAAAATCAGTTGACTATTTCTTAAAGCTTTCATAGAAAGAATCAGTCAAAAATGAACTTTTGCTTTAAAATCTTGACTGCAAGGGTAATTGAAAGTTCATCAATCCAAAGATAGCTCTGCTTGTTTATTGCTCATATATATTTAATCTATTTTTAATGTAAACAATAATGATTCAGCGTATGCTCTCTTTTGCTCTCCCTGTTCTGTCTGCAGGCACATGAATCGGATGAGCTGCGTTTCGATGTGGTTGTCAACAATCTGAACAATTGGTGCCTGCGCGCGGAGACGAGTGAGGATCGCATGCATTGGGTGGAGGTGCTGCAGTTGTACAAAGAAGGCACAGGCAGCACGGATACCACATCGTTGCGTCGTCATGGCAGTCAAATGTCGCTGCAGTCGAATACGATTTCCTTGGCGAGCGGCGGCAGTTTGAAAAAGACGCAACGGAATCTGCGCGAGAAAGTGGGTGAACTGGAAACGTTCAAGGACATTCTATTTGCACAGATTGAGACGTTGCAACGTTACTTTGATGCATGCTCCGAGCTGAACAAAAGCAATGCGCAGCCTTTGGACTTGGGAGATGGTCTCACGCCCATTGATTTCAAGGTGTGTACAGTTTGTTGTATATATATATATATCTTTACAAATATTAATTGTTATGTTTTATTAGGGTGAGTCTATAACATTCCGTGCAACAACAACCGGCGTGCTGGGCACATTGCATCATTGCCTGGAAATCATTGCGGAGAACGATGAATCATGGCGACGCAAACTGGAGCGTGAAATTGATAAGCGTCGTCGCGCCGAGGAGCAGAATAAGTAGCTTGACCTTCTCTAGACTAATTTGATGTGTCAGCTAAGCATGTTATTTTCTTTTTCGTTTGACATTTGCAGAAAGTTCAAGGATGAAATTGAAAAGCTAAAACGTTTATCATATCCTGGCCCAGATTTTGAGGTAAGCTACTTACTTTTCTTACACCTTCAACAGCTCAAATGCGTTCATGGTCAACATTTTTTGTGTTATTATAAATGCCAAGCATTATTGTAAATGCAAACAATCGCGTGGCGTCAAAATTTGTTGCCTTTAGCCACTTGCAACACGCCCACGAGCCACCCGCTTAACCCCACTCTGCCTCAACGCCCTCAACCAGTTTATATACAAAAATAAACTCTGGTGTTTTGTTGTTGATTGTTTTGATTATATTACAATTTGAAGCGTACGCAGCAAGTGCTGCACATGCCATGCTATTATTTAAACAATTTTGATGATGTGTAGTGCATGCTATACTTATATTTACTATACTATAATGTTCGAACTATATCAGCTATATATAATTGCTCTACTTCCGTGCCTTGCTCCTGATTCATATCGTTGCGCGCGCTTTTGTATATACTCTGTACTTATTCAAAATGGTTAAAAGGCTGTAACAGACGGAAAAAGACAAAAATACTGTATAAAGTAAATATATTCTTGATCAGCGTCAATATTCCAGTCGAACTAGCTACATCCGTTTGTCCGTTTGTCTGTCCGCTACATCCGCTTGTCCGTTTGTCTGTCCGAAGAAGATAACTTTTCTTTCTTATTTTACTGTATGATTGTTAAAAAAACACGTCAGTTGTTACATTTTATTTTACTTGTGGTGGATTTTTAGATCAGTTCGGAAAAAATCTATTACAAATTTCATTACTTTAGTTTTTAATTCATTTTTGAGTGTTGAGTGTTGAAGTTCTCTCTGCTGAACTATATAGAAAATCTTTATATTGATTGGATAATAAATTATTATTGTTATTAATAACCAACGAAGTTTTTCCTGCAACGAGAAGCGGAGAGCAGAAGCGCTGCGGCCAGTTAAACTGCTTGCGAGTACACTGCTTGTTGACTGCTTGTTGATTTGTATGAAAACGTCAGTCTTTCAGAGCTGTGTACAGGGTATTCCACAATCGAGCACACTCGAGGAGTTAATTCTGACTTGCTTCGACTTGTAATTGCCTGACTTGCCGCGTTATCCAGTTGTTTACATCCACAGGTCTTTAATTTGTTCCCGCTTCGATTTTGTCGTAATTATTCTATTTATTTTATTGCGTTGCAGTGTTCAAGTAGAAGTTTTTTTTGCCTTGCCATTTCCTTCCTACCATATTTACTTTAATGCTTAACTTGCGGGGCTTCTTACTTGACAGATATATGTATGTATACACCCACATATTTATATATATCTCTATACATATTGATATATTGATTGGTGTAGTTCATTCACTTGGTGACAGCTCAAGCGCCAGGAATGGACTCATGCAGACTTTCAAGTTAACGCAGAAGACAGTTTGAGGTTGCAGCAGTTTTACATTGAGCCAATATTGCAGTAGGTCAACGATGTGTGGCTTATTTTGTCCAGTGTCTATATAAATAAGCGTAGGTACTCTAACTTAATGAAAGTATAATTGCTTGGGAGTGTTTGTGACAGGTTTTGCTAAAAAGAATCCATACACATATTATTTTGGTTAATTTTTAAAACATTTCCAAGAGCAGTCCTCCGATTTCACTCCTAATGAATTGAAGTAATCTATGCAAATCAAACAAAATATAAAACTTTTGTCACTTAAAACAAAAAACAGCTAAAGATTTTGTAAGCATTTTTGAATATTCCTTAGGTCAAAACAGTTTTGATTTCATGTTGATAAAATAGTTATACGATATGGATTTTTATCAATTTAAGGTTTACAGAGGTTGACTTTATTTCATAAAGTTTAGTTTTGTACAAATTTCAAAGAGTATTTGAATAGAAAGAAATGAAAAGGATTATAAAGGCAACAATGAAAGGGAAAAAAGTTTAATAGCTTTACAGAATTTGTTATCATTTTTGAAAACAGAAACAAAACATAAACAATTTTTGGAAAAGGAAACATCGAAGTACATTCACATTTTTGAGTTCAATCAAACAATTATTTTATTGGAAATTTTAAGCTTTTCTGAAATACTATTGAACATGGAAATGTGACTGAAAAAGAAATACCATTTTCAGGTTTTTTTTTTCACATTTCCAAAAACTTTTCTTGTTGTTTTCGAATCAAATAGCAATCATGGTTTTTCACATGTCCGAGTACTTTTCTTTATGTTTTTGAATGCAATCGCTTTTGATATTTTAAGTTATATCCTGAACGAAAGATACAACTTTTCAAACCCAATATTCAATAGGCTTTACAATCTTGTTTCCAAAAACATATCGAAGTAGGCCTGTACATCTTAAGTTTTATGACTTTATTGCAAACTCTTTCAGTTAGAGCATAACAAATTCGTGCGTCAATTAACAATCACAGCTTTTGTTGCTTTTAGCCTGGCTTTAATGTGTCAGCTTGGGCTTTGGGCTTGTCAGCTTATGGCTCGTTGTGGCTGTTGTTTGGCCAAGTTGTGTAGATTGGTCAGTTGTCGGTCAGCGATCGGGTTGCGCACACGTACAAATCATAAACAAATTGTGAAGACCAATTTTTGTTTAGCGAAATTGTGAAACTGTTGGCTATAAGTTAACCGTTATAACTTTGTTGTCGATTCACGTGCGCGCTTGACCAAATATTCGTTTTAATTTGTTGTAAAATTTTAAAATAAATAATTAAAAATTCTATTTAAAATATGCCCTCGATGCGCTTTCAATGGCGTTGTGGCTTCAAGCTGCCGCATGGCAAGCAAAAAATTGTGGTAAGCCCCAAATTGGCATCATTTGTGTGCGGGGGTGCGAGGGGTGTGAGTGTCCTTTACAATAATAATCCAAGCACACACACATTGATTTATTTAAGTGCGTGTAAACCTTTCGTTATGGAAAGCTTTTAAAGCTTTCGAGTGCTTCACACTGTTGCGCTCTTCACTTCCTTGCACTCTCACCTTTCCTTTCTTCCTCTCTGTTTGTGAGCACTCAGAATGCTAGCGCGCTTTAGTTGCTCCCAAAAAAGGACCCAGCAACAGTTTGCTTTGCGCTCTCGCGTTCAACGCAAGGATTCGTTGTCTACTTTTGACTGTGACTGTTGCCTGCCTCTCTCTGACCTTTCCACCTACCGCTTCCACTCCCGCTCTCTCTTTTCGGATTATCCTTGTGTTTTTAGCGCGCCTTAAAAAACGTCGCTTTCAGTTTTGTTTAAACATTTGTGCTGTCAACTTTGAGGCGTTCAGCAAACAACGCTAAAGTCGAGCGTGGTAAGCCAAAAAAGCTAGCCAAGTAATTAGAAATGTTCAGACAATTGAACGCCCACAGGGACGCCACAATATGACTTCATCGTCTGCCGGCTATAGCTTTTATTTCGCGTATCTTTTATGTTTTTATGCAGGTCTGTTCCAAATTTCACTTTCGAAACAATTCCGCGGAAATATGTTAATGAAAATTGTGTTACAAATTTACCCATTCTGCGATTTAGTATCTTTTTGTCATGCTGACAAAATTTGATCGAAATCGGGCGACTGTATCTTACAGCTAACAATCGTTTGAAAATTAAGTTTTCATTATGAAAAACTCGTATGCAAGGTCCCTGTTCCCATTAAAAATGGGAAAAAGCGAGTTATAAAGTACTGCAAATGTGTGTAACAGACAGAAGGAGGCATTTCCGACTATATAAACTAGAGACGAACTAGCCATGTCCGTCTGTCTGTTCGTCTGTCCGTATGAACACACAGATCTCGGAGACTATAAGAGCTAGAGACACCAAACTTGGCATGTAGGTTCCTGTATACCGTACGCAGATCAAGTTTATTTCAAATTTCGGATGCACCCCTCCGCACCCCCGCAAATCGCAAAAACACTCCCACAGCCACAATTTTAAAGATAAAGCTTTGATTTTTGGTACACACATATGTTGTATCAATGTTGATCAGCTGTGTAAATTTCATTACGATCGGATAAATAGCACCAAAGTTATGGAAGAATCTATAACCCCCGTCTCAGCAGGCAGAAACAACAGTTTGACAGGCACTGCACAAGTAAGGTGCACTGCTTGCTTGTGTTGCCGCTGAACTGCTTGAAATGCAAGTTGGGAGCAGGGAGTCTCGTAGTCGGGCATACTCGACTAGAGTATTCTTACTTGTTTTTCTAATCTTTTTAAGCACATAGGAATCTTCGGCTATAAATTGAGTTATTGAGTGAAAAACTTGTTTGTTTTGTCTTTTATGTCACACTTTTTTTTGAATCTTTTCAAAAGATAAAAGTTTTTGTTTCTTGTACATTTTTAGTTTTTGTCTTTGTAGTATTAAATCGAAAGTGCAACTTGGAACTGGTCTTTTGATAGGAAATGTCACTTGAAACTCAGTTAAGTGTGCCATTTGAATTGATGCAGTTGTTAGTAACAACTTTTCCGCACGCACTTGTACATAAATAATAATTTAATCTGTAAATATTCCATATTGTCTGGGCCCGCACACACGCCAGCCATAGATTTTGTTTTGCAAGTTTTGTGGCTTTAATATTCATGACACATTTCATGGGGGGCTTTTGTTTATGCCGGGTTTATTCTATTATGCTTAAGCAATTACGCATGCCAGCGGCGCTGCAGACTGCCAGTTTTCAGATATTTCTGATCGGGAGACTGTATACAATGAATTCATTTCACGTTTCACATTTCTTTGCGCCTTTTATTGCGTCTAGCTTGGGCTTGTGTCATAAAAATGAATTAGGCCGAACCTTGAAAGTTGTTTATATAAACTTGACTTAGTTATGCAATTTAGCTGATAACTATTGTTGTTGTTGTTGCAGGAGGGACCACATTCCACATTGCCCGAGGATGAGTTCTTTGATGCTGTTGAAACGGGCCTCGAGAAAATTGAGGAGGATATGCAGCTGCGCTTTAAACTGAGACTTCAATCGCAAATCTCACAAACGCTTGTCAATGTGCCACACGAGGCCGTTGCCGAGGGTGAGGAGGCGCGCGAGGAATTTGGCACTGGTGCCGAGGCCAAAACCCATGCACTCTGGCCGGAGGTAAGACCGGAAATTATCCAACTAGACATCAATTATGCATTAACTCAGTTTATCTTCCGCACAGATTGATCGAGTGTGCAGGGAACAGCTGCACTATGCCCGCGAGGGCGTTGGCCAGGATGGCAACGGCTGGCAAATCTTTGCCGATGAGGGTGAAATCAAAATGTACAAGCGCGAGGAGGAAGTCAATGGCATGGTCATGGATCCATTGAAGGCCTATCACTCCGTCAATGGTGTCACAGCCCGCGAAATGTGCCATTATTTCTTCATGCCCGAGTTTCGCAATGATTGGGAGAGTGAGTAGTTATGCCAAGCAGAAGTTTTATAGAAACATCAACTAAACTGAACGATTGAAGTGTTATTCAACTACTCTTTAAACTGAGCGAACGAACTAACCATCTTTCAAATTCACATAACTTTGTCAAAACTGAATCGATTTCCATACGGAATGTCTTTGTGGTCAAGATTTTTCATCTAGATTTTGTTTGATTTCAGATATCATGTCTTGTTGCTACTACTTACCTTATTGCAATCGAAAACTCTTTAATCCAAATGTATAACAAACATGTAACTAAAATATATATTATGCATTTACAGCCACGTTGGAGGACTGCACAATATTGGAGAAAATCTCAGCGGACACATTGCTCTTTCTGCAAACACACAAACGCATTTGGCCTGCCAGCCAGCGTGATGCACAATTCTGGTCACATATGCGCAAAATCACAGATGGCCTCGATCCGGACACCAGGGACATGTGGGTTGTGTGTAATAACTCCACGGACTATGCCAAACAAGATGTAAGCTTAAGCATAGCTTCACAAAATGTTAACATTCACTTAAAACTTTCTTTTAAAACAGTCAAAGAATGGAAAATGCGTGCGCATCTTTCTAACGGTTATACTCGCCTGCCAAACACATTTACCCGATGATTATGTCAAAGGTCAGCCGCTGAGTCGTGATGATTTGACCTGCAAAGTGACCTACTGCAGCGTGGGTCCGTATACAAAAATAATAATACTTGCATTTAGAACTAATATTAAACTTATTTTAGTTAATCCCGGCGGCTGGGCACCCGCAAGCGCCTTACGTGCTGTTTATAAGCGCGAATATCCCAAATTTCTGAAACGTTTTACAGGCTATGTGATAGACCAGTGCAAGGATAAACCCATAATGTTCTGATATTTGCCATAAGCAACAAAGCAATCAAAAAAAAAAAAAAAAACCAACTAAAAAACCCCAATCAAAAATATGTTTAACGTAATAATGTTTGTAATTAGTTTTTAATCTTTAATCTTGTAAGAAGCAGTTTAACTTACCAAGTTCAGCTTTTTAAGCGTGTTCTTTCTATATACCAATCCTTTTTATACACGTTAACTGTTAATCATTGCGTTTTAGCCATTGAAAACGCCTCCCCGCCTCCCGCTCTAATCTAATGTGTAAATGTGCTTTAAGTGAAATGTTTAGATTGTTCAATTTTTATAATCCCCCCCTAAGTAATATGCTGTAAACTTGTATAGTCTTAAGTTATTTGGTAAGTGATTGAAAAGAAACAATGTTGAGGTCTTAATTTCTATGTCAAAGTGTTTATATCTATATATATATATGTATGTATTATCTTTATAACTATGAAATGCTTTAAATGCAACAATTGCAACCAAAATATTTGTACATATTTTTTGGTACGCCTAAAATCTATATATATTACTTTACACACTCTACTCAAAATGCCTTAGTTATACCTTTTGTTAACTCAACTCAAACTCAGCAAGGTTAGCTTAAACACATTTCTTCAAAATCAGACAACTATCAAGCCTGTTCTGTTTTTCACTTTCGCAATAACTTGCCGAAAGTGAAAACTAGAACAGGCCTGCATATCTTATAGTTGCTGTATAAAACAAAGGGTATATTACTTCGGCAAACCGAAGATTTGCTATTCTTTCTTAACTTTTATTTACCAACAAAACAACGTTTCAAGTGTCGAATGTAAATAAAAGCGATTAATTGTTATCGAAAGTAATAAAAGATCAAGGAGTTTGTTGCATTTTGATCATATATATATATGTCATGCCATGTATTTTTAGCCCCACAATATTTGTTACATAAAACAAATGTACATCAAACTGTGTTAAGTTATAAGTATTTATCATGTGAGTTTAACTTTACAACATTATGTTTTTCATTTTTGTTTTAACTTTTACAACCAAGTAATTTTTGTTTTCTATTTTATTTTTAGAATTTTAAATGCCTAAATCTGTTTTAATGGTGCAGTCTGGAATTGTTGCATTGCCAAATGGTAAGTTTTTTTTTTTTTTTTTTTTTTTTTAAATATGTTACTTTATTTTTTATGATTAGAAATTTTAAATGGTTTTTAAAAAGCTGTTCCTCATTCCACTTACAAATCAATTTCACAGTAAAATTAATCAATTAATTGTGAAATTATTTCGCAAAGTGGAATTCGGAACAAGCCTGTTCGTGATTTCTTTTATCATATTGTCAATGTAAATTGGTTTGGTTGTTCGTTTTTGTCGTTTCAGTTATTGTAAAATATATATTTATAATCATATAATGCGCTTGTGTATGTGTGTGTGTGTGTGTGAAAATCTATGGCTTATAATTTGGCAAACAAGAATCGGCGCTATATATGTTTCTGTTAGTATCTTTTGTTTATCTTGAGCTGTTTTTGCTTTGATTTCTATTCTGTTTTTTTTTTTTTGGTTTTTGATGAAAATGCATGCTGGCTTACGACTTTGGCTTTTCTAAATATTCCACTAATATATATATATATATATATAGAGATGATTTTTGTATAATTTAAATGTTTTAGCTATGTACAACAGTTTCATAAACTATTAGATGTATGCAATTTTTTATTGATTTTGGTTTGGTTTTCATAAATTAATTTAAATTCATTTAAATAACTAGCTAACAATTGTAAAGTATTCTTTTTATTTATGTTTTTGTTTTTTTTTTTCTTCTTTTACTTACGAACTGATGCAAAAAGTTGGATAAAACAAACAAATTTAACAAAATATGTTTTTAATTTACTACAAATATATGTGTATGCTGCGCTGTTACGAATTTCACTTACGAATTAAATCCACAAAAGTAGTACCTAGAACAGCTAAGTTTGCTTTTAGACTTCTTTAAGTCTTAGACAATCCTAAGTAGTCTCAATATTTTTTGGTGGTATTGAATCGCAAGTGAAGTTAAGAACACGCCTGTTAATGTATGTATGTATGTGTATTTAGCACAAAGGCCATTTTATATAGTTTTTCATTCATATTATATTATTGTGTTGTCTTTTATGATTATGACTTGTGTTTTATGCTCTGCATTTAACTGGCAGCTTTTGGAGCTTACTTAACTGAATACTCTTTCTTTTTGCAAAAGTACTCTTAGCTATGCAAAACATTTTAACTGCGGCCGGCCGCAGTTTTACTCTTTTTTATTAAATGCTTAAACTTACGCTTTCTGGTAACATTAATATTTTTTTTTGAATACATATACATATATATATATATATATATATATATATATTTTTATTATTTATTTCGATTTTCCGTTCTGTTCTTTTGTTTAAACTTATTAATTATGCAGCTTTTCAAGTTCAACTAAGCATAATCAGTGTGTAAATAAGTCTTATTGTTTATTTATTTGTTTTTATTTTCTTTTTTTGGGCAAACTACTTTTGTTTTTTTGTTTTGTTGAAAATTAAAATGCGCTCGAAAAGTTTGTTTTTTTAATATTCGTTTGTGCTTTTGTTGTAAATAGTTAAATCCTTTTTGTATAGCCATACTTTTATAATTTAACTGTTTCTTTCAATATTTATTTAATTAGTATTTAGCTCATTTGTTATTAACATTATTGCTAAAGAAATGCAGTTTCGGCTAGTTAGAAGTAGAGTATTGTGTTTGTGCCAAGTTCTGCCTTATATATCGTTTTGGTATTCCATTACAACAAATTTTACAATTTCGTTAAACGCTTTTTCGTTTGTTTCCTTTTGCTTATATTTTTCTTAGTTTTTTGTTTGTTTTGAACAGTTTTTCAATATTTTTATTATTTTTGTTTTTTTTTTTAATTTAGTTAGTTAATTTCTTAAGTTTTCTTTATATATGTTTTAGATTTAGTTTTAGATTTAGACATTGATTTGGAAAGCTTCCCGCTGTAGTTTGTGATTGGCACGCATACGTGGCGACGTTTGTGTCTTCGTCTTGTCGTTGGCATCCGAAAAACGAGCTGGTGGATTTATGTGGTCCTGATAGTTTGGTGGATAGTTGGATATGCTAAACGTACAGGGTTCTAATTATGTTTATAGCAACTAACTAACTGTATTTGTCTATCGTTCTTTTTTGTTAGCACAACCCATTCCCGCTTACCTAAAAGTAGTTTCTTCATTGTGACTGGAATAGCCACTGGAACTGCGTACATGCCGCTTGCCGCTGGTACCCGGTTTTCCAGATTTCCGCGGTGCAAATGGTGGCTTCGATTTGCGCGTCATGCTTGTGGGCGTTGTCTCCGATGAGGATGATGTCTCATCTTGTGTGTCTGCAAGGTATGAATATGTATTTCAATCGTCATTTTCAACTATCTTTGATATTTCAGTTCCGGTTTCGGTTTCCACCGTTTAATAGTTCTTTTTACTTTTCTTAAAATTTGGCGGATAGAATTCACTTGTTTCAATCAAGCATTTTGTAAAATGGAAGTTAGAATCGGCTTTTATACGGCTTCGGTTGCGTGAATTTCACATAAGTGTTCCCATTTTCATTTTCTTGATAATATTTAAGTTCCACAAAGTGGCTATTTTCGGATCCGGCTTTCTGAATTTCAATTAAGAGTTCCCAATCTATTTATTCTCTCATATAAAATTGATTCTTTAACAAGATTTTGCGTATTGAATTCACTTTCCTTTGAAAAAGGACTCCTATTACTAGCAATTATTACATTCAATTTCAATTCCGCAAAGCAGAAACCAGAACCGGTTACTTTTCGGATCTTGTGCTCTAAATTTCACTTAAGTTCCCAATCTATTTTTACAATCTAATCTGAATTTCAATTTCACAAAGCGGAAACCAGAACCGGTAATCAATTTTTGTTGAAAATTGCAAACTTACCGCGTTGTGCGCGATATTTGGCCGAGTTAAGAGCGCGTGCAGACACATCGTTGTCGGACTCGGAGCCGAGTGTGTCATATTCTGTAATTGGTATGTGAAGCGTTAGGATTTTCCTAACTTCGGAATCTGTTGAACCTGGATTGTCCGATTCTAAAAAGTTTAATACGATTCGATGTTTGTTTTTTGGATGAACGTTTTGTTGAATATGAGAATGTGGAATGTTAGTTGTTATTGAAAATAGATAAAAACAAACGAAATATGCAAAAAATGTGGATCGGGATTAATGCGGCATGATATGTGGAGGCAAACAATGAGCAAATTTTGCTTAAAGCTACATTTCACAGGGGTTTGGTATATCTCTTAAATGAAAACGATAATATGATAATCCTGGGCACATAACATAATTACCTTGGCTCTCAGAGTGTGGATCCCTGAGGCGACCCACTTTTCGGCGCACCTTTGTGTACTCCGGCTCCTTGGACTATATTTTCATAAAGCAATTTGAGTTCTAAAGTTTATTTTTAATATATTTGCAGCAGGACTTACATGATAGCTCTCTGGTTTAACATCGTGATATACAAAGGATCCGCGCACCGAGTGATATGGTCCACTGTAAACATTACCGCTGTAGGAGCTCTCACTATAAGTCTGCTTATTCAGCTGAAATGTCGCATATGGACATATATCTTCGATATATTCATTGCCCTCGGCCTTGCCAAAACTGCCTGAATCGTTGGAATTGGAGCCACGTGGCGCCGAATTGGTAGGATTGCAGCGTACGGCCAAATATTGCTGATCACGATTCTGTTTATTCTGAAGATTGGCCAGCGAGGGTGACTCTGACATCGAAGAACTGGCCAGCCGTGCTTGATTGGTGAGCTCTGTAAGCGACAGGAATAATACTTAATTCCATAACGGAGTAAAACTTGTAAGGTTTTCAAATCTTCTAATCTTGTGAAATTTGTATCTTTTTATCATAGGGTTTCCTCGTGTAACCAGACTGAATCCTGACTCAACCCAAACCATCAAAAAGCTAATCTACTTGCAAACATTAACAAGAAATAGCTCTATAAATTATATAGTTGTCACTCTAGCATTTAGAATATATACATATGTAATTCGTTATCTAACAAAAGTTTCTACTAATTAACTCAAATAATAAACGTTTAAACAATAAACAATCAAACGTTTCATATTCAAATAGAAAAATACTATTGGCCCAAAAAAATACCGCATTCGCATATCGCATGTGAGCATTTCTGATATTGGAGTACCAGGCGAACAGAAATCAGAAAAAGCGGCTTGTTTATTTTTTCAATAATTTCCGACCGCCTCCTGAAAGTATGCTACACAAATAATTTAGCAGCTAAAAGTATGTGCGCTGTGAGCGTTTCTGTTCGCCTGGTATCGCTGTTCATTTGCAATTCGAAAGAAAAAGAAAAATCGATGCCGGTTCGCTATGCACAGTGGGGCGGCACTGTTGAAAGTGTGCTTAATTTTGACAAATTAACCAATTTAAGAGTGAAATTAAATAGAATAATAAAAAATGATGCAGTTTTTATAAAAGTTTAATTAAACCGAAAGATTTTTAATTTAAAAATTACAACAAATTTAAATAATTAAAATAAGTTAAAAATTCAAATAACAATTATAAAGTAATTACAATAAAATTCAAATAATAATAAAAACATTTTACAATTGAGCCAAATTTATATATTCTTTTAGCCTTTTAACCAATATGGCCAACAGATTTGATATAAATACCAAAATAATAGTTATTTATCACAATTGAATTTAAAATTTATAATAAATTATATAAAAGTAATGAAAATAAATGCATACATATATAATACATAACATTTTCTAAATGTAAATTAAAAATAACAATATAAGCTATTACAACTCGAAAAATTACTCTTTAGCCTTTAAACTCTCTCCTTAAAAGTATAAAAATGTAATACATGTGGATCAGATTGCTGCTAAGAGATGAGAGTTCTAGAGCACAATTGTGAAGCAGGATCAGGTTCAGGAACATGGTTTATATACTCCCTTAACTTACTACGTTTGCGCAGAAAGAGAGCAGCAGCAATCAGAGCCAGGAGCATCAGCAAGGAGACGCAAATGGGCAGCAGGAGCTTGAAATTTGCATAGAAAGGCAGATCGCTCATGTGGGAGACGGGCGTGGAGTGATCATTGTTATAAAGAACTGCAATATAAACAATAACATATTAATTCCATTTATAATAGAGTTCAAATACAAGGACTTACCGCCCTGCGGGGAGAGTGTGGTAAAGTTGTAGACAGCGGTTGTTGAGCCGGCATTATTGTGCGCGGTAACCTTCAATTGGTACTTGGTGCCAGGTATCAGATCGCTGACGGTATAGATGCGTTCGGTGGGTGGTATATGATTGGAGACAACGTTCCAGCTGGAGCGGCCATATACCCTAGACTCGATCATGAAATAGAGTATGCCACAGCCGCCATCACCCCAGGAATCCAGCCAGCAGGTGACGCTCGTCGAGTTATTTGTAATCATTTGGGAGTGCTTGGGCTGCACGGGAGGATTACCCTTGGTATAGGAGTTGACAATGTCGCAGGGTAGACCAGTGCCAATCTTATTGTAAGCCGTTATGTACAGTTGATAGCGTGTGCCGCACCAGAGATTGCTGAGCAGATGTGAATTGGTTTTGGCATCCACCTGCAGCTCCTCCCAGTCGCCATTGTCACGTTTATAGTTGATGACATAGCCGAGTATGGGACTGCCGCCATGACTGTTATCCAGCCACTCCAGATGCAGGCTGTCCGTGTAGGTGTTGACTACGGTCAGATTGGGCGCCTCGGGTGGCACTTTGACCACAATGTTGTAGACTATTTCATCCTTGCCCCAGGTATTCTCCACGCTGCAAGTATAGTTGCCCGCATCGCTGGATTGACACTCCCGCAAATAGAGTGTGCCATTCTTGGCTATGGTCTTCCTAGCACTCGTCTCCATATTGTGTCCATCTTGACGCCAAATGGTAACTGGAGCAGGTGCGCCAACTTTGCGACATGGCAACTCCAGATGCTCCTTCCAGGGTGTCACAATGCGCTGGCTAAAGGATACGATGCGTGCAGGCACTTTGTTATTGGGTGGCACTGTTACCACCTGCGTCTTCTCGCCCTCGCCCATTTTAGTGGAGGCAGTCAACCAGAATTGATACGTTGCCGATTCCTGGGTGCGCACCGTCTCGTGCATTTCCACATATGGACCGAGTAGACGCTTGTGTGTGCCCTCCTCGCGTCCACCCTCCAGCATGGACATGTAAAAGGTGTAGCCCGTCTGAAAAGAGTATATAAAGGATTGGAGTTACGTAGTTAATTGCTATGGATTCTTGGGTGCGTCCTGTCATCCATTTTGGCTACTTACGATGTCACCATTGGGCAGGTCCGGCGGCAGCCAGGATATTATGATTTTCGTGCTCGATGCGGGTATTGCCTTGATTGCTTGCGGTGCCGAGGGCACTACGTATATCAAAGAAGATATATGTATTAATATATATATATACATATATATGTGGATATTTATGTTTGTATCCGTGTATAACTATATTCGAATTTGAGATGAGCAATTTTGTTGTGACTGTGACTGAGTCGCTGTGCGTGACAAATATGCAGAGATTTCACTATATTTAAAAGATAACAGAAAAGTTCCATGATACAGTTTTCCACCAATGTCCCGCCCCTGCACCTTCAAATTTTCCTAACAGGGGGATGCATTGTTTCAAAATCGCTGAAATTTGTGTTAAACAATTTATTGTTTTAATTCGTTTAAAATCAGTTTGATTCCCATTGGATAGTAAACCAAAAAGTTCCATACCACAGTTTTCCACCAACTTTTTGTCCGAGAAAGTAGATTCTCTTAATTCGCGGACCCATTAACTCACTTATTTGTTGTGACACGGTTTGAAAATGTGACATTTTCCGACCATATTAGTCAATTTTGAAGGTCATTAAGAATAAGTTGTACTTGATCGTACTAAAATAACACTTACACAAGTTTTCCTCCCTGAATGGGAAATTTTTCGAAATCGGCGAACTATGTATCAAATGAAAGTTTGAGTCCAATCGGATGATAAGCCAAACAGTTTCCTATAAAATTTTTCTGCGAATTTTTTATACTTGTAGGTGGAATTTTCAAACATCCTTCCTTAGTTCTCCCTTTTGTAAAACAGTCAGCTACCTACCTTTATTCGATGATTACAAAAATCAGTCAGGTCATGTTCTTTAAAATTTATATATGTAGGTAGAAAGAATTGATATTTGAAAGTAACAGTCACTGTTTTCATAGTCATTATTTAGTCCTATTCGTCACAGTGATAGTGACAGTCACTGTCACAGTTGTCACAGTCACATCGACAAGTACAAAATAACAATATTATGCATCTCTAATATATATAAATAAAAGCAAATGCAATGAAAAAACGTAGCACAGAAATAAATAAAAAGTGCTGCATGAAAATTGCAAACGAGGCGACGACGATGATGACTAGGAAGGAGTTGTAGTAGGGAGTTGGAATAGGATGGGAATAGGGATTGGGTTATGGTGCAACCAACTGGGTGTTGCTGTAGTTTTAGTTGTAGGTGTGTGGGTGTGGTGCCAAGTGCCGTGCCTCGTTTGCGTTCATTGAACCGGTGCCACTTACCATCCTCATGGGTGCGGCAATAAAATGGTTTGGTTTTCATCCCATCCCCAACTTTGGTGTAAGCCAAAACCCAGACCGTATAGTTTGTATATTTGCGCAGATTCTCAATGGTGACGTATTGATTTGTTGACTTGACAACCTCCGGATCGGTTTCTATGTATGAAAAGTATATATATATATAGTAAAGAACAATGCCAAAACAACAACAATTAGCACTGATTGGAAATATGAACACATTCAGCAAGGGGCTAATTAATATGGAACACTCTAACTGAGCATTGGGTTCAAGATTACAGGGGAAATAGTCGTTGATTGGGTGACATAACTCCACTAAAATGCAACTGTAGAAGTCGAAGTTATTAAAACGAAAACATTGCAAGTAATTAAAAGAAATATAACAAAATGAAAAGCAGCGAAATCAAAGGAAAGTTGCAAAGTTTTCAGTTCTTTTTGAGCAAGTTCTTCATCTTTGCTTTGCTTTCCTTTAATTTGTTTTTTTTGTTTTTGCAAAGTTTCATATAAAATAGAAAAGTAAATCGCAGGTACTTTAGTTCTTAATTAGAAATAATTGCGTATACTAAACTTCTGAATATTCAGAATCTTCTGGAAAACGATTTAGTTAATCTCTTTTTCAATTATTTGGTTTTTTGAACTACCTTGCCGAAAACGGAAACAACAAATTCAGAATGTTATGTACCTGAAAATGGTTATATGTAGATCTGATAATAAATTTCAATTTATTTAATCGACTTTTAAGGAAACAGATTATCAGAGACTGTTTCCATTTCCGTTACCAATCAAATCATTCTAAGTGTTCTGAATTCTGTAAAACGGTTCAATTATTCTGTTTGAAATATGGTTTGCGTTTGAAAACAAACTCAGAATGTTAAGTAGCTGAAAATGCTAACAGATCTGTTTATAAATTTATATATAAGTACATATCAAAGCTTATCTGTACCCATGTTCCCTGTTTCAATAAAATTGATAAAAGCATTTGCGCTGTGCAGGTTAATGGGTTAATGGCATTGCATAATTGCTCTGAAATCCCAATGTCGCTGAAGTAATTTGCGAGCCAAACAACAATTCGGCGCACAGAGGGAAATAAACAGACAGACAAGCTGAAAGAGCAGGATATACACAGACAGATAGACAGACGAACGGACAGACAGACAGACAGAGAGCAGACGAGTGGGCATTGTTGGGGTGGGATGGTGCACTCAGAGGGGCTTGAAGGACTTACCGTAAAGCTCATCGACCGATATGTAAAACACTTTGTAGCCCTTGATTTTGCCATTTTGTCCGTCAATATCCGGCGGTGACCAGGTGATATAAATCGATGTGGAGCCAAGCACATCGCATTGCGGCGATTCTGGTGGCGATGAGGGCACTGCGAAAAGCGAGAGGAGTAGCAGAGAAGCAAGTTTATTAAACGTTTTACGCCAGACAACGTTGGCGCCAAGTGCCGAAACACCCTTCCTTCCTGCAACTGCCACTGCACAGTTTTGCCAAGCACGGGCAATTAACAAATCCAATCAATGTGTGCCAATGGGCAGCAGAGGAGGCAGCAGAGTGGAGCAGGCTTAAAAAACACCACCACTTACCATCCTCCATTGTTTGCACAGCAATTTCCTTGCTGGGCGGACCACTGCCCTGACTGGTATAGGCCTGAACAATCACATGGTATTGGGTGAACTTGTTCAGATTGCTCAGCACTGTTTCACCACCAAAATGGGAGCGCACCTCGACAGTCTTGAAGCTAAAACCCTGCGTTGGATTCACTTCCTTATCCTCGGGCGTTAGTGACATCTGATAGCCAACATAGTAGCCCAGCAATATGCCATTCCAATGCTCACGTTCCGGTGCATCCCATGTCACAGATATCTCCGTTGAGCTCTTCGCCTCCGCACGCACTGTCAAAGGTGGTCCTGAGGGCACCTCCTCCAGCGTCGTCACCTGCACCACCTCCGAGTACTCCGAGGCGCCCAGCTTATTCTCGGCCGACATGCGTATATGATAAGCCTTTGCAGGACGCAGCTGCTGTATGTTGACCACAGTTTGAGCACCACTGATGTCAATGTGCTCGGCATTCTGCCAGATGTCTGCAATCAAAGATTTGTTATACAGTGAGCAAAAAATATAGCTTATTGTCAATTGTAAAACCTGATAAATACACAGAAAGTAATCTTTCGCTAAAGTGATCAGCTGTTCAGCTCACTCGGCATTGCCAGCCCATATTTAACAGGGCTACCGAACTTGGATCCTTACCAGACTGCCACGATTAAAATGGCAATATTCATCGTGGATCACTTACTGGCGCCATCTATCGGATTCTTTTGTATTGAACTTTTATCGATTACGCCAGTGGCGCTTATTTGAATTTGAATTTAAATTTAAAATCGAAACAAGTAAGAATGCATGTCTGGTATTATATTCATTCTGTGCAGGAAAAGTTGGTTTATATGTTTCTCGTATGTCGTAACTCACCTGAGATTTGCTTATAGTAGATATGATACTGCTCGATGGGACTGTTGCCAGCAAAAGGTTGACTCCAAGTCAGTTGCAGGCTGCGCGATTGCTGTGAATTGATGCGCAGATTCTTGGGCTGTTCGGGCACCTCCTGCACGATTAGCTGTATGGACATCTCGTCCTGTCGACAGAAAATGTTGGGTAAGTGTTTGCGCTGGTTAAGCACTCGGATTGTCGGAACTCATTTAAAGTGAATGTCATGACAGGAGCAGAACCAACAGTTTGCCAGTTGCCAGTTGCAGCCGTCTCATTCAAATTGCCATAAATTAGGGTTAACAACTGTTGCCAGCTGTTGGCAGCAATCAGCCGACAGTTGGATGGTATAGGGAAAGGGGGTGGGGTGGGACACGCTTCTGACCAACTTCCACAAAAACAAAAGAGGAAGCAAGAAAGTTGGTGCAAAAGTTTGGGTGTGTGTGTGTGTAGTTTGTAGATGTGAGTGCTTTTTGGGTTAAGCTAAACTAATGATCGATCATTGTTATGCATACTTAAAGTTAACTTTACTTAGCTGCTTTTATTATGTGTATAAATTACTACAACAGAATATTTTTGTTGTATTAAGTGCATACCAATAATCTTGGATTACTTTTATATAAGAAATCTGCACAATTTATTTGAAATTGTTTAAAAATAAGTCAAAGCGTTCTTTTAATTTTCCTTACTGTACTTTATAAATCTTGAAAAAATCTTAGTTGTAAATATGTTCTTTGCAATGTAGTTCAATTGCAGGATAAAAATTTAGCTTGAAACAGGCGTCGATTAACTTTAAAAATATATCATAGGCTAGATTACGTTTAAGGCCTCATTATTATTAAAAAATATATTAGTATAATTGATTTAAGATTGTCCAATTTCAATTTTTTAAAATTATGATGTTCAATCAAGATCTAAGATCTTCAATCTTCATAAACTAATCGAACTTGCAAAGTAATAAATTTCTGAACTTCTGTCAACTGAAGGGCTACATGATGCCTATTACTTCTTATAATGCTTCAGCCCTGGGCTGGACTCTATTTATAGCATGTCTGAGTGTGTGTGTGTGTGTGTGTGTTAGTGTGTGGCATAAAAGTGTCAGCATGCACTTACCTGTCCAAATGCATTGCTGGCCTGACAGATATAAATGCCTGTATCCTGGCGATATGTGTGCGAAATGCCCAATTCGGAGACCATGCCGTCGTCGAGCACTTGATCTCTTATTGTATACCTGTGTGTAAGTAAGTATGTAAGTGTGTGTGCGTGTGTGTGTGTGTGTGTGATTTATATGCAAGTAAATGCATTTAAGAGATACAAGATACACACAGACATGTCGACATGCAAAACGTTGGCGTTGGCAAGATACGTTTACGAATACGAATACGTTTACGGATTCAGATACAGATACAGATACAGATACAAATGCAGTTGCAGATACATATGTAGATGCAGATACAGATACAAATGCAGATACAGATACGTGTTTGCGCAACGTGAGCGACGCAATGCAATTTTATAACAATGTTTTTCACGTTGCAGCAGCAGTTGTTGTTGTTGTTGTTGTTGTTGTTTGTTGACAAAGACGAAGACGAACGAGGCCAACACACACACAAACACACACACAAATACACATGTAGGCACACACGTGGCATTTAAGTGTGCATGTGTGTGTTTGCGCGTGAGCAAATGGCATAAATAAATAAAACGCATGTTGAGTTCAGTTTTGTTGTTTGGGCAGCAGCAGCAGCAGCAGTCGAAAGTAACAAACGGGGGAAAGAAAGTAGAGAGAGAAAGCCGGAAATAGACATACATTAAAATACTTACGATATACAAAGTGGTAAAATACTTGTGCTTATACATATATAGTATATATACCTACTATTTAGCTATGCAACTAAAACTGGCACACAACAAAAAAGAAAAACCAAGCACAGCTTTTAGAGCTGCTCAAACTCAAAACTATAAAAGAAAATCTATGGAAAAATGCTATTGGAAAACAAATTGGAATGAACCCGTCTACAAAACACCCTGTAAGTTATAAAAACATCTACCTGGTTTGTTTTGATATTGCTTTTGATATATCAGTTCCATTTCTATATTGAGTTTGATAAATCGATTGTCAATTTTTGATTTATCAGCTTTATATCGATACTTTGACTTTGATTAGTTTTTCTAATTTTCATTTTAAGTTAACATTAGAAATTTATGTTATTTTAATTAAAGTTACAAATTTGATTCTTTGAAATAAAACTATTTGTTACTATTATCAGGCCTATTCCCATTTCCAAAAACTTTCCATCCAATCGTTTTCAATTTCGATTTTCTGATTTCCGATTTCCTTTTTAAAAATACTTATGAATACTTCTCATTCTACTGTCTTCAAATCAAAATTTTTAAACGAATTTTCCATCTATATTCGGAGCTCAGAACAGATAAATCAGATTAGCTTTTAACAGATGAACATAGATAATCCAAGACGTCTGTTAATACCTATAAATACTGCCTGCTGTACTTTATTCACCCCCCCCTGCACAAGCCTTGATTGCATTGCGTTTCGTTTATAAATCGCAGCAGGCATCTACAACATTTTTGGCATAACTGAAGAACTGTAAAACTGTAAACTGTTTTGAGGCAGAATCAAAAAACTCATTGCCTGTCTGGGTCGCAAAATTGAATTGAGTCTAGGATTGGGACTAGCTAAGAATCAGCTCGGATTAAGCCCCCCCTTTACCACCTTTACCCCCTTTACAACCTAACCAACGCAGCTATTTGCACAGCTCTTTTAATTAAAAGCAATTTGCAGTGCGCTATCGACTTGGAATTGATTTCAAACAGCTATACACAGTGCGGGCCACTTGAATAGAAGCAGTGTCAAATTGAACTTAACTTTTCACTTTTAAATTCCTTCATACAAATGTCAGCATGTTTTGAATTCCACTTTTTCATGGCACAAAAAAAAGTGTAGCATACTTTTTTGGATCACATTCAAATTAAAAACTATAGAATCGTTGTACTTTCCCCTTTACTGTTACAGTGTTCTGTTGAGCTAATTTAATTGTGAAATCCGGAGCAGCCTCATTTTTATCATAATACTAAAATGAGTTTTGTTTTGGTTCGATTGAAAAGCTGTTAAATGTTTTAACCGCATCTTAAAGCGCATGCCAGTTTTCAAACTGTTTCTATACAAGTGACGCGTGCTGTATTTTGAGCAAGACAGACAAGGCTTAAAGAGTGTGAAAGGTTTTTCCCACTCCAAGAGAGACTTACCGTGAATCGAGCGACTCGTCAAGATACTGCTGGGTTGCCTGAATTTTCCATTTGAAGTCAATTGGATTGTCGCCCTGCACATTGCACTGCACATGGACCTGTTTGCCCTTGGCCACTGAGATTTGCTTCGTTTTCGTTGGAAAATGGGCAGGAACTACAAAAAGAAACAAGAGGAAGCAAAGGTAGAAAGCACATTAATAACTGTACTACAGTATTGTGTCTAGCAATTGAGTATACGCACCATTGACTTTGAGGAAAATCACTTTGCTCACACCGGAGCCAATATTGTTCTTGGCCTCGCATAGAAAATGTCCCTGTGACTCCTTGCTGATCTTCTTGAAATATATGGTGCCATTGGGAAACAGCTGCACGGTGGGCTCATATAGAAAATCTTTATATTCGCCCGGCGTTGGTCCAATAGCCTTCTTCCAGGTAATGGTCGGTTTGGGATAACCAGCGGACTGACAATGCACCAGCACATCTGTGCCCGACTGTGCACTCGAATCTTTTGGCTCCAGTATCCATTTTGGCGGCACATTTACAGTTAGCGGCACTGTAAACCGCTCCGTGCCAGCCACATTGCTGGCTATGCACGTATAGTTGCCCGAATGATCCGAGGCTATGTGCTCGATGACCAAACTGGCCGAGTACTCATCCAAACGGCGAAAGACCTCATTGCTAGCACGGGCAAAAGTTGAGCATACTCAATTTGTATACTGTTTATGGCAATACTTACCCCGTGCCTATCAGCGGCTTGCCATTGCGTTCCCAGCGAAAGCTGACGGGTAAATCTCCCTCAAGGATCTGGCAGGATATCGCCGCACGCATGCCCTCCCTCAGCATATTCGTCATGGCCTGTATGGGCATTATTTTGGGCGGCACTGTAGCGGAGAGGGGGATGGGATTAGTGATGGCACGGTTAAACGAAAAATAGGTAATAATCGATTTTTCTCTTTGAATTAACTAATTAGCTTTTTGATTACTTGAAAAATTAATCGATTATTTATAAAACATTCGAAAAATCAATCACAATTAATTAATAGCATAGTTTATAAGACAAATAACTAAAAATCAACTATTTTCTTTCAATTTAAGATTAAATTGCAAAGAGGTTTTTCTTTTTGATTAAATGACAAATTAATCGATTATTTTTTAAATATTCTCAGAAAACCACCAATTCAATAGAATATTTTAGAAATTAACCCATAATAGCTGCCCCATATGCTTCATTAATCAATTAATACTACGTTGTTGCCATCTCCAAGAAGGATAAAGATTCATTGAGCATCGGCTGTTGCTGCCACCAAAAGCTGAAACTCATTACAATTGCCAAGTTGGCTTAAGCACAAAAGCCATCCTGATTATCAAGCGGATTTTGGAATGGGCAGCGGCCTGACTGGGAGTGGCAGGCAGCGTCGCATCAATGGTGGCTTAGCAACAGCTGCCGTTGCTGATAACAGCTGCACAGCAAATTATTATAAAGAGAGCGAGATGCAGATAGCATAAAACAGTGCCCAGAGGCAACATCGGTGGCAGCAGCAGTGGCTGCAACAGTGGCAGCGACAACAGCAACAGCAGCAGCAGCAGCTGTGGCAGCAACAGCTCGACTGAGACAGAGACACAGACAGCGCACAAAAGTCAATGACTTCATTGTGGCACTAACTGCATGCCACATGCCCCCCCTTACCACATCTTGCACGTCCTTCGCTATGCATGTGCATTAAAAGTCCTGGCAGCTGCAAATAGTTGCTGCTGCTGCTGCTGCGGCGACTGCGGCTGTTGCTGCATAGTTTTGTTGCCAGTCTAATTGGAATAGTTTCATTGTATGCAGCTGCTCGTGTGTTTCTCTAATAGTTTGTAATACCCTGTACACTGGCAGAAATATGTGGGTGTAAAATGAGCTTGCAACATGCTGATTAGAATTGTTTTAGAACCTAATTTTAAGTCTTAATGAATTAGAAATAGCTGAGTTTAATCATTTTAATAAAATTCAGGAATTGAATTAGATTTGGAATATATTTTTGTACTATCCTTAGTTCCAGCTATCACTACCATAACTATCTTTGCTTTGCTGTAAACTTTTTTTCACATTTTACAGCCACAATTCTATTAATACGCTTTACAAACGAAAATTTACAAAGTTCCGGTTTCCACTTTTGGCAAAATATTTCGATATTGAACCTTGATCAAATTCAAGTGAATTCAACTCGTTAAATCGAATGAAATTGATCAAACGCAAGTGAATTCAACTCGTTAAATCGAATCAAAGTGAAAATGGGAACACTTTAGAGAAATTCACTTGCGCAGCAATTCATCGAGAGTGAAAACCGGTAGAGGCAAAACCGAAAAGCTGCTTGAAATTAACTGCTTGCGCTACAAGCAGTGCAGTTAAAGCTGTGTACAGGGTATTTGGCAGTCGAACAAGCTCTTTCAGAGCATACCCACTATTTATTGCTGTTGTTGTTGTTGGCAGCAGCAACTTTTTAATTTAAATATTGGAAAAAAGAAGAAGAAAGAAGCGTCCAGCGCATATTACGTACACGCGTAGAGAAGCGGAAACGCGAACGCGAACGTAAACGCGAATCGAGAATGGAGAATGGCGAATGGCGAATGGAAATTGGAGGAATGGCGTATGGCGAATATGAAGAATTTTCAAACTCACCCAACACTTGAATCTCAACGTTGCGCCGGGAGGTCTGCTTCTGCTTGTTTTGGGCCATGCAGGTGTACGTGCCCGCATCCTCCAAACGCTGCAGCTGCTCAATAATTAAGGTGCCATTGTTGTAGGCCCGCTGTCGGCGATTTATGGGCAGCGTTTGACCATCTTTTCATAACGGAACGTGAATGAAACGCGAACAGGCATCAGCATCGCGAACACAAGCCATATAAAATAGCCACAAAGAAAGAAACAAACAAAAAACAGAAGCAAAAGTTGCACGCAATTAATTTTAACTCACTCACATTTATCAAAAGTCGTGCAATTTATGACTCTGTTTATACAACTATATACACTTTTTTTTAATATATTTCGGAAAGGTTTATGAATAAGATTTATAGATTCTTTAGTTTTAAGCACATTTTGGTTTTAGGTAAAGCTGTATTAAACAATAAGTTTTTTAAATTACAAAATAAAAGTAATATTGGAACGTGAATGTTAAATCAATGTATCTTAATTTTATATAAAATGTGTTAGGTATTTATCGCTTCAATAATATTTTCTAAAATCAAGCAAAATTTCAATGCAAAATCAATCTCAACAAATAATAACCAAAAAGACATTCTGAATGAAAATCGATTCAGTTTTGTTAAAGTTATGGGATTTTGACATCTAGGAAATTTTTTCAAATTAAATTTTTCTTGTCATTTTGGTATGAATTTTGACTGTTTTTTTAACTACTTTAGAAAACTTTTTGAAATATTTTTTCAGTTTTCAGTTTTGATTAAGTTATGGGAGTTTGACATCTAGGAAATTTTTTCAAATTACATTTTTCTTGTCATTTTGGTATGAATTATGACTGTTTTTTTAACTACTTTAGAAAACTTTTTGAAATATTTTTTCAGTTTTCAGTTTTGATTAAGATATGGGAGTTTGACATCTAGGAAATTTTTTTAAGTTAATTTTTTTTTGTCACTTTTGGATGAATTTCGACTGTTCTTTAACTAAAAACTTTTTTAAATATTTTTTTAAACAATTTTTAATGCTTATTAAATTAAAAATTAAATTTTAAGATATGATTTCATTTAAATTTTTTTTTTTAATTTTTGAAAAAAAAAACAATTAAATATTATTTTCCGAAATCAAGCAAAATTTGAATGCAAAATAAATCTAGAACACAAATCATGATTAAAAAGTAATTTCGCTTTAAAATCAGTTTTGATGTGTTATGAATTTTGACGGTTTTTAACTACTTTAGAAAACTTTTTGAAATATTTTTTCAGTTTTCAGTCTTGATAAAGTTATGCGAGTTTGAAATCTAGGAAATTTTTATGAAAACCAAAAGGTTGAAAGAAAGTTAAAATTTCAAAATGTTTTTTCACCAAAATCGAGATTCATTTTAAGCCAATTTTGCAGAATAAACACGCTCATGTTGAGTCATGTGAAGCAGAAACATGAAATATTACATATACGAGTATAACTGACTTTAAAAAAAACTGAAAGCGCATTTAATGTTTAAAAAATGTGCTGCGTTCATATCGTAGTTTTAATAATAATATTCATTGATATACGCAATAACAAACATGCAGATTTTTTAATAACAAACACAGAGAGGCCAAAAGGCAAAGCCAACAACTAAGGGTAACAAAAAAATAGTCAGAGAGTCAGTGAGAGAGATGTATATATAGATGTATATATAAAATATGAAAAAGATATTGTTGACTTACCCCGCTCCCAGTGTATTTTATCGATGGGATAACCAGCCACGGGACATTTAACAATCAAATCAGAGCCAGAGATTCCAGTTATTTTTGGCATTTCGCGTATGTAAGGCAATCCATAGATGTTCACTTTGGCGCTATGCGAGACCCTGTGGCGATATAAAAGAACATATACAACTCATAACTAACAGTTTAGTAGGGGCATCAACTGCACACGTGTGTGTGATTGTGATTGTGACTGTATGTGTGTGTGTGTGGGTGTGTGTGTGTGGGAGGTGGCGGGTGTGGCAACATTTGTATACAGTTGCTGCTGCTAAAAAGCCTGACACGGCAAATTGTTTGGATTTTATGTCGCTTTTGTCTGCAAACAATGCGGCTTCTAACAATTGTATTTATACCCTGTAATATAGACGTAAGGTCTATATAAACTATTCTATAAAATTGGTTCTTTAAAGTGTTTTTAATGCCAGTTCCGGATTTCACTTTCAGCCAGAAAGTGCACCATCTTAAATGCAGCTAGTCAAATGCATCTTATTTCAATCAGAAGAGACTTTCTTATTAGATCAAACACAAGTGAATTCAATCCGCAAAATATTGTCAATTGAGAAAATGGAAACATTTAAGTGAAATTTAGTTTTGCAAAATCTAACTGAAAATGTAAATCGAAATATGCCTGTATATATAACATACATCAAAGTATTGGAAATTAAATACCTTAAATTTCTTACGACTTAAAATACTTAAGTAATCTAAGAAACCGAGTTGATGAATGTAAATTCTCTAGTTTAATTACTAGACTTCAATATTTAAATGCCATTACTCAAGTAATTATGATTAGCTACCAAAGTAATTAAAGAATTTTAACTTATTTCTAGATCAGCTCATAGTATGTATGTGATATAGGTTTCAGTAAATGGTATAACAATTAATTACACTGCAACTAAAAATACTTAAATAATTACTTTCTAGGGTAATTAAATACCTTTAATTACTTACAATTTTGAATACGTAAGCAAAGCAAACAAACTTATTTTTTACTCCCTGTTCCCATTAAAAATGGGAAAAAGGGAGTTATAAAGTACTGCAAATGTGTGTAACAAGTAGAAGGAGGCATTTCCGACTATATAAACTGTATATATTCTTGATCAGGATCAACAGCCGAGACGAACTAGCCATGTCCGTCTGTCTGTCTGTCTGTCCGTCTGTCGTATGAACACACAGATCTCAGAGACTATAAGAGCCAAACTTGGCATGCAGGTTCCTGTATACCATACGCAGATCAAGTTTATTTCAAATTTCGGATGCACCCCCCGCACCCCCGCAAATCGCAAAAGACTCCCACAGCCACAATTTTAAAGATAAAGGATAAATAGCACCAAAGTTATAGATTACGCCCGTCTCAGCTGGCAGCAACAACAGTTTGACAAGCAGTTTACGAGTTAAGTGCACTGCTTGCTTGTGTTGCCGCTGAACTGCTTGAAATGCGAGTTGTAAGCAGGGAGTCTCGTAGTCGGGCACACTCAACTAAAGTATTCTTACTTGTTAAATAATATTTTACAGGATTATTAGCTAGACTTCATGCTTTAATTACTATTTTGAATAACTCAAGTAATTAACAAAGTAATTCAAGATTCTCAACATATTTACAGGTCATCTAATAGTCGTGCTAAATGTCTTATAACACATCTCTGCCAGTTTTTACTATGCTCAGCTGCAATTAAATTTATGATTTAGCATGGAAATGCTTTTTATGCTCCCTATCAGAATAGTTTTCCTTCCATATATAACTACATATATGTGTGTGTGTGTGTGTGTGTGTTTGTGTATGTGTGTGTATTTTATTTATGGAACTGCGGCCAAACACTCACTTGCCAATCGCGTTCTGAGCCGTGCAGGTGTATTCTCCGCCATCCTCCTCCTTGACATTTGAAATATTCACATGGCTGATGACATCGTCGTGTATGGTAACATATTGACCCACTAAAAAACGTGAGCTGTCTGGTATCTGTGGGGCAGTTAGAACCGTATATACAAATATATAAATATAATAAAATTCTATAGTTATTGTTAATGTGCAAAAATGTGTCAATTCGATAAAAAGTTTCGTTTTTAGCACTGCATCAAATAATACAAAAAGCATAAAAAAAACTATGATAAATTCATGTAAATCCAATTGATTTGAAATTTCATAAAATTTTCACTCTGGACTTGTAAGAACTGTCAGAGCTTTCAAGACTTGTAGAATGAGACGTAGTAGTAGGAGGAGCAGTTGAAAAGAAAATGCAAATTTATGCAAATAAAAGAAACAAATCCTTGAAAATGCGCTATGGCCAGACTGAGAGCTAGAAAGACAGCTCAACACAACAAAAATGCCAGAAAAAAAGTAAAATAAAATTGAGATAGATCAACCATTTTTGGTTTCTCGAAGTTTGAATACACTTGCAAAGAAATTATTTAGAAAAACAAATTTGTATGACAGCTATTTGATAAAGTTCTTAGATATTGATTGCATTTCAGCAAACTTTTTAAAGTATAAACAACATATAAGCACTTGCAGAAAAGTTGTTCATATGAAAACTTACATCAATTCCTCATTCAATGCACCTTATTTTAAAGTGCACGTTTTTGCACTTTTACCGCAATTACACTTTTTGGAATCTAACCTCACTTTGATGCCATGAGAACTTATTTGCAACATGACGGAGAGAGAAGCTTCTTGAAGATCAAGAAGTGGATGTTTTCGTATACCTAACAATATAATAATAATAATATTTTTGTAACAAATAAATAAAAAATTATACATTTTTATACTCTTTTTTTAATTTAAAAAAAAAAAGAAAAAAAAGAGTATATTGGGCTTGTGAAATGTCCGTCTGTCTGTCTGTTCGTCCGTCTGTCCGTATGAATGCAGGTTTTTTCCACAGTTTTGAAGCTAGAGCAACCAAACTTGGTATACATGTTGGTATATACCATGGGCAGACAAAGTGTCAAGATCTCCCCTCCACTCCCACCCCTTCCCCCACAAACCGCAAAAACCTATATCTTCCACAGTTTTATAGCTAGAGTAACCAAATTTAGCACAAGGGCTACTTATCACATCCTTGATTGATCTGACTAAAAAAAATTTGGTCACGCCCACCTCCGCCCCCACAAATAAGCAAAGTCTGTATTCTTAAATATCTACTGCTTGCAGGTAATATAAGCAACTATATCAAAATTGATCAATATAGATTTAATGAAAGCTCAGTTCACATAGAACAAACAGACAGACAGACATCGAAAACATCTGCTTCTATGGTTTACATACATCTTGATAAAATTAGAATGCCCTATGCAAGAGTACAGTGTAAAGCAAGAGTAAAAAGCAAAGCGAAAGCAGAGTTTCACTAAAAAATAATGTGGGAACTGTTTCGAAAAGCGCCCTGCCAAAAATAAAAAATAGCATCGGGTTTCGTAAACATTTCTACATATTCCTTGGAATTGTGTAAGAGTGTGTGTGTGTGTGTGTGTGTGTGTGTGTGTGTGTGTGTGTGTGTGTGTGTGTATGATAGGAAGGAGCAGCCATGCCAGCATCATCATCAGCATCGGCAGGGCTCAAAACTCAATACGTTGCATGTGACGATGGTTTGCGGAAACGGAAACGCTGCCTGCATTTCCGCTTTCGCCTGCTGCTGCCTGCTGCGACTGCTGCTGCTGCTACTCTGCTGCTGCTTTAGCTGCTGCTAAGTAAGTGCTCAGTACGTGTGTGAGCTTTAGAGTCGCCCTTTGCCCCAACTCTCCTCTCACAGATGTGTGAAGATGGGGCTGTGCCGTAGCCAAACTTACCGGAAATCCGTCCAAAGACCATGTAAATTGCGGCAGTGGATTTCCGGTGGCAACGCATTTCAATGATACCGTTGGACCCGGCTGCAGTGTTTGCTCCGAAAACCAATAAAGCAGTTCCGGCGAAGCATCTAAAATGATAGCGAGAGAGAGAATGAGAAGGAGAGTGAGATAGAGATAGAGATAGCGATAGTTTGTGCAGTACTTAAAGCTAAGTTGCAGTTAAGCTGCACATTATTTCAAGGCATTCCTCCCCTCCCTCTCTGTTTTAGGAATATGACATTAATGAGCTCATTTTGAGGTATGTGTTTGTGCATATGTGTGTCTGAGTGTTTGTGTTTGTGTGTGTGTGTGTGTGTGTGGTTATGTGAGCAGCTTATTAAATATTCACAAAGGACTTCTGTGTGTGCATATTGAGTTGGTTTTCAGGTATGTTAGATATTTCATAAACATGATTTCTGCTGCTCAAATTAAAGTGTCTTTTGAAGCTGACATTTGCCGAAAATACAATTTGAGTAATTTTATTGAGTAATTTTTCACAAACTTATTGAAAACTATTGATAATATTGTTGATGTCGACTCTTTAAATTACTAATTAAGAGTACTATCGATATTATTTCAATACTACACTTAACTTTTTGCTTGCTTTAGCTTTGAAAAACAAGTGAAAAAGAGAGTTTCTTTATACACACATTAGAAGAAACAAGTAAGAATGCTCTAGTAGAGTGTGCCCGACTACGAGACTCCCTGCTCCCAACTTGCATTTCAAGCAGTTCAGCGGCAACACAAGCAAGCAGTACTTAACTTGTGCAGTGCCTGTCAAACTGTTGTTTCTGCCAGCTGAGACGGGGATAATAGCTTCTTCCATAACTTTGGTGCTATTTATCCGATCGTGATGAAATTTACACAGCTAATCAACATTGACATAAAATATATGTGTACCGAAAATCAAAGTGGCTGTGGGAGTCTTTTGCGATTTGCGGAAGTGCGGGGGGGGGGGGGGGGGTGCATCCGAAATTTGAAATAAACTTGATCTGCGTATGGTATACAGGAAGCTGCATGCCAAGTTTGGTGTCTCTAGCTCTTATAGTCTCCGAGATCTGTGTGTTCATACGGACAGCAGGACAGACAGACAGACGGACAGACAGACGGACATGGCTAGTTCGTCTCGGCTGTTGATCCTGATCAAGAATATGTATAGTTTATTTAGTCGGAAATGCCTCTTTCTACCTGTTACACACATTTGCAGTACTTTATAACTCCCTTTTTCATATTTTTAATGGGAACAGGGAGTAAAAACATATAGACATGATTTTTAAAATGCCGTTTTCACACAGTACTTTATAACTCCCTTTTTCATATTTTTAATGGGAACAGGGAGTAAAAACATATAGACATGATTTTTAAAATGCCGTTTTCACAGTTTGTTAAGGTTTCTCAGTGTGTATATGTTTGATGTTGGACACACACAAACACACATACATAACATATATGTATGTTATCTAAAGCTTAATCATCTAAACAAAAGTGTGCACTTTAATCATATTTATTTATGTTTATTTCCTTAGAGCTGCATTACTTTTTGATTTGCTTGCAATCAAAGTCAGATTGTGAAATACTTTTCGCATTTCTTTATGATTTGCTCTTCTGATACTTCTTTTCCTTCAGCGGAAAGCGGAAAATGCATTTGACAAGCGAGCGCAAATGTTATCCAGCTGATGAAAATTGTATCAATTTCCGCAATGGCAAAATCCAATGCAAGAATATTTTTGGTTTGTAGCAAAATATCGTACATATATCTTTGGAAAGGGGCAATGCCAGTTATAAGCTGCCATATTTATATACAGACACACACACACACATATACACAAACACACACACACACACACACACACACACACACACACATACAGCTGTAACTTTGACACAATTGCTGCCATATCCGGCCGCTTAATGGCGCTCCGTGGGGCGCTATAGAGACTTTGGTTTGTAGAAGCTTTTAACACCAGCAAAAAGCGTATGTATGTGTGTGTGTAAATGTGTATGTGTGTGTGTGTGTGTGTGTGTGTGTGTCAAGCATGCCAATAATATATCGAAATCAATTTCCGTTTGTGCCTAAAAGCAAATCAAAAACGTTGCCAAAGCCGCCGTCGCCGCCGACGCCAAGCGACAAAGCGCGAATGTGTCCTGTCTGTCTGTCTGTCTGTCTGTCTGTCTGTCTGTCTGTCTGTGTGTGTGTGTCCTTGTTTGTCTGTGTGTGTGTGCCTAAGGCTGCGAAATGTAACAATGCGCTGGCGTTCTTTTCTATATGTGTTTGTATGTGTGAGTTTAGTGGCTGTGGCTAGATTTTTAGTGCTGGTAATAAAATTAAGTTGTCAGGCCTGCCTTCACATTTGTTGTTGTATTTGTTATTGTTGTTGTTGTTGGAAAATGCTAGAGGCAAAATGCCAACAATTTGCTAAATTAGAAATTAATGAAATGCAATTATGACAAACATTTATTTGTGCGGTTGCTGCGGTCGTGTCATTCCAAGCGTACATTTTGCTTTTGATTTGGCGTTTTGCCCCCACCAAACTGCTAACTGTGTCAGAGAGGGGTAAAGGCTTGAGGGAGGAAAACAGGAGATTGGTTTATGTGCATGTGTGTGTGTGTGTGTGTGCTGCCGTAAGTGGCTATTAATGGGTCATCAGCACACTAATTTATGGGCAACCGAAACTGAAGAGCCAGTTGTGTGCTGTGCTGTGCTGTGCTGATGCTATTTATGATGTGATATGTGATACTAATTTATTACTAATACGCCATGGCTTACCGCCCAATTGAAGCTCAGCTGTTGATTGTATTTGCTCCCATTCGTTGGATACAAAGCATTGATACATGCCCGGATCATCCTTTTGCACTTTTTTAATTATCAGACGCGCTGGATCGGTGAGTATCTAAGGAAAAGGATAGAATAGTTAAGTTAAGATTAAGATTAAGATTGAGATAAGAAAGAAAAGCATAGAATAACCGATAGTGGCTCATGATTATCTTTAGATTTGAAAAACAATCGATGGCAGTTTGTTTCTTTGGCAAAGTAAATGGTAATAGTAAATGGTAATAGTAATAAAGTAAATCGATAGGCTAAGATTGAGTGAAGCATCGAAAACAGTTTTGATAGTTTTTGGAGCAACTTTTGAGATGTTTTCAGTATCGATACTATCGATATTAGTAAATAAAGCTTCTTTGAGTTATTCTTAAGTGTTTTTCAGTATAGATAGACCAAGATTAAGCGTATGGAAGAATCGATAGCCCTTTGGATAGTATCGACTGCTTCTTTAAGAAACATTTTAGGTGTTTTCACTATATAGATACTATTGAATATAAAGGCTACTTATTCACTTTAAGCCTTAGATTTTAACATTAATATGATATATTACTAAAAAGTAGCACATTGTTTGCTTACAAAAAAGCTGAGATGAATCAAGATAATCCCAGCAGAGAGTTTTTTCGATATTTTTTTTAAAAATAAATATCGATAATAACGATTTATAGCATTTGGCGTTCACTTTTGTGCAATCAATGAAGGAATTTGAAAGCTTGTCAGCTTTACTAAAGAAAACGATACTTTAAAATAAAACCAATACCTGCCAAAAAATTTAAAAAAATCGATAATATTGATATTGTTATCGATATTTTCACAGCTCTAACGCTTTAAGTTCTTACAAAATTAAAGGGTTTTTTAAGAATTTATTTAAAATTATCGATAGTTTAAGCGGTGACTGTCGATAGTTTTAAGTAGTCTAAAGTATCACTATCGATAGCACTGTAGTTATGTTTATTTTTAAAGTTTGTTAGCAAAATAAAGGTTTTTTAAAGATTTTTTCTTAACTATCGATAGCTTAAGCTAGCACTATCGATAGTCTCAACAGCACTGAAAGTAAACCTACCTCGACGCGATTATCCCTTAGTATGGGTTTGCCATCGTGCAGCCAGTTGACATCGTGCACCGGATGTCCCGAGACAATGCATTGAAATTGCGCATCCTTGTCTACATCCACAGTCTGCACCTGCGGCTGCAGATGTGCCGTCAATGGAGCTGTGTGTTGGGTGTGTGTATGAGTTGGGTGTGTTTGTAGATGGGGTTTAAATTGGTTAAACTAAGTATCGAATCAAGCCACCCACACCTAAACTACCGACTGTGTCAAGTCAACCCACAACCCACTTACCAGTCACCGTGAGGGACACTTGAATGGTCTCCTCGCCAGCTGTGTTGTTTACCCAGCACAGATATTTGCCACTGTCCTCGAGACGCGCCTGCAATGGCATAAATCAATGGCAATCACAATATTTGGCTTTCATTTCCATTGCTGCCAACTGGCATAGCCTGATATATAGTGGGGTTAAGATTGCATAGTAATAAAGCTATATATATACCTTGGTTATTTTAAGCAATCCCGCGGATACAATGGTAATGCGTTCGCTCAGCTGCAGCGGCAGCAACTGCTCATTCTCCTCCTTGAACCAGCTAAAAGATACAAACGGAAGAAACGTATTAAAAAACCAAACAAATGACAAGTGTTAAAAAAATAAAAATTATATAAATTTGTGCTCTTTGTTGTCTTAATCAACTGACAATTGACAACTGCATTATCCATACAAAATTCGCAACTGTTATTCAATTGCCTTTTGTATGCATTGTGTCCACTGTGACCTTTGATTGCTGCGTTTATTGTTGTCCGAGTTCGAATTTCATTAACGCGGAGGATTCAAATAGAATGCAAAATGATTACCACACTTTAAGCAATGTAAATACAACATTTGTGTAGCAGCAAAATTTATCCTGAAAGCGTGCAGCAGCATAAGAGTAGAGTGCATTGAGAGTAGGTTCACTCAGAAAACAAGTAAGAATACACTACTCTAGTGTGCCCGACTACGAGACTCCCTGCTCCCAACTTGCATTTCAAGCAGTTCAGCGGCAACACAAGCAAGCAGCGCACTTAACGTGCCCAGTTCCTGTCAAACTGTTGTTTCTGTTTGCTGGGACGGGGGTAATAGCTTCTTCCATAACTTTGGTGTTATTTATCCGATCGTGATGAAATTTACCCATCCGATCAACATTGACTAAACATATATGTGTACCAAAAATCAAAGCTTTATCTTTAAAATTGTGGCTGTGGGAGTCTTTTGCGATTTGCGGGGGTGCGGGGAGGTGCATCCGAAATTTGAAATAAACTTGATCTGCGTATGGATACAGAAACCTGCATGCCAAGTTTGGTGTCTCTAGCTCTTATGGTCTCTGAGAGCGACGCGTTCATACAGACAGACAGACGGACAGACGGACAGACAGACGGACAGACAGACGGACATATAGACGGACATGGCTAGTTAATCTCGTCTGTTGATCCTGATCAAGAATATATAAAGTTTATATAGTCGGAAATGCCTCCTTCTGCCTGTTACACACATTTGCAGTACTTTATAACCCCCTTTTTCCCATTTTTAATGGGAACAGGGAGTAAAAAGTAAATCCCAATTTTAACTGTATTCACAGAAAAACATGCTTCATTAAAATTTTTAAAATTATTATTAAATGAAATTGAAGTAAAATCGAGTATCTTTTCTACAAACAAAAGTGTTTTTAATACTGAATTATTATTTCAACTCAACAAAGTAACAGAAACCTTGTTAAAATAATCTTCACTTTCAATGCATTTTCGTTTGTAAATTATGCTCAAAAGTTGAAACAATATGAACTTTCTTGAGTATTAATTAAAATGAAAATAATTGCAGAGTATTAAGTTGCACAATTTTTGTTTAATTAAAGTGCATTTTCTGTTCATTTGTTGCACACACATCGGAGAAATCTGTTTTATTTCATTGCATATATATATGGTGTATATTATTTTAAAAAAGAAATTGAATTCAACGAGAAAATATCAATTGGAAAAATCAACAGAGCAACAAACATACAACATTTTCCACAAGCGCGTGCCATAATCTGTTTGATGTTGCCGACTGCTTTTTACTCGCTCCCCTTTTTCTTTTACCTACACCCCGCTACAGCACCCCTCCACCTCTACGGCCTTGCAATACGCATGTATGTATATATGCTGAAGCATTTTTAATCAAGTTATTGATTTTAATTTGGCTTTAATTGCACTTGAGTGCATTGCTCGTCTTATGAAAATAATGATGATGATGATATTGACGGCATGTTGCACACTGCAACTGAAATTCCTGACATTTGTATACCCTGTAACCAATACAGTTTTGTAAGACGGCATAACAGACAAAAGCATCGCTAAATCCGACACTAGACATTTAAATAATACTTGCAAAAATTGTGAAATAATCGATTAGTTAGTTAATCGCTGTTATTTCAATTATTAGTATAAAATAAATCGATGAATTAATTTGTTGAAAACGTGAAAAAACAGCTTAATCGATAATCGTAGCAATCCAAAAAGCATCAAATTTGAGTGAAGAAATTCGCAGTGAAGAAATCGATTATAGATTAATCGATTGATTTAAGCAACTTCTAGACATTTTCATCTATATTTCAAGCTATTTTGTATTCCTTTTTTGATAATCGTCGCAATCCAAAAAGCATAAATTTTGAGTACTCATTTCGCAGTGAAGAAATCGATCATCGATTAATCGATTGATTTAAGCAACTTCTAGACATTTTTATCTATATTTCAAGCTATTTTGTATTCCTTTTTTTTGATTTCCGATTATTGTACAGGATATTTGACAGTCATTCACACTCTTCAAAAGCATTTCTCACTTGTCTTAATTAAAATCATGGAAATTGCACGCACGTCAGGATATGCAAAGATACTTTGCCAATTTAACATATGTCAGATGTTGAAATGTAATCGCCGATTAATAATAATGGGCGTGGTCGGAGCAGGCATGACATTTATATTATCGAAAAGTGGCCGAAACAAAGGACGACAACTATGCAATAAAAAAAAAAATGAAATCTTGCCATATATTTCTATGCCCAAAAGTAGAAGCTTTGTTGCGGCAGAAATGGAAACGAACCGCGACAGCGTCATGCAACTCATGCCAACTATTTAAACATTTATGAGCAGAAAGCGGCAAAGGACCAAAACAGAGCTAAGGACCAAAGACCAAGCAGCAGGACCGTACAGGATACGGACGTTGCACAAAACAATGCAATGCGGAGGAACACAAAACAAAAGTCGCCGTTGTTGTCGCCTCGCTGGCTCTCTCTCTCAGTTGTGTGTGTGTGTTGGTGTATGTGTGTGTGTGTGTGTGTTTATGTGTGTGTTGTGCCATCTTCTTGGTCTTGGTCGCTGCACAGCGGGAGAAACATCAAATGAAAAACAAGGCAGCCGGCAACAGTGCATATCCCAGCGCATATCCTGCCGCACACATTTTTTATGCATGCACCACGAAGGACATACAACTACAACGACAACTACAACGACAACGACAACTACAACAATAAACCATTATCCTTCGTACATTGCCGTCCTTCGGCACCATATAAAAAGCAATGCATGTTTCAGCACTTGAGTAACGCCATGATGATGAGCCAAGTGCCCAGTTGCCAGTTCTCTTCAGTGATTGCCCGCGCCACAAGACCTGTGTTCTACCCAGGTATCCTTGTATTCTCTCCCCCCCCCCCCCCCTTGCCCCTTTAGAAGCTGTATGGGGCATCAAAAAGCAATTTGCCATTTTGGCCATAAACGCTGCTCATTTGATTGATTTGTGCTATGGCACACAGACAAAAACGAAAAATGTTTTAAGGACTCGAGGGGGACAATGTTCATTGGCTAAGCCTTGGATGCTTAAGAGTCCTTGTCAGACAACAAGATAAATGCCTGCGCTTGTGCCAACTAACATACTATCGATAAGACATATTAAATACTGCTAGGCAACACTCAAAACACACACACTTGAGTATTTCTTCAATGCCTCAATATAAACAATATATAAGTGGTATATGGTATATATTTAGATTGTATTTAGATGTCAACCTCTGAAGAGCAGCAGAAGGCGGTGCAGGGCTTTGATACTCAGAACTGCGCTGCAAATATAAGCAAGCAGCGAACTTAGCTTGACCAGTGCATGTCAAACTGTTTTTGCTGCCTGCTGAGATGGGGGTAATAGATTCGTCCATAACTTTGGTGCTATTTATCCGATCGTAATGAAATTTTTGCAACCGATCAACACTGATAAAACCTACATGTGTACCAAAAATCAAAGATTTATCTTTAAAATTGTGGCTGTGGGAGTCTTTTGCGATTTGCTGGGGGGAAATTTGAAATAAACTTGATCTGCGTACGGTATACAGGAACCTACATGCCAAGTTTGGTGTCTCTAGCTCTTATAGTTTCCGAGATCTGTGTGTTCATACAGACAGACGGACAGACAGACGGACATGGCTAAATCGACTCGGCTGTTGATGCTGATCAAGAATATATATACTTTATATAGTCGAAAATGCCTCTTTCTGTCTGTTACACACATTTGCAGTACTTTATAACTTCCTTTTTCCCATTTTTAATGGGAACAGGGAGTAAAAAAGGATTTTATAATCTTAAATGTAAAATCTGAGAATCTAATTTAATAAGAATATAAGAGTTAATAAGTGTAACTTTCGAGAATTGGACCTACTAAAGTGGTACGAGCTTCAAAGTGCTTGCACCGTGGTACAAGTATTACTGAAAACTACTTTCTGCTAGCTGTGTAACTAACCATAACACTTGACAGTCCCGTCATTTCTTTTGTACATGCAGCAGGACATTTATAGTAAGCTAACATGTTTGCTTACTTTTCACAATTTGCTAGACATTTTTATTATATTTTTCTTATACTCTGTTTTTAAAAATTTAAAAAGGGGTATATTAAGTTTGCAAAGTGTTCGGACAGACCTATGAACGCAGTTTTTTTCCACAGCTTTGAAACTAGAGCAATCAAACTTGGTTTATATGTTGTTAAAAAGCATGAGAGACAAAGTGTTAAGATCTCAATTTCTTAAATTTGGCAACGGTTTTCCTGTTTTGAAATTTGCAAAGAAGTCTTGTTTTCAATATAAATTATGGAAAATAAGTATGCCAACTTTTTTTTAGATGATAGTAAATTTTGATTTTATCAGATGCCTTCTCCGTTCCAAGTGTCCCAACTCCGCAAAGAGAGTATATTGCAGTCGGTAGCAACAACTACAGCGTTTTTTTGTTATTTTTTTTTACAATTTTATTTTGGCAACGATATTTTTGTTGTTGGCTTTTTGGCAAAAGTGCTAAATATTTCACATTGTCATAAAATGCGCGCCAACTGTGCGCGTGTCGCCGCAGCCCCACTACACCCCCTCACCCTCCCGCTTGCACCATGCCCCTAGCACGCTCTAAGTGCAGCAGCTGTGACCTGTGACACGACTTGTGCCAAAGCAAAGAATCAAATAAAGAACAAAACAGGTTCATGTTTGTGTGCGTGTTGTGTTGCGTGTGCTACTCACCGATATGTTGGCACCGGATGTCCTTGAGCAATGCATGGCAACGTTGTTTGGCCATTAAGGACGACATGCCGCATCGAATGCTTCTCAACGTTAATGCGCGGCTGTACCATGCCCTTGGGCTCAGTTACAATAATGCGGCCGGGATATGTTGAAATTTGTATTTCACCTGTAACAAAAATTGTTCAAAAATAATATATATATATATATATATATACAATATGTGAATAAAAACAGAGAGCGAAAACATGCAAAAAAAAGGTAAACATAACACATATGTGTGGCAACAGCTATAGAAATGTGTGGCATGTGGCAAGTTGGCAGTGGAATTTACTTTTGGTTACGTTTCAAGTGCGCAACCCCTTTTGCTGAAAATTGATGGCAACGCTTAGCCCACTGTATATAAATATATCGTATATATATATATATATATATATATATATTATATTTTTAATTAATTAAAAGTAAATGAAAGCAATCAAGTTGATTGCGAGTGCGCCACATGCTACTCATGCGCCACATGCCCCACTGGAGGTCACTTTACAGCAGAAAACCAACCTGCCCCACAGCCCAGGTGATTCCTTTTCTACTTTATTATGCATGCGCGTTTTTTATATCCTTACAAACGGGTATTGCACTTTTGGCATGAAACATGTAAAACATTAAGCAGAGAGTATTTTAATATTATCACGAAATGTGTAACACATTTGAGAAAACCTCTCGGACCCCATGAAGTACATATATTCTTGATAAGCATTAACAATCGTTTCGAACTAGCCATTTTCAACTATCCATCTATCCATCTGTTCTATGTGAACTAGTCTCTATTTAAAGATATTTTGTTGAAACTTGATGCACAGATGCTGCTTTTTGCTGCAAGCAGTATATATGTCAGAATAGGACGGTTTCTACGACTATAACATATAGTTTCTATAGGTACAATCGGTCGAACATTTTGGTTTTTAAGGATAACTCGTCCAAACTTACCAATTCTGAGTTTCAGCAATATCTAAACATGTTTTCAAAATTTCATCCAAATCGGATCATAGGAAAAATCGTTTGGAAAATTACTTTTTGTAGCAAAAACTTTTTTGTTTCTCAAGCTATCTTATGCAAATTTACCTATTATGTGTTTCAGTGTGATTTTGCCAAGCTTTTTGAATTTCATCAAAATCGGGTGACTATATCTTATAACTGTCATATGAACAACATTGGACCACGAAAGGAACTATATATCAAAATTCTATTACAGTAAAAAGTTAGATAGATCTCTCCTTTATAAAGCTCGTTTTTTAAGGTATGTAAGTGTATTTCGACAGTTCAAAGTTAATATTTTTATCATTAATTATAATAACATATATTTTTAAGTACGTTTTATAGCCCGGTTAACTTGTCTCTTTAAATACTTATATATATATTTACGATTGCTTTAATGCCAACTACTTTAAATCATGGCAAATCGCATCCATTTCAATTTCTGTTAACACAACATGACATTTAAGCCAGAGAAGTGCGTTTAGTGGGCCACTGGGCCAATCTAAATCTGTTTACAATGGCAGCCCCATTGTCCCCTAACTAACTAACCAACTGTCTATCTCTTTCCCACACCATCTGTTTCTCTATCGCCGCTGAGTGTGTGTTTGTGTGTGTTTGTGTGTGTGTGTGTGCACGGGGCAAAGGCAATTTAATTTATAATTTCGCCAGAACATCATCATCAGCATCATTATTATTATCTGCTAGTTCTCTTTGGACCGCAACCCGCTGTGCTCTGTCCATCTCTCTTACTCTATCTCTATCTCCTTCTCCTCTCTCTCTCTGTGTCTCTCTCTATATTATTGCTCTATTGTGCATTAGCAGTCGTATTATTGTTAGCCGCCATTGTTGTTCCCGTTATTGTGCAAAATAAATGGATTTTTGGTTTAAATTGTAATTATGCGCCGACTGCCTGCTCGACTGCCTGCCTGCCAGACACACCCACAGCCCCATAGGCAACACACACATACAGGCAACCACACACTCACTCACACACATATACACAGACGCTTATACGTTCAAAACTGTTGCCTACTTTTGTGCGCAGCAGGTAAACCATGGCTTAAATTAAGCATTCCACGTGTCTGTATGTGTGTGTGTGTGTGTGTGTGTGTGTGTGTGTGTGTGTGTGTGTGTGTGTGTGTGCTTCTACACTGTACAAAAAATTGATTAAAAAAGCTCATCAAAATCACATTATCTGTATTTGCTGTGAATTAAAAACATCAGTTTAACACTATGTATTATGTGAAACTAAAATTCCCTTAACTGTGCTCATTTTCACTTTTTTTTCTAGATTTCACTTGGCTCTGTTCTATGTTTGAACTCATTTGCGAATGATATAAGCTTAAATTTAATATCTTTTCAGAAATACTTATAACCGTCACTTTTATTGAAAATTAACTTCCATAATTAACTTTCAAAAGTGAAAAGAGAAAAGGAGGTCGAAATATTTGGAAATTCTTGTGCTATCTATTTATGACAAGTTTCAAAAATCCATTACATTACATTAAAGTAATATTTATCTTGACACTTTGTCTTACTGTGGTATATACCAACATGTACATATACCAAGTTTGGTTGCTCTAGCTTCAAAACTGTGGAAAAAACCTGCGTTTATACAGACAGACAGACGGACGGATGAACATTTCACAAGCCCAATATACTCTTTTTTCTTTTTTTTTTTCAAAAAAATTAAAAAAAGAGCATAAAAACGATCAGGCCATTTCCCATTTCCAAAAACTTTTAATTTCGAATCGTTTTCGATATTTTGATAATGTTTTTGGAAGAAATAGCAAACGTTATTCCTTTTTAAAGATAAGCCCTTAAGCTTTTAAGAGCATAACTTTTTAAACAGAGTTTTCCACCAAAATTCGGAATTCAGAACAGCTAACAATTCCGGTTTTGAATGTTCAAAATCATAAATTTCATGTTTTTTTATTCCCTTTCGTTTTTTAAATCAATCTAAGGAGTCAAATTTTAATATCGAATAATATGAAAGTACTGATAATTAAATAATTTGTCAATTCAAATGAATATTGCTCTGTGATTTTGTTAAGTGTATGCATGTGCAGCTGTATTTCAGTTATCTATGTGTGTTTGTTGAATGAATTAGTTATGACCAACTCTCTCTCACTTTACCTCTCCCTCTCTCTTACTCCCTCTGCTGCTGTTTTCATGTTACACTTTTAATGAGTGCACTCTAAGCAGTTTTTAATGGAATTGGTGTGTGTGTGTGTGTGGATGTCTCTGAGTATGTGTGTGTGTGTGTGTATTTCGTTGGTCAGTTGAATTGGCATTGTTTAGCTGAAGCTGAAGTGCATTGGTAATTGTAATTAATATGCGGCAGCTAACAGACACACACACACATACATACAACCACTTTGCCGTTATGTGCAGAGATTTTGGTTTATGTTCTTGCGGTTAATTTGGTCACATACTTATAGCCAAATTGCGATCTTGAGCCGCAAAACAACAATTTTGATTAATTAAAGCCATAACAATTTTGGGCATGAAAACTGCTTAAGCCAAATGCTAAACAAATCAAATCAATTCAATTTGTATAGCAACAACAACAAAAAGAAAAAGAATGAATCAAATTAAACTTTCAAGTGGAGAAAGCGAACGAACTCTAAGTAAACTTGGCCAACACACACAAAGCGCAAGAACAAACGCGAGAGAGGGAGAGGTAGTGAGGGAGGCAGGATAGAGGGGTTGGGTTGTAAACTTTTATCGTATTGATTGATGATGTGAAATATGCGCACAAAGGCTAATAGAAATTCAGCTTAAGCGCATTTTCACACACAATAAACTTCAAATAAGCAGCACAAGATATTTATCTACAAGCACAAATGTTTTATTGCATTGTGCCCGACCTAAAGATACCCTGTAACCGTCTCAAGAATCTCGAAATACCTCTTTGTGCTGAATTACTCATATGCAGCAAGCAGTGCCCTGCTTGTACCCTATACCCGGCTAAGGAATCCTCAAACACAGCTATGTACTGAGTTTAATATACAAAATCACTCATATTCATCAAGCAGTGCACTACCTTTACCCTGTTACTTCTTCTTCAAACTAACTTTAAAATAGAAAAGAGCACACATGAAGCAAGCAGTGCACTGCTTGTAACCTGTAACCCACTCAGGAATACCCAAAAACCTCTTTGAACTCACTTACACATATAAAAGCACACTCATGCATCAAGCAGTGCACTGCTTGATCTTTAAGCAGTTCAGTGGCAGTTTTGCTTTGCTCTTAAAAAACTAAAATTTAAATCGTGTGTCTTTCGCATGCGAAGGGTATGTCTCTTTCTCTCAGACAGTCCGTCGGACGAACAGACAGAAAGGTAGATTCACTTAAAGTTGCTGCTGATCAAGAATATATATGCTTTATAGTGACTAAGTTGCCTCTTTTTGACTGTTAAATACTTGTGCAGTACTTTATAACATCCTTTTAAATATTTTGTAAGACTACAGGGTGTAAAAAGAAACTCACATATTGACTTGGCTCACACACACACTCCCACTTTTTATAAGTGTGTGTGTGTGTGTGTGTGTATGTCCAGCTTGTGTCCTGTCAGCAAGCATTTTGATATCTGTCTTGAATCTATCCCTGGCGCATTGTTGCCCTTTGCTGGCGATTGAATGTCACGCATCATAAATTATGCACATTGCACAACATAACACAACATAACGTTGACTTGAGCTTCAATCTATAAACTACAAGGATTTACTTATGACTACAACAACGACAACAACAACTGTTAAACAAATAATTTGATGTTCTTACACATTGTTGCCAATTAAACAAGAGATAGCATCTATTATAACAAGTAGAATGTAGTTTATATATGTATAAGGCTGCCAAGCGCCAAAGGCTATTCAAATATTAAGCTCAAACTGACAAACACAATTTGGCATAAGTATTGGAAGTTAATTTCTGATGATGTTGACCTTAATAGACAATCGATTTAAGTTTTGAAAGCTTTGAATGAAAAGGTCAATTTTAATATAAGCTGAGATTAAAAGTTTGCTATGAACTTTACTTTACTTTGAAGGAAATCCATTTAAACTCTTAAAGAAAATTTGTTATAATCTGAGACTTAGGAAGATTCTGAAAATGTTGCTTTAAAGATATTATTTGATCGATCTGAACTAGTTGGAATAAAAGAGGTTTTTGAATTGAACTATGGATCTAAATCTTTGATTATAGTTTCTTTAGCTCGTTTATTTCCTTTTCTCTTCCGATTTTAGCTTAGCCTTGAAATTTGATATATTTTCTCTAAGATCGTAGTAGTTCCTGCCATTTCAAATATTGTCTAGAGCTGGTAATGTGTCATTATCTACTGTCGAACTCATATATTGCTATTTTTAAGAAATGCAAAATTCCTTTAAATTTATATTAATGTATTCAAGCTTAAACTTGCGCAATTAAAACTTTAGTTTCTTATAGTAGTTGAACCGGAACAAAACGCGAAAAACTAGAGCAGCACTAAAGTTAAGAAGCTGTCCATTTGCCATTTCAACAAAAACTTCAGTCTCTTTAAAAGTTGTTGAAAAACAAGTTAATATTTATAGGCGTATAATAAAATGAATAGCCCAGTTATAAGACCCGAGGCCAACTTTCGGATGCCATTCCCGAAGCTGCTAATTAATTCAACTTAATTATATACGACCAGCTCTTGCCACAAGCTCTCTCTCGACCTGAATATAGGGGGGGGGGGGAGAGGTATGAAAGGGGGATTGGGGCATGGAATAATGCATTCAAGCATTGCTGACTGGACGATTAAGCTGAAAATGTGATTATCACGTACCTGTCAGTCTATTTACAGTGCGGCATGTGTAGCTTTTGTACGCATCATTGGGTCCCGCATTATTTATGTACAATTCGCCATTCGATAGGACCGTGTACTTGCCACCAATGTCCGTGTTTGGATACAGATGCATGCCCGTGTCCTGCACCCAGGCGGTGACCATTACAAATTCCGACATGTAGCTCGGCACCTGTTACGTTGAAAGCAAAGAGAGAGAGAGAGAGAGAGAGAGAGAAGGAAGTAGTGGAGCAGTTGCAAGCAAGATGAGCAAATTTGATCAACATTTTGCTGCCCGAGGGCAGGTTAAAAATTTAATTTGCGTTTTAAGTGAATTTTGTGGCCTGTGTGTGTGTGTGGCAAGTGTTTGGTGTGTGTGTAAAGCAATGTGCAGGTCAGCATATCACTTTCAGTTGCAACAAATTGTTACCCAAGGCGAATCAACTGATTTTTAAAGCTGCAAAAGCGGTCGATAGTATCGCTAATCGATAGTTTTGTTTGTTTAAATGACTCTTAATATCATTAGTATCAACTAAAATGACTTTAAAGAAACTAAGAATATTATAAAACATAATGAAAACCAATAAGTTTAATCATCAAGCAAAAAAGTAAGAGAAAATCGATTGAAAAACAAGTAAGAATACTCTAGTCGAGTGTGCCCGACTACAAGACTCCCTGCTCCCAACTTGCATTTCAAGCAGTTCAGCGGCAACTCAAGCAAGCAGCGCACTTAACGTGTCCAATACCTGTCAAACTGTTGCTTCTGCCTGTTGAGACGAGGGTTTTAGATTCTGCCATAACTTTGGTGTTATTTATCCGATCGTGTTGAAATTTACACAGCTGATCAACATTGATACAACATATATGTGTACCAAAAATCAAAGCTTTATCTTTAAAATTGTTGCTGTGGAAGTCTTTTGCGATTTGCGGGGGGGTGCATCCGAAATTTGAAATATCTGCGTATGGTATACAGGAACCTGCATGCCGAGTTTGGTGTCTCTAGCTCTTATAGTCTCTGAGATCGAAGCGTTCATACAGACAGACGGACAGACAGACGAACAGACGGACAGACAGACGGACGGACATGGCTAGTTCGTCTCGGCTGTTGATCCTGATCAAGAATATATATAGTTTATATAGTCGGAAATGCCTCCTTCTGTCTGTTACACACATTTGCAGTACTTTATAACTCCCATTTTCCCATTTTTAAAGGATACAGGGAGTAAAAATAATCTTTAATATAATAATGTAATATCTAAGTCGGCTGTTTTTTCAAACGAATTTATTAATTTACTATTTGTTAGTTCAAAAGTTGTGGGTATACAGAAATGACAGCATGTTGGCCAATTTCATTTTGGAATTCTACAGAAATCAATTAAAACTGTCTAAAAACTTCCAAGAACTTTTGCTTGGCTACTTTTATTGTTGAGACCTTGAACTCTTTGAAATGAGAAAACAAATTTAATATTTATGAGTAATTAGAGTTAAGGAAAACTAGAAAAGCTTTTGTGGACTTATTGCTGTTAATTAAAGGACAAAATGAAGAAACTTATAATCCAAAAACAGAACTCAAAGCCACAACGATTGTTTACAGTTTCTATAGCCATATCAAGGATAAAAGATACAACGATAAATATAACATATATGTCGCTTAGCTTACCTGACATTTGAGGACCGCCGTGTTGCCCGTCATCACGTACTCGTCGTGCACCTGGACCGTGTACTTTTGGTTGACAACTGTAACGAAATTGTATGCAAATAAGGATGATATTGTATGTTGAATTTGTGGATTACACACACACACACACACACACACAAACAGAGCGAAAACAATAATAAAATTCAAAGACTGTAAAGTAAAAAACAAAACAATTATGTTGTGCTTTTATTAGCCAAAGTAACTTTTTGTTTAATTTTTTATTGTGCAGCAACTCATAAAAAAGGCTTAGAGCCTGTTTTTGCAGGACCTTTTGGGCCTAAAGGGTCTAACGGCTTGCTCGCTGTCCTGACAGCCAACATATGTTGCACATTAAACAGGGGTTAAGCGAACACGTCGAGTCCTGTGTCACACACGCACATGCAGACATGCCCGGACATTGTGACATTTAAGAAAAGTGTGACCGTTTGTCAGGACGACGACAGCAATGTGGACAGGCACGGTTAAAAACTGGATGCGGCAATTTGAGTTAAAGATTTTTTTCCTGTTCTCCTGTCAGCCAAGCGCACAGCACAAAATTAAGAATGACAAGGATTCTAAAACAAAGCAAGCTGCCCGCACAGTGGTACGCAAGTGCAAGAAATGTGTTTAGATTAGACACAAGAATTTCATTCTTGAGAGGGCACAAGGATGTTTCAAGGCGACCGATAATAATGACTGGATTATACATATCAAGCACAATCTTAGAATTTAAAAAGCAGCCAAAACAGCTTTTTAAGAAAATGTAAAAGTCATCATTCATATGAAGAAATCTGGCAGCTAGTATTGAGTCCATTTTAGTAAATCAAGCTTTTTTTAAAGCCCATAAATAAAATAAGAACATGTGAAATGAGATAAAACTATAAAATAAGATTAAAAGCTGAAATTTTGACCATCCTTCATATGGCATCTATATATATTATAGTCTTTCAATCCGTCAAAAGAGCTCTTAACTCTACGAGTTTGAAATGAGAACTAAATAACACTGAAACCTTAACGATTGCCTCGCGAATTTCATATTATTTATGTTGATCAAAGTAGGTGCTGCCATTGAAACTTGGCCTACTTAAATTTCGTTCAAGTTTTGATTCGAATATTTCAAAACAAGAGTTTTTTTTTTAATAATATTTAATAATATTTAAGAAAATATGTTAATTTTAAAACAATATAAAACATTTCACAAGTAAATTTCGCATAATTTTTGCTACTACTGCAACCACTTTGACAATGCTTTTCAGGACTTTTACCAGTGCCTAACTCTTGTTACAGTTGCTGTCTCCGCTTCCCCTTCTATGCCCATCATCCCTGCCTTTACCCCACTCCCTCCTTTCAGTCGTTGCTTTGCTGTTGGCAGTTGTAAATTAATTAAGATGGACAAAGGCAATTTTGTGCAGGCGTCACTTGAAAAAGTGTTTGAAATGCGTTTCGCGTTTTACGTAGGATTTATATGGTTAATCTTGTTTTATGCATTAGGTTCGTATAAAATGCTATATATATATAAGTATAAAACTTGCTGAATAATGCATGTGTATATGTTTACAATGTACGTGTTACATATATACTTTTTAAATGCCGCGCACGAATCGCTTTTTTTTCTTTTTTTTTTTGTTGTTTGCCCAAAAACTTTAATATGCTAAAATTGGATAAAGTTTAATTTGAAAAGTTGTTGTTATTGTTTTGGGGCTTATTTATTTTCAGTTTTTTTTTGTTTTGTTTTTTTTGCTGTCTTTTTGTCTTTTTGTCATTTTTCTATGCTGCAGCAAATGAAAAACTGGAAAAAGTTTGTGACAACATTTTATTATAATTCGTCTGACCAGCGCGGCTGCTGTTTTCTCTTTTCAGTTTGAGTTTACTGCAATTTTAGTATTTCTTTATTTTTTGTTTTTTTTTTCGTCCTTTTGTATCCTTATTATTTGTTTTGTTGCTTGGACAGCCAGAACGTAGGACTGCCTCTGAGTTGGTTGGGCTATTATACACTTGCAGAGCGTATTCAAATTTTGAAACGATATGTATAGCGCATTAAAGCAGGCTTCTCTACTTGATTTGCATCAAAATGTTCTATGTGAACTGGGCTCCGTTTAAAGTTATTTTGCTGAAATTAGGTATAGTTGCTGATTTATGCTAAAGGCAGTACATATGTCGAAGCCAGCGTGATCGGTTCACTATATCTTATAGTTGCCATATGAACAATCGGTTGAAAACTAAGTTTCTTTCTCACAATTTTTTAAACAAATTTACTTTTTTATCAAAATTGGGCAACTATATCTTTTAAACAATCGCTGGAAACATTGCATTTTTGTAGGAAAACCTTTCTGCAAGGGTATACATTTTCGGCAGCTCAAAAATAATTTCACTTGTTTGTTTTTTTTTTTGTTGTTTTTTTGGGTTGCATAGTTTTGTGTTTTGAGCAACGGCAAAGTTTTTTTGCGCTTTCATGTTGCATGCTGCATGGAGTATATGAGAGGGTAGCGAACATTGTGTTGCATGGAAGAAGGAAGGATAAGAACAGGACAGCTGGGCAGGAAAGTGAGTATGAAAGCTAAGTTTATAGACGGCAAGCAAAGAGTGAAAGAGAGGGGCAGAGCAAGCGGCACTTGGATTTTATGCGGAAATTCATTTCCGCTTTTGTTTTGTATTTGAATATGTGCGCGTGTGTGTATGTGTGTGTATGTGTGTGTCTGTTGTATGGCAAACTTTTTGTTGCACAAATTTATGTTTATGATGTGCGCCGCCGGAAAGATGCTTTTGGTTGCCTGATTTGCAGTTATTGTGCCGAGAGACTATTAAATTATGCGCTGGCAAAGAAGCGCAGTCAAATCATAATTTGCATATACAGAGGGGGTGTGGGGGGGGGAGGGGGGAGTGGTGGTTAGTTGCTCGACAGTGTGCATCCAACTAATTACGAACAAATTACGCTGGTTTCATACACAAGCTGAGAAGTCAGGTGAAGGAAGCCAAGGAAACTTTGTGTAGCTCAATCAAAAACTTTGATAAGACTTTGACTTGCCAAGGCTGCGCTGTAATGTATGCTACACTTTTCTAGTTGTGGGTGTTTCTGTGTGTGTGTTTCTGTGTGTGTGTGTGTTTGTGTGCCAAAGTGCAACCAAAGTCACAACTTTGTGGCAAATGCATTTGCTGTATTCATCAGCAATAGAGGACCTTGGCCAACGATTCTGTTCGTCTATTGTATACTTTGGGTATAATTGTCAAGCAAAGTTCTTTTTGCTAATTACGCGCGCACTTAACAAAAACCAAAAGCAGTCAAGGATATACAAGGATACAAGGATACCAGAATACAGTCGTGTCCTGTACAAGCTCTGGCATAGCACTTACAGCTAAGCGCTGGCAATTAAATAAACGCAACTGTTAAGTCGCTTGCCAAAAGTCGCCAAGGCGCCATATCCGAGTGAAAGTCACATTAGCTGCGAAATTAGAAGGTCCTGCAGGGCAGCACAGGGCCAAAAAGGATACCAGAGAGTAAGAGATCCCTCTTGGCAACTTTTGCAAATTAGGCAAAACGTTTTGCGCCACATCTACGCGCTGTCAAATTGTTCAAGCGTAAAGCGATGCGGGGCATTCGGCTAGAAAAAACAACAATTTCCAAGCACACACATATACAAACACACACACACTCACACACGCACACAAACAAGCGCACAGAGAAAAAGACAAAAAAAAGAAAAAAACAAAGCGACCGCAAATAAAATAAGCCAGCGACATGGCGTATACGTAACGTTGAGTTAGCTGCTGAAAAATGAGCGCCGGACGTTGAAACTTTGCATGGTAAACTTGCCATGTATCTACACTGACAGAAAAAGTATGAAAGTCACGGAATATGCAACAAATAGAAAAAGTCTCTACAAATCTATTAAGTATATTCTTGATAATTATCAAAGTGATTTACATATGAGAATTTGGCTCTCTCTAAACTTGGTACAGTTTATTTTACTGTATATAGTGGTATAAAGCAAGTCAAAATCTGCTATATCGGTTCACTATAACATTTAGTTGTTATATATATATATTAATTTCATTTTCTCTTCGCGTTCGAACCCGAGTTTTGATAGCGTTAAGTTTATTTGGTCTACTTAGGCAGTTGCTAAATCGAGACAGTTTTTTGATCTGATATTAGAAATGCAATTTTCAATCTAATGAAAGAAGACCTTTTTTCATTTCTGAACAAGTTGAAGTATATAACAAAAATTGAGTTTAAGAACATGTTATTTGAATTTCCTGTCTTATTACAATTACTTTATACTTCCAAACTTTATAAAACGTAAAAGTTTGACGTTTTGATGAACTTCAAAGAGCATTTCACAACAGGCCTTAAAATGTCTTGAGGCATCTTAAAAACAACACAATTTTTCCTTTTCAACAAAGCTGTCATCAATTTTGTAAACATTTCCATCAATTTCATGCACAATTTTTCTCACAGTGCATATATGCGTGCATATAGCAGGAAAGGACACAGGGATGCTATCTTAGATCTGTGCGGTGGCAACTTCTTTGTTTGTTTGCTTTCAACTGTTTCTGTTAGCCCACATCCTCTATGCTTTTTGGCCGAGTTTTTGTGCGGCTGTTAATTAAACGCAGCAGCAGACCAAAAGCCAAGTGCTTGCTGCCTTTCAGAGAGGGAGAGAGGGGTAGAAGCGAGACAAACTGACCATTTGATATGGCATTCATATATTTTATGGGCAGTGCTAATTGTTGTTTTTGTTTCAAGAGTTCAGAGATTTAGATGGTCAGCAATGGGCTCAATGAGCCGCAAAATCTATGCGACATGCGATGCCAATCAAAGTGATTGGATAAAGGACGACTACGAGAGCGCCTTCATAAGCAGGACGAGGCTAAAGCTATTGGCTACCCAATGGCTCTTCATTAATGCACTTTAATAAAGCCTGCCCAAGTGCCTAATGAATGCCAAAGTTTGTTAGTTCAAAAATTTAAAAAAAACAGGACGAACTTTTAGTGCGCTTTATCAAAAGTTTGAAGCAGCAGCAAAATGTGAAATGTGAATACTTCTAAAGCTCAAAAGTCGATTTGAATTTGTACAAAATTGAGCAGCTTAAGAATTAAAGGGGGTATAGAATATCGACTAGTAAAAATAGCAGAAAAAATTGATTTGAAAAGGAAGAAGCAGCTTTCTTTTTATAGTCCAAAATGACTTAATGTTTGGCGAAATTGCGGAGAAATTGATAATATTTGACGAAATGGAAGAGAAATTGATTTGAAAGGGGGTATAGAATATCGACTAGCAGACATAGCAGAAAAATTGATTTGAAAGGAAGAAGCAGCTTTCTTTTTAGAGTCCAAAATGACTTAATGTTTGGCGAAATAGTAGAGAAATTGATAATATTTGACGAAATGTAAGAGAAATTGATTTGAAAGGGGGTATGGAATATCGACTAGCAGAAAAATTGATTTGAAAGGGAAGAAACAGCTTTCTTTTTAGAGTCTGAAATGACTGAATGTTTGGTAAAACAGCAGAGAAATTGAGTTGAAAAGAGAGCAGCTAAGCCAAGTAAGCCGCAAAGCCAGAAAACCCTAATTGTGGTTAGGGCATAAACATCCTAACCAAAGTCAGAGTCAATTTTCGCGCTTGGGCGCCAAATTAGCGCTGAGTTGTTTGGGGGCTGGCGAGGGGAACGGGGGATGACAACATTTGGCAGTAGTAATTAAAACTTGCGTTGCCTGCTTTTAGGCGCTGCTCCACGAAAACTTTCCAATTAAAGCCGAAAGTTTGAGCGTAGGAAGCCAAGGATAGGAAAGTATAGCATAGACTGATGGACGAAAGGAAGGAAGGACGAAACGGAACGGACGAGCATAAAGTCAAGTCAAGTTAGCTGAGTTGGCGCAAATCAACTTTGCATGCGACTATATAAAAAATATTGTTGTTGTTGTTGTTAATTAATTAAAATTTTATTAAGAACTTACCGCCGCGCACATGAACCTCTCGACTGAGCACCGTGCCGACCAGATTGCGCAGTTTGCATCTGTCAAACGGAAAAATGTGAAGCAATAAATACATAGCACAAACAAATATTAAGTATACGCAAGTTAAAGAGTACTCCAACGCTTACCTGTAAACGGTGGCATGCACCTCGTGGCGATATTTCTCGGCTGTAAATGGATAGAACATCATGCTGCCATTGGACAGCTGAAAGACCATGTCCTGCTGCGGCGGTATGGGCGTCCATTCTACCTAAAAGCGCGAAAGGAAAGAGCAGAAGCAGAGCATTCAGTTTTTTTTTTTTCACTCATTTTTCGGGCAGTCAATTAAGTTGAGAAAATGAGTGAAAAGCAGACAAAATGGCATGCATAATTAAACAGTAACAAGAAAATAAAAAGTAGAAAAGGCAAAGTACAAAAAAGCTATATTTAGCTCAGCCACGCCCACTTTGCTTACCTCTGGCGGTGGGCTGCCATGGCCAGAACATTCTATCAGTCCTCCCGAATTGTTGGAGAACTCAACACGATGCGGCGGCTCGTGTAGAAATATCGGTCCCTGCAGATCCAGTCCATTAACACTATAGCTTGTCTCAGCTGCAGAAGAGAAAGCAAGAGAGAGCAGCAATTAGAGACTGAGTTATTTCAAAAATATTTGTAAATGTTTAGGCAGAGGGTAAAATAAGTTTGTTAATATGTGTAAAAGGCAACAAGTATTAATATTAGTTCTTAATCTGCATCAATAGCTGTAAAATTGTCTAACTAATCTGTACGAACTGGGCTTGTATTGAAGCTAACTTGATGAAACTTGGTACAAAGGCTTGTTTTTGTTACAAGCAGTACTTGTGTCAGAATCGGCCAGATCGGATAACTATAACATATAGCTGTCATGCAAACATTCGGTCGAAAATTGTTGATTTTCAAGCTAAGCCGACCGAAGCATGTTGATAATATTTCAACCAAACTCGCTAGTAAACAGTTTAGGTACATTCCACAAGTTTTTTCAAAATCGGACTGCTATATCTTATAGCTGTCATAGAAACAATCGATCGAAAATTAAGTTTTCATATCAAAAAACTTTTTTGCAAGGATACAAATCTTTCGCAAAGCAAAGCTAACTTTTGTTTCTCATCTTTTTTTTGACAATAAAATGTTAAGAAGGGTATTAGGACAACGACTATCTAACTTTAGATTTGTTTTCTAGTTAGATTTTAAATTAGAGAACTTGGTTTGGTTTCCAGAGTTCATTCTGTCAGCCCTGGAATGAACGTGTATTGCACGAGCAGCCAAAGTTAATTTCAATTTCTGTTAAGAAACTTTCTGGCCCAAAATTAAGGGGCAGTGAAGTTGAAGTTGTTGCTGTTGCCAGGGGGGGGGGGGCGCTTTTGGCCTAAATTTTAATGAGCATTCGTGGACCACAACAAAGGAACGCACCGAAAAGAAAAGACAATTGCTTTTTACCTGTGGCCATCGTTTGTGGCTTTTGTGGCTGTCAACTCCCACTTCTGCATACTACTCCCTACTGCCTCCCTAATTGCTGTGGGGTGGGGGTATTGCATAATTTGAGGCGTGTTTTAAAGGCGCTTTGCGCTGCGACTTTTATGCCTTATTTATTATTCACTTGGTAGTCAAGGCAGCTACACCAAACCAGAGACAAGACAACAACGACGACACTGCACACTAGTGTGGGTGTGACTTTTGTGTCTCCTCTCTGTGTAGTTGTGTGTGTGTGTGTGTGTGTGTGTCAAGTTATATTTGCATTGCGGTTGCCTGACAACTTGAGGCGTTGGCTCCACACATAGTGCACTGACCTGTTTTTGTGCCACAAAAATACTTGTGTACAAAACATATTTTTTAACCATCTTTCAGCAGCATGAATAATTTAATTATTTTTACACAATATAGCCACAATAACAACAAAAATAAGTCACTTTTTTGTTCGTTTTTGTAAAAGCGAGTTTAAAAGGCTTTTAGCACAATTTTCTCTTTTTTATTTTATAACAAAATACTCAAACTAACTCAAAAAGTGAGCTGTTTTTAATCTATTTATACAAGAATTTTCAAATTTTATTTATATTTAAAGGTACGAAATCTGGTATCTATTTCGCTAGTATTGAAAGAAATATGTGTAAATTTTTTAGCAAAAAAAGCTGTTGCTCAAGAAACTTTTTCAATTTATAATCAAATTTGGTTTTTTTTTTTTTGTGAAATTGTGGCGAATTGGCAATTGGGAACACACATTGCTGCACATGCAGCCGCAAAGTATGCTGCACTAAATTTGTAAGCAATTTTCAGCCGCAGCAATAAAATGAGAAATTGTTTTGTCAAAAAGGCATTGGCCAGCAGATAACGTTAGAGAAATGGCCCAAACCGGACCACCAAAAGTGTTGCAAACTTTGTGCCACTTTCGTTGCGGTGTGTGTGTGAGTGTGTGAGAGTTTGTGTGTGTGTCTGTTTGTGTGTGTTGAGTTGAGTTTGGTTTCTTTCGGGCGACACGCTGTCAACTGCAATGCCCAAAGGAAATGCGCCGAAAAAGGCAAAAATGTTTGTGAAAAGTGTTTGCCGCAAGTTGATGCCACAACGGGGCAAAGCGCATTAAATTTGCAGTTTTAGTTTTAAGTCACTTAAGTTACAATTTTTATACAGCTCTTGCTTTCAGTTGTTGTTGTTGCTTCAAAAGTTTTGCACAAAATGTTGCGTCCAGAGATTCGAGAGATTCGAGAGACGACGCACAAATGTCTAATGAAAATTCAATTTGTCAGCTAGCTGGCCAAAAAAATTGTTTTCCAACTTTAGATATTGTGCTACAAAACTATCGATTGGCACTAACGATAGTATCGCAGCTGCGATTTTGGTAGTTTCTTAATGCTTTCGATTTAAGATAAGTCAACAAATCTTAGATGTTCGAAAACAGAAAGAACGTTGATCAACATTATATCAAAATCGGATCAATATCTTATGCCATATGGAAAATCGTTTTAAAAATAAATGTTTGCAAAATGTTTGTTTCTTTTATATCGTTTTGATTTGTTTATTTTTATTTTACTGAATTGGAACTAGCTTATTTTATAGTTGCCATAGGAAAACTTAAGAAAACTTTCAGTTTATTATGTTTAACAACATTTCATAAAAACATAAATTTAAGACCCAGCTCTGCCCAGACTTCAAACTAGCATAGCTTTGTCAAAACTAAAAGAATGTTCATGCGTTTTGTCCTTTTGTTCTATGTTATGTTTGTAAGCAAACGGCAACTAAAGTAACATCAATAAAAAAATGTTTCCAACTATCTATAGAATTGATAAAAAGTAATAAATATTATGTTGAGGCTGTAGCAAGGCAAAACTAATTGAAGGTGCAGGACAAATCTGGTGTAGAAAGAGATGAAGCCAGGACAAGTCAGGACATTTATCAGGCAAACAATGCAGGGCGTCCTGATGCTATCAGAATGTGACATGGCCCATATTTGTGTGTATGTGTGTGTGTGTAGATGATGATGATGATGATGATGATGATGATGGTAATAAACGGGAATGTTGGAAAGGTAGTTGAAGCTGGCTGACTTTGGAAAAGCGTCAGGCAGCTGTCTGGCTTTGCGGTGCGTGTTGGTATGTGTGTGTGTGTGTGTGTGTGTGTGTGTGTGTGTCAGTGACAATGCCGCATAAAGGAAACACAATGGACGACTGATAAACTCGATAGCGTTTTGCTCGTTGCTAGTTGCACGTTGCTAGTTGCCTCTGTTGTTGCCTACGTTGTTGTCCTTTGTTGCTGCCACTTTTCACATAATTGAATACACGCCGCTCCATTTGTCAGCGTTGTCAATCTGAAATGGCCAGCCAAAGGACAACAGCCATGCCCAGCTAAAAATCAATTACGCCCACAGCGTGTTCTCCTCTGCAAAAAGACGACTGAAAGAGATGTACTTTTTCTTAGCAATGCCAGAGGCAGGCTCGCGTCATTATCACGGATCATTAAAATTTGCCTTGCATTTAAATGGCGCTGGCCGGAAATGACTAGCAAGAAGAAGAAGTTGCTGCTGCTGCTGCGACAGGCATCAAATCGCCAGACAGCAACATAGACAAAATGCAAATGAGCAGCAGCTCCTACTCACTCTGTCTCTCTCTCTACTCCTCCATCTACCCAACTCAAGTTACACTAAGCTCCCTGCTGGGTTGCCTTTCACAAAACTGCAGCCATAATATTAATGGCAGTCAGCCTGAAAGCAAGTCCTTGCGTAATTAAGAACAAAATCCCTGAAAGAAAAAACCGCCAGCAGCTATGTCTTTAATTTGCAGGCATTCAAGAAAAAAAAAGTTGAAAATTGAAAGAACAGCCAACTTTGGGAAGTCAAAAAGGCCTCTTGCTTCGTTTGAATATTTCTAAAAACTTTATAAAAAAAAAAGAATAATAATAGAACGTTTTTTTCAATGACAGCTACAATTTATATTAAACCGATTTCAATCAAGTCAAATCAAGTCTAGTTGTATTTAACGAGTTAAGTTGCAAAAAAAAAATTAAGAAATTTGCATATGACAGCTGTAAGATATTGATCCGATTTTGAATATATATATATTTTGGTATATAGGAACCTGCATGCCAAGTTTGGTGTCTCTAGCTCTTATAGTCTCCGAGATCTGTGTGTTCATACGGACAGATGGTCGGACAGACGGACATGGCTAGTTCGTCTCGGCTGTTGATGCTGATCAAGAATATATATAGTTTATATAGTCGGAAATGCCGCCTTCTGCCTGTTACACACATTTGCAGTACTTTATAGCTCCCTTTTTCCCATTTTTAAGGGGAACAGGGAGTTAAAAAACCTATTTTAAACCCGTTGGACCTATAGCAGATTGAAGATATAGCGCTTCGTATCGGATGAAATTTTGAAAACATGTTTAGTTAATGCTAAAAGTCTAGTCTAAAAAAAAAGAAATCACTGTCGCACAAAAATCTGTAAATAATGACGAGCGAGAGAGAGAGAGGGAGTCAACTTCAAAGCGCACTAAATCAAAAACGCTTAAGTGCCGAGTCACTGCGGAGCATAATATATACCCCCTGTCCCTCTCCGTGCTAGTCTCAACCCTATGAAGTAGATTTTTAGGGCAATAAAAAGCAGCGACAAGTTCTTCGCCAGCAAGTTTTGCTCGGTAAAAGCTGACAAAGTTTTCCGAGCGCCATTTAAATGAAAACGCAATTTTCCCCCGAAAACGCACAGAAAAAGTAAAAGAAACAACAAGAAGAGAACACGTTAAAGCTGATTTGCATACGGTACGTAAAAGATGTGCCCAAGAGCAGGGGGGTAGGGCAAAAGGAGACAGAGCTTTTGTCTGCTGCAGGGCAGGCAGGAGATGGGATGGGATAGGAAATGGCTTGACAAATATAAGCAGCATTCAAGGCAAAGCGTGCAAACGCGTCGCTATTTGATTGAGGCAATGCCAGCTATGCCCCAAAAAGTAGGCAATGCTTTATGCATATATTTAAAGCAGGCAAACTGAGAATCCTCCCTCACCTCTCAGTTCTGCCTCTCTCTCTCTCTCTCTTCGCCGCCCAACTCAAGTGCACGCATTTTTCTGCTTAAAAGCCTCGACTAATGCGAGGCGTCTGCTCCAGCCAAGCATCCCTCTGTCTCCACCTTTTCTCTGTCCTTCCACGCCCCTCTTGCCTACGTCTCTGCGCAACAAAGCGTAACGGAATTTGTATGTCTTGCTTAATGTATGTGTGTGTGTGTATATGTGTGTCTTTGTGTGTGTGTGTGTGTGTGTGTTGGTATGCGCAAAGTGTATTTGCTTAGGTTATATCACGCACAACGCTGTCTGCCCCTTGACTTTATTCAGCTGTTGCCTGCTGCGACAAGCAACAACATGTCAGAAACAACCTTAGAAAACTGCACTTTACACTAGCCGACTGCTATATACTCTGTTTTCTTTTTTTGCTTGTGTGTATTTTCTTACTATGATTTGGTATACATATCGATAACGTTTTCGATAAATCGAACTGTAATTTATATCGAAGATAAATAAAAATTAAAATAAAGTACAAACATTTTGGAATGAAACTTCAATACTATATATATATATAATGCCAACTTGAATATAGTGTTTACTTTTTTTAAATTATGAATTTTAATTTAATATCAGCAATATTTTAGGCAATAATCGATATCTTTTCGCAATATATTCTTCAAGGTAATATCGATATATATCAAGTTGACATTTACATACCTAACTAGAGTTGTACAAATTCGATTTAATCGATATTTTGACTACAAAACTTTTGTAGCTACAATTATATATCGATATTTTTCACAAAATATCGCATAAAAAAAATTTTGTTCTGTTTAAATTTTGAATACATTGATAAAATTTGAATTATTGTCAAGAAAATCTTGTTGCTTTTTATATAATCTTTAAAAGGAAAAACGTTTTTATCTTTACAAAACATCGATTTACCGTTTTCTTAATCAAAGAAACATCGATTGTTATTTTGTAAAAACGATTATTTCATGAATATTGACATTCTTATACCTAACACATATACCCCTTGCAATAGCTACCCATAGGGTATACAAGTGTAGCAAACATTTTTGGAGCTTGCCTTTGTGGCACTAAATTGAACTAAATACATTTGAATGCAACATTTGAATTTGTTATTGACTGCGTGGGAAGCTGTTGCAAATGTTAATGTTGCTGCTGTGCGTGTTGATGTTGTTGATGTTGCTGTTGTTGCTGTTGTTGATGTTGTTACTCATGTTGCTGCTGTGTTGCGGTCGTTTTCATTTGCGCACAAAAGTATGCAATTAAATTTGCAGCTGCAGCAGACGAGAATGCAGCAGGCAGTGGAAAAAAAAAAGTGAAAAGCATTTCAATTAATGTTGCAGACGCTGTTGTTGCAACTTGCAAGCGTCGCGGCTGCTGTTGCTGTTGTTGCAAGCATTGCTGGTTATATGCTACGTTAATGAGCGCCAACTTTAAAAGTCAGAACGGCAAGACAAAAGGGGCTGCGTCACGTTGAGCTTTGTGTGGAGAGTTGCCGTTGAAGTTTGTGCCATAAAACTGAATTATTGAAAAGCACACGTTTCACTTTTGTTTGTGTTGTTGCAGCTCAAAGAAATGAAGTCAACAGCAGCAGCAGTAGCAGTAGCAACTGCAGCAGCAACAATAGCAAAAGTTGCCCGGCAGCAGCAGCGTCATTTAAAAGGAAACTCATAAAACTTTATGCTGCTGGCGTGCAGCAACACTTCAGGGCACAATGCAACAGCAACAACAGCAACAACAGCAGCAGCAGCAGCCAGGATCAAATGTTAATTGCAGTTTTTGAGGCAGACACACAAGACATAATTAGTGCTGCTCATTGTCTAATGTATCATGGCATTTAGCAACCGAATATGCCCCAGGAAGCACGTTGCACGTTGCACACGCCCATGGCGAGCAACATCATCATAGCAGCCAACCAAGTTCAACAACACGCCCTCGAAATGTGAATGACCTCGAGAATGTCACGTTGCTGCTGCACACGGCAGCAACATAAGCAGCATCGTGCTGGTGTGGGGCATGCCACACAGCCAGCTGGCAGTTCGTCACAAGGCACACAGCAGGATATAGCCAAGATTATGCAGCCAGAGTCGGAGTCGGAGTCAGAGTCAGAACCAGAGCCTGCCTGTTATTTTGTAAAACAAAAAGGCGAGCGAAAAGGCAAGGCAAAGGCAAGTAAACAGCAGCAGCAGCAACAGCAACAGCAGCAAGGAGCCTTTTGTGCGAAAAGCTGGCAGCATTGTCCAAGGCAACAGCAACAGCAGCAGCAGCAGCAGCGGCGGCAGCGGCAGCGGCAACATGCAGCGCATAATCAGCATCATCATCAGCAACAAGCAGCCGCAGCAGCCACTGTCACAGTCAGAGACCAGCAGCAGCAACAGCAGGAGCAACAGCAACAACAACAGCAGCAACAACAACAGCAGCAGCAACAACAGTACCAACAGCAGCAGTAACAACAGCAACATGAGCCTTTAGCTCTGGCCAAAGTAAAAGAAACAAAGCGCCTGCGGCTGCCAGGACGAGGCTATGGTCCTGGGCCCATGTTCACAGTCGTTGATCTTTTGCTGATAACTTTGGCTTTTTGAGTTGCGCACAGAAACAAAAAAAAGAAAAAAATGTCAGTGAATGCCAAGGAAGGAAGCAGCCAACCCGTCTCATGTCCTGCCCGGCTTGTTAGCCAAGTGGACAAAGTGGCACTGTGTGCTAAAATGTTGTGGATGAGGATGTGGAAGTGTTGCAAGCGACAGCGCACAAAAGACGCAACCAAAAGAAGCGACACTAGCAGCAATAACAGCAGCAACAGCAACAGCAGCAACAGCAAAACAAACGAGCAATGCAGCAAAACAAAAAACTAGCAGCTTAATTATTTTTCTTTTTTGCACAAGCAAAAGGCAAAAAACTTGTCAGCCTGAATGAAAAAAAGTGTTGCATACAGCAAGGCGCTCGTTCTGGGATCAGTCAGCGGAAATTGAAAATGATGTTGTCTGCTTGAAAGTAAAGAAATCTCTTCATTTTGTTTTTTAATGCACAAGCAACAACATTGCAGCAATTAGCAAGTTGCTTAAATGACAAGTACTAAAACTAAATTAAAAACAAAAAAATTGCAATTATAATTAAAATTTAAAGCTCATCAGCTCTTGTTTGAACAGATCTGCTTCCATTCAATCATTAATAGTCAGAACCAGAGCCTGCCTGTTATTTTGTAAAACAAAAAGGCGAGCGAAAAGGCAAGGCAAAGGCAAGTAAACAGCAGCAGCAGCAACAGCAACAGCAGCAAGGAGCCCCTTAAAAATGGGAAAAAGGGAGTTATAAAGCACTTCAAATGTGTGTAACAGACAGAAGTATGCATTTCCGAGTATATAAACTGTATATATTCTTGATCAGCATCAACAGCCGAGACGAACTTGCCATGTTCGTCTGTCTGTCCGTCTGTCCGTATGAACACACAGATCTCGGAGACTATAAGAATTGACACCAAACTTGGCATGCAGCTGCCTGTATACCATACGCAGATCAAGTTTATTTCAAATTTCGGATGCACCTCCCGCACCCACGCAAATCGCAAAAGACTCTCACAGCCACAATTTTAAAGATAAAACTTAAATTTTTGGTACACATGTATGTTTAATCAATGTCTTTTGGATGTGTAAATTTCAACACGATCGGATAAATAGCACCAAAGTTATGGAAGAATCTATTTCCCCTGTCTCAGCAGGCAGAAACAACAGTTTGACATGCATTGTGCAAGTTGAGTACGCTGCTTGCTTGTGTTGCCGCTGAACTGCTTGAAATGCAAGTTGGGAGCAGGGAGTCTCGTAGTCGGGCACACTCGACTAGAATATTCTTACTAAAAGGATTTACAAGTTGCCACCTTGCTGTTTTCTTTCCCCCCCGGAAACCCTGCCCATCTAGCGCTGAGGTGCTGCCAACTTGTCAACATTTTTAACATTTTGACTAAAAGAGAAATCGAAACGTAATTTAACTTGTTGTTGATGAACAAACATTCCTGTACCCATTTCGGACAACTTTTATTTCGAATCATTTTCGAACTTGTATTCCTGTTTTCGAATGAAATTGCAATCGTCTTACTTAAACAGTAGATAAATTAAAATACCTATTATTCCACAGTCTCAAATGATACAATATCTAAACCGAATTTTCCATTGATATTCGAAATTTAGAAAAGCTAATATAATTTCGTATGTTTTTTATCGAATTTTGATTAGAATAAGTTTTTTCTGTGAAAAAAGGTTGATTTTGTAATCAATGTTGGGTTTTTTAAACGTTATATTTCTTACTTTAAATCAATTCAATATATTCCCAGTATAAAAGAAAATATCAAAAGAAATTCCAGCTACAATAAGTTCTTAAAAATAATTACTGTAAATGTTGTCCAAATAATTGAAAGCCATCAATCTTTAAAGATATTTAACAAGCTGTAGCTTAAAAATCGACTGCATTATGCAATATAAATGAAAACACATTGATTTTCATGCTATTTACAAAGTATATATTTTACCATGTGTGTGAGTGTGTGTGTGTGTGTCTGTATGTGTGTGTGTATGATTAAAATAAATAACCTGGATTTGTACAAAATGTTGTAGTTAAATAAATGCTGGCAACAATAAAGTTGACAGAGTCAGTTTATCAAAGAGTTTTCGCTGGATTGTGTAAAAGCAAATGGGGAAATGGGAAAATGGGGAAATGGAAAAATAGAAAAAAAGTATATTCAGAATTGCAAACTCACCTCGTATGATGTACAGGATCAGGACAGCCTTAAAAAGGCTGTGTAAATCCATTTTTTATGAGCACTTATGCTTTCCATTACATTTTTTATGTGTGTATTTTAAAACGCCAAATTTCGCTTTTGTACTTTGGTTTTTTTTCTTCTTTTGGTTTGTTTATTTATTTAATTTGATTTTTTGGCACTTTTCAAAAACAAACACTTGCACAGAGATTTGGAGCTGTGATTTTGTAGCATTTAATGGTTGTTGTTGTTGTTTTTGATGTTGTTTATTTTATGTATAACGCGCTTCGAAATTCATTAACATTTTTAATGGCATCTGTAGAAAGCTGTTAGAAAATCAAATTATATATTTAATAGGTCTGTTCCCAATTCCAATTTCATATAAATTTCAAAACATTATCGTTTTGCGTTTGCCAGAACAAGTTAATTTACTTAAGATAAAAATGGAATTTAGAATAAGGCTGATATTACAAATCCAAATTTTTAGAATATTCCTTTTCCACGTTTGTTCTGGAATTGATTCGAAAGTGGAATCGGGAACAGCTCTGTGCTGAAAGATTTTGTATGCAGGCTAAACGAACTTTGACCCCAGATATGTCACAAATCCAGCTATGAACATTTCTATAGAAAATGTGAAAGCTCATGCAAATATTTTAAAGCTGAGCTGAAGTTGAAGTTGGAGTTGGAGTTGAGTTTGAGTTTGAGTTTTTGCGCAACGCTTTTGATTTCACTTGACGACAGTCAGTCAACTGCGATTCTCATGTCAGCGGGGATATTAATCATGTCAAGCCAAACGCCACACACACACACACACACACATACGCACGCACAACCACTTGGGCACACACACACACACTCCCGCATAGTAGGGAAGATAAACGAGGCAGTGCGGCAGAGTGCAGAGTGCAGAAGGGCAGAGAACAGAGCATTGAGGGCTCCCCTACAGCGCTGCAGCACAATATATTTTCCTTTTTCCGCATTTTCCTTTTCCTGGTTTTGGCTTTTGCGCCCCTTTGAGCGCATTTTTATGCGCGCCGGCAAAAATTATGCATCAGCGCGAAATTGGAGCGCCATAAGTTGAGCTCAAGTGAAGTGATATCGTACACTTATAAGACATACTATCCCCTATACAGAGAAACCCAAGCACGAAACCCAAACCCACGCCAAAACTGAAAGCCTCCAACCATCATCATCAGCTGAAAGCCTGTCTAAGCAACGAAACACCTGTGTGTGTGTGTCTGTGTCTGTGTGTGAGCTGAAAATCGCTTGACATCACATTAACTTGCCTTGTGACCAGTCTATATATAAAAAAAAAAAAAAACACACAAGATAGCAAGAGAGAAGAACTCCCCAAGGTAACATCTTCAATGCTGTAAAAACTAAAAGAAAAATGCGGCACGACACGAAACTATGCAAAAGGGACAGCCGCTTGATAAGAAAATCCAAGAAAAGCTATCTTTCGAGTGACGAACATTTAATACACTTGCGATAATCATAATAAAACACAAGAAAGAAAAGTGAGCTTCAATGCGACGAAGATATATACACTTGCCGAAAACTTAATGTACAAAAGTTTGTTCCTATGACAGCCTTAAGATATAAAAGCTCGATTTTCATCAGCATGACAAAAACATATGTTCCTTTGGCAGCTATAAGATATAGTCGCCCAATTTTGATGAAACTTTGTAAGCATGTTAAGACAATGCTAAAACTCAGAATTGGTAAATTTGATCGAGTTATATGGAAAATTCAATTTTTGGGCCGATCGTTGCTATGCCAGCTATATGTTATAGAAATCCGATCAAACCGATTCTGATATATATGCTCTCTGCTGCAAAAAAAAAGCGCTTGTACCAAGTTTCATCAACATAGCTTCAAGAAGAGCTCAGTTCGGATAGGTCAGACAGACTAATATACCGCTTGACTTGACTTGATCAACTCTGCTGTTGTTGTTGATCACTTTACATGGTCAAAAAAGTGTCCTGCAAGACATTATCGTGACATAATTATAGTACCCTCAGCAAGTGTATATAAAAAGGAAAAACAAAAAAGAACGAAGAAGCAGTAAAACTGTCAATAACGATAAAGTAAAGTCAGTGAATGGAAAGAGAAAACTGAGAGCTGCCAATGTTGCTGTAATAGCAAGAGAGGGAAACGCAGAGGCAGCGGAAGAAGGGTACGGGATGCTGTGGACCCCGAAAAGTGAGCCCGAAACAACAACAAAATGCCGTTTAAGCAACATGGAAATTATGCCCAGTGCGAATATCATCAGTAAAACTGTGTGGGAAAAATCTTCGCTCGGTTTTTTCTTTATATATGTATATATATTTTTTGGTTGGGTTTGGTGTGTAAAAAATCATGACTTGGCAATTATGCGGCAAATGTGCGCACTGGGCATGCACAGAAGCAAACAAAAGTCAGTGATAAAGTAAGAGAATGCAGAAAAAAAACAACAGGGACAGCGATAGCGATAGAGATAAAGATAGAGATAGAGCGAGCAGGAATAAAGCATAAATATTACGCATACGCCGCAGTGTACTGCCAACGTTTGCTAAATTGCTGGCAATTAGTTTAAAGTGCGACAACAAAACACAAAACAACAACAATAAAAAAAAAGAGCAGAACAAAAATGATACAAAAATTGCAAGCCTAAGCAGCTTTTCCAATGCAATTCAAGTCAACCAAAGCGTACAAATTATGCAAAATGTGAAACACAAGCGTGTTTCGAGAAAAGAAAACGCTTCAATTTCAACTAAATTTGGTAAATGAGCAGAAAATCAAGTACAAATTGTAAATAATAAGTAATAAAAGCTATTAAACTTGTAGGAAAACTATTGTTGCTCATTTTATATAACGAGCTTTAAGCATTTCCAGTTACTATTTCTTCTGAATTGTTGGAAATTCTGTTTTTTTCGTTTTTGAGTTGAATAACAAGAGTTTATTCTTTTGAAAATTACGTTTAAATTGTTGTTTTTTTTTACTGGTTTAAAAGCAAAACTCGTTAAGCCCAACATTTAAGCACTTTGCGGAATTCAGAACACTTTAGAAAATCGATTCAGAATGATTTAGCCAAAATAGTAAATTGATATTTTATAATCATAAATAATACCTGAAAACAACTAACATAGTTCTTAATAAGATTGTAAAAATTTGTCGATTAATCGATTAATAAATTGTGAATTCTGGTCAATAAAACTTGTAATAAAACTGCATGAAAACCAAATTTTCTTAAATTTAATTAATCGGTGCTTAAAATGTTAATACAAATATTGAAAATGATAAAAACAGTGTTGACACACCAATTAATCGAAACAATATCGATCATCGAACTTATCGATTTATTAATTATTCTAAACTATAATTGTTAAAATATAACTGAAAATGTTGCTCAAACAATAATAACTAGAAATCATCAAATTTACAAATTGAAAAGTGTTATTTAAGAAATATTTATCATATCTGAAAATAAAGTGCACGCACAATCCACAAATAATAGTTTTTTAAAGATTATTTGCTTGAAAATAGTATTTCCCATACTTGCACAAAATGCTTTCGATTCAATTTCGCCAAGTTTTCAACACAACTAAAAACTTCGAATACAAAAAAAGAAAAAGAAAAGAAAAAAGAGCTAAGTATGTAAAGTAAAGAAACATGAGACTTGTCTGCGCTTTTGCAGACATCGATGTAAGTATACATGTGTATATATTGGTATGTACTATATATGTGTGTGTGTGTGTTTGAAGGCACACAAGTTTAAGTCTAAGTCTGTTAAGCAGTTTGCTGTTTAAGTGCCCTAACAACAACAACAACAACCACGGCAACAATGTGAGTAAGGCCTTTGTAAGCGACTCTTATGTCTATTTCACTTAGTTTTTTGCACGCTGCGCGTTTTGTCATGGCCTTACACAAAATAAAACAAGAAAAAAAAAGTATATTATAAAAAGGGCTTAAACACTTCAAGTCAAGTTCGATATATTTATATAACACTTAACGTTGAGTCTACAGCGTTTTTTCTTTTTGGGGGGGAGGGAACTGTCTGCCAGACTTACAGCCTTTCATTCGGGGGCAGCCCATCTCCTTTTATCCTGTCAGCGGCAATTTGTGCTTGAAATTTGCCACACAAGTGCAAAAGTCTTTTTCTTCTTTTGCTGCTGCTGCTGCTGCTGCCGCTCGACTAGACCGTGCCACACACAATTTATAGACTTCGACACTTGGCGAACTGCTCAACGTTGCCCTCCCTTTTCAAATACGTGATTTATTTTAATAGATAATCATTACGCCATCGATTTCGATCATGTCTGAAGCTCCATTTGCTCAGCTTTAGCTTTAGCTTCTGCCTCAGCTTGTTGCATGTGGCTGCTGCTGCCTTTGAAAACTCGTACGTGCGTCAATAAATCAAAAGCAAATGCCTTTTAGTTTATTGTTTTGCTTGGCCAAATAGAAAAAAATACCAGAGCATACAGCCAACTTTGGCTTGTCTAAGTTATCTACACTTGCGGAAAACTTTTTGATACAAATACTGAATTTTCAAACAAAAATTCCAATGACAATATATAAAAAGTTATACTTTAAAGTTTGCAATTGCTGATGTTGCTTTATATTTTAAATTATATTTTCGATCGATTGTTCCTATGACAGCTATAGAATATCTTGACACTGTGTCTGCGTATGGTATATACCAACATATATACCAAGTTTGGTTGCTCTAGCTTCAAAACTGTGGAAAAAAACTGTGCTCAAACGGACAGACGGACATTTCACAAACCCAATATACTCTTTTTTTCTTTTTTTGAAAAATTTAAAAAAAAATATATAAAAATTCAGCGGCAACACAAGCAAGCAGCGCACTTAACGTGTCCAGTTCATGTCAAACTGTTGTTTCTGCCTGCTGAGACGGGGGTTATAGATTCTTCCATTACTTTGGTGTTATTTATCCGATCGTGATGAAATTTACACAGCTGATCAACATTGATACAACATATATGTGTACTAAAAATCAAAGCTTTATCTTTAAAATTGTGGCTATGGGAGTATTTTGCGGGGGTGCGGGGGGGTGCATCTGAAATTTGAAATAAACTTGATCTGCGTACTGTATATAGGAACCTGCATGCCAAGTTTGGTGTCTCTAGCTCTTGTAGTGTCCGAGATCTGCGTGTTCATACGGACAGACGGACAGACAGACGGACATGGCTAGTTCGTCTCGGCTGTTGATGCTGATCAAGAATATATATAGTTTATATAGTCGGAAATGCCTCCTTCTGTCTGTTGCACACATTTGCAGTACTTTATAACTCCCTTTTTCTCATTTTTAATGGGAACAGGGAGTAAAAACACAACGGATAGCTGGAGATAGCTACATGGACTCAACTGCTGATGCTGCTCAAGAAATATATTTAGTTTATAGGTCTACTTCAATGCGTTACACATTTCGTAACATAATTCAAATACCTGCATCACAAGGATAACATATAAAACCGAACACATTGCGCATACGTCGTGGTGCACAGCGCCAAGACCTTTAAATGCAGGCTGAATGGCAGTGCAACGCGTTGCACGGTTCATTCACATGACAGACCGTTGCGCGTACTCGTATTTAAATTGTGCCATTATGCACTCGAAAGCTTGCTACGTTGCATATAGGTAGCCAGGATTGTCAGGACCCTCTCTCACTAATGACTTTTTATGGCAGCTCTCAGGGCGGCTGCTGCTGCTGCTGCTTCTGTGAAATGGTTGTGAAAGGGTTGCCCGCAAAAGAAAATCAATACAATGCGAGGCTGGACACTACGCTGGGCATCTAACCAGGCTAAAAACAAAGGCCACAACGGTTGCGAGGGGGGTTTGAGAGATTGAGAGCGGAGCCGGATGTCTGTTGCATTGTAACACTGGCCGACCGAGACCGGCTAGATGGATGACTGGCCAACTGGCTGGCTGGCCACAAACAAATGCAGCGACATGACAAAAACACTAAAAAAAAAGAAGAGGAAGAAAATCAATAGAGCCAAAAACAACAAAACAAACAACAAATGAGCGCAAAAGCGAGAAATAAACTACAGAGCAGAGCAGAGGAGAGGAGAGGAGAGTAGAAGCGGCTACAATGTTAAAGATATTATATGCATATTACGACAAACTATATAAAGTAAAAATGATACAGCATGAGAGTGTGTTCGACTAGCAAATGCTCTTTGAATGTGTTCTGTAAATATTTATCATAAAAACATTATGCAATTTTTGGAATTGCTAGTTTCAACTAATTCAACTATTACTGCGCCGAATATCAAATCGTTAGCTTTGGGAATGTGTTTGTTAAACGCTTTTAAAAACTTCCAAAAATTTGGGGAAAGTTAAAAACAAGATTAAACAAGGTTTTAAGAACATTCTAATACTAAAAAGCTTGATTTTTTATAATTTCTTTGCAAGAAATGCCCGACTTTTTAAAAACACCATCGCTTGTTACAGCATTGTGTTCAAATATGTTGTCTTTGTCTAAACCAATCTCTAAAATTTCAAAAAATATATCAACATTAAGAATAAGCACTGACACTGAGACAACTCTATGCTGAATTCATGAATTTTAGGCATAATTTATGCACAAACTATATAAGAAATCATTACTAAAATAACTAAACATGAACTTCGAATTAAGTATTAATTCATGCATAATACATATGCAATGAATTTGCAGAACTGATCGAACTTTAATATAGCGAACTGAAATTCAAATATTGCGCGCTTTAAATGAACAGGGTGGCAACCATGAAGACGCCTTGTGCGACTCTGCGATCGTTTATCGATTATCGATATCGCCTGCAGGCGAATGGCAGCCGCTCTCTGCTTCTTACCTTTTTACTGACGCTATGAAAATGCAAGCACGTGCAATAAGGAAATTCTGTTGAAATCTTTGTTAAATGCATTACTATGTACAAATTATTGATGCATAAGCTGCATAGACAACTGTATGAATGTATATTTATGATTAAGCTAAGTATGAAAGCTGTATGAAGGCTGGATGAAGCTGTTTTGTCAGCCTGTTAAGCTACTTCATACAACCTAAACACATTTTCATGGTTACAGGGTATTTAAGTAGTAAAAATATGCAAAAACAGGCAGAGCTGCTGCAGTTGTTGTTGTTGTTGTTGCTGTGGCTGCTAACTGAAGTGCACATAAAAATCATTTAAAAACAGCAGCGACGCTGACGTCGCAGTCAGATAGAAGCGAGGCAGCAGCTGCAGCCGGACGTAGAAACAAGAACAGGAGCAAGGAGCAGGTCTTAGGTAAGTTTGGAACGACCTGAGTCGTATTCTGGGTTGGGTTAAGTTTTGCCTCTGCTGTGATTCAGTGCAAAAAAATTGAGTTCAGCGTCGCCGCCGCACAACACACAAAATGGGTCTAAAGTCATAAACTTTTTGCACATAGCAGCTGATGCCAACGTTGAGTAGTAGTTGTTGTTGTTGTTGTTGTTGTTATCCTTGCTGTTGTTGTTGCTCAGTGATTTTTCCTTGCCTTTGGCTTTTACTACGCCACACTCTGTTGGGCTTTTGTTTTTTATGACTAACGAGCAAAATATTGGGTTGAGTAAAAGAGGGCGTTGAGCGGGTAGTGCAGGGTGTAGATTGTAGAGTAAAGAAGCGTTTGCCAAATATACCTTAGCAAATCGGAAAAAAATGAACAGAAACAATAGTTTGTTGTGCTGTGTAACTTATACTTGATTCAGAATTTAAACATTAAGAAACTCGATTGGAGTTAAAATTTATACTCAAAATCAAAATGATCAAGAGTTAAATGAAAAAGATCAGATGATTCTTATAACGCTTTAATGTGATTCAAATTATATTAGTCAAACGCATTAACAAAATATTATTGTAGTAGCCAATCAGTATCACATAGTTCTATATCGATTTTGTGCAGTGTTATTACTAATACATATACAAGCAATGGATGTTGATAAACCCTATTTGATAACGAATCGTGGATCAAAACTTCATGAACAATGTAATTGAAAAAGCTTTTAAGTATCACTTTGAGCGAAATGACATTTTGAGCAGATGTACTAAAGTAATAAAATACTTTAGGAAATCTGGCAAAATTTTAAAATTCTCTTAGAAGCTTTTGTCATAGACTTCAGTAGCCAGAAATTGGCAGAAAGCAACGAATCTCATAATATTGAGAATTTAAGCTGCGCAACTATCCAGTCAGTTGCAAACGTCTTAGAAGATGTGCAAATTGCTTCGAAGGAGTTGTAAGTCGACAGCTACGCAATACTTCAAGAAGTAATTTCTCCTTGTGTCTTTAGTATCCCCCTCTTACCCAGTTTTAATAAATACTTTGCTTCAAAACATATTTGAAAATATGTGAACAATTTTAACGCTTTAATGTGATTCTAATTAAATTAGTCAAACGTACTAGAAACAATGTCATATAACTAGCCAAAACGTCATAACTATTTACAGTTAGTATCCATCTTTTCAAGGTACCTGAAAGCTTACGATATGAAAATAAGCTACATCCTTTTAATATTTCTCATTTGTGATCAAGTAAGTAGAAAACGCTTTTAAACTCAACTAAAACATACAAAGTCAAAGCATATTACATTTATACAATAGTTAGACTTATTCGATGCCAGAGTGGCGGACACCTACTTCAAATTGATTAAGCCGCTAAGAAAGTACTGGAAGAAACTAAAGAAATGTAAAGGAGATTATGACGCCGCATATGAGCAGTCATATAAGGAAGTCAAGAAATTGAAAGGTATGACTGCATCTATTATTGAGGAATGTGGCGACAGTGAAGAAGTAGATACCGCGGATTGCGTCATGATAATTAAGGCTACTTACTCAAAATTTAAACAACAGTTGGATTTGACCCTAAAACTTTTGCGAAAAATACAAAAAGGATCAATTTGTCAAAAGATGCAGAAAGCGGCGGTAGAACAAGCTCTTATCGGTGCATCTCAAAAACTGGAACAGGACATTTACTCTAGAAAGAAAAGAAAGCATAAGTTTTAACAAATTAAAGTGTTTCAAATAATAATAAAAATTATCATTTAGCAAGTTGCTATATTAAGACTATATAGATCTCTTAAAGAAACTGCAATACAACTAAATTAAAATGATCTACAGAAAATTAATTATTCTCATTTGTGTTTCGAGTTAACTAGAAAACGCTCTTAAACTCGACTAGAACTATATACTATATCACGTACAATTTCTAGCCAGGGGCGTATATCCCCTCTATTTGCTTTCATTATGCCTTTTTACCCACGTTCAATAAATACATTGTTTAAAAACAAATTTTTAAAATATGTAGGCAATTGTAACGCTTTAATGTGATTCAAATGAAATTAGTCACAGCAAGTCTTTATTTCGTGTTGTACATAGTGGACTTTCACAACATTCGTGTTGCTTCGTCACTAGCTTGGACTGCCGTTCACAATGATTATTGAATAAGTTTAATTTTATGAATAAATGAAAAATCCAATTAATTGCGACTTTTAGATAAGTTTACTTAACAAATATGTAAAAATTTCGTTAACCATATTATAAGGAAAAATGTGATTTAAATTCATTTAGTCATACGTATTAACAAATATCATTTAAATAGCCGGAACGTCAAAACGATTAACAGTTACGAACCATCTTTTCAAGGAAACTGAAAACTAACTTACTTAAAATGAACTACACCATTTTAATATTTCTCATTTGTGCTCAAAATGTAAGTAGAAAATGATTATAAACTCGACTACAACACACATAAAATCTTTATACGATAGATATACTTATTGAATGGTCAAGAGTTGTCAAACTCAAGCACAACTACCAGCCAGGATATACCTATACCATCAACCGCCAACCCATCTCTGGAGATACCCAGCCAACTTATAAAAACAGCTCCGTCTCTGCATTTATCCAGATCACAACCAATTTCACAAGCAGTTTTGGGTACTTATAGTATATTGAACAAAGAGCTAGGATCCTACTTGAAGAATGTCAAAAAATGTGGAAAACTGGACAAAGTGCATGAGAAGTTATATAAGGAAGTCAAGAAGTTGAAAGCAATCACTCAATATGTTGTTACAAAATGTACCAATTTCGGTTCGATTGAATGCCTCAAGGCATCTCTGGATAGGTTAAAGGACTTCTTTAGACAGTTGCAACATGCCATCGATGCTTGGTACAAAATAAACACCGGTTCACATTGTGTTAAGATTCACACGGATATGGTAGGCACTGTGCTTCAAGGTGCCCATTTGTTGTATTCTTGAATAAGTTGAGCCTTCTGAATAATTCTAAAAAAAAAAGCAATGGCGCAGTTAAAGCGAGAAAAATCTAAATTATTACGCCTTCAAGTGTTTCAAATAATAATAAAAAAAAAACATTTGACAAAAGCAAAGAACCTTGAGTTTTTAACTAAATTATAATACTCATTTGTGTGAAAAATGTAAGTTTAACAAGTAAGAACGTTGCAGTCGGGTTCTCCCGTCTGGGGTTTACTCTGTTTTCTGTATGTTTAATAAATTACATTTTTATATGGACTGCTTATATACTTATAAGCTGTCCTTAAACTTAGGTAAAGTGAGTTTGGTTGAGTTATCTTGAAAAAAGAAAAAAAAATTTCATACGAAAGCTTGTTTTCAACCGATTGTCCCTATATAACTATACGATATGGTGGTCCGAGTGGTGTTAAAAGTGCTTAAACTTAGGCATAGTGACTTTGCTCGAGTTATTTTGATAAACCAAAAAGTTTTTCATGCAAAAACTTATTTTTTAACCGATTTTTCCTATACACCTAAGCCATATACTCTTTTTTACGTTTTGGAAAACAGAATATAAACTTGAAGCATTGAATCTATATACAATTTCTATCCACATCAAGAATGCTTTAGAATCATGTAAGAAAATTATTGAAAAATTGAAAAATGCTATCGAAAATTGTGGAGATAAACTTGGTAAAATGTTTCAGAAAGAATAGAAATTAAATTTTGATAAAATGTTTGAAAATTTCTATATTGCTGTTGATCTATCAAACTAAATTCTATCTGAATGGCAAGTTAATTAAGCGCTTTTTACAGATTACTGAAAGTCGAAATCGGAACAGGTCTGATAGTACTAAGTGTTTTTTACTCTATTATCAAAGTTGGTTTCTAAGCTATTCTTCAGCAATCTGGTCACACTTTTAGAAAACATCTTTCAATCCATGCGTTTTGAGTGTGTAATTTCAATTTTGATAAAATATGCCGCCTCATATTTCACGATACAAACAAATGCTATTCTTTCCAACTGTCTGCCAACCATATCCAATAGCTCAATTGAAACGCGGCGCTGTCTTTTTATTGAACAGCTCTCTTACTTTGGAGTTTTCTTGACAATTTACAGCCCCTTTTGGTTGCACATCAATCATGCCCCATAGACAGACATAAACATAAATGCGAGGCAACATTTTAAATGTTCCGGGACGACGAGTATCGCGAAATGCTACGCTGGAAATGTCACACGCCAATCAGAAAATGTTGTGTTGGCCCCAACAACAAAAAAGGGCAGGTCGTTACCAGCACTTAATATATATATATATATATATATAGTGTATATAAATATCTGCATATGTACTTATACATAATGTATATATAAAACAACCCATTCATATATCAACTTCAGCTCAAAACGTTTGTTTTGTTAAACACTTTTTTTTTTTTCTTTTTGGGGTCGCGTCTGTTTAGGCTGTCAAATATAATTTTGGCTTTGTTTGAGGGGGGTTCAAAGGGGGGCTTAAAACTGCACAGACAGCCAAAACTGTAGCCTGCTTGCAGGCGTTTGGCATTGGCTGTATGCTTTCGCATTATATTGCCGTCGGAGCGAAAGTGATTTCTTAATTTGTTACAACAAAACTTGGCACCGGCAAGAAGACTCCCTTTATGCTTACACAGACGCCTCTGTCTGGCATATATATATATATATATATGTATGTATGTATGTATGTATGTGTTTTTGTTAAAGTTGCACGAACTTTCTTCCGAGTGGAAGTTTGCTTTTCAAGCTTCCAGCTGCCAAGTACGTGACTTTTGTGGCATATGATGGATTAGGGTCGTCGTCGTCGGCACAATAAAAAAGTGAAACTTGCCTGAGTTTTGCTTAGCTAATTAATGACGTACAACAACAACAACAACTTGCAGCAATATATTGTAGCATACACTGTATAAATTGCGCATACGCAACGCATACACAATACACAATTGCGTATACGCAATGCGAGCTTGCAGCTGTGTTGTTGCATGCCCCGAAAAAAAAAAACCTTATATATATGATGATAGTAACTAGTAACTAGTTGGCATATACTATACATATATACGACTATATACTCCTATATATATGCACGAGCAGCAACCAACAAAAAAAATAATTTAAATAAACCAATCCATTTATCGTTCGTTGCCGGCTGCTGCTACGATTACTACGTGCAACTACAACTACTACGCACATGCGGCTTGGACAATTTGAGCGAGTATGTGTATGTGTGCGTGTGTGTGTGTGTGTGTGTGTGTGTGCTTGGTCACTTCCGCATGAAATACGAGCGATTTTTACTACACATCAGCAACAGCAGCAGCCTGAAACTCATGCGACAACAGTTCCAATCGATAAATTTTGTGTGTTGCAGCAGCAGCTTCGTGTGTTGCAGCAGCAACAACAACAACTATCACATATACATATACATACTCATATATAGTGCATGTATATGCCGGCACAGACAGATTTATAGTTTGTCATGGCGGCAATGTCCAAAATAGTTGCAGTCTGCCCCGTTCATAAAATCAATAGGCAATGTGCAACGTGCAACCTGCGCTTGCTCTCGCTCTACTTCTCTCACTCGCTCTCTGTCTATCTAGCTCTCTCTCTCTCTGCTTGGTTTGCCGGCCGGTTTAAGCATTATTTATGTGCAGGCTGCTGGGCTTTCTACGGCTGCGATAAGCATAAGCCCGAAAGTCCTTTAATTGCAGTAAATAAGTCACTTGGCGTTCTCTAATTGCTCGCAAAACGCAGCTCAGCAACAGCAACAGCAGCAGCAGCAGCAACATAATGAAAGAAAAGATGGAAAATTTAAAATTCTATGCACAATATACAAAATAAATGTTGTAGAAAAACGTTGCACGGCAAAAATGTCAAACAATTAAGCGGCAATTAAGGCAAAGGTTGAAAGCAACAGCAGCAGCAGCAACAACAGCAAAAGAAAGGACTTCAGGACGTTGATGCTGACGTCTGCTAAAGCTACGTGAAAGCGTCGCTAAACGTGTCTTCCAATTTGCCAGGACTTCAATAAGGGTTGGGCTTGCAGGCAGCAGCAGCAGCAGCAGCAGAAAGGCACTTAATGGGCAAACAACACACGCGACACGCAAGGAGCTGCAAACAACAATAAGGATGCAGGATTACATATGCTATAAAACACACACACACACACACACTCCTACAATTGCACATGCCTTGTTAATATTATTGATGAGAAGGGGTTGACTGTTGAAATTGAAGATGCGTTAATAAACAACCCCCGCTTGTTTAAAAGCATGTCAAATCTTTGACAAAATTCAACTGAAACCAAATTCATTTTAATTTAGCTTTAGAATTTTCAAACAATGAACTCAAAAAGTCATGTTAGCTCTGTGCCATTTGCAATTCCAATTAGAACAAACGAAATTGAAATTGTTAGCTGTTCTGAATTCCAAAATAAAGTTTCACGCTTAAGAAAATTAATCAAAAACCTTTTATTTGATTAAAAAAGGTGAATTTGAAAATGGTGCGCAATAGATAGTACTTAGAAATAGTGGAGGGATTGAGATACATATGTATCTGAAACTTACTTCTTGCTTTCATTAAAAAAAAGTTAAGTTGGCTGTTCACATCATTTCATTACAATTCCTAGACAACTTTTGTGTTTATGTATCATATTATATCATTATATATTTATCATATGTATATATCGTAAGCATTTTCAATGACGTTTCATAAAATGATTCTGCAAAATATGCAAATCAGTTATTAATAAAACTAACGGGTCATCATTTTCTTTAATTATTTCCTTTTTGCGTGTTGAGCCCAATCATTAGACGTTTTCCCATTTTCGATATCGATCAAAACAATTCAAATTGGATTTATAAGCTGTTCTGAATTTCGAATATCAATGATAAATTCATGATAAGTATTTCTGTCAAGACAAACTCACAAAGTAAAAAACGATTTGAAAAGCATAAATATCGGAATTTATGCGAATATTAATTGCCTATTTTGAGAAAAATTCTAACAACTCTCATAAAAATCTTTTGAATTTCAGAAAAAGCATTAAAAATTGCACATTCAACAATATTAAATTTATGATTGGAATTAAAGTAATATAATAGCTACAAAACATCTTAATATTTTGGAAAAAATTCATTCACATTTACATAAATTTATTTAAAACTTACAAGCAACTTCAAATGCGACATTCAACTAGTGGGACAACTGCATAAAAAACTGTAAACAATACAATCAGCCCTGTTCTGAATTCCACTTTCGAATCTATTCCACAGGAATACGAAAAGCTCTCTTTTAGAAGAGGCGACAAATTAATTGAATTTTTTCATTTTTAGTTTTTTTGTCCTCCAAAAGTGTGGAATTAAATCGAAAGTGGAATTAGGAACAGGTCTAAATAAGTTTTTAATATCAGTCTAAACTTTCAAAAACTTTATTTTTTTAGCTTGAACTTTCACACGCTTCAAAAACACAGCAAAGATATTCAAATTTGAATCAGTTACTTTATTTTAGACATAATGCAATTGAAAAAACACTTTGAATGTTGCAACGTGGCACAGTTGCCACCTGCAGCAGCAGCGCTAAGTGTTTGCTTCGAAAACATTTTAAAATAAATACATTCAATTAGAGCCAAATATATAGAAAATTGTTATTGAAGTCTACTGCTGCTTCTTCTTCTGCTTCTGCTTAAGAGTTAAGTTTTTTGTTGGCAGCAACTAAACAAATTTGCATGCAATTTAGTCAGAAAACACTTTGCCACGTTTACTTGCCACAGCAAGCGGCAAGCGAGAAAAACAACAAAATCAACGCTTGTTGCAACAAAGTTGCGTATTGTTGTTGTTGTTGCTGCTGCAACGGGCTTAGCTTGATTTTTGCACGTTGTTGCAATTCAATTTATTTTCAATTTGCGCGCATGCAACGGTAGCAGCTGCAGGAGTGAGTGCGGGAAGGGGGCAGTGCCAGGCAGGTGAAGGTGAAAGAGAAGGTGAAGAAAGGAGTCTAGCAGCTTTCATTAGACACAACTTTATCAGCGAGATTTTGGCACGTCAAGCATTGCATACTTTGGGACATATTTTATTTTGTCTTGTTGCAGTTGTTGTTGTTGTTGTTGTTGTGTTTGTCTTGTTGCCGGGTGCCACGTTGTTTTACACTGCATTTGCTCGTAGTATCAACACGCACACACACACACCCCCACACAGAATGTACATATATATATATATATAGGAATAACTGTGTTATTTATGCACAGCGTGCACGTTGTCTTTTTTGCTTTGATTTTGTTCTTGTTGTTATTGTTGCTATTTGCATTTACCGTAGCTATTGCACTTTCCGTCAGCCTCACATGCTCTTTCGTACACAAAACTTCAAACTGTAAACGGCGCCGGCGCGCTCTCTTTTTGTTCGTTGTTATCTTCTCTTTCGCACACGCAAACGCACAGACAGAGATAGTACCGTTTCAACTCAACTCAACTGCCGCCTTGTGTTAGAAGAGTGCAGAGCACAGGCACAACCGTACGCGAGGAACGTCAAACAGCAACTGAATTCATATTGCGCTGGCCAAAGCTGAGGATGCCCCGTTTGCCGTTATTTGTAGAAGACGCAGCAAACGTGGATGCTGTAATCTACTGCGCAGAAGCCACGTCAAGTGGGTGGCTTGTGGGCGGCAGCAGGTAGTTGCTTAAGCGTAGTAAAAGTCGTAGTATTTGGATTCCATTTTGCATTTCATTCATCTCTTTTGCACAACGGCAACGCTGGCCTTTCTTGATCGTGATGGAGCCAGCACGCTGATCTGGCAACGCTAATTAAGCGCAGCATGGTGAAAAGCTGATGACATGTATTCTTTTCTACCCTTTAAAAGCAAAAGGTAATTCTTTAAAATTGCGAGTACTTCAGAGTTTCTAGCGTTGAAGTTTCATGCAATATTTTTCGATTATTCTTGAGCATGCGTCATTTTTGTCTAGTAATAAACATGTTAAGATCATAATAAAGTGTTCAAAAAGTAAGTATGCACTGGCTGTTGATTGGATATTATTAAAAACACTTTCCTCTTTGTTACAAAAAATCAACGCAAAGTAATTCTATTCAAATAGCGAATTCTTTGCAGCTGCTGACTTTAAAGTCTTATTCAACAACGATCTGGCAACGTCAATGCAGTGGTGCAAAAGTTCTTACTGGCTACCAATTGGATATTTTCTTTGCTCCTTTAATAAAAAAAAAAATCAAAGCAGCATATCTCTACTCAACTTTATTGGCTTTAAAGTCCTATTCAACATTTGTTGAGCGCTGCAGAAAGCGTGCGCTGATCTGGCAACCTCCATTTGCAAAGCATGCTGTATTTACAATGTAGTGTTGAAAAACGTTACACTTTTTTTTGTTTAATTTTACACTTTCCAGCACTAAAATTTTGATAAGTGTGCCCCAACACAGCATTGAGGCAAAAAGTGTCAAATCATATATAGTGTTCAATCATGTTGCTCAACTTTACAAATACTTTCGAAGCTCTTGCTTTAAATTTCGAAGGACATGAGGAGCAGCATCATCGCTTTGTGCACGATGCACAACGGATAATCAATGCAATACTTTTCGAGCTGCAACAAAATAATTCGATATTTCATGATTATATGCGGCAGTTGCGGCAGACAGGTAAGCGAGGTTCCTCAATTAACTGTGCCGCAGCAAATAAAAATCCTAATCCAAAAATCCTGCCAATCCTCAGCCTCATTTGTTAACCAAATTGAGATGGATATGCCGCTGGGCTTTGAGACATTTATGCCACTCCGTCTGCCCATGTCATTGAGCACCATTTTTAATGAATCCCAACGCAGCGTGCAACTGTTGAAGGCCAACTACCTGCACCCATTCTTTTTTGGCAATGCCTTGAACGCCAAATGCATGAATATGAGACTACAGCGGGACTTGGAGCTTGCCTTCTCCAGGATCAAATGCATGTGCGGCTATTGGGGCGCCATCTACGATCTCAAATATACGCCCTTGAGCTATAATCGTGTGCCCTTTGCTCATAGTATCTTTGCTGTGGAACGTGGTGCCGTTGATCGTGGCATACGCTTTGATTTTATACTCGCCTTGGAGTTTGATGGCGCTGAGCTGCCTTTGCCGAGCTATTTTCAGGCACCCATTAGCTACAAGTGGCTGGCCTATGGCCTGGTTCCACTCGATGACTCTCAGAATTCTGCAAATTGGGGTGTCCTTCTGCCCAGATGGCAAAGCGCTGATGTGCGTCTCAAGTTTCGTTGCCACAATATGCTGCTGCTGCTGCATCGTTTGTTGTATGCACAGCATTGTTATTGCTTTGCGGTGCCTTTCATGGTCAAGCTGTGCTTCTTTATGACCACCGTGGATCGCGGCGAGGGATTCAAGCGCATGAGCGTTGCGGAGCTGTTAATAACGGTAAGTTATCGGTAGAATTTATCGAAAATCTTTAGCTTTCTTTGCAAATTTGTACATTTAAGGGCAATTTCCCTTGCATTTTCATATTTATCACTTGTTGAATTTACAACAGCAGGTGATTTGAAACCGCAAAAGTTAGCTTAAGTTGAAATTCGGAACATTTAAGATAAATTTTAAAATTTAACAACAATTTCTCTTTTTTGTTTCTAATTTCACTTTAGTTATTTCACATCGATAAGTGAATTTTAACCGCAAAAGTTAACTTAAGTTGAAAATTTAAACATTTAGTTGATTAATATTGATTAACTGTAAGTGAATTGAATCGGAATAAAAATTAAGATGAAATTTTGAACATTAATGTGAAATTTTAAAATTTAAAAATTTCTCTTTTTTGTTTCTAATTTCACTTTAGTTATTTCACATCGATAAGTGAATTTAAACCTCAAAAGTTAACTTAAGTTGGTGAAACTACAAAAGGAAGTGATTTGAATTCGCAATATGTTGCTCAAGGTGAAAATCAGAACACCAGGGCAAATTAGTTGGTTAAACTATTGCTGAAACTGAAAACGTAAACAGGCTTAAATATTTAATTAACTTCCTCTCTCTATATCTATGTCTACCCCTTTCTCGCTCGCTCTCTATCTCTCTCTCTCTCTCTCTCTCTCTCTCTTTCAGACGCTGGGCCATCAGGTCTTTCGCAATTTCTATGAGCTCATTGTGCTGTCCAGTGTGGGGGATCCTTTGGCAAACATGGAGAGTACTCAGGCATTGCGGGAGCAGCAGCTGCGCGGCAAGGGCATCTTTGCAATGCTAGCCAAAGGAATGCAGATGAATCTAATTAGCAGTCAATTTATAAATATATATTTTCAAATTGATCGTCTGCCATTGACATCGAATATAACAATGCGGTTGTTGGTGCCACAGAAGCCAGGAAATGGGCCACCAACACCACCGCCACCACCACCACCGCCTGCAGCAGCGCGCCGCAAGCGAGGAAACAGCATTTAAAATGTAATACAAAACTTAACAAAAAGTCAAATTGTGCATAAAGTGGTGCTTCAGCTTTATGCAAGATGGATGGGGTTGCAAGAAGTACGTTTTGTTGCCACTGCCGCTTGCCGCTTGCCGCTTAAAGAAATTTGACTCAACTGTAAATTGGCCAGTCGTTTGTGAAGGAACACCAAGGAAAACGAAAAGGACAATGTCGACTTTGTCTCAAATCTCAGTAATAGCGCAACTTTTATGCCCAAAAATAAGTAGAACTGTCTGAAAACACACACACACACACACAAACACACACACACACACACACAAACGCATACATATACAGCAAAAGGCACCCAAGCACACACACACACACACAAACACATACATATGCAGCAAAAGACACCCAAGCACTCACACACACACACAAACACATACATATGCAGCAACAGACACCCAAGCACACACTCACACACACACACAGGGGGGGGAGGACAAAAGTTAATAAAAGCCAACTAAAAACTAAAGCTCTGTTGGGCTACGTGTCCTTGTTTTACCAGCCTCATACTTTCATCTGTCTCACTGTCTCTATGTGTACGTGTATGTTTATATGTGTGTGTGTAAAAAGTTAAATTGCAAATAGCTTGGGTTGATTCTGCCACGCGGGCTGGTGGAAAAAGGCGCCCCTTGTGATGGCAGGCAACATGAAAATTTTAGAAAAATTTGCTGTTATTGTTGGCAAAACAAAAAAGGGGTTAAAGCAGCACACACAAAAGTAGTTATGTAGGTGTGTGTATGTGTGTGGGCGCATTAAATACAGACACATACAAAAAAAAAAAGAATTTAGAGTTGCCAGGTTTATTTGTGCATCACACCGTTTTGCAAAAGTTGTACGCTGCGAGCGTTTTTTGACGTTTCATTGTTGTCAACTTTTAACTAGTTTTTTTTTTTTGATGACGTTATTATGTGCACTTGAAACATATATATATATATATATATGTATATTTTTATATAAATTTCGGACAAAAAAGCGTATACAATTTGTATTTTGCACAATTACAACTTATTTTTGATAGCTTTAATATCATTTTGTAACTTGTGCATTGTTATAAATTCAATTAAAGATGATATATAGTATATCTGCTGTCCCTTTCTATATACAACAACTCACACCACAAACTTTAACCAAATCAAATGCCATAAATGCTATGAAATTGTATTCACTGATGATATATATATATGATGATATATATATAAATGTGTAAAATATTGAAACATGATAACGACGTGAAACGTGTTAATTTGTAGACCGTGTTGCCAATTTGATTGGCAATCGAGCAAATTATTGCATTTTCCTACTCTCTCTCTCTCTCTGTCACACACTCTGCCCCTCTCTGTCTTTTTCATACGTTATTTTAATTGCATTTCGAGGCAGTTGGAGTTTTCCACACAAAAGTCAAGGCTTTAAAGTTTATACCATACTCATTTCTCATATATAAAGACTTATTTATTTATGAGTGCACATTGGAAATGCCAATACATAAATAAGTTGAGAAATATGAGCAATGTTGCAAGCATTTATGCAAATTCATTTCCGTTCAAGCACGAACAAAAAAAAAAAAACAAAATACGAAATCATAAAAATCAAAAGTCATAAACGCTTCAATGGCTCTTATTAAATACAAAAGGGGGGAGGGGTTTTTAATCTTAAATTAAAATTAGGTCAGCGCTCAATAGAAAAATTTGGACTAATAGAAATATGATATGAATAATTTAATGAGTTTTTTGTAGAGTATAAAAGTATTTTCATAGATTTAATTAAATTTAAGGCATAAATAAATAGAATCTAGAATCTGCATTCCATAGAATTATTCTTCAAGTTCTTCAAATCGATAACCTTTTCTAAACCGAAACGACTTTAGGATCGTGATTTTGCTACTATATTGGTTTTACATTTATAATTTTTTCATTTAAAAAATAGATTTTAGTTGACTTTTTTAAGTAAAAACTCGAAATTTTACTATCTAAATAATTAATTTTAAAATGTTTTTTGAGAAAAGAAACATGTCAAAAAGCCAATAAACTTGGTCCACTTCTTTCTAAGTTTCCAACAATATTTTGTATTTGCAATATGGTTGTTGCTATATTTTAGTTTATAATAATCTGAATTTTGTAATACTTACTTTTTTTTTAAAGAAATCATTTTTATAGAAACTGAAAGTATAAAAATTTGTAATAATGAATTAAATTTTATTTGGCAAGAAATCATAGAAATTTAAAGCAAGCTTAAAATATGTAAAAAGTAAAATTTATTTCAAATTTAAATGCAGTCAAGCCAAGCTAACTTTCTATAAAAGGTAAGTTAATAAAAGTTGTCGAGTTTCGCAGCTCTTTTCATATTGCAAGAAAACTGCGAAAACGAGCTCAAGCATTTTCTCTCAATTTACGCATTTTGTTATTAGATACTTTGTCGACAGTTACTCTAAGGATATTTGAAGAAAAAAACAGCTCCCAAATCGCTGGACTGATGTGCCAAGCAGACAGGCAGCTACAAGCCGCACTTTAATCAGAAAATAATTATGAGCATCGAGGGAGCTGAGAAGTAGCTGTGTAGCTGGCAATGAAATTACATTTGAATTATGATCAAAAGTGGGTGGGAGTGGGTTGCCAAATGAAAATATAATGAAAAGCAAGTTGTGCAGCAAATGAGCTAAGCGAAAGCCAAGTGAAATTTGAGTGTGACGAGACGAGAGTTGAAATAACCGAAAGATAGCGCAAATAAAAACCAACAAAATTGACAACAACAACAATAATAACAACAACAACAACAACAACAAAATAGCCGCAATTTACGCAACAAACAGAGCGCTGAAAATTGCACAGACGCGACAGGGACGACAACCACAAGCAAGGACGAAAAAGTTTATGCGAGCCAAAAATAAAAAAAAAAAGATGCCGAAGATAAAAATACACTTGCAGAAAACTTTTTTAGACGGAAAATCGATTATTTTGACGATTTTTTCGATATATACCCTTGCAGAAAAGTTGTTCATATGAAAACTTAATTTTCGAACGATTGTTCCTATGGCAGCTGTAAGATATAGTCGCCCGATTTTGATCAAAATTTAGGCAGCATGACAAGAGCATACTAAATCTCAGAATAGCTAAATTTGATAATGATAGCTTGAGTAGCAAAAAAGTTTTCTATACAAAACTTATTGTTTCTATAGCAGCTAAAAGATAAAGTCGTCCGATTTTTATTAAATTTTGTAAGCATGTTAAGATAATGCTAAAACGTAGAATTAATAAGTTTGGTCGAGATATCTTTAGAATTTTGGCAAAAAATAAGCATATTTAAGCTCTAAACTGGTAAAGTTATTTTAAAAAACCAAAAAAATATATGTTATAGCGATCCGATTTGGACAGTTCCAACATATATAATGCTTGCACAATAAAAAAGCAGCTGGAAAAAGTTTCATCAAGATAGCTTTGTAGCGAGCCCAGTTCGCATATAAAGCACATACAGATTTCGTGACCAAATTAAAATACCCTCGGCAAGTGTATAAAAAACAGACAATTAATTTGTTTTGCAACGCAAGGGAGGGGGACGCACGGACAGGCAGGACAAGGGACAACGGGCAGCAGGACAGGGGACCGGACAGAGGACATGGGACAAGCCAAACAATTTCGTGCTTGTTGGCAAAGAAAATTTACGTGGCAAAGACAAGTCGCTGGACAAACAAATGGCAACAGCAAGCAGCAGCTGAGGATGGAGCTGGAGCAGAAGCTGAAGCTGGAGTTGGAACTTGCTGCTGAATGCTGAAAGGCAGGAGAAGCATTGGGGAAAATGGTCAAACATTTTACGCTTTTTGTTTAATTAAAATAGCAAGAGCAACAGGAACAGAGAGTGGAAACGAGCAATGTGGCTGTTCTTAAAGCAACATAACAGCAGGATATGCAGGTCCTTTTTCGCAAGCTGAGCGCTTTTTCAATTAAGCTAGCATTGCATTTAATAAAAGCAACAACATTAGTTGTGCCAGTCGCTTAGCCTTATCTGCTGCTGCACAACGGCAAACCGGAAACGGAAGTGGCGCTTTCCGTTCATGCGCCGCTTTAAGCGCTCCAAAAACTTTAAGCCAACTATTTGGCTTGGCATATGAGCAACAACAACACAACACAACAACAAACTAGTCGCATGTCCTGGCATATCCTTGTCACCTGCCAGTTATAGCCAGCATATCAATGCGCTTTTAGCCAGCAGGATAACTGCATGCATGCCTTCTTACCTTTTTTAGTCGCTAGCAATTTTGCTCATATTAAAAGCAAGTAAGAATGCTTGATACGATTGTGAACGACTTTGAAATACCCAGTAAACAGAACGGAAATACTCAACACACAGCTGCTAGAGATCTAAGAATTTATGACAGTGTTGCTTACAATTGATTCATTTTGTAATACATCATAAATTACATCATTACATTACAATCTTCATTAAAAATAAATAGCAGTAAAAACATAATTCATTACAATCAAAAAGGTGTATGTAATGCAAATTACTCATTCTTTCTTTTTTAAGGATAATGAGGAAATAAACACAGACTGACATAGCTAGATCCGACTTATGTATTGATGCTGATCAAGAATATAAATACTTGATACATTCGAGGCAACCTTCCGCTGCCTGTTACATACCTTGGCAGCATTTCAAACAAGTACAGGATATAAAAAAAGCATTCAAGAAACGTGTCCGCCTGCTGTGCCAAGAGCAAGATATAGATATATCACTATGTGAGTGTATCACGTTCATGTCATTTTGCTGAATGCCACTTCATAATTCAATAAAACAATAAAAGGCCAAATCCTAACAAATTACAACAATCACATCAAATGCGTATTACGTATACGTACATATGTGGTCGGTCGGTGTGGGCGTGTCCAACATATTTTCATAAATTGCACACAATTTGCTATGCATGGCATAGACACAAAAGCGTTAGGACTCGCGATAGAACGACAGCAGGCGTGGGCTACAGGATACATAAGGACACATGCACAGACACAATGAGAAGCGCGCGCGACATGACAGCAAAAATGGCCAAAATTATGGCGCAAAGGATAATCGCCATAAAGTGAGCGACAGTTAGCGGGAGGAGATGTGTGTGGTGTGGAAAACGTGCAGCGTACTTATGCTGAGCCTTGGCTAAGGACTAAGGACAGCCGTGCATGGCTACGTGATGGCTTTTATGGCCGGAAGCCAGCTTCAGATGTTGCTGCATTCCCATTTTCCCAATTGCCACAAAGCGTTCTTTGCCTTTTATGCAATGCTTTATTCCAGTTACAGTTACAGTTACATGTTACACATTTGCATGTTTGTTATGTGTTGTATGTGTGTGTAGAAATGTAACATGTGTATAAAATATCTGTCATATATACGAATATGTATATATATTTATATATAACTCTGTGAGTAACGATCATAATTATGCTCATTTCTACCCAAAAGAAATTATGCATTTCTTATGTCGCCCCACTCTTGAGTTTGCTTCTTAACCTAAATATAGCATCAGCTAGATTCTTCCTTCCTTCCTTTCTTCTTTTTACGTCCATCCTTAGCTTGCTTCAATTTACAACTTGTATATGGCATTCACATTGGGTCCTGCCTGTATCATGGCATCCTTGTGCACCTGATACTGTAGCTCCACATCGTTAAGCATCAGCAGCTGCTTCATCTTCTTGCCAATTTGTAGGATTGCCTGCTTATTATAGGCGTCCTTGGTCCAGAGTGCTGTGATTGTGAAGGATATATAAGTGTTAGGCTTTTAAGAGTGTTCAAATCTGGAGTTCGAATCAAGCTCGCAGCAAATCGGACAATCACGAAAGATTCTTTGAATCTAGGGCTCAAATCAAACTCGCTGGAAGTCTGGACAATCCTGCAAGATTCTTCGAATCTAGGGTTCGAATCAAACTCGCAGGATTTGCAAGATTCCTCGAATCTAAAGTTCGAATCAAAATCGCAGGAATTGCAACAATTCCTCAAGATTCCTCGAATCTGGAGTTCGAATCAAACTCGCAGCAAATCGGACAATCACGAAAGATTCTTCGAATCTACAGTTTGAATCAGCTAGTATCCTTGCACTTAATACTCACATATCTTGCTGGCCTTGTTGCGCACATTGATAACAACGCCACAGATTTGCTCCGAGTGCTCAAAACACTCGCCAATTGTGCACAATAGCTATAGGAATTATCAAACTATAGTTAATAGTAGCTAAATAAGCAAATTGTAACTAATTACCAAATCATGCCACAACTTATCAACGAACTCCTTGGAGTCCTTATCCAAAAACATAACCCAGCGTCCGCCGTTCTTGTTAATGTCATCCTCCCACATGGGGCTGTTTTGAAACCAATGAAATATCAATTAGAAAATGCAAAAAAACAAATCCTAACTCAAAACTAACCGTATGCCATGCTTAAAGACCATATAATCGTTAAATACCTTCAGATCCGATGGTGGCTTTATAAAGTAGTATACACTAAGGGATACGAAAACAATTAAAGTATGATTAAAATAAAAAATGATACAATTTTCTACCTGAAGAAATCTTCAACAGTATTGAAACTAGTCACATCGCTGAGCATATCAGTCCAGGATTTAGTACGATCATTCTCCCAATGCCACAGCGTCCAGCTATGCTCCAGCGGATGCTTAAAGCACACATCATCATCAATCGAGCTCAAAAGCCTATTGAGCGATGGCTGCAACTCCTCCACCGCAGCAGCGGCAACAACAACACTATCATTATTGACACCATAGATAGCTGCCGCTTGGTTCTTATCGGCGACATCGGAGACATCATAACTATCGTAGCCCATTGCTGTGCCTTTTGGAGTTGCTTTTAGGTATTTTTGCAAAATTAGGCCTATTTTCGGTTTTTTCTCTTTGGTTTTTTTCTCTATTGGTTTTTTTTGTTGGTTTTAGACGTTTATGTTTCTTTTCTATTTTATTTTTTTTCAACAAAAAAAAGTTTGAGTATAAAGAATGAATATGAGACTTTTCTTGTGTTACTCGGCCGAGTTTAAAAGAATAATGAGAAGCTCGGACAAAAACTGCAAATCATTTCAACTCGGATACGTGACTGTTGAAGCAGCGTCTACTTCAATTTCGTTGCAATTTAGTTAATGGCGTTGCCAGATTGTTAACAGATGCACGAGTACAATCAACTAAGCTTGATGGCGTTGCCAAATGGTTAACAGATGCAAGCGTACAATGTGAATGGTAACTTTTTTATGGAATGGAACTAGTTTATTTTGATATTTTTTATGCCGAGGTGTTTATTATAGCTTTGCCACGAAATATTTAAAGCCTCTCTGAATTTACAAGAAGCATTTATATATATTGTTGATCAGCATCCAATATATAATTCTATATACCGTCAGTTAGCCTATCCCATATAGCCACGCATAAAAACCATGTTCATGAAACTTGGAATTAGTAAATCCAGTTTTTGAGAAATAAATACAGCCGCTTTTGAAGGTAGAAGAATGAAAGGTATGTTTAACCCGGAAAAGAACGAAATTAAATATTAGTTCTTTTATTCGGAAAAGAACTAAATGAAATATTAGTTCATTAATTCGGAAAAGAATTAAAGAACTTAAAGACATATTAGTTCATTTATCGCGAATCGAACTACTGAACTATATGCGCAAAAGGAACTAGAAATGCCAACTCGAGCTAATAATATTTATCGGTTTTTTTTTCTATGCATGTACATATTGAGTTTATTTTAAGAGTTCGCTGTCTATGGACTATTCAAATTAGATAAAAGTCAAATGACTGTTTCTTATAGCCGTCATAGCAGCAATCGTTTAAAAACTGAGTTTCGAACCAAAGATAGCAGTTCTAGCTGCATGTTCCCCAAAGCACAATTGAAAGCAAATTCACACATGCTATATTCAGAGGGATGCACTTGCTCGGAAACTGGCAACTGGGGCAGATCGAGACGAAGAGCGAGCAGGAGACACAAGTCACGAAACGCGAGGGTCTATCAATTGAAATGTCACGCTAATAAAATAAAATGCTCGCTGAGCAGACGATAAATGCACCGAAAATAATAAAATGTGACTCAAATGAGCAAACGCGACAGGCAAAGCCACAGACACAGACACAGACATGGCCAAGAAGGCAGGAGAGTCTTGGCCCACTTGGCTTGCTGCCTCAAGAAGTTGCCAACACCCATCTGTGTGTGCTTGTGTGTGTGTGTGTGTGTGTGTGTGTGTGCAACAGTTTGCTTGCAGTCAATAATCGAAATCGACTTGGTCTTCGTCTTGTGGCAATAAAAATTTGTCTTCGCCGCTTAAGTTTTGCGCCTTGTTGCACAGACAGAGAAAGCGAAAGATGCCACCGCCACCCGCACAGCCTGACACTCCTCCGCCACCCTGCCACTTGGCTGATAATAAAATATGTGAGTTTCTTGCTTCACGTGCTGTGGTAAGTAGCTTTTGGGGTGCTCTTGTAATGTGCACCATTTGTGTTGCTGGGGCGATGTTTTCAAAGTGCCACCAAAGTGTGCCACTGTGTGGCTTTTCTACAAGTTGCCTGCTGCTTGCTTGGTTGCTGCCTCCTGTGAATTATGTTGGCCAAGTTAGTACAAAAGTGTGAAAGCTCTGTCTTTGTTGGACGCCGCAAATAATTTTCCCAGCTGCAATTTACTTAAAAATTCTATTTATTTTAGGTCTTAAACAGCAGCAGCCCCAAAAAAACCTGCCCCAGATGAACATGAGAGATTTGTTCTTGTTGCTGTTAAACTTGGAATAGAAATTGGCAACGGAATTGGGCGCAAATCGCATGCATTTTAAAGGCAGTTTCGGTTGAGCAGCGTATTTGCAGTTGATTAGCGTCATTTATTTAAGCAGCAAATTGAACACTGAAAACAAATTGCAGCTAGTCACGATACATTTAGAAAAACTTTAAAGCTTGAAAATATTACACTTTCGATTAGTTTCCGTAGCGTATCGTACAGAATAAGTTCAATTAAACTGAACTTAGTTTTCTTAAAGTTATTTTCAATCATTTCAATCTGAACAGCTCTGAATCATGCAACTTACAATTACTTAAGAAAACTTATGAAAACAGCTCTAATTCGGATTTAAATCTAAGTTTGAAAAGTACTTGCATAGTTTTATGTGATTTTGTTGCGTAAGTGTAATTCAGAACGGGTTAAAATCATGTTCATTTTGAAGAAGCTTATTTGAGGCAGCTTATTTACCTGTCAGAATGCAACTTTTGTTCTAAATCCCAAACAAATGCTCACTTAAGCGCCTCAAATTCGGCTTTTCCAGGTGTTTGGCTGCGTATACGTAATATTTTTACAGCGCTTTGCACTTTTGCAGCTACAGCAGACAGACAGCTACAGCTACGACTACAGCTGCATAACATAGGTCAGTAAATCCTTTAAAATATTGTAATGTTACATAGTGGCAAAAACAAAAAAATGAAAAAGACTTGGGGCAGAAAGCAAAAGCCAGCAGCAACATTGAAGCTGCGCAAAGTGAAGGAAAGGCTGGCAAAAGGGAAAAGGGAAAGGATGCTCAGCTTAAGCGCTTTGAGTGCCGTGCAAAAAGCAAAAAGACGCCCATAGAATGCCAAACAAGGCGAGAGGATGCACAACTCTGCACAGGACGAAACACACAATCTTGAGCAGCTCAACACAGAAAGCGCAAAGAAAAAAGAAAGAAAATGATTTGAGGCATTAGGTTTTTGACTACGCTGCTCATCCTTGACTGCTGCTGCTGCTCCTTTTTTTTTGGGCCACAAAATTGCTTAGCTCTCTCTCTCTTGCTCTTTATCTCTTCATGTTGATTGTAAAAGATTTCAGCGTTGAAAGCGCCAAGCACGCGATGATGTACGATGTGACGCAGCTCGTTTATTTTACACCTGAATAGCAGATCACAGCAACAGAAGCAGCAGAAGGACCACAAGGAGCAGCCACATAAAACAATGAAAACCAAGGTGCTACGAGTGTCTGCCACAAAACAGGAAGCAGCTCGAAACAAGCGGGCAACGGGCTACACTGAGCACAAAATACACTGCAAATTCTCTAAAGAACCAAAAAGTAATTATAAACTTGAGGGTATATAAGTTCGACATGCCACAAATAGCTGTTATAAATATTTTCTATTTCTGAGAAATATATATTCAACTAAAGGAAATACAATCCCAAATTAAAAGTTTTTTAGAAAAAATTATTTCTAAAATTTTTAAAGTATTTTTAATAAAAAAACGTTGTGCGACCATTTTCTAAATTTATCATTATTTTTTGTTGTTGAGAAATATGTTTTCAAGAAAAGCAATTAGAAATAATCAGGCCTGTTTCGGTTTCCAATTTCATCAAAATTTTGCAAAATTGAAATTTTTTGAAAGGTAAAAAATTTCCCTACTGTTCATCAAGGTGAATTGAATATTATCTCACTTACAAGTTTATTCAATCCTTGATCAAATAAAAGTTAATTCAATCTGAACATTTCAGGGATAATCATCTTGACAATGTCTTATCGAAGGTGGAAATCAGAACAGCTCATGAAACCATGTTTATAAAGTATATCCCGTCTATGAATACTCTCTACATTAAAGCTCATATTTTGATTATTGATTTGGAATTATTTAAAAAATGTCGAAAATATAAAAAAAAATAATTGCGCAAAACGAAGCCGTTTTTTATGGTGCAACGATTTCCATAGTTTCTATTTGCTAAATTAATTGTCATATTTTTTGTTGCAGAGTGTAGATGTTGCCGACAAAAGGACGACATATCCTTTAGACAGTGGCAGTGGCAGTAGCAGTCGCCTTGTGCCTTGTGCCTTAAGGCCAACTGACAAAGACAAAAGCAACAGCTTCCTGCCGCCTGTCAGCAACTTACCTGTGCAAAAATATTGTGCTAAATGCTTTTGTGCTTGGGTCGTCTACGAGACGAGGACCAAGAGGACAACCAGGACAGCGGACGACGACGACAACAACATGAAAGTTGCCTGCTGCTGATTGAAGATGAGGCAAGGAGTCATCCCCTCCAAAAACCAAACCAAAACCAAACCCAAAGGCCAGGTGAAAGTCATTTCACGCTGTTGTTGCGCAAAAGATTAAAATAATAGCAGCGCGTAAATTAAACAGCCATGCCACAGGATGCTCGAGTCGGGCCGAAAGCTGAATACCCATTGGAGTGGCAACCGCAACCACGCACCAAACACCCAACTCCCATCACCCACCTGACAGCAAATCCAACCAAGCCACCCAATCCACCCACACAAATACATTTCGCATTCTTTTGTCTTGTGTGAATTCTCTCCCTCTCTCTCTCTGTGCGGTCTGGCGCTAAGTCCGTAAGACGCTTAGCAGCTATGGGCATGGGCAATACTTGCCCCATTCGCACCATCTGATGTGGCAGCAGTAGCAACGACAGCAACAGCAGCAACAGCAGCAACGACAGCGGCAACATCGCGTTGTCAGCACTTCATTTTGAGCCAACATGCCGCGTGCTTCACTTAATGCGTCTGCCAAAGGGACGCAGCGGCAGCTGAGCAGCAGCTGAGAACTTGCCCCACACTCACTCAACACTCACATTACTCAAACACACACATGCACACACACAGTTACAAACAGCGCCTTGCAGCTGCATTGCTTTATGGGTATTATGATTGCAGGGCGACAGAATAACCTGAAGCATTATATATGGTAGGTTTTCAAAATCAGGAATATCTGAAAATTAATTAGAAATAGGTTTTCTTAAATTCAATCGATAATTTTGATTAGAATTTTAAATTTCTTCAATAGTAATCGACACATTTTCAATTTCTTGTATTGCAATCGACGCCTTTGTCGCCTGTACCATCGCATACACCTTCGCGTTACACATCACACATACGATGCGAGTAGGTATTAAAATGCTGGGCAGGGGTTGTTGCATCTGGGGGGATGCAGGTTTTAGGTACGCGTTGATACGTAAAGCTACCCCCGACCTGCTCTGCCTTTTCCTCCTACCTTTTGCCACTGTCTCAGCAGCAGCTCTGCCGGCTTGTGGCTTGTCTTTTTATACCCTGTAAGCATTTGAAATGTCTACAAGGTGTTTTAAAATCTATCTGTGTCCTTTTAAAGTGTGTATACAATTTTGATCTAGAAATTTGTATACGCTTAAAGTTATATATATTTTGATATGTGATAACAACTGAGTTCTAACACACATTAAAGTTCAGAAGCAGGATATTTTTTAGTCGAGCAGACTGCTAGAACAAGCTTGCCTGTTCGACTTGCTCATTTGGTGTTTTCTTCGTTTTGTGTGCGCTTAATGTTTTATGTTTGCCAGCTTTTAGCTCTATTGTTGTTGTTGTTGGTGTTGCTGTCATTGCTGTTGCTGCTGTCGTTGTCATTGCTGCCGTTGCAAGGTACTTTGCTTTTGTTCGATGAAACGGAAAAATAGCAACAAGCAAACGAAAAACTCATTTTTAGACAATGCCACATAATAATTTCAACGGATGCGGATGAGGTACTCTATACAACGACTGTCTTTTCTATTTCTTTTTGTTGTAATTTGTGTTTGTTGTTGTTGTTGCTGTTGTTTTTGTTGTTGCTGTTTTTGTGGCAAAAGCTGCTCGACTTACGTTTACATTTCAATGCGTCTTTTTGCTTTCTTGCTGCTTCAAAGCTAACCGCAAGAACTTTTCTTACGCACTGTCAGTTTTTTTTTAATGAAAATCCACCCAAAAAAACACCCCGACAACATTACAGCTTGTGCGACGGGCACAGTTGCTTTAACATTAGCATAAATTTGAGTATGCTGAGTAGATCAAAACACACGGCCCTAACTTTTTTCGAACCCTATCTAGACACACACATGTTAGCCTGTTGCTGCTATTGTAGATGTTGCTGCTGTGCGTTTCTTGTTGCTGCTGCTGGTCATTTACGCCCATTTAGCCACATTTAACAAAGTCAACAATAAAGTCAAAAACTTTTGCTCAGCCTGTTGTTGAAAGTTCATCCCAAAAACGATAATTGCCAAAACTTTGCGGCACAACTTATGTATGCCATCCACCTAGTCCTGCTTTCAACCCCTTAAGCCCTTATCCCTCGCTCTTCATCTGACCAAACACTTATCAGTGCTTATCCTGAAATTGAGTAGACATAGTATTCAAAGAGAACTTGAGCCGCTTAGAGACATCTCCGGTACAGCATTAAATCATTATTTGAGTTGAAATTTCGTTGTTGCTGTTGACGCATTTGGGTTTCAGGCCTCATTAGCGACAACAGCAGCAGCAGCAACAACGACGGTAGCAACAACAGCAACAGCAGCAGCAACAACAGCAGCAGCAGGTGTCAATTTTAATTTACTATCTGTGCAAGGATGTCGTCTATAATGTCTTCATTCAATGCTTCCCTGTCTGCCCGCTTGTCTGTGGCATTTGATTTGGGTTTAGTTAGCTAACTAGAGTTGTCAATTGAAGCTGTATGAAATCATTATTGAACTAGTTCATTAAATCATTCATTTTTTGAAAATATGCCTAAGTTTACTTTGAATTATCACACGAATAGAATCGAAAATCTTATCAGGACTGCTATTTTCCAATTCAATTTTGTGAAATTCGATTTCTATTCACCAACAATTTCGATATTCGCTCAATTCGTAGACTGTCACATATTCGAATTCAGTTTTTATACATCAAAAACTTCCAGATTTTGTGAATTTGCACGCGATTTTTCAGATTCAGAAATATTTTCATGGCATTTTTCTGCCATATTCACTTTTGATGAGATTTTGAGAATTGAATTTACATTAATTTAATCAAGAATTGAATTAAGATAGGATTCTATTCAAGGAAATTTTAATTCCGCAAAATGCCAAAAAGAGGAAAATGGAACAGGTATGATTGTCTTTGGCTCGTTCAGCTTAGTGTTTCTTCCAATAAAACTTATTCTGAACTTATTCATGCAGGCTCTATAATACATTTATTGTTATAATATAGTAGAAGCAGACAGCGCCAACAAACCAGTCGACCGACTCTTCATTTATATGCAGAGAAGCAAATTGGCTCAACTTGAAGCTATAATGGCAGCTAGTTGATGTGCTTATAAAAGACGCTAATGGAGCAACTGAAATATTTGCAATGCCAAACGCTGCGCATGCCAAACAAATTCAAACCAAATATACCAAAAGACACACAAAATAATTAAATAACAGACAAAATATATCATTGAAACTTAAATTTTTATTTCGTAAACAAAATCACAAGTGGGTTGGAGTGTAATTAGTTGAAAATAAGTGTCAAGCCATGGTCTTTAAACATGGCGCACTATTTCCATAGTTCTAAGATTCTCTCACTTCAATTTACTTCTTCAGCAGCAGAGGTGCGGCGGCATAGGGGCGTGCAACATAGGGAGCGGCAAAAGGTGCGGTGTAGGGTGCGGCATAGGGTGCAGCAAATGGAGCGCTGTAGGCCAGAGGAGCTGCAGCAGCATAGCGTGTGTAGGCAGCGGCAAGCGGTGAAGTGTAGGCAGCAGCATAGGGCGTGGAGTATGCGGCGGCAATGGGAGCGGAGTAGGCAGCGGCAAAAGGAGCGGTATAGGCGGCGGTATAGGCAGCGGGGAAGGCAGCGCTGTGTGCTACCTGGTGTGCGCTGTAGCTGGAGGCATAGGGTGCCACATAGGCAGCGCTACCGACGACAGCGGGTGCGGTGTAGGCCAAAGGAGCAGCGGCCAGGATGCCCGGCTTGGCAGCAGCCACAGCCAAAACAGCGAAGAAACAGACAGCGAACTGAAGTGAAATTTTTAATTATTTATAGAACAGTTGTATAGCTGTCATACAACATGCAAAACAGTTGTAAATCAGTCCTAGAACAGTTGTAAATCAGTTTTGAATCAGTTTCAGAACACTTGTAAGACAATTTTGATTCGTATTAGAACCGTTTTAGTTTCGTTGTGGATCAATTGCGGGTAAATTGTGTAACTGTTGTAGCTAATTTAAAATCAGTTGTAGAACAGTTCTAGATCAGTTGTAGATCAAATGCAGAAAAGTTGCAGATCAGTTGTGGAACAGCTGTAGAACAGTTGTAGATCAAATTGCAAATAAATTGTAAATCTGTCGTAGAGCAGTTGTTGAACAGTTGTAGAACAGTTGTGTATCCGTTAATCAGTTGGAGTTTTACTTACGAATTTGAACATGTTGATTGTTTTGGTTTTTGGTTTGGTGTTGTCAGCTAGCGAATGACCAGTTGATGTGTGATGCCAAACTGAAGACGACTTAACGCTTTTATAGCCAATGGCCAACACTTGCACTTTTTTGTTTTTATTTTTTTGGCCCTCTGGCTGTTAAGCTGTTAAGGTATGCCGATCACGTGCGGTTCGGTTGCCAAGTCAACGACATGGCTACGATGACAACAAAGACAATGCTGTCCATGTTGCGCATGCGCAATTCTTGGCCAGAAATGTCTTCGGCTATGGGCTTAATGACTTTTGGCCCGGTGCGTGCTTGGCGTCCGTTACAATGCGTCGGCGTCAGCGTCAGCGTAGGCATTTGTCCATGACCTTGAGCTGCAGTTAAATTGTTTTATTTGTGGGTATTACCATGCTCCGAAACGGTAGCACAGCAAATAACGCTACTTAAAGGTGCGATTTACGATATCAAGTTGAATTGATGTGGAATTGCATTTTAATTAATAATAAACTTTGGCATATATCTAATGAATTTCATAAGTTATTTGCCGTATTGGCTTATAATAATTTCAACTTTCAATGTCTGCAATGATTCAGCAGAATGTAGTGCTTAAGTAGGTTAGGTTGAAATGGCAGGAAATCTAATACAGAACTAAAGGTTTCCAGAAAAAACGCTGAGAAAAATGTTACTCAAACGATATTCAAAGTTGCACTTTTTCGAAAACATTTGTGACAAATATATTTGCTGAATCAAAAACCCTTCAAATTTTGTTTGAACCGAAAGTCTTCAATTTAAGAATGGGTTTTTCTCACAATGTATAAATATATATATGCAGAATACAAGAAAAGTATTTTCTTAAGCAAATTTAATAAATATTTTTAAAAGTTAAATTATAATTTATATAGATAATTATCTATCAATGTCTAAAGTTTAATCATCACTCACAGTAAATGGATTGATGGCTTAACAACAAATTATCAATTATCAAAGCTTTTGCCTTTCTCACTTTGATTTTCATTTGCCCAGTTACTAAAGTATATAAAAAAAACTATATTTTTTTAAGTTATACTCATTCACTTTGTGCTTATGTAATCAAAAGCAAAATAAAAATGCATTCATCAATTAAAAATAAAACTATACAATTTATATATTTATATATTTTCAATTGATTATTGCCACTTAGCTTGATTAACTTTTTGCTGCATATGCTTTATATATATGTATATAAAGAGCCCCCAGCCCCCTTTAGAATACCGCAGCTAATTTCCCACCCCACTGCAAATAAGTACTTAAGAGCTTATTGAGCAACAGCTCAACCAATCCGCAATTCAATGGGAAAATTTATTAACAAATGTCATAAATTGCAAAACGCACGAAAAAAAACAAATCAAACACTTGGAAAATTTGAAAAAGGGTTGGAAAATGCAGCGCTTAAATCCCACTAATTAGAAGTATCGAGTGTGTGGTTGTGTGTGTGTGGGTGTGTGTGGGCACATATCAAGGTGTTTACAAAGCCCAACAAAAGTCCAACCCAACCACCCAACCACACACACGCATACACACATACACACACCTATACGAACACACACTCCAAAAAGTGTTGAAGCGTGAATTTTGCTTAAAAATGCCAATTACGCGATTTTGCAAGGATTTGGGTGAGGGACGTTGAATTGGTTGAGGAAGGAGTTGGGTTTAAGGAGGGGGTGTAGGGGTTGTTGCAGCGTAAGTGGGTGTCTGTAACATGCCAGCCAACAATGTTGTGCCAAAGTTGTTGTTGCTTTTGTGGCTGCTGCTGCTGCTGCTGCTGCTGCTGATGATGATGTTGTCGCTGAAGGATTTGCCTGGCTCTGCTCTTTCTTCGTCCTTTCAGTTGCTTCAAGTGTTTGCCTTGTGACTGTGCATACGCAAAGGGGAGACTTGTCTGGGCTAAACAGGGCGTGGCATAGTCGCCTACTAAATGCACAATCATGATGCGCAGCAATTGAAATTACCCAGCAGCAACAGCAGCGTACACAACAGCAACATCAACGACACCAGCAATAATAGTTACAATATAAATAAAATTGAATAAAAATTTAAAATTTCTTCATATTCTCTGAAATATAAAATAAAATGATTTTGTTTATATTTAAAGTACATAATTAAAAAGTCAAAATGTATAACTAAAATTTCAAAATATTTACCAGGCCTGTTCCGGTTTCCACTTTCGGCAACATGTTGTTCCTTGCAATGTTCAAAACCTCCATTTAACTGTTCATTGAATACTTCCAGAAAGGCAAATTAATTAAATACTTGATGAAATGCAAGTGAATTCAAACCGCAAAGTGTTGTCTGCATTTGCGCAACAACTATCCGAGAGTGAAAATAAGAACCGGCCTGAATATGTTTTGATTTTTAAGTTTTAGCACTAGGATGTCAATAAAAATTAATCATTGTGGGCGTGGCATGTGGCAACAAGGCCGCTTTCATTGTCAAGTTTGGCTGGGCACATGTTGCAAGCCTGAACATATTGGTTAATCCGTCTAAAAGCTTTGATGCAACACAAACAAAAAACAAAAAACCAAAAAAAGGCAAGGAACAAAACCGCATTTCAAGTGCGTCGCGCAATTCTCAAGTGAATTCACCAACAACAACAACATGGCAACAACATATCAAAGGAGCTGCTGCTGCACAGTTGGTGCCACTGCTGCTGTTGCCTCTGTTGCTGGTGGGGCATCACTAAGTGGCAGCGAGTAATTAAAAAAGAAATGTGCACAAAAAAAGGCGCAAAGAAAAACGAGCGCTCCGTTTCCCTAGCACAAAGGCAAAAAGGACTGCCAACTCGAACCCAAGATTCTAAACGAACTCCCCAAAAAAAAAAAAAAGCAGGACGAAACGAAAAGCTTGGGGGAGCAAGAGAGCACAAGTTGCGTAAAATATGCGCCACTTTAGCTGTTTTTTGCCTTTAGCCTTACGAACTGAGTTTATTGCCATAATAAAGGCGTCGTCAGCCGAGGTGGGCGTGGCAGACAGCAGGCAGCAGGCAGCAGCTGTGCGAGCGCGTTAATGCGTCGTTCAAGTGCCGTAAAACGTGAGTGACACACGCACACACCAACAGCAACATACACACACATGACCTCCTCAAGATCTTGCTCTCCCTCTCTCCTCCCTCACTCTCTCTCTCTCTGTGTAGTCTATTATAAATTTTGTTTTGAATTTGTCTAGAAATGCGTGCCACATTTGACGGCGGCTGCTGCCTTTAAGTGGTTTCAACAAATTATTCATTACAAAGTGCCACCAAATCCAGGAGGCAACTTTGTGAGGGGCGGAGTTGGGGGTAGCAGCATCAGGGGGTTGCTAAAGATTGCCAATCACACTACGTGCAATTGCTCAAATCAGGGCTGCACAATTCAATACCTGACTGAAATTGCCGATTCCGATCCAAACATTCGAAATCGCAATTATTTGCTGTTCTGAATTCCGATTGCAATGAGAAGCATTCAAATAAGTTTTGGAATGAAAAGATTTTTGAAATCAGAACATGTCTGATTGAGACATTTCGCTGCTTTTTGAATATTTGAAAAAGTTACTTGAAAATAAATACATTAAAAACTTGTCATTCAACAAGAAGTAACTAGCTACAAAAAAGTTTTCAAAATATTTAATATTATTAAGATTTACTTGATTATAACACTCAGTTTTCATTCAGCTGCTTAGCCCTGAAAGAACTCCTTTGTATTTGGTGTGTGTGTTGCTTTCCAATTTTGCAAAGGGATGTGTTGAATATTTCAAACGTTTTGTATTTTATAATTGGTTTATGGCTTTCTGTGCAATGAACTAAGGAAGCCGCATTTCAATTGCTTTTTTGCGCAAAAAAAATATAATAAAACCTAATCAAATTACCAAAAAGGCCGCACAGCACGTGCCAAAATGCGAATTTACATGGCTACAACAACAACAATCGTCAATCGACAATCGACAACTGGCCCATTAACCGCCGAGCTGCCAAACCAATGAAGCCAACTAAAACTGAGCCAAGTCGAACCATCAGACGCCAACGTCGCCGTCAACGTCAACGCCAACCAAAAGCTATGCCCGCTGCATTTGTAAGTGCGACCTTCCTGAGCGAGACCCTGGATGCGTCATGTCTAAGTCCAAGACTTGGATTGACTTGCTCCGACTTGGCTTGACTATAAGTAGCCGGCGGCTGTCTAATTCAATATCAAACAACGCTCACAGCTTCAACTGTTCACGTACAACCAAAGCAAAACAAAACCAAATCCATCAACATGAAATTTGTAAGTAGCTAAATCAGGTCCTGTTTCCTGTTCCGTGGACAGCTCCTGCTCCTGCTCCAGTTTCTGTTCTTAATCATTCAATTTCCTTCTCCTCAGTTCGCCGTCTGCTTCTTCGCTGTTGTGGCTGTGGCTGCTGCCAAACCGGGCATCCTGGCCGCTGCTCCTTTGGCCTACACCGCACCCGCTGTTGTCGGTAGTGCTGCCTATGTGGCACCCTATGCCTCCAGCTTTAACGCTCATCAGGTAGCTCACAGCGCTGCTTTCCCCGCTGCCTATACCGCCGCCTATACTGCTCCAATTGCCGCTGCTTACTCCGCTCCCGTTGCTGCTGCCTACACTTCTCCAATTGCCGCTGCCTACTCCACACCCTACGCCGCTGCCTACTCTACACCCTATGCCGCTGCATACACCTCCCCTCTGGCTGCTGCCTACACCGCTCCAGTTGCCGCTGCATACACCTCACCTCTGGCTGCTGCCTACTCTGCACCTGTAGCCGCTGCCTACACCCGCTATGCCGCTTCTCCCCTGGCCTACAGCGCACCCATTGCCGCACCTGTGCTGCTGAAGAAGTAAATCGCAAATATGTGACCATATCATGAGATCCTGTGTTAATAAAAATTTAAAAATATTCGTAAAATCAAATCAAAAAAAGCTATTTTTATATTTATACATGAAAATTTAATTTGCGATCTAATTTATAGCAAACTAAAAGTATATAAAATATAGACTTTTAATTGCTGAGTTAAGTTAAGGTATTTTGTAAAAACAAAAATACGTTTTTGATGCAAAAGCATTTTGAGAATAGAATGTTCCTATGGCAGCTTTAAGATATAGAAGTTCGATTTTGTTGAAATTATGTCAAAATGCAAAGATTATACGAAGTTTCAAAATGGAAATGACTCGCTCGTTTTGGCTGTTGATGCTGATCAACACTTTATAGAATACTTTATGGGATCGGAGAAGTCTCCTTTAATGAGCTACACATTTCACTACAAAATTAAAGTACTTTCTTCAATGATATTCAAAATTATATCCCGAATATCCACCCTTTATCAAATTAATCATTCGAGGTTAAGATAAGTACAAAGAGATTTCACAAACATTCTTCTGAGATAGTTCAAAAACTTGCCAAAATTCAGCAAAAATTTGACTTGAAAAATTTCATAAGCGCACATAAGTTTTTCAAAACTTAAAAGATATCCAAGACCTTACGTCTTTTTGGTTATATTTCAAGCTTTGGATTAATTTTGCATTACATTTTATTAAATTCGAAAAACAAAAAAAAATTTTGAAAATTACCTTGCTCCCTCTTATACATTTTGGAAAAAGAAATTTTATCAATAAAATTTTAAACTTGATTTTATACTTTTAAGCTATTGCGGATACCAAAATAATATAAAAAATCTTCTAAAAACTTGTTCAGAGCTGATTCAAAAATTGGTCAAAAATCATCTCAAAATATTAAAAAATATTGACTTGTAAGGATCCCATTAAAAGTGAGTTTCCTCAAATTTCAACTACCATAACTTTATCAAAACTAAACCGATTTCACTGCAGAATGTCTAAATGGTCATATTTTAAAGTGAAGATTGAATTCGCATTTCAGTTTTAGTTAGATAAATTTCTTATTTTAAACGATTTAGTAACTTTCTTAATAGGCGGTTAGTTTATAGGTTAAATATCATGCCAATTGACAACAAAATTTGCCTTGTTAAGAACCCAACCTCATAGGAAATGCTCTTTCAAAATTTTCAACTACCCATAAAGTTGTCAAAACTGAACCGTTTTCAATGCAGCATATTTCAAAAGTAATATTGCTTATTTTAAAACTTACAGACGATGTCAACGTCGCCGTCACCGTCGACGTCAACCAAAAACTATGCCCGCTGCATTTGTAAGTGCGGCCTTCCGAAGCGAGGCCCTGGATGCGTCATGTCTATGTCAATTGGACAGAAACTTGGACTCAGTTCGACTGACTTGACTTGACTATAAAAAGCCGCCGCTTGGTCAAATTCAATATCAAACAACGCTCACAGCTTCAACTGTTCACATACAACCAAAAGCAAAACAAAACCAAATCCATCAACATGAAATTCGTAAGTAGCTAAATCAGGTACAGCTCCTGCTCCTGCTCCTGCTCCAGTTTCTGTTCTTAATCCGTCAATTTCCTTCTCCTCAGTTCGCCGTCTGCTTCTTCGCTGTTGTGGCTGTGGCTGCTGCCAAACCGGGCATCCTGGCCGCTGCTCCTTTGGCCTACACCGCACCCGCTGTTGTCGGTAGTGCTGCCTATGTGGCACCCTATGCCTCCAGCTTTAACGCTCATCAGGTAGCTCACAGCGCTGCTTTCCCCGCTGCCTATACCGCCGCCTATACTGCTCCAATTGCCGCCGCTTACTCCGCTCCCGTTGCTGCTGCCTACACTTCTCCAATTGCCGCTGCCTACTCCACACCCTACGCCGCTGCCTACTCTACACCCTATGCCGCTGCATACACCTCCCCTCTGGCTGCTGCCTACTCCGCTCCAGTTGCCGCTGCATACACCTCACCTCTGGCTGCTGCCTACTCTGCACCTGTAGCCGCTGCCTACACCCGCTATGCCGCTTCTCCCCTGGCCTACAGCGCACCCATTGCCGCACCGGTGCTGCTGAAGAAGTAAAGCACAAATATTTGACCATATCATGAGATCCTGTGTAAATAAAGATATTTAAAAACAAAAAAAAAGCAAACTGTAGTAAATTAGTTGACCAAAATGAAGTGCAATCGTGCTGAGCCTGTTAAGTTAATGCCTGGATGCATGCCTTTTACACCGAGAAAAAATTGTCAGTATCAATTTGACATTATAGAATATCAGTTTTAAGCTTAAAAAATAACAAACCATCAAATTGATATGAAAAATGTTAAAATTAGTCTGATCCTTATTCGAATTGAAAAACTCGATAACCTCAAAAAGGGATATTTGATGATTGAATTGAAAAAATTGATGACTTTATGAAATCCAAAGTCTTATCTAATATTGAAAATTTACAGCTTGTAAATTAAAAAAAAAAAAAACAATTCTTATTTTTTGCTGTGCACACACGTCTCAATGTGCTTTTAGAAGGCAACAATTTGTGGCAGGAACAGTTTCAAGAGCTTCTTCGCAGCTGCTGTTCCTTCTACTCCTCCTCCGCCTGCTCCTCTCCAAGTTGCTTATCGAAATTGAAGCATCTATGGGCAGCAGCAGCAGCTTTTGCTACCTTTTCTACAAGAGTTGTTCTTGCTTTTGGATTAAAGTTTCTATTTAAAAAGGATTTCTTTTATATGAAATATATGCTTCCTTTCAGCGCTTCCTGCTGCCCCAGCGGCAGTCAAGTTTTCTGCTTGACTTTGTCTGCCTGCCTCGTGCCACGCAGCGCGTTGAAAGCCTGAGCGACGACGACGCGACGCTTGGGGCAATCTGCAGCTGTAGAGGATGTAGGATGAAAGCGGGCTCCTGCTGCTGCTTATCATAACTTTGGCATCGTCCTGTTGCTGTTCCAGTCCTCCCCTGGCCCAGCTGAACAAGTATATACAGGTAGTAAACGCCAAGTAGTTGTAAAGTTTGCAACGCAAAGCGGAAAAGTCTTGTAAAAACCCAAGTGCGTCGTGCTACAAGTCTTCAGGGGTGGAAATGGGGGATTTGGGATTCAATGGAGTGACTGCATCATTTTCACAACTTCTCGCAACACAGATAGCGTCCAAATTTAATGACCTTTTATTCAATAAAACTGCGTCAAGCTGCTAAAAACTTTGCTGCAAGCTGCATTTGTATAATATAAGAATGTGGCAAAAGAGTTTCAAATTTCTTGTACAATATCTTTCTAGTCTTTCATAACTTTGTCAAAAACTTAACCTAACTTGGAAGTTTTTCATCTTTGCAATAAATGCGTTTTCTAAATATTCAAATTTTAACTTCTTTGGTTTTTACTGTGCTGCTTTCTAATCAGAATGGTTCGAACCCGAGTTTTGATAGCAATAAGTCTATCTAGTTATCTTCCAATAGGCCGAGTCGTTTTTGTTTAACAGAAAACTTTTTAATTTAAAACTATAAATGTTTTTTGACTTCAATCTAATGAAAAAATTACATAATTAATTTATAAATAAGCTGAAAAATATAAAAAATAATTTAGTATAAGAATATTATACTTGAATATCCTATGTAATCTGGCATTTACTTTACACTCCGCCGACATAAATATCCTTTTCCATATTAAACATATTTCCTTTTTGATTTTTACTTTATTTTGATTTTTGCTACAATTTTTGTCTATGCTTTGCTTGTTCATTAAAAAAAAGCTGTGCATTTAATAATAGTTTTGTATTTTTGTTTTTTATTACATTGCTTCACAAATAATCCTTACAAAAGTTTACTATTTGCATTGAAATAATATTTGATTTAGTATTTCATTACATTTGATTTGAGTTTGGAAGTGAAATGCTTGATATTTATTGCACACAATTTGAGATTTTTCCCCCAATTAAAACAAATTCATTAAAAATAGTAGAAAACCAAGTCAACATAAAAACTGAGAAACTATTCCAACAAGGCAAAATGTAAATGAGAAATACGAAAGTACACAAAAATGTTTGTTTGTCTGGCAAAACTGCCAAGCAATAAAATTGAGTAAATAAAATTTGTATTCACTTTATATAATTTTGACGATTTTTCAAATCAAGCTGAGACACACAGACACACACATACACAGACAACAAACATGCTTGAAAAGATTCCGTTTCGTTTCGAAATAAACACAATCATGTGCAAACGTGTTTTCAAATGGATTACATGAATAAAAGATTTATACACGTAAGGTAAATCAGTAGCGGGTTACCAAGCTACACAGACAGACAAACAGACAGACAGACAGACAGAGAACCCCAAAAGACATCAGTCCCCAACCTTCCCTCCCCCCAACCCACAAACAAAACGTGCAGGTGAAAATATGCGCACATGTAAGCAAATTTCCAAAAAGGACCAAATGAAAATCCCACAAACATTGCTCACAGCTGCGGCAAAGATTCAGATACAGATACATTTAAAAGATACAGATACATTTATAAGATACAGATACACTTACAAATAAAAAAGAAGACACATGTATATGGCTGCTTTGCCATTTTATTGATTTGTTTATAATTCTATGAGAGTGTGTAGCTGTGTGTGTAAGTGTGTGTAAGTGTGTGTGCGTTTCCATGTTGATTTCATAAATGTTTTTATTTACAGCCAAAACGAATCAACGTAAAAACAGCGTAAAATATGAGATTTTCAAGCGCACTTTTTTTTTGAACACAAAACGCGCTCAGACACAAAGCGTGTTAAAATTTAATCAATTTAGTCGAGCCCCTCTGAACAAGCACATATATAATATATATGTATGTATATTCTGACCTAAAAAATATCACAGAGCGTATCAATATCTTAACTCAGAGTTTGGTTTTGGAAGCTGGTTTAATATGCAATCTGCCTATTTGTTCATAGTTAGTCATCTAAAATTTATTTTCAATTCAAATTTTCATTGAATTTCAAAAAAAATTTATGTTCGACTTTTCAACAATTAAAAATATCCAAAATGTTTCCTTAATCATAATTTCTCATCTTGGTTGATTCTGTATGTGAAAATAATTTTTAGTTGATTTTTTTTTATGAAATGGAATATCTACACTGCGAGAATACTTTGATGAACTAATTCATTATGCACAAATGATGTTAGAAATCGAAGCTAGAATTACTAATCATGAATTTTAAATTAAGGCGTAATTTATGCATAAAATAATCATAATGTTTGCATAAGTAAACATAAAATGTACATTGAATTGTAAAACTTATGCATAATTTATGCATTAACATATAAAAATAATGATTAATTAATAAGCTATTGTGCATAAATATGCAAAAATTATGCATTATTAATCATATATTGTGCATAATAAAACAATGTTGCATAAATAAGCATAAGCTTTACATTAATATATAAATATTATTGTAACATACAAAAGTTATGCATTATTAATCATATTTTGTGCGTAAAGTAGGCAAAGTTTAAATGCTGCCTAAGATTTCTCAACGTAAAATTTCGAAATTTTACTTTGAATCTATTGCAGACATTCAAAATTAATATAAAACGCTATTTCAAAACCTATACACCAATAACTTTGTCAAAACTATAACAATATATTTCACTAAACATGTTTTTTTTTCTATATACGACTTTATTCACTTTATAGAAATGCTTTCTTTAGCACATTTTTAAATACACAATAAAATTCGAAATTTTAGCGACATAAGAAATACATTTTAAAAACCTATTAATTTTACTGAACTAAACATGTTTTGGTTCACTTGGTACACAATTGATTATAAGCCTTTAAACATGCTTAGTGTACCTAAGGGTATATTCAAAATAAGTAGGCTTAAATGAAACGCGCACAAAACAACAACAGCAACAGGCGACTGCGCCAGCGACTGCGACTGCGACTGCAAGTAATCCCTCCACTCAGCGCCTAAAATATGTGTAGTAGGGATACGTTGCGTATGAGCCATAATAGACGGGTGTGTACGTATACGCCGCATATGCCGGATAATAAGCAGCGCCCAAGGGTGCTCCTCCAATCGCTGCTCCACCCACCGTTGGATACCAAGCCGCTCCACCGGGTGTTACATAGCTGACAGGCGACGTGGCCAGCAGCTGAGGCTTACCATCGCATCGCAGGCACAGCAGACTGAGTGTGAGCTGGCAAAGGTTATGATATGATAAGAGACAGAGACTGAGACAGGCAGACAGACAGAGACAGATTTGATTATTCACAGTTACACTCACCAGCAGCACTTTGAGCAACATTATTCCGGAGAAGTGATGCGTGTGTGTTGTGTGCTTTATGATATACAAAATTTGATTGACTAACTGGTCAGCCATGTCAATCATATTTATAGCCTTCGCCTTCGTCTTCGTCTTCGCCTGTTCTCTGTTCGCCTCTCTCTTGTCTCTGCTCCCTTCTCTTCTCCCACAGCTGACGTCAGCTGAGCTTAAGAGCGTAGCGTGAGAGTATCATTAATATGTCTGTTGCTTTGCTGGAGCGCAATAAAGCGCATAAATTATATTGTAATGCTACTTATTTCCAATTGTTGAATAAAAGAATCAGCACACTCAAAAGTAAGACAATCAAATTTATATAGGCATACATATATCATCATTTGGAAATACTCTGCTTAATAAAAAAACGATTTTAACTTTAAAAGTTAACATAATAAAAAGAAACAACATGTGCAATAAAATAATCGCTATAAACATTGCTTGAGTTTTAATTAAGTTTAATAAGTTGCAAATTACATAGAAATTATTATTATTTTTATTATTATTATTATTATTATTATTATTATTATTATTATTATTATTATTATTATTATTATTATTATTATTATTATTATTATTATTATTATTATTATTATTATTATTATTATTATTATTATTATTATTATTATTATTATTATTATTATTATTATTATTATTATTATTATTGTTATTATTGTTATTATTATTATTATTACTATTATTATTATTATTATTATTATTTTTATTATTATTATTATTATTATTATTATTATTATTATTATTATTATTATTATTATTATTATTATTATTATTATTATTATTATTATTATTATTATTATTATTATTATTATTACTATTATTAATATTAAGAGTAACAATTTTTTTAAATTTGTTAGCTTGCTTTTTTTTTACAAATTTTGAACTATTTCAAAAACAGTCAGAAACATTTTTGATGCTTATTTTGATAATCGTTTAAAAGCATAAGATTAATTTTTTCAATACTATTTTTATGTTAAATTTCAAAAAATGCAATATGCTTATTCAATGAAAACTTAATGAAGATCCAAATTATGTCCAAAAATAAAGTCCATATAAAAATCATTTCACTTTTGTTAAAATTATGAAAGTTATAAAATTTTCCAAATATTTAAAACATGATTTTTGATCAAATTTTGAACTAAAACAAAAAAATCTGAAATGCCTTTTGATGATTTTTATAATTCGTTTAAAAGCATAAAATCAAAATTTTTATTTTTTATAATTCGCTTAAAATTTTTAATTTTTTCAAAACTATTTTTATCTCAAATGAACTATTTAGAAAATTAAAAATAATGTTCTGATTGAAGGCAAACTAAGTCTTCAGCCAAATTATGTCCAAAAAGTCATTTCACATCAAAATCAGTTCACTTTTGATAAAGCTATGAGAGTTGGAATTCTAGGACGAGCATTTCTAATAGAGTTATGCACATTAAAAGTTAAGTTTTCGGAACTTTTTGGAATTATTTATTGCTTCCGTTGAAAAATTGGTTTAATATTGACACCCGATGTGAGATTTGAAGATTTAGGAAGTAGTTTGCCAAGTTGAAAATCCAGATGTAGTATTTATAAAGGTTCGTAATGAGAACTTTAATACAGAATGTATTCAAATTAAAAAGAGAAATTTAAATTTGATTTCAATTTTCAGTTGCTCTTTTCTGAGGGTAACTTTGTTAAGTTGGTCAAGAATATCATTGTATCCTATATATAGATCCTATACACTTATTCTAGAATCGGCTACCTTCTTTGGACTGTCATTCATTACAGACACTTTGCACACACCCCTCTGCCACTTCAGCCCCTTCGCTAACCCTTCTCCACCCTCAATTCAGAAGCAGCCTGTTGAGCTATGCGTCGTTTGCCTTTATGCATAAGATATTTGCGTTTATTTAGACGTTGTAAAAATTATAATTATGTGTGCGTGCTTGGCATGCATAAAAGCCCTAAAATATGTGATATAAAGAGATAGATACAGAGAGAGAGAGAGAGAGAGGGAGGGGGAGAAAGAGAGAGAGAGAGAGAGAATAAATAAAAACAAGACCATATTTTGCGATCAATTCTATTAGATAAGCACTGAGAGGGTGACGCCTTAAGCTTTAACTCTAAGGCCACAACAAACACAACAAACACAACAATAACAACAACAACAACAATATTTGGCAAACTGAACAAACAATGATTATGATGTTAGCTCATAGTTATATGTTATATATGTATATTAGAGAGCAAGGAGTATGTCTACTCATTGAAGACAGGGCGACAAACGTTGAGCAACATGTTTCACAAGCCATAAATAATTAATTTATGCAGACGAGACGAGCTGAACAAGAAGAAGCACAAGACGGGAGCTCAGCTGAGAATATTGTGTGTTTGCAAATGCCTAAATATAGACTATAAATTTGCATAGTCAAAAGCTGATGAAGCCATTTGCAATAAATATGCACATACATACATTCTGTCTATACAGTAAACGCTCGATAAAGTGCACAAACTTATACTAAATTTAATGACAAATAATTAACTCATTTCGAATAGTAAATTGACTTTGAACATTAAATTTTTATTGTGAATACAAATTATTTTTAAGGATTATTCACTAATTACTTCCTGTTCCTATTAAAAATGGGAAAAAGGGTGTTATAAAGTACTGCAAATGTGTGTAACAGACAGAAGAAGGCATTTCCGACTATATAAACTTTATATATTCTTGATCAGCATCAACAGCCGAGTCGAACTAGCCATGTCCGTCTGTCTGTCTGTCTGTCTGTCTGTCTGTCTGTCTGTCTGTCTGTCCGTCTATCTGTATGAACGCGTCGATCTCAGAGACTATAAGAGCTAGACACACCAAACTTGGCATATGGGTTCCTGTATACCATACGCAGATCAAGTTTATTTCAAATTTCGGATGCACCCCCCGCTTTAATATTTGGTACACAAGTAAGTTTAATCAATGTCTTTCGGATGTGTAAATTTCAACACAATCGGATAAATAGCACCAAAGTTACGGAAGAACTTATTTCCCCTGTCTCAGCAGGTAGAAACAACAGTTTGACATACACTGTGCAAGTCGAGTACGCTGCTTGCTTGTGTTGACGCTGAACTGCTTGAAATGCAAGTTGGGAGCAGGCAGTCTCGTAGTCCGGCACACTCGACTAGAGCATTCTTACTTGTTTTTCTTTTCCTTTTGGCCTTATTGAGCATGCACTGTATGCAAGAAGAGGTAATAATACTTTGTGCTATTTTGCGGCAGTTACTTGAAGTTTTGTGGCAAGTTCATTGACCATTTGAAATTGCCGCTTGACCACACCTACGCCACTGCTGCTTATTACGCCCACAACTGCCACAACATTCAACTCCCAACTCCCAACTCCCACTTCCAACTCCCAATTGCCAACAATTACAATTGCAACTACAACTTGCGAGTGCTTCTGGCGACAGTTAATTTTTGGTTTTTTTTTTTTTGCCTTTTCTTTTTTCTACTTCCTCTGCTACGTTTTTTTTGCTCTGCTAATTTTCAGCTGCTTGCAAAATGGCGACGCACAGCTGGCAGCCATTTTTTTGTATACCCTGTAAGCATTACAAATGTGGGAGAGCATACCAGAGGTATCGACGATTGCAAAAACTTTATAAACTTGACCGACATCAACACTCGAATCGATTTAGCTTAGTTTGCTCATATTATTATATATAGCGAACCGATTTCGCGATATTTTGTTAAATATATCAATGATAGCATCGACTTTGAGTACTCATTTCATAGTCAAAAGATGGATAGTATCGATTAATCGATATAATTTTTCAACCCTACTTTCTGTTGATCTTTTGCGTAAATTTCATAAAGATCGTATAATAAACAACCAAGTTATTACAAACTATTTTTATTAGTTCAAGCGGAGCTGTCAGTGAACTGCTTGAGAGCGCAAGTAGTGCACTGCTTGCTATATATTTGTGTGTGTAAGTGAGCAGAAAGTGTGTTTTGTTGACTTCTGCGCTTGTTACATCTCGTAATCGTAGCTGCTCTGCTTTCTTGCCTTTCCGCTCATTGGGCTGCAAGTAGTTCACTGCTTGACGTGTACGTGTGTATTTTGATGTGTAGATTTCTGAGCTTATTACAGAGTATCTCGTTGTCTCAGCTGCTCTGCTTGCTTGCTTGTGTGCTCGATGAGGGGCTTAACAAAGCAAATAGTACACTGCTTGATTTGTATGCGTGTATATGTATGTGAGCAAAATAATGTTTTTTTTGGGTTTTCGGAACTAATTGTAGAGTATCTCGTAGTCGTAGGTGCTCTGTTTGCTGCCCTCTGCTGTCTCTGAACTGCTTGAGAGCGCAAGTAGTGCACTGCTTGCTGTATGGATGTGTGAGTGGGAAGTGTGCTTAAGTGATTTTCAAGCTTTTTACAGAGGATCCCGTAGTCGATGCACATTCAAGAAAAAAAATTATTTGTTTTCTATATTTTTTTATTTTTTTTGTTGCGCTTTGTTGCTGTTTTTTCTTTTGTGAGCTGCATTGGGCAGCATTGCATAATTAAAAAATATTAGCTGCTGTTTACGAGCTGAGTGTTTATTTATTTTTGTATTGTTCTGCTCTGCACCCAACTCTCTTTCTCTGCTCTCGCTCACAATCCCCTTTTGCTATTGTTGCTTTAGCCAGGTAGTAATTTAATAAAGCGTGCTATTTAAATTAATTAACGAGCAGCTGGCAAAGCGGAGGGTTGACTTGGGTTAGTTGGTGTTTTTAAGCGGAAATTGACCTAAACTTAAATTTTATTAACACATTGGTATGTAGTTCAAATGATTTGCTAATTTGACATATTTCTGCTCCAAGTTATCCAGCAGCAGCTGTAGATCCAAACTGCTTAATTTAAGGAAATTACTCAACGCATAGAACTGCTTGAGACGCAGCACATAGGACATGCGTTGCAAGATGCGTTGCCGCTTGCTATCAATGATATTTAGTTGCTGTTGCATGCTCCAATGAGCTGAGCTGCAACTTTGCAGCAGCGCACGTCGATAGCAACGCCAGCCACGTTCACCATTCAAATAGTCCTGCTGACTTAATAGTCCTGGAGAGCTCGCCAGGTGACGCAAAGCGCGATAGGCGCCAACTTCAAAACCTTTTATCCAGCTGTTGTTCTTACGAGCCTTGGACTTTAGCCGCTGCCATTTGATGGTGCCATCTTTGCGATAGCTGAACATGGATTGACAACGCAGCTCCTTGTGGATCCTGAGGATGTCTGGTACAGAATTGAGCTTAGCTTCTGCAATTGCTAGATATTTATTGTATGATGTTGCATTGTTGCATACGGCTGGTACCTTTTTGCATATGATGTCCTTATTAGGCACGAGTATCTTGCTCTTATCCTTATAAGATTTCTTAGCAGTTTCTTCCTTCATTGCGTTATCAAATTTCTGTTCGACTCTACCAAAATTTAGATGTGAATATGGTCTATTAATTTCTGAAAATATATTATTGTGTTTTTCTTTTGAATTTGGACTAATGCAATCATTTGGAGTTGAATCCTTTGAAGCACCATTCTTGTTATCGCCAGCGGCTCTGAAATCAGCATCGCTCAGCTTGATCTCGATTTTCTTCCATTTGGAATTTGATTCATCCTCCCGCGCAGCTTCTTTAATAACTTCTGCAGGAAATAAGTTTCTATTAGATGTTCTTTCAGCTGCTTTTCTTCCTTGCATAAAATGGTACGGAAAGTAGTACTCCGATGAACCTGCCAATTCTTTATCCTTTTCAAATTTCGATTCATGTGTTTTGAGCTTAGGATAATGCTTGACAAAAACTGACGCTGCTTCAACTTCCGCTTCAACTTTGTCTACAGTTGAACTTGAATCTATGACAGCTGTTGGTTTCGGATCTTGCTCGCCAAGTCCTGAATACTCATCTAATATATCATTAAGATTCCTTGAAATATTGCGACTAATTATAAAGGGTTCCTTTAAATAACCATGTTGCTGCAATTGTCCAAAAATGAGAATCATAAGACTATTACGCGCAGATTTTTCTTGAAATTTAACTGTGTTAAAGACCGTCATCCAGTTATTAATAATGCCTAGATCTCCAGCGCAAGCTTTGTGCTTCAAATAATAACGAAAATAGTTTTCCAGCTTCTCGAAGGTCTCATCTAAACTTTCTTCGCTTGGGTTTTTGAATTCCTCCATTTTGATTGTGTTTAAAAGTATATGTTTTGTGTTTTTCTCAGCAGAAATGAAAGATAGTTGTTAGGCAAAAATTTTGTAGAACTGATAGTTGACTAAAATTGAGCAGCATACTTTTGATCAAAACTTTTTTCTTACTTTTGAAATGCTTTAAATATCAATGTCAAAAGTCAAATTTCAAAATAAAAATGTATACAAATAAAACAAACAATTCTTAATTTGATTTCTAGCCACGAGTTGTTTTGTTAGCCCAAGGCACTAATTGGTTATACTTTAACGGCACGTCAAGGACAATAGAGCGCTATGACAGGATTATGATGCCTTGCGGTGTCTCTGTGTCTTCAAAGCATACAAAACTTTTTGCAGCGGCAAGGTAAACATCACTCCAAGAACTCAAGTGGAGCCCAGCAGGTAAGTATGCTGCGTATATGTTGTGTACCTTGAAGTGCCAGTCCCAACACGTCACGTCATTTACAATAAACACAAGAGCAACAGCAGCAGTAGCAACAGCAACAGCAGCTGCCACACCAGCAACATGCAACAAAGCATGCGGTTTGCCTTGCCACGCAAATTTTCATTAGCGCTGTGCGCGTATAAATTAGGAAAATGAAGCAGCCGCAGCAAGCAGTGGCAGCAACAGCAGCAGCTAACACTTGAGTGCACCAGGATGGGTCTCAGTCTCTGCTAGACTTGAGCCAGTGGCTTAACCGCAACAGCAACAACAACAACAACAGCAGCAGCCACAACAGCAGCAACAACAGCTACAACAACAACAGCTAAGATGTGTAGGTGCTGCGGTCTGCGGCTGCTGCCAGGCTCCAAAGCTCTCCCTATCTGTGTGTGTGTGTGAGTGAGTGTGTGTGTGTGTGTGTGTGGCATGCATAAATTTACTTTTTATATTGTTAAGCATGAGCTAGAAAAAAGCACGCGCGACCTGTCCAAAAAAAAGCAGTAAAAAACAAGCTAGAAAAGTTAACTTCGGCGTGCCCAAGATATTATATACACTTGCAAAAAAGTTGTGCATAAGAAAACTAAGCTATAATATGTATATATAAACTGGTCCGACTTTTGATCATATTTTGACACCCACTACTACAACATTGCTCACTTCAACGAATTCGTACAGACCTGTTCTGAATTCCTCTTCCGCATCAATTCAACACACTTTTGGAAGCAATACAAAATACAAAATATTTGTTTCCTAGGCAATTTTAAAAGTATGCTTTACATATTTATGTGGAATTCATTCGACAGTGAATTTCGGAACAGACATGATGCTCAAGACAGTTTTTTCATCCAAAAACTTAATTTTCAAGCGATTTTTCCGATGACAACCCAACGGCTAAATGCGGGGTTTGTTTTTGATAATACTAAAGTTGGACAGGGGTGTTCACCTAACCCTCGCAGCGTCGCAGATCGCAGAATTGAGTGCAAGTTGTTGTTGCGACCCTCGAAAATCTGCGATCTGCGACGCTGCGAGGGTTGGGTGAACACCCTAATTGTTTCTTTTAACATTAACTTTAAATAATTGTGCTTGTATAAAATAGTTGTATTTATTTTTTAAATAAACAGTTGGTTCAATAGAAAAAGAATAAACCTATTTTTTACAATAATTGCTATAAAAATGTATAAAATGTATAATTTGGAATAAGAACTTACCTTTATTAGAGCAACTCAAACTTATTTAAAAAAAAAGAAATTTATATTTGAAAAATAAAAATATTAATCTCAATATCGGATGGCACAACGCAACATTTTCGGACAAATCCAACACACAGATAAAAAATGAGACATATATGATTTATCACAGAATAAACACATTGCAAAAACTTTTCGCATTTGTTTCACATTTTATTACATTTTATTGGAACCCGAAATTTCTACATCACAGAGCCAGGCTGAGCAAGAAAACAAAAATAAATTATAGGTCTTATCAGTAGATTTATCGCGACGATCATTATTAAGTAACCGTTACGCGTGTAAGCTGATCAAATAGATTAGAACAGCCGACTAAACGATCGCGAAATGCGACTGCATCGAAAGAGAGCTAAAGCACGACTAATTTGCGAGTTTTCTATGTTCACTATTTAATAGTCATCTTTTGAAAAAGAGATCATGTCAACAAGTAAGAATGCTCTCCAGCAGAGTTTCTTTAGTTTCTTTCCGAATAAAGGAACTAATGAATTACATAGTTCCTTTGTGGAACAAATTGATTATTTCTGGAACTTATCGTTATAAGTTTCTGTAGTTCGGACATTCATATGCGTTTGCTGAGTGATTCCATATATGAAATTATTGAAACTTTTGACAAATTTAAACTTAAATGTTACGAATATAAGTATATATAAGACAGGAACTAGTCGCACGAACGATAGTCATTAAAAACTGAAAATGCTGTGTCAAAAACGGAATAGAAAATTAACAAAACAAGTTAAAGGAATTATAATTGTAATTGAAGATGTAGTCCAATAGATTAATTCAAAGACCAGAACTAGTTCAACTGCAGTCTTTTATTTCCCAGAGTAAGAAATGTACCCGTTTTGGTACATTTGTACCACATGCGTTTCAGGCGACACGACGGCAGCGCTGCAACAGTTAGCAATGCCAGCGACATCTGGCAACGCTGCGACTGTAAGCAATGCAAGCGACATCTGGCAACGCTGCGACTGTAAGCAATGCAAGCGACATCTGGCGACGCCGCCAGGCAGATACGGCACGCAAGCTGGCAGCACTACTGCAACTGACTCACATTACACAACACTGGCCCAAAAGAAGCTCTTTGCGCACGCGTTTAACACTGCAAGACAAAATTGAATAGAAAATGAATTTAGCATTGAATTCGGATCACAAATATAGCAAAAGTCAAGTAAATGGCACGATATATATAACAACGCGTTTGCACGTGGCAGCGGCGCAGCTTGAAGAACTAGAATCGGGCGCAGGCGAGGTTTATTTATGAAAAGAATGCCAAATGAAAATGCCACAAACTAAAATTGAAACTCGTTTTCAGCTATTTCTAACAAACATACCTAAGAAATGCAGTGTGGAATGTGTTATGCAGATTGCCATGGAACTAGGTGATATCTATAAACTGCGTTTCAAAATTGATTTCTCGGGCAGTTGTCGGGGCTTTGCCTATTTGCAGTATATCGATGTGCAGACACAGGAACGAGCGCTCCAGATGTAAGAAATTTTGTTTGCAACTTTTGTATGTATGTACATATATTAAAACTAAGTCTTCTTTTAACAGTTTGCAGCTGCGCTTTTGGCTGGCCAAGCTGAAAATACAAGTGCGCGAATCGATGAATCGAAAGATTTTATTGCTCAGCCATGTAAACCATTTGACGCCTTTGCAGGTCTATCAGGAACTACGCAAGGTCTGCCGATACATCAAGCTGTGCGTTCACGAATACAAACCCTATAAATTTTCCTATATGATTGTGTATCGTAATAATGATGAGGCCGCCATAGCACATCATAGTTTACGCACCAAAATAGGCAATTTTGGTGCAGGAGCTTTTATTGGTTGGCTCGATAAGGGCGAGATATGCAACATCTCCATTCCGGACTTCAAATGTTGTGTGAAACTGCAAAGAACATATCTCGGAGTGTTGGAACAGCAGCAGGTATCAGCTTATGGCCAGTCAGAGTGCAAGTGCTTTAGAGTTTGAGTGCAATAAAGAGTTATCAGGAATTAATGACAATTACTAAACTCATATCCAGCTTAATCTACACAAAATATTCAAATTTATCCATTTTTTTCACAATTTTTAAATTAATTTTTTTTATTATTCATGTATTTTAATGATACCTTAACTAGTTCAAACTTTAAATAAATAATTATAATAATTAATACATATTATTAATTAATTCAAATATTTTCATTAGTTATTCATGATATTTTCCTTTTTAGTTCTCGATTAAGATAAATCAAATTATACACATTTCATCGATACTATCGATTGCCTTTCAGTCAAAATTTTAAAATATGTATATTTAAACAATCTTTTTTTTTATTAATATTAATAAATTCATGATAAAACTTGGTACAGGTGTTTCTTTACCCCCTTTCACCCAATTTAATTGGGTACAGAGGAAAAAAAATTAAATTGCAATTAAAACAATCAAATTAAATTAGTCAAACGTATTAAAAAAATATCATTTAAGAAGTCGCAATGTCAAGACTTTTAACAGTTACTAAAAATGAGTTACAAATTTTTTATATTTCTCCTCTATGTAAAAAACGTAAGAAGAAAACGATTCGAAACTCGACTGCAACAAATCCTAATATCTTTATACGATAGATATACTCAATCTCAAACACAGGCACAAGCCAGGATATAGATATAATATCAAACACAACCCCATCTCTGGAAATACCCAGGCTACCTACAGGACACCAACCACCCATGTGGAAAGTTATTAATAACTTGAATTTTGCTCTAAATTTCCGATTGAAGGCTCTCAAAAAATGTGGCAGAGATCAGAACGAGTCAGTTAAGTCGTTATTTAAAGTAGCCAAGAAGTATAGAGATATGATCCAACCTATTGTTAAGGCATGTAAGAAGTTCCGTTTGTCACTTCAATGCTTTGCTTCAGTTAGTTACGAAAAGTATCGGGATCAGTTATGGGAGACTCTTGTTTTTATGGAAAACCACAGACTCATAAGTGTGTCAACTTGTCAAATGATTGAACGAAACGCGCTGCGCAGTTCTCTTCAAAATGCCTTTGACCGAAGTCCTGAGAACATGCCTAAAGATCCTGAGAAATCTAAATTATAACGCCATAAAGTTTTTCAAATAATAAAAAAATTCTTAAAAAATTCTTTAACAATCTGCAATATTAAGACTACACACACTTTAGATTCCTGAATCTTAAATCTGCACGATAACTAAATTTAGATGAACTACAGAAATTTAATAATTCTCATTTGTGTTTCGAGATAACTAGAAAACGACCTTAAAATAAAAATTGTTACGACTTTTAGATAAGTTTACTTAACAAATATGTAATATTTCAATTAACCATTTTAAATGAAAAGTCTGCATATAACAAAATAAATGACATTTTACATGGGTAATTATCAGACATGTTCTGCTTTCCATTTCCAGATTTGAAGTGTTTCTAGTTCATACAGACGGACAGACGGTCATGCCCGTATCGAATCGGCTGTTGATGCCTGTCAAGAATATTTCTAGTTTATGGGGGCGGAGATCCCTCCTTGTGCCTTTTTCGCCCTCTTACCCAGTTTTAATAAATACAGAGCTCCGAAATATGTGAACAGCTATAACACTTTAACAAGATTCAAATCAAATTAGTTATACGAATTAAAGAAAATCGTATTTAAGGAGCCGCAATGTCAAGACTACTTCCAGTTACTATCCATCTTTTTAAGGAAACTGAAAGCTAACTTAATTAAAATGAGCTACAGAATTTTAATATTTCTCATTTGTGTTCAAAACGTAAGTAGAAAACGAGTATAAACTCGACTACAACACACAATGTCAAAGCATAAAATCTTTATACGATAGATATACTTATTGAATGGTCAAGAGTTGTCAAGCTCAAACACAGCTACCAGCCAGGATATACCTATACCATCAACAGCCAACCCATCTCTGGAGATACCAAGCCAACTTATAAATACAGCCCCATCTCTGGTGTTACCCAGAACTTTTTCAATTTCAAAAGAAGTTGTGGATACTTTCCGTTTATTGAATAAAGAGCTAGGATCCTACTTGAAGGATGTCAATAAATGTGGTGGAAAACTGGACAAAGCGAATAAGAAGTTATATCACGAAGTCAAGAAGTTGAAAGAAGTCACCGAAGCTATTGTTAAGAAATGTAACAAAAGCGCTTCAATAGATTGCCTCAATTACGTTCTGGATAGTTCCGACCACTTCCTTAAAGAACTGCACCATGCCGTCGAAGCTTCGGAAAACGTATTCAGCGGTTCAAATTGTGTTATGACTGCAATGCGCACTATACAGAGTGTGCTTCAACATGCCACTGCTGAGTTTGTTGAACAAGTACAACATATACCATGAAAAATCGAAATTAAAGTGTTTCAAATTATAACAAAAAATATTAGTTGACAAGAGCAAAGAGTTGTTAATCTCACACACAATCTCCCAAGATATACCAATAATATCAAACTCAATCACCCAGCCAACTTACAACATCAAACACACAAGATTACTTAACAAACTTATCTTGTAGCTGCCATAGGCGCAATCTGTTGAAAGGGTATACAATGTAAGCTATACATATTCACACGGTTTGTGAAATGTCCGTCCGTCCGTCTATCCGTCTGTCTGTATGAATGCAGGTTTTTTCCACAGTTTTAGAGCTAGAGCAACCAAACTTGGTATACATGTTGGTATATACCATTGTCAGACAAAGTGTCAAGATCTCCCCCCAACCACACCCCTTCCCCCACAAGCCGCAAAAACCTATATCTTCCATAGTTTTACAGCTAGAGTAACCAAATTTAGCACAAGGGCTGCTAATCACATCCTTGATTGATCTGATTAAAAAAAATTTGGCCACGCCCACCTCCGCCCCCACAAATAAGCAAAGTCTGTATCTCCCACACCCCTTTAGCTAGAATCACCAAATTTTGCAGGTTGAATTCTATTGCCCTATTAAATAGATTGGATAAAAATAATTTTGCCACGCCCACGTCCGCCCTTGCAATCACGCAATGTTTGTTTCTTCCTAACCTGTAGAACGGGCCCAACCAAACTTATTGATGGCAAAACTTGAAAGATTTGAGCACTTCTGACTCTGCAAAGATGCTAAAAAGAGTATATCGCAGTCGGGTGCATTCGACTGCAACGTTTTTTCTTGTTTCTTTTGTATTTTACAAAACAGTATAAAGAATACAAGCATGTGTTATATTATCGATAGTGTTGTTACACTGTACAGTCAACTGTTTATAGTATATACATATATACTTTAGTTTCTCAACAAAAGCAGCCGCAGCTTCTTGACTTCATTAACGTCAACAGGACAACAGGAAGACAGAGAGACAGACAGACAGGACAACAAAGCATCATAGAGCTCAGAAACAGCAAAAACAGCTCTATGCTGCTTTTTTATATATGCAAATTGATGCAGCGTTATTATTGTTGCTGTTGTTGTCTTGAGTGCAACAACAGTCTGGTGAGAAAGAGAGAGAGAGAACGAGAGAGAAAGAGAGGGAGAGAGATAGTGTCTCAACCAGCTACCCCCGGCACACTTGAAGGCAATGTAAGGACCTGCGGCATAATGCAATTAAATGAGTGCATTAAGCAGGAGATGGAGTTGGAGTTAGCAGCTGCCAGAACACCTGACTGTTTTACCAGGTGCAATGATCGACATGGGCCACGCCCACCCGCACCAACACCGCCCACTGCTCATCCATCAGGACGAGAAATGCAGCGCATTTCTAATGCGATTGTCGCTGCTGCTGCTGCTGCTGCTGGCGGAAGTTGGGCCACAGCGGAAGCGGATGCTGTCGTCCTTGTCACTTTTGCTGTCTCCGTCGTTGTCGTTGTCGTTGTCCTTTGCGGCTGTTGCAATTTAATTAAAGCTTGCAAATCGAAATGCAGCCGGGCTAAAAAACAGCGACTGCCAGCACTCAACAAAAAAGTGAGAGAAAATGTTAATAAATATTCATTAGATGTTGGAATAAGTTGTACAAGTTAAGTGCTACACATGGCTATAAGGACTTTTTGCTAAGGAGCTCTCTTGTTATGCACGATTTGCATTAATTTGTTAGTTCAAGCGCAATTTGCCACGCCTCCTACACACACACATACACACAGTCAACGTCCCTAATTTCCAAACAACTCAGCGTGCCATTAAAATTTCAAAAGTCTTTCTTGCAATGTCCTTAACAAGGATGTGGAGTGTGTGTATGCCACAGGCAAGGACGTAGTGGAAATTTCGCTAAGTGGGGGGTTAAGAACTGTTTATGTCCTACATCTTTTCAGATCAAGTAATAATTTATTTATGCTTAACAAAAGAAGTGCATACAGACGGACAGACAAATGGATAGACGGACATGGCCCGATCGACTCGGCTATTAAAATATCTTGTGTTAAGGTGTGACAAAAAACAATTAAATTGCAATTTAAATAATCAAATTAAATTAGTCAAACTTATTGAAAAATGAACATTTAAAAAGCCGCAATGTCAAGACTTTTTACAGTAACTAACCATCTTTTGAAGGAAACTTACAGCTAACTAATTTAAAATGAGCTACAGAATTTTAATATTTTTCATTTGTGTTCAAAACGTAAGTAGAAAACGATTATAAACTCGACTACAACACACATAAATCTTTATACGATAGATATACTTATTGAATGGTCAAGAGTTGTTAAGCTCAAACACAGCTACCAGCCAGGATATACCTATACCATCAAACGCCAAACCATCTCTGGAGATACCAAGCCAACTTATAAATACAGCTACATCTCTGGAGTTATCTAGATCACCTTCAGTTTCAAACGGAGTTGCGAGTGCTTTCCGTTTATTGGATAAGCAGATAAAAGACTACTTGAAGGATATTAAAAAATGTGGTGGAAAACTGGACAAAGCGAATAGGAAGGTATATAACGAAATCATGAAGGTGAAAGCAGTCGCCCAAGGTATTGTTACAAAATGTACCAATAGCAATGCCTTCAAATGCCTCAAAGCTGTTTTCGATGATTCTGAGGCCTTCTCTAAAGAGTTGAACCATGCCATTGAAGCTTCGGGAGTCGTAACCACTGGCTCAGAATGTGTTAAGATTGCAATGAACGCGATAAAAAGTGTGCTTGGAAGTGCCCGTAATATATATTCTGAATAAAGTTGAATCTTGTGAATAATTCTACAAAACGTTTACGACAGCTAAAATTCCAAGCAATGGAATAATCCAGCTTTAGTTAAGTTTACATAACAAGTTCGAGTTAAAGCGTGAATAATCTAAATTATAATGAATTCAAATGTTTCAAATAATAATAAAAACAAGTAAGAATGCTATAGTCGAGTGTGCCCGACTACGAGACTTCCTGCTCCCAACTTGCATTTCAAGCAGTTCAGCGGCAACACAAGCAAGCAGCGTACTCAACTTGCACAGTGCAAGTCTCTGCCTGCTGAGACGGGGGTAATAGATTCTTCTATAACTTTGGTGCTATTTATCCAAACGTGATGAAATTTACACAGCTGATCAACATTGATACAACATCAATGTGTATCAAAAATCAAAGCTTTATCTATATAATTGTGTTGCTGTGGGAGTCTTTTGCGATTTGCGGGGGTGCGGTGGGGTGCCTCTGAAATTTGAAATCTGCGTATGGTATACAGGAACCTGCATGCCAAGTTTGCTGTCTCTAGCTCTTATAGTCTCTGAGATCTGTGCATTCATACAGACAGACAGACAGACGGACAGACAGACGGACAAACAGACGAACATGGCTAGTTCATCTCGGCTGTTGATCCTGATCAAGAATATATATAGTTTATATAGTCGGAAATGCCTCCTTCTGTTTGTTACACACATTTGCAGTACTTTATAGCTCCCTTTTTCCCATTTGTAATGGGAACAGGGAGTAAAAAGTCCTTAAACTCGACTAGAACATACAAAGTCTAAGCATTAAGTCTATTATATATCCAATATGCTTATATACTTATTGGATGTTAAAGAGTTGTCAATCTGAAAAATGTGGAAATAAACTGGGTTAAATCGTTAAAGGGTTATTTGAAATTATATTATTATTATTATTAAATTACGAGGCGTTCTAATGCCTCATGACAGTTATGATTTATTCCAGCATATTTACAGAGCTACTGATCTGGCCCATTAAAGTTACGAAGAAAATTCCAAAATGGTCAATATGATGCAAACGACAAGTTATCCGAGGCTCTTCAAGATGCCAAAGGAATTCTGATAGGCCTATTGTGTTATCATATTATTGAATACGTTCAATCTTGTAATAAACGAAGTAATTGCGACTTTAACTTAAGTGTTCCATTATAAAAGACAAGTATGCATATCAAAAAGTAATTGACAATTTACATGGGTAATTATCAGACATGTTCTGCTATCCACTTCCAGGTTTGGTGTATCTAGTTCTTAATAGGCATGTTCATAAAGACGGACAGACAAGCGGATAGACGGACATGCCCGTATCAAATCGTTTGTTGATGAATATTTCTAGTTTATGAGGGTGGAGATGCCTCCTTACGCCTTTATTATCCCCTCTTACCCAGTTTTAATAAATACAAAGCTTAAAAACAAATTATAAAATATTTGAACAATTATAACGCTTTGATGTGATGCAAATTCAATTAGTCAAACGTATGAAAACATATAATTTAAGTAGTCGAAATGTCAAGACTATTTACAGTTACTATCCATCTTTCAAGGAAACTGTAAGCTAACTAAATTAAAATGAGCTACACTATTTTAATATTTCTCATTTGTGTTCAAAACGTAAGTAGAAAACGATTATAAATTCGACTACAACACACAATGTCAAAGCATAAAACCTTTATACGATAGATATACTTATTGAATGGTCAAGAGTTGTCAAGCTCAAACAGAGATGTACCAATACTATCAAACTTAACCAAGCAACTTATATTATCAGACGCAATCAAACCCGAGGATTTACCACTTGATGTTATGTTGGCATACTTAACCGAACCTGTGGAGATGCCCAGACACCTTCAAATATCAAACTCAAACTCAACTGGAGTCGAGCCACGTGGAATCATCAGTGGAATTGTGGGCATAATCGGGGGTGTGCTTTATTTTATTATCAAAGCGATAGAAATTTTCGTCTGTATGGTGATTGTGTGTGGCATACTTGGCATATTTATGATCTTTGTAGGAATCCTCATGAAGTTAAAAATCCTCATCTTCGCAATTATTGCAGCCTGTGTGAGTGGGAGTGGATGTCTCTCAGCAATGTCACAGAACAACTTTGAGAGCGAGTATTCTAATACTTTGGATAGAGTCGACAACTTACAAGGCGGTTCAAGTTGTCAAAATCGTGCTAAAAAAGACTTATCCAGGGCTCTCCACAAAGCACACAAGGACTTGAAAAAAGTGAAATAAGTTCAATCTTGTTAATAATTAAAGCTACAACATTTAAAGCAACCCAATTATCCATGAACATCTTATTTATCTACGACTTTTAGATAAGTTTACTATATATATATATATAAATGGTGCCAAATTTTGGTATAATAGCAGCACGTGAGAACGGCAGGGCCGATTTGGCTCAATTTTTTGTTTTTCAGTTGCTCATAATTGCCTGAATCAGGTTTACAGGAAAGAAAATGTTATGAAAACTTACCGAAAAAACCACTAGCGTTTCAACAGATGTACTTACTGTTAACGTTTACAGCACTGTTAACAATAACAGTAGCCGTAACAGTATCATCATAGCTAGTAGTACTATTTAGATAACAATTTCTGTGAAGATTTGGCAAAATATAAATTTCTACAAAGTTTCTTTTTACTTGTTATTGATCTACGTTTCAATTGACTTAACATTGAAATAGTATTCATAGCGACTGTACTAAAAACCGGAAGTAAAAACTAAACTAGTTTTAACTAGCTTAAAGCAGTAGTAGTTTTAACTCGTATTTAAAATGTACAAAATAACTACATATAACGATTTAATGCGTTTCAAATTAAAATAGTCATACGTATTATAAAAATATCCAGTTCTGCTTTCCATTTCTGAGTTTGGTATTTCTAGCTCTTATAGTCTCTGTAATAGACGCGTTCATACAGATGGACAGACAAACAGAAAGACAGACATGCGCGTATCGAATCTGCTATTAATGCCTATTAAGAATATTTCTAGTTTATGGTGGCAGTGATACCTCCTTACGCCTTTATTAACACCTCTCACCCCTAGTTTTAATAAGAACAGAGTTTAAAAATAAATTTCAAATGTGAACAATTCAAATGATTCAAATTCAATTAGTCACACGTATTAAAAAATACCTTTTAACTAGCTGAAATGTCAAAACTATTTACAGTTACTATCAATCTTTTCAAGGAAGCTGAAAGCTAATTAAATTAAAATGAGCTATAAAATCTTTATAATTCTTCTTTGTGTTCAAAACGTAAGTAGAAAACTATTTAAAACTCGACTATAACGCACAAATTCTCAAACTCTCAAATCTATATACGATAGATACACTTGTTGAATGGTCAAGAGTTGCTAAGCTCAAGCACAAGCACCAGCCAGAATATACCAATACTATCAAATTTAACCATGGACCTTTTATTATCAAACGCAATCAAACCCGAGGAGTTACCTCTCGATGATAGAGTAGCATTCTTAGCCGCACCCGTGGTGATACCAGGCCATCTTACAATGTCAAAAGAGAGCCTATACCTGGACATAGACGGCTCAGTTTCAATATCAAACTCAACTCAAATCAGTCCACGTACATGTGGAGTCAGTGTGTGTGTTATTTTTAGTATGGTTATATCAGCTGTATTAATCTTTATGAAATTAGTCGTTGGATGTGGCGCAGTTGGCATATTTGGGGGGCTTTTGCAAATTGTCGCTTCGTTGAAACTCTGTATCTTACAACTTCTTATGTCCTGTGGGAGTGTGACTGCTACGGCATGTGTTAGTATAACGGCAGAGAGCTCACTTGAAACTCAGATGCATAGGAGTCTAAATTCTATGGACAAGCTAAAGAGCGGTTCAAGATGTCAGAAGAAAGCAAAGGAAGACTTATCCAGGGCTCTTCACAAAGCACACAAAGAATTGGAAGATGAAGATGAGTAGTCATATATCATGTTATTTAATAAGTTCAATCTTATGAATAATTCAAAATACAACATTTAAAAGCAATCCAATAATCCATCAACAACTTATTTAACTACGACTTTGAGTATAGTTCTCAATGAATTGATTATATTTGTATTCAATTCTTAATCATAAGACATAAGAATGATTCACAGATTCATTCGTAACAAGCAAGAATACTCTAGTCGACTACCTGCTCCCAACTTGCATTTCAAGCAGTTCAGCGGCAACAAAAGCAAGCAGCGTACTCAACTTGCACAGTGCATGTCAAACTGTTGTTTCTGCCTGCTGAAACGGGGGTAATAGATTCTTTCATAACTTTGGTGTTATTTTTCCGATCCTGATGAAATTTACACAGCTGATCAACATTGATACAACATATATGTATATATATATATATATATATATATTATTAAAGTGATTTGGCAATGAGATAGTATTCATTGCGCCTGTACTGTAACCCGGAAATAAAAACGAAACTAGTTTTAACTAGTTTTAAACAGTAGTAGTTTTAACTCGTATACAAAATAAACAAAATAGCTATAATGCTTTAATGCGATTCAAATTAAAAAAGTCATACGTATTAAAAAAATATCATTTAAATAGGCGCAATGTCAGGACTTTTTACAGTTACTATCAATCTATTCAAGGCAACTAAAATCTAGTTAAATTAAAATGAGCTACATAATTTTAATAATTCTTCTTTGTGTTCAAAACGTAAGAAAAAATTTCTTAAAAACTCGACTCAAATCTCAAATTCTCATATCTATATACGATAGATACACTTGTTGAATGCTCAAGAGTTGTTAAGCTCAAACAGAGCTGCAAGCCAGGATATACCAATACTATCAAACTTAACCGTGGACCTTTTATTATCAGACGCTATCAAACCCGAGGAGTTACCACTCGATGTTTCATTAGCATTCTTAGCCGCACCCGTGGAGATACCCAGACACCTTACAATGTCAAAAGAGAGCCTATACCTGGGCATAGACGATTCAGTATCTATACCAAACCCAACTCAAATCAGCCCACGTGCATGTGGAGCCATAGTGTGTGTTATTTTTACTATGGTTGTATCAGCTATATTAGTCTTTGTCAAAGTTATCGCAATATGTGGCGCAATTGCCATATTTGCGGGTCTTATAGCCATAATCGTGGCGTTGAAAGTCATTATAGTAAAACTTCTCGTGTCCTGCGCGAATGTTAGTATTACGGTATGTATTAGTATATCGGTCAACAGCGCACTTGGCACCCAGATGAATAGGAGTCTGAAAACTATAGACAAGCTAGACGGCGGTTCAAGATGTCATAAGCGTGCAAAGGATGACTTATCCAGGGTTCTTCACAAAGCACACAGAGACTTGAAAAATATGTAGTGTTATATCATGTTATTCAATGAGTTCAATCTTCTGAATAGTTCAAAATACAACATTTAAAATAAACCAATTATCCATCAACAACTACGACTTTTAGACTAATTCTCAATGAATTAATTATATTTGTATTAATCATAAGACATAAGAATGATTCCCAGATTCATTCGTCGGATGCATCCGACTGCGATATACTATTTTTTTAGCCTCTTTGCGGAGTCAGAAGTGGGCGTGGCAATTGTATTTTTGCTCAAATCTTTCAAGTTTTACCATCATTTTAAGTTCGGTTGGGCCCGTTCTACAGGTTTGGGAGAAACAAACATTGCTTGATTTCAAGGGCGGGCGTGGGCGTGGCAAAATTATTTTTATCCAATCTATTCAATAGGGCAATAGAATTCCACCTGCAAAATTTGGTGAATCTAGCTAAAGGGGTATGGGAGATACAGACTTTGCTTATTTGTGGGGGCAGAGGTGGGCGTGGCCAAATTTTTTTTAGTCAGCTCAATCAAGGATGTGATTAGTAGCTCTTGTGAAAAATTTGGTTACTCTAGCTGTAAAACTGTGGAAGATATAGGTTTTTGCGGCTTGTGGGGGAAGAGGTGCGGATGGGGGGAGATCTTGACACTTGACACTCTGACTATGGTAAATACCAACATGTATACTAAATTTGGTTGCTCTAGCTTCAAAGCTGTGGAAAAGACTTGCGTTCATACAGACGGACAGACGGACTGACGGACGGACATTTCACAAACCCAATATACTCTTTACTCCCTGTTCCCTGACTATAAGAGCTAGAGACACCAAACTTGGCATGCAGGTTCCTGTATACCATACGCAGATCAAGTTTATTTCAAATTTCGGATTGCCGCTGAGCTGCTAGAAATGCAAGTTGGGAGCAGGGAGTCTCGTAGTCGGGCACACTCGACTAGAGTATTCTTACTTGTTTCTCTTCTTTTTTTTCAAAAAATTTAAAAAAAGAGTATAAAAAGAATCATTCTACTAGAAACCAGAAGTAAAAACGAAACTAGTTTTAACTTGCTTTAACTCGTATTAATGTGTGAAAGCAACAAAATTAGAACGCTTTACAGTGTTTCAAATTTGACTAGCCTCATTGCATAACAGTTGTAGCGAGGGGGTGCAAAAGTGCCCCTGCTGTGGCAACGCCCCTGGCAGCAGCAATTACTGGGCTTAAGTTTTTGGCGTTTTTTTTTTATTATTTGCTTCAGCCAAATGTTAATCTGCTTTAGTTGCCATAACTGCGCAGTTAAAGTTAAGCTAAGGTCCTGGGGCCAGGATAACGGATTTAGTAGTGCTCTAGCATTTTGTGACCTATTTCGAGTTGAAGTCAAGCAAAGGCAAGCCAAGCAAAGGGGAAAGGAGACTATTGAGGCAAGTGCCAATATTTGTTTTACAAACGCTTACGAGGTTCCACTTTCCCTCTGCCATCTGCTCCCCCTGCCCGCTCTCAGGTAGGCTGAGAGCTGCAGCCAAGTGACACAGTTTGTTTTGTGTCTTTAAAGCGTGGGGTAAACGCTGACTGGGTCTGGGATTTGGGTCAGAGATTATGCCTGGCATTTGGGAGTAGAACAGAGGTCTACCAAACGGAAAGCGAAAGTTATGCACATATTGAGCTCAGAGCTTTAAAAAAAACACACACACACATCCAAACACACACACAACCCCAAACCCCAAACCCCATTTCCAAGCCACATTCATCTAGCTTTAGTTTGTTCCTTTTTCAATTCCTAACCACAGCAGGCAGCACGCAGGCTGCATTCCACAGCAAAGAGCATTCCGGATGTGTTTGCGTGGGGCAGTCCAGGCAATACAGGACCTGCAGCACTTTAGCTATCCTTTTTTTGTTTTTTGATGATTTTTTAAGCAAGTTGCCGACGAGTCGCAAAATGCCATTAACAACAACATGCGTCATGCATATGCATGCATTTTTGGCTTTCGTTTCGCCTTTTTGTTACCACCTCCTGCTTCTTTTCCGCCTCATCATCATGGATGCTGTTGCTCCAGCTGCTCCAAACTGTTCCGTACTGGCTTGGTTAGCTGACTGCAGCTGCTGTGGTTACATCAAATGAAAGTATACAAACGCCAAAAAACCGTAAAATATTCGCTTAAGTTTTCAGTCACGAAATAATATGCTCAAAGCAGCTAAAAAAAAATATTCATAATTTAGTTTTAGTTTTAAATTCACCAATTGCTCACATGTCTTCCTTAAATATCATAATTCAGTTGGAAAATCATTATATCATATATTTTAGATCTAGTATATAAACTGCAATAATGCAAAGTTTTAATATATTTTCCAATCGTTTAGCTAGATTTTCCAAAAATCCTGCCGATCGGATCATAAACAAACAAGTTGCATACGTTTATTATGCAATTGATAAAGATAATAATAATATATATTTACATAATTCGTAATTAAATATAGAAAAACAAGTAAGAATGCTCTAGTCGACTACGAGACTCCCTGCTCCCAACTTGCTCTTCAAGCAGTTCAGCGGCAACACAAGCAAGCAGTGCACTTAACTCGAAAACTGCTTGTCAAACTATTGTTGCTGCCTGCTGAGTCGGGGGACATAGAGTCTACCATAACTTTGGTGTTATTTATCCGATCTACACAGCTGATCAACAAATCAAAGCTTTATCTTTAAAATTGTGGCTGTGGGAGTCTTTTGCGATTTGCGGGGGTGCGGGGGCGTGCATCCGAAATTTGAAATAAACTTGATCTGCGTATGGTATACAAGAACCTGCATGCCAAGTTTGGTGTCTCTAGCTCTTATAGTCTCTGAGATCGACGCGTTCATACAGACAGACAGACGGACGTCTCGGCTGCTGATCCTGATCAAGAATATATATAGTTTATATGGTCGGAAATGCCTCCTTCTGTCTGTTACACACATTTGCAGTACTTTATAACTCCCTTTTTCCCATTTTTAATGGGAACAGCGAGTAACAAGAAAGATTTATACCTTATCATACAAAAGCTTGTTTTTCAACCGAATGTTCCTAAGATATAGTGGTCCGATTTTGATGATATTTTTTGCAGATGTTTAGCAAATGGTGAAACTCAGAATTGCTAAGTTTGGTCTAATTATCTTGAAAACATTCTGACATATTTAGGTTTTGCAGCAAAAAGAAACATCTGTGTCAAGTTTCATAAAGTTAGATTTAAAACTAGTCAGACGGACAGATAGAGATTCAGACAGATAGACGGACATGGCTAGTTTGAACCGGCTGTTCATTATGATCGAGCATTTATATATTTTACAGGTTCGGAGACGTCTCCTTCAATACGTTAGATAAAATAATTATAAATTATTATAAAATATGAAAATAAATCTTTATTTTTGTCAACAAAAATGTTCTGCTGATTAAGAGTAACAAAAAAATTGTTAAAATAAACAAATTGTTGGCAAGATAAATATTGATTTTATAGTTTTCAGACAAAAATGCAACATAGTTTTGACAAAATGTGCCATAAATACCAATTTCAAATATGTGTGAACTAAACTAAACTAATGCCAAAAATGAAAAATAAATACAACACAAAATATTTAACACAGTTGGCAAATTATATTAAATATTTGATGCAGACTAACAAAATAACGAGAATGTTTTGCCAAGAAATATGAAACCAAGCCAAGCATATCAAAGTGTTTATTTAAGTTTGTTTATTTGGAAATATTTTTGTAAAACCAAATGAAAATAAATTCCATGTTAAAGTCTGCTTTGGGAAACATTTGCCCAGCCTCCTGACTGTTATTTTATTAATCAATTCAATTTTGTCACCAAAAAATTATGTATACTTTGAACTTGGACCTGGAACACCCGGCACGCCCCTTTGGGCTCATAAATTGATAATGACTGCAGGCTGCCAAAAGTTGTGGCAACATTTTTTATTGACTTTTTTGTCAGAGAACAGAGCAGTGGCAACAGGAGCAGGAGATGTGTCGCCTAATCGCCATGGCTAATGCGTTAGAAGCTGCTGGGTAATTCCCACTTTTGTCGACTTCCTTTTTCTAAATTAATGAAAAAAGTTGTGGGCGCTGCTGTGGGTACGCTTTGACTTTGACATCAAGTACAACAAAAACAATAAAGAACATTTATTATTGGGTTGCCGAAGATTAATATACTCTAATAGCAAAGTTTTTCATACAATAACTCAATGTACAAGCTATTAAAAAAAAGTTAAAAAGGCCTGTTTCGGTTTTCTTTCAAGGCAACATTTTGCGGAATTGAAATTTCTTTGAAGGTTCAAAATTTGTTAGTGAATGTTATTTTATCTCTTTAGTAACCAGCCATTCAAACAAATGACAGTGAATTCAATTCGCAAAATCTTATCAACAGCTAGGATATGAACCTTTAATGGTAAACAGCTCTCGAAATATATAAACGAATGTGGAAACCGAAACAGGCCTGATAGATCCATTCTTGATCAACTTTGAACAAACTATGTTAAGTATGATAAGACTTGGAATGGTTGTATTTGGTTGAGATGTATATGATTGTTCCTATGACAGCTATAAAACATAGTCAACCGATTTTTATAAAATTGTGTCAAAAGTTTGATTGAGTTATCTTCCAAATAAAAAAGTTTTCGTACAAAGACTATTTTATCAACCTATACCTCCTATAACAGCTATAAGATATAGTCATCCGATTTTAATGAAATTTTGTAAGAATGGTTCTTCCATATCTTTGGTGCTATTTATCCGATCGTGTTGAAATTTACACAGCTGATCAATATTGATACAACATATATGTGTACCAAAAATCTTTATCTTTCAAATTGTGGCTGTGGGAGTCTTTTGCGATTTGCGGAGTGCGGGGGGGGTGCATCCAAAATTTGAAATAAACTTGATCTGCGTACGGTGCCAACTTTTGTGTCTCTAGCTCTTATAGTCTCCGAGATCTGTGTGATCATACGGACAGACGGACAGACAGACGGACATGTCTAAATCAACTCGGCTGTTGATGCTGATCAAGAACATATATAGTTTATATAGTCGGAAATGCCTCCTTCTGTCTGTTACACACATTTGCAGTGCTTTATAACTCCCTTTTGCCCATTTTTAAAGGGAACAGGGAGTAAAAACCAAAATTTTCGTCCGATCGTTCCTATGGCAGCCATATGTTACAGTGGGCCGATCCGAGAGCGAGCCTAGTTCGCATAGATCAGAGACAGAGAAACAGTTGGATCAGAAATATGGGTTTTTTGCTAGGCGTTACATTTTTCGTGATAATATTAAAATACTCTCATAGGCTATAAAAAACAAGAACATTTATGTATATTTCATGGTATCCTTAAAGTTTGCACTTGGTCTATGCGGCAACACTGTAAACTCCTTGAGGTATTATTAAAAAAAAATTCTTCTGCTGAACCTTAAAAACGAGCAGTTGTTGTTGCTGTTGCTGTTCCCCAAATGAGTTTATGAGCTTGTCATGTTGTTGGGTGTTGTTTTTGCTGTGCGAATTCTTGTTACTGTGTTTATATTGCATATTAAATAAATTTCGGCAGCAGCAGACAGAGAGAGATAGAGAGATAGAGAGAGAGAGAGAGTGAGAGAGGAACAACAATTCAGTTGTGGTCCTTCTGGTCCTTCTGTGCTGTCTCTCAGTGTTCTGTGTTTGTAACTTTGCTTGTTGACAATAAAATAACATTTTGCACTCACTTAGCCCAGCTGGTTCTTCATTCTTCCTGCTGCTTGTCAAGAGTTTTAATGAAAAAAGTTTCGACTACCCCATAACCATATTTATGTAGTGCTTGTACTTATGTATGTATGCACATATTTACTACGGAAATTGGCCCGTAATAGAGTTGTGTATGCCGACTGTTACCCTTACCCCTCGCTCCCTTCCTTCCTTGTTAGCTATTTTCCATGGCTGTTTGCTTCATTAAAACGCATGCCAATAAACACAATAAAAACACTTCATCATTGCTTGAATTTCTTGTGTAAACTTCCCAGGCAGAAGCAGGCAACAAGAACCGGCAGTTCAACTAACTACGTGGCCATCATCACAATATTGAGCATACGCAACGTGAGCCCAGTCGCAGGCACGTCACGACAGCAGCTCAAGCTTAACCTGCAACCGGCAGGAGTAGGACTTGGAGTTGAAGCAGCAGCAGCAGCAGAAGCAGAAGCCAGGCACAGGAGCAGCTGCAACTGGCAACCATACTACTGCTGATTGTCTGCTGGCTGCTCCGTCGTTCACTTTTAGCTATGGCCATTGAAAATCAATCAATAAAACTCCAAGCGAAGTCAATCGCAAGGAATTTCCATACCCTGTACTCCATTTAAATAACTTAAGCGGCGTTTAGACGTTGCAAAACTTGCACGCTTTTTCGTGCATTCTCATCTTGCTTTATCTAAACAAGTAAGAACGTCGGATGCATCTGACAGCGATATACTCTTTTTTTAGCCTCTTTGCAGAGTCAGAAGTGGGCGTGGCAATTGTATTTTTACTCAAATCTTTTAAGTTTTGCCATCAATTTAAGTTTGGTTGGGCCCGTTCTACAGGTTAGGGAGAAACAAACATTGCTTGATTGCAAGGGCAAGTAGCCCTTGTGCTAAATTTGGTTACTCTAGCTATAAAACTGTGGAAGATGTAGGTTTTTGCGGTTTGTGGGGGAAGGGATGGGGGTGGGGGGGGAGATCTTGACACTTTGTCTGCCTATGGCCTATACCAACATGTGCACCAAGTTTGGTTGCTCTAGCTTCAAAATTGTGGAAAAAACCTGCGTTCATACAGACGGACGGACATCTCACAAACCCAATATACTCTTTTTTCTTTTTTTTTCTTAAATTAAAAAAAAAAAAATACAAATTTGGTAACTTAACTTAATTTAAGGGAACTATAACCATTTTTTTATGGTTGTAATTGACTCGGCCTTGCCGGATGGATCGGTATGCTAAAACTCATTGATCTCAGAAACTTTAAAAGCTAAGTCCATTCAATTTGGTACTTACACTGAAAAAATAGTATTATTGTAGAATAGCGGAATACCTGTGGCAGATTTCTGCATTTTATAGAATTTCATTATTTATTTATAAAATAACTATGTATGTATGTAAATCTTCATTATAACTCTATTATAGCTCACATTTTTGTTTTTCGTTTATTCAATCCTTGAAAAACATATACAGATTCCTTTCTTCAAATTGGCAATTACTTGTAGAAATATATTTGAAATTTAAGTTTGTAAATTAAGTATTAAACAAACTGGAAACAAGGACTTTATATGACATTTGTGCATTATCATTAAACTGAGGAGTTTGTAGAATTTTGTTTGAATGTAATATTGTAGTAGTAGTGCTATAGTATATAGGAAAATCCAATATATTTCTTCTCAGAGGATCTTGTATACGTAATTAAAAAGGCACAAGCATAATTTGATACACATATATTTTTATATATTTGGGCATTTTATCATTTTGCTCAGTGTAAAAGTTTTCAAATGTTTTTAATCATAAAGAACCGAAGATATTTAATGTTCTTTACATTCTAAAGAGCGCACAGTTTCAAAACACATCATCATTTAAATATAAAGAAATTTTAAATTAAATTTTATAAGAGTTCGTTTTACATTTTGAAGTAAATTGAAGAAAGTAAAGGGGTAACTTCTGATCGAGTACTTGGCTTTAGAGCTGTCTTACTTATTAAACTTCAATGTATGTTTTGTACATAAGAGTATGTACAATATACGCTTATATATGGCAATGTTTGAATGTGCTATATTGAGTTTTGAAAATGCTATGCGCAATATTGAAGCAGCTGCTCTCATACTTTGGCCAACACATTCAGCATTCACATTCCAGTTGAAAGTCAAGAATAGAACAGACAGCTGGACGGACAGTCATTCAAGCTGGACTGACAAATCGATTATTTTGTGCAAAGCGCAAAATAAAGCATTAAATAAAATCAAATATAAAATGAAATCAAATAAAATAAAATATGTTTTATATATATGTATATATATATGTACGTAGTAGAGGTCCCTGAGTTTCTCTACTTTCAAACGTTGCTTGGCAAATTCCACGAGCTTCAAGAGAACTCCTCCAACGCAGCAGTTTAATTTGATTTCAATTTCGCCTTTTGCTTTCGTTGCCAAGCACTCCTCTACTCCTCCACTCCCCTTGCCCCTTGCCCACTTTCTAGCTTCGCCTGTTTCATCTGCTCATTTCGCATTATTTATTATGCCATAAAAAAAACAAGCAGCAAAACGCAAAAACTTTGCATTTGCATAGCTACGAAAAATATATTTGTTGCTCTTTGTACCAGCCACAAATTCATCTAGAATTTTGTTCCAGAATTTCATTATCAACCGGATGCCGCTTAAGTGCACATTGAATTCAATTCACACACACACGCACACTTCCACACACAATAACTATATTTTCATAGCCTGCCAATTCAAAATTGCATTATACAAAATTCTTTCCAACACACATTTTCCTTCTTTTGAGCAACTTGGAAACAAAAACCGCAATTCCACAAACTCTACATGAATATAACATTTGCTGTAGATGAGCTACATTAACAAGAACAGGCATTTAGCATGCTGAGTAAGGCTTCAAAATCATATCATAAAATAAACTTGTTAAAAGTTAATAAAACTAAGTCATACAGTTTAAGTTTTTCATACAAAAACTTATTTTTCAACCGATTGTTCCTATGGCAGCTATAAGATAAAGTCGCCCGATTTTGATGAAATTTTGTCTAATTGTGTGGAACATCCTTAAACTAAGATATTGAGAATTTGGTTAAATTATTTTGAAAACAAAAAAGTTTTTTTACAAAAACTTATTTTTCAACCGAAAGTTCCTATGGCAGCTATAGGATAAAGTCATCCGATTTTGATGAAATGTTGTTAAATTGTGTGAAACGTGCTTAAATTTAGATATTGTGAGTTTGGTTGAGTTATTTTGAAAACAAAAAAGTTTTTCATACAAAAAGTTGTTTTTCAACCGACTGTTCCTATGGCAGCTATAAGATAAAGTCGCCCGATTTTGATGAAATTTTGTCTAATTGTGTGAAACATGCTTAAACTTAGATATTAAGTGTTTGGTTAAATTATTTTGAAAAACAAAAAAGTTTTTCATACAAAAACTTATTTTTCAACCGACTGTTCCTATGGCAGCTATAAGATATGTTCACCCGATTTTGATGAAATGTTGTCAAATTGTGTGAAACATGCTTAAATTTAGATATTGAGAGTTTGGTTAAATTATTTTGAAAAACAAAAAGGTTTTTCATACAAAAACTTATTTTCCAACCGGTTCCTATGGCAGCTATAAGATATGTTCACCCGATTTTGATAAAATTTTGTCAAATTGTGTGAAACGTGCTTAAATTTAGATATAGTGAGTTTGGTTGAGTTATTTTGAAAACAAAAAAGTTTTTCATACAAAAAGTTGTTTTTCAACCGACTGTTCCTATGGCAGCTATAAGATATGTTCACCCGATTTTGATAAAATTTTGTCAAATTGTGTGAAACATGCTTAAATTTAGATATTGAGAGTTTGGTTAAATTATTTTGAAAAACAAAAAAGTTTTTTACAAAAACTTATTTTTCAACCGATCGCTAAACAGGAATCCATAACCCTTTTATTACTGAAACATCTGCAATGCGTTACACATTTCATGGCAATACACTCTGCAAGGGTATAAAAATTGCTTTAACTTTAGATTTAGGCAATTTCTTAAAACTTTATTTTTCAAGTAAAAATTTTTAAAGCTCAATTTCAACTTGATAATCAAAATATTGTGTCAACGGTTCGGTTTACGTCTTAAATCAAAGTCTTACCGTTAGTATACATAAATAAAATTTGAAATATAGATAAATTTATACTGCTAGCTGAATAACTTAACTAAATACACTTAAGATCCCAACTGTACTTACCTTTATTGCAGCTCAGAATTTATTTTTGTTGGCTCTCAAAATAGGTATACGCTTCATAAGCCACTTGGGCTGCCTCACAAGATGTGCTGTGCTATAACGCTTGTTGTATTCTGTCGTTTCCTGTGGCAAGCCTGCCTCGCCCATCTGCACACGCCTCCCCCTCTGCAGATAGGCGGCAGCTGGTGTGGTGGCCATTATTTCCTGTATTTAATTGCAGTACTCTCTCGGCTGCGGTTTTCTGCTACATTTGTTGCAGCTTGCAACCGGGCAGGACGACGATAATGTACTTTGACCAACCGGGCAGCACAGCAGCCCAAACCAAAAACCCCAAGCCAAAACCCCTGCACCTTACATCCTATTTTTGGTCCTGCTTTGGCTGTTTGTCGCTTCGTTTTTTTGTTGCACATTTTTTGACGTGCTTTTTGGCCACTTGGCTGGACAGGATGGGTTTGGGTATTGGGGATTGGGGGTTGGCGGCTGCTTGGACAGCCATCAAATGATTTATACTTTAATAAGCGTGCACAGGACATGCAGAGAAATTAGATGTGCCAGCAAGCAAGAGAAAGAGAGAGAGAGAGAGGCAGAGGCAGCTCCTTCAGCAATTTCTTCATTTCTTGATGCGCACAAAAGGAATTTTTGCGCAATTTATGAGTAGAAAAGCTGGGCAGGAAAAGCGAAAGAATTCCAAAGCATTGGCAAAGAAATTAAGCATGGCCAAGGATATTATATCCAGCTTATCGATAGCAGCAGCATGTGCGTATTTGTGTGAGTAGAAAGTCTTGAAAGTATTTGCGGCATTTGATGCCCATTATGTTGGCCAGGCAAGGTGCGAAAACTTTCTACAGCAAAACCAAAAGCAGAAGCAAAAGCAAAAGCAAATAAATATCATTGACCTCGGCTTTTCGCAGCTTTTCTTCAACTGAACTTTTTAGCGAATGGAAAGGCGACACACTAAAGTCAGCAAAGGCTTTTCCTTTTGCAACTGCCTGTCAGCTCTGAAGTGTATGTTTAATAAGAACCTTCGAAATTAAAGCTGATTTTAAGTAATTTTAATAATTATCAAATGGCAAGCCAAGCAATTGCTCTGCATTTTCAATTCAAGTCGCTTTTGAAATGTTAAAAAGCAACCAATTGTATTATAATGGGTTGCTTGTTCATTCACAAGAGCGCTTCTAATTGAGAAAGTCTTTTTAAGCTTATCCAATTTAAAAGAAAATTGTGAGAATTAATTGTTATACTATACCTAGTATAATATATATAATTTGGAATAAGTAGGTACCTACTTACTTTTTTAAAGCAGCTTAAATATATTTACAATATATTGTTAATCTCAATATTGGATTGCATACGAACATTTCAAATTGCACACACAGATAAAAAAATTATAAAAAAAATGCAACCATTATTTATCACAGAATAAACACATTAAAAAAATAAGCACATTTTCACATTTGTTTCACATTTTATTACACTTTTTATTGGAACCCCAAATATCTGCATCAAAACACCGAACTGAGCAAGAAAACAATAACAATCAACGAAATTTTGTCTGTTATCAGTAGATTTACTGCGACTAACAAAAAACAACATCCGTTATGCGTAACTGTAAACTGATCAAGTAGATTAGAAAAGCCGATTAGACGCTCGCAAAATGCGACTGCAACGAAAGAGAGCTAAAACTAGATTGATTTGCGCGTTCTCTAAAGGAGAGATCTCTCTAGTAGATTTGGACAATCATAAATGAACAGAGAAGTAGAGCTGTTAAAGGCTACTGTTAAAATTGTCCAAGTCCCATACAAACCGAGCACTGTTTTCTTTAACAGTGCTGTATAAATGAACAGAGAAGTAGAGCTGTTAAAGGCTACTGTTAAAATTGTCCAAGTCCCATACAAACCGAGCACTGTTATCTTTAACAGTGCTGTATAAATGAACCGAGAAATAGAGCTGTTAAAGGTTACTGTTACAGCTACTGTTATAATTGTTGACAACAAATTTTGTACTCTGTTAACGTTTACAGCACTGTTTAATTGTTTTTAACATTTATTCCTGCAAAAAAAGTCATCTGCCGCCACCGGAAATCGAATTCTTAACTTTTTTGAGACCAAAGCCAAATTTATTGGTTCCATTTTCGAAAAAGTAGTATAGAATGTCATTTTTTCATCACATATAATCTAGAAAGCTTTTGAGCATAAATTTGACTGGTTTAATTTTCAAGATTCGTTTGTTTATTCCTATAACGAAACTATATTCGAATTCAGTAGGTTGTATTTGAAATAAACTGTAAAAACTTTTATACATACCCTGTTTTTAGCATCAGCTTACAATCTGATTTCGAAAAATATTCCTGTATCAACGCAAATTTCTCAATTTTTGTGATATGAGTGATAAGAGTGAGACTTCCTTAGATCGCCACTATGGAACGCAGCTGCGAATGATGGGAGAAGTTCTGGCTCATGTCATAAAAAAAAACGATGCGGAGCTTTGCTTTCGTTGGCTGGAGTTTTTCCACAAAGTGACAAAAGAGCATAAGTATGCCAGAAACAGTCTGCTTTTTTTGATGTACAAACAGTTGAAGGATTTGGGTAAGCTAGAGAAGCCCTTTACACAATTGGAGAATATGCAGTGTCAGCTGGATGATGTGCTTATCGATTATGGGAAAATGATCCAAGAGGAAGTGAAGCAGATGAAGCAGCATGAGCAACATTCAATAAAAGTTGATATTGATAAGGATCCAGCAGCTGGTTTATCGACGACTGTTTCGATTTGTGAAAACAGCGAACAAACCAATAACATCTCCTGTAAGATATTTGTAAAGGACATTAATCCTTCAACGGAAACTTTGTGTTTTGATCGACTTATCGAGCAGAATAGGCAGCTCATGAATGCAATAAATAAGCTACACTTGGAGAAAAATGAGCAGCGTCACGTCAAATTGGTAAGCGAGGATCAGCTAAAGTTGAAGGAACAGCAAAAGGATATGCTGCCCAAAATCAAAAGCAATACGCTCCATGCCATCAAAAAGCTCCAAAATTGGACAAACGGTAGTCCACTTCATTTTCTAAGCGTTGCGCTGCAGGATATCATACCAGATGAGCCGGAGGCGCGTCGACAATTGTTGCTGCTGGATGGCAAGCTCGAGCGTGTCCTGCATGATTTGGTGGAGCAGGCAAGCGCGCAGCGTGAGCAGAATGTGCGTAAGCTCTATGATCAAGTGTTCGAGCAGCAACTAAAGACGATTAGCAGCAATGAGAACAAGCTGCGCAATGAGCGAGAGGCTGTCAGGATTGCTGAGGAGCAGTTCCAAGCTCACCTGCAGGATCTCAAGCAACGTGAGCTTCGTTTTTATGAGCAGAAGGCAAAGCTATACGAGCTGCCGTGTGTTACAAACATTTCGCAGGACTACCAGCTTAACTTTTCACCCAGACAAAGTCCAACAACTATGAAGCAGCACAAGGATCAGAAGACAGCAGACGAAGAGGTAAGCAGCTCTGACGGAACCTCAACGTCATTTTTTCGCACTTTATCACTCTGTCACGTTCCAAGTGAGTTGAGAGATGAGCAGCTCATAAAGGACTTGTGTGCTCACTGCAGTAGCTTAGAAGCAGCCGAAGGATCGGAAAGCCATAAGAAAAAGGTCCTTGAAAGTAAGGAATAGTTATGCACATAAACAAAAACGTATATATTTTCTATTTGCAATTTTTAATTGTGAAACAAGATCACTTTTATGTGCATATTATGTATTTTCTATTTTAAATTGTTAATTTCGGAATTCAAACAATACTTAAGTAATAAAAAAAAATATGTTTTTGATCATGTTGAAAATTAGGACTAATTATTAATCGTCCTTCAAAAAGTATGCCACATAGTGTTATGTGAAATTCATTGCAAATAGTTTTCGAAATACAATCACAACTTAGTAAGAAATAGTAAGAAAGGTCCTTGAGTGTTTTGAAAGTTAGTGCTAATTATGTACTTATATAACAACTAACATATTTTTTATTTATAATTATTAATTTCAAAATTCAATCAATTCTGAAGTGTTCAATACACACATGTACACTTGTGCGAGTGTGTGTTTGAATGTGTGCATGAGCCTGTCAATTGCCAGCAACTGGACTCGCCAAAGTTTTTAATGTAGTTTTAATTTGCTCGTAATCGCTAGAAACTTGCGCCCAAGGCAACAAAAACCAGCTCAAAACTTGGCTGGCAAAGTTAGCGTGAACTAGCGTTGTACATTGTGATTCAATTTTAAGAACTAGTTCAATTGACGAAAGAATCCCTCATCTTGTTGATGCTTTTCTTTATTAGAGTAAAACCGTTAGAATTGCCCAACTAGTTTAATTCCTTCTTTGCTTTTCTTTATTATAGTCTTTTTTTGGTTCCTTTGAGTCACTTTTTAGTTCATATTGCAATCTTTAATCACTTTTTAATCAAATGCTAGAACTTGTTGGTATTCAGATCCGCTACAAGTATCGAATGCCAATGATCCAATTTGAAATTGAGAAGAGTCTTTCTTTAATAGTTATTTTGTACACTTGTTCAGCGAACTATTCAAGACAACACCACGTAAACATTTCTTTTAGACTCGGCCAAGTTCTACGCACTTTGTCTTTGTGTACAGCAGCAGCACATCCTTCGCAGGCAGGCAAGAACAAAAACAACAGCAACAGCTTTGCTCGTAATTAGTTTTTAAGCGTTATATGTGTTTGTGTGCTTGTATATATATATATGTGTGTGTGTGTGTGTGTGTGTGTGTGTGTGGCTGGCATTAGATATGACAGCATGCAGTTAAGCACTTCTTAACGACAATGCTGGTCCTGCGTTGGCTGCCGATAATGGCGCAAGGATAATAAGTGCAATTGATTTTCTTGCCAAGTTTCGCCAAGTTTGTGCAACCCAAAGTGCAGCTGGATTATAGTTTACTGCACTTTTTTCTTGTTTTCTTACAGTGCGGCAACCGCACGTACCACGTACTGGCATACAGTACAGTCTCACAAATTGAAACTGGTTCGAGTTAATTGCTGTGTGCGGCTAGATAATTTTCTTAATTGATTTCTTAATTGTCAGGCGGAGGGTACTACAAATTTGAACAAGTAATGTATAGAAGGCATATACAATTAGCCACGCTCCCACTTCCGTGCAGTTTTCTATAACTATGTCCCGATGTTGTTCAAAAAAGTAAACAGAAATCAGCCTATGAAATCACGAGCGCTCAAAAGCATGCTATACTAATTTTAATTTGGGTTGTGATTGAACATATTTGGACGTACATTTTATGGGCTCAGAATATATGATTATATGCATATATATATATGCCGTTTATGTATAACTGATAAAAGAAGGCAGCTCACAATCAGACCACGCCTTTCATAAGTTTCTAGTCTTTGAATGCGCTGCCTAAAAGATGCTTTAAAAATTTGAAAACAAGTGCGCTCAAAAGCATGCTACATTAATTTTAATGTCGACTTCAATTTGAAAATATTGATTGGGCTTTTCAGTTCTGTATTTCATTGAAGAAGAACTCAAGAATATATAGTTATTTAGTAGTAGCTTGTCTAAATACATTTACAACACAGATGCTGTGTGCCACACATGCCAAAAACTGACCCTTGAACTGGAAATGGAGAAATAAGTAAAATGGAAAAAGCAAAAGTTCAACATGCTCGACATCAGTTGTCGATTGCAATTTCATTTTTCTGTCATTTGCTGTCCCGAAAGTGTGGCAAGCATTTTATAAATTTGATAAAGCAGAGCATTTTGTAATAAGTAGATGATAGTTGCATGAACTTTGCTGCCAGCCAAGCATACATTTTTCCCCAAAAACAAAAAGCCCATAAAGTTACCCAGACGCAAAAAAAAAAAAAAAAATTGCAAAGAAAATGCAGTTGCAACATTGTCTCACCCTCTCCCTCCCATGCCGCTTGACAATAGCTCAAAAATAGTATGTAGCAGCAACTGTCGAAAAGACTGCGGAAAAAAGCTGGAAAGTGTGCGCAAAAAGTAAGTGCGCGAAAAAGTTTTCCTTTTTGGCTTTAATGATGCGCACAGACAGTCGAAAAACTTTTGGTCAGACCACAGCGGGTCCAGGAACAGAATTTGAGCAAAGCTAGCTGAGGTGGAAGGGAGCTTAAACATTAGCGACATAAAATTAATGACAAATTTGTAAAGCTTATGCGAATGCATTGTGTGTTAGCCCAAAAACAATTTCTAACGTCAGCAGGGAGAGCCAAAAATATGACAAAAGTGAAAAGTCGCCAAGCCAAGCGACGGGGAAAATTTATGTGCAGCGACCAAACCCAAGCAATTACGGCCAAGACTTAGTTGCCATTTTGCGTATGACATAGCAAGTGAGGCGGGGGCAGGGCAGCAGTGGCAGCTGTGGGCAGCAAGAAGCAGCCACAACTTTCGTTTTGATGTTAAAATGCTCGACAAAAGTTGCATTTTTGCAGCTAGCAGAAAGATAGAGAAAGAGAACCAAGTGCACTACATAACCATTATAATGTCAGGCGAAGTTGCAGCTACCCAGTCGCACTTGTTGTGTTTATCACATTTTGCACATCTCAGTGGCAACGACGCTTAATGGCTTCCTGCTGCCTTCTGTTGCCTCCTGCTGCGCCTGACAACTTGGCTTGGGCCAGTTTTCTTAGCTACTCCAATGTGCTGGTTTTCTTAGGTACTCCAATGTGCCACCAGCCACCATGAGGCACGACACTTTGGAGACTGATATACAATATGCAGTTGCTTATTGTGCCACAAAGTGGTTGTTAGAAAATTGCACTGGTTTCCATGGTCGTTAAGGCATATACAATCGCTATATTCACTTCTATATATATTTATATACATACTTTTACAATGTGTTCTTCTTTTTGTTAAAGTGCCGCTTGGCAAAGGTCTCGCCCACAATGAGCGGAAAGACCAATGTTGCCTCGGCATACACCTTGACTGGTGTGGCCTCCTTGCGTATCTTGCCCCAGGATACCGCCTCATCCGGTCGTGCACCGCTATCGCTGCCATCATACTCGGTGCCCGTGTTTATGAAGACGGAGAAATCGGCACCGTTGCGCATTAGATTTGCATTGCAAATGTGGTGCTTAATGATGCCACCGCCTACAATAATCATGCCGCTGTTGACGGCCTTGACGGCCATTGTGTTAAGGCGTCGTAGATCGGATAATATGTCTACAACGAGACCGGGTTGACGGAAGGAATGAAAGTACATCATGTCGCCCAGGCTGCCGTCGGTTAAGGCGGGACAGAAAACGGGTATTTGATTCTTAGCTGCCCAATAGTATATAGAACTAGGATCTTCAATGCGCTCGCCCAGACGTTGTATGATCTTTGAGGGCGACCAGGTTATGGCCTTGCTGCGCTGCTCCTCCAGCATTTCGTCCAGCAGCGGCATGAGCCAATCCTCAAACTTGCAATAGTTGTCATTGGGCACCAGCAAATTGCCAATGCGATTGATGCCACGTTCACGCAAATCCTTGCCGCTAAGCTCAAAGGAGCCCATAAATGTGGGTGCTAGACATTTAATGAAATCCTCCTCCACGCCGCCTGCCGTCGTCACAATGGCATCAACCATGCGATGCTCGACCAGAAAGCGCAACGTCTCCCTCATGCCTGAGGAGACCAGATTGGAGGTATAGCCCAGAAAGATGGTGCACTTGCTGCGACGCCGAATGAATTCATCCGTTTCGTGTATATCCTGCTGTTCAGCGTCCAACGGCTGAGCCCTGCAATCCAACTGGGCTGTATTAAGTATTTAAGCATTTGGGCACGCATAAAACTTACCATTTTGTTGATTTCCTTTATGGCCAGGCCAAGATTTGTGGCCTGAAAGCCGGTGTGTGCATAGGACTCCAACAGCTTGCTGTAATCGATGCCCTGATTAAAATCATAGCCGTGCACTTGTGGCGTGCCTTCTGGTATGCGCTCGCTGCGTTTAAGCACCGCATCCTTGGCTATTTCAGGCTCCGCTGACATTGTAAATAAAATTGAAGTAGGCGCAAAGTTCTTGTTTATTTATTCAGTTTTGCAGTGTAACCAGACAAGATGCGAAAAACACATGTGCGACTTTACATTATGATGTTATGTTATTAACAGCGTGCACGGCTGTTTCAGGTACAACAGTTTTCTAAAAATCAACAGCTTGACAATGTAATGAATGTTGTGCAAAATGGTGTACAAGCAATCATTCAGCTGCCATTTTGAATAAAAGCAGCAGCTGACTTTCAAAAATTTAAATGCTGGAAACGTTAACAGAGCCATAGCAAAACAAAGCTCTACTGTTATATTTAACTTATCGATGATTGAAAATATATCATTTAACGGTGATATCGATTGTGCAGCCAGCACTTGGAAATGGGCGATACAGCAATTTGGCTGTCACAGTGACAACAAAGAAATATCTGTGAAAATTGTTTATTTTTTGAAAATTTGCATTTGAATTATTTATAATGAACAGATTAAACATATAGAAATAAATGTGGATTATCGTGATAATGTCAGTTTAACAATTAACACAGGGGGATTTTTTCACAGTAGTGATTTTGTCATATGTCACAGATTATCTGTGAAAAATCTATCTGTGACATGATATATCGCCCATCTCTAGCCAGCACTCATTCAATGACAGTCAGAGAAATTGGAAGCTGCTGAAGAAGAAGCAGAGAGAGAGTCACTCGAAACAAAATCAAAATTAAAGGTATTAATAAATTTGTATATAAATAATGTTCATCTTAAAGTCAACCCTATAAGCATTTGTTCACAATTTCAAGGCACAAAACCAGATTGTAAACAAGCAAAGCCTGCGCATAAACCACAACAAGAAGAAGAAAAAAAAGTGGAAGCAGCAGACGACGACAACGACGCCAGCAAGCGCCAGGCAGGCAAAAACAATATATATTCATAAAAAAAAAAAAAAACGATGATTAAACTTTTCTCGCTGAAGCAACAAAAAAAGGATGGCGATCAAACGGCTCGTGGCGGTCAGCAAAAGAAAGCCTCAGCTGCCCAATTGCGCATACAGAAAGGTTTTTTTTATTATTACTTTTTATATATGTAAAACTCATATAAAAATGCTCTTTTTACAGATATTAACGAACTAAATCTGCCAAAAACGTGTGCAACAGAGTTTCCAGATACCGATGATCTGCTCAACTTCAAATTGATCATTTCACCCGATGAGGGCTTCTACAGAGATGGTCGCTTTGTATTCAACTTTCGCGTTGGCTCCAACTATCCACACGAGCCCCCAAAAGTGAAATGCGCGACGCAAGTTTATCATCCCAACATTGATCTGGAGGGCAATGTTTGTTTAAACATATTGCGAGAGGATTGGAATCCTGTGCTGACCATTAATTCCGTTGTCTATGGCTTGCAGTTTCTATTCTTGGTAAATGCTAAACCCGGAAGTAATTCGAATGCGGTTATCAATCGCCCAGACTTAGGAACAGTGTAGTTAACTGTCGTTAAACAAAGATAAGCTTGTTTAAACGATGCAAAGTTGAATTTGTTCTTCAAGAATATTATGAATTTGACGAACATTAACTACTTTATTTGATTCGTAGGATAGGGCGTATAATCCAAATCTGTAAAATACAAATATTTCAAATGATTGTAATTAGGTTGGCATGTAAAGTTCTTGTTTTTATCATATGCGTTCGATGATAAAATCATGGTGACAAATGGTGAAATAAAGCCTATTCCCATTTCTGAGCACTTATTATTCCGAAAAGTTTTGGAATTTGTATACCTGTTTTCGGAGCAAGGCTCGAATAGTTCTTATAGCACTGTCTTAAAATCAAAACTTTATATACCGAATGTCCATCAATATTCGGAATCCAGCTATAATAATTCTGATTCCGAAAGTTTGCATCGAAAGCGGAAATGAGAGGGCCTGAATATCTATCTTCGGCCAGTCGGCCTGTAGTATCTTCTTATCTTGACACTCTAACGTTATTCTCTTTGCAGGAACCCAATCCCGAGGATCCGTTGAACAAGGAAGCCGCTGATGTGCTGCAAAGCAATCGACGCCAATTTGAATACAATGTGAAGAAGGCAATGCGCGGCGGTTGCGTTGGGGAGACTTTCTTTGAATGCTGTCTCAAGTGATATAGGAAATCAAAAGTGTTTAATTTAAGAAATGGCTGCTGCCTGCTGCTGCTGCTGCTCACCCGAATAAATATGGAACAGTGGACACGCTTTTATTAGTTAATACACACAGAGAACTCAGCAATAAAAACAAAAGGAAGACGCAACAACAACAGTAACAGGAACAACAACAAACCGCAGCAACAAATTATTATAATAAAAACAAACACCTGCGAACCGCAACAAAAACCGAGTCGAGTCAACAACTTTTTTTAGCATAAAACGATTGAAAAAACTAGCAGCATCGTATTTAATAAATAAATTTGTCAACATGTTTGTAAATGCTTTGACGCAGCGAAAGCTTCTCAAGAAGTACATTATAAGCATGTAAAGTTTGTCACGAAATGATCTTGATTAAAAATAACTTGAACCGATTACATAATAATTAAATTAAAAAGTATCTTGGAATTGGAGATGGAGATGGCTTGGCTTGGAATTGCCAGTGAAATGTCAATTTTGTGACCCGGTTTTTGTCGAAATTTCTGAACTTATCTTTAAAAATAAATAACCATAGCTATTTCATTCGATAACAGGATACAAAATTGAAAACTAAGTTATTCAGGGGTGGTTCGATCATGATCAGTATACCATTTTCTAGGCCAGTCGCAACTGTTTGGCATAACTAAAACAGAAACAAGGTTGTGCTATGCTTATTGCTTGTTTTAATACAAGCTGCCTTTAGTATATAAATCATTAAAGTCCTTTCACAGATGAATGCTATGCCGCGCCAGCTGCATATTGCGCCAGAGGCATAAATCGGAGACAGCTGCCTGCCGGCCACCATTCAGTCGCAGATCATAAAGACGACTGATGAGTCCAACGCGTATGTCGTCGGTAGCCAGGACCTTAAGCAGCTGCTGCAACAGATTCGGCGGCAGCAGACGCAGCACGGGTGCAACACGCTCGCCGCCGCATTCGACAAGCAGCGAGATGAACTGATAGACAAAGATGGCCTTGGGCGACAGCTCATCGCCGCTGACAAATTGCAGAAAGACGCGAAAGATGTGTTTAATGCTGGACTGTAGCGGCTCCTTAAGGCAAAGCGGCGTGGCACGCAGCTCAGCGCTGGGCGTGCTCAACAAAGCAGCAACATTGCTGCCGCCAAGGCCATCGGCAAAATCATTTGAATTATTATCGCTGCCATCGGGCATCACTTTGCGCACTTTGGCAGCATTGGCAACAGCAGCCGTCAGCTCATCCTCGTCGTGAGAGCGTGAACGTTTCTTGAGCGCTGCAGCGGCGGCGGCGGCGGCACCAGCGGAGCTGCGTGTCTCCAGGCAGCTAATGATGCAGTATACGCAGAGACGTGCCAGCACCAAAGATTGCGGCTCATTGATGTCCTCGCTAGAAGAGAAAAAACATTTAATTAACATTTAAATAAAGACATCAAGATGTTTAAAAATCCACCCACCCTTGACGACGGAGCAGCAAAGGCGCCACCACATACTGCAGCAACGCTTCCGTGCTGCGCTCAATGTCCAGATGCATGACAGCGAATACAATGTCCATGCACTTGGCCATATCACGCATATATTTGCTGCTTAACAGCTGTTCCACCAGCTGCGTAACCAGCCAGGATGCGCCGCCCGCCAGCAACAGCGATTCCAGCGTCTGTGCCGCACGCACCGGCAGATGACCAGCGTCGGCAACGCTGCGCCAACATTCGCGAAACTGCTCGATGAGCGGTGTGTGTGAGATGAGCCGTGATTTGGTGTTCGGGGCTGGATGTGCATCATGCTGCATTTTGCGTATGATAGGATAAGAGAGCGCCAAGCGTTCCTTGGCATTCTCTTGGCTGGCCAATTCCTCGCTGGTGAGCGGTGCCAGAAACTGTTGTATCATATTAAGTGGCTTGAGCAGCTCCGTCTCGCGCACCGAGTACATGTAGGCGCAGAGAAATGAAGTGGCGCACACGGAGAAGCTAAATAGACGTCGCTTTATGTTGTCCAATATGCTCTTGACATCCGCCGAGGAGAGCGTCTCTTGCTCCCATGCAATGAGCACATGATGCAGCACACCGGGCAGATTGAGGCATATTTCCTGCCAGGTTAAATTGCTGGGTTTCAATTGTGCCGTCTCGGGTTTGCTTAGACTTAACAGCAGCTCATCCACAATGCTGTCATCGCAAAGTGCCAATATCTGGCGAGGATTCTTAAGTTTATTCTTTTCCATCATGCACTCGCGCACCCATTTCTCAAAGAAGCTATCGCCACGCTCCGACAGCACCACCTGAAATTGATGTATAAAAGATAATTGCATTTAAACAAGCGACGATAGACTTACATCTGAGCCATAGGTCTGCACAATACTGGTGAGCATCAGAAAGGAGACATCAAAGAGCGTTGAACGTATAACTGCCAGTTTGCCGAGTTCACCCGGCAGCTGCTTGGAGTTCTCATTGCACTGTATTAAACGCGAGACAAAGGTCTTCAAGCGTCCTTCCACCGTGGCCACAGATAGTATCAACTCAAAGCTATTGCCCACTGGCACCTGGCAGAGCACAGTGACCATATCCGGCACCTTGTTGGTGCACAGTGTTTTAAGTACGCCTGAAAGCGGCACCTCGGCACGTTTTATAAAATTAATATTCGTGGGCGTCTGTTGGCCATTGTCGCACTTCTTCAGCAGCAGCGAAGCGGCATCTCTGCAAAGGATTGAGTGTTTATAAATCGAACTATGTACAAGATTAAGTACTTACCGCTGACTGGCAAATTTCTTCACATGCACATCATTGACCAGCTGCTGTTTGGTCCAATCGTTTAGCAGAAACTCAATAATATTACAGGAGCACTTGGTGTCCATAAAGTCCAGCAGCAAATTATCCTCAATGAGCAGCTCCAAAGCCTCAACTAGCTCGGGTATATAATCTGTGGCAGCTAAGGGCTGCTCACCCGGCACGCGTTGCAGCGCATGCAGCTGCTTGATAATGTGCGGCATTTTAAAGAACATAAAGGCGCCCCACATGGTATCCGGACTGGTGTCCGCCACATTGCTTAGCGTTAGAAATCCTGCGCGTATTATTTCATAGAACAAACGCGTATTCGTATAACCCTTGAGACGCTGCAGCATTTGCAGCTCAGCGACATAGTAGCTGGTATCTTTGCAGGGATTCAGCAGCACCTCAACGGCTAAAAGCGGCTGCACACAGCATGAAATCTTCTCCGCTGAGGGCAATGGATTCAAGGATAGCTGCTCCAAGTGCTTGGCATTGATATAGGCCAATTGTTTTAGCTGCTGCTCCGTTGCCGGCGTGCTTAACGTAAAGTTGGAGTTTGTAAGCGAGGCTTTAATGCTGGCATACAAATCACGTATTCTGTCCAAGGCATCCAGCTCCTCGTGACAGCCCACATACAACATGGACAGCAGAAACTGTTGCTTTGTTAGCTGCTCAACAAGCACACAGCTTTGTTCCAGCATATACGATTGCTCTGCGTTAATCTCGCCACGCATTTCATAATGCTGCAAGGTGCGCGCAAAGAGTTGCATTAACCAGTGCACCAGCTGCACCATGGCGCTCGGTAAAAGCGACTCCTCCGACTTGATGCTGCAGTTCAAGCAAACTTTAGTATAATGATTTAAAGACATGACAAAAGTACGACTAACCGACAGGTAATGCCATCCATGATGCTGACCAGAAATTCCAGCAGCGCAGTCACACAATACACGCGTCCCAGCTTATCATATTTGGCTATGCAACGCAACACTGCCGCATGTGAGACGAGATGTGCGCACAGCGAATGCTTCAGGTAGTTCAAGACCAGCTAAAGTTGGAGATTGGGTAAATGGAGTTTAGTGAAAGTTCAAGCACAGCTGGCGCTGTTTACTCACCGGATTTGCAGTGGAACCAATCACCGCCTGCTGCAGCAGACAATCTGCCAGATTGTAGACATCTCCGCTGACACCGCGTGGCAACACCTAAAATATAGAAAAGACAGTTTTATGAGATTTAATTGAAATTTAATGAAAGCTTTGGTATTCGACATTGTTATCCTGGCGCATAGAGAAAACTGAGGGGAATAGAGTGGGAGGATCAAAGCAATTCAAAAAGCTTATATAACAAAGTTCCAGTTGAGTGTATTGTCAGTAGAAAAATCGAGATGTGTTTTTAAATATACTTTAATTCAGGCAGGCAAAACGCACTACATATAAACACTATAAAATAAGAAACTAGCTTCGATTTCTAATCAAACAAAACACAACACATTTTTAAATACCAAGTCCGAATAGATATCGATTCTTATAATAGTTTTGTCCTATTTTTGAAACGCGTGTATAACGATGTTCCGTTTAAATTTTCAACGCTTGCAGCTATATTTGATGAGCAGCTTTAGGAGTACAGTAAGACGGCGTCCATTGGAGTCATCCATGATGCCCACAGTGCTTGCAAAAAGATGGGATAGTAATAATGCTGCTAACATGCCACTTTGGAGGCGCCTCATCAGTCAATATCAGTTTCGTACCAAGAAAGAAGCCTACTATCCGGATCGCAAAGCGGAAATGAAACGACCGACCATGTCGGCAAAGCCAATGACTGCGGTGAAGTCAACACAACAACGTGGTCTACCCAAGGATTACTATTACAAGGTGTTGGGCGTGAATAAACATGCAACCATACAGCAAATCCGTAGCGCATTTTATGCGCTGGCGAAACGTTATCATCCGGATTCCACGCATTCGGAGGAGAAGCTAAAACATTTTCAGGAGCTGTCCAATGCCTATAACATACTCACAGATGAGACGAAACGGTTGGAATACGATCAACTGGGTGGCATTAAGGATGAGCACGCATTTCTGGAGCAGGCTGGCAATCCCATGAGCTTGGATATGGCTAACAAGCGAAATGATATAAATATTCCTAGTCATGAGGGTGAGTTCTAATTGTATTTGCTAAAAATAAACAATTATAATGCTAATGAAGTTGAAGCTCATTGAAAATATCATTAGTTTTCACTTTGTAACGCTAGTTGTAAATCAATTGTTTTTTTAATGCTAATGAAGTATGATTTTCATTATCAATAGAATTTTTTAATGCTAATGAAATGGGAATTTTCATTTTGTGTGCTTTTTTCAATGATAATGATTCGAAGTGATCATCTACATTACTTTTTCAATGCTAATGAAGCGTAATGTAACTTTTTTTTAATGCCAATACTTAAAATAATTAAATTATTTTCCTTACAGAAATCAAAAAGTTAACCGCCAATGAGCAGGATTTGACGCTTACTTTTCTGGAGGCCACTGTGGGCTGCAAGAAGCGTTTGGATCTGCGTTATTTGCGCAAATGTGACGGCTGCAAGGGCAAATCGCAGCTAATGGTCAACCGGGATGTGGGCAAGGAGCCATGTCGACGCTGCAATGGCACCGGAAAGGTAACCACCAAAACGGTGACCTTTACCTCGGTTAATACGTGTGGTCAATGCAAGGGCAAGCGTTATATTAATCGTAACGATTGCACCACATGTGAGAACCGTGGCTATATTGTTGCCAATGTGGAGGTTCTGCTGGCGGTGCCTTCGGGCTCCCAGGCTGGTGATAAGGTCACAATTGACAATCCCAATACAAAGCAGCGTGTCACTTATAATTTAAATGTGCCTTCAAGTGATTACTTTCGACGCGTTGGCAACGATATATTCACGGACAAGTATCTCAATATCTCGGATGCCATCTTAGGAGGCAATTTCACCGTACGAGGACTCTACGAGAATGTGGAGGTGCGCGTCGAGGCCGGCACGCAGTCGCACACCCAGGTGGTGCTCCAGAATAAGGGTGTGCGCACACGTGAAGCTATTGGCAGTCATATTATAACGTTAAAAGTCCGCATACCACGCAATTTGTCCGTCAAGCAACGTCAGCTCGTTTTGGCCTTGGCTCAGGCGGAGGAGCCGGTTTTCGAATGCCAAAAGGGTGGCAAGAGGGCGTGAAGTGGGTGGGGTTGGGATTGGGCAGGGTTAGAGTAGACTGTGTTCAAAAATTCTCAATGTACAAACGTCATTTCATTCAAATAACAATAATAACATGTATGTACACAGAAGCGAAAATTACCTTTTTTATATTGATGCCCCACTGTGAATCTGACCAGCGTTCGCGCCATGCCACATTTATTAGCTGCAGGATCTTGTTGTTCTCCTTCATGACGCTCGAGGCGTTTTAGTTAAATCGTTTAACTAAGATTTAGTGTCAATTTCGTTTGTTTATTGCATTATTTTTGCCACACAACTGCCATAAACAATTTTATTTATAAATTAAGAAGAAGATGCACTGTTTGTGCTGTGTGCGTTTTCACAGCAGGGCTGCTGTATACATATCGATATATCGATATATGCAAAACAGACTGAGTCCTAATTTAGACGGCGCTACTAGTTGCATGCAACTTTTTTGAATTTCTTTCACAAGTTGCTGAGAATCGCAGCTCTCATATATACTATACATCTAGTTGCACGCATATCTTCGAAATATACAATATTTAAAATAATTTGTAACAGTCTTTTAAACCTACAAACAAATATGCTAAAATTTCAGCTTCCATGAAATCGAAATGACACAATAAAATTGGTCAGTTCGATTGGCTTGCAAACTTAGCTCACCCGTTTTCGTCACCACGTCCCTTGCTCACAAACCAAACAGTGGTGTAAATGAGCTATTGATCTTAAGTATTTTACAACACTCACACGACCCGCGAAATTCAAATATATTGTGCCAACAAAGCAGGCGTATTAAATCAAATATGTAATTTATTGAATACAATAAAATAGCGTATGATTTGTTGTAAACTGCTTTTAAATATTATGTTCTAGATGTTTTTTTTTTGTACAAAATATATGTGTGTATACTTTATATGCCAAAAATTGTTCCTCCATTGCGCACTTCAATTTTGATGCTGTTTTTTCACTCAATCTTTTTTTTTAAATTTTAAATTTTCTTGTTGATATTTATAAATATAAGTTTATAATAAATGTGCTAGGGCTGATTATGGCTGTGTATTAAAACCAAAAAAGGAAAAATTGAAAGCAATGTATGGTCTCTCGGTGGATTGTCAACGGGGTTTTTGAAAATAAAAACGTATGTATGCATATAAAATTACAAAGGCAATTTATTTAATATATAAGAAATTGAAAGAATATATGTGTAAATATTAAATTTATAAAAAATATAACAGCTAACTTAATAGTGTATGACAAAAAGCATTTTCCTATCCAATGGCAGCGCCACAAAAACAGAAATCTTAAAACTAAAAATTGCTTTGAGGGAAAGGTGTAATGCCATGTCACTCAATAATGTGTTTTGTTTTTTTTTTTTTTAATTTTTAAACCGAGGAAGAATCCGTCATTGATAACGTTTAAAAGCTAAGTCTAAGACCTAAACATTTATTTAATTTACTTTTTATTTTTTGTTTGACCGTTTGCTCCAACGTCGCCAAATTTGCAATCACTTTAGCATCGTCGTCCTTTAGTACTTTGAGGAGTGAGTTGTTTCTTTTATATCTTTCTTTGCTGATTTTCTTATATATTGTTGTGGTTGTGGTTTCTTGCATGAGTTCAAAATTGCACCTAAGTGGAGGAGGAGGAGGAACCAGCTGCCTCATCGCCTTTAACAGCCGAGGCATAACTTGCGCCCGAATTGCCACCGCCGCTCATTGAGCTGCCAGGCTTATCAGTTGTAGCTTTGCCATCGTTGACAGCAGCGTTTGATGTGGTTGCAGCAGCAGCTGAAGCAGCAGCAGCACCGCTTGGTATACCAGCCGCACCACCAATGCAAACATTACTGTTAAGACCTAAAGTTGGAGATGATTCAACTAAATGAAATTGATTTTGTAAAATGCAAGAAATGTGTGTATTGCAGTTTGTGTGTGTTCTTTTTTGGATATATTGAAATGCATTTCAATAAGCACCTTTAACATCCATGGCATAACTATCATCCAAACGCAGATCATGCCGCTTAATAAGCTGACACTCGGCGCCCTCAATCGAGGGTATGGAATAGACATACAGGTAACCATCCTGCGACGCAATCAAAAGTCTGCAAAGAGTTTCAACATTAGTTTTAACTTGTTAACATATCAACCATAGTTTTAAAGACTCACCTGAGCTGCTTCTGTATCGTGGTCAGTGCGCACATGCGCCGCACACCCGCCTCCGGCAGTGTGACCGAGGCAAAAGCTCGTCCCTGGCTAAATACATCGGTCACCTGCGTTGGCAAGTAGCTGGTCACCGTTTTGCTCAAGAATCTAAAAAACGAGTAACTTTGCATGAGAGAACAGATTGTGTTGATTGTGGTTGGTGGTTGATAGTCGAATAGTTGATAGTTGATAGTTGTTGGTGGTTGTGGTTGTGGTTGTAGTGGTTTTTTTTGGGTGGTTGAACAAATGAAAGAAAAGAAAAATAGATAAATGTCAAGTGCCACCAAATAATACATAAGTTCAATTAAACACAAATGGGTGATAGATAGACTATGTGTGTGTGTGTGTGTGTGTAAATAACATACATATATACACCCTAACCAACAGACAACAAGTTGCAAAATACATATTAAAAGCAGGAACCGTAATGATTATAAGTGTTAATACTTATTTATTTTTTAATTTATTCAAAGTTTTATCTTAATAACTATTATGATTATAATGATTTGGTTTTTTTAAACAAAAACTAAAGTTTCAAACGATATAAGATATAGTTGTCCGATTTTAATGAAATTTTGTCAACGTGTTGACATAATGCTAAAACTCAGAATTGGTAAGTTTGGTCAAAGTATCTTGAAAAACAAAATTTTCGACCGATTGTTCGTATGTCAATAATACATTACAGTGCTCTGATCAAATAAAATTGAAAAATACATTCAGGCATGTATCTATATTCGATTATGATGAAAATATGGGGAATGGAAACTATTATCTGCTCTCAGTTCCGAATATCGTTGAAAAGTGTTGTGTACAAAATTTTGTTTTTGAAAAGTAGGCCAATTTATTTTTCAATAGAAAAATAGAAATGCTTTTCAGTCAAAAGGCATATTATACAACACACAGTTCAGACATCAAAAATATACAACTAACATAATTAAAGAACATGGAAAGCGCTCTTAAATTGCTCACGCCCAATTCTTCGGAGGATATGGTAGAAGCTCAGCCAAACGATCAATTCGCGAAATTAGCAAAGGAAGGAGAAGATTTCGTCAGTTTGGCCACCAAGAGCAAAGGTTTTGGATTTAAAATGTTGGGCACTGCCGACTCCGTTGTCCATAACCCAGACATTGCTTTGCCGGACCTGATGCTTTCCAGCACCGGTGAGGAGAATGAGACGAAAGTTTTTGGCGAACGCGTGCATCTCTACAGCTTTATTAAGGAGTCCAAAGAGTGGACACTCAATGGTGTTGGCGAAATAACCATACTACACCACTCAAAATTGAATTCATATCGATTGCTTATGTGTTTGGAAGAAGTACACAAACTAGTGGTTAATATGAAAATTGACGCTACATTCACGTTGAAATATATGTATGGCCAGAAGAACTTAGCTTGGGCAAGTCCCAACTATGCCGAGGGCGCCGATGGTGTTTTGCAATATCTGGCATGCCGTTTCTCAAAAGTAGATACGGCGGAGAACTTCTACCAAACAATAATGAAGTGTATCAAGGATGCAAAAGATAGTACGCCAAAGATGGAAGGTCCGCCAGAGGAAACTGGAAACTAAGATGCCTGGTCTGTTTATAATTTGTTGTTGTTAATATGTTCAAAATTAAGCGTTAAAAATTAAATGTATCACAAAAAAAAAGTAAGTACACTTTAAGATTAAAAAATAAATCATTATTTATGGTTCTTGTCTACAGCAAAAAAAAAAAAAAAAAAAACAATTCAAAGAAACAACTAAGGAAAACGACAAAATTAGAGCCTTAATCAAATTTATTATTTTTGTTGTTAATATGTTCAAAATTAAGCGTTAAAAAAAGTAAGTATACTTTAAGTAGGTTTACAAAACAAATAATTTTTTACGGTTTCTGTTCACAGCTAAGAGAAAAAAAGCAGTTAAAACAAAGCACAACTTACCCCATCCAATCATCACTCGACTGTTTCCCATGTTCATTGTTATCCCCTGCAGTGCGATCCAAGCGAAAGATATGCACCGTTTCCGTATTCGAGCTGGATACCAAGTATTCCGCACAAGTGCTAAACGAGAGCGATACAATGGAGACGCAACGCTTTAGACCACGTCGCAGTTCAAACAATCGTGTGCCATCCTGAGCATTAAACACGCGTATTACAGTGCCACGCTCGCTGGCCGTGGCAATCTCCGTGCCGGATGGACTGAATGCAATGGCCGCCAAAGGTGTATCATGTGCGGGTATCATGGTCTTTGCATGCAAATTGATAGCATCGAATATTTGTACCTCGCCCGAGGTCACGCTGCCCGGATAGGCCAGATAACAATGCTCCGATGAGGAGGAGAGCGCACATAAGCCAAGCTGATTGCAGGGCGTATCGCGTATGGTATGTACCACCTTCATATCCTGAATGTTATGTATATAAAGTGACTCTTCCAGACAAACAATCAAACGCTCTCGATTCAGCTTAACGGCCAGTATTGTGTTCGAATACGAATAGTTGCATATCTCACTTTGCTTTTTAAAATGACACACTTTTAGTTTACGCGGCGCACGCTGCGATACAATGGCCACCAGAGAGCTCTCAAACAGACGCTCGATTAGAAATAGATCATCGCTCTTTGTGTGATAAATCTTGTCCAGCGTCGAGTCAACTGAGCCTAGACTATATAGGCTATAGCCGCCACTGGTGGCCACCGCCAGTGAACTAAATAGATAATATCTAGTTTAATATCAATTAGAATAAAATTTAGAAATTTGTGCTTACGTTATGTTTTGATTAAAGTTACCATACACCTCGCCCGCATCTACATCGGGTCGCCCAAGCAGGCTCATCATTCTGTCTGGCCTGGAAAAAGGGGAAAACTTTTGTTAGTGAGTACAAAATTACAAAAATTACAAGCAAGAATATCTGTCTTTGGATTGCCGAGGCTACAAAAGAGTACAAAAAGTACATCATTTCGATGTCAACTATAAGATATAATAGTCGGATTTTGTTAAAATTTCAAAAAACTATCTAAGGCATCATAAAACTTATAATTATGGAGTTTAGTTAAGATATCAGTTAAAACAAAAAAGTTTTTCTTACTAAAACTCATGACAGCTATAGGATATAGTCGCCTGATTTTGATCAAATTTGAGCAGCATGACAACAATTAACTAAAACGCACGAAAGGTAATTTTCGTTAAGATAGATAATATGAAATTTTGTCAACATGTTTAGATAATGCTAAAACTCGGAATAGGAAACTTTATTCGGGCTATCTTGAAAAACAACATACGTATATATAGTATAAAAAAATCTTGTAATTTATAACTTTAGTTTAGATATCTAGAAAACAACACATTTTCCAATACATAATCCCTATGGCAGCTATAAGATATAGAACAGATGCACACACCCAGATCGAATCATATATTATCGTATTCAATTGTTTTCAAAAATATATACAATTTATGGGGTCGCAGAAGTTGCCTTCTATGACAAAACTTAAATGCGTAGAGTATAACAATATGGTAAACAAAGACTTTGGAGTTGTTATTGTTTAGCTAATTACATTGATACGTGAAATAACTTTAAAATATGCTTAAGTAGGGCTGGGCGCATATTATGATTGCGTATTAGAGGAGAAACGCAAACAAAGCAAGATACACATATGGTAAAGGTGTATTTTAGCTGAGCACTGATAAACCAAATCCAACAACAACAAACAAAACCCATACGCATGGCCAAAACACTTACTTATTTGATAGAAAAACAACTTTTGTATATTAATTAAACTTTGGGCTACGTCTGGTATAACACAATTCAATTGTTTCTATTGTTAAAACTGGCTATTTAATGTTATTTTTCTAAAAGAATGAATTTCTATCGCGCAATTGTTTTTGCTATGTTTTGCACTAGGGATGGGCTCGATTCAGTTGCGATAATTTGTAATCGTGAATGTCGATATTCGCCAACGATATGTCTGGGTGTTCCTGAAAAATGATTTCATACAAAATCATAACAAAGCAACAGAGTGACTGCTATCGAAAAGTTATCGAAAAACTCGAGTCGCACAAGACAATCGAATAAGCTTCGTGGTTAATTTTTTTAACACGATGCATGCATCTTTTTTTGATTTTCCCTCAAAAGTGATTGCAAATTGAAGCTGTCATATATAGGATACAACTAGTTGCAAGCATGTTTTCGATATCAATTATTCAAATTGAAGACTTAATAATAAACCTACAGCCCCAATACATATACCATAAAATATAGTAGTAAAGCGAAATGCAAAAAGCGTTTTCGTCGCTACTTCAATTGTATACAAACCAAAAACTGCATGCAATTAATTTTATCGTGCAAGTTGGGACTCATTTTGATTTGATTTTAAATTTTCGATGCGCTGTTCACATTATAGAAAATCCCTTGGACTGTGAACAAATATTTCGTTGCAGGAATAGCCAGTATAGATTTATCAAAATATATCGATATAGTTGATTCGATACATTTTGATTGGCATGTATCGATAGTGACATCGGATCCATATATATGTATATTTATTTTATTGTGCTAAAATTCTGTAAATATTAAGCGTAAACAGATAAAGAAAAGATAAGCAAATTAATAATCGCAGCATTCGAGCAGCATTCGCATAGAGTTCTGGATGATGACAAAATCCAGAAACGTTTTTTTTTTTTTGTGTGTGAATATAACAGTATATCAGTTAAAATATCAATAAAAGTTGAATAGGTCTCAAAATTGCATTATGCATAATAGTTATTAAACGTAAACAGGATAAAAATGTTCATTATCTAAACTTGCTGCAGAGAGGAAAACAGAGAAAACGAAAGATGCAGACAGAGACAGACAACAAAAGCAATAACAAAGTGCTCGCACCAAAATAAATGCATATGCCTATGTACATATGTATATGTATATATATGTATGTTATGCATCACAAATGTGTTGACTGGATTCTGGTTGGAATATAATTTTACTATATCACGTTCACGCTGATAATATTAATAACAATCAAGATCTTGTCGATACTTTATGTAAGTATATAAACAATAGCTATAATTAACACCTACCCTGCCTACTCTGATAAGCAAATAAATAATAATAACAATAATAATTGACAACTTGCACTAAAAACGTGCATCTTCTCTGCTTTTGTTTTTCTGCCTGTGCCTTTTGATTCGCTGCTTCCGCTGACGCCAGTCAAATTATCTACACCTGCCCGTTTTGTAGGCCATATTTCTAATCAGAATTTTGTGTCGTGATTTGTTATGTGTTGTTAAACGTAAGCGTTTAATTGTTAACTAAGTGCACATACTCTACGCATAGTACCGTTATCACGCTATTGTACTTTTCCACCGCGCCAAGTGTTCCCATCAGCCGCAGCAGCAAAAGAGACAGCGTCAAATACTACGTTTACACGTAGAGTTTCTACCCAGGGCTTGGTATCGTTTATGATCGATGAACTTAACAGGTATCGCTCATGAACGACTGAATAAGTTCTCGCGTTCACTTTGATGAGTCGTTCAATGGAACTTGTTCTGAACGAAACGACACAGGTCTAATTTCAACAAACGGCATGGAAAAATGCAACTGCTTGCTGACAACTGAAATAAAAAAGCCCTCGTGTAAACGATAACATAGCTAAAGAGAGAGGGAAGGGGAGCGTTCAAAATGCATATTGTAAATGCTGTTTGTTTGTGCTTTGAATCTAATTACATTTTTAGCTGACTGTTTACATTCATTAATAATTAGCTGCGCTGCGGCGTACGCTGGCTCTGCCTCTGCTCGCTGACTCTGCTCAGTCAAGCTTTTATCATTCGACGATGTGCTCGTGTACTTTTGACATTTAAAACACAATCACAAAACAAAAATTCTCTAATGCCAATGAGTTTGCAAAAAATTATAAACTTGACACTCGTTTCTTGCAGCTCAAATTGCCACTCGAATATGTCAGACGGCGTCAGCGTGCTGCACATCAAGCAGGAGGTGGACACTTCAACGCCGGCTGCTTGCTGCAGTCCCAGCTCCAAGGCAACAACAACAACAACCACAACAACAACTGGTCACAACAACTCCAGCAATAGCAACAGCGGCATGAAATCCTCACCATCCGTTTCACCAGAACGTCAGCTCTGCAGCTCAACAACATCATTATCCTGCGATCTGCATAATGTATCCCTCAGCAATGATGGCGACAGCAGCAACAAAGGCGGCAGCTGCAGCCTGCCCACGAATAACTCCTCCAACAATGCCAGCGCCGGCAGCAGTTCGGTGCGTGATGAACTGCGTCGTCTGTGCTTGGTGTGCGGCGATGTTGCCTCCGGGTTTCATTACGGCGTTGCCAGCTGCGAAGCCTGCAAGGCCTTCTTTAAGCGCACCATTCAAGGCAACATTGAGTACACCTGTCCCGCCAACAATGAGTGCGAGATTAACAAGCGACGACGCAAGGCTTGCCAGGCCTGTCGCTTCCAAAAGTGCCTGCTTATGGGCATGCTTAAGGTGCGTTTATTGTGTAATAACTATTTGACCTTGACAACCATTTTCCCACCCGTTTGTGAGACGTTTCCTAAGCCTGACGCACAGCTTTGAAACGGAGCTTAAAACTATTCCAAAGATTACAGAAAACTGTCGTACTTTAGTTTTCCGACCGCGAGAATGAAAAATGGAACTTGAAAGTATACAAAGGAAGGAATTTTCCAAAATCGTTTTTCTTATACAACATTATCCCAGGACGGTAAATTTTTCGAAATCAGTGAAATAAGTGTTGAACTTTCCGAAGTCGGTGGAAATTTTGTCCGATCGTATGATAAAAAAAAAAGTTTCACAAAAAAGTTTGCAGCAAATATTCCGTATTTCTCGTCATATTTTCCCAAAAACCAAGCTTAGTATTCACAATCGCCCAACTTTCCCCCCAGGTCGGAAATCGGTATGCAGTCACTGATAATTTTCACATAGATCAATAAAAACAGCATTTTAAAAAATCCAAGCTCAGTACTCACGTTCAGCAAAAGATTAAGCTGCTGTGCAAGTTCAAGTTCTTTTTTTTTATATAAATAGAAAATGGTATGATAATAATCTTACATTTTGATCATATTTTGCAGGAGGGCGTGCGTCTGGACCGCGTGCGTGGAGGTCGTCAGAAGTATAGACGCAATCCGGTTTCGAATTCGTATCAGACAATGCAGCTGCTTTATCAATCCAGCACGACATCGCTGTGCGATGTCAAAATACTAGATGTGCTCAATTCCTACGAGCCCGATGCGCTCAGCGTGCAGGCGGCACAGCTGCAACAGCAGCAACAACAACAGCAGCAGCCGCATACCACAAGCAGCTGCAATGATGAGGCATCCAGCTCATCGGGCAGCGTTAAGCTGGAGAGCACGCCAAATGGAACATGCATTTTTCAGATAAATAACAATAATGATCCACACGAGATTTTAAACGTGCTGAGCGATCTGTATGACAAAGAGCTGGTCAGCGTTATTGGCTGGGCCAAGCAGATACCTGGTTTTATAGAGCTGCCTTTGAACGATCAGATGAAGCTGCTGCAAGTATCCTGGGCGGAGATCCTGACCCTGCAGCTAACATTTCGTTCATTGCCTTTCAATGGCAAACTATGCTTTGCCACAGATGTTTGGATGGATGAGCTGCTGGCCAAGGAATGCGGTTATACGGAGTTTTATTATCATTGTGTGCAAATTGCACAACGCATGGAACGCATCTCGCCTAGACGTGAGGAATATTATTTGCTGAAGGCATTGCTTTTATCCAATTGTGATATCCTGCTGGATGATCAGAGCTCCTTGCGCGCCTTTCGCGACACCATTCTCAATTCGCTAAACGATGTTGTCTACTTGCTGCGCCACTCCTCTGCCGTCTCCCATCAGCAGCAGCTACTTTTGTTACTGCCCTCGCTGCGACAGGCTGACGATATATTGCGTCGCTTCTGGCGCGGAGTTGCACGCGATGAGCTCATCAATATGAAGAAACTCTTTCACGAGATGCTCGAGCCCCTGGCCAGGTGAAAAAAAGACATCAGGAACAGAAGATAATGCCAGTGGATGTAGCTAATAAGTCAAGGTGCAAATATTGGTTTAAGTTCGAACGTATGCCTAACCTAGTTACTAATCTAACAGCCTTGTTCTCTAGCTAACTATACTTTTGTTTAAAAGTAATTCCGCATCATTTCCAAAACGTTTTCATGTTCTGAATACCGCGTGAATATCTTTCAAAAACAGCTGTTCATGGCAAAGAAACGTTAGAAACTGAGAAAGATCAGCATACACACGTTTCATCCAATCAATCCACACATCGAATGAAGCTGCATTGCCCGAACAACTATTAATTCCACTTTCGATTAAATTTTACGATAAAGAAAGCGAGAACAAGGCTGTATATATATATAGCATTCAAGGTGTAGCTCATAATTGTATATATATAGAATGTGTTTGTAACGTAGAATTATGATAGTAAAAAAAAGTACAATTATTGTATTTTGAAAAAAACTTAAAGCCATTTAATGAACTACTACCAAAAACCTAAGGTCTACATTTCAACTACTTGATATATAAAAAAGGCATATAGTTAACACAAAGATTTCAGCTTACTTGCTAGTTAGTTTATGATATAGTTAAGGGTATTCAGATTGCGCACTGTCAAACAACAACAACTGAAACGCATTAACTAAATTGTTTTATAATTACGTATAGTATAGTCATTTAACTGCTACCCGGAACCCCTTAAATTTGTTTTTTCTTTTTTTTTTTTGTCTACACTTTACAGATGGCATTGTGACTACCCTTGGGCGCGTTTTCTCATGTTCATGTTAGCATTTAACTTGTAGTTAAAGGAGATTTTTATATGTTAACTAAATGACAATAGTTGCAAGCACTTTCCATGTACATTGATTTCAATTACATTTACTTGACAATAGAAAGTTAATGGAAAAGTTGAAAAAATTAATCCTCACGACTGAGTATCAAAAGTTGCACGCAATTCCATCAACATTAATTTCAAATACATGTACTTGAGAATAATAAAGTGAAAAATGAATCCTCAGGACTATTGAAAATGAGAAAACGCGCTTGAAGCGCTAAACACCACATTTACAAACATATATATATATAAACTCTTAACCAAGGAGATTTAAGAGAGGAAGTGGACACGTAGGAAGGCATAAGATTAGCACTATCGATGGTCATATTTACATTGTTTTTGCAGACTAGAGACGTTGCCAATTACGAAAATTGGCTTAAACAGGCACACGCACAAATTGATATTGTTTTTTTAGTGATTACGGCCGACTGCGTTGCAGATCGGGCGAATCAAAGTACTTATTGGAGCTCTCCTGAAATCGATCGCTGCGCGCGAGTTCATTGCGAAAATAGGATATGGTCTGGAGCAGACCCGTTTCCAGGGGCACCTTTGGCTCCCAATTTAAACGCTTCTTGGCACGCGTTATATCCGGCTTGCGTCGTTGTGGATCATCCTCCATGGCCTTCACTTGCTTTACCACACTATGACCACCCACTAGATTTTTAATGATCATGGCAAACTCCTGTATGCTCTGCTCCACCGGATTGCCCAAATTCACCGGCTGCGTATAATTGGAAGCCATCAATGCAATCATGCCATCAACCAGATCCGAAACATATTGAAATGATCTCGTCTGCTTGCCATTACCATAAACGGTAATTGTTTCATTCTTTAGCGCTTGCAGTATAAAGTTGGACACGACACGTCCATCATTCATGTGCATCCTTGGTCCATATGTGTTAAAGATACGTGCCACGCGCACTTGCACCTTTTCCTAAAAAACAAGGTTTCTATTAATTAATAACTGTAAACAGATAAATGAGAAAATATGTAAGCAGGTTGTTATTTAATATCTTAAGTGCTTAAGTAATATCTTATCGCATTGCTTTATCGCGATGTACCTGAATCTCGGGCATGCGGAACTCAAAGCGTTCTCTATTCAGAAAAGGGTAATGCAGTTTTTTTGACAAGGTTTGTTGCTTCTCAATCTATTTGTCCCCTTTTGAAAATATATGCCCAAAATAGATTATGAAGCAGAACTAAGTACAACTTTATTGTTTGTTTTTTTTTTTTCGATCAATTGATATTAAACTTATTATTCAAATTATTGGAAGGGTTCTAATCGGATAAACAAAAAATGTTCAAACATTTGCTGTACCCATTAATGAAAATCCACCCAGGAGAAAAAGATTGGTGGAAAACTGTTACAATCTAAACTTTTTGGTTTGTCTTTAAATTGTTTGACGGCTTAATTAAGTTCCAATCGACTAGAGAAAATCCACCCAGGAGCGCAAGATGGTTGGAAACTGTTACTAGCTGGAAAAATGCAAGCAAGGCAAGATAGACAAAAACCTAGGAAGTTAAAAAGATAGAGCATCCAAGCTTCGACACTGTTTGTTTATCTGGTCGTTTCAATTGAAATCGTTTAATGCATCGCTGCACAATTAGTGAGCCTCCAATGCGGGCAATGCCACATGCCTCATGCTACATTGGAATCAGGAAAATACTGCCAATAATTCTGGATACAAGCCAGAAAAAAGTGGTATGACGTCAGCAACAAAAACTTACCTGTTTGGCATAGGCATAGCTGAGCGTTTCGGAGACGCGTTTGCCCTCATCATAGCAGGCACGTGGTCCAATGGGATTGACATGTCCCCAATAGGTTTCCGGCTGCGGATGCACCGTAGGATCGCCATATACCTCAGATGTGCTGGCAATCAAAACCTTGGCCATGACACGCTTGGCCAGACCCAAAACATTAATTGTGCCCATGGTATTGGTCTTGATCGTCTTGACCGGATTGTACATGTAATGTGGTGGGGATGCGGGCGAGGCGAGATGATAAATCTCATCGATCTCAATGAACAGCGGATTGACAATATCGTGATGTATTAGCTCAAAGTTCTCATGGCCCAGCCAATGTTCCACATTGCGTTTGCGGCCCGTAAAGAAGTTATCCACCACAATGATCTCATGACCCTGAATCATTAGATAGTCCACCAAATGGGAGCCAACAAAGCCAGCGCCACCCGTGATAAGAATACGCTTACGATTCTTATAGTTCAGATATTTAACCTGAGAAATTATAAGATTAGAATACGTTTACGATTTTTATAGTTCTGAAATTTCACCTGCGGATATTTGCGCGGTGTGCTCGCTTGCAGGGCGCGCACCTGCTCCTCCAGCTGTGCCAGCTGCTCCTTGGTACGCATCAAATCCTGCCGCTGTTGCTGCAACTGCGCCTTTTGTGCCTCGTAGGCAATTTGCAGCTGACGTTGCTCAACATTTTCGGTGGGTGGCCACTGACGCTGCTCCTCGACAAGATTGCTGCTGCTGTAGGGAATTGTGGTTGAAGCCAGCACACTTTTATATAGATAGATTAAACCCAATATTGTCATCGATGCAGCGGCAAAAATTCGAATACGCTTCTTTGTTAAACTCATTGTATAGCGCAGCGTATGACGGCGACGACGTTGACTGAAATTTGAAGCGCTCTCCGCTGCTGCTGCTTGTTCTTATCAGCAGGCCAGAGTCCCACATCCACATTGCATTGTTATTTTCCACACTTTTGTTTACACAGAGCAACCAAACAGCAAAGCGAAGCACTTTTTTTGTGTTAGCCCGTTTTGCGCTCAGCTGTTTTTGATTTGAGCAGCTGTTCGTTAAGTTGACCGAGACGGCATGTTTGTTTTAACTTTTCATATTAAGCTGCGTAACAAGTTGTTTTTTTAATAAACAATTAGTTCATAATGTGTTGCGACATTTGTGTAAGGCAATCAAATTTATTGCTTGTTTATGAAATGTGCTTACAATTTGAATTTAACGGCAGCTCTGTCAAGCACTCCAATTAGAGACTGCACAACTATCGATAGATTTTTTGATGAAAACGAAAAGACGTTTGCCAACCAAAATCTGCAATATTGATGCGCATGTCGCTTTATTCTCATTCCGATATCACGATCGATTATAGTCTTGAGAAATTCATGGTCGTTTTGGTTTTAGGCTTAATATTAAAAGTCTTAAATATTTGTTTTAACGACAATGCATAAACATTATTTTTAATACTGAAAGCTGTTATAAATCTCTATTTTTATAATCGACATGCATGCAACTAGTTGCATTGTGTAAATGAGAGCAGTAATACGAAGCCAATCAAAAGAATTGCATGAAAGAAAATCAAAAGTGTTTCATGGAAATGTATCGTGTAAATCGAGTCCTTATTGTTTGTAAGCTTGCAGCTGTTTTTTCTACCAATTTTATTATTTATGCTATATAGTTTGTTGCTGCTTATTAGTATCACACCATATTGCGCTATTATTATTGTTTTTAGTTTCTTTCATAAATAGTTGTGCACATTCGATATGCATTCGATAAATTGTACTGTGCTTAAGAGTGACCATATATTTGCCTTGGCATTTTACTGCACTCGATGTGGCAACCATCAAGCATTCAGTCAGCTGCTTGTAGTTTTGCGATTTCATTGCAATTATATTTTTGCTGAAAGTATTTATTAGTTGTGAAAGCAAAAGCCGTTACCCCAGCGCGCATATAAAACAATGCCGAACGATAATAATGAGTCATCAGCAAATCCAGACGATAGCACTGAGCATGAGCTGCAGCAGAAAGCGCTCGAGTTAGCACAAGCATCTGAACAAATGATGGCAAGCGCCGTTGCCGGCTTGAAGCTGATGGGGCCAGGGTCAGCGTCGGCAGCAGCAGTCGCCGCAGCAGCAGCAGCCACCGCAGCCAGCAGCGGCAGTTGCAGCAGCAGCAACAAAGATAACCAGTCACTGGATCAAACGGAGCTGCCCAAAAATGGCGCCAATATGCCGTCAGAAGCCAGTAAGTGTCTCAAGGCCTTTTGACGAGGGAGGGGCTTTTTTTTTCTATTAGTAGAATGAGCGTCTCCACCAGAATGAGGTTAGGTTTGGTTGTTTGTGGTCAGCCAAAAATATGCATAATTTATGTGTTTTTTTTTATTGTATATGTTTGATACGCTTGCAGCGCGTTATATTCATTTTGTTATGAAATGAACTAGAAGATTGTATCTCACACCATAAAATATATATATTTCGACAGTCTTATTGGAAATTCTTTGCAGTCAGTTTATGTATCGAAACCGGTCGGTTTGGATTGCTTTAACTTATATCGGAAACTGAAGTTTTTGTATGAAAAACCAACTTTATGTTTGAGGAATCTTTTGCTTCCCGAAGATAGCTGTCCTTTTTATACCCTTGGGGTCTTATATTGTTATCACGAAACTCTTGTTTGTCTGTATTGTATATGATGCTTCGTCACTAGCGTGGACTACCGTACCGGCGTTGCCCGGCTCAGTATTTAACCTTGACCTTGATTTTCCACCCATGGGTGAAGATTTTTCCTTCGACTGACCACACGCGTAATGTTTTTTTAGGCAGCGCTTTGAAATTGAGTTTAAAGTTGAGATGGCAAAGCCAAAAGGTTACCCAACAGAGTTTTCCACCCATTTCCCGACCTTGTCATTGAATTTGTCGAAAATTGTTTAGACACGTGTCAAATTATTTAGTGTCAAGAGCTTTGAAAATAAGTTTGAACCTAATCACTATTAAATTCAACTTTTCTTCTCATGACCGATTCAATTTTAGCCAAGCAAGCGCTGCTTCAAGCCGTTACGGATGCCGTGGCCAATACTCGGCAGCAGTCAAAGAAATTTGCATTTTGGTCAACGCAGCCGGTGCCCAAGTTGGATGAGCATGTGACCACAAATGAGTGCATTGAGCCAAATAAAGAGATTGGCGAACTACGCGCCGATCCGTATACCTTGCCAAGTGGCTTCAAATGGGTCACATTGGATCTGAATGATACCGCTGATCTGAAGGAGCTGTATACGCTGCTGAATGAAAACTATGTGGAGGATGATGATGCCATGTTTCGGTTTGATTATCAGCCAGAATTCTTAAAATGGTCACTGCAGCCGCCCGGCTGGAAACGTGATTGGCATGTTGGCGTGCGTGTGGAGAAATCGGGCAAACTGGTTGGCTTCATTTCGGCCATACCCAGTAAATTGCGTGCCTTCGATAAGGTGCTCAAGGTGGTGGACATTAATTTCTTGTGCGTGCATAAGAAACTGCGCAGCAAGCGTGTTGCACCTGTGCTGATACGTGAGATAACGCGACGCGTTAATTTAACAGGCATCTTTCAGGCAGCGTACACTGCAGGCGTCGTTTTACCCACGCCAGTGTCTACCTGCCGCTATTGGCATCGTTCGCTGAATCCCAAGAAGCTGGTCGATGTACGCTTCTCGCATCTGGCCAGGAACATGACTATGCAGCGCACTGTCAAGCTATATAAACTGCCCGATCAGACGAAAACCAAGGGCTATCGTCGCATTACGGGCAAGGATATGGATAAGGCGCACAAGCTGCTGGAGGAGTATCTGAAAAGGTTCTCCATGTGCCCTGTCTTTACCAAGGAGGAATTTCGTCATTGGTTTACGCCCAGAGAAGGCATCATCGATTGTTTTATTGTTGTCGATGACAAAGGCAACATTACCGATTTGACCAGCTATTATTGTCTGCCATCGTCCGTGATGCACCATCCCATACATAAAACTGTGCGTGCCGCCTACTCCTTCTACAATGTGTCCACGAAAACACCCTGGTTGGATCTGATGAATGATGCGCTGATTTCAGCGCGCAATGTGCAAATGGATGTGTATAATGCGCTTGATCTGATGGAGAATAAAAAGTTCTTTGTACCATTGAAATTTGGTGCTGGCGATGGCAATTTGCAGTACTATTTGTACAATTGGCGTTGCCCGGCCATGCAGCCCGAGGATATTGCATTGATACTCATGTAGGAGCATTTGGAAAACTACCACCTACAATAAAACGAAAAGACAAAACATGTTACGCACTTTCGCACGCTAAGCAAAAAAAAAAAACAAAAACTTGTTCACATTCTGGCCTCAATTTCAACGTTATCTAAAAACAAAACCCGTTCTTTAAAAGTCTAACTTTAATTATATAAATTAAGTATGAAATGAAAGTGGAAATTCGATAGCGTGTGCTTGCTCTAGTGTTTTTTAACTTGTAATTCCTCGTTTAACGAATTCTGTGCACACTATACACACGCATTCATTTAAATTTTCTGTATTCTATTATTTCGTTGTTTATTTTTTTTTTAAAACGTTTCCAATGTCATGTGGCATGCATTTTTCAATTGCAACTGCTTGCATAGCTTGAATATTATGAAAAGAAAGCAAATATTGAATAAAACGAAACACGCGCAGCAATAAAAAATACAAATTACTGTTGAGTTTTTAATGAAAATAAATATTCTATTTTGGCGCCAATGCAATAGTCTGGCAACACTCTCGTGTTGTGTGTCTCAACGCAAAGCAGGTGTGGGGTTGTTGTAAATATTGGTTTGATATATTGACAAGTTGTGTCAACATTTAGTTCAATTAACTTGCCCAGCCGTGTACTTCTCGGCTTTAAACGAGAAACACCTTTGTCTAATGTTGCATATAAATTTAAATGCTGCGCACAAATGCATACTGCAACAGTCTGGCAACGCTCTGGCTACTGTTGCTCTTGCAAAAATAATCCCTCTCACAGAAAAAAAGGCATTTTATCATTGTAAGTAGTGATTTTTTATATTGTGAAACTGTGTTGTAACGTTATTTATTTAATAACAATCTAAATTAAATATCTGAATTTAATGCTGTCAATAAATTTAAATGTAGGGCACAGGTGGCCACTGCAACAGTCTGGCAACGCTATAGCTACTGTTGCGCTTGCAAAAAAAGCGCGCGCTCAGCGAAAAACAGGTGTGTTATCACTGTATGTGTTGGTTTGGTTGCTGTTGTGTCTGGCTGTGATTTAATGTAGTAAAATTAACTTTAACCAACCATGGACGATTCGATTTTTAAGGATAAATATCAAAAGTACAAACTACGCGTCAAGGTATGGGAAAAGGACTTTAAAAAGAAGAACGGCCGTGTGCCCTCCAAGGTAAGCTGAATGAGGTTTTGAGATTTGTGCAGATTTAAAATGCTTTGTTTATTGGGTTGCAGTACGACATACGGGAGGCCAGTCAGGAGATACGCGACTCTTACAAGATGTATTATAAGTTAAAGACCTCATTTTTAGAGGAGACGCTCAACGATGTGCTTAGCGAGGATGGTTTTGATGTGCTGGAAATGACGCAGTCGGAGGATTTGGGCGTTGCTTTGTTGGACAACAGCACAGAGAGCATCAATGGTGGGCCACAGCTACCAATGGACATATCAGCGCTTGTGCAGCAACAAACCGATAGCTTCTCTAATATAAATGAGCTGCCAACCCCACAATCGCTTTTTACACTAACTAATCGCGATGAGAATCATGTAATAAGAAAATTTGAGGCTACCGAAGAGCTGGCACAAAATCAAAATGCTTGGGGCGAAAGTGTCAGCAAGCAACAGCCAGCGCCAGTGGAGGCGCCGTCATCATCTGCTGATCTTGCCAAGCCGCGTATGCCCTGCATTAAGTCCAGTATAAGCAGCAAACTATTTCAATCCTCACGCAGCTTTGTCAAGCGCAATCCACGCAAACCCATCTCACGCAGCTCTTTAAATCTAAGCGCCGCAAGCAACTCTAACAATGTAGCAGCTGATCTATCCGAGCAGCTGCCCGATTTGGAAACAATACTCATACGCAAGGCACAGGATCATAAGGCGGCCGAGGCTATAGCAGCCAATGCATTGCTAGCCACTGATCATAGCAAGGAGCCGCTTAAAACACATGTGGATGAGGGTTGGCTGCAGCGCAACACGGTACAAAATTCGCTGGAGCAGCAGTTGCCCGCAAGCGAGCCCAATAACAATGCCACGCCAGCCAAAAAACACAACTTTGGCATGTCCAACATAGATCTGAGTAAGCTGAAGGCTACGCCAGTGGCACAGCTTCCAGAAAAGCAGCCCGCTGAGCTGTCGGAAAAGCTGCACGATAAGCTGCCGGAAAAGTTGCCAGAGGTGCTGCCCGAAGAGCCAGGGCAGTGTCCAACACCACTTCCAGCTGCAGCTGTTCACAGCGACTCCGATACTGATTCCGATTCTGTTGTGGCTGACAGCGAGGAGGAAGCAGAGCAGCCGGAATACCGTCAAATAGCCAAGCGACGCAGAATTATGCCCACAAACGAATCCCCGCCAGCTGCAGCTGTTGTTGCAGCTGAGTCAGCGCCCAAAGCCAAGTCAGAGATTGATACCGATGAAAATTCCGGCGCAGATTTCTCAGCAGATGAGGAGCGCGATGCTACCTATGAGCCGGAGCTGCCAAAGACGGGACAACGCAAGCGGGCCACAGCTAAGCGGCTAATAGCCGAGACTGAGAAGAAGCCCAAGTTGGAGAAGACTGAAAAGAAGCCCAAGCTGGAGAAGGCGGAAAAGAAGCCCAAGCTGGGGAAGACTGAAAAGAAGCCCAAGGTGGAGAAGGCTGAAAAGAAACCAGCTAAGCCAAAGAAGCAACCAAAAACGAAGAAAAAATCAGCTGTCCAGGAAGCTGAGGAGGAGCCTGAAGAGCAGCCGCTCGATCCCGAAGATCTCAAATATGTGCTGGCGCTGGAATCGGGAGATATAACCTCCGTGCCGCGCATAAAGCTCGACGAGCTGGAGCAAGTGGAGGCAACTGCACAACGCTACATTAGCCACTTTGCTGCAGGCAGCCAAACGACAGCAACGCCAGGTCCTGTGGATGAAAAGCGTGCAGCGGCACGCAAGAAGCTGGAGGCTAGAATAGCCACAGGCAAACTAAACGAGAACTTTGTCACCATCAATATACAAAAGAAGAAATTTGTGCGTGGCAAGAAATCGGTGAATTTTAGCAAATATAAAAAGCAACAATGGAGGCACAAGAAGCGCGTGGCAGCCCTAACTGGTCCGGAAATGGATATGGGTGGCTGTGATGGCGGTGTGCTGACCTGTTTCACTTGTGGCGGTGTTGGACACTTTGCGCAGCAGTGCAAGATTAAAGGCGATACGCTGCTGCCGCTGAGCGCACAGCTGGCGGAGGATCCATCGCCATTTCCCACATTGGAGGAGGCGGAACAGATGGCCACGCAGGGTGCGCTGGCAGCGCATAGTCGTAACATTGAGCGGCTGCCACAAGCAGCCAATGCAGCGCTCTATCAGCTAGCTGAGTCCAGCAGCAGCAGCAGTGATGAGGCAGACCAGACTGAGCAGCATACGACTGAGGACATCAACATGTCCAGCGATGATGAGGACATAGATTTTGAGGCGCTGGATGCTGCTGTTAATGAAGCCGCCCAAGCGCCAGCCTCGCCCATTAAAAGCTATGTGGGCCACAAGATACCCGAGGAGTTTCTTAAGCAGGCTGGCCTAGATCCAGCCAGCTCCACCAGTGGCGCAACGGGGCATGGTGGCGTCAAGCCACTCTATGATCTCAATGCGGATGGCGATGTGGCGGAGTGCACGCCAGAAGTGCTCGAAGCGCTGCACTTGTTTGGACACAGCAGCTTTCGCAAGGGTAAGTCGGGCATTTTGTTGCACTGCATCTTACCAATCTTTCTCTACCTCTCTTAAAGGTCAGGATCGCGCTGTGATGCGCATACTCAGCGGTCTGTCCACATTGGTCACGCTTAGTACGGGCAGCGGCAAATCTTTGTGTTATCAGCTGCCCGCCTATCTATATAGTCGACGTCAGGGTGCCATAACGCTGGTCATATCGCCACTAGTGTCCTTAATGGAGGATCAGGTGACGGGCGTGCCGCACTTTTTGCGCGCCCATTGCCTGCACACAAACCAAACCCCGCAGCAGCGTCTCAAGATCCAGCAGCTAATAGCCAATGGTGAGATTGATATCCTGCTCGTTTCACCCGAGGCTGTCGTCTCCGGCGAACGTGCCACTGGCTTTGGTGCCATCTTGCGCACACTGCCGCCCATTGCCTTTGCCTGCATTGATGAGGCGCATTGTGTGTCCCAGTGGAGTCATAATTTTAGGCCTAGCTATTTGATGATCTGCAAGGTGCTCAAGAAGAATCTGGGCGTGCAGACCGTATTGGGTTTGACGGCCACTGCAACGCTGCCCACGCGCATTAGCATTATCAATCATTTGGGCATTGTGGATGGTGAACGTGGAATTATTAGCGATATACCATTGCCCGATAATCTAGTGTTATCCGTCTCCAAGGATGAGAACCGTGATGCAGCGTTGCTGCAGCTGCTCAACAGTGCCAGGTGAGTAACTGCTGCTTTACTTAATGCTGATATTTTACTTATATTTAACCTTGCAGATTCGAGTGCTGTCAGTCCATAATCATCTATTGTACGCGTCGGGATGAGTGCGAGCGCATAGCTGGCTTCATACGCACCTGCATGCAGGAGAGCAAATCGAATGCACCCGATCCGAGCAAGAGGAAGCGCAAGCGTGTAAACTGGCAGGCAGAGCCTTATCATGCTGGTATGCCTGGCTCAAGGCGTCGCACGGTGCAGAATGCCTTTATGGGTAATGAGCTGCGAATTGTGGTGGCCACCATTGCCTTCGGCATGGGCATCAATAAACCGGATATACGTGCCGTCATACACTACAATATGCCACGCAATTTTGAGAGCTATGTGCAGGAGATTGGGCGCGCCGGTCGCGATGGTCTGCCCTCGCATTGTCATCTCTTTTTGGACTCCAAAGGCGGCGATCAGAACGAACTGCGTCGTCATGTTTATGCCAATTCCATTGATCGTCATGTCATACGCAAGCTGCTCCAACGCATCTTTGTGCCCTGCTGCTGTGACAAACAGTTGCCCAAAACATCAGCCCAAAGCACTCAGCTTCTAAACAAACCGGCGGATGCCGCAGATTTTAGCAATACGTCTGGTGCGCGTCTACACGCTTGTCCTGGTCATGAGATTGGCTTCTCCGTGGAACAAACTGTCGAATTGTTGGACATACCAGCGGAGAATATATCAACGCTGCTGTGCTACATGGAACTGGAACCACGCTGGTGTATGAATGTGCTCAGCTCTGCCTATATCATGGCCAAGGTTATATCGTATGGTGGACCCAAGTATCTAAAGTAAGTGCCCCAAATTATAAGCCGGCGTTGCCGAGCTAAGTATTTTCCGCTTGTGGGCGATTGCTTTTTTCTAAGGCTAAAACTTAGAAGCAAAACTAAGAATTACAGAAGAGTTCCGATTTTTACCCATCTTCTGATGAAGGCGTGAGACTTCCGAATGTCGAATTGTTTTTTGTTAAGATCTTTAAAAATGTGTTTAAACCTATTCGGACTAAATTAACAGTTCTCGACTAGAAGGGTAAATTTTCCGAAATATGTATTAAATGGTTTCTTGTATAGATCTTTGAAAAATAGTTTTGAGCACAATCGGATGACAAATTTAAAAAAAAATCACTGTCTAGTACTAATTGTTTTTCATAAACTCAAACTACTATAAAAAGTACAGCCTCCTATCTCTTTTGATTTAAGCTGTGCGTTGCACACTAATCAATCAGTCAGTTGGAACTATTTTACATTTACAGATAGCTCAAATAATTATCTTATATCTTTCTCTGATATATGCAGACATGCTGCCAAGGAGTGTCCGCCATTGGCCATGGCCATTGCGCTGCAGATCAAGCAGAAGACTTTCAAGGAGGATGCCAACATTATAGAGTTTTCGGTGATTGATATTGCTGCGGGCATTGGCTGGAACAGCGGCGTGGTCAAATACCAGCTTAAGAATCTGGAGTGGATGCAGAGTGAGTAAATTATGCTTAATCAATGTAAATTTAGTTTAATTTTGTGTCATTAGTTAATGGCTTTCCAAAGCGTTCGCCCATCACTGTTAGCTTTTTTGATTTGGGCTTTCGCATCAAGGCGCCGGGTGATTTTACTGAAGCTGAAATTGATAACGCCCTGGACACGCTATACACACGCTCCGTGAAACAGGAGCACACTCAGCTCATACAGCTGCAGTATGTGGCACATGGACTGTCTGCTGTGGCCTACAATACTTGCGCGCATTGTTGTAGCGTTGATTTTCCACAGGATCGTTGCACACAGCTCAAGGGCATTGTGCGTAATTACTTTCGCACCGATTATCCGCAGGATTTGGAGCTTGAAGTTGAGGTATATTCGTGTTGAATCAATCAAATTCAATTTGTTAATCAACTCTCTCGTTTTATTACAGCCCAGCAACGTGCCGGATGAGCATATAATTGCCGATGTCCATGCACTGATCAACATGTATCCCGATAATACTTTCAGTGGCCGCAACATAGCCCGCATATTTCAAGGCATAACCAGTCCTAATTACCCGGCCGTCATGTGGGGACGTTGTAAATTTTGGCGTGCACATATTAAAATCAATTTCAATCGCATTCTAAAGTTGGCCAATATGGAGATTGTGAAAAGGCGCACGTGATAAACACTTATGTATGTTCAAATATTTTATGTTTTACTATTTTTTTTCTTTCTTTAATCAAATGTTGCCTTTGTAACTAAATGTAATGTGCTGTGCTGGCAAACAAATTATTTTGCCTGTTTTTCAATTTCAATCGCCCGCGCAGCTTACTCGCTCTGCATTAAGTATCGAGTATTGCTATATTTTTTCTATATAGCTTATCGATATGTCAATACAAGGCAAAGAGTACCATCACGAAGAGTTTATTGATCGTTGCTTTTTCCGAAAAAAGGGATTTCCCCTGAATTTTTCATACAATATTCGTACTTATGAATCAGATCAACTTCCGGTTGATTTTGCTTTTAATATCATATATACTTACATATAAAGTTATCTACATAAATAAAGTATATGGTTCAGATGTACATATGTATGTACATTGTACATTAACAAAATCTAAAAATACTTTATAAAATAACAAATCAATTTCTTCACATAAGATGTCTTTATTTTTATAGAAAAAGTGCAATACAATGGTTATTTATGTTTATGTATGTATATAAGTATGTATATATGCATATACGTATGTACATATAATGTTTGTATGAATATTTGTGTATGTGTGTAGTACATTGTATGTACATATGTATATAGTTTATTCTAGAAAGAGTTTGCTGACGCTGCTGAAGTCGGGCCGATTTCCCAATAAATTAACCTTTCGCAATAAAATCTCAGCAGTTTCCTTGCATTTCAAAAAGTCCTCTCTTTTCATGCGATCAAAATGATTGCAATCATGTGCCAAAAAAAATGGAAGTTTACCTGTTTGGAAACGTTCTACCAATTTGGTCCACATTGCAATGAAAAGTGTACCTAAATCTTTCTGCCAGTTGTAAGTACTCCCCAACTCAAGAAGAATGACAGTTTTCAGCATATAACTGGACAGATGTGGCATATACTGTATATGAACATCCCTCATTGCCTTCATTAAGCGCAGTATGTTTTTCAAGTTGTAATTGCCCTTCATCATTTCACGCTCCCAGTGAGGCGCAGAGACCATGAAGGTACGATCGTTTGCAGGAGCTTTTCCCTGCGGTACGGCAAACCAGGGCCAAGACTGTCGCACAGTATGGGATACGGAAGAGGGGGTTGGCAACGGCCAACTGTTGAAGCTATACTCGAAAACAGGGACAAAATCGAAAGATATAGTTCTGAATCGACTTGTAGCTACAATTGTATGTGCGCAGCCATAACCTTGTAACTCATATTCAAGATCATAGCCTTCACCATTGACAATCAGTCTAGTATAAGACTTGAATACATTACGAAATGCATTACGCAGCCAGTTCTGCAGTTCCTTTCGGTTAATGAAGCCATCTACTACAGCTGGATGATTTCTGCCACTTGGGGCGGACAAAAAAACAAATCCTGCGCGTTGAGAATCACGTAATGGAGACACAGAGAACGGAAACTTGAGTTTTACTTGCATATCAAACTCGTCCGGCGTATTTAATTTAACACCATCCAGATAGCTGCCTAAAGAATAAAGTAGGCAGTAAAATATGTATGTATATGTACATGGTATGTATTTTCAGACTTACCAGATAAGCTTAGGCCATCAAATGCGTTGCGAAAGTCAGCATCCGCTTTCTTTAAATCATCCATTAGCTTATTGCGAATAAACTCTGCATCGGCTGTATATTTTGCGCGATCGTTGTCCTTAATAAGGAGCTTTTCCAAAACGTTTTGCAAGTGGCCGGCCAACGACATATTTTAACTTATTTAAATGCGTTTTAAATGCGCAAGTCTGCAAGCAAACTGAATTCGTCGAATGATTTTTCGACTGTGAAGCGGTCGCAAGTATAGCACTTGCATTATATACATACCGCAGGTGGGTGGGGGTACTTGGCTGTCATCATATCGGGGGGTTCCCCTATCTATTTATTTATTCGCTACTCTGCGGTTGGTCTGTTGATTAAGTTTTATTGCCATCAAAAAAAGCTGCCTAACCGGTTGAAAATTATTCCACACAAATCACATAAAATAAATCTGTGCAATTGTTAATAATCTGCTACCCACCACCTCCAAAATATCATAAAACGGCATTTCAAACAGTTGTTCAAGAAAGCTGCTAAAGGAGATTCGTCCACAAACAGCAAAATTAAAGCGTAAAAGAGGGCGATTTTAAGTTTTTGGGCAAAAATCAAATTAGATCATGAAATTTCCTATTCATGCATTATTCAATTTATTGCAAGATCCACCCCCAAAACCATAAAATTCCGCAAAATAGATCAAAAATGGCAATATCGTCAAAAATCAGCTGATTAAAAAACTAGCTATTTTCTGTCATTGAACGTGAAGTTGGCAGCGCTTGAACTAGCTATATTTTGTCATTTAGGGCTGCATGTTATATGCCGATACAGGCTAGTATTTAACATTGGTCACACTAGTGATATTTTGCAACTTTACAAGTTTTGGTCACACTAGGTGATATTTTTCAACTTTGAAAGTTTTGGTCACGCTGCCAGTCGTCTTGAAAATTGTATTAAAGTCGCAAGTGTTTTCACAAAAGGTGCTCCTCGCAAGTTGTTCGAAGTTGTGTGTTTCGAAAGCAAAATAAAAAGAAATAAATAAAAACGGTAAATGCAGCACATGAAATGATAGCAAATGACACATTTTGACAAAAGCACGTGCCGCCTGCAAAGGTGTCGTTTGTTTTGCGAATGTGTATATTGTTAAAAATATGTACAGTGATTTTTGGATTCTGTGTGCAACTGTGTGTGTGTGTGTGTGTGTTAACGTGTGTCGTTGTCATTACGCTGTGCACAATTAATATACATATATGTGTATATGTATGTATACGTTTGCGTGTATGTATGCACATAAATCAGGCGTGCCGTGCGCCACCCACCACCCACCAAACCGAAAGAGCGTAGGAATTTTTGCGCGTGGCGTGCAGAGTTTTGATAAAAAAAATTAAGATTACTTTGTTTTCCACTTGAACATTGCATTTATTATGTACACTCTCACTTTGTTTATAAGAACATATATCTATATATATATATATATATATATATATATATATATATGTTTGCACGCGTTACAACAGGCAAATAAATGTATCGACGTCAACTTTATCGGTTCTGCTTTATCACAACGCTTCCGCACACACACACACACATTCGCACACACTTGCATATAGTTACACACACACACACAATCGTATTGTTAGTTGACATCTGCCGTTAGACCTTTTCTTATAAACAATTCAACTTTGTGTTCATAGATAAAAGAGATAAAGCCGCTGTTCCTGCGGACAACGGCGTGGACCCATTATAAATAAATCAACATTCAACGAAAACTTAACAGTTTTCACATCCACATTTCAAAAAGCGCCGACAACAAAAGCAGTTTTTTAACCACGGTAAGATTTACTATCCTTCCTCTTTCCTCTCTCTCTCTCTCGCTCTGCCAGCCTTTATGGCAGCGCCAAAGTCAAATTAGAATCTCATTAGAATTTGTGTAAAAAAGATAACATCAAAATACATATAGTGTGTCAAAAAAGTTATTGTACGCTTGACTTTTTCATACATCTGCATTTTTGAGTGATTTTTATTCGATTTGGTTCAAATTTTAGAAGATATTTATCGCATTTTCACTTTTGAACAGATTTTACGGTTTGAATTCACATGAGTTTAAATTTATTAAATGGGATTCACTAGCAAAAACCAAAGTAATGAAAACATATGTATTTAAGGCTAGTTCAAATCTGCAAAATCTTGGCGAAAGTGAAAATCGGAACAGGCCTGTTAGTTTATTGATATTGTTGTTCAAATTCATTGAAAATTATTCGAGTTTATGTTTAAAAAGTCTTAAACATTTTGTATTTTAAATTAGTTTTGTTGAAATATCTTGAAAAATCAAAAATTTGATCATAAAACTTTGTTTTTCTACTTCAACCTCTCTTAAAATATGTTTGGAGATATGATCCTTATTGAATGTAATATTTTTGTATATCCTATGCTTAAGAATTTTTCTTAGTATCGATTGTTTTTCTTAAATATTTATAAAAACTTTAGGTATATTTAAAATAACTTCTCAATTTAAATTTACATTTCTTTTTTATACTTTTATAAAGATGTTATTTAATTTTACCTTTGCAAAAACGTAGTGTTCTTAAACTTATGCTGCTGACTGTATGTATTTGTACACATACATATGTACATGTGTGTGTGTGACTGGCAAACACTTGCAAAGAAGAAGACAAAATGCCAAAAGCAAACCTGTGCGAACATGTCTCGCTGCCCTTTGCAGCTCAGCCCGCCCTTTTAAGCTATTTGTTGTTGTTGTTTTTGTTGTTGCTGCTTTTGGGTCAGCGAACTGCGAACCCATTTGCCCATTTTGAGATGGGCGTAACACAGGTAGACAAGCGCCTTGCCGCATTTTCAGGCATTTTTCCAGATTTTCCAACCCACAAAGAATGTTTGTGCCTATACAATAATTGTTGACATTCGTGAAAAACGTTTTTCTTTCTGCCTTGCACTTTGTATTTGCTTTCTACCCTTCTATCCTGCCTACCTAAGAAAAACACAGCTTTCAATTTGTTTTTCTTGCTGCTGCTGCACTTTGTGTTTCTGTTTGTGTTTTTCTGTTCAGCTTGCCGGCTAAAGCAACCTTAACCGGTTCTCTAGAGCACAAACAACCTTACAATTGAGTCACCTGCACAGCGAGATCCCAAGCGAAGCTTCGTCTTAGTCATTATCATTATCGTAATCATCATTTCAGCATGGCTTTTTATCTCGAATATTTCTGACTCATTTTACATTTTGATCATGTTCTTTTTTCTTTTTTTTTTCAGTTATGGGTTAATTTTTTGCTGTGTGATTTACTAGTATTTATTTGAAGTGAAAACTTTAAATTGTGTTTGTCAAAATACTTAGTTTACTTAAATTGAGCTCAAAATTATATTGAAATACAATTTGTTGATCAATATAATGCAAATTTAAATACTTTAGATACTTTTCCAAAAACTGAAAGAACAAAAACTGGTTCTGGGCTAAAAAAAATTTAAAAAAAAATTTAAAAAAAAATGTAAGAGCACAATTTCCGATGTCGGAGGTTGACTTCTTTGCAGGATATCTGATAAAAACAATGAAAAGGTCCCTCTGTTAGCATTAGATTCTACTCTGTTAAAGTAAACAGCACTGTTAATGTTAACAGGACTCGGATGTGCTTTTTTGGAACAAATTTAAATGAAGATTTCTTAATTAAATATTCAAAAAAAGTCAATCTTTACCAACGGAATTTGCATGCATAGATTCTTACGGCTTTTTTGAGCCCCAAACCAGATTTTATTGTTTGATTTTCGGCAAAGTTCAGCTGAAGCAAGATTTATCCTTATGTAAAACTTCTGACTTTATAAGGACTATATAGATTCTTGATTGAGTCAGCTTAAGTTGTAAGTTTTCGTGCTATTTTTGATTTTCTTTCGTTCCACTTTGCTGATTTGATATTCACATTATCTAAAACTTTACTGTGGCACTTTTAGTTGCCCTTAGTTCAGTCTGGTGTGCTATTTAAAAATCCATTCGTTTAAAGGTCACGCTCCATATTGAGACTCAGACAATAGCAGCTGCTGTCTCCCTCCACTCCCAGCACTCCCCTCCCACTCACCCCTATCAACGGTTTTACTTCTCTTTGTCCAATTATTGCAAATACAAAAATTGACATCGAGTTCTCGGGTGCACACAAAAATCAATGCGTGTTAATTCAATTTTGCGCCAAATAAGATTTTATTTATTTAAAAATATTACTTTGATGTGGCTCTTGTCAATATTTAAAGTATGCTCTATTTGATTTATGAACGTAAACATTCAACCGAAACAAATATTCTAGTGAAGGTCGTACTGGAACTTCAGAACTGGGTTATATTTGTCGGCTGATCATAAAACTCGTTTAGATTTATGATCTAAACTAACTAGGTTAGGTTTTTCTTCTTTCAGTGCCCAAACGTATTACTCTAATTAGCTGTTCCCGATAAGATAACGTTTCTAGTAGTTGAAGTCGCGTAATTTAAGAAAACAAAAACCCTTTCGAATAAAATACAATTGCTTTATCAATATAAATAGAACCTTTCAATTTACTGGCAATAGTAAAAGAGCTGTCTGGCATGTTGATCGAATATATGTACTCTGTATTAAAAAAGTATTCAAATTTTTGTCTTATTTTCCCAAATTTTCTTAATAGTTCACAATTTTCTTATTGTTGTACATCTTATGAGTTGATTGTTATCTTAATGGCAAGTTAATTCAATCCTTTATCAAATCAACATTTAACAGAATGATTTTTTACATGCTATGTTAAAAACTGTCGATAGCACGCTGTTACTCAAACATAACATAAGCTTAACATTAACATAACATGTTAAGAATGGGGCCGCTCGAAAGTTCACTTTCTATTTCATTTTCTAGGTGTCTTTTTGTAGTTTTTTTAAATATCTAAATTTATATATACAAATATAGACAATTTGTCACTTCAATGACATATTCATATCATATCAATAACAATGACAAATAATTGTGCTTAACAGTAAACATCCCCGCTTCTTTGACAAATTGGGTCAGCAGGTTAGCTGGCTCTCTCTCTATCTCTGTCTCTCTCTCTTTCTGCATCTATCTTTGGCTCTGTTACGTGGCACAGGTATTTGCATAAATAAATCAGAAACTCACCTGCCCCATTTTCTTGCAACGCCCCGGGTCAGGTGTCTTTTTTTTTTTTATTATTTTTGTACTACTTTTTGTATTTTCTTTGTTGTCAGCCTTTTGCATTTCCTTGCTGGTGCGCTTTTCCGTGCTGCAACAGCGCCCCTTTTCTTTGGGGGCCGAGTTAAAGAGAGAGAGAGAGAGAGAGAGAGGGGTGGAAGGAAATGGAGATGGGGAGGAAAAGCGGGTTAATTGTCAGCCACGTTGTTGTTGTCAATGGCGCTTTTCGTTTGCGAATATTGTTGTCGGCACAATTTCCGTGATTGTTGCTATTGCTATTGTTGTTGTTGTTGTTGTTGTTGTTGCTGGGCCGCGTTAGGCCGCCTCAAATGCAATTTTGTAATTAAAATAATTATTTGTCGTTCTCCATTGCCTCTTTGGCAACATGTCAAATGGCATACGTACAGCAATTCACTCAAATTGTAGTTAATTTGAATAAGTTTTATATTCTGTGTGAATATATATGTATATGTGTTCTCCATGTTCACTTGCTTTGATATAATCAGACTTTATTTACAGCAGTAGTTCAGTTTCTGCGTTTGCATGTGTCCTCCATGTTCACTTGTTTTGCTATCATAGCAATATCATTTCTAGGCTATTTTTAGATCTTTTGAATTTTGCAATGCAAGTTATAATGCACCGCTTTTTGGCTTCAAGAGTGGATGACCTGTTCTAGCCAAAGGTTCTCCATGGTCACATTAATTTTAAAAAAAAGTCAGTAATGGAAGCATGCCTGATTAGGTAAAAGTCATAAAGGTGATAATTTGATTTATTTTGACTTTTTCAACCGTACTAAGCTATGTTTTCGCGTCTATCTCAAAGTACGATCTCAAAATATGCTACATATGGAATGTAGTTTATCGGTATGTTTTTAACTATTTTGGGAACTTTATTTATTTGTTAGTTATTCCCACACTTATGACTCAATGTCGAACTCAATTAACTTTCTTTTCAACAAAATTGTTTCCTCTTGTAAATTTTAGTTGTGTCCTAAATGAAAAGTTAGCAAAGGTCAAAGGCATTATAGAATTATAGTACATGCTCTAATTACATTCATATAAGTTAATGCAGAACCCCCTCCCCACCCTAAATAGTAGTTATACAATATGCTCTATCATCCAAAATGTTGTTAGCAAAAGCAAATTATGTTTATGCTTGGTTAGTTTGTCAGTTTGAAATGTGGCTCATCGCAGGATGTGGCTGCAATTTGCGCCCAAAAGGGCATAGAGTCAACATGGCATATGTCAAGAGTTCAACATAAACTCTGCAATACACACACAAACACACACACTAACACACACATGCTCATGCACAACATGCGAATGGAGAGCAGCCAATTAAGCAACATGACCTAGAATTTTGTAACCCAATTGTGGCGCCTGTGCTCTTATCATACAGATACCTATATACATATATATATATATATATATGTGCTGCATGTGTGAGTGTAACTATGTGTGTGTGGGAGCCTGTGTGTATGCGTGTTGCCGCCTCCTGCACTTGCAACATTTTGTATGCGTTGAACCATTTGCATGTGAGCTGCATATTTGATTGTCGAATTAAATGCGTAGGCAAATCACGTGCAACTACAGATATATAGCTATATATAGGGGCATATAGATAACTAAATATCAATAGTTTTTTATATACACTCAAAGTAAAGCCGGAAATTTATGAAAATATATAAATAGCTGGAAAGTTGGACAACAAGCATATGTGTATATCTATCTGTAAATAGTAGCTATATCTATATATAGTATATCTATCTGTTTATAGTATATATATACATATCTGCTTTAGTTTATTAATATGCCTATGCACGCTGCTTTTTAGCCATGGTCAAGTGCATTTGAATTTGTAATTACATTTAAGTTTGTGGCCTGCTTGTGCTTATATAGCTCTCTCGTTCTATCTGTGCTTAGCTTTAATTAGTTAAAATAATCACGCGTTTTTTGTTTGAAATAATAAAAAGCAGCTTGATTGCTGTCTGACATAACCATGAAATGAAATCGTGAGAGCTGCCTTTTCAAATGACAGCAATAAGTATGCACAAAAAGAAGCTTTGATTTCATCAATGAACACCTTAACAAATATCCATTTTAGTTAGCTACCCACAGTCTGCCCTGCCCTGGCCTTCACTTCGCGTTTGCTGTTAACTTGGCCAAGACAGTTGTCAGTTAAGTTTTTTTCTTTTTGCTTGCCAGACACGTTTGCATAAAATCAAATATATTACGTTGACCACGTCCCGTCGATGTTTGCTATCAAAGTGTGGCTCAAAGGCTCATTGGCTTTATCAGCTGTGTGCAGTGACACCTTTAAAGCCCACTCACCTGTAGTCCAAAGCCCACTCACCTGCAGAACCTTTACAACCCTCCCCTCAACTCGATCGCCTTCGTTTTGCAACCCTGCAAAAAAATAGTCGGTTACTTTCAGTTAACTGCTGTTTAATCAAGTGTGAGGGTGAGAGCTAACAACTTGTATTAAATATAAATAAATGTACAATATGTATCGTTTATCGATTATAATCCAGCTTTTATCGATTTTTTTGCCGCTATAAAAGTTAAAATTGTTTTTCTAAACAGAATTGTCGCAATTAGTCGAATTATTTACTAAACCTATATCTCAAATCAACTATATTAAAACTTAAACTTCATCTTAAATCAATCTTAAATATATGGCATATGAGTAACATTTGTAGGCAATCAATGTCAGCCTCGAAATGTCCGTTTTTATTATAATTATTGGTTTTGTTTTCTCTTAATTTGTGTCACTCTCTTTCTATCTCTCTGCCTCTGTCTTTCTCTCTGTCTCGCTTCGTGCTTTCTTTATTTCTCTGCTCAATAATTTCTATGTGATTTGTTTTGTCATTGCCAAAACAACAAAACGTCGTGCTCGTTTTATTTTTATACCCTATGCAGACAAAACTAGTTAAGAGGTCTATATTAGACTGTTAGTTCATAGCTCCAAATCTATATATAAGCTATATTCTTAGAGAAAACCCAATAAGTATTCTGTTTTTTGAAAAATTCACTTTCGAAATATTTTGACGAAAGTGAATACCGGAACAGCACAGTTTATATACTTATGCTCAAAAGCATTTCTTATCGCATAATTAGCAACAATGTTACACATATTGTACATAGTTATTATTATAAAATGTATATGGGTGCTAAACCAACTCCAAACCCCAAAACCTCGATAAGCCTTTTGTCTGAGTCTGTATTTGTATTATATTATATCGCTTATCGGGGTACTGCAGATTTTTATCATACATACAAAATATTACCAAAAAAAAGGCAAGCTACAATGTTGCAAGCGCGATTAATTCATAGTTGGTTAACTGTACTTAACTGATAACACGATAAAAGCAAATATTTGCTAAGATAAGAATCCCAAAACAAAAATGTTGCCAGGCTACTAAAACTACGCATTGTGCTTCAAAATATAAAGAGATATTCAACATTTTTGCGTCTCGTGTGCCGAAACAAGTAGATAACAAGTAGAAATTGATTTAGTGTGTCGTGTGCTTGACTAAAAGATGTTCTTTAGTGAAATCAAAACTTGGTCTGCAAATGATCTTGAAATTAACAGTTAGTTGAATTATTCTATTTGAAATCATTTTAAAGAACAAATGTAAGTGAAGTATATTAGATTTTAACAGGTTTTTATTCTTATACACAGGCTCTCTGGTTTCTATTTTCGGCAACATTTTGCGATAATCTTTCGGTTGTAATTTAGATTCGTAGAGCTAGGAAATGAAGCATATCTCAAGATCAAGTAAATTCAATCGTTGATCAAAGTCAAGTGAATTCAATCCGCAAAAACTTTTCAAAATTAAAAAAAGAAAACTTTTACGCAAATTTCACATACCAGTATAGTTCCACAAAGTGGAATCCGGAACTGGTCTGATAGTTTAAAAGTGATTTTCTTGATCAGAATTCGCAGTCAATCAAAATATTTAAAGTTTAACTTGTGCAAATATATAAATAATACTTATAACATAATAATATCTTTGTTTTTCCACATTTTTTGAGAATTTTTTGCAATTTCATTAATTGTTGTGCGTAACAATCGATGTTTTCTGATCGATTGTCGATTAATCGTTTTGAAAATCCTATGAAAAACAGTTGAGCTTTTCTTCAGGTCTTACGAGTACATATTTCTTACTCCGATCGAAAAGTAATCCAAATAAAAATAACTTCTGCAATGGAAACAGATTAAGTTAAACTCTTTCCTTTTTATTTGGCATGGATACTGGCTAAAGGGTATAATAATATTATAAATGACGACGTCAGCACGAGCAGATTGTAAAATCAATTGTTGTTTTCTCATTGTTGGGTCTAATGGTTAAGTGTATTGTTGTTGTTGTTGTTGTTGATGTTGTTGTTGATGATGCAGTGGCAATGCCAACGGCCTCAGTTCCTGCCTACGTTGTTCACCCTGCTCCGTTTGTGGGGAAAACTTTGGTAGGGGTTTTGTTTGGTTGCTTAGTCAACGGTTGATCGTATAAACTAAATGCGAATATGCAAATTGTTTTCTTAGCTACCACAACACGTCCACCTCTCTTCTCCTCCTTGCCAGCTTGTTTCTTTTACTTATGCCCCCCCCTTGACGACAAGTTTGTTGCTTTTGTGGCTCATTGTATTTAATTCGTTTCAGTTGAATTTGTTTTGTATTATTGTTTACACAAAAAACTGCTGCTGCTTCTGCTGCTACTGCAACTGCTGCTGCTGCTGCTGCTTTTACTGTTAATGTTACTATTACTGCAACGACGACAGCTGCTGCTATTTGTTTCTTCATAAAAATAATAAAAATGAGCCAGCGGTATCCATATCCATCTTCGTCTCCATGTGACCAATTTGCGTTTTCATAAAATGCAAAATATATCAGTTTCGAATTTATAAGCAAAGGCAACAGCAGCAACAAATTCATAATTCAAAAGCTACTTGCCAACAAAATGCAGTTCTTTGCGTAAGTTTTTCTTTATACTCTACAAAGTTTTTTCAAAATCTTGAACTACATTCTCTGGCTACATTGAAACAGCAACAAAATATATCTATGTTTATCTTTTACAAACACTCGTTAGTATAACGAGTTTATGTTTGAGAACACTTCTTAACAAGAGTATTAAAGCTTCGTTTACAGTTTTCATTTGCAATTTGTTTGCTGCAATCAATCAAATCTCCCAAAGTGCTGTGCTGTCCATTGTTGCTTGTTATCTAGTCAAGCATAACAGCATAAAAATAAAGAAAACTCAGAGCTGAAGGGAGGGCGTGGCTGTTGTTGCGCCAATTCAAGCGTAGCTTAAATTGTTTTCCCACTTTTATCTATTTTTCATTCAATGAAATCACTTTGAGCAAACGAAAAGCAGGCCAAAGCCCAACAACTTTTTCCATTTCCCGCTAGCCAAAAAGTATCGCAAAAAGTTCTGCAACGTTTACGCAAAAGCATAATTTGTTTATAATTTGTTTTGTGTTCAAACAGTTTCCGCTTTAAATATATAAAAATGATGAAAGGTGAATGAAATCGTGCTAGAAAGGGGAAGAACAAACGATGTTATTATCAATATTATCGATAGTTTTATAAAGAGATGGATGAACTCGTGATCGATAGTTTTATAAAGAGATGGATGAACTCGTGATCGATAGTTTTATAAAGAGATGGATGAACTCGTGATCGATAGTTTTATCAAATTGTGTATGAAGACTGCAAGCGATGTTATTAGCGATAGTATTATAAAAAGGTTTATGATCTCATGCTTGATCTGGGAAGATAATCCAGTTATCGATAGGTTTCTATAAAGGTAAAACACAATACAATTAAATTAGCTTGTGGAGTACATTAAAAATTCTTTGTGAAAACAAATTTAAGCAAACCTTTTTAAGCTTATTAAACAACTCTATCTAAACAATAAAATTTCTTTAAAGTTTATCGATATGAACATTAAAATACCTTTAAATAAACCAATTTAAGCATATAATTTTAAGCTTATTTACTTGCTTATTAACTGCATCTGAAAAATGTATTTACAGCTTCTCCAAGATGTCCAAATATTCGGGCAAAAAATGTCGCCTGCTGACGATGATGTGGCTAACGACGGGCTTCTTCTTCGTGGAAATCGTAGTGGGCTATGTGACAAATTCAATGGCACTCGTTGCGGACAGTTTTCACATGTTGGGTGATATAGCTGCGCTTATTATATCATTCCTATCGGTTAAGGTCAGTTATATGTCTTTCAAAATTCATATATATCTTTCTAATAATTTGTATTCCTTGCAGATGTCACCCAAGAAATGGTCCAAGAACACCTTTGGCTGGGCACGCGCTGAAGTCTTGGGTGCTCTGGTAAATGCTGTCTTTCTGGTGGCGCTTTGCTTCAGCATCACCATCGAGGCATGCAAAAGGTGAGGCACCTGTCTGTGTGTATTTAGCGTGGTCATTGCCTCTACACACCCTGTAAACAATTCGCCTTGTCACAGTTTGTTTTTTTGTTGTGTTGTGTTTTTTATCTTCTTTTAAGTCACTTTTTTGTGTTATATATCTTATTTATTTGCATTTTCGATTGTTTGCCATTTGTTATTCGCTTCGCTTTCATTTGCATTCCGCGTGCATCACTCTTGCCACTTTACGATGCGCGTTTTTATACGCCATATTAATCGCGTAAGTTCTCTATTTTATCTCACTTTTTGTTTTTCTCTTTGTTTTAGTTATTATAAGCATTGAAAACTTGGGAGCAGTTTAGTTTCAGTATAAAATAATCGCTTAAATCTAAAACCATAAAGTGAGAGAGTAATGAAAGCCGATTTAAGAATTCAATATATAAAGATTTTAAAAGTAAACTAAGAACGGAATAAATTTGATATGTTTTTTAACATAACAAAAACAAGCAACATACGATTTTCCAAAATTGGTTTAAATAATGCAATTACTGTAACTTCTATTTGATGCGGCCTGTTCACATTTCCGATTCCAATCATTCAGATAAGGAGTTGTTAGTTGCTTTGGAAAATTCGGTTTAAAAACGTTTGAAATTTTATTCGAAAAGTAGATTATAAAATCAAAAACGGTTCGGAATGAAAAGTGTTTGGAAATGGGAACAGGCCTGTATTACTGGATTCCAGACTTCCACAAATTGCGCTTTTCAAATTTACTTCCATTTAAATCTAAAATCCACACCATAAACCTTATAATTAGAATATTAGTTGTTTCGAGTAGTTTTATTTTGATTTATTTCTTTGGATAATCCTTAACTAAACCGCCTTAATTTAACAGATCTATTCCAACCTATTATACTAATTTAATGATAAATTGTTTACATTTTATTCGTTTACTTTTGAGTTTTAATATAACTTTTGAGTTTTCAATACATATTTGTAGATGCATAGCTTATTTCAACTTGTTTCATTAATCCTTGTCTAAAGTTTGCCTCACTTAAACATGGCTAACTAATATAGAATTGTTAGTTACAGCGCGCTTGTGGAACATTGCTTAGCAATGTTATTGGTTAATTTATCTTACTAAAATTGATCTCTATCTTCTTTATACCAGATTCATCGAGAAGGAGCCCATTCATAATGCAGAGTTGCTGCTCGTTGTGGGCATTTTGGGTCTACTGGTAAATCTGATAGGCCTGGGCCTGCTATACGGTGCGTGTGCTCAATATTATACAAACTATTCAACAGCTTATTAATCAATTTACAATTCACAATCAAAAACAGAGCACGGCGGACATCATGGCCACTCGCATGGTGGTGGTCTAACGCGCAATCACAGTCGCCTCACAGAACTGGCCAATATGGATGAGGCCGAGGATGAGCAAAATGATTATACCTATGAGAAGCAAAAGGAGGTGAAGCCGGTGAAAAAGTCCAGTCATGGTCATAGTCATGATCCCGGTCAGATGAACATGCGTGGCGCTTTTCTGCACGTGCTCAGCGATGCGCTTGGCAGTGTCATTGTCATTGTTAGCGCTCTGGTTGTCATGCTGACAGAATGGGAGTATCGTCTATATATCGATCCAGCTCTATCCATTGTGCTCGTCGCACTCATCTTGCATTCCGTTTGGCCGCTGCTGCGTGAATCGGCGCTAATTCTGCTGCAAACGGTGCCCACACACATTCAGGTGGATGCCATACAGAAGCGTCTGCTGGAAAAGGTCGACGGCGTGCTGGCCGTGCACGAGTTCCATGTCTGGCAGCTGGCCGGCGATCGCATCATTGCCTCGGCGCACATACGGTACGTTAATCTCTTCAATCAATCCCTTGTTTATATCTTAACAAGTTTCCTTTTTCTCGTTGACAGCTGTCGCAATCTGTCCGAGTACATGAAAATAGCTGAAAAGGTCAAGGAATTCTTTCACAATGAGGGCATACACTCCACAACCATACAGCCCGAATTTAGCGAGATCGAGGGCTGCAATATGTCCGATGGCACCTCTAGCATTAATATGAGCGCCTCCGATTGCTGTGCTCTTGACTGCCCCACCACGGACGAAGGCTGCGTGAAGGCCACCTGTTGCCAGAACAACAATAAATTGGTAAAATACCTTTTGGTAAACGTTTAAAACAGAAACTAATCAATTTTCCTTTACAGAATCAGCTGCCCTCGCCTACAAATTCACCGTATCTGTGCCGGCAACGCAATGCGGCACGTCAGGCTGGCGATGTTGAGGCCGGCTCGCTGCTGGAAGCCGCTGCAAGTGGCAACAACCAGGCGGCAAATAATGGAGCGGCAGTTGTTGTCGCCGGAGCAGCAGCAGCTGCGGAGCCAAAGAATGAAAAAGTCTGACAACAGCCACTAATAAAGCAGCCGGCAGCACAACAACAACAAAAACAACAGCAACAAAAACAACAACAACATCTTCAAGTACACTTCGCCGCAAGTTCAACTGCAACAACAACAACAACTTCAACAACAACACGTGATATATTGTACGAGCCAACAACAACAACCACTTCAAAAACTCTGCTTGCCAACGAATCCAATCTCTCGCTAACCGCACAGCGTCGTCGTCAACTTCAGCTGCGGGCGGAGCAGCAGTTGCAGCTTAACGGTGGTGCCTGCACCCGCAATGGGGATGAGGTGGCGCTTTAAATTGAATGGAGTGTGTTTTTCTTCTAGCAATTTTAAACTGTTCTATAGTAGAATTTCGATTATGTTAAGCAGGTTCTCAGCTTTGTTGGTTGTTCGAGTCTAGTTTATAGATATTTTTGTGTATATGCGAGTGTGTGTATGAGTGTGTGTATGTATGTGCCCAACCCACCCAAACGCCTGCTCCTTACACTACACAACACTACCGTATTTAAATTTGCAACACTAGAAACAACATGAAACGATTATATTTGAGATGTTGTTAGCGTTTAACTAAAAAACAAATATATTAGTTAATTTTAGCATTAAGTCCAAAGCAACATACAACATCAAAAAGCAACAAAATACCCAAGTTTTTGACATTTTGAAAGAAGTTTATACATGAGACAAGTAACAACAACAAACAAATTGTATTTAGTAGTTATATAGTTAATAATTAAAGACAGTGACTGTTTGGAGAGTTTGGTGCGAATGTTTTAGAGAAAAAGTTGCAAGATTTATAAATAAAATACCTAGAATACATTACTATATGCAAGTATATATATGAATATATAAATTTTATGTATATTCTGCATGTGTATGCAAGTTTAGGCGTTAGTTTCTTAATCTTAGTAGGTTTATAATAATGCTAATTGTAATCAAACAAAAACGTTTTTACTGCAATGGAACTTATTTAATTAACTTTTAAGCGAATTTCATAACTTTATCATTAATACGAAATATGCTGTATTATTTTTATGATTATTTCGTATATCTGTGTATATGTTTGTAAATATATATACATCAAACATAATCATTATTATTAAATGATACAAATTGAAAACCACATCTTTTATCATTCTAATTCAATTCGCCTACGGCTGCTGCTGCGTATTGCACTTGTATTGTTCACAGCTGAACTAGTTCCAAAGGGCCTGTAGTTCATTTAGTTGCGCGTTTGTCGATAAGCTCGACTTTCGTCAAACTACCGCCCCACCAGGCGAACAGAAATCAGCAGAGGGCGCTATTTAGTATAACAGTCGTTGAAAAGTATAACAGTTTGCTAGGTGATCGAAAAATTGCTGCATACTTCGAAGGGCGGCCCTTCAAAATTTAACGAATTTTTTGTTTCTTAAAAAAAAATATCTATTTCTGGTGAAAAAAATTAACGAACAATTTCTCATTTAATTTAATTGTCTTGAATTACAATAAAAATAACATCTTAATTATAACATTTGGTTTAGATTTATATACAGACTAATTTTTCTATTTACAAATGAGTTGCATGCATTAATTTATTAGTTTTAAGGAATGTTACTCCGCCATGAACTTAAAGATCTATATGTAAAGTGGTGATTTCAAAAGTCAAGCACCTGCTCCTCATCATCGACGCTTTGCAACTCTGAGAAGCGAAGCTGGCGCTATAAGTTCTCATCCAGATTCTCATCGGTGTTCTCCTCGACAATAGCCTCATCCCAGGGACCATGTATGTTGAACTTATAACGTTGTTTCTTCACAAAGATAAACGGGCAAACAAAGTTGATGAAAAGCGTGGAACAGGCATACAGACACAGCACCGGACGTGACGTAAAATAAAGCGCCGTGCAGCATATAATAAAGATGGGAACCATGCATAATGCATGCCATGTGGCAGCCGTCATAATGGGATACAATACAAAGAAGATGGCAGCGTCCACGAGCAGGACAAAGGCATGATACGATGTGGACAGTCGTGAGGCCAAACAGATGGCACCGAATATGGCCGCATTCAGAGATATGGCCTTGGAGACCATGGCCACATCCAATCCATAGTCCGAAAACATCAAATTGAAGAGCAGCACAAAGAATGTCATCGTATATATGGTATCCGTGCTGATGGCCTGAGTCAATGTATGCAGCATTGGTGAAAAGATATAGCCAAACAGGAGCACAGTGACCAGCGTCTTGGAATCTTCGCCCAGCAGTGTCATGGTTAAGCTGCTGCCACGATAAAACAAATATCCAACGCCAGTAATAATGCACGTTGGCACCAATATGCTGGTTGGGGTGACGGTCTCATGCAGCATCATGTAGTAGATGATTAAAAAGCCGGTTATGCACGAGATTTGGTTGTTCAGCACAGTTATGCCGGCTACAGACTCACCTAGCGTGTACAGGCTGACGTGCAGATTTGTACGCATATCCTTGAGAAAACTCACATCCGTATAGTTGTCGGGATACTCGCGATTGGAATAGAGATTCTTGACCCAAGGTTTTCGTTTGCTGTGCGTTGTTTTAGCCATTTTTCAAACAATATTAACAACATTTAATGACAAGCGAATTGTTTACCGCTGTTGCAGTAATCGATAATAGCGCATTGTTGCAAATATCGATAACAAGCGCAGCCATGCAGCAGTGTTCCTAATACAATCGATAAGTATCTATCCTAGCATCGATAATACAAAAGAGCGGATTTTTATAAATTTTAAATGAAAATCAATTTCTATGTTATAAAATGTGCTAATATTTTATTTATGCTTAAAAGTTAGTTGTATAAAGGCCGCGAAAAAGGCTGAGTTGTTATAGTTTAGGCAGGCAAAAGTGCCCTTGGCTAGCGATATAAGTAAAATCAGTTAAAATCCATGGGATTGATTAGTTAAGAACAAAAAACGCTTAAAAAGGCATCCATTAAGAATTGGGAAAATTTAAAACCTATTAAATATTGCATTAATTTTGTGAGTAGTGTAGAAATTGTCAGCTTATAAAAATGGGCTCTAAACAAGGCCACTGGTCAACAATAAAAAACATTCCTATAAATTAGAAACAACAATCCAATCCAACATCAATTTATGACCAACCGCCTGTTAGCTTGTGGAAGAGCTCCTCGTTAAGCGTCTGATTATTATCCTTGGAGCGCATGGACATAAAGATGTAGCCGCCAATGAATTCATGGACCACCTTGCAATCGGCCGAGTGGCAAGAGAAGACGACATTCTCATCATGAAACTGAATCATCATACATTTAATGCCCCAATTGACATTCCAGGCCTTCATGGTGTTGTAGCGCCAGGTCTTGATATGATCTCCAGTGTTCAAATCCATGCGCATGATGCGATTGTGTGCAACGCCCAGCAGCTCCTCCTTACGATGGCCATCGAACTTGATGACAAACAAGGAGACACCAAAATCAGGCAACGATTGCCAGGCCTGTATATACTTCAGTTTCGCCTCCAGCAGCGTCAAATCACGCACATTGGCATGCGCCTCCAGAATACGCTGCACCGCCTTACCGGACAGCTTGCGCAGCATCTTGGGCGCCAGGTAGTCCACAGCATCCACAGAGCGCGGATCAATATTGACATGCACGCCATGTACTGGACGCTGCATCTGCAGCAGCGACAATATGCCATCCACTTCGCTCTCATATGTGCTGTCCGCCAAGGAACGTCCCTTGGCCGCCAGACGACAGGCAGCCAACCATTTGGCATACTGCTCCTCGTTCTCGCAACGCACCCAGACTTCGCTATTGGGTCCATGACGATCCTCGGGCGATACCTCCAGGCGTATGGCATATTTGCCCTGCGCAAGATTGACATCCGGCGTAACCTCGCAGCCGCGCAGATTAATGCTAATCGAGGGCGCAGCACGTCGAGATTCCTCTGCGTTCTTGTACAAGTGCAAATGCAAGTCGCGATAGGTGAAATAGTAGCGTTTATAGCCGCGCAAGGTGAAGCGTTGTGGTTTTAGAAAACGCAGATAATCCGAGAGTTCCGGTATGCGTGTTATGTTAATCGGATCTTGCGCTTGGCTGCCCTCTAGAGTAATTTGCAGTTCGTTGAGCGCCGAATCAATGTCATCGTCATCCTGCTCCTGACTGGACGTCTCAATGCCCGAATCAACAGCTGCCAGAGGCTGCAGCTCCAACTGATGATTAACCTGAAACTGCAGCGCGGCAAACAGCAGCGTCTCCTGCTCTGTGCAGTCCAGTTCCTCATTTAAGATGGCCCATTTGGCCTGCTCATACAGCTGATTGATGCGCACCTGATCATATTTGGGATTCAAGTCAAAGAACGTGTAGTATTTAAAGCGCAAACAGAGCGTATCATATTCACGTATGCCCTGCTCCATCAGCGACAGCGAGCTGTCCAGCCAGCTGACATTGAGGCGGGCCTTTTCTACGAGAGATTTAGGACGCAACTGACGCGCACGCAGTTCAGCGCTGACTGTATGTGGTGAGCTGGCCAAGTTCTCCTGAAAATCACCCAAACTGGAGGAGGATTCAAAGGTGGCATAGCCCAGCTGGCTAGGTTTCCAGTTGCCAGGCGTCTGCTGTGGCATGGGTGAACGTTGTTTGTTGTGCGGCGAAAGCGGCGCACAGAAGAACAAACCCGGTGCAGAAGGTTTGTCCAGGCTGCCATTGCTGCCGCCATTAAAAGCCGAATTGATGGGCACAAATGAATTGGTATCCGGTGCTGGCTGCAGATATGTGGTGCCATCCGGCTCGGCAATAGCCACACGCTTCAGCTGCGGCAACTGGCCAAAGTTTTTCTTCAGATGCTCCGCCTCAAGTGGCTTGCACAGTGACAGCTCCTCCGGATAGCGTATGTCCAGCTGCTTGCATAGCTGCACCACAGCTGCAAATGTTTTCACCGAGTAGTCCACACGGCAGTCCAGATAACGCAAATCGGGCAATTGCAGCCGCAGCACCTTATGCATGGGCGTAAAGTGCAGCAAGCTGTCCGCCTGGACACCACACTGATCCAAGGTGGCGCGCGTGCGGGTCATCCAGATGTTCTTTACGGGCCAATAGAGCGCATGATCAGACCAGTCTTTTGGATTCTCCGGATCGACCAGCTGCAGCATTATGCTGCCCAAATGCTGATCTCCGCGCACGCGCATTGTCCGCTCCAGCGCCAGATCCGTGATGAATACACGCAGATTCCATGTGTTATCGCCAACGTGAATCATTTTGTGTACAATATGAGAATCTCTTTTAACTGCTGACGTCAGTTGTGTGCCCTAAATTAGCGTCTGGCCCCCAGCCACAATACGTCCTTGTGGCGGCGCCTACGTGCAAAAGATTTCTTCGCCTACAATTTGTGTGAGAGAATTGTGTTGCAGCTGTTTAGTTTTATAGATATTTAATTGAAATGATGCTAGTTGGCTTACACACTTTAATGCGGGCACGTTGCATATGCCGTAATACTTCCGGATGCGCGTAATTGCATTGATTGATTTTCACTTAAGAAACTGGAGCAATTGATGAAAAATTGAAATAGAAAGCGCCCAGAGTTTTTTTTTAGTTTGAGTTGAATGTAGTGTGACCGTACTTTGGCAGCACACAAATACCGCTTCTTGTAGTTTTAAAACCAGTTGGCAGCCGCGCAGTTTGTGCAGCAGCTGCTTGTCAATCGAGTATCAATTTGCTTACATACGCTTGCCCATCCCTGGCGCAAGCGATTTTTCGATTGCAGGTGCGGAAATATCGCTCATCTTTAATATGCATTGCTGTGTTTCGCCTTGGCGCGTAAAAACTCAATACAACAAAACATTAGGCATTTGTTATTAAATACAGCCTTAGCATGGCCAAACGCTTGGATTGCACCTACGAGAACTTGAGCAGCGCTTACCGGCTACAGTCCAGCGACTATCAGAAGCAGTTCTGTCATCTATATGCACATCGTTTGGCCGAAATGACGCGGCTGCTGAAGCCGCTAGCCCAAACCAAATGGGGCAAGGAGGCGCCAATTATGAAGCTGTGCGAACTGCGCGGCGAACAGGATATACATTGCATATTAATTGGCACCATTTACAAGCATCAGGCGCACAAGCCCAGCATATTGCGTGACATATCCGAGGAGAATCAACTAGCGCCACAGCCACAGCGACAGAATTACGCGGAGCCTGGAGATAAGCTAATACTGGAGGATGAATTGCAGCGCGTGCGTTTGCAGGGTGAGCAGCTGGAAGGCTGTCATCTGTCTACGGGCATAGTGTGTGCAGTCAAAGGCGGCACCGACAACGATGGCTTCTTTAATGTGGAGGATGTGCTATTCTTTGAAAGTGGACCACAAAAGCCGTTGTCTGTGCGCACGCCAGGCAGTAAGCTGGTGCTTGTTTCCGGCTTGGATCAACTGCAAGCGCACAACTACGTGGATGCCCTAAACATGTTTCAGTATTGGTTAAGTGGCAGCTTCAACAACAGCGCTCAGTCCATGGTGCGTCTAATTGTAGCCGGCAATTCCGTACGCAGCACAGCTGTGGCACAGTTGAAAACGTTGCAGGTGGCACGCAATCAGGCGACTGCAAATGATACTGTCCAAGCGGTCAATCAGCTGGACAGCTGGTTTGCAGCCTGGGCCCATGCCTTGCATGTAGATGTGATGCCTGGTGCCTACGATCCAGCTAATTTCATGTTGCCACAGCAGCCATTTCACAAATGCATGTTTCCACTGGCCTCGCAGCTGTCCTCCTTTCAAGCTGTATCCAATCCCTACGCTTGTCGCCTGGATAGTGCGCTTGTGGTGGGCACAGCTGGTCAGAATGTTGCCGATTTGCTGCGAAGCACCTCGCTTGATTCGTCTTTGGAGGCGCTACGCTGCACGCTCAACTGGGGTCACCTGGCGCCAACGGCACCCGATACGCTTGCTTGTTATCCATACATCGACAGCGATCCTTTTGTTTTAAAAGAATGTCCACATGTGTACTTTGCCGGTAATTGTGCTGCCTATGAAACAGCGCTGCATGTCGGCTCCGGCGGCAAGCGTACGCGTCTTGTGTGCGTGCCCAGCTTCAGCAAGACGCAAAGTGTGGCGCTAATCGATTTGGAAAGCCTCGATTGTCAGCAGATTAAGTTTAATGTCGAAACTGAATAAATACAAATGTATAATAATAAAGCATACTCTTCATATACACATATATTTAAAAGTCCATTAGTTGTGAGTTTTAAAGCTACGTTTAATAAATCAAATCAATGTACAACTGGACCTAGCGGCTCGCCGCGTATGTTGGCCAAATCCAGGCGCGAATCAATGGTGTCATCTATCAGCCCAATTACTGCTATATTGTCGCCACGAATGATATGCAAACCGAGCACAATCTGCTCAATGCCTGATGTTGTGGAGAAGACGCGTTCATGGCATTCGTCAATGATGATGTTGATCGTCTGATCGAAGCCTTTTAGTGTGCCTATGAAGTTGCGTCCATCTGCCGTGATTATGGACACGGTGTGATTGATGTAGGACTCCAAGCCGGACATGCTGCCTCCTAATTTCAAAGCGTGCTTCTTAAATGTTTTAAAACAGACCAACGCTAACTTTTTGCAGTTGTCAAAAAACAAACGTTTGTTGAGGGGGGCAAAGCTATGTAAATCGTGTTATCGACTTATCGAAATAATTGCTATCGGACTGAGCACAGCTGTTTGCGTGCTGCTGCTCATGTAATCGAAAAAAAAAAACAGCAATAGCTCGTTTTTGCTTTTAAATTGAATTAAATAAGACTTAAAAATGCTACGCCGCCTAACACAAATCAGCGTCAAGCAGCTCGCACGCACACAGTCCACAGCTACGGCCGGCGCCAAGGAGAAATGGGATCTGTATGCGGGTGTATTGGTGGAGCGACTGCCGGTGGTATCCAAAACGCTTAATCCGCTGGAGCAACAGTTTCAGGACATGCTCTCGCACGTCGAATACGAGAACAGTTTGAAATCTGATTTTGAGCTGAAGCATGAACGCGATCTGGTGCAAATGGAGCTGATCAAGCAGGGCAAGGTACAGGTGGATCTCGATGATACGGTGGCCAAGCAAACAGCTCAGGATCTGAAAGATGCCTACATCGAGGAGTTAAAGAAATTTCAGGCTGGCTCACGCACAACAACCGATGATGCCGCCAACAGGACTACCTCAACGGATCGCTGCTTGGAGGACACACTCTATCTGGTTGTCCAACAAAAGCTCGGCCAACAGCAGCACTTGCTACTGCCGCAGGGCCAGCGTCAGGAGGGCGAGACCATGCGACAGACAGCGGAGCGTGTGCTAAGCGAACAATGTGGCAAGGATCTGCAGGTGCTCTTCTATGGCAATGCACCCGTCGGCTTCCACAAGTACAAATACCCCAGCCAGCAGCGCAAGGAGAGTGTCGGTGCCAAGATATTCTTCTATCGTGCCTCGCTCCGAGCAGGAAGTGTGGATACAAAGCAAACACCTCCTGTTCAATACGAATGGCTGCCTAAGGAGTCGCTCAACGAGAAACTAAAGAATGCTGCCTATGCGGACAGTGTTAACAAGTTTCTGATATAATTTAAATGTATTTCTGTTTTGACATGTTACCAGTAGTTAAATAAAAATGTTTTACCAACCATTTTAATAAACTTGAGAGCTATTTGCAGATTTCTAAACTACATTACTTGGGTTAAAGGAAGCTTGAAATAATAAGCTATTAGTAGAAATCTGCAATTAGTACAATTTTTGTTAAATTACTTACAATTTGCTTTCGCCTTCGATACTACGGTAAACACACTAACGGTACTTTCAACCACTCGAGCACAAAATCTCACGCACGTCTTATCTCTTCGATATCCCGTTGCCTACTGCTTTTCGTTCGGCCTTCTTGACTCTATCTCTGAGCTTCTGCCGATCTGGAAAACCCACTTGTTAAAACTGTCCGTATTTAAACCTAAATTAGTAACGCAATATTTATATATAATCGTAAACTGTGATGGGGCATATCACATCGTGACATATCACATCGTGTTTCCGGGTTTGCTTAAAAATCGGTATAAATAAAACACAATTCTATATAACATTTTGAAGACATGCAGCAATATATATTTAATTTGCAATTTGTTTGAAGTGTAAACACATACATAGAGGCAAATGTTAATATATTTTTGTATAATTTGATTTATGGTTTTTTGTTTTTTCTTTATAAAATTTGTTTTGCATATTTTACTACTCTGCTCGTATAAACTGGAAACAACTAAAAGAAAGACTGTTTATGGGTATAATGTGTTCTTTTCGGGTATTAAGTATCTTAAATTTGATGTTTATCAATATCAATTACAACAATTACACTGAACAGTTATCAAAGCGTAGAAAAAGCGTAGTAAAGCAAAGCTTTACTTTAATATCTGGCATAAAGTTTTGATATATTCGTATTGGAAGCAAAGCTTTACTTTAATATCTGGTATGAAGTTTTGATATATTCGTATTGGAAGCAAAGCTTTACTTTAATATCTGGCATAAAGTTTTGATTAATAGTATTTTTATATTTTTTTTTCTTAATATGCACGGCGTTTACATTTTCAAATATGTCAAAATTTAAGATACCTTTTGATTTGTGTTTTGTTGGGTATATAGAGAAATAAATGCGAAAAACTACAAAGTATATGCTGATAAATATAGTATTGTATCGTATTGAAAAGTGCTGTTAATATTGTTTTGGATTCATAGTGGCATTAAATTCTTAAATAAGCATAAAACTGTTTTTTTTTTTTATTTTGTTTTGGACTTAGTTACTAAAAATGATCGAAAATAATCGTGTAAATATATAATTTTTTCTTTATATTTTTGTTGTTGTTTGTTTAGAAATAGATTGTAAGACAATAGATCAGGCGCCATTTTGAAGAAAATTCGCGATTTAATTCTGGAATAGCGTTCGCGTAAAATCTATATAGTCTAAAGCATCTTTAATGGGCTGGCCAGAGCGCGGTTCCGAGAAGGGTTTCATACGCTGAACACAATAGTCCGCCATATCCTTGGTGAGGTTCTGTAATTGGTATAAGATATAAGATTAATATAAGATACAGGTTGTAAGGATAAGTTTAAAAAACTTACGCAATAGAGCTCCTCCTTGGTGACATAGGGACGATCGGCGGCAGTGATGGCGCGGAAGGCATTCTCAATTTCTTCGTAGGATTGCACATTCTCGGTTTCCTTGGAAATCATGAATGCAATATATTCCTGTAGGGAGACATAACCATCGCGATTGGGATCAACCACATCGACAATGGCCTCAAATTCTGGATCGGGTTGACCCTCCTCAACCATGGGCAGATCATAGCCAAGTGCGCGCAGACATGATTTGAATTCTTGATGGTTTAGCTTGCCGCTCTTATCCTTGTCGAAATGCTTGAACATCATGGAGAATTCCTTGAGTGAATCCTCCGAGACGCCCGAATGATTGCGTGCCTGTATCTGTTGTTCCAAATTATGTTGCATGCGCATCGATAGCTGATCCAACTGATCCCATTGCTGTGCCAAGCCCACTGTCGAGTGTTCCGTATAGCGATTATCCAAAATCAAGTGTTCCTCTAGCAAAGCGCCAAGTTCTTCAATTTTCTTAAGATCCACACGACGAGCACGCACCTCCGTGGCCTTGACGCGAAGCGCCTCCAGTTGCTGCTCCAAGGAACCAGAGCCTTCCATCATCGATGTTCTATTTGCGTGTGTTGAAATATTTTTGTGTACATTTTTTTTTTTTGTTTTTTGTTAAGTATAAAAAGAAGTATTAGTAAGGCACGATTAAGTACGACGGCATATGTTTTAAATGTTAAAGTCATCAAAATTGTATAAGTTATAATGGATATAATGCATAAGAAAAGCAAATCTTGTTAGAGGTCTGTGGTTAGGGGCAGCAGATTATCATTTTTATACCCTTATAGTGTTAGCTTTCAACAGCAGCTTGTTCTTGAGACACAACTCAAAATTGGCAGAATCGGAAAACAATAGCAACAATCACTCAAAAATGGAGTTCAGTGTACAAAATTTTTTTTGTATAACAAATTTTTTATATAACTCATTTCTTTTTATATAACAAATTTCTCTGTATAACAAACTAATCTATATAACAAATTTATTTGTATTTGAATAACACATTTTTTCTCTTTTTTTTTTGATAAATATCTGAAGCATTCAATAATTTCAAATTATTAATATTATATTTTAAATAGCTTTATAATAGCTGTCATAAGAACACTCCTTCAAAAATTAATTGTTTGCCTGAAAAGTTGAAATGAAATTTTAGCAATAGTTCTGCAAGGGTATAAAAAACTTCGGCAACCGAAGATGTCTATTTTTAGGGCGTACAACTAATTTGTTTTCCCTAATGTTTGTATATACAGGTGTTTTTCTTCGGGATTACGAGTGTGTTTAGAGATGTATGTGGGATGACACGAGTTGAACATAGTTATTAAGCTATCAGCCCGTATCATCCATTAAATTTTGTTGAACAGCGAAGAATTTTTAATTTTTCAGCAACTAATAACGTTACATACTTCACTAATAAGCGACTTAAAAATGAAATAAAACAAAAATCAAAAGCGCCAGCTACTAAAAATTTGTTCAAACGCTTTTTGGTAAAAAAAAAGTATGCAAATATTGCTTTCACTACTTGAAATTTTCTGTAAGCTACAGTTTTTACATGCTGAATTTAGTATTTTTGAAAAAATTCTTTCGAATATTGAAAAATAAAGTTTGAAAATTTGGTAGAGAAAATTGAACGCTGAGGCGATCGATAGTTAGAAAATGTATCGATTTAACGATTGCTAACGGTGCACTACGCACTAGAACTAAACGGCATTTTTCTTATCGGTTAACGGTTATCGCTGCTTATCTAAAAATTAGATATATATTTACAAAGCACGGGTAGCTCTCGAAGAAGCTACCACAAAATTATTTGTTTGCTGTTAGTTTTTTAGCTTTTGTTTTTTTTTTTTTTTTGCTTTTGCAAACAGAACAACAGAAACGGTAACAAAACATAAGAAATGAAAACGCAGAAAGAGAGAGAAAGAAGAGGGAGGCCTTGCGCACACCCCTTCCTTCCTTAATTTACCCTTGACGATTATAACCCAGCATATAATATCTAGAAGAATATAGAATTGAACGTTTTGAGTTACGCGTTTCATTTTTGGGAATACTTGGGAATTCATTTAGTGTGAGTTTTTTATTTTTTTTTTAATTTTTTGGGTAGACCACAAGAGTTGTTTTTTTGGTTGAAATGGATATTGATTGTAAGGATAAACGGAAGGGCTGAGAAATCAACACACCAACAACTGTTTCGCAAAACGTGAGATAGAGAGTTAGGGATGTAAAAGATATATCGATATTTCTAAGCAAAATATCGACTTGTTGCTTTTTATATACCGCATTCATATCGATATGGATTGTTCTTTGAATGTTGACGATTTGAATTCTTGTTTGGAGCGTGAAAATCGATTGAATATTCTGATTGAATAGTTTTGCCTTTCAAACAAAATTATAAAGCTAAAAAATACATCGTACGACAACGATATTGCTGGACGACATATTGTTCAAAAATATCGATATAAAGTTGACAATTTACATCCCTAGAGAAAGAGTAGAACTGGAAAACAAGCGATAATGCGTCCAACCGATAGTTTCGGTAGATGATATCGATAGTTCAAAAAGAAAACGTTTTATATTCATAAAGTTCCAATCGGAAGTAGCTCAAAATGCATTCAATACTATTGAAAGGATGCTCGCTTGTTTTCACAGCTCTGAGACAGAAAGAGAGAGAGAGAGAGTGAAAAAAGGAGTATGCTGAAAATGTGCTACTCACCTCGTTTCAGTTAGCCACTGATGGAAGAGATTGGCATGCTTGGCAAACTCCTTGCGCAATTTATCATTCTCTTCTTGACGCTTGGCCTCCTTGGCAAGTTCGCCATCGCGTTCCTCTATGATCTTTTGCAGATTACGCCAGGTCTCCTCAAGAGCTTCCATGGTGAACCATGTGTATGGATTTGGTCCAACATTAAAGCTCTTGATCTTCTGGTCGAGTGCTGCCAATGCCTTAAAGTCAGCTTCGGCCGACGACAAGGACGCTTGGAATTGTGCATGGGCATCACGCAATGCGCGTATTTCTTCGATCGAATTGCAGCGAACAGGATCTGTTAGATCTTCTTCGGCATTTTCGAACCAAGAATTGAAGGCCGAAGCTTTCTTGGCAAATGTCAAGTAGAGTTCCTCGATTTGGCGGAACTGCTCCTGCATGGCCAGCAATCGCTGCTTGCGCGTATCCGATGCATCCCGCAGCTTCTGCCAACGTGCGATGACATCTCCATGACGCTTCAGTATGGCCGGAGATTGGGCATGGTTCGCATTGATCAGTTGATCCTTCAGTGCGCTGATATTGTGTATGCCCTCCTGTTCAAAGGCATTGAGACCTGCGCAAAATAAATATTCGAGTTATTGTTAGTTATAATGAATTATTTTGTGAGTTAGGAAGCTGATTTTTTCACAGAACTTTGTTCAAATTGAGCAGAAAGAAATTTTGGAAAACTTTCTTAAACTGTGATAAATTTGCGGAAACCTTTGGTACGAAACTTTGTTGTTTATGTTGCGATCGGGCTAAAACCATTTTAAAGATCTATTTAAAAAATTATTCCGATTTCGGAAAATTTAGACGGCCGCGAAGTTTATACGAAGCAAAGTGTAATTTTAGTGTGCTCAGGCTCAAAATCATTTTCAAAGCTCTTGACAGTAAAAAATATGAAGATTTTGATTTTAAAAAATTTTACTAAAATAAACAAATTTTTACAGAAAAAAAAAAAAATTTTAAATTTGAACTGTAGTTTGCATAAATTTATCTTTATTTTTTGCTTGGCTGTAAAGTCAGTCTCAAAGGTTTAACTAAATGGGAGAAATCTAAGTGCAAGGACTGGAAAACTATTTTATTAAATTAAAATGTTCCCATTCCGATTTTAATCAAAACATTCGAAAACGCAGTTATTAGCTGTTCGGAATTCCGAATACAGATGAAAAATTCGATTAAAAAAGTTTCGCATTTGAGAAACTGGATTGAGAAGTATTCGAACAAAACTAAAGAAAAAATGATTTATATTTTATTCGAGATAAAAGACAAAACGATTTGGAATGAAAAGTTAGCCGATATGAGAAGCCTAATTATTTTCGGTCCCTGATTAGTTCATAACTTTTGTTCATTTCGAGTCTTATGCCCATTCTATTGTAGCTCACCTGCATCAAATGTCTCCTGCTTGGTCAATAGCGTTTGCACAGTGGACAGATCACGTCCAAACTCATCGGAGCGCACATAGTTCTCCTTGTCATCGATCCAGCTCTCGACAACATCGGCCTTCCACATGAACTGCAGATAAGCAGAATTGTCCAGCAAGGCGCCCTTGCGACGCGCAGCCAGAGCATTAAGATTCTCCAGCTTGTTGCGCAGCTGTTGGCAACGCTGGGCAATGGATTCACCATGATGATTCTTGGCCTCGACCAGATCGCTGCCCTGCTCACAGATGAGAGAGCAGCGATCCTTATGGGCGGCAAAGTCGGTTTCAAAAGCATCGTGCTTCTTGAGCAGACCCTGAACGGCGGCCATTGAATCACCATAATCCTCGACAGAGAGCAGCTGCTGCTTCTCCGTTATCCAGGCTTCCTCTTCCTCTACCTGGGCAAGGAACTGCTGATAGGTCAACGATTCATCCAGCTTCTGACCACGCGTGGCAGCTAAATTCTTTAGCTCAGCCCAAGCCTGATTGAGCGCCTTCAAACGTTGCTCAATTTCGGGCACGCCCAGATTGGAGACATCCATGAGCTTCTCGCCAGCCTCCTGGACGGCCTGAATGGCCGGCTCATGGCTGCCAAGTTCCGCCTCCAGACGCTTATGCTTCTTCTTAAGATTCTGAACACCGGTCAAATCGCGACCATAATCATCAGAGCCAACGAGCAGCTTCTTCTCCTTGATCCAGCTCTCCTCGTCGGCGATGTCGCGGAAGAATTGATGCAGAGTAAGTGCCTCATTTAGACGGGCCTGACGATGGGCAGCCAAATTGCAGATGCGCTCGTAGCGTTCATTAATGGATTGACGCTTCTCCTGGATGCCAGCAGTATCGAATTGTCCGCTTTCGACCAAGGAATCGGCCTGGTTGTTCATGTCCTTGATGCGGTCTTCGTGCGCAACGATATCCGCTTCGACCAACTGATGTTTCTTCATTAGGTTTTGTACCGAAGCCAAATCCTTACCAGAATCCTCAGTGGTTAATAAACTTTCGACCTCGCCCAACCAGAAATCCAAATCCTTGACAGCAGCAATATATGTTCGCTGCTTATTGGCTTCCTTCAATTTCAATGACTTCTCAGTCGTCTTATGCGTCAAATATTCCCATTGATCAGCAATTTGGGTCAGACGCTTCTGCACAGCATCCTCCGAACCGCTGCACTGCTTCTTATCAATCAGATTGCCACCCATCGCCAAAACACTCTGTATGCGATCCGCATTCGCAGCAAGCTCAGCCTCAAAGGCCTGATGCTTCTGATGCTTGGATTGTATGTTAGCTGGATCCTTGTAGCTCTCCTCGGTGGCCAGTTGCAGCTTCTCTGCAATCCAGTTCTCAATTTCATCCGCATCACGCGAGAATTGCTGCAGCGTTTGCTCATCACCCAAACGCGAACGCTTCTCAATCAAACCCTCCTTCAGATGACGCCAACGTTCCAAGACCTGCTTCCGCTTATCATCAACCAAATTGGAAGCATAATGATTCTGTGCAATCAACTGATCTGCAACAGTTTGCAGCGCAGCAATCTTTTGCTCATGTCCATTGATGGCCTTATCAAAGTCCTCATGCTTCTTAATCAATGCCTCCACATTGCCACCCGCCTGTGCATCATCATCCGCATTGAGGAAAGCCTCGCGTGCCGACATCCAGGATTCAGCAAGCTCACAATCGCGCATATACAGCTGCAGATCAAGATTCTGTTCAAGCTGTAGACGACGCTCGGTCCAGGCCTTCTCCAGATCTTCGCGTGCCTTGGCCAGATCCTCAATCTGTTCCTTAATCTCCGGCGAGGCATAATGATTTGCCTGTAGCAGCTCATTGCCAAACTGCTCAAAGGCGCCAAAGGTTCCAGCGCGTGCATCAATCTCCGTGCGATGTTCCTATATTATATGAGTGAAGAAATTTCGATTAGTTATTGATGCTTAACAAGATCTTTCTTCAACTATATATATATATATAAAGTTTTAAACGTCTGGGGGTTAGAACAACAAGGAACAAGTAACATGATGATTTTTGCTGTTGTTGTATTCGTTGCAGCTTCGAAGATTAGTCAACAAAATTGTAACAGTTACTTTAGATGATATGCGAGATGACGGCAAACTGTCCAAAGTTGGGTGCTTTATAGGAAAAAGTTTTAATAATTTACAAAAATTTACAAAAATAACTGTTTCTAAAAATTTCTTCAGAAAATGCGAATTCTGCAAAATGTTATCTAATGTGGAAAACGTAAAAAGTCTGTATACTTTCAAAAAATTATTCCGAAAGTGAATATACCTTAAATGTTCTCATTAACATAAATGGGAAAATTTTTAATATTCAAAGAAATTTAAAATCCGCAAAATGTAAAAGATTGTGAGAACCGGAACAGGTCCGTAACTAATCAGTTTTCTAAATATTTCCTACCCATAATAAGTGCTTTAAATTTTAGTATAACCACTACTAAAAATAATTTAATGAACGAATGAAAGAAATTTTCGTCCCATTTGTGAATAAGTTATTTGGAAGCGCCGATAGACTTTATAGGAGCATTTTTTATCGGTATTTAGTTATCTATCACAATTTTATTTAGACCTTGTACCCCAATTCAGTTCGAAATAGACTTTTTAATACACTTTAACCTAAAATAATCAAAAGCCTGTTTATTTAACAAGCTGAAAGCGAGATTAAATATACATACAAATGAAGCCTTAAGACGACAGAAATATTAAGGTTTTTTTTTTTTGTTTTAAATGATTTGGGTGTATGTACGAGTGTTTACCATTATGATGAAGAATATACAAACATTTATAAATTACATTTGTAAGCGTTATTAGATTATCATATATATATATATATGTGTATAAGTACAAATTCGGAAGGGTTATTCAACAGCTGCCAAACTGATATTTGTAATTTTCTATAACGCTGGCTATTCACAATTATGAATTATGTACAAGATGCGTACAATATACATACTATATTAAGTTTTAAGTTTACAACATTGTGAATAACCAGAAAAGAGCTGTAAAAGCCGAAAAGCCAATAAAAATTGTTTGTGGGCAAAATAATTTAGAGAACACAAGAAACAACATAAAACACATAAATTTTGGATAATGATGATGATATTGAAGATGTTGTTGAGGATGGTATACGATATACGAACTACCTCGTCGGATGGTGATGCACTGCTGCCCAGCGTGAACTCAATTTCAGCACGATGTGCCTGAGATTTGTTTTGATTGTTTTATTTTTTAGTTTTTATAGATGAGTAGGATAACAATACCATATGGATGTACATATATGTTGTATGTTTGTCATGAGCCATGAACCATTGTAGTTGTTGTTGTTGTTGTTTGCAGAAGACGTTGAGTTCAGAGTCGGTTTTTTTTTTGGGTAATTGGTTTATGATGTGATTTGGTTGGTTGGTTGGTTGATTGGGGAACAAAGTTCCCGCAAAACAAAACAAAAGAACGCATAGAGAAAGACGAAATTAAATTAAAATATCAAAACTATGGGAGAGCTAATGAAACCGCAATAGGCATTTAACTCATCAAATTGTTCAAAAGAACAAAATGAACAAAAGTAACGAACAAAAAAAAAGTGTTTCTGAATGTCGTTTGTTCGATTTGAGCTTAATTTTTGTTCATTCTGTTTGATAACGGTTCCAAATGATCTTAATCTTCGCAAAAACTAAGTTTGTTGTCGTTCGCACTGTTCGTTGAGTGATTCAAAGGAAAGAATGGAACAACATAACCGAACGAAAGAACTAAGTTTCTGATTGTTGTTTGTTTGATTTCAAATGAGCAGAAAGAATATAAGAATTTCTCAACTTTGTACTATATAACCTAAACCTATTGCGGTTTCATAGCCATTATATATGTATATATAAAAAAAAAGCAGAAACATAACCTGAAAAGGGACTAAAGAGTAGCTTAAAGATCATATATTTAAAGATAACACTATCCTACCTGATGGCGTTCAATAAGCGCCTCGGCGCCAGTGACATCATTGGCCAGCTCATCGGAGGTAACCAGGCTCATCATCGAGTTGATCCAGGCGAGCAGATCACGATAATCGCTAAGGAAACGCTGCAGATCATACGAATCGAGTAGCTTCTCCTTGCGTGCAGTTGACTTGGTAATGATCTGATCCCACATCTCATTGATTTCCTTCTGTTTGGCATAGGTCTGCTCGGCGGTATCCGGATGGGATTGCATCAAACGATTTGCGGTCTCATCCAGCTGGCGTATCTTATCACGCAGTGCAGCCAAATCACGTTCGACGCCCTCGTGCTTGCGTTGAAGGGTTTGCACACTGCGCAGATCCTTGCCCAGATCATCATTGTTGAGTGCATTGGCCTTTTCAGCAATCCAATCCTTGGTCTCATCAATATCGCGATGGAAACGCTGCACCTCATGTGCGGAGCCCAGCTGGCTGGCCTTCTCGGCCGTCAAAGTTTGCAAATTGTTCCACTTCTCATTGAGATCCTGCATTTGAGTTTGAATCTTGAGCGCGGCTTCCGTTTGACCCAGTGAAGTCAGCTGCACGGCAATCTCATTCATATTGGCCAGACGCACTTCGTTGGCCTTCAAGTCATCATTAAAGTCATCGAATTTCTTTTGCAGCACTTCGACTTCCTCCAGATCCTCACCGACGACATCAGCAATCTGGGCATGATTCTCCTTATCCCGTATCCATTGAGCCAGGTCAGCTGCCTCACGCACCAGCACATAAGCCTTGGTCGTCTCATTCAGTTTGTTTTGACGCTCGCGTGCCAAAGCCAAAAGATTATCGTATTGGGAATTGATTTGATTCTGGCGCTTGGCTATGGAATGATTGTCCACCAGATTCTGCTGGGATGCGCTCAAACCGGCCTCAATCTTTTTGATATAGGCTGCGGGCACAAAGCCTTGACGATCATTGACCTCAACCTTCCACCAGTCCTTGTTGTTGGAGTTAAGCAGGGTGAGCACATCGCCCTTCTTCATGGACACCTCACGCGGTGACTTCTCGGTATAATCGTAGAGCGCCACAACGCATTCCTTGCCGGTAATGTCCACCACGGGCGTTTCCTGCTGGCGACAATTCTTGGCCTGCTCTTGGAGCGCTTGGATGGTATTACCAAAGGCTTCCAGATCGGAGACGAGCGCTTCGTGCTTCTTGAGCAGCGCCTCGGACGAATCCTCATCCTTGCCATAGTCACTGCCTGTTGCAATGGGCTCCTTTTCGCGCATCCATGATTCGGCTTCGTTGGCATCGGCAAAATATTGATGCGCTTGCAGCGAATCATCCAGATCCTGTTTGCGTTGATTGGAACGATCTCTCAAAGTGTTCCATTGCTCTTGCAGGGCCTCCAAACGTTGACGTATATCATCGCTGGCAAAGGGCTGATCCTTTAACATATTCTCGCCCGAGCTAATGACATTCAAAAGACGCGCCTCATGATTGTTAATCTCGGCGAGCACCGCCTGATGTTTCTTGGCCAGATTTTGTACACCAATCAAATCGCGTCCACGATTTGTTGAAGCCGCAATCGGCTCCTTTTCGCGTATCCAGGCGGCTTCATCCTCCAAATCACGGAACAACTGTTGCACTTGCAACGAATCCGTCAAATGTTGCTTCCTTTCACCCATGGGCGAGGCCAGAGCAGCATAGCGTGCAGAGAGGTTGCCCTCCTTGTTGCGTATGTTGTCCGCATCGAAATGCCCGGATTCGATAAACTTATTGGCGGCAACATTAATGCTCTCAATGCGATCCTGATGTGCCATAACATCAGCCTCCAGCAAGGCGTGCTTCTTTTGCAAATTCTGCACCGATGTCAAATCCTTGCCATGATCCTCCGACAACAGTTGACCCTCAATCTCGCTCAGCCAAAGCTCAATGTCCTCAATGGTGCGATTAAATTGCTGCTGCTGACAGGCTTCATTGAGCTTGCAACCCTTTTTATCGGATGCTTGTACCAGTGTCTCCCACAGCACAAGAATCTCCTGTGAATTTGGATTGTTTAATTAATGTTTAACTTAAGTTTATTATACAAAACTCACCTGCATGCGCGTATTTATCTGATCGGCAGCATAATGCTTCTTTTCAATGAGCTCGCTGCCCACATTGGTAATATCCTCAATTCTCGATTTATTTGCATTCAATTCATGCTCAAAATTCTGATGCTTTTGCATTTTGCCATTGAGATTTGTTGGATCCAGATAGCTGTCATCGGTGGCAAACTTGAGCTTCTCGCTTATCCAGCCCTTGGTCTCATCGCAATCCCGCTCGAATTGCTGATAGCGATTCGAATCCTCCAGCAGCTGGCGACGCTTCGCAGACTTCTCTTGAAGCGCAGCACGACGAGCGAGCAGCATCTGGCGACGCTGGGCGACATCATCGGCGGCATAATGCTGACCATCGATGAGCTTGGTGGCAAAGATATCCAATGCCTTGATCTTCTCCTCCTGTGCGGCCAAGCTCTTCTCGAAATCCTCATGCTTCTTGATCAACGCCTCTACAGAGTCGAGGGAATCGCCCAAATCTTCATTGGCCAGGAATGCCTCCTGTTTGGCCATCCAGGTGTCTGCCTGCTCAGTGTCGCGATAGAACAGCTGCAAATCCATGCACTGCTCGTAGAGAATGCGACGATCCTCCCACAAGGACAACAACGAGCTCTTATCGTTCTCCAACGCAGCTAGTTTCTCTTGGATCTCAGCGGCAGCATAATGTTCACGCTCCAAGAGCTTCTGGCCGGACTCGGTGGTTAGCTTGAAGCTATCCTCGCGTGCATCAATTTCACCTGGTAAAAAAACATGATTAAATGTCATAAATTTGTTGATTAACTGAACTCACCCTTATGCTCCTGATGACGCTCCAACAACGCCTCAGCGCCAGCAACGTCCTTGGCCAGCTCATCCGCGGAGATAATAGCCTTCATGCCATTGATCCAGGACACCAGATCACGGAAGTCGGCAAGGAAACGATGCAGATAATAGGATTCATCCAGTTTCTGCTTGCGTTCACGCGCCTTGGCGGTCAGGCTTTGCCAATAGTTGGCAATCTCGGACTGCTTGTCACGGATCTGATCGCTGTGATCGGCATGAATGGAGCACAAGCGTTGTGCCTCTGCGCCCAGGGTGGAAACCTTATCTTCCAGCGCGGCCAGATCACGTTCGACGCCTTCGTGTTTGCGTTGAAGCGCCTGAACGCTGGCCAAATCCCGACCATAATCATCGGAAGAGAGCACAACATCCTTTTCGGCAATCCAGGCTACAGTTTCGTCGGCATCGCGGTTGAAGCGTTGAATCTCATGTGCACCAAAGAGTTTCTCCTGGCGCACAATGGCCAGCTGCTTGAGACGTTGCCAAGCCTCATTGAGTTCTTCCTTGCGACGACTAATGGTATCGCGTTCCGGATGACCATCCTGAATCAATTTATCGGCTAGTTGATTCACCTCTGTGACGCGATATTCCTGCGAAGCCATGTCCTTTTGGAATTCATCGAATTTACGCTGCAGCACTTCGACATGCTCCAGATCTTGTCCAAACTCATCGGCGGTGACAAAGGTCTCCTTGTCCTTGATCCAGAACATGACCTCCTCGCATTGACGCAAGAATTGTACCAAAACCAAAGCCTGCTGCAGCTTCAAACCCTTCTCAGCCAGGCGGCTCAGGAGCAGCTCCCACAGCTGATGCAGTTCATCCAAACGTCGCTGTATGGTCTCCGATGCAAAATGCTGCTGATTGATCATCTCCTGACCAGTGTTGTCCAGGGAAACGATAGCATTGCTATGCGCCGAGACTTCCGCCTCGAAAGCCTGATGCTTTTGTATCTTGGCCTGCAGATTGGTTGGATCCCGATAGCTTTCCTCGCTGGCCGCTTGCAGCTTCTCATGAATCCAGGACTCTAGCTCATCGGCATCACGCTTAAAGTATTGAAAGCGACGCGAATCCTCGAGCTTCTCACGCTTCTGGCGTGTCTCAATTTTGAACTCATTGTAGCGGGAGAGCACCTGTTCACGACGCTCCTGTATATCCTCGACTGTCTCCAGGATTTTCACCTCTTTCGGTGTAAAGTTCTCCATATTGTAATCGTTTTTTTGATTTGTATCTTCTTTTTATTCGTTCGTTTGTTTTATGGTTTTTGTAAAGTTTCAAAAGTTAATCTAATACTGTGTTTTGCTCATCAATTGTTTGCCCAAAGTTCGCCCGTGCACAACTGCAAAGAGTACAGAAAGTGAGAGAGAGAGAGAGTGTGAGATAAGAGCGAGCAAGCAACAATTAAATTCAATTAGATTTTTAGCTTGAGCTGCAGCCCCACAGCAGCTTTGCTGCTGATTGCATAATAACCCAACCCGCTTGCCATTCATGGAATCAGCACAATGACAAATACACAAACACACACATGTACCCAACACACACACACACAGACACACACACACACTTTGGCATTACGCACTTTGCGCTGCACAGTGGTTTAATACTAAATATCATAGTTTTAAATCAAAAGTACTAGAATCTTTTTGCCTATTTCTCTTCAAACCTGCAATACCTATTATTACCTGCCCTTGATTTCAAAAAGCAATGCAATGAAAATCCTAAAATCTTTTCATAAAAGCTAAGAGGAACTAACTGTAAAAAATATAATATAATATATATATATATAATATATATATACTATAATATATATTTGTGTATTTTGTTGTATTTTGTGGCACTGTGCGAGTATGTCCGGTGACCACATCGATTGACCTCGTCCCGTTTCCCGTTTCACAACAATATGAAAAGTTTGTCAAGTTTTTAAAACAAAAGCTGAGCGTGACGTCATCGCACAAACGTAATCGGAATTTCAATTATCGATAAACACAAAGCTGTTATCTTATCTTATCAACATTCGACAGCAATAAAAACAAAGTTCTTTTTGCAAAAATAGAGTTTTATTCACAGCTAGGCAACGACGATAAAATATATTTGAAATGATAAATTCGAATGACATAATATGTGGGTATACTTTTTTACGCTTAAAAACTATAAAAAATCTCGAAACAAATTGGCCTAAAAACTATTCGGATCTGGAGACAAATGCGCTTAAAAACTATTCAGTTCTCGAGACAAACGCGCTTAAAAACTATCTAGATCTCGGGACAAATCTGCAAGCAATTCCATAAACAAATGCGACTTGGCGTCGTCCTCCACATCTTCCACTTTGGAGGAGTCGCCCACAGTGTGAGTTTGTGATAGTTCTTGGAGCAACTGGGACAATGCACTCCAAACGGGCGGTGTCCAGTTCTCCTTGAAGAGTGGCATAAAAAACTGATTCAGCTCATCCATGTGCAGCACGCGTGCATTCAGCATGGCGAGGAGGAGCTGCTGAAGCCGCTGAAAGCTGGACAGATTCACGCTTAGCTCCTGCACAAAGCTAAGGTTGAGCAAAGCAGTCTGAAAGAACGGCGGCGTTGAAGAATCCGGACGCAATTGTGGCGATAGCCATAACTCACAGCTGGTGTGAATTAACGCCGGGCTGAGCAGCTGCGGCTGGCGGCAGATGAGCAACTGTAACAGGCGTAGCACACTGGCGCCCAGCAGTTGATAGAAATAGTCAGGCAGCTGTGGCAACAAGGCAGCTTCAAGAGCACGCTCCAAAAGCGAAGGCAACAAACAAAGATGTGGCAAATGTTCTGGGCGCAAGCTGAGGCAGTGCACCCACTGCTGGAGTTCATGCAGCAGCGCGGAAAGACTTAAATCGCTGCATGCAGGTAGACAGAGCTCATTAGAGGGCGTGTTGGCAGCGGAGGAGCAGAGCAGGAGCTGCTTATTGGCACGACATACCTTGCCTGCCAGCTCCTGAAGATCACCATGATAGAAGCTAGATTGCAGCACGCTGGCATCAAACCAAAGCTGCAGCTGTGTCTGTGCCTGCGTCGATATCAAGTGTGCATAAGTGCGACGCACTAGCTCATTGGTGCTGGCCGGAAGCAGCGCTTGAAGTGAATCTTCTATGCGTTGTTTCAGCATGCCGGGCACCTGCTCGGTCCACTGCTGCTGAGCCTGCTGTCTGGCCAGCTGATAGATGCGTTGAAGATCACGTTTCACGTCCTGCGGCTGTGTGCCTTTGATGACATTCACCTGCTCATCGGCGGCGGCCTTGGAGGGCAGTAGTATGTCCTGCTGTGCATCCTTGACGACACACTTGAAACTACGCTCCGTGACAAATTCCAGTAGACGCCGCATGGAGGTGTTTTGTGAGTGTAAAAAGGCATCAATTAGTTTGCGTTGCGGTGAAGACTTTAAATGATGCACTGCATCCGCAACGGGTGTGTGTTTGTGGGTTTGATTAAGCTGTTCGAGACGCGTGGTTATATAACGATAGCGTCCATTGCGCTGCGTTGGACGCTTCTCCGACGGCGTTATGGCTATACGAAATTCGTGCAGAAAGGGACATGCAACGGGAAGGAGCTGTTCCAGCTGGCAGGCAGCGGCCTTCTGCTGATCCAAATCAAAGCTTAGACTGCGCAAACAATCCTTAAGGCAATCCTTATCTTCAGTTGTTTCCATTCGCCGCTGATTATAATAATCGCTGCTTAAAGCTGGCTGAGATTCGAGCAGCCAACCCAAGCAACCACGTGTGATAAACATGGCCCCCGGCTGCAGGCTGGTATTATCCAAGGTCTTAGCATACAAGGCATAGAGCAGCTCCAAGATGGCCAAATACTCCGGCAGCTGCAGCGTGACCAGATCCAGCATTATCAAATACTGCACCAGCCAGGGCAGCGTAATCAATAGCTTGCCCTGTTGCATGGCATGTTCCAAATGTATTCCAAAATCAAAAGGCGGCTGAAATTGACGGCGCAGTTGCAACTGCTGCGTGCAGACTTGATTGGGATTAGTGCAAGGATTAACTGAACGATTGTAGGGCAAAGCGCAAACATAGCCCAGGAATTTGGCCAGCAGCAGCAGCTCTGCCAGCGCCTGTGGACGCACTATATAAGGCGTTATCGGCTGCTCCTCCTCCAGTTCCTCCGCCAGCTGCAGCAGCTCAAAGCTGGAGTCATTCAGCAGCAACAGTTGCTTGTAAAGCTGCAGCTGCAACTGCATCAGAAAAGCAATCGAACCACATTCGGTTATAAAATCACGAAAAAAGGCCTGGGAACGTGGAAACTGATCCTCAACACTGGAATTGCTGGTGACCAAGCGTTGTGCGAGGCGGTTGAGACGCTGTTGATCCAACTTCGAGCCCTGCTCCAAGCCCAGCTCCAAGCCCAGCTCCTCGCGTGACTCCAATGTCTCGCCGCTGGACATGAGCAGCTGGCTGACAAAGAGATTGGCCAAATGCGACATATTAACCATATGCTCCGATTGTTTGAAGATATCGCGCAAACATAAACCTAGCTCGGAGTTGAAATTAAAAGTGCGATTTAAATGTGTCAACTCCCAATGCTTCAAAGCCTTGTAGAAGAGATCACGTTGGGTTTTGAAGGCACCAAATTCCTGTTGGCTGGGAAAATTATCCCTGGAATCTTGCTCCTGCTGATAGTGCACCTGCTGTGCTTGTGCCGCTGGCGGAGAGTAGCCTTTAAGCTGTTGCTGCTTGTTTTGGACAGCTAAATCTAGTTGCTCCAACAAAGCTCCATTCAGCAGGCTGAGCCGCTCGTGCTGCAGCAGCACCGTCAAGGATTTGCAGTCGAGTTGCAGCAAAAGTGGAGCTTGTTGCTCCAAAAATTGTATCGCAAAATAAATGCATTCCTTGTGCTGGCTAAGCAGCGAAAAAGGCGTCGTTGGCTTCGTTTCGGCAGTAATTAAGTCCATGCCGCGTATGTTGAGCAACTGCATCACATAGCTTAGCTCCGTGAGCACATTGGGCACCAGATTCAGATTCATTAGCTGCGCATAGATGGCAGCTAGCAGTTCCAACTGCGGCGCTTGGCTAACCTGTTCTAAGCTGATGATGTCATCTGTTGGTTCCTCCCTGGGCTGCTGGTCGTCCCTTTCTAAATTGGCCACAGGCGCCTCACTTTTAATTTGTTGTTTGTGCAACAGCAGCGTTTTACGCGCCTCCTGCTCCAAAGCAGCGCCTTGGCTGCGTTCCAACAGCTCGCAGCTTTGCGAGAGACGCAAGAAATTATTCTCCTGGCTAAAGGAGCTGGTGTCGCCAAAGGAGCAGCTGCTGCTGGCGGCGGAGACATGCTTGCTAATGGTCATGGGCAGCACACGACGACGTGGTTTTTGTTGAGATTTATTGTTGTTCTCCTGCTGTGGTGTGTTTGCCGTGGTGGGTTTCTTTTTTTGGGAACGCTGATTGGGCGTGGCATTGAGCAGATAGTCGCCCAGGCAAAAACTGCTGCCACTTACTCCTGCTCCACTGCCGCCGCTTCGATTGGCTGCTCCTGCTCCCCCGCTGCGATTGACTGCTCCTCCGCCCACTCCTCCTAAGCTGCGATTCCCTCGCTCACTGCTCGGCGGCGTGCTGCAAAACTGTGCTCCTGTGGAGCGTCTGGCCTGCCGCGGCGTGCTAACATTGCCCATACTCAGCTGGCTCATCTCTGATCTCAGCTGTGATTCATTCAAGTCTGGTTCCGCTTTCCTTTTAGGCGTTTCCGTTTCATTGCTAGCTCGAAAGTGTAAATCCGTATGCTGACGCACTGCAGCCAAATAATATAAGGCGAAATCTTCCAAGCGGCAGCGTTTGCCATTGTCAAAATATTCCTGGAATTTTTTTGGCAGCTCCGAGCGTGTCACAGTCTGCAAATGTTCGAGCAGCTTGGGCAGCTGTTGTTCCGGCTCCGACTCCAATTCCAATTCCATATCCATTTTGTTTTGATTTATTTATATTCGGTTTTGTTTATATACGTTTTCATAACATTTTTTTTTTTTCACTCTCTTTTTATGAACTGGCACCGTTTCCGTTTCCTGCAACGGAAGATGAGAGAAGAGAGAATTTTTGCTTGTACACGCTCGTCTTTTCTTGCTTGTTTTAATTTTGTTTTATTTTTATTTTTTGGGTTGTGGCGTTTTTCTGCTTCTTTTCTTCTTTTTTTCTTTGTTATGGTCTCCACTTTTTTACACACACACACACACACACAGACACATACAACAAAGAAACTTAGTTGAAAGAATAAACTATATTTAATTAATCTAAATACAGTACAGCATATTACATTATTTAAATTAAATTTCACCAATTACATTAATTCCGTTTAACATGCATTTTACACTACACCACAAAAACCTGGAAAATATATCAATTTGCATTTTAAAGAGAGAGAGAGAGAGAGAGAGAGAAATGAAACTCTCGCTGATCCTCTTTATGTTAATTAACATAGGTTTTTATTTCTGTAAAGTTATTTTTTTTTTAGGGGGAAAATTTGTTATTATATTTTGATTTTATTAAGATCTGTTCTCGTCTTTAAATATTGAAACCTGAAAAGTCAAATTTGGTGTACTAAATACATAATAGTTTTAAGCTATATTAAACACATTCCACATTACTCAGGCAACACACATTTAAACACAATAGCACAAAAATTTTCTTTTTCGTATTACGAGCCAGCTTTTCCATAGTTTTTTACGCCCTGTTCCCATTAAAAATGGAAAAAAAAGGGAGTTATAAAGTACTGCATATGTGTGTAACAGGCAGAGGGAGGCATTTCCGACTATATAAAGTATATGTATTCATCAGCATCAAAAGCCGATTCGATCTAGCCATGTCCGTCTGTCTGTCCGTCTGCCTGTATGAACACTGTGATCTCAGAGACTAGAAGAGCTAGAGGCAGCAAACTTAGCACGCAGTTTCCTGTAAACCTGTATAGTTTATTTCAAATGACGGATACACCCCCACCCCCGCACCCACCCAAATCGAAAAAAAACTCACACAGCCACAACTTTAAAGATAAAGCTTTGATTTTTTTTACACATATATGTTATATCAATGTCGATCAGCTGTATAAATTTCATTACGATTGGATAACAAACACCAAAGTTATTGATGAATCTATTTTCGCCGTCTCAGCAGGCAGCAACAACAGTTTGACATGCACTGGAAAAGTTAAGTACGCTGCTTGCTTGTGTTGCCGCTGAACTGCTTGAAATGCAAGTTGGGAGCAGGAAGTCTCGTAGTCGGACACACTCGACTAGAGCATTCTTTCTTGTGTTATACTGACCTCTTAAAAATTAATTTAAGCCCGGTTTTAGTAACTTAAGTAAATTTAGTTTATAACAAGGATAGCACAGACAATTCGATCAATAATGCTTTGAAACACACGTTCCTACTATTTTTTTTTTGTTTTAAATAAATTCTATCATTGGATTATTTTGTTACAAAATTTGAACATATGTTATTATTTATTTATTTTTTTAAATTTAAAGTTTTAACATTTTAAAGTAAAGTAAAACAATGGATCAAGCAAGTGGATCAATGCACCGTACGCGTCGCGCTTTTGCCTGTATTGTATATGTGGTAACCATAATATGGCTAATTCTGGCTATGGCACAATGGTTGATGGTCAGCCTAATGTAAGTTTGAGCCTCCCATCTTTACCATATTTTGAATTTATACATTACTGGTATTTGCAGGGAACCTATGAAAGAGGAATGCTTTTTGTGGATATCTGTAGTATTCTTTGTTCTGGCACTCCTCTTGTCCCTGACTTACATTCTTTTTGAGAAAGTGCGTCTTGTGAACTATTTAAACTGGCTATTTACTTTTCTGGTTGTGAGTAATTATTTAAATCTATATCTATATATCTTTATCTTTATTTATATAAATATCTTTCGATTGGCTTCAAATTTTATTTCAAAACTCTATCTTAAAAGGAGTTTTAGCCACCAACTTAAGGAAATCTTCGACCACGGGCATGATATTATTATAAATATAATATAATATGATCTTTATCTGTATTTTTAGGTGGAATTTGCCACTGTTGGTCTGTCTGCTCTAGTAACTGGCACACTATGGCCGGATCTTATAATGGGGTTCGGTATTTGTTTCCTACTCCTATTCCTGTTTGTTCTGCTAGGTTCTTTTATACCGGTAAGTGTAAAATATTTGTCTTTCTAATCTGACCATGCTTACTATGTGATTTTGGGGTCGCTGAATAATATCAAAAACCCCATGACCAAATACCCATTCTAAATGGAAACAAAATGTGTCAAAATGGAGAAAAAACGGTATCAATATCTTAAGATACGTATGTTGCAAACATCAAAATGATGAAATATGAGATTTTTGGGCCGCTAATAATAATTTGAGGTCGGTTTTAAAAAAATGCAAGTACATTATTATATTTCCTCCAAAAAGTGTGATACAAAAAGTTTTCTATGAAATTGATTTGTAAAAATTCAAATTGAAAAAGGATCAAATAGTTGAGTATTTTTGAAACTTCAAATTGTTAATAATTGAAAATGTATACAACGAAGAATTACATGAGTTATTCAGCCAAGGCTTTGCTGAGGCTATGTAAAAACCCTGATGTGATGGAGTTGAGTGGACCATTCGGATTCAACGGCTCCAAAAAAGCTTTGTAAGCAGGGTCAGACACCCCGATGAAAACAATTTTGTAGTCAAGTTAAAAGAGATATATCACAAATTTACAACCCAGGTCGATCTGACGTTGAATATAGTCGTATTGATTGTCTTATCCGTTGCAATACTGTTTGAGTCCATATACATGCTGATGATGTCCCTGCTGAAAGACAAGTCGCTTTACTTGATCCTGTTCCAAGTGGGTGTTAGCATTGTCGTCCTGATGGTGAGTTTTGTTGCATATACTGCTGCCTTTCTGAATCCTGTTCTCCCAGTTTGTCATGTACCACGCGCAGACAATAAATGGCGGTCGTTTTGCAGAAATACGTACCGATGAATATCGTTTCGCAGCACTTACACTGTTCTTCAGTTTTATTGTTATATTTTTGTTGTCGTTCCACATGATGAACAAATACAAAATTGCATCGAATGCATTATTCAAGACAACAAACACAAAAACATCTAACGAGAATTTCTGGGACATAATCAGGACAACTACACCTACTACATTTACAACTACACCTACTACATTTACAACTACACCTACTACAATTACAACTACACCTATTAAAATTACAACTACACCTACGCGTACTTTTGATTCTGGTTTGATAACGCCGGCTCCCTGAAGACACTATTAACGACCACAGCGCCAACTACCCCAGTGTATTCAGGAATTAGGACTAGTGTGCCTGGCTGTGTGTTGCTGACAGTGGCTTTCTATTTAGTGCGCTTCTGTAGCAGGAGCAGAGTGAGGTAGTCGGCAGACGATCGAATCGACAACAAAATGTTTGTGAAACTCTGAATCTTGCTCGGAAGGTAAGTCATGGTTTAAGTCGGCATCATATGGTTTCCTTAACGAGTTTAGTGGTTCTAGGTCATTCGGATCTGATGCCAATCTATATAAGGGCCTGGAATTCATCACAGCCTTCCACTTGGGCAATTGCTGTCGAGTGATACTCGTACGATGGCGGTTCCGTAATATCGAAAACAATAAAAAAACAATTTCGAAAATAATTCTAGTTTTGCAACATAGTCTCCTCCTTTTATCTTGAAGCACTTTACATAGTTGGAATTATCACTTCCAATGAAAACAGGCCGGAAAAGTACAATTTATTGTACTACATACATTAAGGCGACAAAATTGTAATTAACCACAATACAATTCTCATTCAGATAAGAAATTCAATGAACATTGGAATGTTAATGGGATATGCGGTCAATAGGTTAGAGTTGTTGTAAGAACTGATTTCTTCAATTGACTTCACCCGAATGACATCATCAGCGGTCATGAAGAATCTCAGACAAAAGGGTGGGTCGCTTTAAATATGAAGTGAAAACTAAACAAAACATGAATATCTAAATATAATTCAGTCACGCGAGTGTTTTATAAACACCCCAAAAAAATAAATTATAAGGGAATTGAAGAGAAAAACAAAACATTGCTTAGGCTTTGGTTTTTGAATTTCAGTTTTATATTCAAAGCAGCCATACAAAAGTGGAAACATCGCCCCATGCACAGACACACAGACACATACACATACACACACAATTGAAGGCAATTTAACTGTTTATCGCGTACAAACAAAAACAACAACAAATAACGGGAGGTGGTAAAACAGCGCAAGAGCGAGGGAGAAAAAGAGAGCGTTTATGGATAACATTTTTGTTTGGAATGCGAGAAGAGCGAACGCGCGGCTCTCTGTTAATACAAACACAGACACACACCTAAAACACACACACATGCATATACAAACATACATTAATTGAAGTGTCTATCAGAAATAGCTGGATGACGTAATGCGCACAACTTGGAATTATGAGCAATGAGTGATAAACTTTAGTCCAGCCACTTATTAAACCAATGCAATAATTATTTTGTTTAATTAACGTTACTAACAACAAGATTTTTTAATTGGGTACCGGCAATTTAGCCACTGTTATATCCTACATAAACAAGCCACAAAGTCAAGGACATTTGTTATTAAACAGGTTTCGCCAAAATGGAAAACAAAATGTTAAGTTTCCATTGCGCTGTAAACAGGCAAAAATACATCTCTGTCTCTCTGTCATCTCTGTTCCCAGCTCTATCTCTCTAGCTCGCTCTCGCTTTCTCTTGACTGAAGTTGCCGCACAGCCCGATGACGTACACACAGCACGCACACAGAAACACACACACACACATACACAAGCGCCTTTAAAAATGGAGCTACTAGATACTTTTTCACATGCAGCGAGCTTAGGATACAGAATTTTGCACTCAATATTTATACACTTTTCCAAAGCTACATTTAAGTACGCAAATCATTTAATTAATGCTTAAGGCTATAGCAATTAGTTTAGTTTGCACAAATTGAACGTTTAATTGGATTTTCTAGGTGTATACATGCAAGGGTGTGGCGTTGACCCGAAAATTGGAAAAATTTTCACTCACGCACACACACACACGCATACACGACGAATTTCAAATCTAATTTAAAGCTATATATTCATTAGCTGCAGTTTGAAAACTATATGTAACTTACACTTTGGTATCCGCTCAAATGTTTTACAATAAATTTGTTAATTAAACTATTGATTTTCAACGTTTTTCTTTCTTTTTCCACGCAGCGCTTTAAAATTTCACACGAACTGCACGGGAGCACTTTACAAATAGAGTTTGTATTAGAGCTGGCAAACCATCCATGGCACTATCGATACATCGAATTTTTACTTGTTGTGCGGCATTATCGATATTTATTTTCCACTATCGATAGTTAGTCGCATTATTTGTTTTATATATTTATTAGAAATGATTGAGATTAAATTGATTATAAACGTTAATTATTTTAAAGTTGATGTATATTCACACATTCATAGTTGTTAAACGAACTGTTCCAGTTTTCATATGTTTTACTTAAATTTCTGGACTGAAAATCTACTCAATCGAGTCGCTCTTTGTCATTGTGTATTATTATATTATGCTCTGAATTTATAAATAATTTCTCTGATATGAAACAAACTCTTATTTTTATGTTCATTTATTATTAAAATTACTTATTCTTTTGATTTTTTTCTTTTAACGAAGAATTAGCATACTTACTATACTACTTAGTAGCTAACCAACGTATAAATCGCTTTTTTATTTATTCTAAAACCTTTTGCCATCCCTGGCTGACAGTTCTAACATGTCGGCGCTTTTATGCGAATGTCAAGAACTGCAGCTGTAAAACAAAAACAAAAGAAAATCAGTTTTATTTTTTTGGGTGTGGGAGTGTTGTTTTTTGAATATTCAATAAAATGGATAAAGATAAACTAATTGCGCCCAATCAAATTGGCTACCTGATTCTAAAAGATGATGGAGCTGTGCTCGAATCGGGTGGCGATCTCAAGAATGATGAGCGCAGCGCAAATGTAATAATGGGTCTGCTGAATCTAACCGAAAGGTGAGAAGAGTTCAATTTAAACCGAGCAAGAATTAATGATATTAAAAACATATTGCAGCATCGATGAGAACTTTATGCCAAACAGCAGCTGTGAGCGCATAACCATAGATTACGATCAGCATAGTTATAGCATATGCATGTCGAATCGTCGCATCTATATTGTTAAATTAAGCAAAATACAGAACGGAGCCACAACCAGCTCCTCCTCCACGACTAGCGTCTACAACGATGCCAGCGAGGGCAACAATGCCAATCCGAATCCAAACACGGTAATGGCTTGAAAACAGCAGACGCAGCACGGCGCCTGTTGTGGCTTCTGTCGGCGGCACACAGAGAACAACAGGCATTATAATTGGAAAACGCCATTTATATATTTAATATTGCTTTTTATTTGTCAAAAAATACATCATCTGTGAGCTCTTGTTCAAATATACGCTTCGCTTCCTGCGTCACATCCAGCAGCGTTGCTTTCGATTTACTTAATATAACATAATATTGACGCCAGTTGCAGCGTCGCTTAACAATCCAATAATCATTCGTGGTCTTCACCTGCAGCTCCTCGGTGGCAGCATTGGCTTCATCAATGGGATTTGCCAGATCTGCAATAATGCTCATTACATTGCGAGGCATGCTCTTGGCATGACGATAGATGTTTGTATGATGCTTTAGGCTTTGTTCGTTTATAAACAGATATTTGGGTGAGCTCTCGCTGCTGTCCAGCACAGTTGTGGAAGGTACTGTTCCAGAGACTTCGGCGGCTATGTCGCGTGCTAGGCAGCTCAACTGTGGCGACATATAGGCGTGCAGTTCCTCGTAGAATTCGGGCTTGGGCGCAGCCTGCTTGGCTGCAAACAAAGAGTGTAAAAGTTAGAAAAGGTAGCTTCTCTGATATCAGCAACTATACCATCAATAAACAGGCACAGCGTAGCATTCAGCGCGCGATATATCAGCAAATAATGCGGCTCAATCTTTGCATCAAGATCCAAGTAAACTTTAAGCGGCGTTGCCGGCTCCCCAACATCTTCCTCCACCGGCTTGTGCACAAATGCGCCAGCAGCATAAGTGTCTACACCCGCAACTGTCTCCGCCAAGATGTGCGCATGTAGACTATATAAATCGCTGGGGCTCAGCTTGCCGCCACAGACGACCTGCTCGTTGTACAGCATGATGCACTCTTTGATAGCCGGGAATGTATCACACAACATGCTAAAGTTGTGGGCACGCAGGAAGAGCGCCTTGTCCAAGGCCAGGTACTGTATGGAATGCAGCATGTCCATAATATCACACTGCATCAGTTCCTTAAATCTGCATAAATAATGCGCATAGAACTCTTCCAGCTCAGCGGCCAGCTGCAGACGCAGCTCCTCCGTTGGCGCAGCAGTTAACTTCTGCTGCAGTGGACCACGATGAAAACGATACATGTGATAGCATTGTCGGAGCACAGCTTGATAGATGCGATCGGATACTTCACCACCGCGGTAATCGGCCACCTCGACGCCATCCTTTAGCTTGATCTCCTTGGGCACATTGAGCACCATGACCAGCCAAAAGCCTGGCTCTGGTTGATAGAACAGTTGGGTTGTCTTTTGCGTGTGCAAAGCCTTGCAATCATCCTCGTTGGTAAAAGTTCTGGCAAGGCACAAAAATTCTTTGTTCTTTCATTTTTTCTGTATTCAACTTTTCACCTACCCGGTAAATGTAATAATAGCTTCGCTGAGTCCCACATCCTTGATCTTAGTGTTTAGCTCAATATCATTCGGATGATAAAATAGCACCTTTTTCTGCTCCTAGATATTAAAGATTTTTTCAAATGCATTTTGCAGGCGTTGTTTTTCAAATGACTTGCTTAAACTCACCTCGCCCTCCTTTTGTCCCAGACTGGAATTGAATACATAGAAACTACGCAGCGTAATCTCTACACGCTGTAAAACTTTAGCCATTTCTGCTTCTAGTTGGCCAGAAAGTGATCCTTGTTCAAAATAAACAGGCAGCATTCACTTCATCAATTTCAGTTTGTCAATATAGCCAGTCACAGCGAAACGCCAACACGCATAAAGAAAACAAAATTAGCATTCTCACCCACTTATCTACATTCTTCTTCGTTCAAATGTTTCCGCCCAACAAATGAGTTTAAATTTAATTACTAATCAGGCATAAAATTGGTGGAATTTTAAAAACTGCTACAAATAAATAACAGCTGTAAGCACTTCGATTGAACTATTCAGCAAACTGAACGAACGAACTATATGCCCAATTGTAGTTCCTCTAGTTCGTTCCATCTTGTCGCTCTTTTAATCGTACTTCACTAGTACGTTTCGTTCAAAGCGAACGAACTTAACGAATGAGCTGAAGCAGTTGAACGAACTGAAGGATTAAAGGAACTAAACGAACAATAGAATGAACAAACGACTGTCCGAACTACATCACCAAATAGTTCGTTCAACAAACAATGAACTACTGAACCTATTTCTTCAATTGAACTACAATGTACAAGCCCGTTTACACAAGAGTTGGGCATTCTAGTTTCAGCAAGGAACTAGATGAACTGTAGTTCGTTTGATGAAGTCATAGATAAAACAGCAGATCTAACTCCACACTAATTTATTTAATAGTTTTTTTTCCTCCACATACCAAATAATTACGAATAGAAAATTTTGTATAATATATTGTAATTGATTTATTGAAATTTTTAAGTGTTTATATTTTGAATTTGAAGCAAGCCAAATGTGTTAAGCCAGAAGAATTCAGCAGTCATATTGTGTATTTTCGGCTTAATTCTTGAACTTGTAATTTGGAATTTATTCCTTGCAGTGCAGTGTAATTTTTGAAGATATTAAAATTTTGGCAACTATAAGCTTTTTGATATTAAGTGTGCGGATACTTGGAATATATAATTTTAATGCATGCACATTTATTGAGATTGAGACTTAAATTAAGCTTGGCAGCCACCACGTAGACGGAGGACCAAGTGAAGAGTAGACTCCTTCTGAATGTTGTAGTCGGATAAGGTGCGACCATCTTCCAACTGCTTGCCGGCGAAGATCAGACGCTGCTGATCTGGAGGGATTCCCTCCTTGTCTTGGATCTTAGCCTTAACATTCTCAATGGTATCAGAAGGCTCCACCTCCAAAGTGATGGTTTTTCCAGTAAGGGTCTTCACGAAGATCTGCATACCACCACGAAGACGGAGGACCAAGTGAAGGGTCGACTCCTTCTGGATGTTGTAGTCGGACAAGGTGCGACCATCTTCCAGCTGCTTGCCAGCGAAGATCAGACGCTGCTGATCTGGAGGGATGCCCTCCTTGTCTTGGATCTTGGCCTTCACATTTTCAATGGTATCGCTGGGCTCGACTTCCAGGGTGATGGTTTTACCGGTTAAGGTCTTCACGAAGATTTGCATACCACCACGAAGACGGAGGACCAAGTGAAGGGTCGACTCCTTCTGGATGTTGTAGTCGGACAAGGTGCGACCATCTTCCAGCTGCTTGCCAGCGAAGATCAGACGCTGCTGATCTGGAGGGATGCCCTCCTTGTCTTGGATCTTGGCCTTCACATTTTCAATGGTATCGCTGGGCTCTACTTCCAGTGTGATGGTTTTACCGGTTAAGGTCTTCACGAAGATTTGCATACCACCACGAAGACGGAGGACCAAGTGAAGGGTCGACTCCTTTTGGATGTTGTAGTCGGACAAGGTGCGACCATCTTCCAACTGCTTGCCGGCGAAGATCAGACGCTGCTGATCTGGAGGGATACCCTCCTTGTCTTGGATCTTGGCCTTAACATTCTCAATGGTATCAGAAGGCTCCACCTCCAAAGTGATGGTTTTTCCGGTTAGGGTCTTCACGAAGATTTGCATACCACCACGAAGACGGAGGACCAAGTGAAGGGTCGACTCCTTCTGGATGTTGTAGTCGGACAAGGTGCGACCATCTTCCAGCTGCTTGCCAGCGAAGATCAGACGCTGCTGATCTGGAGGGATGCCCTCCTTGTCTTGGATCTTGGCCTTCACATTTTCAATGGTATCGCTGGGCTCGACTTCCAGGGTGATGGTTTTACCGGTTAAGGTCTTCACGAAGATTTGCATACCACCACGAAGACGGAGGACCAAGTGAAGGGTCGACTCCTTCTGGATGTTGTAGTCGGACAAGGTGCGACCATCTTCCAACTGCTTGCCAGCGAAGATCAGACGCTGCTGATCTGGAGGGATACCCTCTTTGTCTTGGATCTTGGCCTTAACATTCTCAATGGTATCAGAAGGCTCCACCTCCAAAGTGATGGTTTTTCCAGTAAGGGTCTTCACGAAGATCTGCATACCACCACGAAGACGGAGGACCAAGTGAAGGGTCGACTCCTTCTGGATGTTGTAGTCGGACAAGGTGCGACCATCTTCCAGCTGCTTGCCAGCGAAGATCAGACGCTGCTGATCTGGAGGGATACCCTCCTTGTCTTGGATCTTAGCCTTAACATTCTCAATGGTATCAGAAGGCTCCACCTCCAAAGTGATGGTTTTTCCGGTTAGGGTCTTCACGAAGATTTGCATACCACCACGAAGACGGAGGACCAAGTGAAGGGTCGACTCCTTCTGGATGTTGTAGTCGGACAAGGTGCGACCATCTTCCAGCTGCTTGCCGGCGAAGATCAGACGCTGCTGATCTGGAGGGATACCCTCCTTGTCTTGGATCTTGGCCTTCACATTTTCAATGGTATCGCTGGGCTCTACTTCCAGGGTGATGGTTTTACCGGTTAGGGTCTTCACGAAGATTTGCATACCACCACGAAGACGGAGGACCAAGTGAAGGGTCGACTCCTTCTGGATGTTGTAGTCGGACAAGGTGCGACCATCTTCCAGCTGCTTGCCAGCGAAGATCAGACGCTGCTGATCTGGAGGGATGCCCTCCTTGTCTTGGATCTTGGCCTTCACATTCTCAATGGTATCGCTGGGCTCGACTTCCAGGGTGATGGTTTTACCGGTTAAGGTCTTCACGAAGATTTGCATACCACCACGAAGACGGAGGACCAAGTGAAGGGTCGACTCCTTCTGGATGTTGTAGTCGGACAAGGTGCGACCATCTTCCAACTGCTTGCCGGCGAAGATCAGACGCTGCTGATCTGGAGGGATACCCTCCTTGTCTTGGATCTTGGCCTTCACATTTTCAATGGTATCGCTGGGCTCGACTTCCAGGGTGATGGTTTTACCGGTTAAGGTCTTCACGAAGATTTGCATACCACCACGAAGACGGAGGACCAAGTGAAGGGTCGACTCCTTCTGGATGTTGTAGTCGGACAAGGTGCGACCATCTTCCAGCTGCTTGCCGGCGAAGATCAGACGCTGCTGATCTGGAGGGATACCCTCCTTGTCTTGGATCTTGGCCTTCACATTTTCAATGGTATCGCTGGGCTCGACTTCCAGGGTGATGGTTTTACCGGTTAAGGTCTTCACGAAGATTTGCATACCACCACGAAGACGGAGGACCAAGTGAAGGGTCGACTCCTTCTGGATGTTGTAGTCGGACAAGGTGCGACCATCTTCCAACTGCTTGCCAGCGAAGATCAGACGCTGCTGATCTGGAGGGATACCCTCCTTGTCTTGAATCTTGGCCTTCACATTCTCAATGGTATCAGAAGGCTCCACTTCCAGGGTGATGGTCTTTCCCGTCAATGTTTTCACAAAGATCTGCATTTTGGATTAGTCTACAAAATATTCAGAAAAGAAAATTTTGTATTATAAAAACAGACTCGACACAAAAAGTTTAAAATTATGACTACGACTATCACTAAGTGAATACTTCTACCCTACTGCTTTGTTTCTTACTCTATAAATTTTGAGAAAAGTCCATTACATATATAAATCACAATTTAAAATTGTAATAAGCGAACAAAAAACTCTTATCGTATAAACGCATTAAACATGAAATCGACAAAGCGTCGTATTAATTAGTTCGTGTGAACGCAGATGACCTCGTTCGTTCACACAAAAATTAACGAATGAACTTCAGTTCAGTTGAGTTAGAAAAAACAAAAAAAAAAACTGCGTATGTATGCATATACTCCGTATACACAAAGCACATTTGTATGTATACCCACTATTTCTGTTTGTACCTATTCCATTTCCTCCCTTATGAAAGCAACAAAGAAGGGAAATAACCTTTGTTCCCCATACATACATATATATATACATATGTATGCGACAGCCATTGCACTGGGTGCGTTACTCATAAAATTAGATGTATGTATATGTGTACAATTTTGTATATGCAATCTTGCGACGTAAATGCTTTTTCCTATTGCATTAAAATACTTTTCTTTGAAAACAGAAAATTATTTAATTCGTTTGCTGCGTCATTCTTATTTTCTTATAAATGACGCTGCGTACATACGTACTTACATACGTGAATATACATATGTTTATGTATGTATGTATGTATGTATATATAAACCTTCTCGAACATGCAATGACGTCACAAACTAATTTCACAATGTACATATATACTGCTAAATACGCATTTCGTTTTTAGCAAGGGCATCGAGAACAACACACACAAATTGTATGCAATGTACTTACATACATACATATATATTGGCATTAAATGGAAAATCAATACTGCGTGGCTATTTTTTCCATCAAGGCAAACAAAGAAATGAGAAAAAAAAAATGGCTACGCTGCGCATATGTGTACGTAACACATACACACACACACATACAAATGTACTTATGCACTTATCTACATAACTTGATGTAATTGTTTTTCTTAAAAATGAAAATAACTTTTTAGAAAGAAACTCACTTTTGTAATCACTGAATTATATTTTTGGGCACTTTTATAGTTTTCACACACAAAATTATCTTCAAATTGCTTTTTATTTTATTATTTTCTGCAGTTGTCAAACTGTTTCACTTGCTTCACTTCACTGTTATGTTGCCCGACTAGCTTTGTGCCTCGCTTTTATAGCCTTTGCGAACTGCAGGGGAAATGTGGGATATTTTGTTGGGAAATTTCAATACTTGTAGCGCTATCCTGCTCGCACACAGATTTTGTTTACTTGCAAGTACGATTTACCAGCTTGTTTTTACATAAAAAAGATTGTCATATGTTGCTAAATCATTTCATTGTCAAATACTTTATAATTATAATGAAAAAACAGCGAAATTAAAAGTTGCATACTATTTATACAACAATCGTTTTAAGTCGTAATGCAACTGCAGTTTTTAAGTAACATATATTTATCTCGTTCTAACTATGCGTCGAATGTTATTGACAGGGTGCGGTTTATATGTATAAATTCGCCATCGCTACCAATGTTGCCGGATCGTCAAGTTCGCCGCCAAATGTTTTGAAATAATTTTTTTTTTTACTCACCCACTTCTTTTAACTTCTTTTTCTATAGAATATTTGCTTTTAAAACTTTACAATTTGTTTGAGTTCACTTTTTAAAGCTGCTTTTTATATATCTATAGATCAATTGCCTTTTTGCTGTAATTTCACAATTTCTTTTAGTTTGGAAGTGTTCGCTTTGGAAGTCAAACTCAAAATGAACAAATTGAAAATATATTTAAACAATTTAGCTTTGGACGAAATACGATCTCATGGCTTGCTTTCTTTTTAAATGATTAATAATAATGACACACTCACCGCACAATAAAAATTTAAATATTTTTGTAACAAATTCAAGACAAGACCGGTTTTACGTGCTGAATCGACTGGCCAAGTGAAATTTTAATATACAGTCACAACGACAAATGTGATATAACAAACAAAGCTTGTTATATGTACATAATAAATATAAAAACAAAAATATAATATATATATATTGTTGCATACAAAAAATAAATAAGATTTCAAACTTTTAACGTCACGTTTTAACAGTGCCATTTTGAGTTCCACACACAACATAGGAAACCATTTTGGCCACACTGAACTGTGCCCTTTATTTAATGGTTATGTTAAAACATTTTATCTTCATTTGAGCATTGTTCAGTAGTTGGGCACACTCAGCTAACTAACCAGCTAGCTAAAACGGGGGACAAATTTAGTGACAGTCACGAAAGCAGCCCGATAGAAAAAAAAATTATGGAGCTAGAAGTACTCGACGCTAAAACTAACAAGTCCTATGGCAAAGTAAATGTGTCCTCCTCCGCCGTCACAATTAGCGAGTTGCGGGTTTTGATACACAAAGAATTGAAGCATACGCCGCATGCAGACCGCATATCGCTGTAAGTGCACATCTCACACACGCACACATACACATTTCCCATTATTTCCCAATGATTACTTTGCAGACGCCTGGAGCCCCGTGGCAAGAGCCTAAAGGATACGGATTCCGTTGGCTCGCTGAGCTTAAGCAATGGTAAGCAGGTTTACATTCGTGATTTGGGGCCGCAAATTGGCTGGAAGACCGTTTTCCTGGCTGAATATGCTGGACCTTTGATTGTCTACTTGATGTTCTATTTTCGCCCGGAGCTGGTTTATGGCAAGGCGGCCGGCAAAGCAATCTCGCTCACAACACAGTAAGTATTGGTGTTGGTGTTGGTTCAAGAGTGAACTAGTGAGACGCAGTGATCTTTTGAACTTGTTCCTTAATTATTGTTCCCACTTGCTCAGTTCTGATCCTTAACTAGTGAAAATGAGTTGTTCGCCGAGTTCATGAACTTATGACTAATCTGAGTTTGCTACCTTTTGAAACAGGAACAAGTGATTTATTCATGAGTGAACCAGTAAGAGTTGCTGAACCAGTGAACTTTTTCCTTGTTTATTCTTCATAATTGCTTAGTTGTTCCTGGTTTCCTGGTGATTCTCAACTAATGCGAATGAACGCCAAAATCAGCTGCAGCAGAACAAGTTTCAAAAGTGAACAAAAAAGCAGAAGATCGCTGAGCTCTTGATGAACAAATGAGAATGAACTGGTTCACCAAAGTGAGCAATAAGTGAATTTTTGAACAATTGATCTTTGTTTAAAATGCACTTCTGATTGATTAAAAAAACTAAAAAACTAGTAACAAGTATAAAGTTTAAAGTTTGCACATGTGCATATGTATATGTATATATTTGACTTTCGCCACATCGTTCGATTTCTATTTGGGTATACAGAGAGGCGGCAAGCGACCCGCTTGACCCAAGCGGGCGACTAATGCGACGCTTATGCAAGCTCGAAGCTCGCTTTTACCTGCCTGCATAATGATTAACATACTTTCGATCTTTTGTTTTGTTTTATTTTTCATGTTTATTTTTTTTTTATAGTATTGCCGCTGGTTGCTATACCGTTCATTATGTGAAGCGTTTGCTGGAGACAATCTTTGTGCATCGATTCTCGCACAATACGATGCCATTGCGTAATCTCTTTAAAAATTGCGCTTATTATTGGGGCTTTACTGCCTATGTGTCCTATCACGTTAATCACCCATTGTACACATCCACCTGCATGTGCACTGTTTGGCTGGCCTTGGCCGCTTTTGCTGTAAGTTGATTTGTAATTAAAACTTCGTTTAAATGTTTAATTTAAAAAATTCTTTTAAAATTTGCAGCTTTGCGAATTGGGCAACTTTTCTATACATATTGCTTTGCGCAATCTGCGTCCACCGGGCACCAAAGTGCGCAAAATTCCGGTCGCCGACAGCAATCCGTTGACAAAGTTGTTCAAGTAAGTTTAAATTGTATTTATTTACTTTCAAGAAACTAACAATATTTGTTTTTCTCTGCCAGCCTCGTCTCTTGCCCCAATTACACCTATGAAATTGGCGCCTGGGTTGCCTTTTCGGTGATGACCTCTTGCTTGCCAGCTTATTTGTTTGCCTTGGCTGGCGCATTTCAGATGACTGTTTGGGCACTTGCCAAGCACCGCAACTACAGGAAGGAGTTTAAGGACTATCCTAAATGTCGTCGTGCCATTTTCCCATTTGTGCTTTAAATGGATGTTTGAAAAGATTTAACAAATTAGTTACAGCCTTGCTGTATTTATTCCAATTCATTAACTAGATATACTAAGCTTTGCTAAATATAAAATGGGTTACAGACTTTCGAACTTTGCGCTGTCGTTTAGAAACAGTAACAAATATTTATTGAGTAAACATTTTAGCATTAAGCGTGAAGGGTTCTCCTTGATTTGCGTATATTGTGGACTTTGAACTCTTATGGGCAACAACAATAAAGTTTATCTTAACTTTTGAAGTGACCGCCAATCAAGCAGAAAGTGATCTTGGCTGTTGTTTGCTTGTTTATCGATAGTACCGATAATGTGGATTTCAAACACGCAAAAATTATCGCTTGGCGTGTGCACCATGAGATAAGTTCACTACTGCTTAATATTTTCGTTCTTTTGCATAGCTGCTGCTGCATAAAGTCAACTTTAAACGTGAAAATTCGTTTTGAAAAGCTTTTATTTCTTTTGAATTGTTTATATCGATAACAGTAATTTTGTTGGACAGGGCTGCATATCTGGGTAATTAAAAGCGAGTTGGCAGCCACAAGCAAACGTGAAGTTGGCTGCTGTTCGATATAGCGTGAAGTTGGCCGCTGCTGAACATATCTGCATTGTAGTGTTGTTTACATTTTAGCCGGCAAACAAAACAAGGCTCCAAAAGATGAATTTGTTCGAGGAGCTGGATACGTTGGATCCCAGCTCAAAGCTGGTGCCGCCACGCATTGAGACACCCACGCCACATAAAATAGCCGTTTTAATACTGCTAAAACAATATGTCAGAGTAAGTGCATCACAGTTATAGCTGCAGCTTACCAACATTTTTATCGTATTCAACAAAATTTGTAGTATAAAAGAATATCTGTGGATACGGGCATAACAATGCGTCCACATCAACGTCGCATGTTTTGCATGCTAATCTTCAAGCTAATACAGGAGGCAGACATGACCTATAATGAACTGCACTATTTGATAACCACGCGTCCTTACAAGCTCGACACGCTGCTGCTGGAGCCCTTTGAGAAGGCCATGTCTGAGTTTTGTGGCACGTCCAGCATTGAGGCATTGTTTGACTTTGCTGAAATGCAAAACATTGATAGCACGCTGCTCAATGAGGATCTGGGTGTCAGCCGTTTCATCATGGTGGGCGTCTATGTGCGTCGTATTTGGGTTGTCCTGGAGCGCTTTACCTTTGGCGAGATGATGTGCATGTATAAGAATATCTGTGCGTATTATGAACGCGGCATCCGCGTCATGGCAGTAGGTCCACGTAAACCTGTGGCAGGCGGCGTGCTGCACAGATCGGATTCGCCGCCAGCAGTGGAGAACATTGCAGCAGAAGCAGCATCTGCTGAGGCGGCCAAGAAGGATTTAAATAAGGAGGACAACGAGGCTGATCGCAATTCAGTCAGCAAATGGGCGCCCAAGCAGGCCAAGTACTTTATCAATCAACAATCGGATCTTTTAGATCAGGATGAGAGCAACGCCTTACCGCCCAAGGAACTGCAGCGCAAAGTCCAAGAAATCATACAGGATTTGCCGCTTAATACAGCATCCTATTTTCTGGGCTACATGAATCAGCTGCGCGTGCGGGATTATTATAATGCGCTCTCAGCGCTGCATCGCGCCTTGGATCGTTCACCGGTGCGCTTGATGAGCCAGGAGAAGGGCTATCAATACTTTAGCATCAACCTGGCCGTGCTGCATGCCACCTTTGGGCATCGCGATGAGGCTCTGGCGGCGCTTAGAGAAAGCATTGTGCTTGCCCAGGAGCATGGCGACAAGCGTAGCCTTAATCTGGCCAATACCTGGTATTTATTTATTTATTTCAATATTCTTTTTCTATCTCCCTTCAAGTAACCTATTTACATTTTTTTTCCAAAATTCATTAGGTATTGCCTGCTGCGGGATGAGGTGCCACTTTCGTATGTGCAACGCAGCGCTGCTGATATTGCCGATGCGGATGGCAATCTGCTACAGAATTATACGCTGGCGCTGCACTATGCCGTCAAGCTGGGCACCATGGCCGGCTACCAGCCATTGCGTCTGTTTGATCTGCTCCAGCACAGCGATAATTTGACCAATCGCAATAATTTAGCTAATCATGCTTCGGAGGCATTAGCCTTGCGCAGTGCTGTGTGGTGCGCCTATGGCAGAAATGAGCTGTCTGCGCTCTACGCGCAGCTGCTGCTCTCGGTGCAGGAACGCTTCAATAGCAATAGCAGTTCAGCGGGCATGGGAAGCGCCTTGGCCAGTTATGCGTTGTGGCTGCAGCTGCAGGGTGAACTACGTCTGGCACGTGTGCTGCTGCATCGGGCACGTGAATATCTGCCGCGCATGCCCAATGCAGAGTGTTGGATGATTAGCCAGTGTCATGTCATCATACAATCCGGCATCTATCGCTGCCGCTGGCATGATGCTTTAAAGGCCTGCGATCAGCTATATTTGCTGGATCAGGCGGGTGCCATGCAGCAGCGTGCGTCCATTTATGTGGCCAAGGGTGAGTTCTACAATGCACGCCGTTTGTTGGATAACCTGGCGTCCAAGCCGCAGCTACCATTTCTGCTGCGCATGCGTGTCAAGGTGCTGCTTGCGTATTGTAGTCTGGCCAAGGGTCATTTTGCCAGCGAGGCTGTCATGCTGCTGCTGGGCGCCTCCGAGGATATGTCCGGCTCACAGATGGACTATGAACTGGCGCTGGTGGATATGCTACTCGCACAGCTGCTGCTCATGCTGGGCATGCCACAGAAGGCCTACCAGGCCATCAAACGCAGCATGGTTGATATACACATCAATGGTGGTCTGTATGAGCGCGCCAGAGCAGATTTTGTATTTGTACGCTGCCTGCTGGCCATTGCGGAGGGAGAGACGCGCAAGGCGCAACTAATGAAATCTCTAGACATATTGGAGCGTGCAGCGAAATCCTTTAAGCAGTTGTCGGCTCATGCCAAAGTTTTGGATGTGTACGTGTATCTTGCACATTGTTTTCATGACTTTGGTGAACGTGCAAGCCGTAATAAATATTCGGGTGAGTTTCGACGTTATTTCACAGCTCATCCCATACCGCGCGAGTATTTAAACAGGCCGTAGTCTGTGTGTTTAACACTTAATAAACGTATTTTTATTTGATTAGCGAGCTGTTATAAACTATTCTCCATAATTGTGTTCAAAGTATTAGCTGTTTTTCTCATTTTTGAAATGCCCGCCAAAAAAAGTGAAGTTGGCTGTTGTTTTTTTTTTTTTTTTATCGATAACAGCAATAAAAAGAGTTGGCCTGCACCAACAAAACGTTAAGTTTGCCGCTGTTTTCAGCGACGTTCGTGTGTTGTTGCTTTTGTGCCGGTAAAAAAAAACCAACTGGCTATTATAAGCCAATAAGTATTGTGTAAAGAAGCATTAAGTGCGAATGTTCACTTTAAAAAGCAAGTTTCTTTTAAATTGTTTGCAAGTTCGTTTTGAAAAGCGTTGATTTCCTTAGAATTGTTCATATCGATAAGTTATTTTATTGGGTCAGGGCTGCAAAATGGCTGGTCAGGGCTGTTATATGATGGGGTCGGGGATATTACACGCACTTAAAAGCGTGTTGGCAGCTCTGGTCACAATAAATATTTGCGCCGTAATAAATATAGTTTTGTTTTTAACTCTTAATAAACATATTTTTATTAATTTGTTTAAACAGCAATAGTTTTTCTTTCCTGTGTAGGCCAACTAGAGAGACTTGCGCTGCTATTTTTCCATTCCAACTGAAGTTCTGCCAAACTGTTTTTCTATGATCAAGATGATTTTTGTTTATAATGATGCAGCTTAAATGCTTAAGGCTTTTTGGCTGTGTCGGTTATTGTTGATATTGCTAAATTGCTTTTGTGTGTATTTATTATTTTCACTGGCAGGGACTTGAGACTAACTGATTTGACTTAAACTCTAAGAGCGTGTGGCAATATATTTATGTATATATATATATATATATATATATGTATCCCATTTGTTCCGGAGTCCCGCTTTTGGTTTAATCGAACTAACGTAGTGTGTATATGTATTATGTATGTATGTTAATGTTATATCAAAAAGTTGTGAATATATTAACGAATCAATGGTAAACTGGGCGATGGTCCAGTTGCGGCCATGGCGCTGCCAGGCCCAAGCAGCACTTGCTTTTGCTGCGACTTATGCAGCTCCTCCATCTGAGCGCGCTCCGTCTCAAAGATAACGGGTGCAAAGAGTATAACAGAGCTTGTGAAGAATATCCAAGATGCACTGCACGAAAACGAATACAGGGTGCGGAAACTCTTCACAGTTGCATTCGATACTGTGCTGGCCGCATTGCGCACCGAGTCCGGAAACATTTCAGTCAGCCCCATAAAACGCTCGCCCATGGACTCATCGGGTTCCTAAAGTAGATATTTGAGGTTAGAATATGCGTTTAATGTTTACAAACATCTCTCCAAAAAAAATCATGCACATGCAAAAACTTACATCATCGTAATTGTCAGCTTCCGATTGCGGCTCTGCGTTTGCTGGCTGCAAAGAAATGCATAGAAAAAGAAGACAATAATAATCAATAAAAGAATTTTACGCATGATAAGCAGATGGTCAGGTTTCCTCAATTACGTGAGCACGATAAGAAACTGCCTGCTCCCCCTCCCAACCTAACACGCACGCACACACACACACACGCACACTTACAATGGCCACAGTGCGGCGCTCTGGTGTTTCGTCTTTGCTGCCACCTAAGGAAGACATCCCACTGTCCTTTTCAATGAACTCAATGTCAGGATCAGAGTCCATCAAATCCTCAATTTTTACAGTATCGGTATCCACTTTTGCGGCTTTATTTTACAACACGCGTATGAAAATTGATTCAGGGCTAATGTAACCCCTTTTTAATTATCTTTTAAATATATGAAGTACGTACGGCACGTTAAACGTTTACGAATTTACAAATAAACAATTAAATCAGTTTGCACCGTCGTTCAATTGCGAAGACTTTCGTTCGTTTTTCTTTTCGTAGTAAAAAATTGATTTTGTGTGTGCTCCGCGAGGGTTCTTGGTATCGTGCCCCAAAACGAACTAGTTCAAAAGAATCGATACCTTTAAGCGAACTACTCGTCGGTGAATATATCGATAAATTCAATGCGCTTCAAAATTTAGTATTTTTTTAAAATCTTTTGTTATTTGTATTCAAATTAAGCGTTATATATATATACCTCTTATTGTCTGTTTCGTTCATAATACTGGTTATAATCTATACTGGTTTTTGGCTAATTTTTATGGCAAATGCCTATCGATAAGCAAACGGTATTTTACGATTATAGTATTTTCTTTTTTAAAATTTAATAAATATATAATTTGTTAAATACCAATTATTCGCTGTCAAATTAGCTATCTATGTGCAGCGTTATATATTTCTCTTGTTATCTGATTCACTGATAATACTGTTTTTTTTTGTGAATTTTCTTAGCAAACGCCTATCGATAAATAAGGCGCATTTCAAAGAATAGAATTGAGTTTTTTGAAACGTTGGCAATAAACTTTATATAATTTTGGATTGGCATCCAATTAAAATGCAGCGTCTTATATTTACCTTGTTGTCATTTTGTTCGCTCATGATTGTTTAGTTACTATTTGTTAATATATGAAACTCACAAGTTTTGATTTTTTGTATTATTAAAATATACACAATATGCACGGAGTAAAATTTAGAAACGTCGGCAAATTGAGCGACAATATTGTTCTTACTGAATTTTTCTTTAGTTTTTAAAGTAGACGTCTGACTAAATTGTCGCAGGCTGCTTTTCCAAAAAGTTTCAAAAATGAAATAAAACAATGCTGTTGAGCGTTGGTGTATTGTTATTTATTATATCCGTTTTTTTTTTTTTTTTTTGGTTTCATCTTTAATTCTTACACAAAAATACTACATAGAGATAATGTCTTCCTTTTTGTGTGCTTTTATTAGCCATTGCAAATTATTAAATACTTGTTTTTTTTTTTTGTTAAATGGTATTTGTTTTAACAAACATAGTTTATTATATAGTAGGTATATAGTTTTTGGATATACATAATTTAAGCACATTTAGATGTCATAAAAATCTACTCTAGTTAAGTACTTTGGGTATTTACGGTTTATCGAACTTTTATTTAAATACATATATGTATCTGTAGGTTTTCAATGTAATTTCCAAAAATTTGTTATAACCTGTCTGGCGATATATATAGCCTTATCCAGTTGTAAAATACCATACAAAAATGTTTGTTGTGGTTTTTAGCTTTCCTTGTATTTCCATTTTGCCTATTTTGTACCATTAACCTGAATTATTTCGCCATATTCTGAATATTTGTTTGTCGATAGACTCGTATATTGTTCTTAATATATTTGATTTTCAATTTTGTTTGTAAAGAGCACTTTTGTAATACATATATATATTTTTTTGAGTGTATGCTGCACTGTTCCAAATAGCAAAACTAATTTGAAACCCTCTGCCAGATCAGATGATATATATATATATTTTATTGTTGTTTATATACTGTACCGGGACGGCCATATAATGGACTTGAATTTTGGTATAGTTTCGAAATCAACTTAAAAACACTTTTTTTTTTTTTTGTGAAGCAAGCAAAAACATGGTTGTAAGTTGAGATGACTAGATAGACAATGAAAAACCTTGTATGAAAAACTTTACTGTTTCTCAAGCTATCATAACTAAATTTACCTATTCTGCTCGGGCGACTATATCTTATAGCTGTCATTCGAAAATTAAGTTTTCATATGAACCACTTTTCTGCAAGGTTATAAATATTCGGCACGCCAAAGATAACTTTAATTTCTTGATTTTTTTATAAAATATATATATATGTTGAAAATTCCATAGGGAAGATTTGCATTTTGTTTTGCAATTGAATTGCATTTTGATAATTGTTTTTTTTTTTTTTTTTCAATAAAATTTATTATTCATTGGTTAACATTTAATATAATTCTTATATAGATTGGATTACCCTTATGTTTTTTTTTTTATATAACTTGCAAAAACTGAATTGAAAATATCTTTTATCTTCTTTTTATTATCTTATGTAAATTGTAAACATTTATTTTGTATCTCTTAATATATTAACAAATTTGAAACATTTTTTTTTGTGGCTTTGCTGTTATTGTTGTTGCTGTTGTTTTTTGTTGTTGTGTGTAGTAAACATAAAACATAATAACTTATTTATGATACATGATGATCTTTTCATTATATAATGTATTTATGTATGCATTAATTAAACTTTTACATGATCTGTTTTTTATTTTTGTTTTTTTGTTGATGCAGCACCCTAAACACAATATCACTCACGCGCTCAGACTTATCCGAATATATGCATATATATGTTATATGTAATGTATGTATGTATTTATTTATGATTTTACATAATATTTATAAGTATATAATTTAAGAATTAATTTTTTTAATTTTCTTTTTTTATTCAAAAACGTATAAACTGCTTCTCACTAATAACTTAAGTCGTACAAAAATGAATCTCAAGATTTCGATATTTTTGAATACCCTTGCAGTTTTTCAATAATTTTGAAAAATGAGTTTTTGTGTTCTGTTTTCAAGCATTTTATTTTAATTTGCATAAAAATCGAACTATTATATCTTATAGCTGTCATAGGAACGATCGTTTTTGCAACTGCAAGAGTATTAAATCTTTGGTAATCCAAAGAATTTCTCTTATTTGTTCTTGATTCAAATGATTTAGAAACTAATTTAAATATATATATATATAAATATGTGTGTGTGTATTGGGTGTATGTGTGTGTCCTTTGCCACTTCGAAACTTGTTAAAGGATCAACTCAAAGTGAGATTGTATGTATGTCCTTGCGATTCCAAAACCAAGTTCTCTTCATATAAATATTGATTTCTTTATATTTTCTTCTTTTTTTTGTTTATGTAGGTATAAAACATTCATAAATTTCTTGTCTGAGTATGTTAGTAATCGCTTAATAATAAAGTTGAATTTTGTTAAACTTTTCCATCCTTTTTTTTTTTCTGTTGTAATTACGTCCAATTGTTGACTTAGAGCAAAAGTCTCGTAAACTCTGCAAGTAAAAGAAAGCAAAATGTTATTTATAGCAAAAAAAAAAAACAACTAAAGATATTTCCTAAGATTTAAGTTAAGTTATAAAGTAATGCAAACTATTTGATTGGTCAACTGAGAGCGACGTTTTATGATCTGCAAAATGATGGAAAAACAGGAGCTTTGGGGAATTCACGTTCAAACGTGTCTTCACACTTATCTGGACAACTTGCAATGTCAGCACAAAAGTAAAACTGTAAGAATGTTGTACTTGTGAGTGTGCCCGACTAGAAAATGCCCTGTATAAAGTTAAGATTCACAACTGTTAGCTGTACTCTATTCCGCAGAACTTCAAGGGGAACAAACCCAACTATATTTTTTCATTTTTTCTTTGCCTATTCGTTAGTACACCCCTTTTATAAGCCATGATTACAGGGTATACAGATAAACTTTGCTGGTGTGCTGGTCGAACATGCCGGTGTAAAGTATAATAAATAAAGTAAAATAAATAAATTGCAGATGCCAGCAAACGAAATATGGGAAAGGGAATGTTGCTAAAGAAAGAGGCAGTGATAAGTGAAAGAAGGGGCGGAGTGAGGGTGCTGGGTGCTGGGTGCTGGGCGGGGCTGTAGAAGGCGTTGCGTTGCAAGGTCAAAGTATCAACTGACAAAGCGACAACATATGAACCTAATGATAAACCCAAGCTGAAGTACACACACATAAGGACAAATATGTGCTTGTAGACATGAACACACACGTCTGAATGGCACATGTGCTTATGTGTATGTGTGTGTATTAGTTTGTGTTTAGCAAATCAATTTAATGCTACGCAAGGGAAACACACACACACAAACAAACACATAAAGCTTGTCCTTAGCCAACTGTTCTTATATTCTTTTTTGTTGTTGCCTCTTTCTGCTGGGAATTCTGGAAAAAACAGTCGGGTAAATACTATGTAGCTGTAAATAGAGCATATCCTTTGAAATGTAGTGTATAGCAACCTAATGATAATCCTTTTCCAGAGGGCCACTTCGAGTGTTATATTGCAAAGAAAAACTACTCAGAAATGTTCTATATGCGAAATTTGAGTGAGAAATGTAAAGTGAACTGTTTGATTTTGCCTATACAAAGTATATACATATATATTCCTGATCGGCAGCAACAGATGGGTTCTCTTTGAAGCTTAATAAAGCTTGGTACTGCTGCTTATTTTTGGTGCAGGCAGTATATATGTCTATTTCGAATTGCTTGCTATAACATATAGATAGACGAAAAGACAGGCTGAAAATGTTGGCTTGTGTTGAAACGTATGCGTGTTACTCCTCTTACTTATTTATACTCTTTGGTTCAATTTAGTTCAATTTCAATTTAGTTCAATTTCAATTCAGCCAATCGAAGTATTTAACTTTACATTGTTGCCAAACTTGATCAAATTTGATGTATAGGAAACAAACTGGTCAAATATTGTGTTTTTTGGGTGAAAAACTGTTTTGGTTTAGCTTAAAAAACTAGCAGCTAAGCTTGAACATTCAACTTGTTTACTTTAAGAAGAACATGACAAAGCCACCCAAAATATTTAAAGTTAAAACAACAATGTTATAACCGAAGGTTAAACCATATTGTGATCCTAACTAAACCCCAACCGAACCCAAGTTTATGGCATTTTGCAGCACACTGCGCTTGCACTAAAAAAGAAAAAACTGTGTGCGGGTAAACAAACATATAAAATATAATAAAAAAAAAGTGCCTTGTGGTCCTTGAGCGTGTTGTTTGGGTATGGGGGAGGATGGGGTAAGGGGTACAGAGGAGCTTCGTTAAGGGTTATTCAACTTTAACTCCTGGCTGGTTGTATTTGTATTTGTCTAGCTGATTTATGAGTGAGGCGCCGTTCTGTTTTGCGGCTTTAATAAATATTGGCACAAGGCTATATACCTTTGTATGCATGTGTGTGTGTGCATGTGTGTGTTTGCATGTGTTTGTGTGCATGTGTGTATGGTTGTGTGTGTGTATTAATGTGTGTTTTTTATGCTGCAACTTGATTATCGGGACAAAAAGTGAAAGCGAAAATCGCGCTGAGGCAAGTGCAAGCGGTTTTACTTTTCCTTTTTTTTTTTATGAGTCCTTCATCAGTAATGTCCTTTGGCTATATAATATTGTGTGTGTGTGTGTGTGTGTGTGTGCTACTCACCCTCGTAATTAATTTTACCATCCTGATCCAAGTCGGCAATTGCAAGCAGCTGTTCTAGCTGCGCCTCATTCAATGGCTCCCCAATCATTTCCATAGCGGTTTGTAGCTCATCTCGCGTTATAAATCCATTTCCATCACGATCGAACACTCTGCAAATTAATCGGCATTATTAAATATTAAGCAATTATTAGTTTGACCGATCGCTATTGGCTGTCTTTCGATAATATCGATAGTAACAATCAAATGCGTAAAACGAATCCAATCTTGTTCTTTCTTGATGTTCAAAAAGTCGTTAAAATATTTGAATCGATTGTTTTTACTATAAACTATCGATGTGATCGCTGTATTAAAGGCTTATCTGCTGTAATAGTATAGATAGTTGCTGAAAACCCTCGACAACATTGTAAGTGTAAACGCTAGTTTTCCAGCTCTTCTTTTTGACTGCATATCGATAACATCGATAGAAACGAAAGAACCTACAAGTTGATACAAAGAAGAGATCAATCGATTGCATTCGATCTTTTAAAGACAAACTTTTATCGATGTTTTTTAGGCTATTTATAGGAAAGAAGAACAAAAAGCCTTCATTCGATCTTTTAACGACAACCATGGTTTTATCGATAGTTTCGATACTATTGATATTGGCAGAATGTAACCAAAGATTTGATCGATAATCACATTTAAAGTTTTTCTGCTCTCTATAAGAGTTTCGCTATGAACATAAAGCGATCAATCGATTAAAATGGACTCTTTTAAAGACAACCATGCCTTTTTCGATGTTTTTAAGCTGTTTTAGTTTCGATAGTATTGATATTGGGTCAATAAAAAAAATCGATATTATCGATAATCACATTTTGTTGTTTTGCAGCTGTTTAAATGTGTTTAATGCTTACCTAAATGCGGCTATTAAGTCTTCGGTGACATCATCGGCCTCATCCACTGGCTTGCTGGCACTGCTTGAACTCTCGTCCTGCGGATCGTCCCGCAGCGCCTGTATCCTGCCCACCCATTGCAAGAACTCGGCCTCGTTGATTAAACCGTTTCCTAGAATTGAATGTTTGAGATTGAGTAAGTGTTCATGTGTGTGTGTTGTAAAAGCTCAACTGCAATACAAATGCAACAACTAACAAAGCCACAAGACTATTTGATAGAGACTGAAAGATAGTAAGAGAGAGAGAGAGGGTGAGATGTGTGAAAGAGACAGCTAGAGTGTAATTGAAAGCATGCCTTTGTTGCTTTGCTTGCCCGTTTAAAAAAAAAAATGTTTACACGCTTCAAGCGGCAGCAACGAGGACAACATTGAGAAAAACGGTCATTGTTGTTTGCCACACACACACACACACCCACACACACTCTCACACACTCTCACACATATGCAAAGCGTGTGGCCAAGTGCAGCGGAAACGTTGCCTACTTTTGTGCGCTCCACATGGCCCAAACACACATTTTCCCATGGCATTTTTGGGGCCGCTTTTTATCCTTATCTTTGCCACACTCTTTTTAAATCCCCTTTTCCATCTGCCTGCTACTCGCTGCGTGCAGCTGAAAGTTTTATAATTAAGCGCAAAGATAAAATCCAGCTAAAACCTTTAGCTCTTTTTGCTGTTTGCCAACTTCCGGCTTCCCGCGCAACAAGAATCTAGCCATAACCTTGACCTTCAGCCACCTACACGAAAGAAGTACGAATCTACACTAAGAAAACAAAATGTGTAAAACGAGCCGAATCGAATGTCTGTCTGTATGTCTGTCCGTCTGTCCATCTATTCATATGCGCACTAGTCTCTCAGTTTTAAAGCTATCTTGATGAAACTTGGCACAGCCGTTTCTTTTTACATCAGTTAGTATATATATATGTTGGCATCGATCGGATCAGATCACTATAACATATAGCTGCCATAGCAACGATCGGTCGAAAATACTGTTTTTAAAGATAATTCAACCAAGTTTGGTTTGAATTTTAGCATTAATTTAACATTTTTTAAAAATGTTTTCAAAATCAGACTATATCTTATAGCTAATAGGAACAATCGACCAATCAAACTCAACCAAACTCACTTTTTCCACTTTAAAGAACATTCTTTACAAGTTGACCAAACTTTATCAAAATCGAACAACTATATCTTATAGCTGCCATAGGAACAGTCGGATGACAGCTAAGTTTTCATATGAACATCTTTTTTTCAAGGGTATATAGAGAGATAACTTTTCTTTCTTGTTTTAAAATGTTGTTTTCTCAGTGTAACCTAATTAAAGCACAAAAAATTGACTATAATCTCGACTGGCATAAATTTATTTTTGTGGTTCAAGGATGATTCCCCCTATCCTTATAATTGCGCAACTTTTTTTTTAACTTTTCGAACAAACAGTGAATTATTTTTAATTGCAATTTGTTGAACTTGAAATAAATATGAATTGCTAATGCCTTTCAAGGCAAAAAGTTGTGAAACAACAAAAAAAGGAAATAAAAAGTGAAAATAATGATAATCAAGCAAGGATAATAAGGATAAGCATAATATAAAAAGTAAACAAATATGCAAAGATAATAAAAACTTGGCAATGCTTAAATCTGAATACTACGCTAAGTTGCTGTTTATTTTAGTTGCACATTTTCATTAACAACTTTGTTTTGATTTATTTTGATAGTTGGCCATTATCCGATTTGTATTCCATATTCATATCAAGGCAAGGTTGCGCTAGCTTTACGGCACAACTATAAAGTCGCTGTAATGGAGAGAAGGCCACAAAAACTTGAAAGTCAACTAATTTCCATAAATTGTAAAGTTGCCAAGTTTTCAAATTGTTGTTGTTCATTTTTTTTAACAAGGGCGTCCCACGCTAAAGCCATTACCAATGCCAAGGTTCAGAACCCAAATCGACCAGAATGTAATGGCCAAAAGCACATAAAGATATATCAGACATGTTGACGTTGAAGCAGGCAACCAAAGAAAAATCTGCAAAAATCTTTGGTAATGATGCCACCTAACTAAACCCACATCAACACCCAGCCACCCACACAGCCAGTAACCTTGATAAAGTGCTAGAAAAGTTGACGATGTTTTTGGCCTCAGCAGTAGGTACAGTAGTTGCTCGAAAAAGCGCACACACGATTGTTGAAACAGCTCGCAAAAGTTAATAAAGCTTAAAAAATCGTTTTGGCATACAATTTGTAAACATTTTTCTGTTTTCTTTTCTATGAAGTTAGGATCTTTGCGGGGGTGCAGGGGAGTGCATGCGAAATTTGAAATAAACTTGATCTGCATACGGTATACAGGAACCTGCATGCCAAGTTTGGTGTCTCTAGCTCTTCTAGTCTCTGAGATCTGTGCGTTCATACAGACAGACAGACGGACAGACAGACGGACAGACAGACGGACAGACAGACGGACAGACAGACGGACATGGCTAATTCGTCTCGGCTGTTGTTGCTGATCAAGAATATATATAGTTTATATAGTCGGAAATGCCTCCTACTGCCTGTTACACACATTTGCAGTACTTTTTAACTCCCTTTTTCCCATTTTTAATGGGAACAGGGCGTAAAAATATACTTAGAATTTTTCATAAATTTTAAAATACAAATTTAGTAATTTCACTTTATTGAGATTGCACTTTATATTCAAGTGTACTATGTGTGTATGAGTGTGGGAGTATGTGTGTGTTTGCGTGTGTGTACTTAAGAGCCTTTTTTTATTGTTTTTTGTTTATGCATTAAAAAAAACATCAAAAGTCATAAAACTTGATGCCCATTCGAATCAATTAGTTTACAAAGTATTGTTTCATTGTTGAGTTATGTATATCAGGGACAAATATTTATTATGTCATCAGTAGCTGAGTGTGTATCTTAGCTCTTAAGTCCTGCACAACAAACAGCAGCCCTTATTATCTTTCATGTTCCAATCTTTTAGTTAACTTGGATTTTGCTGCTGCTACTGACATTGTGTGAAAACATATTTTCATTTTGTCTGAGTTGGAACGAAACAGGATTTTCTTTAGCCCATGATTTGCTGGCGCGTTCTCATTTCATTTTTTTTGTTTTTTTAAATAGAAAAACTAAGTGTTTGTTAGTGCCATGGCAATGCAGAAATTTGTAGTTGTAGTTCTAGCCAAGACAAGTCCAAGGATAATGAAAATGGCGGCTCGCATTGCTTGTTCTTGTTTGTTGTTATCCTCATTGTCATGCCTCGTCATTGTCTCTAAGGACATTTTGCCAATGCCATTGCCACTGCCAGTGGCTGAAAGCAATCCTTGTGCATCATATTTTTATATTTTTTTTGACAAAGTCTTGCCATATCTTTCATACGTATCCTGTTTTCTTAGCCAAAGGCTGGCAGCTTATTTTCGTAAGCTTTGGCCTGTATTTGTGTTTGTACTGTGCAGCTTTTCTTTTTACTGACTTTGATCGATGTTAAAAACTTTGCTTTAGTTTTCTTAGGTTTAACCAGTTAAACATCAAACAGTCTGAACATTTTCAAACAGTTTTGCCTAGACATTGGGCAACTTTCTAAGAAATTTGTCTATTTGAACCATTTTCAAACTTTTTTGCTCAGATAGTGAAACGGAAATAATGTTCTCAAATGTGTTTGCTTTTCAACTGACAATGTTCAAAAACTTTGTTTTTCGGGCACTTTCAAACAAAGGTCCGTCAAAAATGTTAGACTCTCTAAGACATTTTGCAGCATATTCAAACAATTTGGCCTAGACATTGTATAGGCAAAGATGTACGAAAATGATCCAAAAGCGCACATATCTTATCGGGAAACTATCGAGATCTTCCATTTGCATCTTCTTCCATTTGAACAGCTGTTTGAAATGATTGCATGCAGTTAATTAAACAGCCTTGCGATATCTCTGCTTATCAGTAACAAGTAATCTCTTTAGCCATTGCTCTCTGTGCAAAGCAAAGCACTTGGCAAATGAGGTGCTTAAATGCTGCATTCAAGCCAAGTGAAGTAAAGTGGTAAGTGAGTAAATGGCAAACAGCAGCTGAAAGCAGCAAAGTGAAACCAATCCTTTGTTTGGCCAATAACAAATGGCCAAATGGTGACTGTCAATGCTTTTGGGCCAGGCCAACAGCAAACAGTAGAAGCTGTGCAAACTGGCAACAGCTACATGCCAAAATGCAATCAATTATTGGCAAATGCACCTGCTGCTGACCTGACCTCAGCTCAGGTGAGAGACAGAGAGTGAGAGAGATAAAAAAAGAGAGAGAGCGAGTACAGCCACGTGCAGCGGAAATGGAAGTCTGCCCACAAATTGTTGTGTGCGTGTGTGTGTGTGTGTGTGTGTGTGTGTGTTGATTGTTGTCTCACTCTGACACCCTCACTCTACCTCTCTTTATCATTTTGTATTTTTAATATCAGCGCATTCTGCTTGTAAAACATGCAATCAGAACATTCTGCGCTGCCTTTGACTATATACAAAATGCATATAGCAGCAACTGTATCGAAGTATATAGAAACCTTTGCTACAGTTTGTGCAATAAATATATGCATAAATTAGCATTGCATCGATTCGTTTGAAATACATTTCAGTTAAATTAATTTTCAGGCATTTTTCTGTTTTCAATTCTCTTAAAATCATTCGAAATTGAAATTGTTAGTTTTTATGAATTCCACAAAATTCATTAAATATTCCATTTCTAAAGTGAATCTTAAACGTTTTAAGCTTTCAAGTAAGCAAAAATAAAATACCCAAAACAATATCTTTAACTAAACTGCAGTTTTTCAATCAATCAGTGGACTTTGAACTTTGCTTTTCATTGATTTTGCTTTTAAACTGCAGCAGTTCACTTAGCTGTCGCTTTGTATACTCTGTAATCAAACAAATTGGCAAAAATGTTAGATTAGGACTTTACAAAATGTTAAGTAAACAAAATCGTTTAAAAAGTACATATATATAATGCTGATCGAACGACTTTCCTAAAATCTCTTTTAAAATTAATTTTTTTTTTATCTTTAAACTTTGCATAGAGTATCTGAAAATCTGGCAGTCTTAGTCAAAGCATTGCTGCTCGTTTCTTCATTATTTTCGAGCTGCTTTTATGTCTGAGTATTTGAATTTGCCTCTTGCATGCCATTTCCATGTCACTTGCCCCCCCCTTGTCTCTTGCTTTTTGTTCCTCTTGCCACTCCTTGCCCCTTTTGTTCCTGCAGTTTTTGGCGCATTTGGAAGGCGCTTTGATCCGAGTTCGCCTGGATTCTTAAGCTGTATTTAATTTAGCCCATTTGATGTGGTCGCGTCCTGCATACCCCCTCAAGTCCATTTGTTATGCAAATTTGGTAACCTCAGCTAAACTGAGAGAACGAGAAAAGGACGAGAAGGAGTAGTAGCAGGAAGAAGCAGCGGATTTGACTGGCATTTTCATGTTGATTCGATTGGATTGCGACTTCAAAGTTTGTTGAATGCACAGAGGCATTTTTAATTTGATGTAGACTAGCTTGGCTAGACATGAGTTGTTGCTAAGAGCTGGAAAACTAGCGATAGCATCGATTATAAGTAAAAAACAAAAACACTCGACTAGAGCATTCTTACTTGTTTTTACTCCCTGTTCCCATTAAAAATGGGAAAAAGGGAGTTATAAAGTACTGCAAATGTGTGTAACAGACAGAAGGAGGCATTTCCGACTATATAAACTATATATATTCTTGATCAGCATCAACAGCCGTGACGATCTAGCCATGTCCGTCTGTCTGTCCGTCTGTCCGTCTGTCCGTATGAACACACAGATCTCGGAGACTATAAGAGCTAGAGACACCAAACTTGGCATACAGGTTTCTGTATACCGTACGCAGATCAAGTTTGTTTCAAATTTCAGATGAACACCCCCGCACCCACGCAAATCGCAAAAGACTCCCACAGCCGCAATTTTATTGATAAAGCTTTGATTTTTGGTACACATGTATGTTTAATCAATGTCTTTCGGATGCGAAAATTTCATTACGAGCGGATAATTAGCACCAAAGTTATGGAGGAATCTATTTCCCCTGTCTCAGCAGGCAGAAACAACAGTTTGACAGGCACTGCACAAGTTAAGTGCACTGCTTGCTTGTGTTGCCGCTGAACTGCTTGAAATGCAAGTTGGGAGCAGGGAGTCTCTTAGTCGGGCACACTCGACTAGAGTATTCTTACTTGTTTTAACTAACACTGTCAAAACTATCGCATAGCGATACTATCGTTTGGCTTGCCAGCTCAAATATAAGCTTTCCTGGTGAGCATAAAGTGAGGTTAGGTTTAGTGTTGGGTTGCAAACTGTACGTGGTATTTTGTTTTAGACATATGGTTTAAATTGAGGTTTTTCGGTCAAGCGCACATGTTTCACAGTACAAATTAAATTGCCAAGGCACACACATCAACAAACACTTCAACACCTACAAACACACACACACACACACACGCACACACGCATAGAGATACATTCAACAAAATGTTGGCTGTTTTGGCATTTTGGCACTTGAACAAGTCGCAAAAACACGCAATGGCAATTTTAGGACTAAAACTAAATTGATGAGTGTGTGTGTGTGTGTGTGTATGCATGTATGTTTGTATGTGTGTGTAAGCCAACACCTAAAATCACGCAGAGCACAATCTGTGCCACAAAAACGACATTTAAATATTTATTTTTAATGCATTTAAAGAGCACTTTTCGTACACGACACAATATAAAATCAAGTGTCAGCAAAGTTTAGCGTTATTTAATTGTGGTCAAAAGCAGCAGCTGGCTAAAAGCGTGCCACATGTAGCAAATATCTGTGCAACGTTGTCCCCACCCCTGCTTCTTCTCCCATTGACCCTTGTTGAACAGGTCTTGGAAATTATCGGTGCTGCGCAGAGACGACTTTGTCCTATAAATACGCGCATAAATAAGTTAGCAAACAGAAAGAGGGAAGGCGGGAGTTGTTTCACTTGGAGACAGCTATATGAAATCATTTCTAAAGGGGGTTTGGGGTTGGGCGTAATAAGGTTAAGGGTGTGACCTGCCGAAGCCCCTGGCATGTAAATGAAGCCATAAAGTAGCCGCTTTATGCAGCATTCAACAGTTTTGCGACAAATTGATAAAATTGTTTGCACAGCAAAAATGTAAGCAAGATAAAAGAAAATGCGAAAATAGACAAGAAAAGTGTCAAGATTTATGTCCAAAAATGTCAATAATATCATAAATTTGCCATATATACAACTTTTTAATATAGCTATAGCTTGTAGCTATGGAATACCTACAAGTTCCAAAATCGAATCGAATTTATGTGAAGGTGCAATTCGAAAACTTTCTGAAATAAGATGGTAATATTTAGAACTTAGTTAACAAGTGCTTTAAGATGCCAAAAGATTCAAAAGTAGTTTACAACTGTTAATTATAAGAAGAATATATATAAAAGTGACTTTGAATTGAAACAAGAAAGTAAAGTTATTTTTAGCTTTTTTGAAAAAACAAACTAAATCTTTTTAGAACCTAAGAAGAAGAAAGCTAAAGAAAATTCATAAAAATATTTGTAGTATCAAAGCAAGCCACATTCACATAATGAAAAACCAAAAAAATTGTTATTTTTAGTTTGCCGCTTATAATTCTCAAACAGTTTAAGCTAACGCTTGGTGTAGTGCTCGACTGAACACCTTTTTGGAGCAACATTTTCTTATTTCTATTTCTATATCATACTTTATTTGTATTTTCTTATATCTTATTTATAAATATATCGTATATCCTTTATGCTTACGTTATTTTTCGCTTTTGCATCAGGCAAACCATTTGTTCCAGTTCTAGCTATAGGATATAGTGAGCAAATTTTGTAAACATGTTAAGCAAATCCTAAAACTCAGATTTGATAAGTTTCATCATAAGTTTTCCTATGGCAGCTATATGTTATAGTGCTTCGATCCGGCTGATTCTGACATATGTACTACTTGCAACAAAAAGAAGCCTCTGTGCCAAGTTTCATTAACATAGCTTCTCACAGAGCTGAGTTCACATAGAACAGTTAATAGATGGATCGATGGACATGGCTTAGTTCGACTAAACTTTTGATGCTGATCAAGAATAGATGTACTTTCTAAGGTCGCAGACATCTTCTTGAATGCGTTACACATTTCATGACAAAATTCAAATACCTTTTGCAAGAGCATAAAAATAAAGCTGAATATAAAATTCAAGAACGCTTTTTTCCTCGTGCCTTGCGCACGTTGTGTTGGCTGCTGTTTGAGAAAAGTCTTATAAAGCAACATGTAAGTACATTCATACATACATATTAAATGTATATATGTATTTGTATGTGTATAGACACGTTTACATATATATAAAGCGAGCCTTACGGCGTCTGTTTGTGGCAAGCAGCAAAACACATCTAGAGTGCTGTCAGCAACAGTTGCTGCTGTTGTTGTTGTTTTTATAGAAAACGTTGTTGCACATGTTAATGTGTGTGTGTGTGTGTGTGTGTGTGTACGTTTGTGTTTGTGTGTGTAGTGTCACATCAAGCCACAGTGCGTGACTGTGATTTCAATTTGCAGCTTTTGTTGCAGCCAAATCCCAACCTAACCAAAAAACACTTTTTATTTTATAAGTCCTTAATGCACACAATACAATATCAATAAAATGAGCAGATAAATAAACAACATTAATAATAATTATGCAATATTGTGTTGCAAATCGAAGCGTTGCAAATGCAAAATTCAATTTTCCGCAAGGCTGCATTCATTTAAATTATTATTTTAATATGTCTGTTAATGCAACACAAAAACAACAACAAAAACTGAAAACTGAAAACTGAAAAGCCCAACAATTTAATATCAAATAAATTAAATCAGCATTGTGCAAAGCCACAATGCCAACAAAACATGACAACGGTTGGATGAAAACTTAACAACTCAGACAAGCTATCTTCAAAGTCCTGCAAGTTGAAATACCCTTGCTGACTATGTATTTTTATAGCTTTGAAAGGTATAGTTTTCATATGAATAACTTTTCTGTATATATCTTTGATACTTCGTAGATAACTTTTCTATATTTACTCCCTGTTTCCATTAAAAATGGGAAAAAGGGAGTTATAAAGTACTGCAAATGTGTGTAACAGACAGAAGGAGGCATTTCCGACTATATAAACTATATATATTCTTGATCAGCATCAACAGCCAAGACGAACTAGCCATGTCCGTCTGTCTGTCTGTATGAACACACAGATCTCAGAGACTAGAAGACCTAGAGACACCAAACTTGGCATGCAGGTTCCTGTATACCAAACGCAGATCAAGTTTATTTCAAATTTCGGATGCACCCCCGCAAATCGCAAAAGACTCCCACAGCCACAATTTTAAAGATAAAGCTTTGATTTTTGGTACACATGTATGTTTAATCAATGTCTTTCGGATGCGTAAATTTCATTTCGATCGGATAAATAGCACCAAAGTTATGGGAGAATCTATTACTCCCGTCTCAGCAGGCGGTAACAACAGTTTGACGGGCACTGCACAAGTTAAGTGCGCTGCTTGCTTGTGTTGCCGCTGAACTGCTTGAAATGCAAGTTGGGAGCAGGTAGTATAATAGTTGGGCACACTCGACAAGAGTATTCTTACTTATTTTATATAACAAAGCTCAATATTCGATTGATTGTTCCAATGTGCCAAATTTTATCCAGATAGCCTTAAAACTGAGTGCAAGTTTTTAATCAAATTATAATTGAATTGTTTTATTTTTCTTGCACAAATCAAAATACCCTTTGCAAGGGTATCAAAACTAATAAAATAAGCTTAAAGCAACGGAATGTTGCAAATGCGCCGCTTGAGGGAATTGTTATAAAAATAAAAGATTGCATTAGCTAACGAGTAAATTGAATGAAATAACTTTTACAAATTGGCTTAATGCGGATAAACTGGCTGTAGATAATGACCCTAGACATATTTAAATTCAATTTTCTAATAACAGTTAGTACAATAGTTAAGAGAATTAGAAAACTAAGCAGCTTTGCGTCATTTAATAATACACGAGGCGTATACGCAATATTTGATAAACTTCGAGGGGCAGCTCAATTGAGCTGAGGGTTCATTTTACATACTTTACTTTACACTCACGCACACTCACACACACACACACACTCACAAATTTTCAAGTGAAATATGTTTTTGACCTTGGTTTTTGTTCGATTTCATTCCTGAAAAAATTTATTAAAATTTTTGAAAAACTTAAATTGTGAAAATTTTAAAACTGGATATTTTACTTTAAATCGATTTCATTATTTTGATTAAAACTTAACAGGTTTTTATTGTAAAATGTCTTTTTAATCATCTCATTTTGTAAAGATCATTTCGCATAGTTGTTGCAGTTGCTGTTGTTCAAATTTCTGATTAGCTTTGTGGCATGTGGCACTCACCTGAATGGCTTGCCTCACGTATGAGATCGTGTATGATTTCATCACGCACATCTATGCCCAAATTCTTGAGCATAAATTGCAACTCATTTGCCGTAACGCGTCCATCCCGATTTCTATCTAATAGATCGAATGCTGTGCGTAGATCTGTAATAAAAACAAAATAAAAATCAATTATACTAGTTTGAAATTCAATTTGAATACAGCAAAAGTAGTTGCCTTTAAGCTTAATAAATCAACTTGCATTTGTTATTATAATTTATGTATCTGAAGCAGATACCAAAGCACAGCGACTATCTATTCATAAGCACACACAGAAAGCGATTATGAGTCATAAACATAATAAAACCAAAAATATTGCGTATACGCAGTACAACAATGAACTCACATTCATATACTTGTACAAATTGCGTCTTAGTTGCTGTGAAAAGAGCGACTAGTCACGCCCCCTGCCGCCGTCCCCATGCTTACCCACTTTTCCCAAAACTAGGCCAAGTCGCCAAAAAACCAAAACGCAAAAGCCAAAACAGCCATAAAATGTAAGTATACTCTTGTTGATTATGCTGAACTAGAATCTACTCACTTTTGGCGAAATTTTGCGAGTGCGAATTTGGCGTAGATGTTTCCATTTTCACTTTTTTTTTAAGATTTTGTGAGTGGAATTCACGTTTCTTTGATCAAGGCTGCAATTAAGCTTTCATTGAGATTGTTAGAATGCTGTAGATGTTCCCATTTTCACTTTTTAGATGATTTTTCGAATTGAATTCACTTTCTCGAATGATTTTTTAATCAAACTCAATTTCATTTGATCAAGAATTGAATTAAGCTCTAATTGAGTTTGATTTGAAATAAACTAAAGTAATGCCAATCTAAACAAATAAGTGAAATTTAAACCTGCATATCGATAATTATCGATAACGTTTTAAATAAATTTAATATAAGAATTATAATTGTAGAAAACTTCTGTCTGTAACATACTTTGGCCTTTTCATAATGCCCTTCTTGTTGGTTTTTATGTTTACAGAGTATACGAATCAAAGTAACTTCTACAGAATTTACGTGATTTTCAATGGAAATTGTATTTAGAAGAAAAAGCAACTACGACTGTAGGAAAGCAAAAGGAATGACGAAACATGTTTAATGTATTAAACGGTTAGATATATTTTATGAAACTGCTTTAATTCCAACTTAAACTTTAAGTTTGCTTTTAAGCTTCTTATCATGAAAACGATGTGTGATTGTTTGCCTGTGTGTGGAGTAATTAAGACACAATTTTCGCAGCCTTGAGACGACGACCTTACATCAACTAAAACTCATAAGGCAGCCCAAGACAAGACCTTACTCTAAGTCTTAGGGTGAGAGAAGGGGGGAGTTGTGGGCTTGGCTAAGGTCCTTTGGAACCGCCTGCAGCACAAACTCAATGCCGAATCGATCAAACTTTGTGTTGACTTAGTTTCATGGCAAGATTTTCTTCTTTTTTTTTTTACCATAATTATTTCAATTCCAAGCAAGTTTATAGTTTTCCAATCAGACAAAAGTTTTGCCATAAAATGAAAATGAAAACAATTGCAACAAAATTGCAAGCTGACATAGAAAATTATACAACAAAAAATGTTCACATGCACAATTCGCAAACTTGAAATGTGTGTGAAAATATGCAAAAAAGAAAAAACTGTGCATGTGTGAAAATTGCATATAAATTGCTTTGAGTCAACGTCTCTATGTTGCCAGGGCAACGTAGTATGTGTGGGTGTGAGAGTGTGAGTGTATGTCAGAGTTGTATCAGAATTGTTCAGAACAAGTTCAAACGAGTGAACGAAAAATGTTTCCTAATTTGGATTTATTTTTCCACCCTTCCCAAAAAACTTAAGAAACATAATGAACTATAGTTCGAATGAACTGAACGAACTAGACTTGTACTTTTCAGTTGAAATCAGTGAACTTGTACGGCATTTAGTTTTCTTCTTAACGAATCGAACTGTTCTTTCAGTCTCATTATCGTTCATTTGACACAGAACTAACCTCGAAATCCAATGAAAAACTGTACTATTTTGTGATTCGAATCAGTTGAACTATAATGGAACTCTAATGACTATAATGAACGATAATCCGTGACAATGTTCACTCGTTCATTTACAAGACTAGTTCAATCGTCTGAGTGATTCGATGCAATAATTGAAGGAAAGAATACCGATTGACCTTATTTTCCCTAGTTCATTCCCTAGTGCATTCGCTAGTTCATTCGCTAGTTCATTCGCTAGTTCATTCGCTAGTTCATTCGCTAGTTCATTCGCTAGTTCATTCGCTAGTTCATTCGCTAGTTCATTCGCTAGTTCATTCGCTAGTTCATTCGCTAGTTCATTCGCTAGTTCATTCGCTAGTTCATTCTCTAGTGCATTCGCTAGTTCATTCTCTAGTTCATTCTCTAGTTCATTCGCTCATTCTAATTGTGAGTTAATTCATTTTACAACTATTTTCCACGAAACTTTCATAAAGAATTTTTAAATTCACATAATCAGCAAGTTCTAAGCAGATGAACTGAACTGATTTCTTCAATTATACCACAATGAACCATTCTAGTGTTTGTAAATGTGGGCAAAACACTTACGTTGCAATTCTGTTATAACCAACACACAACACAATACACACCCAACACACACACACACACACAACACACTGAAGAAGTGCTTCAGTGTATAGCTGTAATTGCACACGTGTAAATACTTCACATATTGACACATTGACACCAATATTTCACACAACAACAAATTGCGTAAGAAAGGGCACTCTGACATAAGAACATATTGAGGTTAACTCTCTTGGCACATTTAACATTTTAATAGACATTTCACTTTATTTCATGTCAGCTACAAAATTCCGTCAAAATTCAAGCGAAATGCAAAAAAAAAAGACTTTTCCGCCTTTTCCGCTTTTTCCTGGTACTTAAATATGCTTTCATAAGAAACCGCAAAGTAAGGCAATTTTCAACTTATCTTACATCAACTTGTCATTTGCCTTACTGCTCAAAATGCAAATCCTTGGAAAGAAAGCTGAGCTCCTGAACGGCGTCAGAGATAACTTTTCATAGTTGGGCAGAGATGGGCACAAAAACATTTGCATTTGTTTATCTAAATCCCAGACTCTTAAACTTGGCTTAAGCTATGTAAAAGAGAGTGCTGAGTATTAATAAAATATTGAGTTTTTATATTGTGAAATGTTCTCAGATCCGAGTACTTTTCAAATCTTATCTTTTTCGATTTGGTTTCCCCATTTTCAACATAAAATAGCAATATCTGAGTCTCAGACTTTCAAACTTCGCTTGGTGTACGTAATAGAGAGTGCCAAGAGGAAATAAAATATGAAATTTCAAATATTCTAAAATTTTGATATTCTCAGATCCCAGTACTTCTCAATACGCAACTTTGTCGCTTTGGTGTTCCCATTTTCGCATAAAATAGCAAAGGGTTTTTCATTGTTTAAAGATTGTGTTGATTTATTTAGCATTTTACTCGCTCAAAAGCCTAACTTTTCAAACCGAATATTTAATCATTATTCGGAATGCAGAACAGCTAAAAATTTTCTTTTCGATATCGAATGTTTTCATCGAAAACAGAAGTGGAATCTGGTCTGATTATGTTAAAGATGTTGTGGGACTAGTTTTTAAAAAAAAAAATTTGGATATAATGAGAATCATAAGATAGTTTCTTATTATAAAAGCCAACTTTCTGAGTAACTCAAATGTTGTGGACTTTAGAAACTCACTTAAAAGAAAACTGGTTCCTAACTTAATATTTAAACTATTAAACTGAAAATTCTGATATAAAGGGAATCTTAATATTCGAAACTTTTCTAATAGCTAACTTGCAGTACAACAAGAACTTTGTAAAAGTTCCTCAGTAAACAGCAACTGATGTCTAACTCAATATTCACAAGTTTAGTTACTTAAACAACTAGTTAACTTTTATTTCAAAAGTGTTGTGGTTAAAAGCCTGTTTCCGATTTGTGAACTTTATGAAACTTTTGGCGAGTTTTGCTTTCATTCAAGTTTAATGTGGTCAAATTATCTGCATGATGGACATGACATAAATTGGGCAAGTGCGGCGTTAATATTTGCTAATTAGTGGCCAATGCCAATCGTTGAACCATCAACTGTCCGCAGCCATTTCGCACCTGTTATCCTGTCGTGTTGTTGTCCTTTACAACGCGCTGTCACTCAACCCATTTGAAAGTTTGGCCAGACAAGTAGCCAACGCGTAAACGGCTGTACCAACTGTTGACGTTTGCAATTATGAAAACTTTTTAATTGCAAAATTAAATCAGTAGACAGAAAGAGAGAGACAAAGTGCCTTGCATATCCTTGCCTTGAGTCAAAGTCAAAAGTGCAGCCATCGGAAAACTTTAGCAAATCTGTAAATGTCGCTGGCACTAATTGCAATACCAGTTGACAGGATATGCCACGCAGCAGCTGCATCCAGGGATCAAGGACCATGAAATTCAACTCAATTTCTGTGCTGCTTGAAGTGTAAAAAGTTTCTCGCATAAACATTTCTTGTTTACTTTTCTTAGTTTTTCCGCTTTACTTCTCTTTTGTTGTTTGTGGTGTATGATTTTCTTTTCTTTTGTTTTGTTTTGTTTGTTACACCCTTGCAGTGAGTATTATAGTTTTGTCACGAAATGTGAAGCTCATTGTACTGTAATGGTACGCAACTACCGTAGGAATCGAAATGGGCGTCAAAATCAAAAAATAGAAACCAAATAAAATGTAAAAATAAGAAAATATTACACAAAAAGAGATTCATTCAGGCACTACACCTTGTGTTTGCTTAAACTGTTTGGGAATTATAAGAAACAAATCTAAAAAGAACTTTTTGTTTTCATAGCCTAACAAAAGGAGACGTCACTGATCCTATAAAGTATATATATTCATGATCAGCATCAAAAGTATAGTCGAACTAAGCCATGCAAATCGATCCACCTATTAATTGTTCCATGCGAACTCAGGTCCGTGAGAAGCTATTTTGATGAAATTTGGTGCAGCTGCCTCATTTCTATGCCGGATCGGACCGCCAACATATAGCTGTCATAGGAACAACAAAATTTCATCAAAATCGGACCACTATATCTTATAGCTGCCATAGGAACGTAAGTTTTTGAATGAACAGCTTTTTTTTGCTTCTCAAGCTATCTTAACTTAATTTACCTATTCTGAGTTTGAGTATGTTCTTGCTGACTTAGTTTCATCAAAATCGGGCAACTATATCTTAAATCTATCATAGGAACAGTCGATCGAAAGTTATGTCTTCATATAAACAACTTTTCTGCAAGAGTATATAGCTTCGACATGCCGAATATAGTTTTGGTTTCTTGTGTTTTTCTTTCTGCCATCAAAGTTGATAATTGCTGGAAAGGTTTTCCTCTAGGGTCCCATTAGTTTAGTCTGCTGCTTGCTTTTGCCAATGTAATTGAGTTGGCAAACTTGCAAATAGTTTCATGTGCAACGAGAGAAAGAGCAAGAGCTGTGTTGAGTTCTGTAGACATAAATAAATTGCACTTGCAGTGAAGAAAACGTGAATAACGCTTAAAAGTTAGCAGTTAGCAACAGCTAAAGTTTTTTTCGCTCACATTCACATTCCGACAAGATTTTCCAAATAAAAGAAAAGCAAATGAAATGCTTTATAAACAGCTGAGTGAGCTTACAAGCGTGACCATGAAAAACGGAAAAGCTTTGAAGTGCTCGACTAGAAGTAGTCCTGTAAAGAAACTCGTTTTCTCTATAATGATTCGATTTTCAGTTTACAATGGATTTTGAAAAGCTGATATTTAGTTCCCAAACTAAATGCATGTTTTACTTAAAGATCATAGTGTAAATGAAATCAGGAAAGAGATGCTAGTTGCCAACTCCAATCGTGTTTGAGCTATTAAATATCCATTTTAAAGATACAGGGTATACAAAAAAAGAGAAATAAGTATAAAAGCAGTTAAATATTATTGAACTCTCGTCGAATTTCAAGTTGGCAATCAATACATGTCCAATTTCAATATAGACAAAATTGTCAAGTGCTTTGCAACACTCGAAAACACGTGTCAAGTTCAACTGTGCGTAGAATGTCAAGCTGTGATATTGAAACGGAAACGGAAACGAGAAACAAGCTGCGTTTGTCACATCCGCCATGACAACGCCGAGTTCGTGTCTGGGCCGTTAAGTAAGTCCCTAGACATGCTAATAAAAACCTAAAGTTGACCTTAAACTCTAGTTTAATATTATGCTGAGCCAAGTCTATCTGGCTATTAAAAAATATATAACTGGCAGGAGTAAGCTGAGAAACAAACAAGTCTATCAAATGCCAAACAAATATTGCCATGTCAAAGAATAATAATAACAACAATCAAAAGAGTATAAAAACATAACAGTAATAATATATTCGCACAAAGTGTGATAAGAAAATTGTTTATGATAATTCTAATTGAGCTGCCAGTGGGCAGCCATAAACATATCAAAATGCTTGTGTTGATTAGATTGGAAAATGTCTTTAAATGAGTATTGTTATAATTTGCGTGGGAGACTTGAGTCAGACATTTCTCTCTCTCTCTATCTCTCTTTTCTTTTGGATTCCCTGCTCTCTCTGCCATAACTCTCGGAATGTTTTTGAGGTCCTAATTTTACATCTAGCTTGATTATGCATTTACATTTTTTTAACTTCCAGGAATACTTTTTCTTCGACTTATTTTTTGAAAAATAACTTTACTCCCTAGTTATACATTTTTGAAAAATATTTTTTAAAATAAAATTCCGAAACTTGACTATTATTATGGGGGGGAGATCTTGACACTTTGTCTGCCTATGATATATAGCAACATATAAGCCAAGTTTGGTTGCTCTAGCTTCAAAATTGTGGAAAAACCTGCGTTCATACAGACAGACGGACGGACAGACGGATATTTCACAAACCCAAAATACTCTTTTTTTTCTTTTTTTTTTTCAAAAAAATTAAAAAAGGGTATAAAAATGATTTCAAAACTTTTTCTGAGGTATTTCAAAAATCGAACAAAAATCAAATAATTTTGAATTGTAAAAAAGTGATTGTACTCAATTTTCAACTCAAACTTTGTCAAAACTGAACCGATTTTAATGCGAGAAGTTTTTTTTATACATATTTTCACCTTTAGATTGATTTTGCATTTAAATTTTCTTGTTTTCAAAAAATAGTTTTTGGCCGTCTTTTTTTTTGGCATTATATATCCTTACACATTTTCTGAAAATTGCAAAATTTTACTTAATCGATTGGGGATACCGATTTTCAACTTCAATAACTTTTTAAAAACTAAACCGATTGCCATGCATAACTTATTTTTGAACATGAGCTATTATCTAGATTGGCTTTCAATTGCTCTCAAACTTTTATTAATTTCCATACAAGTAAGACTTTTGAGACGCTCATCTCTAGTTTTGTTTTTACTTCTGATTCAACTTTAGTGCTTGTTTTTTGTAGAGGTACTCGAACATTCGTTTATGACAACTCATACTCGATAAGATATCATACGATTGAGTGCAGAAAATAGTTGGTTTACCCATGAGGAAACTATAAGTCTAAAAGCAGCTGAATTATTCATTCAAAAAGAAAAGAAGAAAAATTGTATAGTTATTATTATATATTATATGCTAAGTTAAGAGAAAAACTATTAATTAAAATTGACCGTACTTAGCTCACCTCGCACTTCACTTGCGATTGCTTTGTGTTCCATTTTTAGAAGATTTAAATATTTTGCAAATGTTCTTTAAGTATTATTTATAGTTTGCTTTAGTTGCTTTTTGCTCTTGATCTTTGTATGATGCTTTAAGTTCGTTGTTTTGGCTTCTTTACTTGTTTAACAAGGCGTATGAGTAATGCAACGTTTGGTTTGTTTCCACTCTACACGCGCTTTTTCAAAAATAACAAAAGAAATTTTTTTTTTATTTTTATTTTGGCAGAGCACGTGGAGCTGTCGATATATACGTATATATATATTGCAATCAAGTTGATCAAGCATGAATTTCTGTTGAACTTAATTTCTGCCTCACGCATTTTAATTGCATTTAATTCAAGAAATCAGTTCTCTAATTGAGGTCAAAGTGCTTGCTGGAGAGGTGTGTGGGGGCAGCGGGTTCATATACTGTTTTCTGCTGCATCAACAAGCTGCCAAACTGTATATGTGTCTGTTTTTGTGTGTGGGTGTGCAATCATAATTTGTGTGCCATGTGTTGCAAGTAAGTGTCAAGCAGCTTACGGCCTCTGCCACAAGGTCGTCATCTCAACACCTTCCAGCCCCTTCCAAACCATATTTTCTTTCATTAATTTATGGCCTGTCATTTATGAAGATACGCCAGACTTGATATTTTCATAATTAGAAGCACACAGCTATATCCCAAAATAATTATATCTTTGTTTTTCTCATCTAATTTTCGCATTTAATTGCTTTAATTAAATTTCAAAATTTTGAATTGAAACGCGATTATGTTGACATTTGTTTGTTCAGGTCTGTTTTTATATTTGATTTCTGGCTTTTAGATACAGTATCGATATATCGATATATTTTGCAGCTCTCTAATAAGAGTGTAAATTCACTTTTTATAAGATTTTGCGTTTTGAATTCACTTTCATTTGATCAAGAATTAAAATAACCATTGAGAAAGAATTCAGTCCACAACAATAATAAAATTTTGACTCTCTAGTAAATTTCAATTCCGCAAAATGTTGGCGGATGTGAAAATCAGAACAGGTTTGTTCGTTTTTAGAAGTTTATTCAAATTATTTTGAAAATTTAATGTTTTCGACCAATTTATCATAGCTATATGCTATAGTAAACCGATCTGGCCGTTTGGAATATATGAAAACCCAAGTTTCATAAATATAGCTGCAAATAGACCCAAGTTCAGACAGTTCAATATTAAAAATGATTCAAAATAAAAAGCACTCAATGGAAACAGACCTGAATATTAATTTTCACAATATTTTCAGTCTTTCTCTAATTTTAATTGGTTTAAATTAAGTGCAACATTTTAATTGACTATTGTTGCATTTGTATGATATCATTATTAATTTAATTATTTTACAAAAAAATGACACAATGATACGTGTATATTTCATATTTCCAGCCCAATTAAAGCACGCTTATCAGTTCCTGGAAAAGGCAATTTCTAATTACACTATGATTGCAATACTACGCTTCACAGAACATAATCTAAGCGACAGTTGGAGGCTGCGGAAGTGACATAACAGACACAATTGCCGGCTCCTTAATGGCTGCAGGCTGCAGCAAGGACACCAAGGACATGTTGTTGTTAGTGGGGGAAAAAAACCGTTGCATTTAAATGTTTACCAGCATAAAAGGTAAGTTGGAAATTTTTGAAAAATTGCCTTGCTCTGCCAAAGAAACGGAAACACTTTTGTTGTTGTTGTTGTTGCAAGAACTAGTTTTAGATTGGTTGTGATAAGGATTAGAAACGATTGAAAGATAGACCGATTGAAAGATAGCACACGAATAGTCTAGTTAGAATGTTGGTTATAGTTAAAGTTAGTTAGTTAGGGCGTGCTGGGGGAATCTTTCCGCTTTCTCCGTGTTTTGTGTTTTGTTCACAAGCGCGTCGACTTCGAAACTGAACTGTTGAAATCGTATCAAATGCTCTGCCACCATATTGGCAGCAGCTTCGGCTCCAAAAAGCCGAAGAGCGCATAGGCTTCGGCTTTTTTTGTTTTTGTTGTCGTTTCATTGATAGGCAGCACCCACAAGCAGAAGAAGAAGCATCAGCAGCAGCAGCAGCAGCAGCAGTTGCCCCTCAACTCTTTTGTTATTGTTCTTGTTCTTGTTTTCATTACATTCTTCTTTAACACAGCAACATTCTCGCACTTTCGCTCTCTATTTGCTCAAACGCTCTCCTGCTTGTTTTTACCCCTCTCTTGCTCTGTTTGTTTATTTGTTGCTGTTTTTGCGGCGGGGTAGCGCACTGGAAGAAAACTGTTTCACGTGATAGATTCTATTTGTTTTGTGTGTTTTCTGTTTTCTGTTTTTTGCTTTTCTCTTTTTGTCTTCTGCTTGGTGATTGTGAAGTGCTTTTGTGAAACTTGAAACTTGATAAGTTTGTTTTGTTGTCTGCAAATGAAGCCGCTTAAGTACATTACGATGAGCATTTTAATTGCCGTGTGCCTGAAACGTTTGCTTATAATCATTTTTCTACACAGTTCAATGGGTGCACTTTAGGGTAAGTGGTAACCTTAACAATATTGCCATGCAGATTCTGTAATATTGAGTACTAGTTCTCGTTGTAAGGACCTAATTGGTTTGATGGGTGAGCTTAGCTTAGGAAAAGGGTACAAGATTGTATTGGTGGTAAAGTTATTTTAAAAAATGTGGAAATTTCGAAAATTCGATACTCAATCAAACTCGAGTGGGAAGTTAAAAAATAAAGATTTTTTTATGCAGAGAAAAATGCTTACACATTTGAGCTATTAGTTCCAAAAAATTTATTTGTCAGTTATGAAAAAGTCGCCTGAACTTTTGCACTTTTTCCAATTATTGTTGAAATGATATAAAATAGGAAAATCTTTCTTTTTATAGAAAATTATATTTTTTGTTTAAATATTATTTTTTGTTAAAATTTCTAATTGTCTTTGTCACTGTGTAATTAAAAAAGAAATGGCCGAAAGTAGCAGAGACTAAATAATTTATCAGCAGATTTGAACAGGAGCAATAAATCAGGTGTATTTTAATTTTGATTTTCGAAGAAAATAAAAGTACCTTCTAAGAAAAATGATAAAGGTTGTGTGCGCTATTCTACAATAGTCCTAAAAGTTCAAACACACGAAACACCCTGTTAATTGCAGCTAAGCCCCTTAGGCAACCACTTTACAAGGAGACAGTTTCCAATGACCTTGTTAGCGGCAATCGCTAAAGCTAATGGCAATAGACAACAACAACAACAGCAATAGGAACAAATGCGCTGAGTGCAGAATGCAAGCAAAATCAAAGTGAGCAAGCAACAATGGCGGACTCTCACTCACTCCCACACACACACACGCACACGCATTGTTGCCGGTGCGTGCGCTTTAGCAGGGGAACAGTTAAAGCGCTCTGCTGAAACACTCGCTCTCTCTTTCTCTCTCTCTCAGTCTATCTATCGCTCTCTTCCTGGCGCTGGCAGCCATGCAGCTGGCAGAGCGAATGTGGGGAACAAAACAAAATGCCGAAAATGCTTTTGATATTTGGTTTTTGGTAGCAGTAGTCAGCAGGCAGAGTGGCAGAGGCAGCAGGCAGAGTGGCTGAGTGGCAGAGGCAGCAGGCAGAGCTTGCTGAGCCTGCGGGCAGCGGCTGAGGCAGAGGCAGAGGAAGCAAGCAGCGCCTGCAAGCAGCGACGGCGGCAGAGGCATAAGTGTAATCTGCTGTGTGTTGTGTGTGGCTGAGAAAAAGTTGGGGAAAATGTGGCACGTAACGGTTTATGCAACAATTTGCTTGCATTTTATATAATGCACATTTTAATTAAGCTGCAGAGTAAATATGCGTATGCGTAATTAAGTTGAAATTTCAAAATGAAATATCTGCCATATGTTGCCCAGCTTGTAAGAAGTCAATATAAACTAAAAATCAACAACGATTAACCAGTTAATAAAACTGTAAAAAGGGACTTTTGCAACAACACATTGTGTAATAAACGGGTATGTTTCCTTTTCTATACGTTGAATTTCCCTTAAATATTCCCATTTTCACCTCCTTAAAGGTTTTGCGGATGCAATTCACCAGCGTTTGATAAAGGTTTGAATTAACTGGCATTGAGATTGCATTTAATTCACTAGATCAGAATATTTTGAACATTTTTGGAATTTTCGAGTCCGCAACAGAACAGTTTTAATAGTTAGGAATTTATTAGGAAACTGAAGTGTCTAGTGTATTTCCGGGAACTTTTCATTTTCGAATTTCGGTTGAAATTGTAATCGTGTTGATTTTTTTTAAAGATGAGTTCGAATACTTGCCATTCCACTATCTGAAAAGAATAACTTCTTAAACTGAATTCGGAATTGAGAACAACTAATAATTGAAAATTCGAATGTTTTTATCGGAATCGGAAATGGCCTGATCAAAATAATTTTACTATTTTAACTAGTCTTAACAATTTTTCTTTAAAAACGCTTCATTTCTTTAAATTTCTTTCCTTTACAGTTTAATACTCATTATTTTAGTCAGACACCAGGATTTTTTTTCAGCTTTTGCAAAATAAATATGAACTAATTTATATTATGAGCCACATTTCAGAATTTATGTGAAAACTGATACTTTGTGTAAAAGTTATGTCTTTTTTTTTCTAAGCTGAAAATCTACAATCCTTTCATTTGATTGTTTTTATTTATCTGCTTTACTTTTCGTGTTCGCTTCGTGTTGCTGATTAAACGTTGCACGAGTTCATTGAACTCTGCTCTCAGTTCTCAGCGGGCGAGCGCAAAACTTTTTAATGAATATTAATTGCAAACAAAAACTTTGAAGCCAAAAAGAGCAAAAGCCAAACAAAGTGAACGCTTTTGAGTATGCTGCAATATTTTAGGACTTCAGTTCATTGCATTTGCAGCATAATTCAAGGCGCAACGAACCCCCAAAATACGACCCCCAAGTAGGCACAAAATGAAAAGAAGGAAAAACATTGTTGATGAAAGTCACGCAGCATGAAAACCAAATGAAGTCACGTGCCGAACGCCAGAGGGCGCCACGCACAAAACTCGGACTTGGACTTTGTGTGAATCCTTTTAGCCTGACATTTATTTGCAACTGTTAATGCGCCTGATTTTCATGCTTAATATGACAGGATTCAACATGAAACTAAATGCAGCATCTATAGTCTCAGATTTATTGGGTTTTTTTCCTCCATTAAAGTATCAGTTTGTTCGTGAGTTCTTATACCCTTGTAGAGGGTATGATAATTATGTCTTCAAATGTGTATTGCATTGCAAAAGACATATCCAAAACCATTAAGTATATATATATTCATGATAAGCATTAGCAGTTTAGTCAAACTAAGCTATGTCCATCGATCCATCAAATAACTGTTCTATGTGAACTGAGTTTCTTGAGCAGCTATGTTAATAAAACTGGGTACAGCTGTTTGTTTTTACTATAGCTATTACATATGTTGGAAACGGCCGTATTGGACCACTATAACATATAGCTGCTATAGGAACGATCTTTCGAAAACACTGTTTTCATATGAAAAACTTTTCTGCAGGATAACTTTTCTATCTTTTTTTGCTTTTTAGCCACTCGAGTGAAGAGTTTACTGTCTGTGACTGGTCAAAAATGCATAAATGTTGCACTTTGCACTTGCACATTGCACATTGCACTTTGCTTGAAAGCTTTTAAGAGCTAGCCAATAGTCAAAACAAGCAATACTCAAAGGAGGGAATAGTCAAAAGGGGCGTAATTCCGCCCAAAAGTAGTATGCTTTCAATTTGCATACATTGAGTACTCACAGATTAAAGAGATGAATTTAAGAGTTGATTTTTAACAAACAAAGAAAATATCTGTATTATATTATTGTTTATTAATCTTCTTTTTGCTTATATAATACAAAATCCTTAATCATTATTGATTTTCAACATATTTGACTTTGTTGCGAAGCTATTGTGCTAAGTTTTAATTCCAAGAAAAAGCTTAAAATTTCACAGAATTCAAGTCAATCTAATCTCTTTTTATTCCAAGAAACTACAAGTAGCAACTGTGCTTCCCCAAAGCTGACTGCTGCCAAATAAGATTTAAAAGTTAAGTAAATTCTCAGGAAAACAAAGTTTTCTTTATGGAAAAGTTAATTCTTAATTCCAGAAAAAAGTTGTAACTCTTAAAAGACAGCGCTTACGATCTTATATAACCAATATTTTAAAGCCAATGTGACACTTTAAGCATATTAAAAAAAAATGGGACTCATTTTTCATTTTGTCGCTTTATTTTTTCTTTTAATTATTTCTCTGAAAATTCATGAATACGCGCGTAATGCAGTTAAAGCAGACACAAAAAGAAAAGCAGAAAAAAATATGCGAGTTGCGTGAAAAAAGTTGGGTAATCATAAATCAAATTGTAAGCGTTTGCCTATATTTTATACGCTGTAATATGAGAGAACCCTATAAAACAAATATATGCTATAAACTATTTAGATATAACACGCATTGACTAAAGCTACTATTTAGGTTGAATTCAATTCAATAACACATCAAAAATAATGCAAATTTCAACAATTACTCAGAAAAGGTTTGTATAAATTTTCAATTTGTTTTCTCCTCTGTACACTGTGTCCTTTATGAAGGTAAAACCAAATTTCCACTGCATTTTAAACGAGCTTAAAACGATGTTGTACGATGCATATAAATCTTTAAGGTTTTTTAAGACCAAATAATTCAGAATTCGAATAAACTAATAGCTTGCTATATTAACTTATTTATCAGAGATCCAGTAAACTCGAGTAGAGTATTCCTACTTGTTTTTCGAACGGTGTTTGTCAGTTTTCATCAGCAACAAATGAACTACCAACTGTCTGCTGATGGGTGTTTTGCTGTAAATGTGAATGTGGAACTGCTTGTTGTGGGGGTGTTAGGTATTAGGCCTGTATGTGTGAGTGGGTGTGTTAGCGCCCACTTCACACACACACACACACACACGCTCAAATATATATTGCAGGCAATAATTTGGTGAGGGTGCGTTTAATTAGTTTTACAAGCGCGACAACAAATTGGCATTGGTTTGCTTGCTGCTTGGCATAAGCAATTTTGATATTTGGTTTCACACACAACACAATACACACATACACACACACTTTAATCAAATAACCAGACTTTAGAGTGTCGAATTTCTGTACTAAAGTCCGACACGCGTGTTTTATTCATATAAATAACTTAGTTTCTTGTGCTTTTTTTAGGCACATACTCACACTTATCATCTTTGCTCATATTTGCGAAATGTTTACAAACTGTTATCTATCAATTACTCAGTCACTCAATCAGTCAATCATTTACAATATTATACAGTTATTATTAGCGGCACTATAGTCTTTATATAGTCTGATGGTTCTGAGTTAGGAACTGAAACTGTCAAATGCTGCGTGAAAGCCAAAATGAGGCTCGTTTTGCTGCCCCACCGATTTATCTACGAAAACTCCAAGATAATGACTAACTTTTGGCCCAATACAGGTGTGTATATGTGTGTGTGTGTGTGTTATATTGTATTATATTTCATTTTGGTGATATGCCGACAACACAATCCCAGAGCACCTTTCGTTCCGTTGTTGTTCCGTTGACAGCTGAGATAACTGCAATAGTATTACGAGAACGAGACTCTTTTTTTATCAGCTATAAATTGAGTTGAGCACGTGTTTTATATCGTGACACGACTATACAAGATAGTTGATAGTTTTGATATTCGATAGTTAGCACCATCGATGCTGTCAATAGTCGACCACATCGTTAGTATCACTAGCTGATTAGATTTTCAAAAGAGTTTTGAAACCTTAACTTTAAAATATATTAATAGACAGTTTCAATCATCGATAGTCGATAAAATGTATACTATCGTTTGATATCGATAAATTTTCATTAAATTATGTTACCTTTGTTGCTTGAAAGTTTAAGAACAGACAGTTTGGATACATGTTTTCCAAAGAGAATTGATTTTATTTGAAAATATAAGCGTCTTGAAAACTTTTCTTCAAATTTATAAAAAAAAAAATCGGTTCCGTTTATCGATAGTCGAAATAATTGAAATATACTACTTTCTTAATTTTTATTTATTTGCAAGCATAGGAAAAGGTTTTCTAAAGGAATAAAGTCTTATAGCTAAGTTAGATAATAAATAAATTGGTTTTTTAAACAGTTAATCAATACTATCGATAACGCAATCGATTCAAAAAACAAAGTCGTTTAGCCTGAATCAGTTTTCTTCACATTAAATCAACAAAATATCAGCACGCAATCATCTCTAATTCGAGCACGATGGCGAGTACAGGGGGGAGGGGGTGGGGGTTTGGGTAGTCCCACTGATTTCATTAAATGTATAAAGGTAATGCAACCAACTATATAGTATATATGTCGTAATATTATTTGCTATATGCTCTTATTACTTTAATTGCCACTTTTTTATTGGATTTTTCTTGTTGTTTTTTGATTTTGTTTCTCTTCTGTTTTGACAGATTATGAGATAGTACGAAAGACCTTAGCCCAGAAAATGATAAGTATTTTGTGAGTTATAAGTGGGCTGCTTCAGATTGATCTTGCTGTATATAAGAAATGAATGAAATTTAATCTAGCGGGTAAGCTATAAGCAAAATTTCGACTAACATTTATGTGAATTCGAAAATCTTGGGAACTTAAAAGTCGAAAGAACTTATAATCAAGTCAAAAGTACTCTCTTTTGAAGTAGTCACTTCAAATGAATAAGCTCAAGGCAGAAAAACATACAGTTTAATAATGTTGTTTATCTGTAGATAGCTATATAATATATATAATAATGCAAAGATCATAAAAATATCATGGTAGCTTGCAAAATATTTGATCAAGAGAGATCAGACAACACAACGTCACAACTAAGTAGTCAATGTTTATGATCTATGTGACATGATCTATAAAAACCGATTGCCTCATTGAATGTGATAAATCATATCAGCTTTCTGTTCACCTAGTATGTACTTTTTTTTATCAGAACTGACAAAGATTCATTTTTATGGTGTGATCTCATTGTCTCGTGGCTGTTTAATCTTTTTATACTTATGCAGAGGGTATTATAGTTTCGTTGCAATGGAGACATCTCCGACCCCATAAAGTCTATATAATCTTTATCAGCATCAACAGACGAGTCGAACTAGCCATGTTCGATCGATCCATCTATTAACTGTTCTATGTGAACTCAGCTCTGTGAGAAGCTATGTTAATGAAACTTGGCACAGATGATTCTTTCGGCTGTAGGCAGTACATATAATAAAATCGGCCAGATCGGACTACCATAACATATAGCTGTTATAAGAACGTTAGGACGAAAATTTTGTTTTAAAAGATAAGTCAACAAAACTTACCCATTCCAAGCAGTATCGAAACATACAAAATTTATTCAAATTCGCAGCACTATATCTTATAGCTGCCATAGGAACAATCAGTTGAAAAACTAGTTTCCATATATATCATAAGAACAATCGTTCAAGAACTAAGTTTTCATATGAATAACTTTTCGTGCCGAAGTTGCATGCCGATCATGATATTTCTGTCTTGTTTTCATGACATGGGAGCCATTTTTCATAGAGTATATCTGTTATTCTTTAAGGGTATTATTTTTTCGACACACCAAAGATATCATTTCTTACTTGTTTTCTTAATTAAATCAACTTGAACTTCCTGTCAGGTGGCTTTTAATTTACCGACCTACCTTTTATTTGGTTTGCAATTTGGCAATTTGCTTTTAAGATTATATATATTGTTCCTTTTTTTTTGCAAGTCAGCGTTGTTGTCAAGGCTGTTAATTTGGGCTTAAATTTGTTTAAAAATTTGTCTCAGATGTTCTTAAGTTTTGGCCAAGATTTAACACGTGATTTGCGTCTGTTTGGAACTCTTTTGTTATCAGTTGTAGAGGGTGGAAATTTAATTAAATTTAATTTCTGATTGCGCTGCTCTTGATTAGATTATAAGTGCTCTTTTATGCTATTGTGATTTCATTTTTTATATATTTTTTAAACATATCTACTTTTTGTTTACACAAAGCGCAAGTGCAGAATATAAATAAACATTTGGAAACGAATGAGTTGAGCCAAATATCTAAAGTGTCAGTGCACCTGTCGTTATTCCTGTCTCTGTTTCGGCTGCTGCTGCCAAAAATGAATGATTTGTTTGGCAAATTTTTATAGCACTATGAAAAATTAAAGCAGCACTGTCTGCAAAAGCCACAACAACTACAAGCAACAACAGAAACAAATTTAATTTTAGCCATTTTGTGACACGCAAAAAAAGGCGGCCAAATCTAAATTTAGAATACTTTTTAGTGTGTAAAAGTGCAATTTTCAGTTGGCAATTCACACAGATTGTGTATACGCCGCATGAACATTTGACAAATTATGTGCAATTATGGCTAATCTATGCAGAGACTTTGTTGCCAAATAGCAAAAAGTTAAAACTGCAGGGGAATGAATTAAGTGTAATAAACTGAAAAGCTATATCCAGATTTTCAAAGATTAAGTACTAGACTTGCTTTATTTTGGTATAATCCCAAGTTCAGTAGTTCCTTACCCAATGAAAGAATTAATCTGTCTTTTAGTTCCTTAAGTTAAAACAAGTAAGAACGTTGCAGTCAGATGCACCCGACTGCGATATACTCTTTTTTAGCCTCTTTGCGGAGTCAGAAGTGGGCGTGGCAATTGTATTTTTGCTCAAATCTTTCAAGTTTTACCATCAATTTAAGTTTGGTTGGGTCCGATCTTGACACTTTGTCTGCGTATGGTATATACCAACATGTATACCAAGTTTGGTTGCTTTAGATTCAAAACTGTGGAAAGAAACGGCGTTCATACAGACGGACGGACAGACGGACGGACAGACGGACGGACAGACGGACGGACGGACAGACGGACGGACGGACAGACGGACGGACAGACGGACGGACAGACGGACGGACAGACGGACGGACGGACAGACGGAAAAAAAAGTATAAAAAGAAAAAGAACTAAATGAACTGAGAAAATATTATCGAAGATGCAGCTCAATAGTTCAATTCTAAGAGACGCTCATTTGAACTAGTTCCGATTATATCGACTCAATTTTAATCTATAGCAAATAATAACAAATTGAATACTTTGATTTGATCGCTACTATGTCATATAGTGTTTCGATGCAGCTATTTTTCTCAAGCGAATTATGTATTTCTATTAATATTTATATTTTAAAATTTATGCACCTATCAATTTGTGACTTACCTGTGATTTCGACATCCGTAAATGGTTTCTTTTTAACTGGCTGTTGTTTATTTTTACGTTGTTGAATTGATTGGATTGAAATGAGAAAAAAGTAAAATCAATAGAAAAATCAAGCAGAAACAAGAAAGCTAATTAGAAACATGATTTTTGTGCTTTTTTCTTTCTGCCTTTTGCTTTTGTAAACTTTTATAAAATTGACTTTTTATATTTACCTTTGTGGCACGTTTGCCCAACAGCGCTGTGCCCAGCATCTGTGAAAAAAAAACAAAAAAAAAAAAAATATATATATAAATTGAATTTTACTTAGGTCTATATATAAATCATCTACGTAGACTGTTCATTTGTTATAAACACAAGCAAAAATGTTCATCAAGCTATATTTTGATTGTTAGTTGCATATTTTTAAGCGTTAAGAAAAAGCGAAAGACTTATGGCTTAAAAGACGTTAGCTAAAAGTTAATTTATTAAAATAACAAAGTTTTATACAGCGAGCGTTCACTGTAGTTGGCTGCTCGTCTTTTTAATTTATTTTTGACATTTCGTTTATTACGTCGTTATTTAAGCACCCATTTGTGTTTTTTTTGTTTTTCGTGTTGTAAATGCTATTTTCATTTTATATATTACATTTGATTTTTGTGTTAAGAATTTGTGGCATTTATTGTTGTTGCTTTAAGTGCAAAGCACACACAAAAAGGGGGCAGCGACAACAAATAGTTAAATAGCCAACAAAATGAAAACAAATTGTTAAGACAATCGATTGACAATTTAAGTAAATTGTTGTCTTTAATAAGTTTTTTAATTGATTTATTTTTGTACCCTTGAGAAGTATTAATATATAGGAATAATCGTTTTTGTATGAAAATATATCACACACAACACAACTCTAAAGCACTTTTTTCGCTTGATGCGCTTAGAATTCTCAACTGGTTCTAACGCAGCAAGGCGTAAATGCGTGCTTGACAGCTGAGTTGGCAGCATTGGTTGCTGATGAACAAGTGTGGCTACTTTCAAACTATCTTGTTATTTATTACCCTCGATAAACTGCAACAGTAAATGCAAATTTAGTTGCTTGTTTAATAAACATGATTGAAATATGTTCATCATCATTTCCTTATAAAAATGCTCTGAAATTTTCAATCCATCTGCTCATCAGTATGCATAAGACATATAGCCCCACCACCCAGCATCACCCAGTCTTGTAAAACCTTGGCCCAGGTTAGTTGTTGATGTAAACATCTCATAATTTATAAGGCCAGAACACTCTTGTTCTTTTCAATCACGTATAGCAATAACAAAAATAAACAATTCTTTTTACAATCTTAATTTTATGTAATGTGTTTATAATGCCAAGCAGAATATTAAGTCTTTAATAATACGTATTTTTAGCTACTTAAAGCTACATTTTATGACATTTTCTAGAGAATATTTTCATATTGTTTTGAAAAAAACTCATAAATCTTGAATTTAAATGTGTCAACAATATAATGATATGTATGCCAAATAATTTTAATCTAAAAGTGCATTGACATTATAAATGTTTGGATTAACAAACTCATTTCATTTTGGAGATTAGTGATTTGTTTTATTGAAAGAAAAACACATTTTAGCAGCTTATTATTAAGGTTGTTAAAAAGTATTAGATAAAATATTGTTTATAATACGCAAAATGTATAATTTTGTAGAATTATCAACATATTGTTAGAGCCAACAAATTTTGCCCACAACATGATCTTGAAAAGCTCATCACTTTTCTTGTTTATGTTCAAAAAGTAATTTTCTTTTGTATAAACATTGGCTAAACATATAGAATAGAAATATTGAGCAGCAAACCGCCTGACTTTGAGAGATTAAGATTTCTTTACGAACTGTGTCTGTAGACTCGATAAACGTAAATTTTAAACACACATCCATCAGTTAATTAACAACAAACTATATTAGCTTTAAAATGTTGATCTACACATTTTTATGAGGCAAACTGTCTGCAATTTTTTTAGTATTCGATATTTGAGACTATTAGAATTTTCTGAATTTTTTTTAGTCCTTTAAATGTATATCCTTCTATACATATCTAGCTTAAGGAAATACCATTTTTCCAGGGCTGCAAACCTGTTTTTAAGCAACCCAGCTTAAAACAAGTAAGAATACTCTAGTCGAGTGTGCCCGACTACTAGACTCCCTGCTCCCAACTTGCATTTCAAGCACTCCAGCGACAGCACAAGCAAGCAGCGCACTTAACGTGTCCAGTTCCTGTCAAACTGTTGTTTCTGCCTGCTGAGACGGGTGGAAATAGGTTCTTACATCACTTTGGTGTTATTTATCCGATCGTGATGAAATTTACACAGCTGATCAACATTGATATAACATATATGTTTACCAAAAATCAATCTTTAAAATTGTGGCTGTGGGAGTGTTTTGCGATTTGCGGGGGTACGGGGGGTGCATCCGAAATTTAAAATAAACTTGAACTGCGTAAGGTATACAGAAACTTGCATGCCAAGTTTGGTGTCTCTAGCTCTTATAGTCTCTGAGATCTGTGTGTTCATACGGACAGACGGACAGACAGACGGACATGGCTAGTTCATCTCGGCTGTTGATCCTGATCAAGAATATATATGGTTTATATAGTCGGAAATGTTTCCTTCTGCCTGTTACACACATTTGCAGTACTTTATAACTCCCTTTTTCCCATTTTTAATGGGAACAGGGAGTAAAAATGTAATTTAAATTGAAAATCTGGAAAGAAAACATTTATATTTCAAAGCTCGAATTTTGGATTATCGAAGATATTTCTAAAGAATCGACTGCTTTCCGCTGTAAATTTCCGAATTGTCTAAAGTGTTTACTTAAAAATCTTCTGAGAAAGTCATTCAAGAAAGTTTTCATTATTATTTTTCCGACATAGTGAAGAGCAAATGTCAATATAAGAAATAACAATTTATGAGTTAATAAACATTACACAAATAATAAAATATATTCAAGGTCTACTTATTTAGTTGTTGACAGGCCACAAATTATATTAAGTATTTAGGCATTATTTAATAGAAATTGTTATTTAAGTGCTTAAACTACAAGTTATTTATATGAATGTAGTGCAAACATAAAATACAATTTAACAAATATTTTCAATACTTTGTAAACATATTTTTGAAAACGTTTCAAATAAGCTGTCTGTTGGCTGGATGCTAAATAAGCTATTAAAAAGATGTTGCTACTAATAGTGTTATAAACAATATTTATAGTCAACAATTAATATTTGCGCAAATTAAACAATATATTTGCACAGTAAACACAAAACAGTTTTAGAAACTGGCAAGAACATGGGCGTAGAGAGCAGCTGTTAAAAGGGGGCTATGATTAATGACAAAACGAGATACAATAAGTTTTTATATTATTTTGTTTATTTTTGTTAAGCATGTTTTAAATGAGGCCCCTGTTGAAACTTCTGTAGCCACGCCTCTGCACTAGACGTAGCCTGTTGAAGCCTGAACTTGTAAACCAATTTAATAAATATTTACACAATTGTTTCAGTTCAATATGAGTTCAGTTTTGTGGGTTCAATGTGGTTCAATGTTTAGGTTAAAAGGTTTCGTTTTTATATAAAGGAGGCAAGGCGAAAGGGGGTCTACTCACCTTCAGCTGCTGACGTAGTCCACTCATGGGGCTCATTCAATATTTATAGCAAAAAGATTGAAAAGATTTAAGAGAGTGCGAGTGCAAGCAGGTAAATGGCAGCCCAAAACTCAAATGGTGCCTTGTGCCGGCGTATGTGGCGTATGTGTAATATTTATATATGCCCTAGTTTTATTTGATGTGTGATGTTTGTTATAAACAGGCTTTGCTTTGAGAAAAATGACAAACTTTTTATAAATTTTATTTAGTTAACACTTTTCACTTTTGCTTTTGTTCTTAAATGCGCCACGTGCTAAGGTTGAATAAATTTTCTTTCAAATAAATTATATGAAAATTTTGAAAAACTCAATTTCAAGCACTTTTGTTACAAATTGTTTTTAACTGCAGTTCCAGTTGTCGCTTTTCATATATTTTATATTTATATATATATTTTTTGGTAATTCTGAAATTTTGATTTGAGTCGCGCGCGCTCCGCTAGACGATCGTCTCGCAACGGAATCCCAAACAATATTGAGAATTTCTGGCGCTGAAAACGTACAACGCAGGCAGCAGCCAAAATGTTGGCGAAACAACAACTCAAATATATACAAAAGTGGGCGCGAGACTAGCCAACAAATAATAATATAAAAAAAACTACAATAAAATGAAGAAAGATCAGTTGCTGAACATATATATGCTATACGCTTGTAGTAAAGTTCTACAAAAATCAGGGTTCGGGTATAGTTTGTTTCTATGACAGCTATAATTAATATATAGTTGTCCAATTTTGATTGAATTCGATTGAATAAAAGTTTTTTAATAAAAACTTCAAAAGCCAACCAGACTATTAACTGTTCTATGTGAACTGAGCTATGTAAGGAGCTATTTTAATGAAACTTCTCACAGATGCTTCTTTTTGCTGCAAACAGTACATATGTCAGAATCGGTCAGATCGGACCACTATAACATAAAGCTGCCATAGGAAAGATCGGACGAAAATTTTGTTTTTCAAAATAAATCGAACAATTCTGAGTTTTAGCATTATTTTAACATATTTACAAAAATTAATCAAAATAGGACCACTATATCTTATAGCTGCCATAGGAACAATTGGTTGAAAAATTTGTTTTTCTATGAAAATCTTTTTTGTTTCGCAAATCAAACTTACTTATTCTCTGTTTCAGAGTGTTTTCGTCAGGTTGACAAAATTTCATCAAAATCGGACCACTATATCTTTAAGCTGCCATAGGAACAATCGGACGAAATCTAAGGTTTTATATGTATGAACAACTTTCTGCAAGGGTATAAATCATCGGCTCGCCGCGAATTGGTAAGTTTAATTGAATTTTAGAGAGCATTACCTATAGCTATTGAAAGGGCATACAAAAAAGGTAAAAACAATAAAGAAAGAGGAAAAAGAGAAAGCGAAATGTAGCTGAAAATGAAAACAAAAGCAGCTCGAAAAACCGGCAGCTGCCGTGCCAGACAATTTGTTGTTGCATATTCATAAATTCTGAAATTGCTCCATTTTGGTGAATTTATATCTTTTGTTTTACTCAATTTTTGTTACTCATTTTCCAAATTTTTATATTCTTGTCAACAAGAAACAACGACAAACGCAGCTGGTTTTGTTGTTAATTATGTGTAGTTTATAAATCTGTTTTTGTTGTTTCTATGACGGCTGGGATTTAACGAAATGGCACACATTTTAATTTTAGTCATACTATGTGTGTATCTGATAGATATAGTATAGTATTATATATATATACACTATTGAAATATCTTTCGCATAGAGAGCGTAGCTAAATTTTTACCTTTGCTGATGAATCGTGAATTGTTTATTAGTGCGATTTATTGTGCGTTGCAAACAGAAAATCAAAATCAAAATCAAATTAAATATACAAAATCGAAAACTGTATATTTATAGAGCTAGCTGTAAATAGCAATGATTATATGTATGTAGTATATATATAACATGCACAAGTCATTCAACCCGCTTGCAGTAATGAAAGATTGACAAAAACTTTGCTGCTTAAGTTTTTAGCTACGCTGCGTATGAGTTATATTTAGTATGAAAATGTTCAACTTTATCGATAGTTTTCTATTGTCTATCGATATATAAGCGGCCAGGCTTTTGAAATGTATGCAAATTATGAGTTATATTTAGTATGAAAATGATCAACTTTATCGATTGTTTTCTACTGTCTATCGATAATTTAGCGGCCAGGCTTTTATGAGTTATATTTAGTATGAAAATGATCAACTTTATCGATAGTTTTCTACTGTCTATCGATATTAAAGCGGCCAGGCTTTTATGAGTTATATTTAGTACGAAAATTATCAACTTTATCGATAGTTTTCTACTGTCTATCGATAATTTAGCGGCCAGACTTATTATACGCTTTTGAAACGTATGCAAATTAGACAGCTTTTGTTAGTTGTTGCACCAAGCGGCGTATACGCAATGTGTGTGTGATTCTCATGCAAAGCATTATTGCATAGCATTCTGATGCTAATTTAGTTATGTTTACAGTTGTGCTAAATAGCAAACCAGAAACCATAGCAAATTGTTGATGGCATAGACTTTGAATTTATGAAGAATGATGTGGTCTGAAGTTAATGCAATCGCATTCATCATACGCCGCATTGCATATGACGTAGTACTCGAGTATTTTGCACAGCCATTTGATTTGTTTGCAAAGTGTGCCATAAAGTACTTTTGAACAGTGCTTTGAAACTGAAATTGCCTACTGAATGGAAAAGCTGAGTGGCAGCACTCGAAACAGATTTTAAACACATCAACATTTAACTAATTTGCGGTATAAAATTGGCCAAGTGATAAGAAAGTGACATTTTCAATGCTTAACGTTTAGTTTTAGATATTCTTCCTTTTAGATTTTGCTATTTATACTCTGTTTTCCAAAATGGAAAAAAAGAGTATATTGGGTTTGTGAAATGTCCGTCTGTCTGTATGAACGCAGGTTTTTTCCACAATTTTGAAGCTAGAGCATCCAAACTTGGTATACATGTTGGTATATACCATAGGCAGACAAAGTGTCAAGATCTCCCCCCCACCCCCACCCCTTCCCCCACAAACCGCAAAAACCTATATCTTCCACAGTTTTACAGCTAGAGTAACCAAATTTGACATAAAGACTAGTGACCACACCCTTGACCGACCTGCCAAAAAAAAATATGCCACGCCCACTACCACCCCCGCAAATGAGCTAAACCTGTATCTCCTACACCCTTATAGCTAGAAACCCCAAATTTTGCAGTATGACTCCATTTGAACTCTTCAACAGATTGGAGAAAAAAATTTTTACGTACAGAAAACAGAGTATATCGCAGTCGGGTGAGCTCGACTGCAACGTTCTTACTTGTTTGTTTAATGAAATTTAGGGTAAAGCTTTTAAAATGCATTATCAGACCTGTTTCGAAATATTTCATTCTTGAAACTGAATCTTATAAAAGATAAAACCTTAATTTTGCTGTAAGTTCATTTAGTTTTCCGACAATTCTTAAAGTATATCTAACATAATTCAAAAGAATTGGTTCGGAAAGGAAACCTTTGAATGTTTTTGAACAAATACGAAAATGGGAACATGCCTGATTTTATTGTTACACTCTTTTCTTTGTCTGGCTTTGAATTGAGCTGTTTGCAAATATTTAATTGATTTATTTAGGTTAAAAGCCAACTTGTTAGCGGCTTGGGCGGTTTTGTTAACCAAATTCATTATCAGCTCGTTAAGATCAAAAGCATATAAATTGGCTATATGAAAGTCCAAATACGTTTTTGGCCCTGAATTATTGTGTAGGTGTCATATTTACTTGATGAGAAAATCAGCACAAAAATGCATAAAATGTGCCACGCGTTGAACACACACACAAACACACACACAAAAACACACACAGAGAGAAAAAGAGTGTGTGCCAAAAAGTTGTGTATTTAAAAATTATATTGGGCATAGAAAGTATTATAATATATATGAAAAACAGTCGATTTTTGGGCGTTTTTGTATTTAGCCAAAAATGATTTATTTTGTACAAGTTCTTTCGTCGAAATTTTCATCTTTCACTGCCGCTGTGTTCAATTTTCTTTCAATGTAAATATTTACAGGCATTTATTTTTGAAAATTTTACAAATTGAAGAACCAATATATCACATGTTTGTATAAGGTGCTATTTGTTGTGATCACGTTAAATAAATATTATGAATACGCTCAAAATTGTAATAGCTAGATATATGAATGTATATATGTATATGATATATATATATATATATAGATAGTTGATATTTGTCTGAGCAAGTTGATAATGTGAACATTTTAGCTGGTTAGTTATAAGCAAACAAACAAAACATATACATATATATATATATATATATACAGTCGAACTTCCCTAAAGTGAATTCGCACTCAACTAGAAAATGCCTTTTTACTCACTGTTCCCATTAAAAATGGGAAAAAGGTAGTTATAAAGTACTGCAAATGTGTGTAACAGACAGAAGGAGGCATTTCCGACTATATAAACTATATATATATTCTTGATCAGGATCAACAGCCGAGACGAACTAGCCATGTCCGTCTGTCTGTCTGTCTGTCCGTCTGTCCGTCTGTCCGTATGAACACACAGATCTCAGAGACTATAAGAGCTAGAGACACCAAACTTGGCATGAAGGTTCCTGTATACCATACGCAGATCAAGTTTATTTCAAATTTCGGATGCACCCCCCCGCACCCCCGCAAATCGCAAAAGACTCCCACAGCCACAATTTTAAAGATAAAGCTTTAATTTTTGGTACACATGTATGTTTAGTCAATGTTTTTCGGATGTGTAAATTTCAACACGATCGGATAAATAGAACCAAAGTTATGGAAGAACTTATTTCCCCTGTTTCAGCAGGCAGAAACAACAGTTTGACATGCACTGTGCAAGTTGTGTACGCTGCTTGCTTGTGTTGCCGCTGAACTGTTAAAAATGCAAGTTTGGAACAGGGAGTCTCGTAGTCGGGCACACTCGACTAGAGTATTCTTACTTGTTTTATATAAAAATTTCATTATACAGTAAATATGATATGTTTTATGCACACTTTTCTTTAAAATAATCAATTTTTATATTTGGATAACAATTTTCAATGTTTTCATCCTAAACAAAACGTTAAAAACTCGAGTTTTTAGTTGAAATGAGACTAGATTTTTTACTGCTGTCAAATTTTCGGATATTCTCTAAAAAAAAGTATAATGTCCAGCTGCAAAGTTTGTTTATTTCAGAAAAAAAAGTTCACTTTATGAAACTACATTAGAAAGAAATCAATTCTTATTAGACAGAGCATAGATACTATATACAATATACAGAAGTTCGACTGTACTTTAATGAAATTGTCACAAATTGTTGAATGCTGAATGAAATCATCTGCTCAAACTTAAACACACACACACACGTGACGCATGTAAATAATACTACGAGCATTATTTAGCTAATTTAGCTAATTGTTGTCAAACGAAGCGTGAGAACGTTGCCAAGGTTAAGTGCAATAAATAACAGAAAAGAAAAGAAAAAACAACTCGATAGATAAGTGCTGTTTTTGTTTGGAACTAAACAACACTTACAGCAAAGGGATTCACACAGTTATCCTCTTGTTCCGCCAATTTGATAATTATCTAAGAAATTTCGCGACACTAAAGTTCTAAAACAGTTGAAAAATCACGCCAAATATTTTTGGTTTTTAAAACATAAACAAAATATGTTGTGCAGAAACGGAAATAAGCTAAACGACGATCAATCCAAACGTGAACACAGCCCAAACACAAATGAACATCATTCGTATTTTGTTTGTCAACCCAAATCTCTGATCTCTATGGCATATAATTTGTTGGTGCGGGAGAAAGGAAGGAACGGGTGGCTTTTTTTTTTTTTTGTTGGTCGTCAAAACTGTCCGAGCGCGTGGGCGTGTGTACAAAAAGGTGTGTACATTGTATGTGTATGGTGGGGGGGGGGTGATGCTTTTATAGTGTGTTTTTGTATTTGTCTCAGTTTGCTTTATAAACTGTTTTTATTTTTTGTTTTCCTCTCTTTTTATGTTACTTTTCTCACATTCAAAGTTTTTAATTACTTATTTATTACGCCGCAAACGCTATTTTTCGTATGAAACATTCCAAAATAGCACTTTTTAATTGTGTGTTCAATTGAATTTCGTCAGTCTGATTACGAGCGATATAAAGTTTATATATAGAAAAATACATTAAAATTTAAATTTAAACATTTTCAAAATAGATTTGAAATGATTTTCTGATTTATTATTGTATTGAATACTTGGAATTGTTAGGTGAGCTACTGTTCATGTTCTTTGAGTCAACTAATGTGGGCTTTTATAAAGAAATATCAAAAAAGAAATACAATATTCCGAGTGACGTCGATTTCACAAATATTTTGCATACAAAAACTCAATTTTCGAACGATCGCTCATATGACAGCTATAAGATATAGCCGCCTGATTTTGATACAACTTTTTGTGAATATCAATAGTTTACTAAAACGCAGAACAAGTAAATTCAGTTAAGATAGTTTGGGAAACAAAAAAAAAAAAAAGTTTGCTTGAGCTATCTTGAAAAACAAACATTTTGGACCTATCGTTCCTATGGCAGCTATATGTTATAGTGATACGATTCTGCTGGTTCCGACATATGTACTAACTATAGCAAAAGTAGACAGCTGCACCAAATTTCCTCAGAATAGCTTAACAAATAGGCTAGTTCGCATAGAACAGTGCGATAGACAACTCGGAACTCGCTGCTTATCACGAATATAAGCGCCGTATGTGTTTAAAAACGCCTCTTTCACTGCTTTACTCCTTTTGTATCAAAGCTAGAAGCGTATAAAGACAGAAAAAAACAGAGACGAAAAAAAATCAATAGGTATTACTTCTCAGTATGTTCAATGCTGTTGAAACAGCATTAAATAGAAGGCAATTTCTTGAATTTATTACAGCATTGTTTGATTAAAATGTTTTACATAAGTATAGTATAACTATGACGTAGTTAGCTACTTTATTAAATATTTAAAAGTGGAAGTTGACAAGTTAATTAGTAGTTGTGCGCTATGCATTCGTTACTAAATACTAAAAACAACATGCTTATGCTAAAATATCACAAATTTTGGATATTATCTGTGTGTGTCTGTTTGATTCTAGTTAAAAAAGTACTACAATTAAATAACTTAGTTGTTTACAATATACTACTAAAAGGTACATATAATAGTTTAATAATGGTAATCCGAATAAAATTGTGTCCTGTAATATGGAAGTATTTGTTCTTCGCTGCTTTTCAAATATCTTGCTTAAAGCTTAACTATTGAGCTTGTAGCCTACAAAAGCGCAATTTCTAGTAGTTCCAAATTGATTAATCATTGTTATTACTATTATTATTATCACAAAATTTACACCTGCATATAGCGATAGTTGGCGACTGAGCCGCCAACGCCACTGCGATAATTGCACTCGCTTAGCTTAACATATTGTCCCAAAAAGTTGAGCACCAAGCTGCTCCTACAAATATTATGCATATAACCCAATACATATGGCGTTAGCACAGTTATAACAATATAGGCCAGCTGTGGTATGCGCTCCGTATGCCCCATAAAGGGCCAAAACCAATAGCCACGCCTCACCGCATCCCGCGTATGATGCGTTATAAAGGCACAAAGCAGTGCTCCCATCAATAGGCTGCTCCGGAAGTAGTTCAGGCACGCGGTGCATATGTAGAATAACAACATGGCCAGCACAATGCTCGAGCAGTGCAAAAATGGACGACGAGAGAGATTGGTGGCATCCTGGAATTATTAATAATTTAATAATCGTCGATAGTATTTAGAGACCTGTTCTGGTTCCCACTATCTAAAAGTGCGTTTCCCTTATATGCTTCGATAAAGTCGGAGAGCGACTTCAATCTTAGATCAAAGAAAAGCGCATTCTATTCTATATTTACATATCGAAAGTGAAAAATTTTCCGATTTTTAATTATAGTCGTCAAGTGAGCTCAATCGTAAATCAAAGTTAAGTTAACTCAATTCGTAAATTCTTGTCGAATGTGAAAGAGGATACATTTAAGGCATATACACTTGTCGAAATTGGAAACCAGAACCGACCTATATAACAAAAGAACTAAATATTAGAATTCGGTCTACCCGATCTGAACTAGTTCGAATGATCGGGTGTTTGAATTGAAAATTGAACTATATCTTTGATTAAATATTAGAATTGGGTCTACCCGATCTGAACTAGTTCGAATGATCGGGTGTTTGAATTGAACATTGAACCATATCTTCGATTATATGTTCATCAAGTGAACTGAATCCGCTCAGTTTATAGTTTACCTCCAAATACAGAGAACGCGCCTCTATAAAGTGATCCAGATCGATAAAGGAGGAGACCACAAAGCACGTGAAAATCAATATCCAGCCAAAGAGCTGTGTTGTGCGCTCGTAAAACTGCATGGCAAACGCAATGCCGGTCAAGGCGCCAATTGCGGCATGAGCAGCATTATCTGCGAGCGCTTTTAAAAGCGGATGCTGCGTTAATTCCACAAAATTGTCACCCAAGAGGCACGTAATGGTAACCAAGGTTGTGAGCACAATGCGCATATAGACCATTGTGTGGCAGTGTGGCATCGATTGTTACTGCTACTTTAATATTGTGTATTTTGTATATGTTTTGGACGGAAGTTGCGTAGCTGCTTCAGATTTCTAGATAATCGTACTCGTAATCGCAATTGTTGTTGTTCTGCAGCTGCTTCTTGTTGTTGTTCTTGTTCTGGCAAACTGCGTTCATATTGCACAATCAGCTGTGTTTTAAATATGTTATTATTTTTATTGCCTTTTGTCAATCTGTTTAAAATAAATACAATTTTGTTTTCCAATGTCAAACAAATTCTAATTTTTGTGCATTTTCACTCACGTGTTTCTTAGCGTGTGCCTTTGCCGCATGTAACGGCAACAACTGCAATGCAGCAGTGTGGTGACTCCTCCTTGGGGGTTGCAACTACACAGTATAAGTACACGTACAACATTACGTACATTTGCTTGTTTTCCAGCAACAACAACAAGCGGCATAATTTGGGTCTCGAAAATTCCCCCACAGAATTGTTTTGATTTTGCTTTTGCAAAGACGTGAAGTGTGCAGCGGCAGCCAGACGGCGTTGCCAACTGACTTAAAGTATACACTCTTTTCAGCACATCTGGCAGCGCTAAGCTGGTCACTCTAAAATTGCAACAGCTGTTGAATTGCGGTAAAATTTGACGCAGTGTGCAAATTTGTAAACTATATTAAAAAGTGCAAAGTGTTTGTATATTAAATAGTTGCTAGCTCAGGTAACTATATTAAGGAAATATTAACTGTTACATAAATATGTTTTACATATAAACAAACTAAGCAAAGCTCTCTCGCAAAAGTTTAGCACTGTGAACATCAAACGAGACACACACGCATTTGCTTACCTGCATATGTGTGTGTGTGTATGAGTATGTGCATGCGTGTGTGTAGTGATAATGGGCGTATAACAAGTGTTTTCATATTAAGCTCCCACACACTCACTGTTTTCAGATTGAATATATTTTCTACTTACCTACATACATACATACATACACATGTACATACCCTGCAAACACTTTCTGAGAGCGACAGATAAGAACGCGATTCTTTAAATATTGTTGCTTTCTTATCTTCAGCTAAACTTTCGTCCATCCCTTTAACATTTCGTATAAGCTGTGTGTATTTTAAGCTACAAATATATACACATTGAATAATTACATCAAAATATCATTTAAATTTCCATGTATACTATCTAATTGCGGTTATAAATCATGATAAGAGAATAAACCACAATGGAAATAAATTGAAAACTAGACAAACCCACATAAAAACATATAAAGTACCGACTGCATAGCCCTTATCGAGCCTAGTACAAGTACTAGATGGTTACCACTTTCTCTTACCCCTGCAGAGGGTACAATTATCTTCGATCCCATCTTATAGGTTTCATAGGAACAATCGGTCGAAAATGTAATTTTCTTAAATTTTTAACTTTTTATACTCTTTTTTTAACTTTTTTGAAAAAAAAGGAAAAAAGAGTATATTGGGTTTGTGAAATGTCCGTCCGTCCGTCTGTCTGTCCGTCTGTCCGTCTGTCCGTCTGTCCGGCTGTCCGTCTGTCCGTCTGTCCGTCTGTATGAACGCAGGTTTTTTCCACAGTTTTGAAGCTAGAGCAACCAAACTTGGTATACATGTTGGTATATACCATAGTAAGACAAAGTGTCAAGATCTCCCCCCCACCCCCACCCCTTCCCCCACAAACCGCAAAAACCTATATCTTCCACAGTTTTATAGCTAGAGTAACCAAATTTGGCACAAGGGCTACTTATCACATCCTTCATTGATCTGGCAAAAAAAAATTCGGCCACGCCCACCCCCGCCCCCACAAATAGGCAAAGTCTGTATCTCCCCCACCCCTTTAGCTAGAATCACCAAATTTTGCAGGTTGAATTCTGTTGCCCTATTTAATAGATTGGATAAAAATATTTTTGCCACGCCCACCCCCGCCCTTGCAATCAAGCAATGTTTGTTTCTCCCAAACCTGTAGAACAGGCCCAACCAAATTTTAATTGATGGCAAAACTTTAAAGATTTGAGCAGAAATTCAATTGCCACGCCCACTGACTCCGCAAAGAGGCGAAAAAAAGAGTATATCGCAGTCGGGTGCATCCGACTGCAACGTTCTTACTTGTTTTTCTTGTTTTCCATAGTTTTGTTATTTTATTTTTAATAATTGTATGATTAATATGAAATGTTTAATAACATTTTAGGCAATAGTACCCTCCAAATAGTTTAAAACTCAATATGGAAAGGATAGTTTTTGCTTTTAACGGCATGCTCCATTTTGATAAGACGCTCGCCTGTATTATAAGTGTCCAGGACAGCATGATCTGCTGCATCCAATTGGAAATCAAAGATATTGAAATTTTCCTCAATGCGCTTGGGATTGGATGACTTTGGCAGCGGCACAGTGCCAATTTCGATCTAAGAAACGTTTTAAGGGTAAGTAAAAATAACAAAACTAGTAAATATGCTATTGATAAGCTTGTTTTTCTTACCAGATAACGCAGCACCACCTGAGCCGTTGACTTTTTGTACTTATCGGCAATGGCCTGTACTTTGTCATCATAGATGAAATTTGGTTGACGCTTGGCAGGATCTGGCCTGCCCAAAGGACAATAAGCGGTGACAACAATATCATGCTGCTTGCACAATGCAATCAATTGCTTTTGATTCAAAGCTGGATGACATTCGATCTGTGTTGTAGAAGTTGTGTAAGTCAAGTGTTATATATTGAAACCGCAAGGGATTCACCTGATTATGTATGGGTTTAATATTGCAGTTGGCCAGCAGACGCGTCAATTGCTCCGAATTGAAATTGGAAACGCCAATATTTTTGGTTAGACCCAGCTCGACCAGCTTTTCCATAGCACGCCAGGTGTCCAGATAGTCCACATCGCTGGAGGCATATCAAGTGAGTTAAAGTTAAACTATTTATAAGAAATTAGCTGGTATTATTTACTTAAGTTCCACCTCGCCCTGTGCATTTGTGGGCATCATTTCGGTGTCACCGCGATGCACATAAGAGTAGGGCCAATGCATCAAGTAGAGATCCACATAGGCTAGTCCAAAGTTTTGCAGTGTCTTGCGGCAGGCATACTCCACCCTTTCCGGCTCATGAAAGTGACACCAAAGCTGCACAAATGTTGCACAATTAGCGCTTTTCGAACTAATTATATATCATTCAATATGTTTACCTTGGTGGTTATAAAAATATCCTCACGCTTAATAACACCCTCGGCAATTTTCTTTTGCACCGCTTGTCCCACTTCCGCTTCGTTCTCATAGAAATAGGCGGTATCAATGTGCCGGTAGCCCACATCAATTGCATGCAACGTTGCCCGCTCGCAATCTCCGCCCAGCGACTATAGAAAAACGAAAGTTAATTGTAAGTCATCAAAACATTTGATTAGAGTGAGATATCAAAACATTTGATTAAAGTGAAATATCATTGTCTCAGCTGATAAGTTTTCTAATCCTTATGTTTTACTCTAGCCTCTAGCCTCTCCGTCTGTTAGGTCTGTTTCTTTTACTCCTACGTAAAGGACAAAAAATAAATACCACAAAATGTTTTACATAACTTTTCATTAAGTTAATTTGTAAATAACAAAATTTAGAGCCAGCGATGCTGCTTTTAAGAAACTAACATCCTAAATTTAGGAAGTATTTCCAACAATCATAATTTTTAATCTGTTTTTAGGGTGATTTTTACTATATATTTTGTTTATAGGGAAAAAGTTAGAAACATAAGTTGTTTGAAAAACTTATTTGTTTTTACAAATTGTTCACTGAAACTCAGAAAATGTTTTATTAGTTAACTTAAATTCAATCATAGTTAACTACCGTTAATTTAGAGGGTATTTAAACCTCAGTACACCGCAAATAATTTCTCTTGCTCGTTGATTAGCTTAATATTGAACTGAAATACTCGTAGTTCCATTTACATACTCGTAGCTTACCGTATACGTGCCTAGACCAATTGTCTGAATTTCAGTGCCGTTATTGTGCTTAATATATGGAGCTTTTGATGCCGACATGTTGCTAATTCTCTACGAGATGCGCTTCAACTGTTGCTCAAGAACAGCGCCTGCTCGGCTTTTATACCCACAGCGTGAACTCTCTCTCACGCTCTCTTGCTCTCAAAAGCTTTTGTGTGTTCTTAAAAGCTTGAAATGCTTTAGAAATCTATTCTACTCGCCCTAGACAACAAAGCTTTTAAAACTTTGAGTTTGTAGGCGACTTTTACAGCCGCTTCTAGACTTGAGAGTAAAAAATTAAAAAAAGATAAATACACATCATCAATAAGTAAACTATGGCAAACCTATTTAGGTCTTTTCCCATTTCCGATTACTTTTCAATTCTCATATATTTTGAGTTTGCATTATTATCTGAGTTTTTCCCATTAAAAATGGGAAAAAGCCACAATTTTAAAGATAAAGCTTTGATTTTTGGTACACATATATGTTTAAACAATGTTGATCGGTTGCGTAAATTTCATTACGATCGGATAAATAACACCAAAGTGATGTAAGAACCTATTTCCACCCGTCTCAGCAGGCAGCAACAACAGTTTGATAGGCACTGGACAAGTTAAATGAGCTGCTTGCTTGTGTTGCCGCTGAACTGCTTGAAATGCAAGTTGGGAGCAGGGAGTCTCGTAGTCGGGCACACTCGACTAGAGTATTCTTACTTGTTTTTCACAGAAAAATGTGAAGAGTAATGCATAGTTCAAGAAGTAAACCAGGGCCAACCTATTTAGGCTTGACTTCGCATAGTTTTGGAGCTTGCAATGATATAGGAATCAGGTTTCACTTTTGAAACTATGTTTGAATAGTTTTCATTCCACTGCAGTGCACTGATGCAAATAAAAATATTTTAATTCGAATATTTAAACTTTTTCGGCATTTAGAACATCTAACAATATGCATTTGAATTAAGAACAATCTTGCTTAAGTATTTTCAAGCTCAAGATTTTGTGTTTTGACTTTAAGTATCATGTAATTTTTATAATAAAACGTATAAGCTGTGCGCTGCCTTATTTTAAGTTGTTAATTAAATTAAATTTAAGTCTATGAAAGTCATTTCAAATAATCTGGTTTATTTCAATTCAATACGCTAACCGTGCTTTGGATGCTGTGGTAAGATTATAAAGCTTTTGGTATACCTAAAACGCTTTCTAGTGCAATTATAAAGCGCATGAGCAAGCTTTAGTTTGAGTTTGGAAACAAACTGGGAATGAAACAACATCTGTTATTCAAAGTGGCACAATGTAGTCGTAGTCCTTGCCCCACCACCGTCACATGCCAGCACACAACTGGATGGAAAAGGCATAGTTAAGGAATTTTTCAATTGCTTTTGCTGGGTGAGTTTTCTTTTTTGTTAAAACTATGATATTTTAACGAATGTTAAATTTAGAAAGTGTAAATCTTTAAAGTGTGTTATAGTTATGCATAAAAGTGTTGAATATATGCTAAATATGTTTTAGTTATGCAGACAGTTGTTTTAGTTTCCACAATTAAACAATTAGTTATGCATACAATTGATACCAAGTGCCAATTGGTGGAAAAATGCTCATTAATAAATTGGTTTAATTGGAAAGTTTCGTTTCGTTCGTTAATTTTTTAGTATATATGCAAAAGCAATGCGCAGCAGCTGAAAATTATTGTATTGTAATTTCAGTATATTCGCAGCACGCCTAAAACTGCGCATGCCCCAAACCCCCCAAACCTCCAACACACACAATTGGAGTACACCTACCGAATACTGAGCAGAGAGGAGCAGCAGGTGACGACGCCTCGTGTCTGGGAAAACTCAAGGCTAACTGTTTTGGATTTGAATTTGGATTTGATTGAACAACCTTCGATATGGCTACTGTTGCACATGGCTGCAGCAGTCCACGCCAGCGTAGCTGCAACGGCAGCAGCTCACCCGGCGGCGGCGGTGGCAACCATCACAATTATACCACCATGCCCAAATATGCACGTGCCACAAGTCAAACGTTGTATGCCACAAGTCAGCAGATCTTTGGCGGTGCGCTGCCCAGCGTAGAGACACAATATAATGGACATCAGGGCATATATATGTCGGGCGGGCAGCGTCCGCTGTCGGCGTCGGCGCTGCCGGAAACTGCAACCGGTTGTCGCAACTATTGGAGCCAGAGTCAGGGGCATGGTGGCGCACATGGTTCCTTTTATCATGGCCGGCATTACAACTATAACAAGCGCAAGTCCGCTGTGGAGCTGCTGGCTGAATCCAAACCCTTCTATATCAAATCGGATGCAGTCTTTGAGCGACTGCAGCAATCCAGTTATCGCAATGGCGGACCCACAGTTGCAGGCAAGCGTGGTTCATCACACTATGCTTACGATGAGCTGGAGGATAGACGCTACATGAGCTTGAACAGACAGCAGCAGGTCCAAGCACAAGCACAACAACAACAGTATATGCATCAGCAACAGCAGCAGCAGCATCATCAGCAGCAGCAGCAGCAACAACATCCACATCATCATCACAGCAGACATAATCAAAGTCAGCAGCTGTCGTCGCATGGTCATAGAGAACGCTCCGCTGTCAATAATAATCTCTTGCAGCACAAGCTGCGCATGCTGCTCGGCGCAGAGGCGGTCAAGGAGCGCAGCAGCGGAGGGAGCACTTTGAGGCGCCACGAGCTCAACGATGCCAATACGGATTTGCTGGCCACGGAGTATGGAGTTGGCATTGGAGAGGATGAAAGCAGCGCTTTGAGAATACCTCCACCACTTTATCTGCCCTCTCATGCTTTTGGCCGCGAATCTGCTTATAGTGGTTATCCCAGTGAGCCCAACAGCGGCGGAGAAGAGCCTTTGGTGCTCACCGAGAACTACAGACCCATCAGTCCGCCGGCTGAGTATGCCGCCAAGTCAAGTCAGGCGCACAACGAGCGCTACAGGTGAGAGGAGCAAATTGAAAATTATCTTTATATGAACTATATAAACAACAATCGATAGTACCAACAAGTATATTCCAACTCAAACTCAAAAGGACTCTTAAATAACTCCACTTAAAGTCAGCTTGTACATATTTATTTCGATAATGAATTAAGATCGGATATCTATACCATCGATAGCATCGATTTTTTTACAGCTCATATTATACAAAAAAACCCATTTCAAGAGCTCCACTTTAAAACACGCTTTTTATTGACAGATACAACTATCAGCGCTCCTACTCGCACTCGCATGAGGTGCCCAATCAGGATGAGCGTGCTCCCTACACTGCCGGCGAGTTCAACATCAATAGCCACAAGTCGCTGCCGGATTTGCATACACAGATAAGCCGGCATTCGCCGCACAGCGAGATCCTGAGCTGCTGCAGTCGTGGCAATCGCTCGATTAAGTCCGCCGGCGAGTCATCCATCAATAGGGATTCAGGTGGCAGCTCAGGACATTATACCCACAGGAGCGAGCCCTGCTACAAGCGGCAGCGGGAATCGGGCGCCGGCGCAGGCACCGCCAGTGGCACTATCAAGAACTGTTGCAATCTGGTGGCTGCAACAAGACGGGACAGCGGCTCCTCCACGCAGCACAGCGCCAACTCATACTGTGGCTATGTTACCCCTGCGGGGGAGTATTCAACCTTGCATGGACGCAACTCGGACTGCATTGATTGTCGCTGCAAGCAGGATACGAGTGGTTATGGTGTTTCATCTCTAGGTGGCATGTCTGGTTATGATAATGCCGCTGCGGATTACTTGCTCAATTTTACGCCCACGCCGGAGGTGCCCGAAGCCTTTCAGGATGATTATACACCAACGCCGCCCTCGCCACGTTTGAAGACCACGCCACGTTATTCGAGCTCCTCCAGCCAGCAGCTGCATACCAGCTCCCAGGGCTATACAAGCATCAATCATTCACAAAGCTCGCTGGTGCAGAGTCCCGGCTCGGCGCCATCTATGGATGACATTAGTCCGCCACCCATACAATTCAAGAGGCAGCGTTGCATACGCTTCAAGAATCGCAACCGTCTGCCAGCTCAGCCACGCACCTCGCCCATCAACACGGAGTGCCACAGCGGCGGAGGCTCGGCGGGCTATAAACGCAACATGGAGCACGAGAATGTGTTCTTTCCCAAAGGTTTCTCGGCGGATGGTTATGCCACATCGCATAGTTTGGACATGGAACGGGAAGCTTTGAATGCCAGCATTTCCGAGCTGGAGAAATTCTTTGATCGTTTGGGTCTAAACGATGAGGCATTCCATGAGATCTATAGCCAGCCAAGGCGGCAACATAAACCCGAAACCGATTCGGATGACTCCAGTACGGTATTCTTCTCGGATGTCAGCACTGTGGACTCAATGCGTCTGCCGGATAGCACTGAAACTCAGCCACAAACCACACAACCATATCGCCCCTCGGAACCACCATCAATTGTGGAACGTAATGCTCGAATTATCAAGTGGTTATGCAATTGCAAGAAGATGCAGTGCATCTGAGGTTTACCCTGCTCTAGTTGTAGTATTAATAATCGGCAATTGCCAAAACTTTGATATTCTTCTTTAGATATGAGTAATTTTATCTCAAAGATTCCCAAACGATAACTGCTCCTAAAACTCAACTCAACTCAAGTTAAGTCAAGTCAAATCATGTCAGTCAGAAGTACAAGTTCAAGTTCGAGTTCAAATATATTAGAAATCCCATTAGAAACTAGAGCTGCACACAACTATCGATAGTATTATTGATAACAATTATGAATTTATCTTTTAAATTGTAAACTTATAAAATGTTAAGACTTCTAAATGGCTTACAATATTTGATATATATTTGATAACTTGGCATACCTAAGTCCAGGAATCAAATTCAAGTTAGTATTATCGAGCGGCACAACTATCGATAATACGTTCGATAACAATTCATTAATTATAAATATATCTTTTAAATTGTAATCTTAGAATATTTATATATAAAAGTTCCAAATGGCAATGTTTTTATTATCATTGAAAAAGTAATGAAAATGAAAAACAATTTCATAAAATGTACTTCTCATGATCATTAACTTTATCATTACCGTTATTATTATTATTACCATTATCATTATCATTATCAATATCATTATCATTACCGTTATTATTATTATTACCATTATTATTATCATTATCATTATCATTATCATTATCATTATTATTATTATTATTATTATTATTATTATTATTATCATTATCATTATTATAATTAACATTATCATTATCATTATTATTATCATTATAAATATCAATATCAGTATCTGTTTTTTTTTATTTCCAATGAAATGACTAATGCATTACAAAAATAAGGAATTGTTTCTCAACACCTAATAAGATATATTCCTAATTGGAAAACCCTAAGTCAAGTTAGTATTATCGGTAGTTTTGTAAAGTTTTAGCTAGCATCACCTAACTGTACAACTGAATTATATATAATGCTTATTAATCGTATGAGTGTGCGTTTAGTCCCATTTTTTGCTGCAACAATTGCAGAGCCAATTAATTCAATTGTATAACTAATCAAAAATAGAAAAAAATCAAAGATCATATACTATATATATATATAATAATAATCGTATACACAAAATGGTATTATTAGATGGAATTATTGTACAATTAGTTTCTTATAACGTACATACTATATCGTAAATATTATATATATACTTATATATTATATTATACACCAATTCAGAAAACGTACACGTAATGAAAATGAACCTACCTATTTATGTAAGTGTAAAACGGTTTGCATGATAAATAAATATTTATGATTATCAAAAGAAAGATTTCAAGTTGGCATTATAACCTATATATATATATACATATATTTATAAAGTGAATTGTTTAGTGCTCTATTTTAAGTTATAATGAAACAGCTGTGTGCCCCTGATCTGATTTTTATCGGCCTATTGTTATTTGCAAGTATATATAAGCGTCTGTTCGTTAGGATCGGTATTATCAGCGAGAAACGGAAACTTTCAATATGCAGCAATTTTTAGTAGTAGCTGTTGTGCTCGGCCTGCTGTCTTTGGTAAGTTCTATATTTGTTTTTTTTTATACTTTTGATGATTGTTTTTAATTTCTTATAATTTTGTATATTTTATTCTTTTGTTTATTTCAGGCTTCAACTCATACTGTAAGTATTATAAACTAGGGAACTGAATTCTATGATTAGCGTGCTTATTCTTTGCCTAAGTAGGGCCCCGAAGTAGACCCTATTAAGCATCATGCACCACATCCGCAACCAGGAGGCGGTGGCGGTGGACATGGTGGTGGTGGACATGGTGGCGGTGGACATGGTGGTGGCGGTATTATTGGTGGCGGTGGAGGTGGTTCATGTCCCAGGCCCTCTGCGCAGAGTTTGAGAGTAAGTGCATTGAACTGACCATTCCTCTCAAGGTTTTCATAAAAATGCATTTACAGTGTCTGCAAGAATGGGCGTGTCAGCATGTCATACGTTTGGATCTGCGGTAAGTAGCTCTATTGAACCTAAGCAGTTCTTATGTTATACTCTGTTACTCAAAGTGAGAAGAAGCATATATTGTTCGTCTGCTTTTTAAGTCCAAGTCTGAAGTGACTGTTTGTCTATGCCGCCAATCAGCTAAAGCGGTATCTTCCAGCTTATTTATATATATTCATATTAGATCTTGAGAGATCAATTACACATATCTCTCTCCAATATTAGTAACACTACACTCCCTTTCAAATCTGGTTAACCCTACCAAAGAATTTTAATTATTCTTTTGCAATATGCGTAACGAAGAGGGACATTAATTGTATTTAATCTTGATCAGCATACAGCCGATTACTTATTGACAAGTTAGTCTATAAGGCCTGTTCCCATTTCCGAGGACTTTTTGTTCTGAATCGGTTTCGATTTTGTGTTTCTTTTGTCGTATGAAATATTAATCGATTCTTCTTTTTAAAGATTAGTTCAAATATTTCTCATTCCATTGTCTCAAAAGCCGAACTTTTTAACCAAATTTTCTATCAATATTCCGATATTTTCTAATAATTCCGATTTCGTATGTTTTGATCGAAATTATTAGAGTAAGAACTAGTCTGTTTCTATGCAAACTAGTCTAGTTGAGCCAGCTATATCTTATAGCTTATATATCACAGATTCATTTCAAAATTCATTTTTAGATGAAGAACAATAACTCAAGTTGTCTCAGCCAAATTCTTTCATTTCTTTCTTTCCTATGCTATCTTTAAAATAGATTTAAATGGGTTGACTGTAATACTTATATACCTATCATTAACACAATTGATCGAGAACAGAGTTTTCTTGGGTACAATTTCAATATTTTGTAATCATTTTAAATTATTTCGACATCACTTCATGCAGCGTATATCGCAGTCGGGAGCGACCGACTGTCACATTTCTACTTGTATTTATTTTGCAATACTTTGACAGCTGTCTGCTGAACCTGAATGGCAACAATTTGCTGGGGAATCTTGTGAGCATACCTGGTTTAGTTGGCGGAGGCAGCACTGGTGGAGGTGGTGCCGGTGGTTCCGGTGGTGGTGGTGGTGGTATACTGGGTGGACTGCTGGGTAAATAGAGTAGAAACTAATCCACACACACACACACACACACAGACAGAGAAAAAATAAAATAAAAACTGCATGCACATTAAACGTATAAAAAGCTAAAGCTGCGCAAAAAGCGATGGCACATCGAATCGAATGTCATTTGTGGATTGGAATTGGGATTGGTAGCTACTTTTAATGGCCCAGCCAATAATAATAATACTATGAGTACCTAGCTAAAGCTAACATGCCATTCCGGATTGCCAATGATGGCGATAATCGTTATAATCATCGTTCACATAACAGTTAACTCAATTATTGTTTAAGCGCTACCATTTTGACCAGCTGGCCAATTAAGTGAGCAATTTTCAAATTAGCCAGCAATTTATATGAATATCAGCAGTTTTTGGCTTTAACAGCGTACGAAATGCAGCAGCATTGGTCAGCAGAGAGGGTAGGAAGAGAAGTTGTAGCTGCTGAAACCTTGGCAGGCACGTCCTTAAAGCTTGGCGAACTTGTAGCGCATTCGAACAAAGTCGCAAATCATTGAAGCATATGCAATTATTCATTTTGAGGTTGAATGCGCTCGAACGCACACAAAGATACAAACGCTCAAGAAGATGGAGCCTTCGCTCCTGCTCTTGCTGCTTCTTCTTCTCGTCCTGGCTCTTTTATCTGTGGCATACTCGTAAACGCAAGCAAATTTAAATTCAGCAGCAGTTCTTAAACGCCAGGCATCCATAAAAATCGCTTTTACTACGCGTAGTTTTTTCTTTTTATACCCTGTACCCATCAAAAGTGCTTAGTGGGTATAATTAAGTTGTGGAAATTAATGTAGCTGCCAGATGAATGCATCTCTGTACTCTTTACAAGTTATCTAATTATTATTTTTCTGTATCTTTATCAATCAAACAAACAAAAAGTGTTTTCTTCCTTTCAGTTGATAGTTCAAATTAGGCAGAAAATTCGTTTTTATAGTATAATTTGTCAATTTGAATAGTTTCTGAATGTCTCAACTATGGATTCGGTTCGTGAATCTGAATCTTCTTGATTTCAAATTCTCATAACTTGGTTAAAACTTAACCAATTTCCATGCGGATTGTTTTTTGAGCTTATTTTACAACCTTAGTTTGATTTAGCATGTAAATTTTATTTTATATTTGAAAATACCCCTTGGTTTGGCTCTGTTTTTGGTTTAGATCTGTCATTCCGTTTTCAAATCGATTTCCAACCGTGCTCTTAAGTATCATCAATAACTGAGTATGAAGCCGTCGATTGTAAAAGGTTCCTTTATAATTTACTTTTCAATTTTTCAGTTGTTGTATATGTTATCCTTACCAACTACCCCAAATTTACAAAAAAAAAAAACACGATTTGAAGCGCAGTTTTATAGCTACAGCTTTGATTTTTATTTCTAAGTAATTTTCTTATTTCAATAATTTACTAAAGTTTATTTCAACTTTAAATAGGATATCTTTTAGCTGAGCAATCTTTTCGAAAGCACTTCTACTTCTTTTTGTTGTGTTTTTTCTTTCGTTTCTTTTTAATGCCCTCTTGATTGCAGCCGGTTCTCGACAAAGTTCTTGCTCTCCATTTAGCTGATTTCGTTTTGGCCAAAAGCAGCACCCCGCCTTCAACACCCGCCTCCGACACCCCGACACCGACCCCGACGCTGACACCACTCGGGGTATTTTAGCTTAATCCGTCACTTGCATCGACAGCTCAATAGTCTGATGGTAGCTTCAATTTCCTTTGCCCTTTTATAATTAACTTTATGTGTATGTATTTAGTTTTATTGCTCGTTAGACAGACTCACAGCCTTACAGCTCTACAGCCTTACCAGCCCTACCTCCTTACAGCCTCACAGTTGCGCAGAGGCAAGGACAATGAAACAACAATTTGTGGCCCCAAAGACCGCAACGTGTGTAGGCCATTTTGGAATCGCCATCGCCATCCTCATTGGCATCTTCATCGCCATCCTCTTTGCCATTGCCATTGCCATTGCCATTTCCATTTCCCGTCGCCATTATATTAATTACAAAACGTTTGCAACGCCGCATCTCTCTGCAGTGCCAGTTCCACATCCAGTTCCAGTTCCTGTCTCACTAATGGCCCACAACAAGTAAATCACACGCAAAGCTCCAAGGCGATTTGGCCCAACGAGTTGCAGATGAAAACAGTTGAAGAGCGATACAGTTAACGAGCTATCACAACAACAAATATTATATACAAATAACACTAATTTAAACTTGGAACTGCAAAGAATCAATTGCTTTATCTATAGTATCTATACTATCGATAGTTCCCGTTTAAAAATACTCTTTTTGCTGACGCAATTTGTAACAAATTGAAAGAGACGTCTCTGTGCCCATAAAGTATGTATATTCTTGTCACTCTGTTCGTCTTTTTGTCTGTCTGTCCGTCTTTTTAGTTTTTAAAGCTTGATCTTGATGAAACTTGGTACAAATGTTTCTTTTTTCTATTAGTTAACTCGACCAAACTTACTAATGCTGGATTTTAGCATTATCTAAAAATGTTTACAAAATTTCATCGAAATGCGATTACTATATACTATATAGGCACAATCTTTCAAAAATGAAATTTTGATATGTACTTTTCTTCGGAAGATATCTTTTCTTTCATGTTTTCGATTCAGTTGAGCTCCCTATTCGTCTTTATGTTTATTAAATGGTATCGAAGTTAGCTATATCTAAAAATCGATTGAGTTCTTAACTATTACGAACAAAGCTGTCAAGATCTCTTTTCAATCAATTGAATATTCAATTCCATTATTCGATATAAAAATTCGTAATTCCTGTATTTTTATTCAATTGCATTATTCAAAACTTTTGAGCTCTTGTGTCGTTGCTCTGAATAGTGTCGTTAGCTATCACAATCAACTTGAAAACCATTATAAGTTATGTATATAGTATATATAAATTCATAATTTTTGTAATTTTGTTCAATTGTATTATGCGTCCATAGCTTTGATAGCGTCGAAACTGGCTATATCCGATTCAGTTGAGCTCTTAACAGTTGTCGCTGCCTCAGCAGCAGGTGCAGCCTCTGCCTCTGCCTCAGCTGGCTGCTCAGTTGTCGCCGGCACTTCCTTAATGAGATTCTGTACAATGTTTAACTCTTAAATATATTCGGCATTTTCAATGGTTTTTCTTTATTTTTGCAGCTTACCTCCGCCTGCAGTGAGTGCTGCTCCAGCTCGTTGAATGCCTCAGCCAGGCCGGGATGTATTTGGGTGAGTGCCTCATTTCCATGTCTAATATAGACTGGTACATGACCTTTGCGTGGCTCTAGCTCCTGATAGGGCGCAGCTAAGTTAAAAATTTAATTACAAGCCATTAAATCATTGCCACTTCTCTGCTTCTCCTTTTCTTTTGCCAGCCCTTATCAACATGGTAATCTTCTATGACATATACACCCGGAAACCTTGAATCACGACGAGGAACGCGACGCAGCGACAACGTAATTATGACTAACGAGCTAAGAGCTGAAAGCTGAGTGCTGAGAAGCTGTTGCTGTTTTAACACACGCCTCCCCCCCCCCCCGTGCCCCACGCCCATGCACACAGTTGGTTTATAGAAATTAAAACCAGTTTCAACACTCGCCACAAAACAATCAGAAAAACGTGAACAGATGTGCAATAAAACACAAAAAATATAATGGTAAGTTTAATTCGCATATTTATGCCTAATTTATAAGATTTATCTTTTTTTTTATTTTTTATTTACTTACCTTTTGTTAGGAAGCACATACTTAACATAATTAGCGCAACTAAGTGTAGCTTAAACATTTTGCTAGTTATAGTTTTATAATTTTGATAGAGCGCACAACGTAACTCCAGACTCAAGTTTGAAGACTGAGATCGTACAGCATCTGTGCTTAAAACTTATATATCGCTTTGCTTTCGTTCTAGGCGAGCGCTTCTCTCTCTCTCTCTCTCTGTCTCTTCGCTTTACAGTCTTCACTCCTCTTCTCTACTTGCCACTCCAACTCCTCCACTCTTCTACTCTCCATCATCAACAGCTTGAGCTACAATAAACTTTTGCTTGGCAAATTACTCATGGTTAGATGATGATGATGATGATGATGGCTGTAATGAAGCTGTCGGCATTGGCGAACTTTTCAAGCGCCTGCCTCTGTCTATATAGGGGGGGGTAGGGGTTTGGAGGGGGCTATAACTTCTACTTCCACTTTGAGCTGTGCTTCTGCTCCGCTGCGGCAACTTAACTGCTCGCAACAATTGCCTTAGCAGACCTTAACTGAAGCTTCAAGCTGAAGCTGAAACTCTGGAGCTGGAAACTGGGAGCTGGAGACCTCATTTAGTGGCCTGTGGCGTTACCCACTCTGTGGCCATAAAGCAGTTGCTTCTTCAAATTCAAACGCATTTTTTTTTTTTATTATTTTATTTTAACTTTTTTTTTGTTTCAAATTAATTGGGTCGTTAGAGAAGCCATTTGCGCGGGTTGCTCTGCTTTTTTTTTTTGTATTGTATTCTTTGCTTTCCTTTCTTACTTCACTCTGTTTGAATTGTTTGCCCACTTTCGTTTTTGTTCGAGTGTATATTCAAATCGAGAGAATTCGCTGACATCTGTAGAGCTCTGAACGAGTACGACTACGAATACGAGTGCCACATGAATATCGCGACTCTGACAACGCTAACAACGCGCAACAAAAAGTTGCAAGTTTAAGGGTTGGGTGGTTGTTTTTTTTTTTTTTTTTTAGGGTTTTGTACGTTTATTGGGGCTTGTTTGCCTACTTCGATTGTTCCGTCCTTGTTACAATTCCATTTAGATGTTTCTACTATTATGCATCGAGTGCGCGCATCAACATAAGGAGGCGCAAAGGGGCGCCACAATTCCAAATCAAATTGTTGAGTAAATATTCAACAGAGTAAATATGTTTATGCCGAATCAAGCAATTTCATTTAAACACACTCAACACGCCCCCCCTCCTCCTCTACACACACCGAAGGTGCAGTGTCATACAACATATTCGATTATGTCAGGTTAAATAAGTATATTTAAATGCTGACAACGAATTGTTGACTCTTGCCCATTCTTTACTTGAACTAAGCCAACGAAATCTGCCAACAAATTGTAGTTACTTTTTAAATATCGGCAATAAAACTTGTTACTTACGAAGGCCGTCTGTTATATAGTCATGAAAATATCACAGCAATAATTCAATTAATCTTTTTTAACTTAATATCCTACTACTAAAAATGATTATAAATATTTTCAAAACTCAGCTAATCAAATTTAAAGTTATTTTAAGTTATATATTTTATATTTTAATAACCATATCTACAATTTTTTTTTTCTGGCACTGAATTTCCGATTGCTGTTGGTAGAGCGCTCTCCAAATTGCAGCTTGCGGAGATGATGGATTCTGAAATAACGCAGGACTAGCTCTCGGGTATCTAATCCTGCATTTCTGTAATCGAACTTTGGCAGGTATATAATGAGATACGAACTCACGAAATATATAAGTTAAAAGTTTATTTAATTTAAAGGAATTTTGCGACAATTGTTGCCGACTTGACTGCTTCGACTGCCTTCGTCCTGATCGTCCTTTGATGATGAGGTGTCAGAGAGTAGGATGAGAAACTGGGGCTGACAAACAGACCCAGTTGCTTGGCGCAACGTAAACTGTATATAAGCAATTTATTGTTATAACTAACCTATATATAACTACTTACCTATTTATTTTTACTTCCTATTACTCATTTGTTTGTAAGTTCATTGTAAAATGAATAAACACGAATAAAAATAAATAAAAATGTGTTTTTATTTTCAAGTAGTCTGGAAAAAACTGCGGCATACTTTTAGGGGCTGCCAAATTGATTAATCCGTTTTCTCATTCGCTTTTATTGCTCATAACTTTGTCAAATCCTTCAGGATTTTGAAAGGATGTACCATTTTGTAATCACAGACAGCAGTACTATCGATTGGCATTCAAGGATTTCCAGGATTTTTTCAGAAATGTTGCCTCAAATTTTATCAAGGGGGTTGCAAGGAAAAAATTGCCTAAAATCACAAAATCGCTTGTAACTCGGCCATTTTAAGGACGATTCTGATGTCCTTTGGCCAAAAGATAGTCCTTGTCAAGCCGCATCAGAAAATGTATTCCAAAGGACGATCGTCCTTTAAACAGCCGAGTTATAAGGACTTTTCTGTATACAGAAAATAGGCCATAACTCGGCCGTATCCTTGTGTATCCTTACGAGTCCTGTGTCAAACAACTCGTCTTAATAAGGACTATCGACTGGCCAAAGGACATCCCAATCGTCCTTACAGTTTCAGAGATACAAAGGATTTTGTGTTTTTGTTCCGTTCCCACAGGAATTTTTGCTTGCACTAAAAAAATGAAAATTTTGCGGCATACTTTTAGGGGCACCCGTTTTTGCCGACCTGCATTTTTGGCAAACAGTTTTTTCTTAATTTCTGGCAAAGTACCAGGCGAACAGAATCGATCAGAAGGTAGCTGATTAGTATAACAGTTGCTGCATTATTAGAACAGCTTGTATAACAGTTGCCTGAGTTAACAGACCACTGTTAATAACAGATTTCGGCTATGTTAATAACATTTTTTTAACATAATCTTAACAGAATGTTAACAGAATTTTAACAGAATTTTAACAGAATGTTAACAGAATGTTAACGTAATGTTAAAATACAAAAAATTATGCATAAAATGATTTTGCCATTTTGATCAATTTCTGTTAAATTAAATTACAAGCCGCCAAAATAATAATATTTCTGTTAAATTTGCAGATCTGGCACGCAGCCAAAAAAACGAAGATTAAACGCAATTCCTCTCGCGTTTTCAAGCTTTCAAATCTTTCTGAAATAAAAAGAAATTGTACGAAAACCCACCCAGTAAAAAGAAGATAAAATTTGTTCTCTGTCGTTTATTTAATATGTTTATGTATTTTATGTATGTATGTTTTATTTCCGAGGCTCTAAAAATAGTTACATGACTGCACTAATGTGTAGGTGTAGCTATATTAAGTAACTATATCTAATTAATATTATATTTTTGTTGGATTTTAATCGTGTTGTGTTTGTCGCATCATATTTTCATGTTCATTTTCATTTCATTTTACGTTTTCCTTCTCTTCTTTTCTGTAATACTCGTATATATATGCATGTATCGTATGTAAATGTAAATGTATATACTATTATTCCATTATGGATTTTCTGTGATTTTCTTTAAATTTAAGAATGGATAAGCATTTCTTTTGAGAATATAATAGGTTATACGAGTATACTCTACATATATTTGCCATAAAAATTGTTGTATGAATTACGAGTTGGTTTTATTCTGTATGTTAAATGTTTTGTTTATCTCTGTATGTTAATGTATTATGTATTATGTATATGTTTATGTTTATGTATATGTATTATGCATATGTATGTATACGAGTATGTACGATTTATACCGATTAAATATAATGTACGTTCTGTTAGTTTTTAGTTTTACTGTGTTTATTATGTAAGTAGTATATAGTAGACTGGGAATATTTGGGCATTGCTAATTTCGAGTCCATCTAGATACAATTGTTGGTGTCTCATTTTTAAATAGATTGATTATTACGTGTTTACGTTGTTTTATATCGTATTCCTACAAAAAGCTGAAACTATTTAATTGCTTGCTCATTCCCATTGAAGAGGAAAACATTATCTAACTAAAATTCAAGAACAAGAACAAATTCTAAGTAAGTTTACGTAAAGAGAAAAAATGCATTGCATTAAAAATCGCTGCTGTCGAACTATATATAGAGAATATATATATGTATGTATATACTATAAAATACTAGTACAGTATTAGCATAATATTGCAGTTGCGATAACTTGTAGGGTTGTCTATCATTTTCATTGAAAAGAGTTGACTAGTTGACTTGCTTTTTGTTTAAAGTGTGATATTTTGTTGTTGTTGTTGTTGTTGTTGGGTATGTTGTTAAGTTCTCTGTAAGCATGTATAAATAATTATATATAGTATGTTATGGTGTATATATATTATTAATGAATGTTTTACAATATATTGCAATTTAAATGTATATATAACTGTTCAAGTCTTTTTGCATCTCTAATATATGAATATATAAATTAATATCTTTACGTTATACATTTTTTTTTTCTCCATTGGTTTTCCTTATAAAATATCTCATTTTGTATAATAATTTAAAATTTAATTTGGTGTTCATTGATTCTGAAATCATCTGCATGGATTGCCAACCAATGTGTGGGGGGAAGGTGGTGGTTGCAAGGGTATTTGGGGGCGGGGGGGGGGGGAATATATAAGTGCACACTTCTCAAGGTCCTGGTCAAATTGGGGGGGAATATATATTGTGAGGATTAACTTGACGTATGTATTCTAAAACAAAGCATCTGTGTAAAAATATTTTGTTTGCATTTTCTTTTTTTGTGTTTGCTTTTGTATTCATTTTTTGTTTTTTTTTTTTATCGTGTATAAATAAATCTAACTTGTAAATGAATCAATTAAACGCTTGCCCTCAATATACAATATATTTTTTTTATTATTTTTTGTTTTGTTATATATATATGTATGTATATATCATGTATGTATGTATATATATTTGAATGTAAAATTGCAAATCACATAATTGTTTACCACTACTGTTCAATGGAATTTATTTTTATTTTTTTATGTTTTTTCGTTTTGTTTTATTTTGTTTTTATTTTTTAGTTTTATTTTTATTCTTGTTTATGTATATATATATATAATGTATGTATATAGGCATTTAATGCTATTTAAAACGCTATCAATAATCATCAATAAAGCCATGCATATAAACACGATTTCGAACTATGGCCCTATAAACAATTGCACATAGCACTGTGGTCTAAATTCTAATCTCAATTATTCTGTTTTTTTTGCTTTTGTTTTTGTTTTTGTTTTTCGCTATTTGATACGGCATATGGCAAATGTTGTATTTGTATTTTGTAATTGTATGTTTATGTATTTTGCATATACAAAAGAGTCTGTTTCGAATTCCACTTTCGAATCGATTTCATGCTTATAAATATGTAACTCTGCATTCAATTCGAAATGTTTTCATTTTGGTGTTCTGAAATTCGAATTTCGAATTGAATTCACGATATGCTTATAAAGCCTATCGAACTTGTCCAAATTTTGAATACGTTTTAACTCGCAAGCGGAATTCAAAACACACCTGTTAAATACACGTATATATGTTATAATAATCCTTTTTTTTTTTTTTTTGCATTTTACTTCTTGTAATTATTATAAAAATTGTGTGTGTATGTCTGTGTGTGTGTGCCTGTCCCATGTAGCTCCGAAGTTAATAATTAATATATTATTTTAGTTTTTTGGTTTTTTTTAGTTTTTCTTTTCTTTCTCGTTGTATAATTAAGTTCGAATTGTTTTCAATGTTTTGTTTTTGTTTTGTGTTTTTTGTCACTATGCTTAACTTTTTGTTGATATAAAACTGCCTCTTTTGAAATATATATACTTCTATATATATATATTTCTATATATTTATTTTATATATATGCATTAAAAAATAACCTCTATCAGCGTCAGCTTATAATTCTTAAATTATGAAATAATTGTAATTGACAATTTAATTAAATTGTTTTGCTTCTTTTTTGTGTTTCTTCTTCTTGTTTGCTTATGGTTTTTTTTTTGTTTTTTTTTTTTTTGTTGTTGTTTTGGTTTTCTCAGAATAAAAACTACGCGTAAAATAAATACATGTTTGGTGTATATATATTATATATACTATTTCGATTTATATAGAGTTACAATATTTTTAAAACTATGTCACTTATTTTGGAATTGCTTTTAGTTATCATTTTGTTTTACAAGTGCTTCATCTACTCACGCCTCACATCTACGTCTCCTTCCTCCTTCTCCTACGCCATTCGCATCAAACATCTTTCGAAATCTTAAGATGCTTATAACCCAAAACTTTATGAGTAACCCGCGCAAAATGTACTGGTTTCTTCTATGGCACTTTTGAATATATATGTATATCTAACATTTGCGCAGATTAGTTAACTTTGACTGGGCCAAAGTTGAAAGTTTCTATTTGGGAATTGTTTTGTTGTATAAAATTACTTCATAATCTGGATTATATATATACATAATTGTTAAATCTAGTAATAAAATAACTATTTTGCAAATTGTATTCATCGTTTTTTTGTTTTGTTTTTTTTTTTTTTTTTTTTTATGAGAATTGTGTGTTCCATAATTTAATTGAATTTTACTTATGATTTTTGTTTTTTTTTTTTTATATATATTTTTTATTTTTTTAATTTGAATGTATTTATGTTTAAGTATTGTCCTTGTGATATGTTTCTAAATTGTTTTCTCATTAATTTTAATCATTTCTAAGTAATTGAAGTAGTTTTTTTTTTGTTTTGTTTTGTTTATCGAGTTTGGAGCATATTATGGAAGTTATTCAAATCTTAAATAGGGATTAGAATGTAAAGTTTTGTTTCTTTGCATTGCTGTTTTGTTTGTTTGTTTAAAATTGTGAGTATTATCGATTTCATCATCATTTCTTTTCATCTTTCATCCTTGCTGGTTGGCCTAACTTGAACTTGATGCCGTGTTGTTGTTCTTGTTGTTGTTGTGAGTGTTAAGTAAATCTATGTATTCAAAAGTCTAAGAGCGAGAGAGAGTTACAGGAAGTGCTAAAAAGTCCACTAGTTGATTAGTTGCTAAGATTCGAAATGAGCTGCTTTTTATTCATCATACTTTTTTTAAACTATTTATTTTGCCTAAGACGCTGCCTTTATACGAGTATTCGTTTATATGTATTCCCAAACACTAAAGACCTGCGGAGTTCGAGCTTCGAAGTTTTTTCAAGCGCTGACGACTTGCGGAGTTCGAATTTGGATGTCTGCCCAAACCCAACGGCTTGCGGAGTTCGAAATTGGGAGCTTTCCCAAGCACAAACGACTTGTAAAGTTCGAATTTGGATTTCTGCCCAACCCCAACGACTTGCTGAGTTCGAACTTGGGAGTTTTTCCAAGCACAGACGACTTGTAGTGTTCGAATTTGCGTGTTTTCCTAATCCTAACGACTTGCGGAGTTCGAATTTGGATGTCTGCCCAAACCCAACGACTTGTGGAGTTGAAACTTGGGAGTTTTCCCAAGCACAAACGACTTGTAGAGTTCGAATTTGCGTGTTTTCCTAATCGTAACGACTTGCGGAGTTCGAACTTGGGCGTCCTCCCAATCCTAATGACTTGCGGAGTTCGAACCTTGGTGTCTTCTCAACAGTACAAATTTCAAGCTCGGTAATCTACCCAAGCACAAACGACTTGGCGAGCTAGAACTTGGAAGTCTTCTTAAGAACGAACGACTTGCGGAGTTCGAACTTTGCAGTCTTCTAGTGTTGGCTTACAAAATAACGTAATACTCGCGTAGTACCTATGTATATAAACTCTAGAGCCCTAAAACGATGCCTTAAAGTATTTTCTTTTTTTTCTACCAAAAAACATGCAAATTGGTTCTGCTCGCTATGTACTCAAATATTATTCAGATAATATAGTAAGTATGTATATATATATATAATTTGTTGTTTTGTAATTTTTTTTGTTGATTTTTTTGTTGCTTTTTTCTCTTTGTTGTTGCTTGCTTGTATATATGGTTATTTGATCTGTGTGTATATATAGAATTTCTACTTATGTTCCATAATATTCGTTGTGTCAGATTTTTACTATAAGTTACATTTTGGATTTCATTTTAAACCTTTTGTTTTTGTTTTGTTTTGTTTATCTATAAAAATGCTCAACTTCAAAGAGTTTTTATATATATATATATATATATTGCTCATTTCGCTATTGTACCCAAACCGGAAAAGTTCAGAGATAATCAGAATAATGATCATAATAATATAAGGTAATTGTAATAATAATCATAATAAGGTAAGTACATATGTAGATATAACTGCTTGAGAGAAAACATGCTATTCACTTTTCGAGATCATCATCATCATCATCATCATTATCATCATCATGGCATCATTATAACCAACAATACTTTCAATCTTTGTCTTCCATTCTCTAAAGATAATCATGCTCAAAACTACTCGTATAAGCTGCTAGTTGTCTGATTTGAATTTGATTTTGGTTTCTTGTGTTCTTTTTTTTTTGTCGATTTATTTCGATAAGGGTGCTCGAGTATTGCTTCTAGGATTTTGGTATAAAGTTTTTTTTGTTTTGTGTAAGTTAAGGATATATATAGAGAATACTTAAGCTACCACTATGTCCTGACTGTTCTCATCACTGTCCAGCTCATCTCCTTCGAGTTCATCCTCCAGCTCATTATCCTGCTTTAGGTAGTCGTCATCCTGCTTCAAATAATCCTCATCCTCTTCCATTTCCAAGTCGCCATCTGCATCGCCATCCACACTCTTGTTGCCCATGGATATGGCGCCCGTATCCCTGAGGCAAGCCGACTCCAAGTGCTTGTTCAGATACGATTTGAGCGCAAAGGTCTTATTGCAACGATGACACTTGAAGTTCTTGTCACCCGAGTGCGTCTGCATGTGTGCTCTCAGATTGGAGCGATCTGCAAAAGCTTTGCCACAATGCACACAGGCATAGGGCTTCTCGCCGGTGTGCGAGCGCAGATGTCCTTGCAGCAGCCAGGGGCGCGAGAACAGCTTGCCACAAATGTCGCAGCTGTGCGAGAGCTTGTGCGTCAAAAGATGCATGGCCAAAGCCGGCATGGAAACATATGCCTTGCCACAGGTATTGCACTTTTTGGCCGACTGCGAGTCCAGCGAACGATGCGTCTGCTTGTGGCGCGAGAGATTACTTGAGGTGGCATACTGCTTGCCACACTCGGAGCATTTGTAGCAGCCACGCTTGCGCTTGGCATAGTTCTCACCGCTGCCCGAACCAGAACTGGAGCTGGCATTGGAGGAGCTAACATTTGAGCTGGCATTTCGAGTGTTTGCCGAGCTGGCAACGACAGCCACTGGACTGCGCAGAGTAGGACGCTGCTGCTGCTGCTGTTGATGCTCCTGCTGCTTATCCTTGGTGGCCGCCTTGCTGGCCTTGGTGCGTCCATCGAGCATATTGAGGCACATCTTTAAGGCCGATGCACGCTGTTGCAGCGGTTGCGGCGGCGGCGTCTGCTTGTTGTTCCAGTGCAGCTGCCCAGATTCGGACGAGGAGGACATATCAATGTCCACATCTGAGCTATGATCAGAATTGGGCGGTGTCAACGGGGAGCAGCTATTCGAAGCCTCTGCCGCGCTATGCAGCAAGTCGTAGGATCTGCTGCCAATGAAGCGTATGTTGGAGCTGCTGCCTACGCCGCCGCTGCTGCTGCTGCCTCCAACACCACCGCTGCCACTGCTGCTGCTGCATTGATACTGCGACTGCGACGATTTGTTCGACATCATTTCCTGCATGATCGTATGCTCCGGCTTATGATTCAACTCCTGCTTCATTATAGTTACCACACATGGTGGTATAAGCGGTGGCAAGCTCTGCGACAGCGATAGCAAATCATGTGCCGCCTCTGTCTCCTCCACGCTGCGTCCACGATAGATCGCTGCGGCTGCAACTTGTTGCTGCTGCTCCCTTTCACGCTTGATGGCCATCGGTTGGGGCTGCCGTGCGGCGCCACAAGCATTCGCTGGCGGCGCATAAAAGATCACCTTGCCATCCTCGGCTGGGGCGCGACCAAAGGCCACTGGACGGCGCATTGATACTGCGAAAAAATGGTTTTCAATTTAATTATTAGCAAAGGTCACAAACTACTGACAATCTAGCGGCTTCTCCTCTTCTTCTTCTTCGTCTGCTACCTGCTCTTGAAACTGCATTTTCCACGTTATATAAACTTAATCTTTTCCGACCTTTTTTCAGTCTAACCAACAATTAAGCAAAAATCTCAAATGACTGCGACACGATGTCTGTCAATTTTTCTGTAACTTGTTGACACTTTCGGTGCAGAGACAGGGTTGCCATCAAGCTTTCATCAAATGGCGTTGCCACTGACTAGAGTTGCCAACTACTTGTAGAGCAGCCATGTTCAAATTGGCTTTCTTCGAGCAAAATTAATCAAATTTAGTTAGTTCATTTAATCAATTTAAACAAACTTTGTCTTTTGCAAATATAATATATACAAATATAGAAGAAAGCAGATGAATAACATATTTTAACTCAGAAATATACCCAAATTAAGTTGGATTCGCGACAGAATATATTTATTTGGATTATTATTATTTGAATACCAGCTTTACCAAAATTACCAGAAAACAAGTAGGAATGCTCTAGTCGAGGATGCCCGAATACGAGACTCAATGCTCCCAACTTGCATTTCAAGCAGTTCAGCGGCAACACAAGCAAGCAGCGCACTTAAGTTTTCCAGTGCATGTCAAACTGTTGTTTCTTCCAGCTGAGACGGGGGTAATAGATTCTGCCATAACTTTGGTGTTATTTATCCAATCGTGATGAAATTTACACAGCTGATCAACATTGATTAAACATATATCTGTACCAAAAATCAAAGCCTTTTTCCCATTTTTAAGGGAGTAAAAATGTATGAAGCAACAAGTTTTAACAAAATTGTGGCAGTCGGAAAACTAATTGGGAATCTTAAGTCGAAATTAATCTGTAGATCTTGATACTTTTTTGATCAGAAATTTACTAAATAAGCCACATATTTATGTATTCATTTGATATTTTGATATTTTGGCTTGAAAGAACCAATTCCAAACGAACCTAGTTTGCATATCCCTGTAGATTACTTTTCTGTGAAAGCTATACTAAACCGAAATGAGAAAATATATTTTAAAAAGTGAAGAATTAGAAACAACCTAACAAATAAAACAATTCTCAAGAACATGACTTCTGCTTTGACAAGTTAAGGGAGCTGGGAATTTAGTTAAATCATTTCTAATAACTTCAAAATTGGTTGATTTTTTAAAATGATTTGCGACCAAAAAGAGATTTTTAAATGCCGTCTTGTATATGAATAGCATTGAAACTTGACAATTTTACAGAAACTTTGATGGATTAAACCCGTTTTTGTGGAACAGTTGAATTGAATTTGATCTAAATGGCAAGTGAATTCAATTGGCATAATCGATATAAAAGTGAAAATGGAAACACTCAGAGGAAATTCACACTTATATACATATATATATAGTATAGTGCAGAACAAGAAGTAGAATTCAGGGGAAACATGTCCTAAGAACTCAGGAGATTAGAAGCCTCATGGATTGATGGAAATTCAATAGACATACAGCAACTCAAGGATAAAGAAATAGCTAAAACCAACCATAAAATGCAAGAAAAGGTTATACATCAAACTAGGCTACTTGAACTCAGCGCCTAGAAAAGCTAAAGATACACAAAAATGGTATATATATAGTTAGTAACATAGTATACGCAAATTAGGCATATTTAAATATTTGACTTGATTTTGTTAGAGAATGGAAAAGGCAAGGCTGACGCCATTATTTCTAACAAACATACATGCAATCGAGTACTCTTGTACTACTCGCATAGAGCTGACCTGTTACATTTCATTTTACCAATCGATAAGACTTGTAAGACGACCCCCTTAACCATCAGCCCCCCCTCCTACTAGAATGCCACTGGTGCTAACCCCGCTTTCTGTTTGCTGTTGCTTAAACGACCCCATGACAATGACGCGTGTTGGTTTTCGTGTTTGCATTTGCTTCTTCGCCTTTTGTCAAGAGCAACAAGCAACGACAACGACAACAACAGCAATAACAACAGCAACAACAACGACGACAACAACATCGACGTCGACAAGAAGGCAAACATGAAAAATGCCAACATACGCTAAAAAGATTAGCTAACGGCGACAATGTCAAACACGCGCACAGAGCGAAGAACGAAGAACGAAGGACGCAGAACGAAGTGGGAGCAGGCTGAGTTGAGCTCGAATAGCCATAGTCCTAACCAAAGCCATTGTCCTAGCCAGCGCCAACGCCAACGCCAACGCCAACGCCGCTGTGGGTGGTCATAAAAATGTGTGCTGGGCTGTTAGCACAGTGGGGCAAAAGGGCTGCTACTATAAATAAATACAGCGCACAACACGAGTACACAAATTGTCGCAGCCACCTGTTCACATTGTTGTGACGCAACACATTCCTGGCTGCGACAGGGAGTGGCCAGCAGCAGGAAGGGGAGGAATGCAAAGAGAAGTGGGGGGAAAACCAGGCTAAAACCCAAAAACGGAAAGCGGAAATGTGGTTAACTGTTGCACCTACCTGCGGCTGCTGATACTGTTGTGGTTGTTGTTGCGCCTGTTCCTGTTGCTGCTCCTGTTGCTCCTGCGACTGCTGCGATTGCTCCCAGACGACGCTGCTTCTCCTGCTTGGAGTTCATTTGCACAAGCGACTGTGCGGCAGACCATTCCAAGTGCTCATCCGGCACCGCACCCACATCATCGTCATTATGATTCACATAATCCTCATCATCGTCATCATCATCATCATCGGCATCGATGTCCTCGTACTCCTCGTCATTGTCCAGCTCGATTATCTCACGCTTGAGCGCAGCAGCTCTTCCGCTCCGCTTGATCTCCTTCTCCTTCTGCTGCTGCTTCTCCTTCTCCTTCTGCTTCTGCTGCTGCTGCTGCTGCTGCTTGGGGCCAGACTTGAACGTCGTCGTCGTCGTCGTCGTCATCTTGCCATGTCCATTGTTACTATTACTGTTATTGTTATTGGCATTCCGCAGCACCGTGGACTTGTCCTCATGGGAATTGGCATTGAGTCTATGTGTATGTGTACTGCTTGCACCTCCTCCTCCGCCCAGTCTCAGTTTACGCAGCAGCGACTGATGCTGCCCCCATCTCTGCTTCGGTTTGGGCTTGGGCTTCGGCTTGGGACGTCGCCAGCTTTGCAGCTCGGTGGCAACCGGATATTTCTTGCTCGCATATGATATCGTTTGAATCTTGTTCCGAATGGGCAGTATAAAGTCCACAGACATTGTGTCTACTTCGTCTTCCTTTTCTCTCTGTTGTTTGTTTTCTTGTTGTTTACTTTTTTACTTTGCGCCACTTGCCACAGCGGGAGGGGCACGTTAAATCAAATTTTATAAACTACTTATGAGTATGTATATATATATGCACCCTTTATATATATATATGCTTAATATATATATATATATACCCTTTGGGCACGATTTATTTATTTGTGTGTTTGTTTTTGTATTTAAGATACTTTTGTTGCTTATGTTTTATACTATATTTGTTTTTGTTATTTTGTTTGTGTTATTTGTATTTATTTACTATTTTAGATATAGCACAACCTTCTTTCACATCGACTCTCAGCGTCGTCTGCAGTTGAATCCTTCTACTTTGACTCCGATTTCGATTTCGATTTCGATTCAGTTTCCGTTTCCGAATCCAACTCCGATTCCGACCTTGACTTCGACTTTGACATGAGCTGCCTTGAGAGTAGCGCTATCTCTGCTTCTGCTTCAGTTTCAGTTTCAGTTGCTGATCCTGTTTCTGTTTCTGATCCTCCTTCCTCTACTTCTACTTCTACTTCGACTTCGTCGTCGACTTTTGCTTTGTTGTGCCCGTTCCTGTGCCGGCTGCGGCTAGCGGGCATCCTTGATCCTTATGCTCTGGCTCAGGCTCTCGCACTGGCCCTAGCACTACTGCCTAGCACTTTGAAAACTTTATTGTTTATAACATTTGCAGCGTTATCCTTATTATCCTTTATCTATCTCTTTTACGCATTCACTTTGTCAGAGTTTTAAGGTATTGCTTTCGTTGTTGCGTTCTTTATAAATTGAAAGATAGATTTAGTTATACTTTAGTATGTTTTATCATTTAATTATCATTATCATTTAAATGACACGTTCTTCAACTTTTTGTGATACTGGCCTGTTCTCATTTTCACTTTTGTCTAGATTTTGCATCTTTGACATAAGTGAACACAAGAATGTTTAAAAATGTGATCCGCAAGTGAAAATGGAGGGGAATGGAAAGGGCCGGATAGGGTTGAACTTATCTGAACTTTTCTTTGAAATTGATAAAGAACTCTATGTATGATCTACTCAATACAACTAAAATGTTATATATGAATTCAAACTAAGTATTTAAGTAAGTGATTTCAATCCGCTAACTTTTGGCCTAAGTGAAAATCAGAACAATAGTATTTAAATTGACTTTTACAAGGAAAAATGAACTAATATGAATTAAAACTAAATATATAATTAAGTGAGTTCTAACCGTAAAAGTGAAAATCAGAACACTAGTGTGAATTCCAAATCTACAAACGAGAAACTGTCTTTTGTTATTTTAGGAGTGATTGAGTAAATGTTAATTAATCTTTGTAAAAAGCTCCAAATTTATCTCAAATACACACTGAAAATTAATGGAAACTATTTTTATAATACAAAATCTAGGCGTTGATCAAATTTAATAAAATTAAAAGAATGTAGTTATAAAGAAAGCTTTAAGTAAACGATGCTTGTTATTTGCAAAGTTTTCAACACTGAAACGTAAACGTTTGACATTAAGAGACACTAAAAATGAATTGAACTAAAGATTTGTTCAAATGAATACTAAATAATATATAAATAAAAGTAGAATAAGTAAAATTGCATAATTAACACGCTGCTTTAATATGATAACTGTAAACAAGAACAAGTTCATGCGCTAGTTCGCAAAGACACTGGATGCTGTACACAAAATAAACTAGAGCAAGGAACTAGTTCACTTATTAAAATGCTTAATTGCATATATTATATATATCTATATATATATATTTGCTTTTGCCCAGCTTGTTGCAACATTTAGAAAGAGTTTATTTATTATACTAAAAGTTGGAAGCTTAAGTGTGTGGGATGTTGGGTTCAGGTGTGGGGTTAGGGGGGGTATATGTAAGGAAGTTCACTCTGAAGCTCTTCCAATGGAAGGCGCGCACGCACGCACACGAACGAACACGAATATATACGGAAACTATAATATTCAATATCCCTATCCCTTTCCCACTTTTTAAAATGGCGCATACTCGTGGAACTCGTTGGCTTTGTTTAGAGCAGGAAATGCACAGACTTTACGATTTGCAATGATTTTGCAGTTGTTGTTTTTAGTTTTTCTCAATTGATAGTTCACAATTGTTGTTTTGCTATCACATGCACTTTTAATCAATTTCGTTTTTATTTGTTTTTTCTTTTTTTATAGCTAAAATTCGTTAAATTTTGTAAGCACGAAAAAAAAATGTGTGAGAAAAGATTTTTAGCTGTGTTCGCTGTGTTTCAGCAACAACAACTTGTTTCACTCTGCACTTGTCGAATGTTTTGTCCAAATTGGCAGCGAGTAGCACAAAACGAAACGAAAACGAAAAGCGAAAGAGATGGAGCTTCTAAGAATGAGCGAGAGCGCAGGAGAAAGAGAGAGCTGAGCGAGCAGCGACGAGTGCGGCAAATATAACATACATGCAACAAATAGTCAACTGTTGGTTGCCTTTGCCTACCTCACTATCGCTCGTTTAACAACCACCCACCCTCCCTCGCTCACTCTCACTAATGCCATGTACACCCCTAAACACCCACCCCCCAACCCCGCTTTAAAACCATGCGCGTTGCACATAAACAATGCGAGAATTTATTGCATACTTTGCAGCGTTTCGCTGCTGCAACGAGTGTGTCGTTAGTGTCGTTCGTCGTCGTTGCTGCTGCTGTTGCTGTTGTTGTTGTTGTTGTTGCGGCACACACACATACACATATATACGGCACTTTGTTGCATACGTCACATGCAACACACAAAAGTTGCTTTTCTTTTGCCGCAGCAGCGCTAAACTCAACTCATGCATAAATTCCGAGTTTTTTATTTGAGTTTTCAAATTCTTTTTGGTTTGAGACTTTTCAAAACTTTTAAGCCACAAATATATATATTTTTTATACGCACTCGCTCTGTTTTTTTTTTTTTTTAGCCTGTTGAAAATTTTTGCACACCTTTACTTTTATTATTTTGCTTAGCTGCCTTTCAATTTGTTGCTTTTCCTGCACTTTGCACTTTCTTTTTTTATGTTTTTTGCGTTTTTTGTTTTTGAAATTTATATTACAATTGTTGTGTTTTTGTTATTATGATAAAATATGATATTAAAATTGGGAGCGAAAAACTATGGACACAATTGTGCTGCCGCTGTGCGTCAGTTATTGACGTACCACTCCCTTCTTCTACTCTGCTTCGTATTCGCAGCTTTTTCGTTGCTGTTGCTGCTGCTGCTGTTGCTGCTGCTGCTGCTGCTGCTGCTTGTGTTGCCGTTGCCGTTACCGTCACGTCACAGTTGATACACACACAGGCAATGTATGTGTGTAATTTACAGCGAGTGTGCGTGATTTCGGGTCAAATCCAACAACACCAACGCTTCATGTTGGTGGTGTCGTTTAAATGCCCAAAACCCATCAGCAATTGTTCACGGGGTTCTGCGCAAGAGCAAGGGTTGTTACTCGTTCAGGCTTCTACTTTTTAGCTAAACGAGCTTGGCTTAGACTTAAATCTGCTGATTTATAATAGATCGATAAGCCGCGTTTTGATAGATAGTTGCATGTGTGCTGCCTTTTTTGGGCAACGCCAAACCAACACAAAGACACAACAAGTAGCCAAGCAGCAGCAGTCGCTGTCGCTGTCGCTGCCGTCGCAGCAGCAGCAGCCCCAAAAGCAACCCCTAACAACAACAACAAGTGCGCAGTCGCAATCGCTCTCGTTCTTGTTCTCTCTTCCAAATTTATAACGAGTAGCGCTCATAATACACGCATACACACGCAATTTCAAAGCGGGGACGAGCACACACACTTGTGGATTGCCGAAAATTATGCAACAGCAACAGCAGCAGCAGCAACAGCAGCAGCATTACACAGAGCGAAAACAAAAACAATACTCAAATTGAAGATAAACAACTTCGAATTTGTTATTTTTATAAGCTGAGAAAAAAAAAACAGCTAATCCAACTGTAGTTTGACAAAGTTAAGATTGGATTGGTTTGAAAATATTCGAAGTGAAGTGGAGCAAACTGAAATTCTAGTGGAAAATGAAATATTCAAACTGATGTTGAAGAGACTTAAATTTAGTTTAAAGATGAAAACATTTTGTGAAGTTGATTCAATTTCCATTTCAAAATGAAAGACTCATATTTGTTCTAAATTGCAAATAGTATGATTTTTCAAATCATTTTCAGACCCTGCTAAAAGTGTGCTACAAATTTTTCTGTAGAATTGATTCTAAAGTGGAATTCAAAACAGGCCTGATTGTTTTTCAAGATACTCAAACTTAAAATCAGTTTGTGGACCTAATATATTGAAGATCAAAATATGCAAAATAAGCTTAAAGTCTACAAGAATATTTATTATTCAGATCGCTTTCATATTCCACTCGAATCAATTCCAGAGAAAAGTGTGCAGTATGTTCTAAAGTAGAATTCGTAACATGTTCTCAAGTTAAGGAAACTTAACATAAAAAAACTTTTTGAAAAAAATATTTACATTTTATTTATTTTTTTTCAATAAAGTCTTCAGATTTCGTTTAAGGCGAAAACCATATCTATTGTATATGCATGTATTTCGCACAGTGTAGCCGCCCCAGGGGGTGGCTGGGTTGGCGGCTGGGCCTGTCTAAGGGTTGCTATGAACATCAACTTTCCGGAGGGTTGTGCTTTGATGTCTGCCACTTGGCTGCCTGGACTCTGCCTAAACTCTGCCTGGTCTCTGTCTGTCCGCTGCCGCTGCTGTGTTTAGCATGCACAGAATTTGGCACGACGCTGCTTTAAAAACATACCAAAAGCAGGGCTGGGGCTGGGATGGGGGTGTGTGGAACGTTTTGAGGCGTTCATAACCTGTGCTGAATTATGGCCAGCAAATTTGTAGGAAGCCTTAGCCAATATGAGTTGAGAGTTGAACGTTGAGCGTTGAATAAAGCATTTAATTTGATTATTTTTGCATTTGAACAATTCTAGCAAAATTCTCACAAAACTCTGACCAAAAGCTCTGACACACAAGTTGGCCAAAAGCGGAACACTAACTATGCCGGAACAATGGCCAGAAAGGCGCATTCAGCCGCATCCAGCCACTCTACCCACCCCTCTTAAACCCCCCCGTTCTAGCGGCTGCCTGTTGTCCTTTTTAACATTTTGAGGTTTTGGGCTTTATTTCGTTACGTTACGTTTCGTTTGGTTGGGTTTGGTTTGGTTTGGTTTTGGACTGTTTGCACAGCGCAAACCAAATCAAAAGTGGGGGCTAAAGAGGGGACAGCAACAAGGACGATATGGCCCATTGCTGCTGTTGTTGTTGTTGCTGTTGCCGCGGCACAGACCCAAGTCCAATGTCCCTTGTGGTTTATTCTCTCTCTCTCTCTCTCTCTCTCTCTCTGGCTCCATCTCAGCTGCTCTGTGCCCTTCTCTGGGTCTCTGAGTCTGGGTTGACATCAACGCTTCCGTTGCGGGCTTCCTTATTATTCCTGTCACTAAGCCGCCCTTTAAATTCGCAATGAATGCCAAACAGCCAAAACAGTTAAATGTTTTTTCTCAACGCTCTCCCGAGCAGCGGAAGTGCACGTTTAGCGATGGCAGGACTAACCCAAAACAATTTCTAATCATCGGTTAGTCCCTATCAATTAACATGTTTCATTGTAAGAAAAGTTTCACAGCGATTAATTGATAAATTACCTATAACAAAAACAAAAGGTATCTGCGGCGTGTAGAAAACTTGTTCGTATGAAAACTTAATTTCCCACCGATTCTTCTTATAACAACTATAAGATATAGTCACACGATCTTGATAACATTTTGTCAGTATGTCAAAAACAGAATAATCAAAATTGGTTAAGATAGCTAGAGAAACAGTACACAAAATTTTGGACCGATTGTTCCCATAGCAGCTATATGTTATAGTATTCCGATCCGGTCGATGCTTACATATGTACTGCTTGCAGCAAAAAGAAACATCTGTACAAAATTTCATTAAGATAGTGCACTGACTAACCCTTTAAGCGGGCTTATAAATAATCAATTTTGACAAAATGTATGTGATAGTGCTCCGATTCGGTTAGTTTCACTATATGTACTATATACTGAAATAATAAGCAACTGTACCAAATTTCATCAACAAAGCATCAACACGAGCTGAGTTCACAAAGTACATTCCGAAAGATGGATGCTTCGAACATGTTTAAATCGACTTAACTCGTCGTTTCATTATGCTAGCTAAACTAAGAGTAAAGTTCATATAGATAGACAGACAGGTAGATCGACTCAGCTGTCCTAGCGTAGCTTCTGTAGAAAGTTTGCCAGTCTGACTTAAGATCTGATCTGCAATGGCCCAATCCCAGTCCCAATGCCATTGCCATCAATTGATCGATTTTCGATAGGGCATGATTTGCCGATCCGGCCGATTCTGATATATGTATTACCTATTCCAAAAAGAAGCATCTGAGCCAAAGTTTATTAACATAGCTTTAAAACTGAGAGACGGACGGACGGATTGACATGACAGACAGACACACAGATTTTTTTTAAATTTTTGGAAAAATATATAAAAATGAAAAAAATGAAAGTAACTAAAAGCAGCATTGTATGGCTCAGTAAAATGTCGATTAATCGGTTAGCTATTTGCACTTAATAATTGCTTGCTTCAATTAATCGAATGTTCGATTAACCGATTAATTATACTTTTCTGGCCATCACTAAGTGCAAGCAGCAACAGCGAACACAGCCCCCCTCAAGGTTACACAGCAGCAACATTGACAATACTTGGTGGTTGTTGCTTAACTAGGGAAGGGGAAGGGTGGCGATTGCTGTTGCTGTAGATGATGTCCTGCCGCGTTGCGGTTTGCCAGCCGCGGTTACATTGACCCTTTTCTTTTTTGTGTGTTTTTGTTAGAAGAGACGCCGGCGTTCCTTTTCGCCGTTTCTTGTTATGCTTTCTTTCGTCGAACACTAATGGAGCTTAAAAAGTTGTCAAAAGCGGCGCGGAATTTATATTTTAATTTGAGAGTGCCAAATGGAAAATTAAATGTAGCAACCTTATCGAGGGGGGTGGGGTAAGGGTAGACAAGAACTTGTTATAGGCACAAATGAACTTAACGCTGCCAAACACAAATCAGACGCCAATCGCCGTCAGTCATCTGTCTGCTTGAACTTCTACTCCACCTACACTCTAGCACACAAAGCTTCGTCCTTCGTCCTTCGTGCTACGTTTTTCGTCCTGGCCATCGCCATTTATTGCCATATGCTGACAGTGTTGCTGGCGGCAATCTCGCGTCTACAACGGCGACGGGGGCCAATTTGAGCTGTCATAAAAATGTACAACAACTGGCTACAAAGCAAACAATGCGACGAGTGCCAACAGCAACAGCTACAACAGCAGCAACAACAGCTACAGCTACAGCAGCAGCAACAACAACAGCAACAACCAACAGCAATCGCCGCATTCAGCAATTGTGCAAACAAATTGCTGTTGCACTTTACTTTTATTTTACGAGTGCGAATGCGAGTCCTTCTTCCTTTACTTCATTTTGCTTTTTTTTTTATTTGTAAGCTTCTGAGCCGGACCCAGGATTGCCGCCTGTCAGCCAGCAACAACTGCCCCCAACTACGCCCCCAACTGCCCCCTCAACTGCCACCCAATTTGCATTTTACTATCGCTGCAGGTTTTATAGTTGTTGCTGCTGTTGCTGTTGCTGCTGTTGTTGCTTTTTGATGCCTCACTTTTGCGCTGGTTTTATTTGCGCGCCGCAATTTTCTTTCGCTTTTTGCTTGGCAAGAACTGTTAGCCATAAAGTTTACTTAACATGCTGCCAGTTATTCTTTTTTGTTGCTGCTGTTGTTGTTGCTGTTGAAGAAGAAGCTGTTGGCATTCGGATTGCAAAGTCAAGCAGCTTACCAACAGCAACAGCAATAGCATAACAGCAACAATATGCTCCAAAAAATCTTCGAGGTTGCGACCGTGTTAATTCCAAGTCTCAACATTTGCTAATGTCGTATGCATTTGTACTTTTCTGTATATTTTGTTTTCTGTTTCCATTTCCATTTCCATTTCTATTTCTATTTGTTTTTGAACCTCGTTTGTAACTGGGTCCCCATAAATTATAACAATGTAACGCTTGTTTTTGCTTCCTTCGCTCTATTTTTTTTTTTTTGCTATGTTGTGTTGCAGACAGTAGACAACCACTTGATGTGGTTCAGGTTTGGGTTTTGGTTTTGGTACGGGTTCGTTCTCGTGCTCGCTTCTGCGGTTCTGCGGTCCGCTTCGTTTACAAAAGTAAGTTGAACCTCATTAAGAGCATGCTTTTGCATTTGCTTTTGCTTTTGCAGCAGATGCTTTCAATTAACTATGTTAGGAATATAGTAAGAGTATAATTCAACAAACTAAGCAGCTCCTTCAAATATAAATATATTTGACCACTCAAGAGATCATTTATAATACTTATACTTGACTTTTATTGATGCAAATCAATCTAATTAATTATATTTAAATTGGTGGGTAAAAATAAAACAAGCACTTTCGTAGAATACAAAGCAGCATACTTTTTGAAGCACGAAAAAATAAGAAAGCTTGGTTTTTTTCAACATTCATTCAATATGTTAGTATATGTACTTTACATATTTCAGTAAAATTGATTCGAAAATGGAATTCAGAGCAAGCCTAACAAGTTTCAAAGTAGTAGTTAAAGAATATCATAATTTATTCAAACGAATTTATAAGCACTTCTATAGAATTCTACTACTATAAATTTCTAAGAAATGGGTTAAAAAAAGCTTTTTGTTTGGTTCTTAAGAACCATACAAGAGAACTAAGCTATCAAATTGTATACTGCAACCAACTCAAAACAAGCCTAACATTGTTCTCTAGAATTGATTTATAAATAGAATTCGGGGAAAACTTTGCTTCACTTTGTAATTGATTTCACAGAATTATTATATTACATTATTGCCAAAGGATGCTGCGACATTTTCTGTGAAACACATTTGAAAGTGCAATTCTGAAAATCTTCAAGTATTGTTTATTAATATATTTCTGAATAACAAATATTGCTTTAAATGTCTAATAAAATAGTATCCACAATTTAATCGATTATAGAACTTAATTCATAGGTATATCTTGTACAGATCTCAGACAGTTCTCAAGTTTAAAAACTAAAAAGAGAAACATTCGCAAAACGCTTTTGGCAAGTAATCTAATCACAACTTTTTAAGCGAATCGTAAATCGCTTGAGTTTACAGTTCTGCAGAAGTATTCTAAAATACAACAATGCTGCCACAACAAGACACAATGCAACTCAGTTTGTGCAACTTGTTGTGCTGCACACAGTTTCTACTTCTTCTTCTTCTTTAGTGTGTGTGTCTCCGTAGAAAAAAAAGTTTTCTTTTTTTTATTGTTGGCATCTTGGTTGGGTTTTTGCCATATCCCATATTCCATATACCGTAGCAGTTTATAGCAATATTTTTACAATTTTCAACATTTGTATTTATTTGCCGTCATGTGTTTAAGATGTTGTTGATATATGTTTACCGTTGTGGCACACACACACGCACACAGTGCCACACATACACACTCTGTGTAAAATCCTACACATAAGTAGACATGCCTCCAGTGGCAACACCGGTTTATACGGTAAGTAAATTAGGATTTATGCTTTGTTCTATTTGAGCGCTGCAAAGCCATAAACGATTTTTTATGCACACGGCACTTGCCACAAAAAGGGTGGCAAGGTGCTGCGATACCAAGGTGGCAACTTGGCAAAGTCGAAGATGGTCGTTCGCACCTTGCGCTAAAATACGATTTACGACCCAACGCATGTGAGAACGTAAAATTGTTATAAATTTGCATGTGTGCATTTTGCACACGCTCACACAGGACGAAAAGGACAACTTCTTCGTCCTTCGACCATAAAATATAAAATCCTCAAGTATTGCCCACCCCCCAGCACCCAAAGATCAATCGCAACGGCTTGCAAGTTAATGGCACATGAAACACAGAGCACTTCTCAAAATAAGTAGATGACAAAGCAGCGAACGGAACTAATGTGCCCCTTCCAATTTTCCTGCTCCCCTCTCCCTTCAGCTTACCACCGCATTGGCCAACATTGCGTAATTAATGCGCACAAATTTATCAAGCTGCATTACGTGGGCCAATGAATGAAACCTGTAACTCATTTTGTCACAACAACTAAACGTTAACGCATACAACAGCAATAAAAAACAGATATGTTTTTCAGAAGTCGAATATAGATACCCTTTCTCAAGACTTTTGTGTACAAAAACTCTATTTTTGACCAATTGTTGCCAAGAAATCCTTAAAGCATAGTAAACCCATATTGATCAAATTTGTTTAAGCTTTGTAAAGTATTGAAAAACTTGGAATGTTTCGGTTTTCACCTTTGGTAAAGTGAATTTCACTTCAATGTTCCCATTTTCACTTTTGGAAAGAATTTGCGAATTTGATTCCCTTTCATTTCATCAAGAATTGTATGAGCTTGCCATTTAGATAGTCAGATAACTCTAAACTAAACTTCGAAGCCTTAAGGGAACTTCCATTCTGCAAAATGTTGCCGAAAGTGGATATCAGAACAGTCCTATATATCTTATATAGCTCCGATCCGATCGGTTCCGAAATATGTATTACTTTCAGCAAAAATAAGCACCTTTTGTATTCGAAAGAACCTTTCTCAATGCGTTACATAATTCGTTACAAAATTATAATACCCATTGCAGGAGAAAGCAACACACAATGCCAAGTAAACTGTTGCTAAGCTCCAGAAATTGACAACAATCATCTTCAGCTCCAACTCCAACTTCACCTAGGAACATAGCATACTATATGCTATATACATTGTATCATCATTTTTACATCGCGTGTGCATATGTTGAATGACACCAAAGACATTATTTTTTAGCGCAGCTGGCTTAAAGTACTACTAATGATAGATACACTGAACGAAAAGCTTTCAATTTGCTTCGATATAACTAAAGTTTTCTTAAACGTTCATTTAGTTTTAACACAATCATGAATCAAGTATGCAAGACATTTTTCTGTGGAATTGATTATAAAGTGAAATTCAGAACAGTTATTTCGAAAAATATTAAATATTTGGTGTAAAAAGACTTGTCTTAAAAACATTAAAAGACGATTGAATTCTATTCTAAATCAGATATTTGTGAATTCAAACCGAAAAATCTATTCAAAAGTGAAAATGCGAACATTTAGAGTAAGTTCAAATCCGCAAAACCTTGCCGAAAATAACCATCTGAAAAGTCCTGGATATTTAGCTCAAGAGCCACTTTCAAAAGTCTCAAAAACTTGCATAATTTGAATTAAAACTTGTGCTTTTTAGCTAATTTGAACCACTGTGCAGGTCGCAGCAGTTAAATTTGTGTATTTTCGCATACGATTTGACCCACTTGGGTGGTGCGTTGATGGTGGGTGGTGGATGATGACGCAAATGGCAAATGGAGAATGGGAAATAACAAAAGCAAAGGAAAAGGCAAATCTTTAAAGACATGAGACAGTGGCACATTGGCACTAAGATGTTTGCTTGCCAGAGATACTAGTCTACAGTGGATTAATGCTGCCATAATTCCTTGTGCCACTGTAGAGAGGGGAGTTGCCGTGTTGCCCCAATGTTGTATCAAGTTGCCAGAGTTGCCGAGTTCGGCATGGAGTGGAGTTCATTTAATATATCCGATAAAAGTATTTGCAATAAATCCTGTAAAAGCTAATGATTAATTGCTCTGTAGCTTTTAACGTCAACGCGCATAGTAGGCACGGATTGTGTCAGCCACGAGCCAAAAAGAGAGAGTAGAGTGAGTGGAGAGGAGTGAGTAGAGGGGCGAACGATGCGGCGCGGCGCGGCGCGGCGTTTTGGCGAACGTGGCGTATGAGTAATTCAACTTTGACGCCGCAGCGCCGCGCGTGGTTTGCCTACAGCACACACATACTAAACACACACACACACACACACGTGCATACACTACACACATATACACACACATTTATACACTACACACACACCAACACACACAGACATTTGTTACTGCTGCTGTTCATGTTTTGCGTTATTGTCGCTCCAAGTAAAAACACAAAAATATTTATTTCAAATGAGTCTGTGTACAACTGGGACTGGGTTTCGGAACTGTGTCTGGGAATGGGTCGGGGAGTGGGTCTGGCATTGGGTCTGGGACTGGGACTACTGCCGACTACGGAACTGCGGAACTGGTAAACAGTATTTTGTTGTTGTTATTCTTTTGGTTGTTGCTATACTTTTTTCCGTTTTTATACCCTGCAAACATTGCAAATGGCTAAAAGGGGGTTCTAAAATGCTGTCAACTGAAAGAATAAGACATTTTCGACCCAATTATGTATATATATATATTCTTAGTCTGGTTTAGGTAAGTCAATTTACAGAGCCACAAAGTTCTTACTAAGGCTGCAAACCAATAAGATTTATTTTCTGCATAAAAAAGATCGTCTGAACTGCTTGCTGCATACGTGTGCTCTTGCATAAAAAGTGCAAGCAGTTCACTGCTTGCTGCATATGTGTGCTTTTGCTTAGAAACATAAAGACAAGCTGGGTTTTATAAAGTTAAAAACAGTTTGCAGGGTGTCTCATAGTGCAACACACAAACCTAGATCATTTTGACTTGTATTTTTTTGTTCTCTTATTTTTATTTTATTTTTCTTTTTGGTGGGTGGCCCAAAATTACAGTCAAAGTCAGTTTTTGCGAAAAATTGGGGGGGTTGGTTCGACGCTGGCGCCTTTCCTGTGCCAGGGTGAAAGACAGCATTTGCCATAAATTGTGAAAGTGTCAACGAAAGGCAAAGACACACACACACACACACACAAACACACACACATACACTCATACCAATACACACACATACATAAAGAAACAATAGCAACAACATGAAACGCTAAAGAAATCGTGTGAGGAAGCAACACGCACGCATATTTATTTTGAGCACATCCTTTTTTGTTTTTTGGCCAGGACACTCGTACAAATGCGATATATAAATACATATAGAACATATATAGAATGCCCTAACATATTTACGCATATTGTTCTAATCAGTGTGTCCTCGCTGGTTTTAATGACACCATATTCCGTTTCTCCTCCTTTCTCCTTCCCAAGAATGTCAATTTTTTGTTGCCTAATTTATTTCACTGGCTGGTCGAGAAACAGGAGCAGATGGAGCAGTAGGAAAAGCCAACAGCTCCAATGCTCATATTTGTGGCTTGACTAGAAAAAGAACAGAAACTACCCCAGTTATCAAGGAGTAGGATAGAGGGGAGTATGTCCTGTGTCCTGTGTCCTGTGTCCTGTGCAGCAACAGCCCAGTTTTGACACCATGCAGAGACGCTGCTGATTATTGTCAACGACAAATTCCAGCGATTGAGAAACGGGTGTGGGCGGATATGGGTATTTTTGGGGGTGTGGCAACCGCATATTTGTGCTCCTGAGATTCTATTGCGGGGGTGGCAGCCATACGGGTGGTGGGGTGTGGGCTATAACTTGGCCACTTGGCATTTTGCATAGGGCTGCGGTTGACACACATACGAAGAACAGCAGCAGCAACGGCAGCAATAAGCACAAGATAGATAGTTTTATCTGGAATCTGTAGATTGGTCAGGTGGAAATCAATACGCAATATTTATGGGCCTGATTGTGACCTTCCAGTGACCGCTGTGAGCAACTAATGCCACTTCTAAGGCCAAGTCTTGAAATTCAACTTTTCTAATCGACATTTTGTATTTAAGCAGTTTGTCCACAGTTTTGGCGCTTCGAATGGGGTTTGAAAATATTGATATTACCATTAGCTAGTTTTATTTATCAACATTTTAAAGCTTAAGTGTATACTATTTCGAATTTAACATTATTTCTTGATCTTTGTTTGTTGAACAACTCACAACAACAATCTTAGCAATCTTTTAACTTTCAACTACTTTTTATTCAGAATCATTTTCGATTTGGACTTATCTATCTATCGAGTAATATAACACCAGCTTTTTCATCCTTGAAGTTTGGCTAAAACAGTTTTTGTTCCACTGAATGAAAGGCAAAACTTTGAAAGAGTTAAATCAAGAACTTGTCAAATTGAAATAACAACTATAAGCTCATGAAAATGAGCAGCATATTCTTGCAAGATATTTAAGAAATTGCAATCGAAACTGTATTGAAAATATGATGATTATGCTTTGTCAGCTCTATACTTGAACATAAAGTTATTACAGCTTACAAAACAAATTCATTCATTATAACATCTGTCATATATCACTTTAACAAGCTAGAAAAACCGCAAAGTTGGAAAAACAACCACTTAACGCAATTATTATATTAATTTCTTGCCATCCCCCCATAGAAAAAAGAAGTAGAAGAAGAGAAACGGGGGACAAATCGCCTGCGGGTTGGAACCCTTGAAAATAATCTTAACTAATCTTAACAATTGCAGGACATAAGTACCTGAGCCATAGCTCATTCAGCTTCTGTGCTTGGGTCCACTGTTCCACTAAATTGGACACATCTGCACCATTTTTTTTTTACCCTTGGCCAACTGGCTTTTGTTTTGCTCCTTCCTTCCTGTTTTTATCCCCTCCTCCCATCCTGTTTTGCTTCTTGTGGCTGGAAGCGTTTTAGCAGCGTGTCAATCTTGCGAGTCAAATGGCGGCACGCATGGCGAAGTTTTCCATCTGCCCATTCCTAAGGAAATCTGTGGAGGACCTCCACCTCCACCCCCTCTCCCTCCTCTTAGCCAACTCAGCAGCTCAGTTTCCTGAGCTGTGGCAAATCCCCGCACGTTTCAACGTTTCTACATTTCCACACAGTCATAGCCACATCTGAATCACATTCACATTTGCATGTACATGCAGCGCATACACACTACACACACACACACACACGCACACACACAATTTGGTATGCTTAAGTAAGCCGCCTGCGTGCATGTTTCTAATGGGCGGCACAAAAGGTTACCTGATGCTGAAAAAAGTAAAAGAAAACTGAAATGAAAACCAGAACTGGAAACTCATTTCGCCCTCGGGCGTGACTTTTATAGCACTTTGTTTCTTTTTCGGGGGGAGGCGTGGTGTAAAAAAAAATACAAGAAACAAATACAAAATACAACAAAAACAACAAATGGACTTTTTTGTCAGCCTCCTCCGCGCGGCATTTGAGAAAAAACTTTGGCTGCCAGTTGCCCAAAATGCCAAAATGCGTTATACAATTTTTGTGTTGTGTTGTGCTGTGTTGTGTTAGCTTGTAGTACTTAGTTCCTGTTATTGTTACTGTTGCTGTTGTAACTCTTGAACTTATCAACACGCCGATCACTTGCGACAGTTTCCGTTTCAGAGCACAGCCGCCTAATTGCCCCGTACATTCAGCATACAGTTCACAGTTCTTTCTTTTCTATACTAAACCCAAACCCAAACCCAAGCCCAACACAACTCGATTCGATTTGATTCCCTTCAAGGTGAGAGCCAATGTAAAAAACTTCCTGTGCACTCATTTGGCTTGTGCAGTATACATTCTCTACAACGAACTTTTTTGGAAACGCATTTTATAATAGCTTGGATGTTTTTATATTATAAAGAACTATAGAGAATATATATTTACACCCTGTTCCCCTTAAAAATGGGAAGGGCATTTCCGACTATATAAACCATATATATTCTTGATCAGGATCAACAGCCCAGACGAACTAGTCCGTCTGTCCGTATGAACACACAGATCTCGGAGACTAGAAGAGCTAAAGACACCAAAAATTTCAACACGATCGGATAAATAGCACCAAAGCTACAGAAGAATCTATTACCCCCGTCTCAGCTGGAAGAAACAACAGTTTGACAAGCACTTGACAAGTTAAGTGCACTGCTTGCTTGTGTTGCCGCTGAACTGCTTGAAATGCAAGTTGGGAGCAAGGAGTCTCGTAGTCGAGCACACTCGACTAGAGCATTCCTTTCCCAGATAAGGAAACAAATCGTTCCTTTAGTCCCCTTGCGGATAAAAGCCCCAATCGTTCCTTTTTTCCTTTTCAGATACAAGATCTAATCGATTGCTTAGTTAGAAAGTGAACTAAAGGAGCTTCTATAGCTCAATTCAAAGCCCCGCTGATTCGCACTAGTTCAGTTCGGATAGACTCTACTCGTGATATGTACCTTTGCATAAAAGTTTATCGCAAATCTAAGACTTACACCGATTTTTCAATAAGAAGTTATTTTAAAGCTTGTTGGGGTTATTTCTTTCAAATTTAGTCTTGTTTAGCGTAAAATGGCGAATTGTCGGAAAAATGTCACTACGTTATTTTCGAGGGTTAGCTCTCGGTATTTTTTTTTTTTAAATATATATATATATTTCAAGCGTAATTTGTTATATCAAATTGCTACTGTACTTAAACTCACACTACTCAACTACTACTGCTGCCTGCTGCCAGGTTGGCTGGCAGTGTTGTCCTTCTTATGTAAGCACCTCACTCTCTCTCTCTCTCCCTTCCTCGCTACCACCCTCTCTGTCGCACACACAATCTCTCACGCTTTGCACGAGAACAAGGCGAAAACCAAACAGAACACAATACAACAAAAAACGGATATAGAAATTCAATACTTTGATTCGTGCCACAGTGGCAGGCAGCAACAACAACAAGAGCAGCAACAGCAACAACAGCAACAACAAGAGCAACAATAACAGCAACAAAAGGCGAAGGAAGTGCAACCATACAAGGTAACCAAATAGCAGGATAACACGTACCAAAAACAGCACTTGCTGCCTTGTTCCTTATTCCTTATGCAGCATATAGGATCCAAAAGGGGGGTCGAGTGGGGGGAGAGTGGGTTGTGTCTACAGATTTTACAGCTGCAGCTGTAGCCAGACTGACTAACTAACTGGCAATTGTATTGTTGTTGCATTCAACTGAGCATTTAGTGGTTTCCACATGATTGATGCCATATGTCCTGGTTCCTGTTTGTTGTTATTGTTGCTGTTGTTTGTCCTGTGTGTTGCTACCCACGATCGACAATAAAACACAAAACTAAAAACAATTGAGTATTTTGTAATTGCAGAGTGCACAACTAATAAACAGAGCACGCAATGTATCCTTCGTCCTGTTTATTATGTGTTGTGTGGGAATTGTGTGCGCTATGGGAAAGTCTGTGTACTTTTTGGCCCTCAAGGTTTTCTACCCACTTGGCCGGGGCTATAATTACTAAATACTTAGTACCGCAGCTACTCCTACTCCACTCCCTGATAGTCCTTGTTCCCGTACCCAGTCCCTTTCCCAGTCCCAGTCTGAGGTCTACTAGCATCCGGTTAAAGGGAAAGCTCGAACTCACATGTCTGCCAATTATAAGCAACTAACCGCAGATAACGCTAGAGAGGATGCTGTCGTTTCCCATTCCCATACTCATACCCACACATTCCCAATGGCAGGTTCCCAGCGAGATACTCCCCATCCTCCCCCCTGCTACCAGGTTCCCTGGCTGGGCTGTCAAAGCGACGTGACTAAGTGGTGAAAAATGATTTCATGAAAACGTGTAGCTCTCAGTGGGGAATGCGAACCGAATGCAAAACCAAGGAATGGGAATGGGCTATGGACATGGACATGGACCTGGGAATCCATGGGCTCAGGGAATGGGCTTTGGGAATATGGCGTTAAAGCGTTCACAGCTTCCTCCATCGAGAGCTTCTCTTGACGCGCCGAGTGTGCTACCTTGCGACCCCCCTTTGGGGGTTTAAGAAAGCAAAGGAATAAGGCATAAGAAGAAAGGAGTGTGCACTGTTAGAAATAATGCATTGCAAAAGTAAATATATTCAATATATCAATATATATTTCAATATGTTCAATATGAATATGCCCATTTTCATGTTCAGATTAAATATGTATTTTCTCTTAAAATTAAACATAAGCACTCTTCAATTAAGAAACATGAAGGAAAGGTTATCTTTGGCGGTTTATTTGAAAACTTAACATTCGACCGATTGTTCCTATGACAGCTATAAGATATGGTCGCCCGATCAAATTTGGTCAGTATGACAAAAATACAGAATAAGTAAATTTGGTTAAGAAACTACAAATTTTTTATACAAAAACTCATTTTTCAACCAATTGTTCCTATGGCAGCTAAAAGATATAGTATTCCAATTTTGATAAAATTTGGTCAGTATGTGTAGAATGTCCTTAGAAAGGTGAGTTTCTTTGAGTTATCTTAAAAAACAAAAAAATGTTTTTCATACAAAAACTTATTTTTTAAACGATCATTCCTAAGACTGCTATATGTTATAGTAGCTCGATCTGGCCAATTTTGACATAGGTAATGCTTACAGCAAAAAGAAGCACATATGCCTAGTTTCATCAGCATAGCTTCAAAACTAAGATATTTGTTTTCATATTAACAGACGGACGGACATACGGACGGACAAATCAGAAATCCAATATACTTTTCTTTTCAATTTGTGAAAAAATAACAAAAAATTTCAAAAAACACTTTCATTTCTATCAGTGCATAAGAAGAAAGAAATATGGAGTAGAGCGCTCTCTCTCTCCCTCTCTCTATCGCTGTCTTACTCTAGCAATCGTCAAAGGATCAACATTTTTGGAACGCTGTCGTCGTCACGCTGCCGTTGCCGTTGCCTCTGCCAAGTAGCACTCCAAGTGAGTTTTGCGACGCATTGCCGCATTGTCGCTACTTCATCAGCGTGCGGCATCAAGTGCAAGTATCATGTCGCTGTCGCTGTTGCTGCTGCTGCTGCAGTTGCCGTTGGCGTCGCTGTCAACGTTGTGGCGCGGGCAGAGTGCACTTGTGCAGCATCTTGGTGCAGAATGTTGCCAGTTGGCAACTGTGCGTCCGCAGGAAATGAATACGTGTTGAATATTTGTCGAGTGAAGCACAAGGACAATGCTGCCAACGTCAGCGTCGACGTCGCTGCCGCCGTTGCACAGTGGAGACCTTTCGCAATTATGATATTTTTGCATTTAAGTTGTTCCAGTTTAAATTAATGAACTGAGAATTTGTATCTTTTAGTTTGAAAAAAATATTAAAAATAACTAGAATTTGGATTTTGACGTATTTAGTTGCAACAACAAACTAGTTCAATTCCATTTAAATCCTTGTCAATCTGAATACAAATTAGAATCGAAAATGGGCAAAAATCTAAATAACCAATATTAATAAATAAATAAAAATAAAATACATTTGATTGGCATTTGAACACTGTGTGCTGCACAGTGTCATTTGGCCAACGAATGGGTTGCCAGTCAGTCACTTGCCACATGCCACATGCCCCAGCATACACACATAACATACATCGCATACAAATATGTATGTGTATGCAAGGACCAAACATGCCAGTTTACGTATGTATGTATTCGCATATCTATGTACTTATCTACCCTGTAAGTGTGTGTGTGTGTGTGTATCTATGTGTGTAGCAGAGTGTGTGTTTGTAACTGTATATGTGAGTATGCAGCATGTGCTTAGCCTTGCTGTCTAATGCGCGGCCCAAATATGATAGACGAGAATGTGTATTTTATGTATACAACAGAGATTTGCAAACGTTTCATATTTACAACACTAAAGCAACACACTGCGACAGCAACAAGCTGCAACATGCGAATACTAACGACGGATAGGGGGAGGGGCAGATGTAGGGGTAGGGGTAGGGGTAGGGGTAGGGGTAGTGGTTACAGGGGTGGAGATATAGAATGGGATGCCAGCTGCTGTTGCAAATGGCACGCATGAAAATGAAAGGCCCATCGAATGGGCGCGTTCATTGAGAATTTATATCAATAAGAGACCCAAAGAATAAGAGACATGCTCATAGATAGATGGATATATATATATGGATGGATATAGAGAAGAGCTGAGGATGAGCGGCAAAGCGAGAGCACAAGATGAGTGCGCTGCGCTGCGGCTGCGGCGGCCCGAGTACAAAAAGGATATGTAGCCAAGCACTAAAGGACATCGGAAACTGCACTATGCATATGTAAGTATGTCTATATATGTATGTATTTGTAGTGCTGTGAGTGTGTGTGTGTGTGTGTGTGTGTGTGTGTGTGTGTGCATCAGGCTGCCAGGATATCACTAAGTGCTCTTGTTGCATGCTGCAATCGAGAGTATTACTCGTTGTTGTGCAAATGTCTGTCTGTCTGTACATCTGTCTGTATATCTGTCTGCATATCTGTCTGTATGTGTGCATCTGTAAGTGTGTGTGTTGTATCAAAATGTAACAAGTAATTAGTATTAGTATTTCAATATATACACATTGACAACAGAAGCACTCACATAACATAATTATATACTTTTATTGTGCATTTAAAGAGTACTAGCAAAATATTGCTTTTGACTTATTAAATTGAACATTTTTGTGTTAAAACATTTTAGATAGCACAAGCATTATCAAATATTAACTCTTAGCTTTAATTTGATACGATATCTGGTTTAATTTAAAAATATTTTGACTTGTTGACTTGCCTACTTCATTGGAAAAGCTCAATTAAAACTTTCAACTGCCATCTTTTTATGTATTAAGAATAAAATAATAAATATATTTTAACAAAATTGCAAAGTTCCACATTTCATCAATTACGGATACCCAAATAACTATAAAAATTATTTCAAAACTATTTCTGATGGACTAGTTGAATATTAAATAACAAAATTTGTCTTGTAAAATTTACAAAAAATTTGCAACTTCCATAACTATGTCGGACCTCAACCGATTTCAATAAGGAAAGTGTTCTTGGTTCGAGATTTAATTTTTCAAGCATTTTAGCCTTTCTACAATATAACAATGCCAAATGATCTCTTCAAGCATTCTTGAATTTAACTTAACTTTTGTACTCTATATAGACTTTACAATCTACTCATATTTAGTTGACAGGCCAAGTCACTTTTGTTCCCAAAGTGGCAACCACAAGAAAAGGGCAGGCAATAAGAAATATAAATAGAAATAAGAATAAGAATAGGTTTAATGGAATCAACTGCTTGAGTGATCAATGAAAAACTGAATGCTGAATGCATTTTCCCTCGACTTTTGGTGAAGAGCAATGCAATATTTAAATTTATGCTTGGTCCTTTATATAAATTCAGGCCATTAGTTGATGAATTCTGAATACACAAAACAACACACACACAAAACAACAAATGCCAGAGGGCACTAACCTAAGACCGGGCTCAAAAATGAAATACAAGAAGCATAGCTGGGTGCAGCCGTCTAAAGGACGAACCCAAAACCCTAGCCCGAAAACCCGAATTCGAATCCAGTGTAACCAGGGTCAGGAATCAGCTGCTGCTGCGTGGACAGCTGTCGGAAAATGTGAAAATTTGTGTGTGTGTGTTGGTGAAAGGCGAATGAAAAGCCGCGCGCGCAATCGCCCTGTTTTTTACCAAAGGCATCATCATCAATGGTTGCTGCTGCTTCTTCTTCTAATGTGTATGTAGATCGTCAAATGATGTCCCGTCGTCGTCCTGACGCAGGGCGAGCCACAGTCAGGCTACCGAAAATTATTAAATGGCTCTCTTTGCCTACCTGGACCCGTTCGTCCTTTACCTATACAGCCCATCCCGTCTCCCGTCTCCCGTCTCGTCTCGTCTCGTCCCTTTCCACACATTTATCGATGAGGTCTTTGAACTCGGCTCATCTAACAATTTTCATGGGCTTCGGCTTTGTGTTGCAGCAACAGCCGCAGCAGCAACAGCAACAGCAACAGCTGCCTCCTCTGCCAAATAGTTATCTTTAAACTGAATGCCGATTCTAATTCCAAGTCGGAGTTGGAGTCCAACTTTTCGAGAGACAAATGTAATTAAAAATACTGTTTCCGAAAGTTTCAAATTTCGCACAACTCGCATTCTCGCTCGCTCTCTCTCTCTCTAGCTTGTTGAGCGTGTGTCCAGAGAATCCGCACAAGTGAGGCTCAACTTTTTGTATCCTGTTGCAGGACATGCTAATAAGTTTTTGGCCCCCATCGACAAAAGCCAAAAAAAAAAGAAAAGAAAAGAAAAAACGAGTAAAGCGCAATTTGGCGATGACGTAAACTGACTTCTTTACTTTATTTTTCTTTGTAGTTGTTGTTGTTTTTATTGCTAATGAAACAGGCGCACGAAATGTTGTTGTTGTTGCTGCTGTTGCTGTTGTTGCTTTACCTGTTTGCTGTTTCTATGTAGACGCCAAATGGTAAGCGGAGTGAGCAGGGGTTGAATACAGGCTGCCTGGCTGTTTGTGCTTTTTGGGGTGGTGGGTTGGTTTAATGGTGTTGCTGCTGATGGTGGTGTTGCTGATGTTGCTGTTGCTGTTGCTATTACTGCTGTTGCTGTTGCTGATGGCGATGATGATGATGATGATGTTGTTGATTATGATGATGGGGTGGTTGCAAACGGCGCGTCGTTTTCAAAAGGAGTAACAATGAAATTATAGCAGAACACAGGAACAAATAGCATTTCGGGAAAAACTCGACAGCGCAGAGTCCGACGAGTCAGACCAGCCCCAGACCAAACGAGGGTGGATACAAAAGTATGCAACTTAGTTAGTTTAACAACAACAACAAAACACAACACTTTTAACTGTGATTATTTCGAAATTGTTTTGCTAATCAGCTAAACTGAACATAGCAAAAGACTTTTCAAATATCGACGTCAATATAGATGTAAATATGTTGTAATCGAATTATGTGTTTTTCCACTTACCAACCATTTTTAGAATGATATTTTGTCTAACCAGTTCAATCGATGTCTCTAAAAATAAAAAAATTAAAAGCATTTTTAAATTTATATTTTACAATTTGCTTGCAGAAACAGTCAATATGAAAATTTTTCGAAATTTTGACCCTTTCAAAGAGCATACCTAGCATATATATAAGCTATATGTATTATTGTCATGGATTAAATTGCTTAAAGATCATAATTTGACATTATTCAACTTATTTTCTGGCTTCGTATTTGGACTCTTTTTTTTCAAAAATTGAAGAAAAGACTGCATAGACAGTGTGAAATGTACGTCTGTCTGTACGTACTTCCGTATAAACGCAGTTTTAGCAATATCAAATATCTCGCCGACTTAATGTTGTTCAATTGATTTCTAAGCAACTTTGATTACTTTCCATGCCACCCTCTCTTGTACAACAACAAGAAGAACTCGAATAACTCGTGCTTGTTTCCACTTTAATACATCATTGAAAGGAAAAACAGAAAGAGCATGCCAGACACCTGGTTCTGGTTCTGGCTCATTCGGGCTCGCTGCGCGTCCCTAACAATGGGTGCGGGACAACAGCAACAACAACAACAACAACAACAACAACAGCAGCAGCAGCAGCAGGATCAACAGTTTTTGGGTTCTGGCTCTATGGTTATACACATTTGTGTTTCTGTTGCTGTTTCTGTTACAGCTGCCACTTCCTGGCCCGTGCCACGCGAGCGTCACACTTCGCTCGATACGAATATGCGGCGTTTAGTTAAGGATAAAGGAGTTGGGGGAGGAGGGCAGCGACAGGAGTTGGGGGCGCTCTATTTTGCTAGGCAACGCCAAACGCGTTTGGCAAACTGACAACTGCAGGCGTCCACCCAACAAACCCCACACCACCCAACTCCTCCACCCAGCTGGACGCTCTATTTGAGCAGGTCCTGGCAGCTGCACTTGTAGAGCATTTCCTGTTTTTTTTTTTGCACGCTCGCGAACGCGCTCAACTGAATCCCTGTGCCCTGCTTGGTTGCACCTTTGTTTTGTACCCTCGACAAAACTAACGCTAATAACTCTCGCTTGGTAGAGGTAAAGCTGTCGCTGCCTTAACCATATTGTCCTGCTCCTTGTTCCAGCTGAGCGAATCCTTGCTTTACGTTGCGGGTTTCCTGTTCTGTCCATTTGTCTGTCCGTCTGACGCGTGTCTCCTACCCCACACTCAGCACCTAAGAAACCATATGGTTCTCGCCTCAGTGCATCTGCGTCTGCGCGTGCCTCAAACAACGATCGCGATCATAATTTTATGCTCTGTTTACTAGACATGTGAATAGAGTATACTCGGTTTTTACAATGTTCGTCTGTCTATTTGTCCTTTGGTATGAAACAGCTTTATACCACGTGAAGTATAGAGTATTTGTTGTCTATGTGTAAACACTTCGTGAGCTTCGATCACATTCTTTTCGACTAGGAATAGACTATGCCGCTGCAAAGCTGCTTTACAGTTTTAAGCTAAAATATCTAGATAAAGCACTTTCTGACTTTTTAACAGAGTATATCACAGTCGGAATACATAGTCTATGCTTTTTTTTTAATTTACATTCCAATTCCAAACTGATCCGTACCGATTCCACCCCCTTTAAAACAGTTACCGAAGCGCAACAATTTCGAGGGGGTTTGCGACAAGTTTGCTTTTAGGTGGAAAAGCAGATTAACATTAAGAAAGAGAAAGAGCGAGTGAGCGATAGAGAAAGAACATGCCATGTGTGGTTTCCACTGAAAGGACTTGGCTTTTTGTAAGGCTTCTCAATTTCTCAATTCCATAGGTGCTCCGCCCAAAGACCATTTGTAATTAGTGCAACCAAATTCCACAGATGGTCTGTACGTTACATTTCAAGGAATAAGGCATAAGGAATATATGCTAAGAGGTCCTTAAGGTCTGACAGCTAGAATGTATTGTCCATAAAAGTGAATGGCATTTGTTGGCTTTTCAATAATCAACAATAGTTAGGCATCTCCCTCAAATACCATCAAGAGGCCATATAAAGGGTTCTTCCAACTGTCAAATAAGCCGCGATATTTGTTTTTGTTGCTTTCAACAGTCAAATGTCCAACTGAATGAAACGGATATCGTTTTTGAAAGTTGAAAGAAGCCTATAAAAATAACAGCTTATAAAGCACAATAATAGAATCAAGCATATTCAAGTCTTACTTAATACAAAGTGACAGTTGGCCAAAGAAAACTATATATAAACTTTATTCTTATTCCTTATTCCTGTTTCAATTTGTGTCATTGTTAATTGACTGAAACTTTTCCCAAATACTATCGTGGGTGCGAAAGTGATAAATAATTTGTGGGCAACTTAAGTGTTAAGCTTTTAATACACTTCATTTCTAAGCTGACAAGCTATTCGACTTAATAAAAGTTGAAATTTACGAGCAAAGGCTTTAAAAAGTCTGCTTAAATATTGATTTGTATGATAAATTTAAATTTAAATTTTTTTAAAATATTTATGAAAATTTCATTTAATTTTAAAAGTATTTAGATATTCAAAACTAAATTCAATTTTCGAGAATCATTCTTATAAGTTCTAAAACAGTTTTTAAGTCATATTTATTCAATCTACAATGGGGCTCTTCTCCGGGAGTAAGATGTTTAGGGAGCCAAACTTCAAGTATTGTAAATATCCTTCTATACTCTACTTGAACAACTGTCATTTATATAGTTCAGGTGATAGTCACAGTTAATTCAAGTTTTCTATAAGCTAGCACAGCTTAAAAAGTTTTCAAGATTTGTCTAATATATATCTGTATTAATATTTATACTATATTTGTTATCATCCATTTATTCAGTTTAAAATTTAGTCAAGTATTTTTTTTCTATGAATAAAAGTTTAAACTTAAACACAAAAGTTGTCCAAAATATTTAATACCTGGCTTAACATTTATGATAATTCTAAACCGTTTCAGAAAGTACTCTTAGCCTTTTATTTACAGCTAGTAAAATTCCACCCTTAACATTCTAAAATCCCTATTAAAATCTTCTAAAAACTAACAAAGTTGTGCACTTTTCCAGATTTATATTGCAATATATTTGTTTAAAGGAAAAACTTTCCAACTGTTAAAAGGTACGACTTGTCTATTAATATTGATTGACATTTAAAGAGGTTTTTGAAAAGTACTTCCAGTCAAAGCATATATATAAGTACATTTGAAATCAAAACCTTAATTAAATTTTCTACTATAGATAAACTGCAAAACGTAAATTGCTAACATGTCCTGACCTTTGATATACGAAATTCAACGCCCAAAAAGCAAAAGCTTTAATCTATTGCTATATAGCTGGTATTCCCAAAACCCCCCCTAAGCCCTACCTCCCCCTGCTGGTAGCCTTTTAACCTATCCTTTCATATCCATACCTACTAGCAATCAACAATGCCACAACCCAACGACTGTTGCTCTCTCTTACTCTAACTCTTACTCTTACGCCACTCCAAGCGCCCCGCAGCCGTCTCTTGCTCCCCGTTGGCCCATCATTTTTGGCAATTTGTTCAAAATCAAAGTTCAGCAACAAATGCAATGCAACAGCAAGAGCAATTAACTCGGCACAACTGCCACAACTGCCACATTCGAACCCGAGGAGTCGCGTAGCGGGCAGAGGGGCGAGCGGCGAAGACGCTGTTGCAAAAATCCACCCCAAAAATTGTGTTCAATAACAAAAAGGAGCCATGAGCCAATTCAGGTACTATGAAGAGAGCAGCAACAACAAGCGGAGAGGGGGACGCAACAATTGGACGAGTGGAATTAAAACGCATTGCGGAACGAAATGGCAAATGAAACACGCTTCCTGATTGTTGTTGTTATTATGCTTGGGGCTGTTGCATACTATCAGATTTTACACACTTTAAGACAAATGTTAAACTTAAATATATAAATAAAGTTAACAAATGTTTTATTAATAAAAATATTATAAATTAACTTTGAAATTATCAAATAAATAAAAGAAAATTGTTGAAATTTGAACAAATTGGAATTTTAGAACGTTTGCAGCTGGCTTAAAAGACACGCAACAGCTACGCTCTCATTGTTGTTGGGGGTTGTTTAGGGGCTGTGTTCCATTTCTCAATTCATTGCGTTGCGCTCTTTCCCATTTCCCATTTGCCATTTCGTTTTGAGAACACCCTTATAAGCAACGTTTCGTTGAGTTCAGTTCTCATAAGCATTCAAGAGTTGCTTACGTTCGGTTCGTTCGCATTTCTTCTCTATCTTATATAATATTATATTTTTCTCCTAAATCAATTTTTTCACTACCAACAAACAACAACAATAATTCAACAAAAAAAAAAAACTCAACTCAACTTTTCACTCAACTCGCGTCAAAACTAAACTTTAACTTTTTTCAAACAACTCATCTATATTTTCCCGTTTTTTATAACAAAAATAAATAAATAAAAACTTATTTAACTCGACAACAACAACAAAAACAACAACATTTTGTTTGTAAATTTGTTTGTTTTCCAAATAAAATACAACAAAATATAACTAACGCAAAACCGAAAGCGTAACAAACAACAACAAGCCAAAAAAAGGATATATGGAGCAATACAATTACCAATGACAACCCCCCCTTCCACGCTACACACCCCCCTACCGCAACGAGTTGACCGTACCGTTATGTTTTAAGTCCCCCGTTGTGTAAAAAAAAAAAAAAAATAAAACAAAAAAACAAAAACGTAAACGTAAATGTAAAAATCGATAAACCACACGCAGCCAACGCAAACGCAGCAAAAAACGTGTCCAGAGAGTAAAAGCCCCCCAACAAAAAACACAACCGAAAAACACCCAAAAAATTCAAACCCAAAAGGACCAAAAGTTGACCAAAAAAACAAAAAAAGCAAAAACATACTAAAGTTTGGGTGAGAAACAGAACGAAGGACGACAAAACTGAAACTACAACTTGGCGAGACTTGGAGCAGGAAAAAGGGAAGTCCTGGTCTCAAAGGAGTAAAGCGCAGAAATGTGTAAAGTGGCTGTGAAATTTGAAGTATCCTAACCAACCAAAAACCAAAAACCGCAAAAACCAATTTATCAACGATATATATACAATAACAACAACAGCAACAGCAACAATATAAAACAATAAAATGCAAATTGAAAAATGATACGAGAAATGAAAGCAAAATGACAGCAACAATGCCAAGCAATAAGAACTATATAAGTTAAAATCTAACCAAAAAAAAAAAAACTCTTTCTTCTTTCTTCGGCGAGCCAAATCTATTTTTTTTTCTATCACACACAACACACACATACACAACACACACACACATGCGTCAAATATTGCGAGATAAGAACCTGCAACATTTCCTTTCCGCTTTCGCCAAACAACAACAACCAACTACAACTAACGGTCTTTGCTCGCTCGAAAGAAAACCCACTCGCTTCAGCAACTTATTAACTTATTAACTCAACTTAACCTCAACTGATAACAACAAAATCCCGCTCAATCAACACCTACACACACACACACACACACACAATCATTCAATCAACCAATCATTTAAAACTCAACAATGCCGCGCTGCCTGATTGCCAAGAAATGGAAGGCATATCCCTGGCTGGATCGCAGCGAGGATAATGCCGCCAGCAACACCAACACCAACATCAACAATAACAACAGCAACAGCAACAACAACACAACAACAACTTCTAGAGAGGAGCAACTGTCGCCTATGCCCAATCTTAAATCACGCCGCTCTACGCTCGATGACGATGAGGAGATCGATGTTGTTGGCGACAAGCTGCTGACCAAGTCGGACAAACAACAACGCACAACAACAACAATTGCTGCCGCAGCAACAACAGCAGCAGCAGCAGTAGCCGCCGCAGAAGTCACAAGCGACAGCACAACAGCAACAGTTACAGCGACAACAACAGCAACAGCAACAACAACAGCCAAGTGCTGGGGTCCCAGCTCCCCAACGGCAGGCACAACGGCGCCAAGTCCGCCGCCCCATTCGCCGGAGGCAGCGACGCGTGTCGCCAACAATGTCTACAACGGTAAGTTGCAACTTGCAACCAAATTTTGGCACTTCAAATCGCACTTAGCTTTAGTTTAAGCCTGAAAGTTTTTAGTTTTGTTAAAGTTAGCTTGAACTATTATAGACAAAATAAGGTCTGTTTCGGTTTTCAGTTTCGAAATAATTTCATAGAAATGTTTAAAGATACTTTCAAGTAAGCCTTCAACGCAAACGAAAGGTTTTTAACATTTTCTGTGAAATTGAATCGTAAGTGGGATTCAAAACTGGCTCATCTCTCTAAATAATATCTATAATTTCACATGCATTAGAAGCGAATAAAATAAGCTGTTAAATAACAATGGTTTTTCAGTTCATAAAGAACCATCTAATTGGGCAAGTTTCAATTCCATTTCAAATTTGTGAAAACGTAGTTTTAAAAAAGCACCTTAGAATTTGATTTCTATATGAAAATGTTATATTATTTAAAATATATGAGTATCCATTTTTCCCGTCTTAAAGTTATTTCACAAATATATGTAATGTAATTGTCATACCCGAGTAGTACTTTATCAAATTTCCAATTCTTTTTAAGATATTTTATAATAAATTTGATTTATTTTCCAAATTCTGCGAGCGCTTGAAAAGTGGCTACTTTTTCTCAATTTTGTATACACTATTTGTGAAAACTTTGATAGTCAGAACTGTTTCAAATCTATTCCACAGAAATTTGAATAGCATACTTTATAAATGAACTATTCTAAAATGTATTCCAATCCAAAAAGTATGCTACACAATTGTTTGTCAAATTGATTCAGAAATGAAGTTCGGTTCACTTGTCAATCAAGCCTTTTCTGAATCACACTTTTGAATGAATTTCACTTAAGTTGGTTAAGCGTACTTTAAGGATTCTGTAAAAATGATATAAAGGCACAAAAAAAACCAACCTTTGAGCTGGGAAAATAATTCTATATGAATTACATGCTTTATATCAAATCTATGATATTCAATCCTGTTTCAATTCGATTTCATAAAAACATTTAAAGCATACTTTTAGTGCGGAGCACAATTAACTCTGCTACAAAAAGTATGCTACAAAAATGTGTGTGAAATCGATTCATAAATGAAATATATAAAAGGTCGGAATAGTTTGCAGTTCACTTATATCTTAATCTATATATGAAAATCGATTTCATAAAAACATGTAAAGCAAAAAGAATGTTACTCAAATTTATGTGAAATTCAGAGAATCTTCAAACTCTTCAAAATTGCAACAAGTTTGAGTTTGATCAAGACTAAACCCAACATTTCTACCATATCCAATCTACTTTCTCTACAGGCTACACGCGAGAGATGTCGCCGCTGCACTACACCGCGTACCTGCCTCGCATGGAGAGCGAAATGACAGTTATACGTGCGGCAGCAACCGCGCTGATGACAGCAGCAACAGCAGCAGCAACAACGACAACAAATGTTGCTGCTGCTGCTGCTGCAGAGCATTTGGCTGCCTATCAGACGCCGCCCTCATCGACAACAACATCGCCGTCGTGTTCGCCCAGCGGCGCCAACCATGGCGAACGTTACAGTCCCAGCATGCAGCATATTAAAATGGAATCGGGACAGACATCCAGCGAGCGTAAGTGTTTTAGCAGCACGGGTGCAACACTGTCGCTGCCGCCAAAGAAAAAGGATATTTATAGGCCATATTCGTTGGATGATAAGCCACCAGTGCAAGGATATCGTCGGCGTGTGCCCGCCGAGGAGGATCTGCATGCGGCGCACGCGATACTCGATTTGAGTGCATCGACAGCATTTCACCCGCCAACGCAGCCACATCAATTGCAGCAGTTGCCACTGCAGCAACAGCAACAGCAGCAGCAGCAACAACAGCAACAGCAGCAACAGCAACAGCAGCAGCAACAACAGCAACAACAGCAGCAACAGCTACAGCAGCAGCAACACATGCTGCATATACAAACCCACGCCCATACCCCGCAGCAACACCACCACCACCCGCTGGAGGCGCATGCGCATGTGCGTAGCACATCATCGATTGCCGAACTGGCTGCTGCAGCCAGCGCGGTAAACGAACAACGCCCCTTGAGCAATGCCTCCAGCGCAAGCAGCAGTCACCTGCCACCCAGCAGCCCCGCCAGCAGCAATGGCAGCAACAACAGCTGCAACAGCAGCCACAATAGCAACACTAGCAGCAACGTGCAAAATGAAAACAGCAACACCACCAATCAGCTGCATTTGGGCTTAAATTTGGGTCTCAGTTTATCACAGGAATGCCTCGCCGAGGTCGATGAGAACGGCGTACAGGCGGCCAAAACAGTTGCCTATACCTACGAGGCCTTCTTTGTGAGCGATGGTCGCTCCAAGCGCAAGCATGTTGCCGATCCAGCTGCTGTTGTGGTGCAGGATCAACAGAAAACCAAATACACATGCTCCGAGTGTGGCAAGCAATATGCCACTTCCAGCAATCTCTCACGCCACAAGCAGACGCATCGTTCACTCGACTCGCAGTCGGCGAAAAAGTGTCATACGTGTGGCAAGGCATATGTTTCGATGCCAGCGCTAGCGATGCACGTGTTGACGCACAAGCTCTCGCACAGCTGCGGCGTATGCGGCAAGTTGTTCTCACGTCCCTGGCTGCTGCAAGGACATCTGCGTTCCCACACCGGCGAGAAGCCCTATGGTTGTGCGCATTGCGGCAAGGCATTTGCAGATCGTTCCAATCTGCGAGCACATATGCAAACGCATTCGGTGGATAAGAATTTCGAGTGTAAACGTTGCCACAAAACCTTTGCGTTGAAATCGTACCTAAACAAGCATCTGGAGTCGGCGTGCCTCAAGGATGAGGAGGAGCTCATGATGGCCATGTCGCTGCAACATCATGGTCATAATGAGAATAGCAATAGCGAAAGCGAAGCCAGCCACGAGGAGTTCATGGAGCGTGTCAAGCTGGAGTCAAGCTCCGCCGGAGGAGTCAGCTATGCCATGTAAAGAAATGTTGAGTAAGTTTGGCACAATGCCAAAAAACAAAAAACAAAACACAAAAACAAAAAACAAAACTAAAAGTCCTAGTTAATTAAACCGTTAATGTTTAAAAAGTTATCGTTAGCATACCTTGCCCCTACCCTCTCCCCAAGTTATCGATAGATACATCAGTTTTTATATATAAAATAAAAAAAAAAAAACAAATAAAATACGATTACCATACTTGACATCACAATACGTCCAAAAAAGCAAGTGTAGTAGAGTAACACAGAGACTGTAGAAATTCGCATTAGAAACGTTAGAAACAGCAATAACAAAAAACAAAGCAAAAAACAAAAACAAAAAACAAAAGCAAAAAAACAAAAGAAAGAAAGCATAAGAAAAACAAAAGATAACACTTAGCATACCTAATCTCGTTCTTCTTTTAGTCTTAAGCGAGTTGAACATTCCTAGAACACTCCCAAAAAACAAAAAAAAAAAAGCATTCCATACAAAACATTCCACATAAACAGAGCTGTTCTAAATATCACTTGCGATTTCCAATTCACCAAAAATACTTTTCAGAGCGCTTATTACTGAAATTTACTTAATGCGGCAAAAAGTATGCAACACATTTTTCGGTGTTTTACTTTCGCAAGTGAAATTCAGAGCAGCTCTGCACAAACATCACAAATAACACCACACAGAAAGCCTTTTGCAGCAGGTGCGAAAAAAACCTAATGCAAATTAAAAACCTGAACTTGAGCAATTCTCAGCTAGAATCTAGCGAATCTATATCTATCTATCTATCTTACAAAATATGCATACATATACTATAATGATGTATAGAGTACTTTAACTATAACCTGTAGCTATCCAAAACAAAAAAAAAAACATAACAACACACTTTTAATCTTTAGCTCTTCACTCTAACTCTAAACTCTACCTAAACAAAAAACAAAAACATTCTCTTTAATCCAAGTAAAAAAAAAATAACGAATAAAACGAAGACGAAGTGATTAAAATTAATGCAACGAATACAAAAGCAAATGCAATGTTTCTCAAACAACGAATTAGGTCATAAGGGCAAGCCTATCTATAAGCAGATATGTTATATAGCATAGCGCCAGCTTTTTTCACAACATTTTTAAACTAAGTCACATAGCTGAAGCAAAAACAAAAAACACATTTAAGCACTCGACCTTAAAATCGAAGAAAACAAAAAATACGAAAAACCCCTAAGTCCTTATATTCGGAAATCCCTTAAAATTAATCAAACAAAAAAAAAAAACAACTATAACGAAACGCAAAGCAATATATACAACATTAATCGATAACAAAATCATCATGAAAACATTCAGGTCTGTTCTAAAATCCACTTACGTTTCAAATCCGCACAAATATCTAAAGCATACTTTTAGCAAACACTACAAATTATATTAAATGTAGCCCAAAAGTATGCTATGTATTTTTATGCGGAATTAATTCGTAAGTGAAATTTACAAACAGTTTAAATTATTGGCACACATTTTCAATCAGTTTTCGGTAAAAATTTTGATAAATTTAGTTATAATTTAACAAAAAAAAGAAAAGCTTGAGAAACATTGGAGTACCGAGGGCAGTTTGAAACAAATTTAAATAAATATGTTTGGGCATTTCATTTGCGTCAGTTTCATATGTCCCATGTCAATTATTACATTCCAGGCAATTAAACAAAACAAAATTATTTATTATATATAGAAGTTAGAAAGCAAAGAATCTAGTCGCTGTTTAACAGCAACATTTATAATTTTAAAAGGCAACTTTTTACCCGAAAGACCCCAGTTTAAACAAGTTAACAAAACAACAAAATAGTTTTAGAACATTGCATTCTGTTTTGTGGCCCATAATTCAAATAATTAGCGACCAAGACCAAAAATGATTTGAAGCTTTTGAACACTCTCAAATCCGTATTCGATCGCATTACATTAAAAAAAAAAAAACAAAACAAAACTGTGCCCCTCAAACAAAAACAAACAACAACCAGCAAAAATATATATATATATATATATATATCGAGTGTGATCTAGTCTCAAGCATTTAACAGTACACTTCGTCCATGCGTAAATAGAAAACAAGATAAAAGGAAACAAATGAATACTTTTGCACTTTTACTTCAACGAACAACAACTTAAAAATCTACGATATTACTTACAAAACAAAAAGCAAACCTTACTTATATTTATATTTATTATTATATAGCTCATATGTTCATTTATATTTGAAATTACAAAAAACACACACACACATATACACACATACACATTAAACTTAACAAGTACGCTGCACAACAAAAAAAAATCAGGCGTGTTCTGAATTTCACTAACGAAACAATTACACATCAAAATGCAAAGCATACTTTTAGGAGCATATATAATTTAATGCTGCTTCAAAAAGTATGTTCGAAAGTGATATTCAGCACACGCCTGAATGTAAATACTTAGTATTTAATCCGAATATCACTCAAAACTGAAATCAGCTTCAGCGACCGATCTCAAAGGATAACAAAAATCAAGTGCAACGAACTTTGTGGCCCATAGTCGAGTAGACAACTTAGCCTAAAGAAGTAGCAATGTTTTGATCAAAAAAAGAAACCCAAGTCGAAAGTTGTTGGTAGTATTTTCTAAGCGAGGAATCTATATATATATATATATATACAGATATTTAGAATACGTATGTAGCTGCGTAATATTTACAATTATATATATACATCTATATATACATATATATATAGATATAGTATACATATACTCCTAAGTTAAACTAGTAAGTATAATCACGATGAAAATTATTTTTATACTGTTGAGAAGCAAAAATAAGAGAGAGAAAAAGAGGTTTTGCGTCAACTCTAAAACGAGCGCAATACTTTTTAATGGATTAATCGAGAAAACGAAATCGATAACGATAACGATATCGATAACGAAAACGAAAACGAAATCGGCTAAAGTACCAAAGCAATACTCAAAAATGAACAGCAAACAACAAAGCGAAACAAATATTCAATTACAAAAGAAAAGCAAAATAAAAACAAAAACAAAAAAAAACTACTTATAGTCATAGTTACCAACTTATTATTATCATATTATTTTGTATTTTGTATTTGTATTTGTATTTGTATTTGTATTTGTATTTGTATTATAATATATACAAATTACTTCAATTTGTTTGTTTGTATTTGATTCAAAGCGAGTTTATTTTTAAATTTATGAAAAACGAAACAAAATATGTTTAATTAAAGCCCGGCAATAATATTTAAATTTTGTATAACAATGTAAACAAAAACAATGCATAATTAATTATGTGAATGAAAGCAATAAACATAAAGGTTAATCAATTTATTAGAAATTTAAGTAATCTAAGGTTGAAACTATTTAAAATTAGTAATGACAGCACACTTGTATTTAAACAAAAGAAACCCAAAAATTATATAAATTACATTGAAACAATTATAAAAAGTTATAAATATACAATATACATATACATCAAATACTTACACTATACACAACAAAACCAATTGTTTTTATTTCTAACTTGCTTTTTTGTTTTTAAACAATTTTTTATGATTTTTCAGTTTTTATTTTCACTATCGAAACGGTTTTATTTTAGTGTTCCGAATAGCTTTCAAAAGTTTGTAGCTTTTCGGTATCCAGAACATATATCAATTCCACTTTTAATTATATTCTGCAAAAGTGAATTTTAAAACTTGTTCTTAATTACGATTCCGTTCGAAGTTTGTGAAAACGAAATTCTAAATTACTCAAAACGTCAAATTACGAAAACTCGGGTTCGAACTCGGTTACGAACAAGCGAAAAGCGAAAAGCGATCGGAAATCATAAAAATAATTCGTAAATGGTACGGAAATCATTTGTTTTTACTTTACGGAATTCGGAACACATTTTCATATTTTTCATTAATTTTCAAACTGTTCCCAAAAATATACCCTAGTTTTATACGTCAAACCTGAGTTTTTTAAAGCTGCGTTTTTCTTTTCTTTTGCATTATTGTGCTGAGTAAGTTTATAAGAAGAGAAAACGTTGTTTTTTTTGTTTTTAGAAAATATATACTATTTATATGGAACCAGGTCAATAGGCAAAGAACAAGAACCTAAAGCAATTCGAATATTGTGATATCCCCAACACAATTACAAAAGCTGACAAGTTTATACGAACAGAGTATCATTAATTCATTAATTCTGCTCAACTGAATGAAATAAAACAAGAAATATTGTTGAAATTGAGCTCCAGATAAATTATAAATAGCATTAACGTGTATCGAGAAGCAATAAAACGTAGTTGTAAACATATTTAAAACAAATATATACATATATATATATAACTTGAGATACTACTTTTGAGGGGGGGGTTACTTCGTCCCCTGCTCACTGCATGCAGTCAATGAAAACATATTTTAAAATTATGAAATTTTGAAATTTTTAAATAACCTTATGAACACGTAGTAAATAATATTTGCATGTAAGCATTATACATACATCAAACATTATATACTTAGGATATATATAGTATACATATATATATAATATGTATTTGGAAAAGCTTTACTCCAATCTTAAATCGGCGGTAACATTTTTGTTTTCAAAAAGTGCCCGTTTTATGGTTTTCAAATTAAATTCCTTTTTCTTTGGTAGGTTTCGTCAACCACGCACACACACACACACACACAAAACACATACACATGTTATAGGTTCGTCCAGCATTATTAAGGATCATGACATATATTGTTACAAAAAAAAAAAAATTAAAATTGTTAAAGTTGATACATTTTTAGCATAGCATATTAAAAAACTATATAGTTGTACTATATCAAATCGGAAACCAGCGCAACTTTAAATACGAACAATTGTTGAATTCAGTATTTTTGGTTAGCATTTAGGTTCATGATCCATTGTTTTCATTATCTGTTGCTGAAAACCCCTCACTTTTCCCCCCTTTCACAGACAATGTTGTCCTTTTTGTGTCAATGCATTTTAACGAGCGCTCGTTAGAAAGACCCCAACAAAGGCAAATGTAATAAAATATAACACAAAAAAAAACAAAAAGAAGCATAAAGTGAGACATCAACTGCGTCAAAAATCCAACCCTTCAGCTTCAGCCCCCAACCCTCTACCCCCACAAAAGTGGCAATATTAGGGTTGCCGGCCATTTAATTTTTAACAATATGATTTGCATGGGTCTGTACATAGCATATTAATTTTATTTTTGAGCCTGTTCTGAATTTGACTTTCGTTTGAATTTCATGCAAATATGTAAAGCATACTTTTAGGAGTGTCTAGAAAATAAAACAAAGTTTAGACAATGCCAGTCTCTCGTGAAATAAACTTACGTGAGTCGTTTAAACAGAAATTGTACTTTTCATTTCACAAAAGTTAGCAAAAAACAATTGCAATACACATTTCAAACTTAAACGAAGAAGCTAAGACGTTTGTTTAGACGATGCAAGATTGAAATGCATGAAAAAGCAAATAAAATTCTAGACTGTTGCAAATTCTGTGAAATTTATTCGATTTATAGTTTTGAACACGCATGTAAAAATATTTTATAATTTTTACTATTATTTCTATACAAACACAGCAAAATTAAAAGAAAGGAAGCAAACCGCGTAGTGAAAATGATAAAATTATGTATAAAATAATGAGCAACAGCAATGATTAAACAAAATAAAGACTTAGCACGTTAACAAATAATTTAAAAAAATATAAAAAATATTGAACATAAACTAATAAAGTAAACCAAATATGTAAACATGAATTATAAATACATAAATACGCTAGGCAAAGGCAAAACTAAAAGTAACAAAAAAAAAAGATGCAACAGCAACAACAACAACAACCAAAATAAAAGACTTAAACAATTTGAATATATTAAAAGCGAAAAAAACAAAACTTATTTACATTTATTGTATATGATATATGGTATATGGTACTTATAAACTTAATTGATTAATAAAAACTAAAAAACAAAAAAAAAGAAACAACGAAAAGCAACAGCAAAAGCAAACAAATAAAAGCAATAATAACCATAAAGAATCGAAAGTAATATAAAAAAGCAATAGAGCATTACGAGCATTAAGAGTTTAAGGTAACCAACAAAAGTATTATAGCGCATTGTACTATATCTATGAGTAAATATTTGGAATTCGTTAAACTATTGCGATAAGTAAGCGAAAAAAACAAAATCAAACCCAAAAATATTTATGGCACTATATTATACACTATAGCATAAAAGAAAAAAGTCAAAAAACTTATATTATACAAGCATACATAAAACATATATCTATATATATATAACAAAAAAAAAGGTATATGGAATACAAATTTAGCTTTTAGTTTACCAAAACAACAAGAAAATATTGAAAAACTTAAAAAATATAAGCCGTAGCGATTTTGGATTTAGCTGCATAATGAATTGAAACGATTATTAGTTATCGATATACATATATTACAAATAAAAATCGGTAGAGTTGTGTTTTTCTCAGCATATTGTTATCGCAACTTTTGTGCTGCTTTTGACGAGACCAATTGATGTACTTTATACAACGAAAAACAAAAAAAAAAAAAAAACGAAAAAAAAAAAAAAATAAAAATGATCTTATGTTTTTGCATAGGTGCATATTGTTGCGATAGATTATAAAAGTAACTTAAAAGCAATACCTATTTTGAAAGCAATACATACACAAATACAAATACAAGCACACACATATACATACATATAGATACTAACAACAAAAAAACATAGTTGAAGAAGTTAAATGCGTAGAAATAAATCATTTTAAACTTGTATTTAGAGCACAACACACACACACACACGCAAAAACAACGTAATGTAGCATTGTAGAAAAACGTAGAGTTGCAATTAATTATTATGATTATTATTATACAAAGCGAACAACAACAAAAGAAACAACAACATTACAAATAGACAAACAACATGCATACATACATACACAGAGTGCGAACTTTAAACTTAAGCTTAAAATTAGAGTACGACTTACACAGCACTAACACCTTACAACTTACACTTAACAATTAGTGAGCCAGCAAAAGAATTCTGTACCTAGAACTAACAAACTAATATAAATTAAAAAAAAAAATAAACGAAAATATTACAAGAAACAAAACACACACAAATACATAGAAACATTGTCAGGTCTGTTTCAAATTCCATTTGTAAATCAATTTCACAGAACAATAAAACAACAGAGTTAACAAAAGATGCTTTTAGAAAACTATTTCATAAGAAAACTCAATTTTGGAATAATTGTTTCTATCACAGCTTACATTATATAGTCCTGTTCCGGTATTCACATTGGGCAACATTTTGCGGAATTGAAATATCCATAAGGGTACAAAAGTTTCTTAAAGCTCTTCATCTTGTGTATTGAATCCTATAGCAAGTAAATTCAATCCTTGATCAAATGAAAGTGAACTCAATCCGCAAATTCTAACTAAAAGTGAAATTGGGAATATATTAACTGGATAACAGATTACAGATTACAGAGTTTGATTAACAAAAACCTGTAAAGATCTATAAAAACTCGTTTTTCAACAGATTGTTTCTATGGCAGCTATGGAAATAGTGATTAACTTTGTTGAAGTTTTAGTAGCAAGTAAAGAACTTACTAAAACTTAAAATATATTGGGGATAAATTGAGAAACAAAGAGTTTTTTATGCAACAATTCATTTTTCAAGTGTTTGTACCTATGGCAGATACGTGAAATAGTGTTCCGATTTTGAGTAAATTTGGTCTATATATAAAAATCAAACTGAATATCAAAATCGGTGAGTCTGAAAACAAAAACATTTTCGATCAACTTTCTCTGTTGTAACTATATAATAGTGTGAAAGAATCCAGCCGCTTTTGATATATACACTACCTGTAATCAAAAACAAGCAGCTGAAACAAATTTCATCAAATTAGCTTTAAGGAAAGCTCAGTTCACATAGAACATTTGATAGATGGATCGATCAACATGGCTAAATTGAAACGGCTGCCTTTCTGTGAAATCAATTCGCGAGTGGAAAGCGAAAACAGACTTGATTACATAAACAATTGCGTATGTATTTTATTGTATTGTATTGAGTACGGCGTAAAACGAAAACAAAACAAATATAAAATACATAAACGAATCTATTATTATTATTATTATTATTATTACTTATATACACGACAAGAAATGCGTTTATTATGCGATGATATTATACAATAGGTACATTATACATTTATACAATACTATATAGATTGTATATGCATTATGTATATGATATTCATGTACATACATGATATTTGCACAACAACAACGTCACACACACATACACACACACACACACACACACACACCGCCAGTTAAAGTTAAGATTAAAACAATTTAACAGCAGGATAAATAACAAAAACTGGCGCCTGCACTCAAAAGTCAATTTGCAAAATGGTCAATTTACAATTTACAAAAAACCAAATCGTTTCGCATTTTCATATTAAAAGTTAAGTTGTTAAAAATTCAAAAGAAAAAACTTTAAGAATTTAAAAAACAAAAACAAAAACAAAAAAAAAACTAAACTAATAAAAAATGTCTTCAGTTCGATGAGTGGTTTCCATTGAGGTAAAAGTACAGTCAATATACATATATATATTTTGTACTTGAACCAAATTAATTTGTATAATTATAATGCAGCATTATATAGAATCGATATATATGCACATATTAATCCCAAAAACATACACACACACACACAAACACATACATAGAAACACACGCATAATAACATAAATATATAAAAACATAAAAGCAATGGTAAAAATTTAAATGCATAGTTACTAACTACTTAAAGAACAACAAGAACAAGAACAAGAAGAGAAGAAAATTATGAAAATGAAAATGAAAATGATGAAAATGATGAAAAAGCCAAGCATTCTGTAAAACATAAACGTACATAAGTATATTATATTATATTTTCATAACACATGACAAATTTATACATGAAAATGGAAAATGGAAAATGAAAAAAATGAAATTGCGACAAAATGCAAAACAACTTGCGTAGTAAATGAGAAAAAAAAAAAAACGAAAACAAACAAAACATAGTAAATAAAAAATAAAAATCTGACAAAAAAATATATATATAAAAAAAAAAATTGCGTTTCATTTGTGCTTTAAAAGTTTTTCTTCTTTTTTTTTAAAGCAAAGCCAGCAAATGAAAAGCTGCTGAGATTTCCTGCCATTTGGGATAGTGTGTGGTGGGGGATTGGGGGGTGTGGGGTGTGGGATAATGGGCGATTTGCAGTTGGGCTTTGCCAATAGATTACTTCAATAAGTAGCTGTCAATAAGAAACGAAGAACGTCAAGCCATTTCAAATTGCTTGAAAGCAATTGAAAGAGAAATCAATAAAAATTATTATAAAAAAAAAAAACAATTTAGAAAAAATAACTTTTATCTGCGGGCTGTGGCAACAAATAAAGTATCCTTAAAAAAAAAAAAAATATATATATATATATATCTATTTAATTGCTGCAGCATTTATATTGCAAACTAATCTTCAACGAATTCTGTCAAAAAGTGTTTTCAGCGGAATGTCAACTGAATTGGTTCCAGAAATTCAATTTTCACAGAATAAAGCAATTGATTATTCTAAGAACCAGATTAAATGTTTTCCAGCTGTAAATGCAAACGTTAAAGCTTTAAATTTGAAGTGAGAAAACAAGTAAGAATACTCTAATCGAGTGTGCCCGACTACGAGACTCCCAGCTCCCAACTTGCATTTCAAGCAATTCAGCGGCAACACAAGCAAGCAGCGTACTGTCAAACTGTTGTTTCTGCCTGCTGAGACGGGGGTAATAGAATCTTCCATAACTTTGGTGTTATTTATCCGATCGCAGTGAAATTTACACAGCTGATCAACATTGATACAACATATATGTGTACCAAAAATCAAAGCTTTTTATTGTGGCTGTGGGAGTCTTTTGCGATTTGCGGGGGTGCGGGGGGGTGCATCCGAAATTTGAAATAAACTTGATCTGTGCATGGTATACAGGCACATGCATGCCAAGTTTGGTGTCTCTAGCTCTTAAAGTGTCCGAGATCTGTGTGTTCATACGGACAGACAGACAGAAGGACAGACAGACAGACGGACAGACAGACGGACATGGCTAGTTCGTCTCGGCTGTTGACGCTGATCAAGAATATATATAGTTATATAGTCGGAAATGCCTCCTTCTGCCTGTTACACACATTTGCAGTACTTTATAACTCCCTTTTTCTCATTTTTAATGGGAACAGGGAGTAATAATAAAACTTCTTGTAGGAAATATTAAAAAAAACTGTAAAATCAACACTTGAATTTTGTGGACGAACTTAAAAACAGGCCTGCTTTTATTTGAAACGAAATTAAAATTGAATAGTTATTCAAATTTTTATTTTGTGGAAGAAATTGGTTTGCAGATCACAATTGAAATCGTTCAATGTGTTTTTCTTTTCTTTTTTTTTCTGTAGGCCATAAAAATCTATGGCAATATTGTTGTTGTTGTTGTTGTGTTTGTTTGTTGCGCATATTTTCACATATCATAAGTTTTTATGCTTATTAAAGGACAAACAACAACAACAGAATTGAGCATAATTTATATGATTTGCCTATGAGGCAATCGCAGGACCAAAAATGCTGTTTATGTCCTGATCAGAGCAGCGTAGGAAGGGGCGTATATGTTGTCAATGGTTTTTAGTAGATTGTCCTCAGACAAGATGGCTTATTTATCCCAGCTACTGTCCTTATAACATAGATTGCCCAGTGGCACACATACTATATATATTAAGATATATCTATGTATATATACGAAATAGTTTCGCTGGGGGGATGGGGGGGTGGCGATGAGAGCAACCCTTGGGAGGATGGGCGTTATAGAATGGCGACAGCAAAGTCAAAGTGGGGTATGCTGGCAACAGGGTTTGGCTAGTGTTAGCAGCAAGGGCGAGGAGGCTAGATGGGTAGCGGGGGTAGCTGTTGCCGTTATCCAGCAAAACAATCAACAGCGCGCTTTTTAAGCCATGCCAGATATATTTTCTAATGCTTTTTTTCTGTAACTTTCCACATTCACCCTTGTTTTTCACGCTTCGAGCGCTTTATGGTCGCCATCTCCGTCTCCTTCTCCGTCGCCGTCGTCTCAATCGCTGCTGTTGCTGTTATTGTTGTCATCCCCGCGGCCAGAAATGGTAGGCTCAATTGAGGTCCTGGGATTGCTATTGGCATTGAGACTTTGTTTTGTGGCTGTGACTGCGACTGCGACTGTGACTGTGACTGGATCTTGCTTTGGCTACTGTGGAACTGCGCCTAGGCCTGGAACTTAAAGTGGGAGTGCGACTGGTTCTGGGCCTGTTTATACCCTGTTGTTCATAAAGTGTTAAGAAAAAGGATATTGGCCTGTTTTTAATGTCAATTGTGGTTTTATTCCGCCAAAAACGTTTTAGTTTGTCAACCCTGCTCTGAATTCCACATACTTTCAGATGATTTCATAGATTTCTTTTTCTTTTTTATATCGTCGCATAATACTCGAATCGAAGTCATAATTTCAAAAATATAAAGTCTTGTCTACAATTACAATTCCGCAAAATTTGGTCGAAAGTGAAATGGATAGGCGTTCTGGAAACCGAGTTTTAAACGATTTGCAAATTTCACAATACTAATACTAATTTTGGTATATAAAAGATAAACAGGCCTGTTTTGGTTGCCACTTTCGTTAAGATATGGCTATTTGAAGGGTATCTATAAGTCTATCTAACACATTTGAAACCTATTTCTGTCGCTGTCGCCTGGCATGTGTCAGACTGTGAGCCGTTGGATGTATCTACAAGTACGTTGTTGGATGTATCTTTGCTTTTGTTGCGCGTGAATTGTTGCCTTGTTTACTATGCCCTTCAAATTATGCACTATCTGGCGGTGGGGCTACTAGCAAGGGGGGTTGTGGGTGGCTGGGTGGTTGGGTGGTTGGGGGAGGCAACGTTTGGACGAGCGGAGATTGCATTAAGATAAATTTAACTGAATCAATTTGCTTAATAGCCAATTGAAGAGCAAGCCAGCGCAAAGAGAAACAACAACAACAACAACAACAACAAAATAAAAAGAAAAACAAAAATACAAAAAAAAAGAAAGCAGAAAGCAAGCCAAAAAAAGAGAAACAAAAACAAAAACACTGTCTCCAGTTTTAGTGTCATTTATTTTAACGTTGATTTCTTCCTATCCATTTATTTACATTGCACACTTCGCCTTTTACCCAACTCCAACCTCAACTCAAACCCCCCTCGCTGATAATGAAACGTCGTCCAGCTGGCTTAATGCGAACGTTCTATTAGCAAAAAAAAAACAAAAAAATATATACGAAATTTTTATAAATCTCGAAAGTGGCGGCAAAATTATATAAGCGCTTACATAAGCTGCGGAAGGCATTCGCCAAATCGCCAATGGCCAATCGCGTTGGCATTTTCCATTCGCCGCATTGCTCAATTTCAATTTCTGTTTCTATTTCTATTTCAATTTAGTCACTGTGCGACCTCAAGGCTCTAACCCCAATTGCATAGGAAACTAAGTAACCAATACCAAGTATTTAAGTATCCAAGTACGCAAGTATCCAAGTACGCAAGTATCCAAGTAAAAGTATCTGTAGTCTATAGCAAATGCCTGGCATTTAGAAGCGGATGTTCCGATTCACATTTTGCAACGCAGTGATAAACTTGCCCAGTTCCGGCTGCCTTAGGACGATTCCAGCTAAGCGTTAGCTTCCAGCGAGGGTGCTTCAACAAGTTGTTGTATTCAGCATGAATACAACCAGGTGGATATTATTATCAAGTATGTTTTGAAACATTTTCACAAGAAAGTTAGAGAACTAATTTGTGTAATAAAAACAAGTAATAATACTCTAGTCGAGTGTGCCCGACTACGAGACTCCCTTCTCCCAACTTGCATTTCAAGCAGTTCAGCGGCAACACAAGCAAGCAGCGCACTTAACGTGTCCAGTTCCTGTCAAACTGTTGTTTCTGCCTGCTGAGACGGGGGTAATAGCTTCTTCCATAACTTTGATGTTATTTATCCGACCGTGATGAAATTTGCACAGCTTATCAACATTGATACAACATATATGTGTACCAAAAATCAAAGCTTTATCTTTAAAATGTGGGGGTGCGAGGGGGTGCATACGAAATTTTAAATAAACTTGATATGCGCATGGTATACAGGAACCTGCACGCCAAGTTTGGTGTCTCTAGCTCTTATAGTCTCTGAGATCGACGCGTTCATACAGACAGACGGACAGACAGACGGACAGTCAGACAGACGGACAGACAGACGGACATGGCTAGTTCGTTTCAACTGTTGATCCTGACCAAGAATATATATGGTTTATAAAGTCGGAAATGCCTCCTTCTGTCTGTTCCACACATTTGCAGTACTTTATAACTCCCTTTTTCCCATTTTTATTGGGAACAGGGAGTAAAAAACATTTCGTAAGTAGAAAACCGGAAAAGGCAACGGAATGGAAATATAATTTCTAAAATATTATGAAAACGTATTTACGAAATTAATCTTTTTGATGTTTGTGATATATCTGCTTTTAAGCATCATCATAATCTATTTCTATTTCCTAGCTTTTTCAAATACTGCCTAATTCAATTCTAAACCAGATTTCTATTAATAGAACAGCCCTCGCATATATGTCTCGCCTAGGGTGTTGTCTAGCCAGGTCAAATCGCGTTATTTACGCATGTGTGTGTTGTAGGGGTGTGGGGAATTGTGGTAGAGTCCTTGGGCAGGACAAACTGATTTGCATGACGCCAAAAGGTGCGTAGGCGGGCACTACGGAACTGGAACTAAAAAAAAAAAACAAAAAGTGGAAAAGCTTTGCCTCGAGACTTGGCTTTATCGCAGCTGATGAATCTTTTGGTCGAGCTGTTCAGGAATCAGAATTAAAGGTAATTGCCGCGTAGCGCCCATTTTTCGCACGGATCGCTTACGCACATGTCCATAAAAGAATAGATAGGATATGGTAGAGGCCGGATATGAAAGGAGCGTTTGTTGTTTAGTTGGATAGGTTGGATAGTTTATATAGTTGTGATTGTTGGATTGTTCCGAGAGTCTATGCAACTAATTATAGGGCGCGTAGCGGATTTTAATTATCGCACTGTGCGCTCAGCTGTTGACTTTGCTTTGAATTCGTAATTGTTGCTGTTGTTCGAATTCGATTTTTTTCTATTTTTTGCCGCGTTTTTTGTATTTTCTGGGTGCAGGCTGAGTTTCTGTTCTGAGCCTAGGCACGCCCTGAACGACAGTAACAAACAGCCGGTTGGGGTCCTTCGGTTGAGTTTAGTTTAGTTTAGTATAGTTTGGTTGGGTTTGTCGGGGGCAGAATCGATTGATTGTGGCCAAACACGCAGCGTTGGACAGGATAAATCAAGCCCCTGACATTTTCTTAGCCTCTAGCGTGCGTGAATTTCGTTAATGCATTGGAACTTCTACACTACACTCTACGTCTCCACGCTCTACTCTTCAGTCCGTACAAATAGAAACAGCAAACGGCAACAGGCCCCGGCCATATCCGTATATAGTATAAAAGTCAATATCCAATTCCCGAAACTCTCTGCGCTTAATGGACTGAAATCCAATACAGAAATATGCATGGAATATTATGCACTAGAGATGCGCATTATTCTTAGTTTGTTTACTACAAACAGATTAGTGATAAGTATCTGTGATTATTACAAGTGCTTACATTTTTGATTTTACACAAATTTAGAATCGGAAAGTGGAATACGCCTAGTTGACAAGATTTTTGAGGTAAGTGCTTAAGTGATCTTATTTTCTATCAAATCTTTTCAAAAGTGGAAACCTAAACAGAAATGTACAATAAGAATAAACTCACTTCCGCTAAAATGAAAAACAATTTGCACATTCTGGATGGCTTATTACCATTACAGGCATGTTCCCAATTCCACCGAAAATTGTGGAACATATTTTTGCAAGCAGGATATAAGTCATAGTCTTAGAATGTTTAATGTTCTTTTACTTTTCAGACAATTCTAAAAACTAGCTTAACATATTTTTGTGAAAATAATTCGAAAGTGAAATTCAGAACAGGTCTGATATTAACATTTAAGTAAAAACGTAAAAAAGTTGCCTTCATCGATTTGGAAAAACTTTTCATTGATATCAGCAATGTGACTTTATCTTAACAGTGACTGATACTGTTAATAACATAACTGTGACTGTTAGTATTCAAACTTTGACTGTTAATAACAGTACTTTAACTGCAGAACTCTTAAGAACACGACTGATAGCAACTTTTAAGTAGAAATCATTAGTAACAGATGTTATCAGAACTCAGTGATTGTTATCTGAACAGTGACTGCTTCTGTTAATATCAGTAATTTGACTGTTAATAGCCGAACTGTGACTGTTAACAGCAGCACTGTAGCTGCAGACCTGTTACTCTTGATATGCATTCACAGCGTCTGCCCCATTAGTTGTCAGTCACAGGGAATTTGTCACAGTTAGAAGGATATCGCTCATGTCTAGAATAAACACACAAGCACACACACACACACACACATGTGCAGACTGGTATAGGAATAGAGAGACACAGCCAGGACACAGACTCCGACGCAGATGTCAAGGAAATATGCGCCGTTTAGTCACAACTGTCAGTTTTCAATTGATTTGTCGAGCTACTCTGACTGCGGCTACGTCAGGGGAGCAGGGAGTAAGGTTGGGGTTGAGGTTGGAGTAGGGGAGGGCCATTGGGGGTTTCAGGTTATGCGCGTCCATCAAAGCCAACAAAGCAAATGTGAAAACATTAAAGCCATTTTTGGTCGAAATATGAAATATGACTGCGATAGTTGGCCCCAAAACACACGAAATGAATCCAAAATGCCATTGCCATTTCCATTTGCCGTCCCATTTTCGTTGGCTTGTGTTCGTCCTGTGGCAGAATGAAAGTCCTGTGTATCCTGTGGCCGCCAAAAACTTGTTTGCCAGTCATGCAGAGCAAGTCAATTTTCGTATCGTCATTGTTAACATCATCAATTTGTGTGCTTAATTTGGAAACTGACGCGCAACAAAAAGGGAGACAAAGGCCAAGATGAGGTCCTTGCTAGAAAACAGGAGCAGGCGTGGCCATAGCAAAACACCTTTAAAACAACAATTGAGATGCTGCGCCAATTGTTTATTACATTTTGCACACTTGACGAAGAAAAAGAAAATAACGCGGCGATAAATACGAAAGAGCTAACAGGATATATGGACAGTATAACAAGGATACGTGTAAATATAAAGCGAGATGTGTATAAGTGTGTGTGTGTGTGGATAAAACGAAGGCCCCGGGGCCAAAAATCAAAACAATTGCAGCTCAATTCAATTGCTGGGCGTTGAGATGGCGAATGGCCGTCCAAGAACCAAGGATCAGGCTTTTGGCTACTTACTTAGACACACGTATTTACGGCATGGCACAAAGTTCATGAGGTTATGATTTTCTAATGGAGGGAAGGGGCGGCGGGGGGGGGGGGGGGGTCAACCCCAGTGAAAGTAAACAGTTACGATTGTGTTACAATTTGTTCACATCTGTAAATGTGTGAGAGGATGCCTGAAAGCTCTCGAGGGACTTTTTAGCCAATATAAATTTTGATCCTTCTTGAAAAATGGAAGCAAACATAAATAGCATCAAGTGGAAAAACTGAAACGTTAACGAACAACCTCATTGGACCAACAAACGGGGGGAAAGGCAGCGTGCAGTGGGTGGCATTGCCAATGAGGGGCGATTTGGGGGGGGTAAAGCGTTAGACTGATGCGACGCGGCTGACGTTGGCAGCGCCAGCGGGGGACAGCGACAGGAGCAGGGAGCAGGGGCGTTGGCACATCGACGACATAAATGAGTGGCGGGCTGAGCGCACATTTAGCAGCAAACAAACAGACTTACACGCACACACACACACATACAGAGAGCGACACGCACAGCACACAGTGGGTAAAATCGTACTCCTTTACCTCAAAATCCTCAGGCCTGTTTCGAACTCCGCACGTTTTTGAAAAGTAAAAGCAAATGAATTCCGAACGATTTAGGAATAACAGTTGTGATTTCCGATTGGAACGGTTTCGTTTTCGCTTTTTCGAAACCAAGTTTGAACAGGCACTTTGACACTTTGTCTGCCTATGGTATATACCAACATGTACACCAAGTTTGGTTGCTCTAGCTTCAAAACTGTGGAAAAAACCTGTGTTCATACGGACAGACGGACGGACGGACAGACGGACGGACAGACGGACGGACGGACAGACGGACGGACAGACGGACAGAGGGACGGACGGACAGACGGACAGACGGACGGACGGACGGACGGACGGACGGACGGACGGACGGACGGACAGACGGACGGACAAACGGACAGAGGGACGGACGGACAGACGGACGGACGGACGGACGGACGGACAGACGGACGGACAGACGGACATTTCACAAACCCAAAATACTCTTTTTTCTTTTTTTAGCAAACAAAATTAAAAAAGAGTATAAAAAGTCTTGAGAAATAACATATTGCAGAGATAAATCAAGTTTAGTGAATTATGAACTTATGCCAAAAAACAATCCAATTTTGTCCATAGTGCAGCGGCTGTGAAGGACACACAATGTTAGAACTTCCCACATGTGTCAGTGTATGAGCTATATGTGTGTGTGTGTGTGTGTGTGTATGTTGTGTTGTTTGCTTGTATTTGTAATAAAGCGATGAAAATGGCAACAACAACAATGACAGCAGAAAGGAAAACGAAATGGCAAAATAAATTGAAAGAGAAACAAATAAAAATCAACGAGAAAGGCTGCAAAAGTGGCGGAGAAAAAAAAAGAATGAACGAAGAAAGGCAGCATAGCCAAAATGAGATAGAGATAGGAGAAGAAAAAGAATTGTAGCAGTAGCAAGCAAATATTGAACGCGCAACAATAACAATAACAACAACAATAACAACAACAAAAACATCAACACACACACACACACACACACACAGATACAAATACACGCACAAATATAAGGAAAATAATCGTCGATAAAAAGCTGGCGCCAAGATACCCGTAATATGAGCTAACCACTGCCCCAAACCGAACCCAAACCCAACCCAAAACTCAACCCCCAACTCGAACCGAGACGAAAGCCGACCCAGCCCCTTTACACCCCCCTCTGAAGTAGACCCTCCCCGCCTGTGCCCTTCCTTGGGCCAAGTGGCTTCGCACATCAGAGCGCATTATTGGGTGACATGTGGAAGAGCTCTAGGCTTGAAGCTTGAAGCCTGAACGGCTTTGGCTTTAGCCCTCTTGAATTTGTGTTTTACAAGATACAATTCAGCTAATTCCAAACAAAAGTTAGTCCAGCGTGACAATTGACTAGCTCTTTATGCAGCAAACAACAATAACAACAACAAAATACTAAAATAGATAAATAGAAAAACAAAACAACACAAACATTAGTATACACTCGTACTTACTATACAGAACAAGCACAACAGGCTATTTCATAATACTTCATAATTTTAAGATTTTCAAAAAAATTTTTAATTTTTAGCAACAATTTTCTACGATCAGTTTTCTACGCCCAAATTGCAAGAGAGGAAATTTTTGTCTTCCTACTTTTCAGTCAGCTGAAAAGTTTTTTTGGCCGTGTCGGTTCTAGAATCATCATGATATATCGGAAATTGTTCGACTCGGCTGTTGAATATATATACTGATCAGGAATTTATATACTTTATAGCGTCGTATATGTCTCCTGCTGCTAGGCTATGAAAATTACAGGTTTTTAATATATTGTTGCTTATAATTCCCAAACAGTTTAAGCCAACACAAGGTGTAGTGCCCGAATGAATTTCTGTTTGGACATTATTCTCATTTCTGATTCTAGTCTTTTACTAACTAATTTTATTTTGATTTTGTCGCACATTACTTTATACAAGACTTATATCAACAACCTTGGCGCTCAGCTCGCATTTCCGCTGCTAAGTCTTGCAATCGTTTTTTGGACAATATTTGTTCATATCGTATTTAATTTTTTAAGAATAAAAAGACACTTTCAACAAATTTTCAACATTTCGCTAAGAGTTAAGTTTTGATAAAGAAAATCTGCACTTTCAATACCTTTTATGGCAAGTAAAAATATAAAAAGAAACAATTGATGTAAGAAAATAAAATTTGTAATATCCAAAAAAACGTTTTTTTTTAGCAGTGTATGGGCTAAAGTTAAATTGAATATGCACAAATTAATTCAATTTAGATGATTAAGCAAACGAAGCGCCAAAATCGCTTAAGTTTTAACTTAATTGTGAGCGGATAAGGATCTGTATACTTTGGTTAGGGTTAGATGTTCTGTTGTATACACACATCTCTTTTACGAATTTCAATATACTTTTTTATTTGGGTATGAAAACATTTAAAATGCGTCCCCCTAAGCTGACATCGCGTTCACGTTCACAGCTCCCAAATGGCTTAAAATTTATGACATAAATAAAAATACTGGACAGCAGTCACCCAAAACAAAATAAAAATAGAAAAAAAAAAATAGAAAAATAACACGAGCTGTAGCAAAATGGTTTCAGGGCCAGTTCGAATTCCATTTCGATTGGATGCGCAAAGCCACAGACCATGGCCCCACAGAAAGTGCCCCTTCATCTGCTCCCTTGCATTTTCCACCAGCCAAAACCAAACGGAACCTAAGCCAACCCCGAGTGGTCAATCACCTGCCAATGGGCCAAGAAATGAAAGCACAAATAAATTAATATTTGGCTTAGTGAAATTCAATTTCTTTACGAGTATATCCAGTGTCCAGTGGTGAGAGGACGACAAATAAAACGACGACAAGCAGTCTAAAGGACGAACGGAGACAGCGAAAAGGAAACTGTGTTCTTACTGCTAGCTGTTGATAAAACGCTTTCGGTTTCAGGTAATTGCTTGTAAGTGGCATAAACATAAAACGCAAAGTGAATATTTATGACAATTGGGATACAGCCAACTTTAATAGCAAAAAAAACAACTCAAACTTCTAAGTTTTCATTTAATATTTGAATTCTAACGGTCAAAATTACATTTAAATTTTAATGGTCAAGCTAGCGTCAACAAATTCTGAGTGATCGTTGCTGGTATTGAAATTGTTGTTATCGGTAATCGGTATTTTAAAAATACAGCTTTGATCGATTTTAGTATTTTGAACGCTTGCAGCCACACTGAACAGCTGATTACAAATGTAAAAACCAACTGCGGTTTTTGTTTGTTGCCATCGTAAATCAAAACAAGTTTTGAATTTGTTTATAAATAATACATATATATATATAGTATACTCGATAAGGAATGTACTAAGCGGATCTTTCAAAATGAGCAGCGCACTAAAAGCCAAGGAACTGTTAATATGCGCCGTCGAATGTGATCAGAGTGGCCGAATTTTGGAAGCACAGACGCTCTATCAAGATGGTATTGCACAGCTAATGTCGTTTGTCAGCAGCGAACCGAATGAGACGAAACGTAAGGGATTCCTGGTTAGAATCAAGGAATATATGGATCGTGCGGATGCGATTAAGGCACGCGTCAATGGCAAACTAATGTTGGGTGAGGTGGTTACCCACAAATCGATCGAGGATGGCGATGTTGATAATGATTATGTTCAGTTATTTGGCAAGTATATGACGGATAAGACCATTGAGATACTGGTCGAGGAGCCCTATATGGTTCAAAACTATCACGTAAGACTATCTAACTACTTGACAAATTTCTATTTCTAAAGTTTTCTTTTATATATATTTTTAGTACCAAAATCTCATACGCTTTCTGGAGCTGGCTGTAACAAATTGTAAGCAGCTTAGATACGTTCGCTTGGTCACCAAAAAGGATAACAATAATTTTGAACAGCAAAATAATAATTTAGGTCAAATTAAAGCTGATCTGGATCACAGGCAGATCGCCTTTCATGTCAAGTTTGAGGAATCTTTGCATGATCGCAAGATATTGTAAGTTACAAAGCAAAGAAAAGTTGTATTCGGCCATGCCGAAGTTTGTATACCCTTGCAGAGTTGACTTTTCAATTCTTTCTATGAAGACTTTAACTAAATAGTTTACTTTTTTTATATTAAATCTCAATTTTTTATATTAAATGAGAATTTTTGACCGATTGATCCTATGGTATCGTAAAGTCCTTTTTTACAAAACATAGAACTGATGAGTTTGAAAAATAACAAAGTTTTAAAATGATTAGATCCTTCCGGCTTTGGCATAAAAACTCACAGCAGCTAAAAGAAGCGACTGTACCAAAATTTCATTAAGATAACTGTTATGAATACGCAATTCAAACAGATTAGATTAGTCATATCAAGTAAAGTACCTGACTATATCGACTCAACTGTTGATGGTATTGAAAATTATATGTACTTAATATGTTCTTTAAAAATCTGTTTTTATACTTAAAACATTTTGTGGCAAGTTCATAATACCCTCTCTGAAACTTCGCTGATATAATGTCTTGTCAACTCTTGACTCATTCTGCAACAAATAACTGATTATCTTATCTTTTAATGTATTATTTTTTATATTTTTAGCCTGAGCAATGGCTATATTATTAAAATCGGACGTGGCCTGCACTTTTACAAGGCGTCCAATCCGATGTATTCGATTGGTTTGACCAATTACAAATATAGAAAGTGCCTGCGAACTGATTTGGATATTTGGCGTACTTCGTCAACGGCCAATTAAAAGCGAGAGAAAGATATATATATGTATATATAATCGATATGATTCCAAGAATGTAATATTAAATGACAACGTATTTTCAACGTAAGTTTCTTTTATACACGCTTAAATTTAATAATAAAGTTCTCAATGTTTTGTACCTCTTTTTATAACGCAAAGAATGAGTTGTAGATTTTTCGGTGTGCTATAAATCTGCAGTTTGCGAAGACACTGCACAAATATATATATAAATTATATAGATATATATATATGGATATGGATATATGGCTGCAGGGGCGTTTTTTTGCTGGCGCAAAATGTTTAAAATTCATAACTTTCGTGGCACTTTGCGTTTTGCGAAGGCAGGCTGCACAGCTGGTGAGCTAACTGGTAAACTCGGGAAAACTCGTGGAAAACTGAAACTGGCTTTTCCTGCTACTACTTCTGCTGCTTTTGCTGCTTCTTCTTCTACTGGCTGCTGCTGTTTTGAATGCCGCTAGCAGCGGGCGGCCAATGCAGTTGCATATATAAAAGACAGAAACGGAAGCGCGCTCGATACCTTCAGAGCAGCAGAGTTTCCATTGTCGCCAAAAAACGGAGTCCTTGTGTGTCCTTACTTAACGTTGGCAGTGGCATTGCCTTTAAGCTCCTGCCAGCCACACCACCCACAACCCAACCAGCTTCAAAGTCTTGTGTCTCAGCACAAAAGCATTGGCAGCGAGACATGTGCGTGGATAATTAGAACTGCGCCACAGTTGGCTGCACATGCTCAGCGAGGAAGAGAGCCCGTCCACCTTTCAGAGGGGCGCGGGAACTTTACACCCCCCTGCCTCACACACAATATATTTTCAATTTACTTGGTGCCATGCCAAGGATTTATCAACAGATGAAGGCAATTGTTACGCGCCGCGATGAGCCCAGCCTAATAAATTGCACCCAGAGCTAAAATGCTTTTGCTCGCTTTTAAATTTTATGGCGCGTAAGAAGGGCACACACACTAATACTAATACTAATGCGACTGTCAAGTCAAAAAAGACCTACCATCCAAAGAACCCTAAAGCCACCCCTAATTTTGCTAGAAAGTGTGCTGTGAGTGCAGCTTTCATTTGGATTTAAGCCTGGCTATATTCATTGCTGGGATCTTCTCCAAACAAGCAACAAGAGATAGAAACCTAAACCAGAACCAAAACCAAAAACCATTGCCAAAATTGCGTATAGGCTGAACATTTTCTATGCTCTTGTGGTTTTAACCTGACGTTGCACAATTAGATGCTTCACTTGTTTTTACAAAACACACACAAAACTGTAAATAGCATCAACTATTTTCAAGATAGCATGTTTTTTAAGGTGTTACGTTAAAGTATATTTAGTTCTGTCAGATTCCATTTTTATATGTTAACTTAACAAAATCAAAGTAGTACTTGAAATCTATAAGAAAACTTAATTCTTATGAATTGGGTACATTAAAGAAATTATACATATGCTTTATACTTCTAGTGGGAGAATTTTTCTGGAAAGTTGGTATGCAGTAATTGTTAAATTTTAATATAGATCTGCAAAAATGAATTCGAGACCGTTCGTGTGAAAAACATATAAGTTGCACACAAAAGTTAGCCGCCAGAATTTATCAAAATCCTTTCCTAGCGCTAAGTTTTGGCATCAGATGAAACTACTGTGAACATTTCAGACTTCTAACTTATATGGCCTGGGCTGTGCGTTAGTTACCAATCGAAAATGTGCAGCAAGGACAAACTCTTTTATATATAGATATTCCGAGGCCATGTCTAATAACTTTTCTAAAAACTGAACAGATTTCTTGGTTTATTGTAGGCAATATTTCCAACAAATTGATCAAACAATTGAATTTTATGCAATCTATTTAAACTTTAAAAAAAACTGTGCTTCGAATTAACTGAAGATCCTCTTTTTATAATTCAAGCGAAGAGTCGTTGAAAAGCAGCTGCTTAGTAGTGTAAGCTGCACTGCAGGAAACGCTTGTTGATGTTGATGTTTGCTGACTTGGCACAAACAAATAAGCAAATTCCCAACCCCCCAAGCTCCCCTTCCTGTACTTTAATCTGTACAGCAGCAGGAGCAACAGTTATACTGCGACTGCGACTGCAAATCCTTCAACATTGTCTGGCAATTTGTGCGTCCATGAATGCAGCTGTTAAATAGAAAGGAAACTACAATACATGCATGCTTATAACCAGGGAATTAAACATAGACGCAAATTCTACTCGCATAAGGCCAAAATCAACCCCCAAAAAGGATGGGGGATGGGGGGGGGGGGGGGGGTAAAGAACCAAAAGCATAACTAATCTGCAACTTTTGGCCCACACACGGAAGTACAGAGCATAAGAAGAGGAGTACCAGAAAGAGGAGGAGATGCAGATGGAGCTAGAGCTGGAGCTGGAGTAGTTGAAATAGGGCGGAGAGCACTTCTTCTATTAGGACGAGTACAGCAAACGATATGAGTGGTAAATGTTAAGCGGGAGTGTTTTAGGTTCAGCACTTATGACATTACATTTTATGCGAGGCATACGCAATAGCAACAACAACAACAACAAGTTGGGGAAGGGGGCAAATCAGTGGCGGTCGTAGATTTTTCCTTTGACAGGGTATCATTTTTTTAAACATATTATGAGGCCTATTTTCAAATTCTTCAAAACTTATCGAAAGTGAATTTCTCTTACGTCATTTTTTTTTCCCATTGCGACAAGATTTTTCGGATTTAATTTACTAGGCTTATGACAAAAATCTTTAGCTCAACAGCAATTGGGAAATTTTTAACATTTAAAACAGTTTTAATTCCGCAAAATGTTGCCGAAACCGGAAAAGGTATAAGCATATTAAAAACGTACACTATTTTGGCATAACATTCCTAAGTTTCAAGTTGACTATGTTTCAATCTTACAAAATTCTTCAACAATATCTTTTTAAACAATTCAAAGCTGCCAAGATATTATAAATATTTTTCAAATTTATTTGAAATGCATGCTTTTTTCATAGAAAATTGTTTTTTAAGTGAGTTTTCTTGGACTCTTAAGAACTTAACTGATTTGTTATCATAAAGGATCACTGTGAACGGTAATCTAATCAAAGGATGTGAAAGGTTAATCTTAGATGCATCTAAAGATTAGGAAATAGACTTTTCTTTAAGATAGACTTTAAGTAACAGAATCGCTTAAAATACTAAGATAAAAGGACCCAATCTTAGGACTGAATTTTACCAAATTTGAACGAAAACTTTTTAGACAATTAAACCCTGATACTGCGGATGTTTTTTTCGCAAATTTCACAACATTTTGTACCTTTAGGCCATGCATTTTGCAGATCTTTAACTTTTGATTTGATATTTATATTTTAGCTGACAAAAGTCACCCCCTTGCTGACGCCACTGGGTGGAGTGTTGCGTGTATGTGTGTCTTCTCTATTAATTTGCGATGGCTGAATACCAAACGCCCAAACCAAGCCAGCCCCCGCTAAAGCCCCCCAACTGCCGCATCAAAATGCCTACGCACACGATTGTTGTGGCAAAGATTTGTGAAAGCGCCACGTAATTGACTTGGCTGATGGTTGTCCTTGTTGTCCTTGTTGCTGTTGCTGATGTTGTTGTCCTTGTTGATTGTGCGCTTGCTTTCATTGTTGCTCTTGCTTAAAATTATCATAGAACAGTTGGGTACAGCTACCCCCTGCTCCTTGCCTCTGCTCACTGCTTCCTTAAAACTATGTATCGTATTATGTACACATATACTTATGCCGATTTACGCATAAAACTCGGACAGGGGGGCAAACGAACCAAAAAGAAAACCGAAGCCAAAGGCAAAAAGGCACACAAAAATCGAGGAGAAAAAAATCGAAAAAAATAGGAAAAGGATGGCGCCTTGCGAAGTAAACATTTTTTCTTGTTTTTATTGCTGCCAGCAGCATCGACAACAGCAACAACAACAACAACAACAGAAGCAACTGGCAAATGTCCCACTTGTTACAAGACCCTCCTGCCTAACTTTTTTTGTGCAGAGGTTGGGGCGGCTACAAAATTGGGCCATAACTTTTGTTTTGCTACGTAAAATGGCGCCAAGCAACCTATATAGGCCAGACATAGCACAACATAGTATACAACATGGAACATTAAGTCGAATCTTAACGAATCTAACTACTGACGAACACCAATTGAAATCAAAAAACGTGCCATCAAACATGGACAATCATCTTTGATCGCACATTGCGTATACGACGCGTGGAACTGCTCAGTCAACTGGCCAATGTGCAATACCAAGCTGAGCTCATTAACTAGAGATGGCAAACAGCATTTACAGCATTATACATACTTGTACCAACATAAGAATCTGTCTGCCTATTGTTTTTTTTACTTATTCAGCGATTTCTACTATAAAAAACAAAGTATAGAAAAGTTGTTTCCATAAAAACTTAATTTTCGACCGATTTTTTCTATGGCAGTAATGAGATATATCAGCCCGGTTTTTTATATAATTTTGTCAGCATGACGAAAACATACTAAAACACAGAATAGCTAAACTTGGTTAAGATAGCTTGAGAAAAAAAAAAGTTTTTCATACAAAAACTAACTCTTCAACCGATTGTTCCTATGACAGCTATAAGATATAGTGGTTCGATTTTGATGAAATTTTGTAAACCTTTAAAGAAAGTGCTTTTACTTGGATAAAAAGAGTTTGGTTGAGTTCTTATAAAAACAAAAACATTCGACCGATCGTTCCTATGACAGCTATATGTTATAGTAATCCGATCTGACTAATTTTGACATGTGTTCAACCTAAAATAACAGTAAGCTGCTGTATCAAATTTCAAGAACGTAGCTCTTCAAAGAGCTGAGTTCGTATAGGACAGAAAGATTGATGGACAGACTAAAATGCCAAGTTTGAGTCGGCTATTGACGCTGATCCAGAACATACATATATACTTTATGTGATCGAAGAATTCTACTTCAGTGCATCTATGACATGACAAAATATATATCGATTGTTATAATTATCGATTATATCGATTTATTTATATATTTTCTGCTTAAGTTGTTATCGTATTAAGTCGCATTGTATTGTTGAACACGAAATCACTTCAACACTAAAGAAATGCGTTTATTAAATGAATGAATTAATGTAATGAAAACAGGACACGTGCCCATCTCTAGTGCGAACTATTGCTGAGTAAACCGCATCATTAGCGCCCTGGACCATAGCCCCATTAGAGAGCGGAGCTCTGAATACTGAATGAATACACTGAATGACAACTGGCTAAAGTCTCAGGCACTGTCCGAATATGAACTAAAGTGATTTTCAAATATCTGTCTGTACGTCTGTATATCTTCATCTGTCTATATTTCTATTTGTATATATGTATGTGTATGTGTATCTGTCTGTTGTTGGGCACTTTAGTTGTTGGCTCGTGCTAGGCTAGATTAAAAGCTGTCACAGGCCAAACAAAGGCAACCGCAGCAGCAGCAACAATTCACAAAGGATAAGCAACAACAAATAACAACAGCAACATTTTAGATTTGCAATGTATGCCGATTTATAATCAATCAATGTCAGCGCAAATTCAAAGTGGGTGGCGCTTTCCCAGTGGGTTACTTAGTGGGTGGGGTTCGGGTCGGGTCGAGCTACGTGAAGCGTATGCTGGAAAAAAGGCGTTCATTAGGACACAGACATCATGCCAAGGATATATATATTATATATATATATATATATATATATATACTTATATATAAAAGGCGCGTTATAAATAGTGCGTGCATAATCGACGTCAATCTAGGCATATTAAAAGACTAACCATCGCTTCATTTCTCTTTCCACTCTCTCTCTTTTTTGTACTCCCCTCTTCGTCACCATTTTATTGATAATTTTTTATTCAAGCAGAGATGGCAACAAGCAGATATAATGCTCAAATGAGATTCCTTTTTTTGCGAGACAAGCGTTGAAAATGGTTTAGTTTTGCTTGGTTTCTGCTTCTGGCAATTTTTAAAGTTTTCAAGATAAAGTTCTATTGAAAAATAGCTGAAATTCATCAGTGATATGCCAAACAAAGCTTAAAACTATACCATATTCAGCTCTGTTTTCATTTTAGTTTTCAATCAAATCAAACGGTTTCGAAATGGTATACTGATCTGAATTCCGACAAACTAATTGAATACTTGATTGGAAAAATGGATTGAGAATTTTTCGAACTTATCTTTCTTCTTATAAAGGTAGTATGATTTCTATTTCGTTCAAAAATCCGAATTCAAAATCGAAAAGATTTGGACTGAAAAGTTCTCGGAAATGGAAACAGATCTGAATAACTCGAAAATATAGATTTAGTTTATAAATGGGCAATTTCAGTAGAAAAACTATACAAAATAAAGAGAATTCGGAAAGAACTGAAATATCTAATCTCAGACGACTTCTGTCTAAAAAAAAGTCTTTTGACCTCGATCTGAACTTCACTTTCGAATCAATTTCACATAAATATATAAAGCAAACTGTCAGCTAGAAGAAATCCAAGATTCTTAATTTTACCGTCCTCCCAAAAAGTATGCTACATAGTTTTCTGTCAAATTGATTCGTAAATAGATTTCGGCACAGATCTGTATATAAAAGTGAAATGAAAAGATAAGCACAGTTGTTCTACGACTAAAAAATTAAAAGAAAAAATTAAATTGTAGAAAAAAAAACTGAAAAAGCCTGGAAAACTATGGCAAATTATAAATAAAGAATGCTTAAACTTTCTCTAGGGTAAACTTGTCTTTCAGTTTGGTTATAATAAGCCATAATAATTTCTAATCACATAAAAATGTAAAACTGGACAGAGTTGTTGTTCGCCAGGTCAACTGTTTATCTTATTTAGAGGCGGCTTTAAATTTTAAGACCTGCTTTTTTGATAGCTCTTTTGACCTGCTGGGAAACTGAAACTGAGACAGGAGTTGTTGGGAAGATGTTGAAGATGTTTAATGACCAAAAAACGCGTTGACACTGTTGACAACTTGGAACGAAAAAGTAAATCGTTGGGCATTAAAAGACGAAATTGTAATTTGAGTAATTAAAATGTGACACGATAATCGAATTGCCTTGGCAGAAAGAGAATAACAGGTAAACCACAGCAACAGCAGCATCAGCTCCTTTTTAGCAGATTAACAGATTACAACAGTTAATACAGCAGCCTAGGCTTTATGTATATACATATATACATATATATATATTATAGTATTTACTTTTGTATATATAAAGTATAGCTAGTATAACCAGGCAGTCAATGTCAAACCACAGACTATTAAATACACACGCAGGCACGCAAAAGTGCTCGGAAAAACAAAGACCCTGAGAGAAAGGAGCAGGAGCAAAAGGATATGGCAGGAAGATGACGACAGAAGCAGCTTCCCATAATTCGCTTGACGACTCCTGGATTCGTGGGGAGTAAAAGCCATTAAAGTAACAACCAGGCACAGCACGTTTTTACGGCATAGCATTCAGTCTAAAGGGGGTGTGCTCTGACTCAAGAGTCGTGCCGGGGTGTTTGAGAGGGGGCGGCAAAACTCAATCGTAAGCGCAGCAGCATCATAAACGACGGCGTCGGCATTTAGAAAGCGCAGATATTCCTGTCAAAACGATAAGCGCGCCTTACGCCCAAACAGGAGCAGCTGCTGAGGAGGAAGCTGAGGCAGAAGCCAAAGCAGTAGTCGCAGGAGTAGCATACCAGGAGCAGCCAGTCAAGGATCTGACAGCATTTTTATGCCAAGTGCTGAGCGCTGCGCCTTTAAACGTTTTGTGGCTGCTAAAGCAGCATGGGCGTAGTTAAATGGGGTGTTAGACGAGCAGTTGCACGTCGCCTTTAAAAGTCACTCAGATCTGTTCCCACTTCCAGTTTCGAATCACAGAAATATCTAAGCTATACTTTGAGCTGGACATAGACGATGTAATTCTTATGTGAAATAAACTTGCGTGAGAGATCTTTCTTGTAAAAATGTCATCGTTTGAACAGTCCGTGCAAGAAATTGCACAGACGCGCCTTACAACACTTATATATTCCCCATTTGAAACACACGTTCAATGAAAGACGCTTGTTTAGACGATGTAAGTTGAAAATGCATGAAAAAGCGTGCAAGAATTGCATCGTCTAAACACCCCTTAAACTTTTAAGTTCGATTGTGGAATTGATTTGAAAGTGGAAAAAATAACATGCAGAGTTACTTTGTGAATGAGTATTTTGTAAATTTTGATGATATAGTCGAGAAAAGAAATGGGTAAGAGAATGGTCATGGTTAAACATTCGTGATCTTATAAGGAATGCTGTCGGGACTCGGCAACTACAGGTTAGTTAAAGAAAAGCGACGCTTTTAACTTTCTCACACCTCCTAGGCTACGCCCATGTGTTGAAGAAATGAAAGGCTGTCGCCTGTCTGGCATTGTCATTTATGTATCTATTCGGTAGCTGGTTTCTTGCATTGCTTAAATGCCTTACGGTAATTTCATTCACTTACCCGCACATAACTTGCAGAACTCACGTATTCGCATTCGCATTCGCACATTTGGAATAGGGTGTAGAGGGGTGTTAAGGGGGGGTATTTGTAAAGTTATGGGGCCAGGCGTGAGGTGCGTAATGACATTCGTGTGATAAGCCACACGCACGCGCCTCCAGGACATGACCAAAAACAGAGCGAACAAAGACGGAGGCAAAGGAAGAGGCAGCTGAGTCAAACCGCGAAAGGACTCCCGACTCCGGACAGGACTTTCCAAAATGCAGCTAATGAGGCGACGTCGGCCTAATAACAAACAAATATGTACATAAATCTTAAGCCGCTAAATGGGCACAGTTGTTGGCCATGGCCAAGACGATCGCCAAAAGAAAAAAAATAGGTACACATATAAAAAAAAATATGGATTGCTGCCTAATCACCTAAAGCGCAAAGGGGCGTGGGTGGGGGGTACTTTCACCTAAGCCGCACAAATCCCAAAATATTTCACAAGTTTATCCCCTTAGGTGGCATTTTGTGGCCAATGCGCAAAGAAAGTAAGTAAGAAAAAAAAACATACGTATCATAAAAAAAAAACAAGTAAAAACAACTAACTTTAGGTTGTCGAACTTAGTATATACCCTTAAATACCTCATTTTTCAACAGATTATTCCTAGCTATTAGATAAAGTTGCCTGATTTTGTTGAAATTTAGTCAGAATGAGAAACACATACTAAAACTTAGATTAGATAAATTTGGTTAAGACAGCTTTAGAAACAAAAAAGATTTTTACAAAAACTTATTTTTAAACCGTTTGATTCTATGACAGCTTTAAGACATAGTAGTCCGATTTTTATGAAATTTTGTAAACATATTTAGATAAAACTCAGAATTGATCAGTTTAGATGAGTTAACTTGAAAAACAACATATTTGAACGATCTTTCCTATGTCAGCTATATGTTATAGTGCTTCGATCCAGCCGATTTGGACACATGTAATATAAGCGGTTAAAAGAAACATATATAGCAAATTTCATTAACATAGCTTTTCAGAGAGCTCAGATCGCATAGAACAATAAATAGATGGATCGATTGATGTGACTTAGTTCGACTCAGCTGTTGATGCTGATCAATCCTATGTGCAATCCTCTTTCAATGCGTTACAAATACCCTGACATAATTATAACACCTTCTGCAAGAGTATACCAAAAAAAAAAGAACAAATAAATAGAACCAACATCAGCATCAAAGCACGTTAATCAAAATGTGTAAGGGCCCCAATCCCGAATTTCGAGTCCTGAACACTGAACACTGAATCCCAACTCCCAACTCCCAATCTCAATCCATATCCGTATCCATATCGCACATCGCAGCGGCCCAGACACTTGAGTCGAGGCCGAAAAATTTTAATGGCTCAATAAAAATGCCATTTGCGCTGGCAGAGCGTTTGCTTCTTTTTTCGCTTTTGGCCTGCAGTTTTGGCCCGCAGCAGAAAAGTGCTTTGGCTTTAAAAAAAAAAAAAAGAAGAAAATGGGCAAAACGCAAAACAAAAGCCAAACAAAGCTTAACACATTTCCCCCAAATGCTTATCTAATCAGCGTAAAGTATCCTGACACCTGAGATGCCAGCAGAAGCATCCACAGGCAGCTTCCGGCTTCAGCTTAAGCTACAGCTCCAACTTTAGCTTCTGCTTCAGATTCCCAGTTTCCTTCCAGCCAGCCAGCTGTCAGGACATTAATCTGCAATTGCCAAAGATTTCCGCTTGAAATCGAATCAAATGTAAATCAGCAGCAGTTGCTGTTGCTGTTCAAGAAGAAGAAGAAGCAGCAGCAGCAACACACCAAAGCAGCAACAGCAACACTTGAGCTGGCAATAAATTGTAAGTACTACCAATCGATAGTTTAAGCTATTATATAAACTATCATATATATAAAAGCACTTAGAAAAATAAATCAAAAATTGTATATGAAATTATTTAGAAATTATTAGATTTGTCTACATTGTCGAAAAATAAATTTTTTAAAATTTTTAAATTATAATTTTCATTTCTACTTTTCAGAAATATATATTTCTCAAATCCAGAAAACAGTTCCAAATAGCAGTATATAATAAGATATTCTTGAAAGTTCAGAAATTCGTTTCAGACACATTTCTCAAAAACAAAGAAAAACTCTGTATAAGGGCTGAAACACACCCATCGATAGTATTGATAGTCCAACCGTTTACTTCTCGTTTATAATTACTTTTGATTACTATAAAGCTTTATTTCAGTTTTAGAATTTCAATAGTTAATATAGTAATAAAAGCAATTGGTAGTGGAAAAACCTTAATAGCGTCTAAGAAGAATTCATCGATAGTATTGATAGTCTCATCGATAGTATTGATTGTTTTATTATTGTTTCTATGCATAATCTCTCTTCGTTGTGGGGTTTTATTCACTTTTTAAATACTTTGACACTATTGATAGTATCAATAGCTCGATACTAGCACAAATAAGCCCATCGATAATATTGAAAGTGTCATCGATAACTTCATCTTACAAAAACTCTCTTTATGAGACTTCAATTCAGTTTCAGAGCTTGTATAAAAACTTTGGCATATTGCTAGTTTAGTTTCAATACTATCGATAGTGCTAATAAAAAAACTCGATACTATCGATATAATCAGCAATATTTTGTCAGCTCTAATCAACAGCTACCACAGTAACATCAGTAGGGGTAGCAGGGGCCGCTTGCGGCTTTCGGAGGCAAGTTGCCCAGAACTAGTTGCACATTGTGGCGTTTATTGGGCATTTTTATTTTTGCCACCCATTTTGTTTGTGGCGCGCTTTATCAAACAGAAAGCAAGCATTTTTAAAAAACAAATAACAAGTGAAACAACCACAACAACAACAACAACAACAAAAGTAACAACAATAACAATAACAACAACAATAGCAACAAGGCTGCCATTAATTTTTTTTATTGATTCTACGAAAAGCGATTTGAGGCTTTTACACAGATTTTTCCCAAACATTTGAAAAGTGCGAAAAGATCAAAGGCGAATTCTACCAATACCAAACAATATATATATATATATATATTGTCCCCTTCTTGTTGCACCTACAGCCTGCCCCCAGCCTACTTCTCCTTTGCTTCATTGGCCATGCCCCTGATCCCAATTTCTCGCAGACAGACACGCTTAACAAGATAATGCCACACAACAAACTATTCCAACAGGCTTCAACTTGACTTTAGCTACTACTGCCTTCCCTCCTCTCCCTCACCCCTTGTCTTGCTGCTCCATTCTTGCCTCTTGATGATGTGGCGTATTTGCTTGTAAACATTTGACGAGCTCTTCCTGGGAACTTGAGCAATAATAAAGCAAAAAACCACCCAATGTGGCCCAGTTGCTTCTCCAAAATTAAATCAGAGCAGCAACTGGCGCTTTTGCATTCTCTTCCAGTTTGCTGCTTTGCTCCTTCCCCCCCAAAAAAGGACAAAACTGATATTTTGCTGTCGCTGCCAAACCGCATATCAAAGCTGTCGACCATTTACCATTTACTTTTTGGTATTGGAGCAGCTACGTACAACGAGGTGCGGACCGTGCCAAGTGGTTTTGGCTGACTCTTGTTTTCATAACATAACCCCAAACCCGCCTTCTGCCCTTCCCCCTTTCCCACTCTGCCCTTACCCCCGGCCAAACATTTGACGCCACTCTGTCTGCCACGCCACGCCTTGGCGGCCTGCATTCGTATGAACAAAAAATATTCATAGATGCCCTTTTTTATTATATATACTCTAAACTGAAAGAGTTGCATAGCATACTTAAGAAACTGGCGTAATATATTCAATTTTTTATTCAATAATTAAAATGTTATCTTATTAAATTCACTTGCATTTGATGAAAGATAAAATAAGCTTACCAGATGACTAACAATTAGTCACTAATTCAAAAGCAATAATAAGTTTAAAGTAATTCAATTCCACAACAGTTGTGAACATCTTACAAAAGCTTCATCTCAATAAGTATAAACTCAACAGGATCATAATGCAAAATAGTTTTAGTATAGAAAAAGCGACTTCGTTTGATTAGAAAATGTAGAAATTACTAAGAATGAAATCAGGACGGAAAAAGCACCATTATGGAGGTTTTCCTAACTCAAACTTAATTCAAGAGTATAACAACTTCGGCGTGCTAAAATCAACAGCACATTGTTGTTATATGTATCGTTAGTTTTGTGGGGAGCTGCTGCTGCAGCCGCTGACTGCATAAGCAGGGAGTGAGAAGGGTAGAGCGAAGGGGTAGAGCGGGATGGCAACTAGTTCGAGTTGTTTACACGTGCCTTTGTTGCGCCGCTGACGCGATGCGTGTGTTCCGGAGAGCACAACACACACAATACTTCAACTTGTGCCCGGACCCGGACGCGGTCGCAGTGGAAGAGCTGTTACCCGCTTTCCCCCCTCTGCCTTTACTAAAACCTCTGCCCACTGGCTCTGCCCTTACCCCGCACACTGCATGAAGTTTTGCGTACTCGTATTTACATACCAACACACACACAAACAAACACACACACACAGAAGGCACATAAACAGCAGCCGATTGCCAAGTGCAGCAGCTACTCTGCCTGCTCCCCCCCTACGCCCGTGGCTGCCCCCCCTTGATTTTTCACATGAAAATAAACACGAGGTAGTCGCCAAGATGTCTGTGCTTTCCCAGAGTGAGAGCGAATCGCACCTGCGAAGGGAGGTGGCTGGGTGTTTTTGGGGTGGTGAATGTGTCAGGATGTTGCCTTGTTGGCTTCGTATTTTAATAATGCATCGAAATGAAAGTGGCTGTCAACTAGAGATTTGACAGCTGCTTTGTCCCACGACAAGGATCGATGATGGCATGTCAGATGCGTCAGCAGCAAGCGACACCTCTTCCCCCAACCTCTCCTTACCCCACCCTCACTCACCTGTGATTTTTGCGTACTTGACAGCATTGTTGGTGAATACGGGATCGAAATTGGGCATTGGCTTTGTATGATAATTAGCTGAGGCACATTTGGGAGGCTGCTCTAATGATGCGGCTATCGGAATCTTGAGCTCATTAGCATAGGGGCGGGGTATGGGTATTTTCCCCCCCCCTGTAACTCATAAATGCCATAGATCTTTGGAGCCCACCAGCTGGCCCACTTGATGGCATATAAACACGCTTTGAAGTGCAAATTACCCGCGGGGTCAACCAGGCAGTCAAGATGATTGAAGCAGGGGGGTAGGGAGTTCAAGAAGGGGTTGGGGCTTGCTGCTAACAATGCCTTGTTGCTATAATACATCTTGAAGAAAATTTTGTTTAATGGCTTTTTACGCTGGCGGAGCACTTGAGAAAAGCAGCTTTTGAAGCTGTTGCTATTTTAATGTGGTCGATATTCTAAATTTAAACAAATAAACAAACATACACACACATACGAACACACATAGGCACAACAAATATACGCCTGAGTTATTGTTGTTGAAAGTTTATTGTTTTTAAACCTGTGCAGCAAAAACTGTTTGATATATTCATCTTTCTTTCCGCTTTTGAGTACCCGTTAATTTGCCACTTGAATACTTGAAACGTGCGAAATTTCATTCACTGAATACTTTTTGATTCATTCTCAAGAAAACACACACAAGAACTGACTGTGCGTTTGGTATATGTTTAACAGATCTCTGCGTAACCCCCCTCTGTGCATTAGCAATTTTAGACAATTCGATCCGAAGATTATTAAACTATAAGCTTATGTATCTTAACTACCTATCAAATGAGATTTTTCACAATTTTAGTGAATGTGAATGAAATGCTTTTAAGTTGGACTAATGAGTCTTTAAGGGCATCATCAACTAGATGTTAAATCGGGACGGGATATAGAATTCGATCGCATAGAATTATTACGCAGGAGGACTTGGCTGTAGTCTCGTCGATGTAAAATCATCGGGAAGGCCGGGACGGTACAGTAAATATCTGACTCCGAACGGATGGGACATTGTCAAATCCTCCTTATAATTTCAATCTCAACACCTTCAACAGTCTTCCGGAACTTTTCCGCCTTATGAAAACAAAACTCAAGAAAACTAATAGAAAATGTTGATCACGGAAATCCTCATCAGAACTTTTGGCTGCGAAGAAGCAGAGAATGCAACACTTTTTTCGAGATTCTAACGAAATCAATGAAAATATCTAAAGCCACCTTTCCTATATTAAAGACATTACAATCTGCCAGAGATTTCGAAGAACTCTCGTCTGTAAGCTAACCAAACCTAACTTTATTTTCGATAGACAAAGACATTTGAAAACCTACCTAAAGAACCTATATTCAAATCGATATTTCTTAAGCAAATATCAAAATAAAAACCTGATATAACGAGTACAGATATTCTCAACTCAGTTAAATTTTGTTCTTATACAAAGTAAATTGCCCCCTTTAAGGTCACCTGTTAACAACAAATAATAAGCACGTTTAAAGAAAGGTTTTCCACTTGGCTGCAGGTCAATAGCCACTTCATGGTATACCAATTTTTAACTTTATGGATATAATCCTGCTGCTGACTCTTAAAAAGCTTATGAAGAGGTGTTCCAAACAGAGATATGTTACATATAGAAAATACTAAGAGGGGGAAGCCTAGTCAATGTCATGCAACTAGTGTCTTGAATCGCATAAATTTCCGATTCCGGGGCCAAAATACAAATGCGTTGCTCGACTCTACCGACTCTTTTTCATCTTAGAAGTCGAGTCTGTTGCGAGTGTGCCATTTAATGGCCACCAAAGGTCACGTTCACACCGACATAATGGCTAAATGGAGGCCCAGCTCTCTGACAATTCAGGTAATGTGGATAATTTGCTGTCAATGATGTGTAACGCCGCCAACAACAGCAACAACAACAAAAACGTTGATGATGATGATGATGATGAGGAGATGTTGGTATGAGTATCAACTCCTCCAACCTCTTCACACATAGCTCCTTGTATTTGTTGTCAAACAAGAGCACGCAGCTAATAGCTCTGGTCTAGGCGGTGAAGTTGGACTGGGGTTGGGCCTTTGTCTGGGTCTGCATTTAACGGCATCTACTATAAATAGGCACTATACTAGATGTTAATGTTGTTCCAGCGAAGGCACACTTTTGACAAATAGCCCACAAAATCAAATCGTGTAGAGCGAAGAGAGAGGGAGAGAGGCCCTAAAGCGATGATCAATGATTTGTTGTTATGATTTAAATGCACGACGAGTGAGCAAATCAAATTTTGACAACGTGTTGACTTTTTGAGCAGCGTAGGAATATGCATGCATACACTGAAAGAAAATATCTTAGGAAAGCTATGAAAATAAGTGGCTAAACTAAGATCAGCTAGGAGAGTTGATTTAAGAACGCTATGTTTAACAATAATATTCCTTATTTCAATACATTGTAATTATTATAATATAAGATTAAAAAATAATTAAAATTTAAGTGAGAAATCAAGCAAAAGAGGAAACCAAGGTAAAAAACGTATTCCTCTCTGAAATCATTTCAGTTTTAAGAAAGTTATGAAAGTTGGAAACCCAAGTAGGAGCTTGAAAACTTATAAATCAAAATTTCATGTCTTTTTGACAAAGATTTGAACTTGGAAGTGGGACGGTAACAACCAAAGGCACAGTTAATATTTTGCTTATGTTTTTGCATAAATTTTTAAAAATATGCTATATAGTTTTTCGACAAGTGTATGTGATAAGATGCGTGGAGATCTGGGCAGGCCGCACATAAATCAGGCGGCAGAGACATGCATCGATCGACAAGATGTCACGCACTAAACTATAACTGCAATTGTTGTATTGTTTTTGGGATCGTTTATGGTTTGATTAACTTGCGGTAAAGAGAGCAAGAGGGAGGGATTTAAACTAAACTAAACAAAACAAAACAAACGGAGAAGCGTTTTATGGCTTAACGTGAGCCGATCGATCAGTAAAAACTAAATAAAAACATTGTTATTTCAGACATTGTGTTTGCTTTTTGCGTGACTGCAACTGGAGCAATAAAAAGAAGAAATATATATATTTGTTTCCAATACTATTCACAGCATAGATCTAAAAATAAGCAAAAACCAAAACATCAAACAGCGACATATGCAACAATCATTATGCCTACTTCCAAAAGAGAAGCACGTAGAAAAACTATATATGATCCCGAAGAGAATCCAGCGAACATTTAGTACTTCACATGGAACTCTGTATCGTTTCGAGGATAACCCATTGTTTTATGACCCATTTTTCGGGTCGCGGTAAAGCGATCGTAAAATCTTTTAGAGAGAGAGCGTGAAAAATCCTTTGTATGATCAATACGAAGATCAGAGTCGAGAGTCAGATCAACATATGTGAATTTAAATGAACTACTCGTCCGCAACTCAACTCAACTTCAATTGCTTTGTATTTATTGTTTTTATTTCTTCTCAAATGAGACTCTGCTTTCTACTTGAGACAACTACGATCGATCGTTAAAACTGATCTTGTACTAGTCCTGTGTTTTAAATGTATACAACGCATCATTTTACGACCTTTGCGCGATATGGCAAAAGACTTTCGTTTTTCTTTCAAAAATGGCGCACTTGACTCCGTCTCTGTACTACATATAAAATGCATCCGTAGTACTTGTGAAAAGTCGTTAAAATCTGAAGGAAATTGGATTATGTTTCAGATAACAACGACACTTGGCATGCTGTTATAGTTCAGCAGATAAACCAGGTCTCAAGGCTCGCATATATTTAAAAGATACTATTAAATAATAATCTTATGTTTATAGAGCATGTGACCTGAACAAAATCAATTTCAATAAATATTCCAAACTTTATTTAAGAACATTTTATAAGGCAAACTTGAGAAATAGTGGATCTTAAATTTTCCTATTTGAAGAGTTCTAAACTTATGACCATCTATTTTATGAATTTTTCGGAAAACTGTAGAATTTTCATACAGATGAGTTTTAATCTGATCCGTTGATAAACAAAAAAGTTGCATAGTTTTTCGTGAACTCTCTATTTTACTTACAAGAAGATTATGCAACTAACAATCGTAACAATCGTTAAAAAGTTATTAAGCTTAATGCAACATTAAAGTAGAGATAAACATAAACAAACAGATTTAAGTTTATTCAATTACATTACACAAATTTCTAACATTCTAGACTTATCCATTATAAATAAAATACTATTAGCAATTTTATTCCAAGAACAACAAAACTATTATATTAACAACAATTATCTTGTTTAAAGATCAATAGAGCAACTCTTCTATATTCAAATTGTATATGTAATGTTGCTCAATTTTCATTTGTTGAAAAATCGTATCTATTTAAAAGAAATATACTTTGAATACACCCACATGGCATTTGTAGGCTCCGCCCATTCAAGAAAATTCAGGCAAATGAGCAAAGATCTCAGTGTGAACATGAGTGTGTGTGTTTGTTTGTTGTGCGTGTGCAGATTGCATGAGTGTGCGTGTCTGCGTGCTCTCAGCAGAGACGCCTCTAATGGTACTGAGCGCACCAATAAAGCATCTGCATAAGCCCTATTACTAAAGATCTCTAGGTACTCATGATCTCATTACATTTTATCTTTAGTAATGCACTGTGAAAAAATCTTTAAAAATAAACATATTTGTTTATGATTTACAATTATTAAAAAAATCTAGAAATCTATAAAATTTGCAAAGTTTTTGCCAGTAATAAATGCTTTATAAAACTGAAAAAAATTCACATCTATAAGGAAAGTAGAAAATTATTCAATTCTGACCCTTATTATTTATAATATATAACCTCTGCTAGGATATAGCATTAAATTAACATTAAGGTTTATATAGTTCATAATGTCGTGATCATAACTGTGATCTTAAATCCTAGTTTGCCCAATGAGAGATGCTCCCGACACCCTCTCTAAATTTACATACTCTCACATGAGCATGTGTGTGTGCATGGATATGTATTAATAGTACATATATACATATATACATGTACTGAGTATACTTAATGCTCTCTCCCCACACACATACTCTGAGGATTGGTACATGCATAGCCAGCCCACAATTCCAAAGATCCCATTTATATGTCGATCGGACTCCTTGGCAGACGCAACAAATCGATGCGTGCGGAACGTCTGGAACTTCGATTCGATAATAATACGGCAAATAAAGTTCTTTAAAAACAGAACCAAAAAAAAAAACTCTATTATCAAAATCGATATTAGTGCAGTGCAGTGAGTTTAAGAAAAACTGGAATTTACGTGTTTCCAGTTCCAAAGAAAAGATAAATTGTAGCAACAAGCTACAAAGTGCTTTAAATATTATTATAAACTAATATAGTAAAAATATCAATAATAAATATGCTACCCACATCTTGCTATACGAGTGCAACGGCTCTGCCGGATAATGAACAACTGGTCAACTCTTTACTGGCCTGTCCAGAGTATTTACGCAACACAAATCCATTGGGCTCAAATGCCGTCGGAGCTGTGAATATGGATGGATTGGCCTGTAATGGATTTCCTACTGCATTCTACTATCAGGGCATGGATAACTTTCTATCGTTGCATAATAATATCTGGACATTACCCATCTCATTTCTGCATAACACGCATCGACCCGAGAAACCACCGTTCTCCTATATAGCTCTGATCGCCATGGCGATAAGCAGCGCTCCCAATCAGCGATTGACTCTGAGCGGCATTTACAAGTTTATTATGGATAAGTGAGTAGATCACATGCTTGTAAGCTTTACTAGTTACTATAAACCAGTAGAGAATAGAGATTATTTTGATGGGTATTCCATACTCAACTAAAAGAATAGTTGAAACATTAGAGTCAGATCAATAAATGATACTATGCAGTTACGAATTAAAGAGTATATAAGGATAACTTAGTATTGATATAACCCAAAGAAATGGCGAGAATATTAAAAAGGTATTCCATATTCTTATCTAAGTAATTCAAATATTTGCAGTATCATACAATTGAATATAGAGATAAGTTAATACTAAGTAAAATCCAAATCCAATTTTTTGATAGGTATTCCATATCCTCAAGGATTTAAAGCTGAAATGTTAAAAAGTTGGATATACTAAGGGTATAAATTGATAGAAATTGAGTATTTTCAGTGCTGTTAACACTTCCGATAATTTTGTATTCCGAATAGTTTTTGATTTCGTGTTGGTGGGTTTCGATCGAACCCGCAATCGCTCCTTTTTAAAAAAACTAGTTCGAATACATCTTATTCCATTGTCTCAAAAGCCAAACTTTTTAAGCGAAGCTTCCATATACTTTCAGAATTATAAACAACTGAATGTTGTTTTGAATACTTTGATCGAATTCAAAAATTATCATTTCCAGGCCTGATTACATATATCAATTCATATATCAAATGATGTAGGGATCACATAAAAAGAATTAGTTTTCAAATATGTCAAATTCTTGTTTTTAAAAGATTAAAAATAGTACGGAATTTCTATATTCTGTTCTCATCTATTTAGCTTTCAATTACAATTTATGCATGCATAATTTAAAAACATTTAGTATATGGGTAGGTCAACAAAACATTTCAGATGTTTATAAGAACCAAAAGCCATAATCCCCCACAATGAATTATACTCATATATTTAACTTCCTATAAAATTATATTATTAAAATAAATTTTAAAAAATCCCCCACATAGCGAAGTATAAAATTGAAATTGCTCAAGTCTGACGTTTGTCCAATAATTTTGGCACATGTCCAACTCGGATCGAACAGGACTTGGGTTTATCCAATATATATTATAGAAAATATATTATAGATTCCTTGACAAATGTCTTTTTTAATGTAGATTCCCTTACTATCGTGAGAACAAACAAGGCTGGCAGAACTCAATCAGGCACAATCTATCGCTCAACGATTGCTTTGTGAAGGTCGCAAGGGATAAGAACACCATCGAGGACAATGATAGCGCTGGAAAGGGCAGCTATTGGATGCTGGATGCGTCTGCCACAGACATGTTCGAGCAGGGCAACTACCGACGGCGTCGCACCAGACGTAGGCACTGCGCCAATTCCAGCCGCTACGACCGGGATTCGAACACAAGGGTATGTGCTTTAGTTGTATATTGTAGTTCATGGCATCAGTTCCAAGTAGTTCCATTTCTAGTTCCTTTCGTTCGATCGCCTCTTTAAGCCCTTCGAAATGTTCCTAAAGTTTTCTTGCAGCAACTCATTTTTCAACTGATTGTGGTAGCTATAAGATATAGCCGACTGATTTTTATCAAATTTAGTCAACGTGTATGTAACGTACTTAAGTTTCAAATATGTCAGTTTTGTAAAGATAGCTTGAGAAACAAAAGAGTTTTTCATACAAAAAGTCAGTGTTCGAACGATTTTTCCTATGGCAGCTATATGTTATCCAGTTGGTTTTGATATATATTCTACCTGAAGCAAAAAGAAGCAGCTGTACCAAATTTCATTAACATGGCTTTAAGCAAAGCTCAGTTCGCATAGAACAGTTGTTAGATGGATCGATTGGTGTGGGTTACAGTTAATATTTGTGAGTCTGATTGATTTACCTTGAGAAACAAAAAAAGTTTGCATATATAAATACTCATTTTCCAACAGATTCCTATGAAATACAAAATCGTTGCAAAATTTGAGTACCAAACATAAAACGAACAATACAGCAACTTCCAACCAATTAAATAAACTAAGAGCGAACAAAATGAAAGAACTTAAAAAACAACACTCAAGTTCTTTGCTTGAGTTCAACGAGTAGTTGAATCAAACTTCTACTAATCGATTCCAACAAGAGTACTAAAACACGCACATCTGTTCTCTATTTATTCCACTTAGGATGCAAACGGCAGCAACGATGGAGAGCTCAGATCCTCAAGCGATGCGCTGCCCGACTTTGATATATTTTGCACTGACAGCGCAGCGGCTGCAGCCAGGCCTAACTATTCAGATCGCATAACGGAGCTGCATCGACAGTATCTATCGGTATCCTTTGGCTTCAACAATCTGTTCAACAATGAAACGTCGCGTGGCAGGCAGCATTTGCCAAGCGGCAGCGATGTCAAGGATACAAACGCTGATAGTCCTTGCTCCAGCCATACCGCTCAGAGTATTACGGATAATGCGCTGCACGAAGATTTACATTCCCCAAGCGCATTTAGTCCAGTTAGAGATCCACAAACAAACGATTCATTTAAAGGATTGCAGGATTTTTTGGGCGGCGACACGCCCAGTATTGCGCCAGCTGGCAACAACAACAATAGATCAAAGACAACATTATTTACAATAGAAAACATAATTGGCAAACGTTAACAAGCTTATTTTGTACATATCAACATTAAAAATTGTTAATACTTTCGAAAAGTTATCGTTTCCTTATTACTAGCTAAGCCCATATAGTCAAAAAAACATATTTCAAATCGATTCTTTTGGATCATAACGGTTTCTATTTTTTTTTTATTCTCGAGTAGAAAAACAACTCCTCTCAATTATCCCCATCTGATACAGTTTATTCGGGCTTCTTGGCCTTAACCTGGACGGGCTTCTGGGAGCGCAGGACAGCGGAAGCGCGGCGCAGAGCAGCCTATATTGCAAAAAGTAGAATTACGCTTAAAATCTTTCACATAAAACTCTAAATAATAGTCACAAATTTAGACTCAGCGTTTAGATTCAACACGGTCATTCTGCGATCTTGGTGTGTAGTAGATAAATTGGATCTCATCATAACCAAAAAGTAGATTTCAAATTGTTCAAATAGTTTACCTGCAAGTAAATATAAATATGGAATAACATTAATATATGAAAACATGCGATATATAAGATAAGATTGATAAGATAGAAAGTCAGTGTAATGATTCAACACGATTCTTCTGCGATCTTGGTTGGTATAGTAGTTAAATTGAAATATCATCATGGCAGAAAAGGGTTTTTAAATTGTCCCAAATGTTTACCTGCAAGTACATATAAGAAAATAAATACATTAATATGCGTAAAACCAAATGTATATAAATATAATAAAGTCAAAGATAAAGTCAGTGTAATGATTCAACACGATTCTTCTGCGATCTTGGTTGGTATAGTTAAAATTTAAATATCATCATAAAGTTTGATTGGTTTTGTTTCGATTGTAAAAGAGACTGTACCTGTGTCAGATCCTTGCGGTATTTGGAGCCAATCAGCAGATTCTTCAGCTTCTTCAGGGAGCGACGAGGACCAGCCTTGAAGTTAACACGCACGGTGTTCTTGGCAGGACGCTGGCCATATTTGCCCTTCTTCAGCACTGCTGTAAAGCCCTTCTTATCGGTAGCGGGCAGAATACCAACGGTTTTCTTATGCACAACACCGCTGTAGCGATAAGAGCTGACATTGGTCAGATTGTTGGGTTCCTGAAGCACAAATCAGAAATAATGGTTGTTTAAAATCTTGTGCAGGATTATCAAATTTAATCAATGTTGTATGCAAATATTATCAGATTATGGTTAACATCAAGTTGTATTCAAATATCATTGTGAAAGTTTAAATTGAAAACATCATTGAATAAGTTTTAGGGATTCTTTTTAATTAACTGTATACTTACTGTGCTGAAGGGTTTCTTCACATCACGCTTCTTCAACAACGAAGCGTTGTTGTTGCGAATGATCAACCAATTGAGGTGCGAAGAGGTTGCCATCGTACGTCTAGAGGAAATAATATAGAAAGATTTTTTCTTAGAAATTGTTGGCATAACATAATAGGCAAAATTCTTTATTGAATAGTATACTTTCAGTCTTGGGTGATGAATATAGTCTTCAAAGAACTCTTCCGCCAAAATCATTCATCATGTAAGTTTTACAAATTAGTGTTGGTTTGAGTGAACACAAAAGGACTAGTCTTACTAAGAACTTCTTAGGCAAGGTATTCGCAAAGTCAATCCACTAAATGAATTAAGTTAATCTCATTTAAAAGATACTTTAATAGAATTACTTACTGAAATAGATCTTTAAAATTATAGTTCAGTTTGCAATTTCTGCTCACTCGAGCATATTTTAAACTATTCTATTGAACAAGTTGACCAAATTGAGCAACACTTACACCAACACTAATGTAAATCATACAAATAACTGTAAAATTTCGTTTTTTGCTTACCTTTATAAACAAAATGGCGACACAAAGCAGCAGCAGAACATGGAATTAAAAGAAAGAATTACAGTTAGTTTCCATATATACACAGTAAAAATGTACGTGGGTTTTATGAAATGTTATCAGTCTTGGGTGATGAATATAGTCTTCAAGAACTCTTCTGCCAAAATCATTCATCACAAAAGGCGGCATAACTATTTCAAAAAAGGCACATGTGCTCACCTTTATATGTCCAAAAGAGAGCGCAGCGAGACGAAGAAGCGTAGGCAGCAACAGGCAAACATATGAAACAAAGAATAAAATACAGTTAACTCAGTTGCCATATAAAAAGACAAGTTATAGGTTTTATATATATAAATGTTAGATCAGTCTTGGGTGATGAATATAGTCTTCAAGAACTCTTCTGCCAAAATCATTCATCATGGAAGTGTGTGAAGAGGAGCTCCAAATCGAACAACAGCAGAGGCGGCGTGTTTAGCGTGCACGTGTGGGGTTAAGATTGCACACACGAAATTTTACCTCGAATATAATTCGAATTAGCTGCATACGCCGCCATTATTGCGTCAAGCACTTGTTGCAGCTGTACGTTTTAATAAATGTGCTATGTTTTTTATGAAATTCACCACACTGTTTAAGCTATAAACTTAATCAATTCAAGACAAAATGCAAAATGCCCACCTTTTCTCGTTGAAAGACAAGCAGGAAAGAAATATGGCAGCCGTAGAGAAACGCAAAGTTGGCTGCGATTAAGCGCACAATGTTGCATTTGGGCACAACATGTATATCGATATACCGAAAATGCCATCATGCTTTGTGCGTAGTTTTATCGATTTTAAGAACCATCCCTACTTGTCAGACACATTTCCGAAGAGCTCTCTCTACTCGCAAATAAAATTACAGTTAAATTAAAGTACAGAATTGTATCACAACGTTTAAAACAGATTTTATTTTAGGCTGTGGTTTCTTTTTATTGTCGTATGTCCATCCAGAATTTAAACACTCGTGGTAAGTGAAACACGCCTTTTTATTTTATTTCCAATTCTCAAATACACTTGCGCCTCGTAATTTACACATGCACCTTTGTATGTATGTATGCATGTATATATATATAAAAATGGCTGCTCATTGGGGCTAGTCTAGTCATCATTGTGAATACTTACATGTGTACAATATACATACATACAGACAAACGTGCATGCAAACATACATATGTAAATGTGTTATATATGATTACTGATGTGATTAGCGATATTTTTTTTAATACCCTTGTAGAGGGTATTGTAGTTTTGCCACGATATACGATATATAAACTATATATGTTCTTGAATAGCATCAACAGCCAAGTCGTCCGTCCTTGTGTTTTGAAGCTGCCCTGCTAAAACTGAGCAAAAATTGTTTTATTTTAATACATACAGTATATAAGTCGAGAACGGCCGGAACGGACCACAATAATGTTCATATAGCTGACACAGGAACAATCTGTTAAAAAAGTAGTTTTTGTATGAACACCTTTTTTATTTCTCAAGCTATCTATACGAAACTCGCATATTTTTAGTTTTACTTCTTCATATGCATCTTCACTAATTTTGATCAGAATCGGACGGCTATATCTTATGGCTGCCACAGGAAATTTAATAAGTTTTTGTATACTAAACTCGGAAATTAATTGTTTTATAAGTTTGGTCAAATTTAATCAAAATCGGTTGACTATATCTTATAGCTGATATTGGAACAATCGGTGGTATATTTAATTTTTGTGTAAAAAGAACTTTTCCGCTAGAGTATACAGCTTCGGCACGCCGAAGATAACATTTTTCTTATAGTTTGATTAGTTTTAAGCAAACGTGTCGTGTTTTTTCGTGTTTTCACAATGTTTATACTTTACAGACCCCTTTGCTGATGCAATCAAGGGCAATGATGATGATATACAAGACGGACTCGTGCACATAAGAATCCAACAGAGGAACGGTCGCAAGACATTGACCACTGTTCAGGGCTTATCCGCAGAATATGACTTGAAGAAAATAGTCCGATCCTGTAAAAAGGTAAGTAGCCTTAAATATTAATTGACTGCACATTCTAATTATTGTTTTTCAATTAGGAATTTGCTTGCAATGGGACTGTAATTGAACATCCAGAGTATGGTGAAGTTCTGCAATTGCAGGGCGATCAACGTGAAAACATCTGCTGTTGGTTGACCAAGGTGGGTCTGGCGAAGCCTGATCAATTAAAAGTTCACGGCTTCTGAGCTGATGCCAAGGAGGAACAAACAAAAGTGGAGATTTTCTTCATACAAGTCTTACATATACATAATTACAAATATATTATATATATATATCCAAACTTGCTAAAGTTCTTTGTTCCGGTTAACTACAAAAAACTTATCTCTCTTCTCTCGATAACAACTTTAACATAAAGACAAACCCAATAGACCATTATCTGCGAACAATGTTAATCATACAAGTTAAATAAAATTAAATGTTCATTTTAATTAAATACCTGTGTGTATAATATATATCATATTTCATATATCAACCATTTTTATTACTCATTTCTGATATTTTTAATTCGAACGCCTAAACATGATTATCGATAATCGATGACAAGGTTGCATTCGTCTACATTTGACAGCCGCCACATTGATGACGTATTTTGAAAAAAATATTGCGTCAACATTTTGGGCTTTCCCTTATTTAGTTAAGCTTTACTAAGCTCAACATTCTTACTCTTTTATTATTTAAATGCCATGCTTTATACATATATATTTCAAATTAAATATTTTGTAAAGACAATTAACATCGATATTGACTATTTTTTCGGCATATTATCGATTGCAACACAATTATATGGTCACACTGAAATTCAAACTATTGCGAAAACTCTATGACAATATAATTATATCAAGAGACAGATAACGAAAATAAAAAACACGAAAGTTAGCAAAAAAAAAAAAACAAATAACGTCATGTTTTCAGTTATTACAAACGAAAGCGCATAAAATTGCGTCTTGCTCTTTATTGAGTTTGTGTTATCGATATGGTAGACAATCGATACTTTCAGGCCTAGCATCTTTCTATAAACAATCATCGACAATCGGCCGGCCACCACAATCATACATTGTGATTTTTGACGACAGCAGTAAAATAGTAATTCATAAATCACAATTAAATTTTTTTAAATCATTAGATGCACAAATTAAGTCGTGCAATACATTAGATCGTTCAACAAACATATAATTCTGTGTGTACGTGTGTATCAGGTGGAACGTTTGGTGTTTCGTTTAGCAACCGTAAATTTGCAATCGAGTGCGAGTGTGGAGTGTGCTTTGGGCCCAGAACACACATAACAAGTGGTTTTCAATTTATATCGACTGTGTATCAAAAAAAAACAAACGTTGCTGCAAGCCATACATAATTGCTGGAAACATATTATTTAATTGCGTGGTGAGTAGTTATGATTGTATTAGTTTTGATGTTTTCATTCGTTTGACATTTTGTTCTTTGCTGAAATTCTCAAAACGCCCAGCGTTGTTTGTGTGCATTTGTATTTAATTAGCAGCAAAAATATTTTGGGTTCTCAGCAGTAGTTTCGTTTCCATGCGTTCCAGCTAAGCAAAATGATGTGAAAATCTGCATTTTGTTATTTATTGCATATTACAAATATTTGTTTATTAGTAAGTGTAATGTTTGCGTTTGGCATTTCAATATTCAAAAAGCGTGCGCGTGTTCTTGCAATGTTTTTGGCTTCGCCTTCTCTCTTTGACATTTGTGTGTGTGTGTGTATGAGCGTGCATGTGCATGTGTGTGTGTGTGTGTTTTATACGCCGCAATGCAACCATGCAAACGATGTATGGTGTATCGAAACGTTTGACAAAAGGAACGGGCGAAAGTTTTTCTATAACGATGAGACGTCAAATTTTTGGGTTTATATAGAAAATTTTCGCGTGACGAGTTCGTTGTCGAAAAAAACAACCAATAATTATTATTTTAAAAACTATTTTGCAACAATCTCAAGTATTCCATTATTTAAACAACTTCTGCGTGTTGCGGGGCGGTGCAAAAGTTGGACGTGAGAAAACAGAAGAAAAAAAATACAAAAAAAAAAATCAATTGCTGGTTTCGCTGCTCGGGCCAATTTCAATTTCAATTCTGCGTATATTTATGTGCAAAAAGAAAGAAAGAAACGTAAAAGGCGAGAGGAAAGGAGAAGCAAAGAAGGAAAGCGAAAATAGCCACGGAAAAGCAGCAAATTAAATGAGAACAAAAATTAAGTCATTGAAGCCACAGACACGGAAAAATAGTCGACGACAACGGACGAAGTTGGAACGCGAAGAAAATGAGGCACGAGCCGAGATGAGAATGAATAGAGAAAGAAACAGTGACTAGTGCCAGCAGCAGTCGCAGTCAGCAGCAGCAGTATAAATAAATAAATAATAAAAGCAAAAGGGAGCGGTGAAGAATTTTGCATTGTAATCAAGTTGTATGCTATAAGAATATATATCAAGTGAAAATCAAAATTTCCAATTAAAAAACGTCTCAACTGGGTGGCAGCAGTCGCAGCGCAGCAGCAGCAGTTGTCGTCGTCGCAGCAGCCGCCGCCGCAACAAGGCAGCCCGTGTGTGTGTGCGTGCGTGCGTGTGTGTGTGTGTGTGTGTGAGTGAGTGCAAGTCTGTTTGTGTGTGTGTGTGTCGTTTGTGCAAGTTTTTGGGGGCTGTCGGGTGTTCGGTTTGAAAGAGGAGTAGATACAAGAAGAAGAACCGAGTTGTGTCTTTAAGTTTCTCTCTCTGTGTGTGTGTGTGTGTGTGGAATTCTTGACAATTCCCCAACATACGTTACCATGGAATATTACCTAGGTTAGTAGAAAAAAATTTCAAATTCTCGAAATCTGACTTTTTTTTGTGTTAATCGAAACAACAAAAATATGCGGGGCATATATAAATACAATACATACATACATACATATGCATAACTAAATACCAATACAATTGCAAAACAATGCCCCCGCACTTACACATACACATACATACACATCCAAATACATAAGAACATATATATTTATACATATATACATACGCGTATATAGCGTATGCTGCATTACTTTAAGGTGAGGCCAAAACGCAAGTTTTTTTTTGCAGCAGCAGCAGCTGCTGCTGCCGTAGCTACCCCCCTTTCTTTTGCACTCTTCCTTTCCCCTGATCTTTGCGCCACCCCCTCCTTCCATTTGTGGTTATGTTTAGGATCAAATTAGCTGTCGGGCGACAATTCATTTATTTGTTTGTTGTTACAATTATTGCAAACCATAAGAAATGCGTCTAGCCCGCAATATAATTCTGCTTTCAATTGAATCCGTTTTTCCACCTGCCTCCAATTACAAAGCTTTTTTAAATACCCTGTAACTATTGAAAGAAAGGGCATGCGTGTTACAGATTTGCATAAGACGGAATTGAAGATTTTCTCTTATTTGGAACTTGATGCAGCATGACTGTGAAACATTTTATCAATATCCTTATACTTTCATTGCTTGAATTAATACAGGGTGTCTGTCAAACATAAAACATTTAATCATCCTTATCTTTTCATTGCCTTGAGGCTTCCCAACCGAGTGGCTTTTTGATTCCCCAAAATTATCGCAGAACCTACCAAAAGTAAAAAGGTGCATGTTCTGAAATTCACAAATCAAAAGTTCCGACAAGCTCGATAAGAAAATAATTTTTGGTTTGTCACGTTGACTCGTTCGTTATCTATGATGAATTTTCGGAAGATAAGTTGGATTGCTTTTTATTCTACTGTCTCAAAAGCAAAACTTTTTAAACCAACTTTTCTATCGAATTTCGGAATTCAGTACAGCTAAGGCAGTCCTATGTTTGTTTTCAAGCCTTAAAGTTTGTTTGTACGGAGGAAACCACAACTAAATGTCAGTAATAAGAAAAAAGCAAAAATTAAAAACTTTCTCAAATTGTTCACAATCCGACATGTTTCGGTTTCCACTTACGGTAAATTTTTTCATATTGACCTAGCAAATTGAATCGTATGCTAAGTTGACTCTTGTCATGAAGTCAAGTGAATTTAATCAAAAACATAATAATTCAATCCGCAAAGTCTGTTATAAAGTGAAAATGGGAACGTTTAGAGCAAATTCAATTCCGTAACGTAGTAACCGAGAAACAAGAGAATCTAAAATAGTTACAGGGTATTAAGAAGTCGAGCACTAGTACAGTTTTAACGCTTCTAGGAATTCTTTGCAAGCTGTTTACTAATGTCAGATATATTTTCTTTACGCTAGCAACTAATTGAAAGGGTATTCACGTAGTCGAGCACCTGTGTTTGCTTCTGCCTGATTACGTCTTGTGATTATGCGTTGATTTATAAATATATTTCAATTTTAACTCGAAATGTTTGTTTTTCTATTCGATTTTGATGACAGAAAGTTACGTCTATATGAATGGAGATGCAGTCAAGATTCAGCAGCCTGTCTTTACGAATGTTCCTGTTGAAACGGCAATGTTAGCCACCAATTTGTTTGGCACGACGCAACAGATCGCAGCGCCGACAGCAGCAGCACATATTCCGTTGATCACAGCAGCTGCAGCAGCAGGAGCAACAACGTCAGCAGCAGCCGCCGCCGCAGCAGCAGCGTCCACATCAGCACAGCAACCCGCACAGCATCCACAACAACAACAGTTGCAGCTGCAGCATACACAACAGCAGCAGCAACTAACACAGCAGCAACTGACACAGCAGCATCCACATCAGCAGCAGCTCATACCGCATACGCACGCGTCACACGCCCACGCTGTGGCAGTTGCCGCCGCCATACAGCAGCAACAACAACAGCAGCAGCAACAACAACAACAGCAGCAACAACAGCAGCAGCAGCAGCAGCAACAGCAATCAACACAGACCATCCAAACGGTGCAGGCGGTAACGCCAACAACAAGCCAGTTGCTTCTACAGCCTCACCCACAACAGCAACAACAACATCCGCATACACATACACAACAACATCAGCACACACATCCGCATCCGTCGCAACAGCAACATTTGCAGTACGCACACCCGGTTCAGGTGCCGCTGCAAATGTCCAGCGGTCAAGTGGACAGTCTTCAGGGTGTCAATCCCATCACAATAGACAATACCGAATACGCCATCATGAATGGAGCAACGATTGCTCAAACACAAGATGGCAATCTTGTCTGCTATACGACGACAGAGGCACTTGTACCTGGTGTTAACGTTAACAATACGAATTTAGTTGCACTCGAGCAGCAGCAACAGCAGCAGCAGCTGGTCGAAATGTTGCCGCTGCACCAACAGCAACAGCTGCAGCAGCATCAGCTGGCGCTCGATGAATGCGGCATACCGATGGATAAGCTTAGGCAGATGCTGGCCACCCAGCTTGATTACTACTTTTGCAGGTATACAAATATATATATACGTTTTAATATACCTATTTATACATACGCATAGCAACACCCTCATAAGCAATATTTCCAAAGTTGTCATGATAACATTTGTAAGTTTAAGAAACTTGTAACTACGTTTTTAGAAGTAGATGAGTGTATACATAGTATATTTGATTTTTGCAGCTTTATTTTATCGCTTTCTTATCTTCAATCAGAAAAACTGTTTCACTGGAGAAACTTTATGAAAAGTTTCAGTTTCCAAGTTGATAAGGCAATAGAAATAAACTTAATCTTTGAAACTTATCCAACTACCCTTCAACTCTCTTCTGAGCTATCGCCACACTTTGTAATACAAAATACATACTTTTTATTACTTTCTGAACTTTAATTTGAAAAAAATTGCCTTACTTTGGCCAAAACTTGTTGAAAGTATGGTAAATTACTCGATTTGAAAGTTGATATGGCGAAATACATGACATAATGGCGACATACATATATCAATGTAAATTTGTAAATTATCGCCACATACTCCTCCTGGTGATAAAAGATAAATTTTAGATTAAAATATTCATGTACTTTGTAGTTTTCTAAGCTCACTTTTGTCTAAACTTGTGACTGTTGGCCACATTCTATTCCTGGGCAATAAAGCTATCAAATACAACTTTGAAATGCTTACAGTTATCACACATCTCTCACAATCTTTCTATACTTTGACTAATTCATACATATTTTATAATTTTTAGAGAGAATCTGGCAACCGATACTTATCTGGTGTCCCAAATGGACGGCGATCAATATGTGCTCATAAAGACAGTGGCCAATTTTAATCTTGTTAAGAAACTAACCAAGGACATCAATCTGATTACCGATGTGCTGCGCGAATCGCCCAATGTTCAAGTCGATGACGAGGGATTGCGCGTGCGTCCCAACCACAGGCGTTGCATCATCATTTTGCGCGAAATATCCGACAACACGCCACTCGATGACGTCAAGGTAACGGCATTCCACTCCACGCCACACTCACCCAGTAACACACAAAACCAAAACCAATTAGAGATGACCGCATAAGTATTTATAATGCGCAGAATTTAACGACTGCTAGAAAAAACAATTGTTAGCATTGTTAGTTCTCTTTCGATCTTTTACCATTTAATAATATTGATAGCCTAAATAAGTACAAGAAAAAGAAACATTGCAACATTTTGTAAATGAAATTGTATCTACTATCGTTAGTTTAAACTATCGTTATAGAAACTATCGACTAGCAACGATTTTTTATGTTTGTCCGTCTGTCAGTCCGTTTTTCCACAATTTTGAAGCTAGAGCAACCAATAAGTATAAACCATATATAGACTGATGAACATCTGGCTCATTGACAAATCTTTTAAAAAAGAATATTCCAACGAATCGGCTTTTCGAATACCTTACAATTTCGACACCGAATGATTTTATCCAGAATAGAGAACGGGGAAACAAGTCATCTATATGTATTTGCAATTGAATTCAATTTTAGATTGAAGAAAAGTTAATTCAAAACGCAAAATCTTGTAAAAACTGAAAATGGAATCGTGAAAAATTAAATTCACTTTCATAAAACTTAAACTATGTTGAAAAGTGAAACTGAAAATAAATATAATTTATACATTTACTAACTTTCTTTTATTTTTTTCAGGCGCTGTTCCTTGGTGAGAACTGCCCGGCTCCCATTTCCAGTGAGTTTGCGGCTAACAATTCGTGGTACATCACATTTGAGTCGGATGAAGATGCTCAGGCAGCGTTTAAGTATCTGCGCGAGGAGGTTAAGGAGTTCCAGGGCAAGCCAATAATGGCACGCATCAAGCCCAAGTCCTTTATCAATAGAATAGTTGCTGTACCAAATATTAAAAACGGTTATCGTCTCAATTCGCCACCAACGGCCGCTGTTTATGACCCAGCTGCTGCTGCTGGCGCTGCTGCTGCGGCGGCTGCTGCGGGCGCTGCCGTTAGCTATAATCCGCAACCGCAGCGTATTGTATATGCCAGCAATGGTGCGGCCATGGCGCCAGCCACAATACCCTACAATGGCCTACAGTTGATCGTAAGTAAAATTCGATCCGAAAAACATCAGACTTTCATTCTAAAATCATTATTTTAATTTAAATAGATTCTGTAAAGTTTTTAAATTTAAATTAGGTGCTTTGTAAATCAAATTAACTTCATAGTTTCCTTATTGTTCATCTAATGGGATCTTATCTCAATTCTTGATGAAATGAAAGTGAAAATATGAACATTTATAGGAAACTTACTTTCGCAATGTCTTAGCGAATGTGGAAAACGGAACAGGCCTGATAATTTCAAATCAAAGAAAAGTGAATTCGGATCGCAAAATATAAAAAGTCTTGCCGAAGAGTGAAAACAGAAACAGGCTTGATATAATTGCTGTGTTCAAGATCAAACACAAATGAATTCAATGGGAAACGACATCATTTCGCCAGCACCTTGTGTTGAAACGACATATTCTCGCCTGTGCCCTGTATTGGCAAGATTATGGCGTTTTTAATTGTCGATCTAGTTTGAAAACGCCAGAATGTCGTGCGAAATGATGTCACTTTGACAAATTCAAATCGCAAAATCTAGGCAAAACATTGGACAAGTAAAATTGACTTGTCGAAAAGTGAAAACCGGAACTAACCTGATATAAAAACAAGTCGTTCGTTCACCGAACAAGCATGGAACAATTGAACTGACTCGTTTTGTTAATCGAAACATCTTCGATTGTAGTTTTGTAAAATCGATAATCCCTCTAATCGATTACTTTTCGTTTTTACAGCCCTTCCAGAATCAACAGTTCTATGCCACCAGTCTGATGGCGCCGTGGCAGCAAGCGACTGTGGCAACAGCAGCAGCGCATGGCCAGCCATTTTATGATCTTAGTGGCAACATGTACAATGGAATTGCACCACAAGCTGTTGCCGCCAGCTATACAGCTGCACCAGGACCCACCGCACAATTGGTGTCCACAAAGCCGCATAGCGGCGGCGGTGGACGCTACAATAGCAATCATCGCGGCAATCCAAATAATCTTGGCGGTGCTGCTGGCACAGGACCACGTGGCGAGCCGCGCAATAAACCGCCACGTAATTCTCAGCAGCAGCAGCAACAACAACAGCAGCAGCAACAAACGCCATCGCACATACCACCTGGCGGCAACATAATCTTGCGTGGCATTAGCGTGGTGCCGGGCACCATTGTTGATGCGCAGGGACAACCACTGCAGCAGCAGCAGGTACAGCAGCTGCAGCAACAACAGCAGCAGCAACAACAACAACAACAGCAGCAGCAGCCAACGAGTAGTCAACAGGTGCAGCAGCAGCAACAATTGACCACAGGCAATGCTGGTGGAGCCACGCGCTATGCAATCAAGAGCAACTGGAAGGGTGGCATGTCCAGAACTCTGGACAAGCCATATACGCCACATCATCAGTACAATCCACAGGTGGTTCAAACTGTGCCCAGCCACCACCAACAGCAACAGCAGCAGACCCACTATCAATTGCCTTCCTCGAGTGCCGCCAGCACGACGCACGTGTCCTATGCCAGCAGCTCGCAGCCAACTGCTGCAACGCTTACTTTGGCACCACAGCCTGCCCAGCATCAGCCACAACAACAGCTGCAACAACAACAGCCACTGCAACAACAGCAACAGTTGGTCTTGACGGCGCCAACTGTCGTTGAGCTGCAAGAGTCAGTCAATAATAATGATGTTATTGTACTAGAGCACGCCGGCAGCCCGCAATTGATGCAGCCCACGCGCAGCAACATGTCCGGCAGCAGCTCATCCTCGCTGGCCAATTCCATTGGCGGCGGCGGCGGCAATAACAACAACGGCGGCAAAGATTGGAATAATCGTCCGCGTCGTCGCCGGCGCGATGAGGAAGGTGGCGGACTCTACTCCCCAGGTGGTCGTATGAATGTGAGTATCGATAGTTTTCGATAGTTAATAGTCAAAACTAGCGTTAGTTTCGATAACATGAAAAGTTGGCTTAATATTTAAATATTCTGTAATAAGATCGAACTGAAAAACGATAGATGGTTTTCTCTTCATTCAGACCACTTTCGTATTTCACTTTATGTATGTGAAATTTGCTTTAATGCTTCCATTTTTCCATTTGAATTCACTTAAATTTAAGCGATTGAGTTCCCATAAAGTTGTGATATGATTAATCTCATTTCTAAGACTATATTTAAAATGGATGACTTTGGGGAAATTCACTTTCATAAAAAAGTTGGCGGAAGTGGAAACCGGAACAGCTCTGAAAAACGCTCTTAACAGTTTTAGAGTAGTGAGCTAGGTTGAGCTACGTTTATTGGCTTATCGGTTAAGTAGTTTCCATATTTTCAATCGTAAAATGAACGTATCGATACTATCGATAGCCTTCTGGATGCGTCATGTCTTAATCTCTGTTTTGATCTATTTTACAGACTTATGGTGGCTTGCCACCACAGCTGCTGTCTTCACCGTCGGCATCGTCCAGCAGCAATGTGCAGTCCGCTGGCGGGGGAGCGCATCGGGAGAGCCATTACAGCTCGCAGCAACATGATGGAGCGGCGCCGGCGCCGCCGCAGCATCGTGGAAATTACAAGGGCAATAACTATAATCCAAACTATCATGCACAGCAGCATGCTGCAGCCATGTCGCAGCAGCAGCAACATCATCATCAAAATCACGGCCACAGCAGTCTGCCACACGCCCAACAGCAGCAACAGCAACAACATCAGCCGCAACAGCAGCAGCAACCACAACATCAGCAACAGCAATCACATCATGTACCTGCTGGGCAACAGAGCTCGAGTCATTCGTATCATCATAATCCTCATCATAATAATAACAATAACAATCATCACAACAACAACAACTTGGGCAGCAATGTTGCCGTTGGTGGCAGCAGCAACAGCAGCGCTTCCGGCGGCAATAACAACAGCAGCAGCAACATGCCCAACAGTAACAGCAATGCTAGTGTTGCTGCTGGTGGCAGCATTAGCAACGAACGCAGCTCGCATCATCAAGGCGGCTATCAAGGCCACCAAAATCAGCATGCACATCACCAGCAGCTGCAGCATCAACCGCAGCAACAACAGCAGCAGCAACAACCAATGGCACCCGTGCAGCCGCCGCAATTTGATTTAGAGGCTGCCGCGTTTCCACCATTGCCTGCGACATCGGCGCCAGCACATGGGCTACATCATCAACATCATCATCACGTTAGCAACAATGCTACTTCCATGCATAACGCGGGCAGCAGTGCCACAACGGCAACTGTTGCCAGCTTGAGCCACAAACAACAACAGCAACAGTCGCAGCAATATCATCAAAACGAGATCGAGGAGCCGCGTTCCAGCAATCATACGCATGCCGAGAGCAATGTGCACAGTTCCTCCAGCAATGTTGCTGCCACCACAACAGCAGCAGCTGCCGCCAGCAATTGGGCCGAGAGTCGACTGTCCGATGTGGTGCGTACTGGCAAAGGCAAGGCGCGCAAAGATGCTGCAGTTGCCACCAGCAATCGACAGCCGCACAACTATCAACAGCAGCAACAGTCACAGCGTAATCTGGCCATTAGTCCCACACCAGCAATGTTGCCATCAGCAGCAGCTGCTGAAAGCAGCAGCAACAACAATACTAAAAACTTTACTAAGCAGAGCTCTAGTAATAACCCCCCGATCCATGTGATAAAGTGTCTAACACCAAATATCAATGCCAGCAACAGCAAGTTGAGCAATGCAACAGCAGCAACAACAACGACAACAACAACAGCAGCAGCAGCAATTGTTACTGCTGCTGGCGACGATGCAGGAGCTGCAACACAGCAGCTGGATAAAACAAACAAGACTGAGGATGAAATGCATCCAATGCACGCCAACAACAACAACAAGCAGCAGCAAAGCTACAACCAACAGTTGTCTAATGATTATACGAGAGGTATTGCTGGTGGTGCTGCGCTGCCAAGCTCGGGCGCTGGCGCCTGCAGCAGCAGCAACGTGACAAGCACGCTAAGCAGCGGCCTAAACGAGCTAAGCTTGAACAACCAACAACAACAGCAACAACCACAGCAGCACCAACAAAAGAAGCCAATGGTGGCCAAAAAGGATATGGCCAGCCAAAAGGATCTAACTAGCGGCAAACACAAAAGCGTCGCCGCCAACTCCACCTCGAACAGCAACAACACCAGCAGCAACAACACAAACACCACCAACTCATCCAATTCAGTGTCAACGGAGAACATTGCCGCTGCCACCGCAGGCGCAACAACAGGCTGCAAGCTGAGCTATGCACAGGTTGCTCAGGTGCACAAGTCCTCCGCTGCCGCCGCCTCTGCTGTAATCGCCTCTGCCTCGGAGAGCAAGGACAGCACCAGCAACGCATTGTCGCCCGCAACAACAACAACGGGCACACACAAGCCAGAGCTAGTCTTTGGCGAACCCGCCACTACAACAATAACAACAACAGCAACCAATACAGCTGATAAAAGCGTAGGCACTGATAAGCGCTCAACTGCAGCAGCCGCAGCTGCACATGCGACGCCAGCTGGCAAAACAGCCAGCGGCACACAGACAATGAACAGCGCCTCACAAACAGGCTCAGCAGCTGCCAAGGATAAAGGTGTGTTTAAGTAGCAAGAAATGGGCATTTTATTAATTATGCCACTGCAGAAGTTATGAAATGTGTAATGCATTAAAGGAGACATTTTCGATCCCATTTAATATATACATTTTTAATACTTACTTTCTGATCTAAATTCTAAATACATTTTTCATTATTTACAGACGCTAATCGCGAATCGCGTACAAATGCTACGCAGGTTGCTGCTGGTGCTTCCCGACCTCAAAGCAAAGAAAAGGGTCATCATCACCAGCAGCAACAACACCATCATCATCATCCGCAGCAACAGCAGCAGCATCGACGTTACGGTTCCGGATCCTCCTCAACAGAGCGCAGCAACACCCACAGCAATGCCAATGCTGGCGCTGGTGGCGGCGGTCGCAAATCAAGAGCAAATAACTCTTAGAAGCAAAGCAAGTCGCCAAATGTGCGACAAATGTGAAAATTACTTTGCTAAATGATGCAAACAAACCTATTTAGGTGATGCATCGAGAACAAAACTCCCGCTAAACCCCAAAAAAATATTCCCACTGTATATAAAATTCCAAGTGTAAATATAAAGCAAAGAGCCGTTTTTTTGTTATATCTATAAGCGCTATAGATATCTACGAACTAACCAAGGAGGCATATGTAAGGTGAGTGATGAGTTTTATAGTGCTGCAAAACGAGCGATAGTTTTCCAACACTATTCTATATATACCATATCTAATAATATAATATTTCTTCTAATATTTACAGTTGTAGTCGCAGTGCAGCAGTTTGGAGAGGGCGTACAGCTTGGACCAGTTATAATAATATTATCTAATAAATAGTAGGCAAAGGAATAATGGTGCATAATATTAATGAATACACACATAGACACTTACACTCACACACATACAAACAAACACACACACACACACACACATACACAACTACATACATTTATTATGTATATGTATAATCAGTGTATAATCAAGTTAATCGACATTTTTACCTTAGCTAAAAAAGGTAGATAAACACACACAGACAAACAAACACACAGACACTCATACACACACATGTAGATTAATATTTAAGGCAATTGTAACAATGTATACAGAGAGAAAGAAGGAAATGATAATGCCCAAGGTTAAGTTTACAATCAAAATATTTGATTGGATTGATTCGCCTCAAGAGTTGCATAAACCTAAGCATTAATCGCATAACGAATTAACTCATAATTCAATCACAATCACAATCATGAATGGTTTTGCACCACATGAATCATCCATCTATCCATGTTGATAATAACTATAACTAAATGTAATATTAATTATCATTTGCTTACAAAACAAACGAAAAAAACAAAACAAAACAAATCAAAAATGATTATAGCCAAAACAAGCAGTACACTTATAGACACACACATACATACATGCTGATGTGTATGAGTATATAGCCCATATATATATATATATATATATTCATATATACCATATAGCTGGCTATATATATAAGCTAGTCCTATACAACATTTTTTATTATTATATTGATTATACAATTCTTTTTTATTCGTTTTTGTGCTGAAAGCAGCGACCATTAAAGTCTTTGGTTTTTACTAGTTGATTTTAGAGAGCCTTTTTTGGTATATTTGTACTTAGTTCACACAAGATCATAAGGGATAATAATAAACACACACACACACATACACAGACTGGCACATATATATATATATACATATATATATATATTGACTTTTTTAAAATTGCATTTCTTCCACATATACAAAAACGCAATTTTCTCAGTTTCTGGTTTCACATATATATTTCAAAAAACAAAAAAAAAAAACAGTAAACAACTATCTATTCTATCCCTAAATACATATTTCTGTATATACATTATACTATACAACAATAAAAAATGGTGCCATAAACTAAAAACACACATACACACACAATTAAACAAATTTTATAAGGTTTAGGACAACACAAATAGGCATTTAAAATTATATATATAACCATATATATATATATAACTATAACGAAGTTTATTTGATTTCTCGCTTCGGTTGTCACCCAAAAAAAAAAATACAAAAAAATATATAAAACATATTGTATTTAAAAAAAAATGCTCTGATGCTCATCATTATTATGTTTTATATATATATATGTATGTATATGATTTTTGCTCTCGATATTTAATTTACATTATGATTTTGCTACGCACAAAAACACACATAAATTGAGAAAAACCTGTACATTAAATATATAAGGCATACAAACTATATAAATTGGCAAATCAAAATAATCTATAGAGACGTAAGACGCATACGATATATATATATATATATATATATATATATATATATACATAAACTACACGATACAAAAATACATAAACCTAAAGCTATGCTAGCAATTAAGTGATATGTTTAGATAACTATTCATATATATATATATATAAATTACACATATATATATATATATATATATATATACATAGATATATAGGCAAAATAGGGTTATTCATACTATACAGACTCATAAAAAAAAAAACAAATTTCCTGTTTTGAGAACACCTTCCAGAGGCAAATTCTATTTTTTGACTAGAGTCCATATAGAGTGAGGTTCTCTCAACAGATTTAACTGATTAAAATATAATATATATATATAATATAATATACATATACCAAATGAAGAGTCTCTCCTCTCTCTATCTCTCTCTCTCAAAAACTCCTACACTTTTTCTGCTCCGTTATCTTATGTCGCCAGACTTCCAAAAACATAATTATATATAAATATATATATATGTATATTGATTTACAAGTAATTTTTTATTTTGTTTCTATGAAAACAATCGAATATGCTAAGTGCCTATACTAAAATATATATATATGTATCTACTCGTATGTATATATATATATATACATATATATATGTATATATAAATCGATGTATATATATAAAACAATGCTATACAACTTTAAACAGTCGCTTCACTGAGTCAAGGTCTCGTTTTCTATTGGTATTATTCTAAGTTCCACACACACACACTCACACACATCTGCTGCCCCCCTAGATCGTATATAATATATACATATATCGTTTATTACTACATTACTATCATTAATTATTTGTTAATATATATTGTTCATATATATTGTTCATATATATTGTTCATATATATTGTTCATATATATATATACATATACATATATATATCGTCGCCAGTACCAAGTCCAGTGCACAGTTTCTAACTGCTCATGGATGTGTTCATCCTTATCGCTACAACTGTTGTAACTGTTCCTGACTGCCTTGCTCAGTGTTGTGCCCAGTACACACATACATACACACACAACAATACACACGCATACACTCACACACATAATGCATAGTTTTATATATGTAGTTGATATGCTTTCCCCCTAACAACCAATACATACAGAACGTGTACCGGTTTCCACTTTTGGTAAGATGTTGCGAAAGTGATTTTCCCAAAAATGTTTCCATTTGCACTTTTGCTAAGATTTTGCGGATTGAATTCACTTTCATGTGATTAAGGAGTCAATTTACAAGTAAACAAGCAATACGAAAATGTTGATCCTTTAAGGAAGTTTCAATTCCGCAAAATGTTGCCTAAAGTGAAAACCGGGACCGGTCTGATAGAAAATATTTTTTTTTTTGTTTGTTAAAAGTTCTCAAAGAAAAAAGGTTTTTGGCCCCACTGTACAGTTGAACCACGCTAGCGCGGCCGACTTTCGACTGCTTTTAGTGAATTATATTGGGAATATAGTATCGAAAGGGTAGTCGAGGAGTGAAGGGGGTAGAAAAGAATCGGGCAGTCAATAATTCATTAACTTGATGTGTGATATTATATAATGCAATTTGATTGGAAGTCTTTCTACACTTGCATGGCGAAAAGTTGAAATATTTTGATTGCCAGATAAACCCGCCCAAACAAAAAAGTAATCGAAATTCCCCCTGAGATCCGAAAGGGATCGAGATCCGAGTTGGAGATCGTTTAGAGATAATAAAGTTTAGCGAAACGAAAGATGAAGCGTAATTGAAATGATAATGATAAGGGAAAGGAATAAAGAATTGATGATAAAGAGGATGTGCAGAAGAAAACATTGTTAATGTTGAATAATTTTAAGGCAAGTAAACGAAAAGAAAATAAATTAATTAAATTGTTATATTGTAAAGCCTCAGTTCATAAGTTATTTATTTTCGTATAATTAAGCAGCGCATATGACACACGTGTGGACACCTTGTTATACTATACAAAAACAAAAACTAATTGATAACAATAATAATAATAATATTATTAAAATACACGCCCATATACGCTATATATATATAAATATATGTATCCCTAAAACCACCACAACACCCAACACCCACTTTCAACAAAAACCAGCCAGAACTACAAAAGTAAAAAAAAAAAAGTATAGTTTTTTTTTATAAAATTGTCGTGCAGTCATTTCAAATAGCTTTCAAGACATTATCTATTATTATTATTATTATTATGTACTATTATATTATTTATTATTGGAAGAGTAATACGCCTTTCACAAGGGCGGCAGGAAGGAAAATGCCTCAAATATTATATCATTTGGCACTGCCACCAGATATATACATATATAAAAGTTTTGGATGTATTTACAGACAGTCTACTTATAATAAAAACATTTAAGATTGATAAAGAAATTCTGCATAAAACAGAAACTTGATAATTGATAATTGTATTCGCTATATAGTTATGTTTGAAAATATACCCAAAATATGATATACTATATGAAGTTATGGGCGTATTTACAGACAGTCTATCTATAATAAAAACACTTGATATTCTATTTTTTGAAGATCTGTTTGCGAATACAACTGATATATAAAACTCAGGCGTATTTACAGACAGAACTTCTATAATAAAAACATTTAAGATGATTCAGAAAAACTTAAGCATAATATATGTATTCTCCAAAATGGAACTGTCTGCGAATACACCCGATATAGATATATATTTATATATATGTATAATAAACGCCTGCTGCTTCTATATTTCATTCTTTTGGCACTGCCATTAATATATATCATGTAATATCATTTTAGTTATAGTTGGGAGAGAAACTTCTTCCCAAAAACATTTTGATTGATATTTTTAATATTGTTTTGCGCCCCTTGTGAAGGGCGTTAAATTTAGTTTAACCTTAATTGTTGAGATGAAGAAATGTTTATTTAAATTTTTTTTTTAATTTTTTAGTTTATATTGCATAGAAATGCTTACGCACATTGTTATCACTAAAAAAATAAAAAAAATAAAAAACAAAAAAAAATATGACAAAGAAATCAAAGAGAATGTCTGTTAAAAAACGAAATTGATATACAAACCATATAAAATTAACAAATGATTAAATATTAATGATTGTACCAAAATTGATAATTGTAAAGTAAAAGCAAACAAAAAAGGATTATAAAAATAATTGCATATGAATAACAAATTATAAACTAAAAAAAGAGAAAACAAAAGAACACGTAACTATAACTAAACAATATCCAAGAATATTATAATAAAGAATTACCAATACACTGAGAGAAACTAAACAAAACAATCGCAAACCACAAAACAATTGCAGAAAAATCATGCATCGATTCATATTTTCTGTATAGTTAAGAGTGAAAATAATATCTTTGTGCTCGTTATATATATATATAAATGTCAAAATAAATACTATTTATACGAGCTAAAAAAAACTAAAGCTAAAAACTATAAAACTAAAGCTAAAGGCAAGAAATATAAAATATAAAAGAAAACATCCAGACATCCAACAGAAAAACACACAAATATACATAAAAACATAAAACAAAACAAACAAAAAACAAATCATAATAAAAATGCATATTTTATTTTATTGTATGTATCATATAAACGAGAAAATCAAATAAAAGAAAAACCAGAAAACAAATGCGCATATTGTAGATTAAATGTAGTTAGCTGAACGAAAAATGAGAAAGATAAAGAGAAGGAAAAGGAAACGAAACGAATATGACAAACATAAAATAAAAAAACAAACAAACAAAGAAAAACAAAATGAAAACAAAACATGTCGAAACAATAAAACATAAAACCAGCTAAAATGCTGTACAACACAAAAAAAAAAACAAAAAAAAAAACAGTCTGAGAACCAATCTTGCTTCTAAAGGGGGTGCCAGTTACCAGAGCTCTACGACTATCCTAAAATTTAGTTTAAAGATAAACTCGTAACTCTACGTTTTTTCCCACATGAATAAAATAAGTTTAAGTTGACAAATTGGTTTTACTTCTATGGGGTGTGCAAGTTATGATTTGATTTTAGGATATACATATATATCATTTTCAGGACTATTGTTTTCAGGTCAAGAATGCTGGATGACTACAAATGGATCAAGGATACAAGAAAGTTAAAGCTGTATTAAGGGACTCCTTGCGTTAGGTTCGCAATGATCTATAATAACCTAGTCGTAAATTGGTTGCTATTAGAATTTTAATTTTGTTTACAATCTAAAATTTCAATCTTCTCAATCGGTTGACTATTTTCTGAAACTTTAAATAAATAACGTCATTTTATTCTTATTCCATCTTATTTTATTTATTTCAATTCGAAAACGCCATTTTTGCTGCGCAATAAAGCGCTTTGGCTACACTGTAAAGAAGAAGAACATTAAAATTCCGGAATTTCAATTTTTTTGCTGGCGCGCGCGCCTTCACGAACTTAACAGCGATACCAGGCGAACATAAACGCTCAGCAGGGCTCCAACAGAGCGTTAACATAGCACTTACAGCACGCTAACAGTGCAAAAGTGCTTAACAGCGCCGCCATAACTGCTGCTCACTTTTACATGCTGTAGCATTCAGCTTTCAGTGGGCAGTCGAAAATTGTTGAAAAAATAAAAAAGCAAGCAGCTTTTTCTGATTTCTGTTCGCCTGGTATGCAAAAATCAAAAATACTACTTTGGTAAAAAAGAGAGCTTTTATTTTGGCGGCCACAGTCCAGCTAGCTAAAGAAGAAGAAGAGTCCTGAATTGAAAATAATGAATATTTAAATCGACTTGGAAAATTTCATTCGGAGGGCTAAAGAAAACAGGCCAAAAACACAAAATCCTTCGTAACTAAGAAACTACAAGAGCGATTTGAATGTCCTTTGGACAGTTGATAGTCCTTGTTAAGACGAGTTGTTTGGCACAGAATTCTTAAGGATCAGCAAGGATACGGCCGAGTTATGGCCTATTTTCTGTACACAAAAATGTCCTTATAACTCGGCTATTTAAAGGACTTTCGTCCTTTGGAATACATTCTCTGAAGCGGTTAAACAAGGACTATCTTTTGGCCAAAGGACATCAAAATCGTCCTTTAAATGGCCAAGTTACAGGCGATTTTATGATTTTAGGTCCTTTTTTCTTAGCAACCCCCTTGATAAAATTTCAGGTAACATTTTTGGAACAATCCTGGAAATCCGTGAATGCCAATCGATAGTGCTGCTGTTCATGTGTACAGAATGTGATGTCCTTTCGATATCCTGCAGGATACAGCCGAGCTATGACCACATTGAAGGATTCAAAAGCCCCGTCCACATAAATAAATGAAACACGCAAGTTTTGAATTTGGTTTTGCTCATGTGTGTGTGTGTGTGTGTATTTGAAATCTCATATCATATCATATATTATTATTGCGATGTAAAAAGGCCTCTAGCATGACTACGTTGGAACGATTCGATCTCAAAAGTTAAATCGTTTTACTTAAATGGAATTTGCAACGATTTTTTTTTTATCGGGCACTACAAAACGTTTTTTTTTTTTGCTTTTATTATTATTATTAATTACTATTTGCTCAGCGTTTCTTAATTTCATTAATTTTAGTATTAAGTTCCTTTGTTGTTGTTTTGTTTTGCTAATATTTAAAAAGACCAATCCCAAAACTCTCAAATAGGTCGAAGTATATAGTTACAATACATAAATACTAAACGTTTTAATACAATTTTTGTTGTTGTTGTTTAGGGTAGGGAAAAGGTGGGAGGGAAAGAACTAAAAACAGAAATTTGTAAGGATTGTACGAGTATGTGTAGTAGTAGAAAACGGAATCCACTTGAAACAGGCGTTAAGTACACATCTATATAAAGTTCCACCTTGAAAATGGCATTGTAAGGCGCTCTAAGTTAGAATTTATGCTGCCAGCAGCGGATTTGTTGCCGGGGTTGTTTTTTTTTTTTTTTTTTTGGGGGGGATGGGGAGGATTTCTAAAGTTCCGGGGCAAGAGCCGTATCCGTATCGCAGTCGTTTGATTCCATTGCTGTGGCTAATTTCATTTCCGTTTCCGTTGTCATCTCCGTATTCACATTTGTTTTATTGCTACTCGCGCAACGTGCCACAAGATCGCTATAAGGCTTATCATGCAGCAGACAGACGAGTACAACGGTCATATTATCGCCACCCAAACCACCCATTTGGCAATCGGGTGCCAAACAATGATTCATTAGCTCCTCACATATCTCCTCCGGCTGCATGCCCATGCCAATGCGTGTGCGACAGAATTGTAAGACTTCCTCATTGCTCATCACATCCCAAATGCCATCGCAGGCGAGCACAATAAATTCCCAATCCTGCGCTATCTGACGCGTCTCCACATCCGGGTAGGCTGCAATAATAACAATTGTTATATTAAACAATACATTTTCTTTGTTGCATTTCGATTTTTACCTGTGACTATTTGGTCTTCCGGCTTTTTGTTCGCCCGCTTGAACACAAAGTCGCCCAGCGCACGGGAAAGTGCAAGATTGCCATTAACACGATTGAATTCCACCCAACCACCTCCCTCGACAATACGCTTCGATTCGGATTCATTGTTTGGCTTGTGATCCATTGAAAGCGCCACCAGCTCACCCTTCACGCAGGCAATTGCACGCGAGTCCCCAGCATTGGCGCAATACAACATATTGTCCTTGACCAGCACAACGACTGCTGTCGAGCCGGCCATTTGCTCGCCCCACGATTCATTGTGCAGCATCTCATAATCTATATCCAAAAAGCCCTGTGAAAAAAAGAAGATTGTAAATGAGTAATGAGCATGCTAGACTAGACGATACTCTGTAAACAGGCAGAGTGTTCAACAGGGAAGAAAGAAAGTCGTCATACAGAAAAATGTTTAATTTAAAAACTTAAGTTTCGACCGATTGTCGCCCGATTTAAATAAATACAGAATAGCTAAATTTGTTTAAGATACCTTGAGATACAAAAAAGTTTTTAATACAATAACTCATATTTCAACCGATTGTTCCTATGTCAGCTATATGATATAGTGGTCCGATCTGCCCGCTTTTGACATATGTTCTGCTTGCATCAAAAACAAAGAGTTTTACCAACTTTCAACAACATAGCTTCAAAGGAAGCTTAGTTCACATAGAACAGTTGATAGTTCGATCGATGGGAATGACTTAGATTGTTGCTGATTTAAGTGTTCAGAGCCGTCCCAAAGGTTATTCAAAATAGACATAGTTCAGGGTAGCATTCAAACTCACCTGCTTGAGGGCTTTTGGAATATCATTCTCATTATATTCGGGTCGTTTGAGAACGAATTTGTGTAAATGCTTGCCCGCATATTGGGCGACTGTGGCGCCACCATGTCCATCATAGACGGCAAAGAATGCCGCTGTTGGATCATCCGGCAGCGAGAGTATATGTGTGTGTGAATCCTCCATATTGATGCGCCAGCCCTGCATGCAGCTGCTGCCCACGCGATACTCTTGATTCTGGCAATATGATGACTCCTTGGCGGTCACCGGCTCCGAGAGCGTCTGTCCCATCTTGTTTAGATTTTGCTTTCTGTTGTTGTTGTATTTGTTGCTGCTGCTGCTGTCGCGTTTATCAATTAACGTTGAGTATCACAGTAGCTGTGTGAAAAAGTGTGTTGAGCCTAAAGAACAGAACAGTTAGTTAATTACAAAACTGACAACTAGATAAACTAAATGTATGTGTGTGTGTGTGTGTGTGTGTGTGTGTGAGTGGGCCGAGATTAGCATATCAAATTAATGATATAATACGCATAAGCTTAAAGCAAACAAACGATCAGATAGATTATGAAAAAGCGACTCGATTTTAGCACGATTTTGATTTTTATCGCAAGAGCTAAGAAAGTAAAGCTTTCATAAGTGTCTTTTATCGCTTTAAAGTTTCAAGAGGACTCTGCGATTCTTTTTTAAGTAATAAATATTGCGGAAGATAAGAAACCGATACTTTTATATGTCGTAAAAGCAGAGGAAAAGCTTTTCTGCAATGCCATCGTCAAATTCTCGGGGACTGAAGATAAAAGAACACTTTATAATTGCATTATATAAGAAAGTGATTTATCTTTCATTAGATAGTTTTGTAGAATGGTAAAGCTTTTCTTGTTCTTGACGATTAAATAGCGACAAGTAACACTTTGAAAATGCTTTTGCAGGACAACGTGCTGGTATATTATCGCAAGATCTAATAAGATTCTATAAAAGCTTCATTTGTCGCTTTAGTATCGCATTCTTATCATCCAACAAACACTTGTGGAGAATAAGAAAGCATTTCGCCGGGTATTGGGGCAAGTATTAAAGGGTTTGCAACACTTTTTGAAGATAAGAATGCAAATTCTGCCAAAAGAAACGAATTCTGGTCACTTTCTTATCTTCTATTAAACAGTTCTGAAAGACATGAAAGCCTTTACCAGTGTTGCAGTTGAAGAAACTCTTTTCAAAATGTTTGCAGGACGCTGAGAAATGTAAAGAATCTTCCAGAACTTCCAGATGAGAATGCGATTATTCCAGAAGAACCCGTTTCTTGTGGAAATGTAACTTTCCTATTTAATATCAAAAAGTTCTGAAAGCCTCTCAAGATGATGTAGCTGAAGAAACACGTTTCACAATGTTTACAGGATACTCAGAGGTGTAAAGAATCTTCCAGAAGTTCAATTTTCTCAGCTCGTACTACACTTTTGAAGCTTCTACGTTTGCACACTCGCCCTGGAAGTTAAAAAGGCGATAACAATTATTATAAATATTACAAGCTTGCAACAAGCAACATAAAAAATAAGAGCAGACTTTCTTCCTGGCCCAATGTGTCATGCGATTTGGTTCAAAAGTGCGGCGATTACGATTACACATATTCATTTGCATGCTTGAATGCGAATGAGAATGCGAACAACGCAACGAACAACGGGAACAAGGGGGACAGAAGTCGGAAGACAGCAAACAAGGGGGCAAAAGACAAGGGGCAAAGAGCAAAAACAGCGAGGCCAAAACCAGATAAACGCTGATAAGACAAGCAGCGTCTTGTCACAACTTTAAACAATAAGAATATATATGTATATATATATACATATATGTGTATTAAACATATGCATATATATATAAATAACGCACTTGAGTTTCGAGTACAGACAGCGTCTAAAAAAAACATGCGCAAAATAATAATTAGAACTGGTTAAGTTAAGTATAATTGACTTAATGTCTAACAATAAATAATTGTTCAGTTTACCTGAATGCTGCTTTCCAATACATTAACAACTTTTGCTTGTTTTGCGTACTTGTGACAACATTCAATTGATGTGTGTATTGAAAATAAACGCTTGTTTTCCAGTTGTTGTTTTTCCTTCTTCGTTGTGTGTGTTGCGGCTTTGTTTTGTGTTGAGTTATTGCTTTAGCTGTTGCTATGTTTTTGCATTCTGCAGGTAAATGCGGCACGTGTTTCTCCTAAAGGCGTTGCAGTTGTATGTTTCTGTTTTGCTTAAATTAATTTATCCCAAATGTTTAATTATTTCATGCGTTGTTATCGATAAGTAATAAATGCGAAGCGGCCAAGCTATCGATAGTACTATCGTTTGCAGAGCTGGTATTTTTTTGTCTCAATCGTTTAAAAAAATACTAACATTTATTGTTTATTCGTACATTTATCTACATATTTAAACTCAAAGAAAACATGCAATTCTATTTATTTTGTATATTTCACATTTTACATTAACGCCGTAATTCCACTTCAAATAAAATGGAATGAGCTGGAATCGGAATAATAAATATTCCATTTCATTTAATGTATTTTTTAATTACTCCGAATGGTTCAGTAAAAACAGTAATAAATTTCGCTAGATTTTATTTTTTTATATATCGTATTTTATTTCGTGCGCATTCCCATTTGAAGTGGACACAGGCCTTAAAATACGATATATGCTTGAGTTTCACAGCAGCGAGCTTTTAAGCATTAGCCAACGTTGCATAGCGACGCCAGCATAACGGATAAAACTCAATTTGAACTTGGGCCACAAAACAAAAAAATAAAACAAAGAATTAACGCTTTCATTTAACGTAAGTATGTGTGTATTTATGCTAAGACTAAAGTGTTTTATTTGCTAATTATGCTAAAAAAGTGCGCACAATGTAGTACGCATACATATACAATTACTGTTTCAACTGTGTTCTCTGCCGCTTTCACTCTCACAGCTCTCACTCTCTCTCCCGCTTCAACACTTTATCTTGTATTTTTGGCGCTGCTCAGCTTCTTTTTGTTTTATTTTGTTTTTTGGGGGGCTGCTGCTGCTACCGCTGCCGTCGCCGCTGCCTCCGTCGCTGCCAAGTGCATTGAATTTTGCGAATTTTGTTTTGCGGCAAATACACGAATTCAAGGACAAATGACGTCAGCCAAACATTTTTCGTTTGCTCGCCGCTGTTGTTGGTTGTTGCTGTTGGTCAGTGGCGCACGTCACGTACTGCCGGGGGGAGCTACAGCAACAGGCAAAACGCCAAACTCTCCGCTAGCTATCTGCGCCTCTGCATTCCACTCTATGTATGTATATGTATGATTTTTTTGTTTTTGATTTCTTGTTAAAAAAAAAAAAAAGAAATTAAATATTTGCACAGCAGCAAAAGCAGCGAATATTCCTGATAAAGAACTGTACCGTACGCTTTCTCTTCTCTCGTCCTCTTTAAACTTGATTACGTTTTGTTGATCGACGTCAACGTTAAGCATGCCTTACAAAAGTCAATGAAATTCGTTTGTTTTTTGTGAAATGGGCGTGGTCGTGCAACGTAACGTAACGCATGTGCTCTGACACCCCTTCCTTCTTCTATCTTTGCTCAAGTTGTTATCGCTTTCTGTTCTGCTTTTTGTTTTAGCTCATTGAAAGTGCATTTCAGTCGCAGCACGCATTTTATATATTTTCCAACCTCTTCAACGCGCATTTATTATGCATTTAACGTTGTCGGCTGCAACTTCATTCTACCCCTCTCCTCTCTTCTCTTACGTTGCACTCACTCACCATTTCGCATTTGCCATTCCTCATCTCTTCCCCCCTTTAATTTCCATATTGTTTGTCAACGGACGCAACGCATCCAGATCCCGATTCCAATTCCAATTCCGATCCCAAGCTCAACAACGGCGACATTATCGCTAGCACTTTCCGACCGACCGACCGACAGTCCGTATGCAGTCTGCATGCAAATGCTGTGTGTGTGTGTGGAGGGGTGCGGGTGCGGCGAATGGCGGGGTAACTCACAGATATCGCCGCAGTAGCAGTTCAATCACATTGCACAAAAGTTCGAGGTCAGTTATAAAAATAAAGTTATACACACACACACAAACGCACACATACATAAAATACATGCACACTATGAGCATCAAAAGTATACGCACACTCAAACAGTCTTCTTGGTTAGTCTAATGAACATGTTAAGTACTTATTTTTATTAAATTATAATAAATATGAAAAAGTATAGCAACGATGAGGAAAGCTCGTAAAAAAGAAAATGTAAAGAAAATCTTGTATAGGAATGCGATATTAGAAAGGAATTTATATGGGCAACTTTGAAAAATATGTAAAATTAAAAGCCTAATTAACGTCAGAGCTGGTACGATCTGAACTAGTTCAGTTGAACGGGTTTTTTAATAGAACTATGTATATTTTAGATTATAGTTCCGTATCTCTGCTGTTTTCGGAAAGGAACAAAAGGAACTAGTTAGTTCTTTTAACCGAAAAGAAACGATAAGTTCGGGAGAAACTAAAGGAAAGATTAGTTCTTTTATTGGGAATGGAACTACTGAACTATAACCGCAAAACGAACTAGAATTAGAACCAGAAACTGTACATTGTAGACTGAACGTTAACTTTTTTGGCCTTATATACCGATATTTTATTAGATTTTATGGTTTTTTAATTATTTTGGGAATATATAAATATCATGTTCATATTCATATTAAAAAAAAAAAAGAGTGTCCTTAAACTTTTGTTGCCAACAGTATTTATGCGCTTGTGTGTGTATGTGTGTGTGTGAGTCCCTTCATTAAATTTGTTTTGTGTTAATTTTTGTATGCGACAAAAATGAGTTTCTTTGTTTTTAGCTGGCCACAGGATCGCTTCAAGGATGGAATGGAGTTGCCAGGAGGCAGGCCTCCTGCTCTGCTTATTGCTCATTGCCACAAAAGCCTTTGTTAGAGGCAGGACGGGGCGGGCCAATGCTAAATGCCCGATGCCCATTCCCATTTATTCCATTCAAGTGGAAGTAGGCCACTGGAGTTCTGTGTAACTTGAGCGGAGGCAGAGGAAGAGGCAGAGGCCAGGAGGCAAACTCGAGATGCACAGTTCCTGGCTGCTGTGCGATGCAATTGTGTAATGCGAGACGGGGGCATTGACTTGAGCCTCAAGGATAATGGAAAGTTAAACAGAGCAGTCGCTATGCAGTCGCTGCGCCTGCGCAGCGCTTTGTCTAAGCCAGCCCAGCAGCAGTGGCAGCAGCGACTCCAGACAGCAGTGGGGCCAGAATGGAGGAGCGCAGACTGCGAACGGAGACCGGAATGCTGTTGAACTCAATTTTGTAGTTTTGCCGCCGCCAATGAAATGAAATTTCGATCATTTCCAGAGAATTCATGCCACAGATTTGGTTCTGGTTGCAGCCGCCGCCGTCGTCGCTGTATGTGCCGCAGGCCAAAAACTAGTTGGACGACTCCGAGTTCAAGGATCCGCCAAGTTGGTTGCGACGCAGGCAACGGGTTCATTAACTTGTTTGCCTGCTTTGAGTTGCTATTTTTTATACACTTGCAGAGAGAGTGTTTTCAATTAGTCAGGAAATGTGTAACACCCTGAAGGAGTTGTCTCCGAACCCATAAAGTATATTTATTATTGACCAGCATCAACAGCAGACTCGATCTAAGTCATGAACATCGATCCATCTATCTAATGTTCTTTGTGAACTGAGCTTTCCTTAAAGCTATTTTGATGAAACTTGGTACAGCTGCTTATTTTTGCTGCAGCTAGTGCATATATCAAAACTGGCTCAATCGGTGCACTATAACATATAGCTGCCATAGGAACAATTGATTCAAAAATCAGTTCTTGTATTAAATATATATCGTTTCTCAAGTTAACTTAAACAAACTTATCTATTCTAAGTTTTAAAACGTTTTATGCATGCTGACAAAATTTGTATTAAAATCGTACGACTATATCTTATAGCTGCCATAGGAACAAAAGTTCGAAAACTAAGTTCTTATGTAAATAACTTTGCTGCAAGCGTATATAAATCTTCGGCGTGCCGAAGTTAACTTTTCTTACTTGTTTTTTTTTCTTCTTATTTTTTGGGGCCGCCGACAGCATCCGCAGCAAGACAATAATGATCTTCACTGGAAATGCGCGCCCCCCCGACTCGAGTTGTTGTTTGTGGTGACTTAATTGCCGCACCCAGTGCCTTGCCTGGCCTGGTCTGTACTGGGCTGGTCAAGAAGATTAGCAAGAATAGCATTTTGAGAGAGCCGGTTTTCGCGCAGCGAGCTATCTCGATGCTTAAGATCCTTCAACTTGCAACATATACTCGAAAGAAAACTACGACGTTCGTACATTTCTGGCCATTTCTCAATGTCTCCAGCCTGCTGATAAAGTGGAGCACATACTAAAGGGCCTGATTAATAGTTTTACTGATAGCAAAGCAGCAGCAGAGCAGAGCAGAGCAGCAATAACCTTGCACAAGTCCAAGTCCAAGTCATTGTCGCTAGTGATTCACTGCAACTGTGACTAAGCAGAGCGCTTGTTGAAGGTTTCACATGACGAACATGAATGGGAAAAAGTATAAAAACAAATACATATATAAAGAAACATAAAATCTTATAAGCGATCTGTAAAATTCGCTGGTTCATTTGTTATTCTTTACTTCCCAAATTTTCCGGAAATAGTTTTATTAAAATTACTATTATCTAGATGTCTTATACATTTATTATTATATATTAGTTATGAAATCGAAATTGTTTTCTAAAACTTAAGTTGAATGTGTGTATAGTTGAACTTCTATTAATACTAAATCTATTTCTAAGGGGTGTTACAAAGGTGTAAAAGTGTAGATTATAAGTATATTTTATGCTAACTAAGCGACTGACAATAAGTAATGGAAACTTATAAGGAATATTTTGATATATGTATCTATATAGGATCTTGATATAGTTTCTAATAGATATAAGTCCAGTCGCTTTTACTCTAACTAATAAATAATAAATGTATATGCATCTAGTATCTTAAAATGTTTTCTAGTTAATTTAATAGCAATCTTTTTCTTTAAAGGTCGTCATCAGTTTCATCATCGTCGTGGTCTACATTGTCGGGGTCTACATCGTCGGATTCTTCAAAGTCTTCTTTCTCGTCAAAGTCTTGTTCGTCGTTGCGGTCTTCTTCGTCGTTGCGGTCTTCTTCGTCGTTGCGGTCTTCTTCGTCGTTGCGTTCTTCTTCGTCGTTGCGGTCTTCTTCATCGTTGCGGTCTTCTTCGTCGTTGCGGTCATCTTCGTCGTTGCGGTCTACTACGTCGTTGCGGTGTTCATCATCGTCAAAGTCTTCTACTAATTCGTCACCAGAAAAGTCCTGCTCAGCTTGTTGTTCATAATCTTGGTTATATTCTTCACCAAAGTAGTTGTCATATTCCTCATCATAGTCCTGTTCCGCTTCATTATCAAACTCCTGTTGAGCTTCTTCTCCTTCACTGTTGCCATGTTGATTGTTTGCCAGAAGATTTGCCAGGCCATCGTAACGTGTACAGCGTCCCAGAATCGATCTTACATCCTTGGTAAACCTGAGCGCATCCAGGAACGGCAGCATACAGAGCAGCTGGTCATCCTGCGTACCTTTCCTGTATCGTTTTATTCTAATGGCATTGCCAACGTTAAAGCTGTTTTGCACATGACTGTCGTCCAGAAGCACGACATTCGCCAGATCAGAGCTCACCTGGGACACAAACTTAGCACAAATGCCTTTAATATTAATGCAATGATGGCGATACATTCTGCGATTTAGAATATTGCGACCAGCATCTAAATGATCCAAAAGAAGCGTGGCATAATGCTTTGTTCCGGCGGTATAAACAACTAGATTGTACCACTGCGACACTTTATTGAGAAAGAAGTCGACATGTGGACGCTTATAGACATAGACGATGGCATCCGAACTTGGTATCGTATATGAAAAGTCATATGGCACATCGGGCATCTTTCTCAAAGGCATATCTTTATATTGAATAATAGCTGATATTAAAGTCAGATCCATGTCCAGGATTAAAGTCTTGCGTTTTACAAGCTCCAAACGCCGCTTGGAGACGGGCGTTAAAAAGTCATCCTTGAAATACGTTAAAAGCGTAAAGTTTTCGAATTTATTCTTTAAATAAGCCACGCAACTTCTCACTGTGACTTGCACATGGGGCACAGAACGGTATACGGCATAAAACAGAATTCCCAATGTTGCCGCATAGGAAAATCTGTGAATCGTATTGAAGAAACTGATACGATTGGATGAAACAAATTCACAAACTTACTGCTTTATCGGGTAATTATCCATTATTTTGAGAAGTTATTGGATAATTTTATATAAATATAAATTTACAAATGTGACTTTTAATAAATTCTGTCGTGTGTTTCGTAGCAAACTTGACAATAAAGTGAAAAAAAATGACATTTCAGTTTTGATTGATTTCTCATGTCATGCCCTTTGACATATTGTCAAAAAAAGAAGTGTTGAAAAAACTGTAAAAATAAAATAAAGCACTGTTCAACACTGTTTTTAACCGTTAGTTCGAAAATTGGTCAAAATAATTACGAATTCGTATTTATAAATGTTATAAATTAACAATAAATTACAGAAAACTTGCTTATAATAAATATTTTTCCGAAAATTACAATACATTTCTTTAAACATTTTCGAAAAATGTATGTCTCAAGCTCTTACTTATTAACTTATAACTAAATGTTGGCAAAAATTAATTTCGAATTCAGTAGAAAAAGCTATTTCAAAACGTTACTTGTGTTAACTTAGTCTTAAATCTAAAAATCATGCTGAAAAGACCAGACTTCGTTGAACATACTCTACCTCAATTTGCAATCCACAAAATTGCAAATTCCAAAATTTTATCAAGTATTTCATCGTTAGACAATGACTACCGACAATCTTATAAAGGAATGGTAGCAATTGATTAGACACACATAATTTGAACACAGACTTAAAATTAAATTTGAATTCGTAGACTCAATTTCAATTCATATTCTTGCAGTAATTGAAACTTGTTTCTTAAGTAGATAACGCTTTAATTTAATTTTATCGACTTATTCATTGAAGACTGCTGCGCAGCGTTAAACCTGAAATCAAAATGAATCAGTGGAATGAGTCGTCGATCAAGTCCATAATAACCATAATGAAATGAGTTTCGATAACTGCAAAGTTTGGCTGCTTCTTTCTTGAAATCACCTCGCCATTCTCCACTCTCCACTCCGCCGCTGCGCATGTGTGGGCGTTTGTGTGGTGTGTGGAGACAATGACAATGACAACAAGCAACAAATAAATACAATCGTCAAGGCGAAAAATGAAACGCCAGCCATGAAAATGCAGCGCCAGCGAAAAATGCGCTCCCCAATCCGCAATCCCATTCTCAGTCCATATCGCTAAAAGGATGACGCACTGGCGTCGGCAGCGGAGTAGAAGGAGGCGACGCTGGCTGAGACGCTGACGGAAGTTGTCGACTGACGATGAGGCGACGTTTTACAGTGTAAAATATTGCACTGGCCTTGGGAGCAGCACGCACGATGCGGCTGCCTGTCAAGACGATTAACAACAAGCAACAATAATAACAACAACACCAACAACAACTGCAATTGCGTCCCTGGCTGGCGTCGTCCGGCAGGAGCTGAAATTAATGCACCATATTGTGCGCATCTGTTCCTATACAACAAAGTATATATAAACATATTTTCAATATACATACATACATACATATGTTTGTATATTTTCTATACAAATATGGAGTCTGCATAACTGCGTGTAGAGTTTGCCTTGTAGAGTTGCATTCATTCGCTCAGCAAAAGTTCCTTTCGAAAGAACTAGACGATTGAACTACTTTTGTCTTGTAGAGTTATATTAGTTCGTTCAACAAAAAGTTCGATTGAACGAACCAGTAAACAAAATAACTGAAATTTCGAACAGTTCGTTTCTTTGCAGTTTACAGCTGGTTTCAGCAAAAGTTCCTTTAAATAATTAATAAGAAACAAAACAAAAGAAGGACTAGACAAACAAATTAACTAAATACTTACCGACTTTGCTCTGAACTGAACTGTAAGAACTAGATAGTTGAACGAAGGTACTACTATAGATTTTGCTTTTGTTAGCGAAAGTTCCAATGAACGATTCTACTCAACGAACGAGACAAAAGGAACTAGTCAAATGAACGAACTAGACAATTTAACGAAAGAAATACACTTCAACTCTAGCTAAACTGAACTTTATTCAATTGAACAACAATGCACAACTCTAATTTGTTTGGCGTCTGCTCGTTGTCAATTGGAAACCGCAACCGCAACTCAGAGATCCCTTTCGCAGAAATGAGCTAGTGACTCAGTGAAAGGGAATTGGGAGTCGGGTATCGCTTGCAGCGTTTAACACCCGCATCTCGGGGCACATGTTGCTGTTGCTGTTGCCGTCTCGTGCGATTTACCCAGTTGCAATCCGCAGTGGCATTTAGAACATTCTCCTCCTTTTGCTTCTCTGACAGCAACTTTAACCGAAAAGCACGCGAATTCCTGCTGCTTTTGTGGCATTTGGGAGCCTGTGGGTTGTGCTGCATGATATTTCGAATGAATGTAAAAATTCCATAGAGTTCCTTGTACTTCCTTTATATGTTTCATCAGGTCATTTACAATTTAAATTAGTTATAATTAATAACTTATAAATAGTTCAATGATCGTAATGCTGTTAAGTTTTACTATAAAAATTACAAATTAATGTTTATTTTTTCAGTTTATTTATGTATTAACTTTCAAATCAGTGATTAATTTTGGGTTTTACTCAGAAGAAGTATTTTTAATCAACTAAGAGTAAAATAATAAACCTCAAAATAATCATTAATGTGCAAAAATATAACTTAATAGTAAAACAAGTAGTTCAGTTATGACTGGTTCACAATAAAATGTCCTCAGAATATAAACCAAGTCAAGACACATTTATAAAAAAGAGTTCTTACTGCACTTTCAGCTTCAGTTTCAGCTTAAGTTTCTTTGTAAACTATATTTTTGAGAAAAAAGCCCAGACCATAATAAGTTTTGAATTGTAGTAGCTTTAATAAATTATTAACATTCATTCTGAACGATATAATTAAAATCAAGCATATTATTGGTGTACTTCTCTTTTGCATACGGAGTTTCTATATAAAAAGATGTTTTCATTAAAAATAATGAAATAATGAAGTAGATCATGTATCAAAGATTTCAAAGAAGCTACTTAGACTTTCTGTCCGAATTCTAAAAATACTATATTCTCCTTAGTAATGCTTTGACATATTCACAGGTGCTTATCTCCACTGATCCCTAACAATCTAGTCAAATGTCAAATGCAATTGCCCTCTTAATAATTTCGACTCATAAAATTACGTATACGTGTCGTGAGGCCGAACCTGTTACAGCTAAATATAATGTATCTATATTTTTGTTTTTTGCGTTAAATTAACATTAAACAATAATTTTTAATTTTGTTGTTGCTATATTGTGTTGAATGTGAATGCAAAATAAATTGCGCATAAAGTTTAATCACTTTGACTTTGCACACACACACATATAAACACAAGAGCAAGACACAGAGAGAGAGAGAGTGAGGAAGAAGGAGACGAGGTAGCAATCAAACAACGACAACGCCGAAAAAATAAAAACGCATAACAAAAGATTCTATATACATACACATACATTGACTTATGCATGTGTTCACATACAACAACAGCGGGCAGTGCAAAAAAGCGCAAAATAAGACAGGCAATAACAACAGCAGCAGCGGCAACAACAACAACAACAACAACTGCCTGGCAGAGACAGAGTCAACAACCTCCAGTACATTACTCACTTTTAAAGACCGTGTGTGTCCTTCAACAAAAACTTATCTCCATCTCGCACTCTCCCCACAGCTGCTTTCTCGCTTGCGCGCTTGTTTTTGCTTGACTGTTTTTCTTTTCTACAATTTATAATTAAACAATTTTTGCGGGCAGTTGTTGTTGTTGTTGTTGTTGCTGTCGTAGACAGCAGAACGTTTCTCCGGCATCGCCTGCCTCCTTCTACTCCCTACACCTCCTCCTTCTTCGTTATCTCTTCCCACATTTGCCAACTTGAGCCAGCAGCTAACCAAAAGTTTGCTGTTTTGTTGTTTTTGTTGTCGTCTGAGCTTTGCGCAAGTGTGCAGGAGCCGCACTCAGTCTCGCTCTCTCTCTCTCTCTTTCGCTCTTTCTTTCATTGATTTCGCTTCAAATTCGATTTCTGAAGCTGCTGCGCATTTTGGGCGAGATGAATAAACTTTAGCACGCTTGCGTGACCTGTTGTTGTTGTGGCTCTCCACTCTCCTCTCTCCCGCTTCAACCAAACTCCTGCCCACGCACACAGACGCAGCACATCCGCTGCTGCGCTGCTAACTGCGCGTCTGTATGTGTCTGTGTGTGTATTAGTGCAGAGCAATGTCATTGACTGCAATTTGTTAGCAAAATATTTCAACTGATAAATAAATTCTACATGCATGCCAATGAACTCAATGCAAAACTCTTCAACAACAAAATTTGATGTTTTGGGCTGCAATTTTTGGTTATTTGCGGCTTTTGCAATTTGCGCCCCAATTGAAGCGTCAACAGCAAGACGTCGACTGCAACGTCAACGTCTACAGCGACAGCGACGTCAACAGAGATTCTGCTCTTTTCTACCATACGCCGATACGCAGCACACACAGGTTGGACGCGCCATAAACAAAGAATTCCTTTTGTTTGTTATTCAGTTGCTTTTTTTGTATTTTTATTTTTATTTTATTTTTGTTTTTTTGTAAATTTGTATTTTATTTTTATTTTTAAACAAACAAGCGCAAAGTCGTTGAGTTCATTGCATTCGATCGCATGAAAAACAGGAACGACGGCTGATATACACACATACATACATACAAACATACATATGTATGCATGTACATATGTGTGCGTATAATCAAAAACTGCGCGTGCATAGAGAGTTCAAGTTGATTTATCAACTTTTGCTGCTTGTATTTATTTTTGGTCATTTGCGTAGAGCTAAAAAGCTAAAATACTTTTTATCAGTTGACAAAATTTCATATCAATCAGAGTTGCAATAAATCGCACATTAAACTGATGGCATGAACTATGTTCATTTGCATAAGTTTCTGATTGATGTTCAAGTAGTTCGTTCTTATCATATTGCTTTGATATTCGTTCGTAATCGAATGAACTCTGTTCATTTGCACACGTTCCATATTGATGTTGAACTAGTTCGTCTTTTTCATTCTGTTTTGAGGCTGATATTCGTGCGTTCTGTTAATTAGAGCCCTATTGTCGTTTTTTTGAGCGCATTCAGTTGGCAACAGTTTTGGCTACTCTTTTTTATTTAAATTAGCAAATGAAATCGTTATGATATAACTGAAATAAACGCAACAAAAATGTTTTTGAATAGAAGCAAAGTCAAATGCACAAAGAAATCACAAAACATTCAATTGAACTTGATTCACCAACAATTCAATTGAACTACATTGTGCAACTGTAATATCAATAAACCGATTAATTAACGTTTAATAACAAATTTCAGTCTCTAGTCAAGCATGAAAAGTTACAGAGTTAAAAGTCCTGTCACCTGGCGCCGCTCTCTCTCGCTCGCACACATGTGCGAACCGCAAAAGAGCATTGAGTTTCATATTGTATGCTCAGGTTACAGTAAAGTCGGTCAATAACTTGAAGACTGTTGCAAAACGCTTAAATGACCACAACAAAAACAACAGGAACAACAACAAATTTATTTATTCCTTGATGTACTGCTTTTCACTTAAGTTTCAGATGCTGCGTTATTTTAGCTGACCGGTTTAATGGCTCGAACTTAATTTGCGCCCTCAGAAAAAAGGCAGACAACACCCAAGGCAAAAAACAACAGCAAAAAGGAGCGCTAACAAAAACAACAACAAGGCGAACAGCATACAAGACGCAGGCTTTAAAGCGGCAAGAGAGAGAGAGAATGAGAAGAGAGAAGTAGAAGCGACAACGACAACGACACGTCTGGCAGCGCAGCTTAGGGCTGGGAGAGTGGGCGGCGCAGGCTGCAGAAAGAACAGATATGTATGTTTGCATGTGTGTGTGTGAATCGCCCAAAAAAAAGAACCAGCAAAGCAATTGACCGAAAAAAGGCAAAGCGAAAAACGGCAACCGAAATACAAAACAAAATGATGCTCAAGTAACTCATATTCATACAAACATACAATACATACATATGTATGTATGTGTGTGCGTATGTGCTGTAGCAGCGACGCGCACAGAGCCAACGCCATCGCCATTGCCAATATAAACGACGATCGAAAGATGCAAAATGTTCATTCCGTTGTCGTTTCATTTTCTGTATGTATTTCGCCTGGGCCAAAAGAATTCGAATATAAAAAGTCAACAAAAATAATAAAATGAAGCATACGCAAGCAGCGCGATCACGCACACATAAAAATCATATACACACACAGATACACATGCAGAATTCAACTTTTTCTGCAACGCTGCGTGCGCCGCCATTGGACGTCGACGTCAACGTCAACGTCGCTGGAGAGTATAAAAGCTTTAACTCGCTTCATACTCGAGTTTATTAAAACCAAAACTGTGTGAGTGTCAAGATCGTTGGGCAATACAAAAATTGTTTCAAAAACCAAAGTGCTAAATTCAAAACTTGTGTAATAAAGGCGACGCCCCAAAAACTGAAAAAAAAAAAACAGTGATACAAAAGGCAACAAAACAAACATTTGAATAACAATCATTGATAGCAAAAATGTAGAAGCGCTATAAAAGAGAAAATGTACAACATAAAAAAAAAAACTAAAGCAAGCCACGCGACGCGCGCCCGCATTCAAACAACGAAAATCCAAAAAAAAAATCGAAAGTGTTCGTGTTCTACTGACATGGATTACTTTTGCGCCCAACCGACAACAACAACAATGCCCAACTATAGCATGCCAGCAGAGAGAAACTAGCGTTAGTTTCGTCTATGACGTATGCATTGCAGGTACACAGACCGCAGCCAAGGTGAGCGCTAAAAACGAGAGCGCCAAAATGAGAGCGGCGGCACGACAACTTCGTGTGCGCCGCCAAATAGAAAGCGACTAGACGACGGCGGCGCCAACGGCGACCGCGAGCAAAGCCAACAAGACGACCGCGAGCAGAGCCAACGAGACGACCACGAGCAGAGCCAACGACGTCCACGAGCAGAGCCAACGACGCAGCCCACAAAAACCACGAAGATCGATTCGCGTCTACGTGCACTTTAACATGACGCTTGTGTGGGTGTGCTGCTGCGTTTGAGTGTGTGTCTATGTGTGGGCTGACAATTGGAGAGCTAAAGAGAATTCTAATGCGGGAGCAAGCAGAATCGCTTTGAACTTGAACTTTAAAAATTGCACTCACACACTCGCACTCATAAGCTCGCAGTCGCCGTCGCAGCAACAGGCGGCTGCATAAATATGTATTTATGTTTGTTTGCCCCGCTCATTTCTATTATAATTGTTGTTGGTTCGTTCTAGTGGTGACTTTGACGCTCTCCTGCTCCCACTTTTGGTCATTCGCGTCTCGTCATTCGGTTCGTTCACATGAATTACAATTTTCGCTGTTGAATTTTTTAACGATTTGCTTGCAATTAATTTTTGACGGTTATGCGAGAAAACAACAAAAATAAAAAGTGAAAGTTGAGTGAAAAGAGCTCATTGGCCCGTGGCATTACTATTTTATATATATACAAAAAAAAAATAAAACATGAAATGACGCGTACGCAAAGCACGAAACAACTTAAATTAAAACGTAAATGAAACGAGAAGAAAGCGGCGCAGCAGCAGCGGCTGTGGCTGCGCAGCTGCGCCTTCGCCTTTGCCTGATTTACTTTTTATTAGACGCTGATAAAAAAAAAGTCCAAACTAAATTTCCTTATAAATCTAGCCTCTACTAGGCTTTGTCTGTGCATTTTTAAATATCGATCAGACATAGCCTATGAGAGGTTAGGTGTACGAAGGAGACAACGCATCAAAGCCAGCGTAGGCGTCAGCATCTGTCAAAATGAAATGACGATTACCGTTAACTTAGCACATGAAGCCGAGAACTGTTTAAAGTGGAGGCGGTACAAATGCTGAGAGCTAGAGAGAGAGAGTTACAGTAAAATGTGGATAAGCATGTTCTTCTGATAAAGAACAGAAATATGTACATATTGTCAAACATGGCGTTTTTTCTATAATCTATAATCTTTTCTTTTATTTTTTATTTATACTTTTTTTTTTCACAGCGCCAACTGTTGATATTTTGGTACATTTTTGCTGCTTTCTCGATGCTTATCTTAACTGTTTACACACCCAACACATTTATGTTTATTTGTTTATAAAAACTGTATTTCAATAAAAGCTGTTTTCAATATTTCATGATTTTGCTGTTTTTCGATTATTTATATATTTTACGATAAAGTGAACCAAATGGTTTGCTTTTTATTGCAGCAGAAACACAGCTCAGCTCAGCGAAAAGCATCGGATTACCAGATAATTGTTGCCACTTAAGCGATAACAAAAATAAATATAGATATCATTCAAATTGAAAAGAGCCCAGCAAGCATTCCATATAAGTCATGGCTGTCAAAAATATTGGAATACGCACAGATTAAGGTCATGTTTCTAGGAATTTTAAGAGTTGGCAAACTAAGCAAAATAAAAGCAAATTAATATAAATGTTGCGTTTCAAAATGAAAAGCATATCTAACAATAATATTTAAATAGTTATTGGGATATCGCTTAACGACTTCGTTGCACCTTGTAATATCTTGAAGATTTTTCAGTTATGTACATACATTACGCTTTAATACAAAAAAATAAAAATAATATTTGGAACTTCCAGGATATCTAAATAAGTATAAAAACGATTTCAAAACTTTGATCTAGTTTCAAAATCATTCAAAACTTTGCCAAAATACCAAACGATTTTGACTTGCAAGGCATCCATTCAAAATTTGAATTTCAAAGTGATCTTCCTAAATTTTCAGGTCCCATAACTTTGCCAAAAGTGAACTAATTTTCATGCAAAATGTCTTTTTGGTGATATTTCAACAACTACATTGACTTTGCATTCAAAGTTTATTGACTTTCAAAAGTAATATTTAGTCGACTTTTGTACGAAAAATTACCTTACTTAATTTTGAAAAAAAAAAATGCAAAATATAAATTAACGATATTTTAAATATCGATTGCTGGTACTAAAATTAGTAAACAATTATTTTTCGAAAGTTTTGCTGAATTAGTAAACAATTATTTTTCGAAAGTTTTTCTGAGGTAGTCAAAAAATCGGTTAAGAATCATGCCTAAATGGCAACAATAATGCGACTTGAAAAATGTCTGGGGTACATACTTAAAACGAACTTAACGGCTTCTTAAAGCTGTGAAAGGTGTTGTAGCAGCCAGCTATTAATCGAGCTACAAGCAGTGTCAAGCAGTGGACATGCGACAGCGCTGCCAACTCAATGGAATATAAAACTGCATGTGCTTATGCAAATTAGCTGACAGCTACAGCACCGATCGCTGCACTGCTTGCAAAAGCAACCGCATGTCATTTCAAAGCAGTGCACATTGTTATTGTTTTGGGCGAACAAAAGAAATAAGTTTTGGCTCAATTGAACGGTAGCTTAATGGCCCGATCGGAAGATGAATGAGCCAAACGGACTTAAACAAATTGCACACAGTGGCTGATGCAACAGAGCAACAGCTGAGAAACAACTCCCACAATGGCAATTCTCTTTTATTTTATTGAGACCACCGAACATAAAAAACGCTAAATGGCCAATGCGTTTTGTCTCTGTCTGTCGCTGTGTGTTTTGTGTTTTGCCCAGCTTTTGTGGGTTTTCTCACACATAAAACTGACTAAAATCAAAGACATTAGCCAAAAACAGATTGCAGGCAGCGCAGCAGGCAGAAGCAGCAGGCAGAAGCAGCATCAGCATCACAATCAGCAGACATGTCTTCCCTAATGGCCTGCACATGGCATTCACAGAGGCATTTGACGCAGGGGCGTAGCTTTGGGGGTTTATTAACAGTTTTTGGTCCTGGCTCCCTGTGAAAAGCTTTTGTAAATATGAGCTTGGTCTCATTTTTGAAATTAGCGATACACATTTTGTTGCAAATGTTTTCCAATTCAAATTGTGAAATCAACTTGAAATATTAGACTGTCAATAAATACACTGAGAGAAATCAATGCTGAAATCATGTATTTTAGGCATGATTTATGCACAGATTATTTATGAAAGCTAACAAAGCATAACTAATCGACTAATTTCGAATTAAGAACAAATTTATGCATAAAGTATGCGTAAGTAATCATAAAATGTACATTTATATGACAAAATTAAGCATAAATAGGCACAAAATAAGGATTAATATGTAAAAAGTTATGCATTATTAATCAGATATTGTGCATAAATATGTTATAGTATATTTATAATATAAATAAATTTTATAAATTATAAATAGATTTCAATTATCACAAATATATATCGCGGATGTAAAAAAATTAAATTTATTTTCCGAAAATACGTTTAGTTTGTTTGGAAAGCTAACTTTTTCAAAAAGTTGTAAAAAATCTTTATTTGGCACCCCTTAATCACTACGCCACTGACTTGGCCCGCTCGTATTTATGGTCTGCACTCTAACTTAAGCATTTTACAATTTTTACAAATTTTACAATTTTACCAAATTACAAATTTAACCAATTTCTAAGCTGCATTTTGGGGCTGCTGCTGCTGCCCCTTCGGCTGCTTATGCAATGCTCTCTGCTTGGGCGCATCATCAGAGTGAAGCGGCTGAAAAGATGGCCTAACATTTAACCCACATTTCTGCTGGTTCCTGGTGCCTGGTCCCTGAATGACCTTCAACAGTGTTAAGCCCAAAGCTAAGCTCAAAGCTAAGGCCCAAGCCAAGCCAAGCCAAGCCAAGCCAAGCCGAAGCAAGTATTACGAACGAAATGTGATTAAATTTGTAGGCAAATTGACAGCTTCGCGTTGTGGCTAACTTGCTAACAACAACAAAAGACAACAACAACAGGCAACAGACAACAACAACAACAACAACAACAACATACAACAACACGCCCACCTCAAAAAAAGCAAAAACAAAATCAACTCACAGTTAATTAATTTTAAGCAACCCCCTTGGAATTAGCTTACAAAAACAAGCAGCAACAGCAGCAGCAGGCAACAAAGTTAAACAAGTAGCAAGAATGTCTTTTGTCAAGTTTGCTCGGTTCCAAAATACCCTGTAATTAAGCATGAGTTGCCTAAATGAACAGTTTTAATCAATTGCTTAAACAGTGAAGATCTTAAGACTTGGTTTTCCTATGGTATACTATATATCAAGATTGGAAAAAAAATTGTGTTCATACAGACAATCGATAAGTTGTTTCTGAGACAATATCAATGTTTATCCCTATCGATAGTATCAATCGGCTTATTTTTGTGCTACTATCGATATCATAAGACCCTCTGATTAAGCCACAAACTTACATGCTCCAGCCGATGATTCGATGCAATTAAGTTTTTCGAAAAATTTATCGTTATTTCAAATGTTTGTATAAATAAGTGAAAAAAAAGAGAACAAGAGTTTGAGAAATCGATTTTTCGATTTAGTCTAAACGATTAATCGAAACAACATTGACTGCAAGTTTCAAAATCGAACTAATCGATTACATATTTCAGGATTCTGTTTCTCAAGTTTCAAAAACTTATAATGATTGTGCTGCTTTCAAAAATAATGATATTTCTTTGCTTTTGAACTATCCATAGTATCGATAGTCTTAACTATCGACGCTTTTGCCACTCTAGTTATTTACAATATACACTTAAAAACGTCTTCACAGCTGCATATTGCATTTTATATAGTATTTATGCAACTTTACGAAGTCATATTCACCCATTTTGTCTAGTTATAGGGTATAAAAATGCATTGCAGTAATAAAAAAATTGACCCACTTTCGAATCTGCAACCTGACCCAACTCGCAAACTCGCAAACTCGCAACTCGCAACTTGTAACGCAAAACGCAAAACGCAAAATGCAAAAGCCCAACACACAAAACCCAAAAACCGAAAAAAAAAAAACAAAAACCAAAACAAACTCGGCTGGAAATTCGACAAGCGGCAAACAACAACAAACAAGCAAACAACAACAACAACAGCAACAACAGCAACAAACAAGCAAACAACAACAACAACAACAGCAACACTTTAGTGCAACAGTTTAGTGTCAGGCAAAACGAATGACTTAAGAAACGAACGCGAGGCGACGACGCTGGTGACGACAGCAACCCGCTACCCCCTCTCAACTGCCACTGCTACTGCCACCCTTTCAAAGCATGTCTGCACGTGAGCTGTTGCATGTGTGTGTGTCTCGTCTCATATGTGTGTGTGTGTGTGTTCATACACAATCAAAATTAGTCTTAGCTGGTAATTTGAGTGGCGCGCAGTAGCCAAGAAGCGGGCCAAGGGAGAGTGCATGAGTGGTGGGTGGGGCAGGGGGTAGCGGCATGCTTGCAGCAGGGGGCATAGACGACTTTTGGGGCGGTGGCAGCGCCAATCACTTTCAGCAAATGCATTTCAACTTCAACTTTAAACTGCAATTGCAGCGAGTCGGCCGGCTGCATGTGAATTGAGTAATTGGCCTCTTGCTTGCCTCCTACTCCGCTGTGCCCCCGCCTACTGCACCGCTGCTTTTGCTGCACTTCATTCAGCTCAAATCAAATGAATTGGCATTGTTTGTGTATAGGTAACAAGCACAACAACAACAACAACAACAACTATGCAGATCTGACAGCATTTGAAAGGTGTATTACATTTTCTAAGCTATGCCAAACAAACAGCTTTATATAAGACCAAACCTAAAAAGATATCAATTAATATTCAAAAATGTATACAAAAATGAAATTAGTTTGTAAAATTAGAGTTTGGAGTTGATTCTTAAAACTATTCCTTATAAATCCTTGCACTGAGCGAAGTTAAGTTCTGATTTCAGGAAACTTTATATAATATTTGCTTGATGTTATGAGCAGATAAATACCTATATTCTTACTGCACAAGTGTTTTTCTAATTTCTACTTCATTTCAATTAAACTTGAAATTTCAAAAAACTAAATTTTCAAATCCGAGCTAAAAACTTTAATCTTTTCTTACATTTACTTTCACATACTTGTCTAATCTACTTTAAAGTATACCAAGTCTCTATTTCATGTGATTAAAGTCTTAAAAAATCAAAAGATTTCGGTATAAGATATTAGGTCGTTTTAAGTTTTGGTTTTTTGAAATTTAAACAATTTAATAGTTTTTTGCAACTTAACATAGCTTTGGGCACTATCGGTTCAATCATTGATCAACATTCACCAATCTTGTAGCTTAATACATATTTAAGTTTTTAGCATTTATTTAAAATTGTGTTTTTTTGAAATGTATATACCCAGTATGTGTAATAGGGTTAAGAAGGGTATTATAAAGCAGATGGCAACAATGTGAATAGCTTTAAAAGTAAAATCTACCTAGAAAATAGATATAATAGAATGGTTAATAGAATACATATGCCAAAAGTCTTATAAAGATCGTGTTAATTTTAAGCGAAGTAAAGCGCTTTTTGAGCTACTTTTTAATTACAGGGTATCTGTTGTGCAAGCATCTTAATATAAGCTGCCTGCAGCACAATTGAAATGCGATTTGGCTTAGCCAATTTGGTTTGTTGGCTCAAATCGCGCTCTGCCCATTAACTGGCCACTTGTTCCAAGTCCAGTCAGGCGACCAGTTGAATTTCATGCTCTAGATACTAAAATGCAGTTAGTTTTTGCCATATGTGTGTATTGGTGTGTACGTATGTATATGTGTGTGTATATATGTGTGCTTATGTGTGGCTCAGCAACAAAATTCAAATACTTGTTGCATATAAAACTTGATATTTTATTGACTTTCCGATCGACTTGAGTCGAGTATATGTTTTTTGTATTTTGAATACATTTCAAATTGCTTTAAAAGTACGAGCTGGAGTGCTCCAAAAATGCCAATGCTATAAATATCAAAAACATTTAAAAAAAACAAGAAATTGAAGTTAACTTTCGACTGCCGAATATATGAATACACTTGCAGAAATGTTTTTCAGACAAAAACTAAATTTCCGATTGATTGTCCCAATGACAGCTATAAGATATAGTCGCCCGATTTACATAAAATTTGTTCAGCAAAACAAAAACATACTAAAATGAAGAATTCGTAAATTTGATTAAGAAACAAAAAAGTTTTTCATACAAAAACTAATTTTTCAAACGATTGTTCCTATGGCAGCTATAAGATATAGTGGTACGATTTTGATGAAATTTTTAAAATAGTTTTAGATAATGTCTAAACTTATAATTGGTAAGTTTGCTAGAGTTGTCTTGAAAAACAAAAATTTTCAACCGCTCGTTAATATGGCAACTATATGTTATAGTAGTCCGATCCGTTTGGTTTTGATATATGTACTACTTGAAGTAAAAAGAAGCAGCTGTATCAAATTTCATCAACTTAGAATCACGAGAAGCCGAGTTCACATAGAACAGTTTATGCATGGATCGTTTGGTATGGCTTAGTTCGATACAAATGTTGTTGCTGATCAAGAATATAAAACTTGATGTGTTCAGAAACTGCTCTTTCAACGTGTTACGCTTTTCGTGACCAAAATAATAATACCAACTGAAAGGGTATAAAAGCAAAAACAAGAAAAAAAACAACAACAACAAGCGCAATTTTCATTGTGCGCAAGGTGTTAAAAGTTTGTTGTATAACCCGAGAGCTAAGACCGGGCAACAACTTAAAAATCGATTAACAGCAGCGTAATTATGGACATAATTTGTGAGCGCAAGTGTTGCAACAACAACAACAATCGGATGATATATATATATATAAGATATATACACAAGTATTTTAATATATAAAAAGTAACTGGCAAGAAATTCAAGCGTAGCCCCAAAATATCAATGACCAATTGATGGCCTTGAACTTGAAATATTTCTGGAAACAGTTAGGAGTTGGGCTTAAATACCAACTCTGAGCGAGAGAGGGAGGGAGTGAGCGAGGGAGAGAGGAATATAATATTTTACTGAGGCTTTCACTTTTATTTAAGCTTACAAATATTTGAAACATGTGAAGGGCTCTTCACTTAATGTACAAAATCCAAATGCATTGGAAATTTGTATGTGCGGAAGGTGAACCAGTGTAACGCCCATGGGTGTGTGTCTTAGTGTGTGTGCGTGTGTGCGTGTGCGTGTCGGTGCGTGTCTGACAAGGTCAACACCTTTCCTTTTGCCAAGCAAAAAGAAACAAAAAGATAGAGCAACAGACACTTTGATTTAATTGAATAAGTGTAATAACAAGACAACAGATTGCGCATACGCCCCGTTAGGCTGTGTTAGTTTGGGGCGCCTGTTAATTAAAATATATATTTGAATTAATTATATAAGCAATTGTCGCACATACTTCAACTTCAACCACATTATACGCAAATAGCTAATATCATGTATTCATGTCTGACAAAATGTTAATTGACTGCAGCCAATCAGGCAATCAGGCAATCAGTCAACTGATCAATCAGTCATAATTTAATACTTTGTATATATAACTGTATACACTTGTAGCTATTAGAGCTGTCAAGCTAGCGATACTATCGCTGTCTTATTGATACAAAGATTGTATATTAGCAATGCATACATGTTATATTTTTAAAAAACTCTTCAAATAGTCAATCATCTATCGAAAGCTCAAAGCTTTTGAGGTGCTTTCTGAATTAGATAAAGCTCATAAACGATGCTTTTAGAACTAAATATAATTCCGAATTCCGTTTTAAAAGTAAATACGTATGAATTAAGAATGATTTGCGAATTACGGATCTGATTTCCGATCGGATTGGCTTTGTTTTCGCTTTTTCTAATCCGAGTTCGAACCCGAGTTTTAATAGCAATTAAACTCCTTAATTGTCATCTAAGCGATGTTTTACTGACAGTTTTTTTATTGAAGACCCAATCTAAGGTTCAAGTTTATTTCAGAAAGATTTCAAAATACACATTCTAAAAACTTCCAAGGATACGGAGAGAGTCTTCTTGATTTCAGCAAAGAGTACTCTCAGCCTATTCTAAAAGCTTTAAAAGTAGATTATTGCGCATTCTCTATGTACAAAATTACAGGGTATGCTCCATACAAATAATATCAAGTATTCATATTGGACAAAATGTTAATTGAGTGCAGGCAGAACAGGCAATCAGTCAATTGATTAATCCGTCAAATGGCCAAACAATATATCAATAGTTCAATGGACAGTCTCCCTTCATTAGCTGTTGTATTGTATGGAGTTGTGTTAAAGCTTGGAATTGGATTAGGAATTGGAATTTGAGTATTTGGTATTGGTTTTGGTTTTGGCTGCTGTGGTTTTTCAAATCAAATTTTGGAGAGAAACACACACGTCAGCAAGAAGACGTTGTTGGTTGTTTGTTGGCCAGGTTAATTAATCCAGTTTTTATGGAGCGTCTTGTTTAAATTAGTTTGACATTTAAAGTTTCGCATTGGCTACCGATGGTTGATCAGCTGCTGCTTCTCAGCGCGCCTCGTCATCTAACTATGATCATAAATTTTTAATTTCTGAAAGACTGACGCGCTCATCATAAATTGCTTTTTAGTGCCAGACACAGAAATAACACAGCAAAGCTACAAAATGTGAAAAGAGTAAAGCAATATGCCTTTGGCATTCAAATGAACAGATCTTATATATATATATATATCTTATATTCGTGTCCAACCAGTTGAGCGGGCGTACCCAAAACCCAGACTCGCAATCAAAAAAAAAAAAAAAAAGACGTGTTTAATGATGAACTTGATGTCGATTTAACGGCATTCAAACAAGCCAAAAAGTCTTTTATTTTTATTTCTTAAAACTAAAAGTTGTTCTTATGTAAATTATATATATACATTTTTTTGTTGACGCTTGCGCATTTTGCTCGCATTTAGGATTTTAATTATGTTAATTAAACAAAAGATGAATGCGGCTTTGGCCTGCTCAAAACTGGTCAACTATTCATATCAGTACATATATAGAAAAACCAGAAGGAATCAGCCTTTTTATGACCTGCCAAAGATTGTAAATATAGAAATTTGATCTTTATCAAAAATATATTGCAAAAACAATCTTAAAAGCAAAGTGATTCAAATTAGACTTAACTGGCTTCATAAATAACTAGATACAACATCAGTTTTCGGTTTGTCGAAGTTTTATACCCTGCAGAAATGTTTATCATATAAAAAATCAATTTTAAACCGATTGATACTATGACAGCTATAAGATATAGTGGTCCGATTTTGAAGAAATTTTGTCAGCATGCATAAAGTGTGCTTAAATTTAGATAAAGTGAGTTTGCTTAAGTTATCTTAAGAAACAAGAAAGTTTTTCATACAAGAACTTATTTTTCAACCGACTGTTCCTATGGCAGCTATAAGATATATTGACACGATTTTGATAATATTTCGAAAACAATTTAAGATAATGCTAAAACTCAAAATTGTTAAGTTTAATTCAATTATCTTGCAAATCAAAAATTTGCGACCGATCGTTCCAATGGCAGCTGTGTGATATAGTAATCCGATCTAGTCGATTCTGACTTATGTACTTTTGACAGTAGAAAAAAGTGCCTGTGCCAAGTTTCATCAATACATCTTTAAAGATAGCTCAGTTCGCATAGAACAGTTGAAAGATGGATCGATGGGCATGATTTAGGTTGACTTGGCTGTTAATACACATTAAGAATGTTATGTTCTATGGGGTGCTCGGTGCCTTTCTCTAGTGCAAGGATATGAGAAGTTGTTCGTTTTTATAATAATCGCTCCTCTAATAGTAAGATGAAGAATTCTGAATAAATTCAGTTCATATTTAAGTAGCTTAAAAAACCAGAAATACTTTACACAGAACTGGCTATATAGCTTCAGACTCTATCTCACATTATTTTAATATAGTTCTGTTTTTCATTTCAATTTCAACAAATTTGATTGGAATCAAAATGTATAACAGGCCTGAATAACTACTGTTAGCGTATTTGTAGTATCTGTAGCATCTATAAAAATCTTTGGCAATTCAAATAAAGCAGCTTCTTTCTTCTTGTGTTTATGTTTAAATCAATTTCATTCAAGTTTTCAATTCATGTTTGCTTGCTCGAGTGCAGCTGAAAAACGCAACAGGTTGGCAGCACCGTTTTGTGCAGAGCTATTCGCTGCGCTTGCGCTCAAAAACCTACCTCAATTTCAAAGCTCTTTGGCTCTTTAAGCCGAAGCTGAGATGCTGAGGCTGGGCCTGAGAAGCGGAGAAGCTGTAGCTGCAGATGGAAGAACTGGCAGCTGTGAGTTGATAGCTGTGGCCAGCTGAGATTCAGTTTGAGTTTGAGTTTGAATCTGAAACCGAATCCGTATCCGAAAACTGAAACCGAAACCGAATGCGCTCCGCTTCAAGTCCGAGTCGAGTATTTGGAATTGAGTTGGATGCGTATAAAACTGATTTGAGCAGCGGCTGGCGAACCAGTTGAGCGGTGACTTTGCAAACGTTTTCATCACAGAAGCGCCAAGAAAAGCAACAAATGCATTTGGCCAAAAGTTCGTTTTTAATTTTACAATATTACATTTTGTATTTGTGAGTTTGCTGCGTGTGTTTTTGGTTTTTGGGTTTTTTGGTTTTGATTTTGATTTTGAATTTGTGTTTGCAAGTTTTACTTTGGGCTGCCGTCAAGTGTTTGTTTTGCTTGGGCTTTTTATTCGTGCGACGTGCGCCTCAGCGAACGGTTGTTGCTTTGTCTTTTCCAAGTTTTGTATCTTTGTATCTGACGGATACGCGAGACGCGGCGCGCTCTTCTCTCTGCCTCAGTGTGTGTGTGTGTGTGTGTGTTTGTTTGTGTGTAAATTGCTGTCTACTGGTGTGCGTGTGCGTGTGAAGAAAGAGCAATATTTATAAAAAATAATAAAGGAAAAAAATCCGAAAAAAAAAATTCAACTGTTGTTGGTGTCGAAATAACGAAATAACGCCAACAACAATTGTCGATGAAACAGCAGCAGCAATAACAACAGCAACAGCATAAGAAATAGTTTTTCCAGTGCAAAAAAGAAAAAAAAACCAAAAAAACCGAAATAATAAAAAAGCATATTACATAAATCAAAATTGTGTTAAATATCATCAGACCAAATGCAAATGCGTTAAAATACGCTCAAAGTGCTTCCACATTTGGCAAAGAAATTTGCTAAGGTCTTCCCATAAAAAACAAACACAGTTGGATAGCAGCCGTCGAGTATTTACAACGTTTTCCATTTTTGGGTAACAAAAGGTAGGTTATAGAGTTGCTTTTCAATCGATAGTATCGATAGGCACTTTTTGAGTGGGTCTGCAATATTTATTTGCATTTAGCCGGCTTGCAGAACACAATAAGTTAACTTATTATGCATCGAAATGTTCATTTTACTATTCAAAGATGTAAAGTGCTATCGTTGCTATCGATACTTTTGATTTAGGCTCTTTTTGAGTCATTCTGTGGCATCGAAACATAATCGATAGGCTTTTATTGAGTCACTGTTTGAGTTTATTTCACTATCGAAACGGTTTGCATAAGGTAAAAAGTTAGCTTTTCATGAATTAAGTTATTCATTTTATACTTAATGTTATCGTTATTATCGATATTATCGATATAAGCTATTTTCAGCGATTCTTGGAATCTTAAATTTTATCTTCCATAAAGCCGGCTTGGATAAGACTAAAAGTGTGCTTTTTCATGAATCGATGTATTCGTTTTACTAATAAATAAATGTTTATTGTTATCGTTACTATCGATAGCATCGGCATATGCGCCTTTGCAGCCAGTTTCTGGCATCTAAACATAATCGATATTGTTAAACCAGCTTAAGTAAGACAATAATTGGATGTTCTTTGAAATTATATATATCAATCTTATTATTCAAGAAATTAATTGATATCGATATTATCGATAACTGCTCTTTTTGATCGATATAGGTTCTTTTTCAGCTATTCTCTGGCACCTAAACATTAACATTAACGCTAAGACAATAAGTTAACGTTCTGTCAATTGATATATCGATTAATATTTATATATCGCTACTGTCGATGGCTAAAGCTATCACTCAAAAGGAAGCCCTATCGATAGTTTCTCCAGCTTCAAAATAAACCTACTCTGCATTCAGTTGTAGCCAAACTGCATATGCATCTACCGCTTATACAATGCGTGCTCCAGTTTTGTTGTCTTGGGCCGTTTTGTTATGCAATCCTTGTCACGCATAATGATATATCGTATATCGAATATCGCTTGGCCATTAACATATTCAATGCCTAATCACAAATGGCAGCAGCAGCAGCAGCCAAAAATAAAACAAACTGCTGCTGCTGCCAATTTCAATTTAAGCCAGCGAAAGCATTGGCCTTAATTTGATGACCAATTGGCAACCGTTGCCAGCAACTGTTGCTGCTTTTATAGTTGTTGTTGCTGCTGCTGTTGCCAATTGCTGCTGTCGCTGGTCAAGCACCTGCCTGTTCAATTGTTTAAACTTTGCCATTAACAACAATTGCTGTGTATAGAACAACAATTGAGCTGCAGATGTTTCTACTCAAAGCCACAAAGGTTCACTTATGTTACTTACATAACAGACAACAAATAAATAATAGAAATAACTGAGTATAACCTGACATGTTCCAAGATTTCTTAAGCGATTGTTGGCGGGGCAATTTTTCGTTTAAGCTGAGATCTTTTCTTGACAGTTTGTGTGGGGGAATTTTGAGTTTTTGGCAGCTTGTTTAAGACATGTTTCCAGTTTTAGGAACTAGAAGCAGAATGTTATGCTTTGGTTGAAATATGAGACAGAAAGCATTTAGAAGTTGTTATGACATACATATATAGCTTTGATTAACATGTTGCCAGTTTTTGGGAACAATGAATTCTTGGAAGAGGAACAATTTTTAAAATATTTATAGATTTAGCACAACAAACAACAGCTTCAGCCGCTTCAACTTCATTAAAGTCAACAAATGTCAAAGATGAAAAAATGCATATCATATTTATAGATAAAGTTTATAAAGAATTTGTGCAGTGAAATGATATATCATCAATAGCTTTACTTACTTTGTTGCTAGTTGTGGAAAGAACGTCATTCCTGAAAGATAATGATATTTTTAAGAAAATTGTAAGAAATTGTATTACAAAGCTTTACAATCAAAAATAGCAAACTGACAGAAGTTTGACATCCGAAATTTGAAATAAACTTGATCTGCGTATGGTATACAGAAACCTGCATGCCAAGTTTGGTGTCTCTTGCTCTTATAGTCTCTGAGATCGACGCGTTCATACAGACAGACAGACGGACAGACAGACGGACATGGCTAGTTCGTCTCGGCTGTTGATGCTGATCAAGAATATATCTAGTTTATATAGTCGGAAATGCCTACTTCTGCCTGTTACACACATTTGCAGTACTTTATAACTCCCTTTTTTCCATTTTTAATGGGAATAGGGAGTATTAACTACTGTGCTGCAGATTGAAGATATATTTATAAATAAAGGCATAAAATATTTGTAGTTTTAGTTTATAAAGAATTTGATTGAAAAAGCAGAGCTTGAAGACATATTTTCAGTTGAACAAAGTTGCAAATGCATTGAAAAGACATTGCAATCGATAAGTTCGATTAGTTGCAGCGACAAAAAACTTGTTGTCGTTGTTGTTGTTATTGCCAGTGCAGCAAGTGTGTCGTTGTGTGTGTGTGTGTGTGTGTGTGTGTAAAAAGACACTTGACTGGAACAGACAACAGAGCCACCCGCTCAGAGCTCAGCTGAAGCTAAAACTGAAGCTGGCAGCGCATTCTTGGAAAATCTTTGACTCAAGCAGCCCAACTAGCTGAAATGCTCGCATGTGTGTGTGTGTGAGTGTGTAGTTGTGTATAAGTGTGTGTAGTTGTGCATAAGTGTGTGTAGTTGTGCATAGGTGTGTGTAGCTGTGTGTAACTAAAGTTGCGATTGCTTGCACATCATTTGGCCCGCTGGCGTTGCGCTTTTTACAATGTGGTATGTAATTCATTTGCATTGTTTGTTGCTGTAGTTGTTGCTATTGTTGTTGTTGTTATTGTTGTTGTTGTTGCTATTGTTGTTGTTGTTGTTGTTAAAACCGTGCACCGTTTTCTTCTTTGGCCACAATAATAAAAAAAATGGCTAAAAGCAAAAACGATTTACATAAAATTTATTGCTGCCACATTACAAAGCAGTTAGTTAATGTTGCTGTTGTTGTTGTTGTTGTTAGTTAGTTGTTGTTGCTATTGTTGTTGTTAGTTAGTTGCTGCTGCTTAATTGTGTGAAAAACGTTAGCTGGGCAACTGCAACGTGCGCATTTGGCCAATAGCCATCATCACGTATCACGTATACGCCACGTGGCGAGCCTTGAACTCGGCTAGCATTTGCAAAAAATAAAAAACAAACAGTTAAACAGGGATCAAAAACTGGTTGCAAAAAAACGCACGCAATCAATATAATCAATTAAAATTTTAAACAAAATAAAAGTGACATTAAATTACACATAGTAAAAAGTTTTAAATTTTTGTTTTTTTCTTGTAGAGAAAGGCGGCTCGCATTTTAAATGATTTTCAACTGGATTTTTCAGTTTTCAAGCTGCAAGTTATTTGAATCTGCTTGGCAAAAGTTAGCCTGACGTTCATTTATATTGAAAATTGATGAAAAATCCTTGCGTCGCTTTAAAATCTTTGATAACTTTCCTTAAAACAAACATTTTTACTCCCTGTTCCCATTAAAAATGGGAAAAAGGGAGTTATAAAGTACTGCAAATGTGTGTAACAGGCAGAAGGAGGCATTTCCGACTATATAAACTATATATATTCTTGATGAGGATCAAAAGCCGAGATGAACTAGCCATGTCCGTCTGTCCGTCTGTATGAACGCGTCGATCTCAGAGACTATAAGAGCTAGAGACACCAAACTTGGCATGCAGGTTCCTGTATACTATACGCAGATCAAGTTTCTTTCAAATTTCGGATGCACCCCCCGCACCCCCGCAAATCGCAAAAGACACCCACAGCCACAATTTTGAAGATAAAGCTTTGATTTTTGGTACACATATATTTTATATCAATGTTGATCAGCTGTGTAAATTTCATCACGATCGGATAAATAACATCAAAGTTATGAAAGAAGCTATTACCCCCGTCTCAGCAGGCAGAAACAACAGTTTGACAGGAACTGGGCACGTTAAGTGCGCTGCTTGCTTGTGTTGCCGATTCTCGACTTTTCGTTTCTATTGTTGGTATATATAAATACTTGTTTTAATCATCAACTGACATTTTAAATCAAAATGAAATGTGCAAATTTGAAATAAAGCAAAGAAATAATAAAAATCAAAAATGTTTCCCAAAGAGAGTATTGTTAACTCGTAAAAAGTTTGCTTTTTTTACGATGTGTTTCAAAAAGCTGATAAAGTTATTAAATGTTTATGTCATAAAAATACTTGTTTTGGACTTGAAACTATAAATAAAAATTAAATGTGCAAATTTGAAATAAAACAAAGAAATTCAAAAAGCTTGAAAATCAATTTAACATTAATTAACATGTTAAACAATACAGTTTAACAAATCCAATAAAAGAATTAAATATTTGACCTTGCTCAGTTATAAAATGTGTTTTAAATAGTTGGCAGTCTAAAAGGTTTTTTAGAATTTTCGTTGTTTTGAAGAACATGCATCAAAATATTGATGAATATTATGATTGATGTTATGATGATATAATATAATATGATTTATACTAATGAAGACACCCCTATAAATCGTTTGTCAATTCATCTTAAAAGTCAACAAATGACACTTCCGTTGGAATTTTATATAATTTGTTAAATAAATAAATAAAACCCGCTTTTATTGTTAACATTTGGAGCTTTGTGCGCAGCTTAAAAGGCCGCCTCGAAATTTAATAATTAATTAAGTTTCCATTAAACGCAGTCGAGTCAAGCAACGATCGATCGATCCATCTTAAATGCCAACAGATCTCAGCTTCAGCTCAACAACATCTCGACAGACAACTGCAAATTGGCTACCGATATGAAAACTGACCAGCAGACAAATCGAACAAATCGAAACATTAACATATCAACATATCTTGTCTATGTTTCAATATACAAAGATTCGTTACAAGGGCAGCAAACAACGCGCCAAAAGTTCAGTTATCTGTGCAGTTGCTCATCACGTAAATATATATATATATATCTTTAAATTATATATATAGTTTTGATTACCATTACCTTGCACAATTTGGTATGGTAACAAGGCATTGAAGTTGCTTTTGATTGATCGCCTTGATCCATGCCTACCTTAAGCGATCCTCAACAAACACAAAATCAGATACCACAATAAAACTCAAAGAAACTCTTGTTATTTCTGGTGCGAATTTTAGCCAAAGGCTAACAAAAGTCTATTGACGAAGTGCCTCTAAAGTGCCGATTAGCTTTGCCTGATCATCATCAAGATCATCAATTGATAATGATCATCACACATTTATTGTAATTATATGTTGTTATTGTTGCTACTACATTTTGTTTACTTTAAAGCCGCTATATTTGTGTTTGATCAGTTTGAGCTGCAGTTAAAAAATGCAACTTTAGTTTGCAGAAACTTTAAATAAGTTGGCAGCACTTTTTCAAACTGTTGGCAGGGCTTATTGAGAGGTTGTCAATTTCAAATAAGACCCTTTATTATACTCCTTTTTTAATTTTTTTGAAAAACAAAAGAAAAAAGAGTATGTTGGGTTTGTGAAATGTCCGTCTGTCCGTCTGTCTGTCCGTCTGTCCGTATGAACGCAGTTTCTTTCCACAGTTTTGAAGCTAGAGCAACCAAACTTGGTATACATGTTGGTATATACCATAGTCAGACAAAGTGTCAAGATCTCCCCCCACCCCATCCCTTCCCCCACAAACCGCAAAAACCTATATCTTCCAGAGCTTTACAGTTAGAGTAAACAAATTTAGCACAAGGGCTACTTATCACATCCTTGATTGATCTGACTAAAAAAAATTCGGCCACGCCCACCCCCGCCCCCGCAAATAAGCAAAGTCTGCATCTCCCCCACCCCTTTAGCTAGAATCACCAAATTTTGCAGGTTGAATTCTATTGCCCTATTTAATAGATTGTGTAAAAATAATTTTGCCACGCCCACCCCCGCCCTTTCAATTGAGCATATTTTATATCTCCCGCACCTGTAGAACTGGCCCAACCAAACTTAAATTGATGTCAAAACTTGAAAGATTTGAGCAAAAATACAATTGCCACGTCCACTTCTGACTGCGCAAAGAGGCTAAAAAAGAGTATATCGCAGTCGGGTCCATCCGACTGCAATGTTCTTACTTGTTTTAAAGTTATCTTTATGAAACTTGGCATAGCTGCTTTTTTTTTTTGCTGCAGGTGCTACATTGTATGTCAGAATCAGCCGGGTCGTACGACAATAACATATAGCTTACATTTCATCAAAATCGGAACATTGTAGCTTAAGGAATATACTTAGGAACACTTGATTGAAATTAAGTATGAAAAACTTTAATGATTCTCAATCTATCTCAAGCTAATTTACCTGTTCTGCGTTTAAGTATGTTCTTCTTATGTCAAACTCGGATGACTATATCTTAGAGTTAACTTAGGAAAAATTTGTTGAAAATTAAGTTTTCATATGAAAAACTTTTCTGCAAGGATAATTAAAGATAACTTTTCTTTCTTGTTTAAATTTTAATAATTTTTTGTTTTATTTGAAATTTGTATATTCATTTATAGTGAGAGTTTATAATATATGGCATAATAAATGTTCAATTACTTTCAAAATTTTTTTTTTTTTTTAAATAAATTTCTTTGTTTGATTTGAAATTTGCACACTTAATTTGTTGTTTATAGTTTCAGTTAAAGTCTAAAACAAGTATTTTTTAATAACTTTATCAGCTTTATGGAACAAAACGTACTTTTTACAGGCTAACCAAATAATCGCAGTGGGGAGCTTATTGTGTTTTATGATTATTATTGTTTTGTATTATTTATAATTGGCATGTTTCGTTATTATTTTAAATTTATGTTTTATTAGCGCGCTTTGGTGTAGCTGTTTCGTTTTAAATATATTTTTATCTTTATGTTTAGCTGTCGCCTAGTACGACGTCCGACTTTAAGCAGGTTTTATTAAATATGTATATATATTTTTTTGGCGAGCGATCAACTTTTTTCTTCACTCTTTTTTTTTTAAACAGATTTGCTGCCTGGCAGCAACTTTGTGTGTGTGAGTGTGTGTTTTCGATATTGATTTTTCGTATTAAGCGCATTTCTGCGTACCGTTTTTCAAGGCCAACAATCGAGGGGTGGCAGCGGGTGGAGGAGCAGCGGACAGGGGGCAATGCTGGTCAATCTGGTCAGCTAACAAGTTTTCTTGCTGTGTGTTGATCAATTAAATGAAATTTTACCTGCTGTTGTTGTTGTTGTTGTTATTGTCTTAATGTTAATGTTGTTGTAATTGTTATTGTTGTTGTGGTTGTTGTCGGCGATTTAATAGCGTTAAAAAATGTGTGCAAAAGTCCAAGTGTCAACCTCAACGCCGACGTCGCGTCGACGGCAACTTCGTTGCGACTTCATCTGCAGCAGAGCTGCTCACCGAAATAATTATAGTTGATGACACTATCGATAGTATCGATGACTTTCTTTTGAGCTACTATCGAGTGTTTTTGCTACGTAACGTTAAATTGAAAGGCATCTGCCATATTTGATATGGAATTTCAGTTTTGTAAAACATTGCTGAAAGCGGAAACCAGAAAATGAATGACATTTTTATTTATAATTTTCCATATTTCGTAAATATCGAACTTTTCTCTACATAAAGTACAAAAACATGTTTACCATTATAGCTAAGCTAGGATCAAATGATATTAGCTGACTTTTGGATTATAAAAAATACAATCAGGCTTGCTTTCCCTTTCAATTTCGATCAAATTATTTATTATATTCCAAAGAATCGATTGATTACTGTGTTTGAAAAGTTTTCACATTGCTTATATTCTTAAAACCTTTAACTAATCAAACATATTCTCAAGTCCCAAATTTGTTCATCCGAATGGATCCTCCTTCTGACAATATGTCTAAGAAAGAGTTTTTTCGAATCACTCAGACTAGACTCAGACATAGACTTGAACTAACCTTTGTACTGAACACGTGAACGCAGTTTCCGATAATCGTTCATTTGAGTTCCATGCTCGTTCAGCTGATTCGAGTCCCAAAATCGTTCTATAGTCATTTAAGTCCCATAATCGTTCAGCAAATCATTTGGTTCCTATTATCGTTCAACTGATTGTTCAGCCCTTATTTGATGTTCATTGTTCAAATCGTTCCTTCGACTCAATTTATTCCAATTGGTCGCGGATTAATCGAAAAAGAGTTTTATTCAGAGAGATATTAGTTTCGCTTATAATTGAAAATGAGACTCAAATAACTGAACAATCTTGGGAATTGAATCGAATGAACGATAAGGGGACTCAAATGACTCAAAAGAAAGATTAGTTCGTTCTGAAAAACATGAATTACTTAACGAATTCACTGAATTTAACTGAAAACAACAAGTCTTGGCTATATTTACCTAAAATTAATGATATTATGCCATATAGATATGTCCTCTAAGCCATCATGCTTTTGTTAAAACAAAACTGTGACTTTTTTTCCGATAGCTGAAATATTGAAACAAGCGAGTGACGAGCGGCACTTTCTTTAGTTTTTCCAACATTAAATCCGTTTCCAACATCATCTTCATCTCATCACAATCTGCAGCAGCAGCAGCAATAACAGCAGCAGCAGCTATAACAGCAGCAACCTGGCCTAATCAATTGAGTTGATGGGGAGTCTGTTGAGATGATTAAGCCATGTTTGCACTTATGTAAGTGCGGTATCCGATAACGGGGCGGCGGCCATAAGTCGTCTCAACTCAACTCTCAAGTGTCGTCATCTGCAGCAACAACTGCCACAACAACTGCCACAACAACAACAGCATTTTTACCTGTATTGTTGTGTTGTTGTTGGCGCGCAGTTCCGCCAATTAGCGACGCTTCCGCTGCAGCATCAAAAGCAACAACAGCAAAAACAACACACCAAAAATATTTTCTCAGCTTTTCCTCTTATTTTTTTGTCTTTATTTTTACTTATTTTGTTGTTGTTGTCATTTTATTCGCCTTGCAGCGTTGCATTTTCTTAAACGAAAATCAAATTTCGAAAATATATAAAAATTAAGCAAAATTGTGGAATTTATTGCTTTTACTGCTGCTGTGTTTGTAATATCCTTTGGCATCAGAGGGTCTTTATAGTTTTTGATGAAATATGTAACATATTGAAAAAGACTTTTCCGTACGTATATTGATGAAATTTGGCTACAATTGTTTATTTTTGCAGCAGGCATATAAAATGGCATGATCTAAGCCATGTGGATCGATCCATCTTTAAACTTTTGTATGCGAACTGAGCGTTCCTTCAAGCTATGCTGATAAAATTTGGAACACAGCTGCTTCTTTTTCATAATGTCTTTGTAACCATCATCCTTACCCTAGGAAAAGTCAATATTATAAATTGACTACGTCTAGAGCATTGATAAAGACATTGCCAAACTGATTAAGTATCTATGAACTTACTCAAAAAACCGAGATAAGTCTTTTAAGACATGTGCTAAGCATCCATTTTCAGAATGATCTTTGTGAACTCAGCTCTCTTTGATGCAACTTGTTACAGTTGCTTATTATATCAGTAGTTGGTTCATATTTTGAAACTGACCGAAGCACAACACTAACACATACATTTTGTCAAAATTGATCATTTTTAACAACCCGATTAAAGGGTTAGTTAATGCGCAACAATGCACTGCACAAAGAGCACTATGATAGACCCATGTCTTCATGTTCAATCAGGACGATGACTTCTTATAGAAAGTTAAAATAAGATATAAAAAAATATTGTCCAAACAGAGGCACTACTGCTTGTGTTTGCTTAAACTGTTTGAGAATTATAAGAAACAAATTAAAATAAAATTTCAATTTTCATAGCATAGCAGCAGGCGCCGTGTCCGACGCTATAAGCTACATATATCATGATCAGCATCAACAACGGAGTCAACTAGCTGTTTCCGCTTGTCCGTCTGTCTGTCTGTTCATCTTTCCGTCTGTCCGTTTGTTTGTATGTGAATTGGACTCTCAGTTTTATAGCTATCTTAATGAAATTTTGTACTGATGCTCTATTTTGCTGCACGCAGTATATAAGTAAGACTCGACCGGATCGGACTACTATAAGATATATCTGCCATAGGAACGAATGGTCGAAAATTTTTGTATTGCAAGATAACCCAACAATACTCAGCGATTATAAATTGTATTATGTTTTCTACATTTTGATCAAATTGTACTAAAATCGGAGAGCAATATCTTATAGCTGAGCAACTACATTCAAAAATTTGATCAAAATCGTATAAATTTATCATATATCTGTCACAGCAATAATCAGTTCAAAAATGAAGTTTATTTTAGTATTAAAACTTATCTGCAAGCGTATATACAAGTTTCGTCTGAACGAAACTGGTTGTTCTTTCTTGTATTATGTATTACGGCAAATTAAATAATTTGCAATTTGCATAAATTACAGTGTCCCCAAAACAGGCCATCAAACATTGGGCCCACGGTTACGCGTCGAAAATTAACAAATTAGTGCGATGTTTCGCAAATCAACGCCACCAAACTTCCGAATCAACAAACAATACAAACAACAACAATAACAACAACAACAAATTCAAAATAAACTTTCCAAAAATGTCGCGCATGCGCTTGGAATGCAAAAAAAACGAGGCTTAAACAACATACAGCAAACATGATTACAACAATCAAATGGCCAAGTGTGGCTTAGGTTGTTGCTTTTGGGATTTACTTGTATCTAACTCGTATTATGTAAGTTGAGAACCGCACTGGCAAGCAGCCAAAGCCAAGCCAAGCAAATTGATGGCCCAGTCATGGATGGCTCCCCCGAAGACCCCAAAATCCAAGATTCAACATCCAAGATCCAAGACCCAAAGACACTCGCAAGATTCAGTTGCAGCCGCTTCTCACGCTTGTCAGAAAATGTCAAAAGTGAAGCCGCCGCACATTAAAGACAAGAAAATATACTCCTATAAATAAAAATAAAGAAAAAAAATGAACGAAACGTGATCTTTAAGTACGCTGAAACTTGTATGCACTTATAGAAGAAAATGATATATTGGAACTAAAGCTTAAGAACTTGGAAACTTAAATAATAATACGATTTTATCAACATTGCAAGCTACATTGTCATCATTAATGATATTTCTAACGATAGTTTCTATATCGCCTTGTAGAGGTTATTATAATTTTGTCACGAAATGTGTAACTCATTGAAGAAAACATCTCCGACCCTATAAACTATATATATCCTTGATTAGCATCAACAGTTGAGTCGAAATAAGCCAAGACCATCAGCTCTGTGAGATGCTATATAGACAGGCACAGTTGCCTTGCTTCTCTTCATATATTACACATGTCAGAATCGGCCGGATCGAACTACTATAATATATAGCTGCTATAGGAACAGTTGGTCGAAAATTTGGTTTTTTAAGATAACTCGATCAAACTAACCAATTCTGAATTCTAGCATTATCTTAAAGTGTTTCACAAAATTGCATCAAATTCGGTCGATTATATCTTATGGTTGCAATAGGGACAATCGGCTGAAAAATAAGTTTTTGTATTAAAACCTTTATTGTTTTTCAAGCTATCTTGACCAAATTAATCTATGCTATGTATTTCTTTGTCATTTTGACAAAATTTTAACAAAATCGGGCGACTATATCTTATAGCTGCCATAGAAACAATCGTTCGAAAACTACGTTTTCATATAAACAATTTTCCTTCAAGCGTATATGTATATCGTCAACACGCCGAAGATAGGTTTTCTCTTTGTTTTTGAATCCGCTTGTATGCATTTTCAGTTTTCAAGAAGAAGACTTAAGCGTCTTTATAAAACTAATGCAGACTATTGATAGTAACGATGACTATTGATAGTTGAAATGATCAAAACTACTACTTATGGAATTTCTTATGTGAAATCATATAATAGTATATATTATATAACAGCTGTATTCTAAGCTTAATTCAAAAGCTACAAACAGTTTAACTTAATCATAAAGCTCTTGTTTTTTTGATTACACTTTATTTAATAACTCACGCAAGCTGCGTCATTTTTTTGTGCGGAAATTTTCGACGCACGCTTAAAAGTTGTGGAGGCTCTGACAATAGGTGCATGGGGGAGTATTAAAAGAGAAAAGAGAGCGGAGTGGTGATTGCGGAGGACAGTGTTGTGCCACCAATTGCGGCAGGCGCCATGGTCAACCGAAAAGGTGAAAGACAAGAAAGACAATGGACGGACATATTTAGCTGCTGTGTCATCTTTCGCAAAGGCGCCTCTTTGTTAAATCTGGCTGAAGATGAGTTTTTGGCTTAAAACCCTCACCCCTCGCAAGCCTGGCTGACCTTTAACGTCGCCTTCACTTCACGAGGCAGCTGCTGAGGTTGAAAAATCTGCATATCATTCATTTGTGGTGGAGTCTGAGTCTGGTTCCCTGAAATTAGTTGGGAATGGGAATGTTATTTTTATTTTGCGGGGGAGGCTTGCAACAATTTACGATTATTTGTCTGTTTTAAATGACTTAAGCTGTTGTATGTTGTTATTGTTTATGTTGTTTTGTTGTTGCAACAACAAGCATGCTGTCTACGCAGGCGGCAGCCATAAATTTTCATTCAAAATGTCAAGGATTTAGCCAAAGAGAAAGATCGTCGCACAATAAAATGCAATCAGCGGCGTTTTTTTTTGCGCTAATCGCTCAATCGGTTTGTTCAGCTCAAAACTTGACTCTCTGCCTCTTCTGTAGGCCTTCTGTGCTCCAAGTTCCATTTCCAGTTCGACCTAAACTGCATGCCGCGTTGACACTTTAATTGAAGGTAGACCCAAGACCCAAGACCCAGACAAACAACAACAACAATCGTGAGCAAGGTCGTCTTAAAATGGTTTCTTTCTTTTACTCAACGATTGTCAGTCAGACAGAAATACCCAAAAAACACACAAGAAAAAATACCTCAAATGAGTGTGCTGGACTTGCAGATACCCTGCAGAACTAACATCTATTAAAAGTCTAGTGACGATGCATATGGAACCAAAACATTTCCAATTTTAAATATTGTAAAGAAATATATTCAGTTTAATATATGAACTATTCTTAATTATAAAAATAATTTGGCGTTCCGCAAAAAGCTTCAGCTGCTTTCTAGCTAAACACATTTCAGATTGACAAATTTGTATTATGATTTCGAATATATCATAAGATAAATTGAACATACTTTGTCAGAAAATAGTACAATTGATATTGTATATTCCTGCTTTAGAAAAAGAGTGTCAAGCTAAGCTTAAAAGCTCTTAAAAGTACATTTCTTACCACATGTGGAACGTGTCTTTAGCATCTTTGGTTTAGAAACTGTGGGGTGAGTCAATTTTTTGTATTGGTTTTTAGCGTTTTCCCGCAAAGCTAGCGGTTTTTCAGAAAAGTCGTAGAGCAAACATTTCTTGGCTCATGATTGGAAATAAGTTCAAAAAATTTCAAAACCCTTTGATAAAAAAAACATAGAAAATCAAACTAACAGACTTTTTATCACATTTTGGGAATGCCACTAAAAATTTTAAGTATTCATAACTTTTGAACGATTTCTCGGATTGGGATAAGCGAAGTATTTTATCAAGCGTATTTTAGATTCGAATAATTCTGCACTTGAAAATTCAATTTCAATCAATCCTTTCAATTTTGTTTTCAAATGTCTTAGTTAGAGTAATTCCTTTCAATTTGTATATAGACCGATCTGAACAAACTGTCATAGCATATCTTTGATTCTACCAGGACACCCTTCGAAATGCTTCGTCACTAGCGTGTACAAAAATGATGTCATTGAATGTAAGATAGTTTTGTATTTTTACTTTGATTTTAATAGACAACTAGATTGACTATACCCTTTAGTATAATGTCTTAAGCACAGGGTATTGAAAGCCCAGCAGTTTGCATAAATATATTCTATTGCTGATTGGATTTGCCATTGACTTATGGTTTTTTAATGGCATTTCAAGCATTTTATCTTTTGTTATTTTCATCGTCATATTTCTTCCTTCTCTTTTGTTGTGCTGTGTTAATTTGGCAGTCTTTTGGCTGTCTGATGATTGATGTGAAATGATTGTTATGAAATATGTGAATGCACAAATAAACATACATATTGATGGAGCTAAGAATTGACAGACAGCTGGTGGAATACTGAAATTGGGTCAAGACAAATTGCAACTAGACAAATATATGTATCCTGCTGAGTTTGGCGGCTTAAAGAAATGACGTCATCAAAGATGAGTGGGAAAAATAAATTGGTATAAAAGCATCCGGCGATGATGATGTTGATGAGTCAAGCTTTGAAATTGCGGATTTGGGCTCGTCTTTTGGATATGTAAATGAAGTCTGAGATCTATATATATGAAATGGCGGCAAGTGTTTTGTAACAACAGCTGATGAAAAAAGCGAAAAGTCGTCTACACAAAATTGGTCAGCAATTAACTGATTTTCGATTTTATTTTTTCTTTTTAGCCATGTGCCTGCTGCCATAAATAAAATCACGCTTCCTAATTGAAAACTGCCAGCTAAATGGAAGCGTAGCACGCGTCTGTGAGTGCGAGAGAGAGAGTGAGTGAGTGAGAGAGAGAGAGAGAGAGTGCAGTTTTTGGACAAAACAGCGTGTGGACATCAAGAGAGCAGCCGAAAACTCAACACTCGAAAAGCCGAGCTCAAAAACCAAAACAGAGGCCAAAATGTGCAGCTCAACAAAAATGGTTTACAGTTATAGAATTTTATGGCTTTCCGGCGTTTTACTAGGTAAGTTGTGGCCCCAATAAAAAAAACAGCAACAAACCAACAGAGAGAGAGAGACAAGCGACAAGACAAGACAAGTCGAAACAAGACGAGACATAAATTAAATGCCAAGTGCGTCGATTAGACAAACGTCTCACTTTGAGGCCAAATCGAAGGCATGCGTGAGCCACATAAATTATCAGCTTCAAGTTGCCAACTAAATTTAAGAAGAGCATGTTTAAGCAGTTAAGAGTTAAGTTTACAAAGTCAAAAGTATCGACAGACTATCGATTACCGGTGAAATTGCTAGACTTTAATTGCATGATGTTAACAGAAAACAAGTAAGAATGCTCTAGTCGAGTGTGTGCGACTACGAGACTGCCTGCTCCCAACTTGCATTTCAAGCAGTTCAGCGGCAACACAAGCAAGCAGTGCACTTAACTTGTGCAGTGCCTGTCAAACTGTAGTTTCTGCCTGCTGAGACGGGGGTAATACAATAGCTTCTTCCATAACTTTGGTGCTATTTATCTGATCGTATTGAAGCTTTATGTTTAAAATTGTGGCTGTGTTTTTTGCGATTTGCGGGGGTGCGGGGGCGTGCATCCGAAATTTGAAATAAACTTGATCAGCGTATGGTATACAGGAACCTGCATGCCAAGTTTGGTGTGTCTAGCTCTTATAGTCTCTGAGATCGACGCGTTCATACAGACAGACGGACAGACAGACGGACATGGCTAGTTCGTCTCGGCTGTTGATCCTGAACAAGAATAAAAAGAGAAAAAAGTATCGATAGATTATCGATTTTAGCTGAAATTGCTAGACTTGAATTCAATGATATGGCCATGCATTTTGGATAGTTTTCGAACAATATTAGAAAAAGTTTTGATATATTTACATTCATTTCCGATTAGATGTATAAAGCGGAGTTTTCTGTCAGGTTTTTGAATGGAATTTTTCACTACTTCACAACTTTTCACTACAAAACACAAGTCACAACTTATTTTAAATTTATATTAAAGTACTTTCACATTTTTTAAACGTTTAACTTGTACATAATAATGGATGTTGAAAATAACAGCTCGGCAAAGCAGTAAGTTCATGAATTAGTGAATCGTAACAGTTTCTTCATTAAGATTCACAGTTTCTTCTATGCGGCAACATTGGGAGTTGTGTTTTATGCCATCTACCGTCTGAAAGTTAAAAGTTGCCTGGCTAATATAAAGACTAAGTTCAGGAACTATACGCCGGTTACCTATTTAATGTATGATACTTTATCGCCCATCTCCGAGCGGCGTTTACAGCATGTGGGACGCAAGACGTTGATTTTGGATATGGATCTGACTTTAATATCATCGATAATGCAATATAACAATATGCGACCACAGAAGATGCCTGATGCGCCTTATGATTTCTCGTTTCCGCTGCCAAATTCGAATATTATCGTCTATGTGTATAAGCGACCCCATGTTGACTTCTTTCTACATCGAGTATCCAAATGGTTCGATTTGGTTGTTTATACCACCGGAGCGGAGCAATATGCCAACATTATATTGGATCACTTGGATGCTGGTCGTAATATTCTAAATCGCAGATTCTATGCACATCATTGCAAAATGTATGGCACCTTGCGTGCAAAGTTTGTAAGCCAGGTGAGCGGCGATCTGGCTAATGTCTTGCTCCTGGACGACAGTAGTACCCAGAATAGGTTGAACTTTGGCAATGCCATTCAAATAAAACGATATGTGGCAGGCTCGAAGGACGATGAACTGCTTGGCATGCTGCCATTTTTGGATGCGCTAAGATTTACCAAGGATGTAAGATCGGTTCTGGGACGCAATACACGTTACAAGTTTCTGGCTAACAATGCAAACCTCTTGCATGGCGATGAAGTTGCTCAGTTAAAACAAGAATCTGAAGATGAATAACGACATTAACTTTGATAATGAATCTAACGATTATGCACAAGAATCTGAGCAGAAACAAACATTTGATGACAACTTTAAAAAAAGAATCTGAATCCACAACGCAAATTTTAAAATACTTTTAAACTAGAAATATTATCAAGCTTCCCATTTTAGAGGAACCATTAGGCAAACAATCTGTAACAAAAATTTATCCCTTATTTTTATTCGGAAATCAAACAAAATAGGCATGTAAAATGAAGCTTGATAAAATATCATAATCAAAATGATATTCCGCATGGAAATCAGTTTTGAATAGGCTATATGGCGTGGACTTACAATGAACAGAAAACTATATATTGACTTTATCAATAAATGCAAACTTTTAATTTACAGCTTCAATATTGCTGCTTGGTATTACGGCACAGGAGCCGGCCAGTCCAGTATTTCAAAATCACAAGACAAAGGAATGGACGAATTTAGATAATATAACATTCTCCTTTGATTGCAAGCGGCGATCGGTGGGCTTCTATGCGGACATGGAGTACAATTGTCAGGTGAGTGTGCGATAGAGAAGATATGGAAACTTAGTTTTCGTCCGATTGTTCCAATGAAAGCTATAAATGAGTAAAAGCAGCTGCGTTACACATTTCGTGATAAGCTCGTTATACCCTCTGATAGGGTATAAGGTGTTAATGTTTAGCTTTTATAAAGCTCAAGTTGAGCTTTTTAAAACCGCCTAAAAGTATGCAACATGAAATTAACTTCAAACTTGAGAGCTGTTAATTTGTTTGTAATAATAAATTTTAAAATATTATATATATTTTGTTACAGATATTTCACATGTGCGACGAGGAGGGCAATCGAATACCACATTTGTGCGCGAATGAGACGAGCTTTAATCAGGAATACAGAATATGTGATTGGGACTACAATTTTAACTGCACAGAGTCTCCGGTAAGTCTTTAAGTTCAAAAACATTATAAGCCTTAACTAATTTCAATACTTTTTCTCAAATCTTGCCACAGAAATGGTTCTATCTGAACGAGCTGACGTATGCCACAGATCCGCCAGATGAAGATGATGAGGACTATTGAATGCAATTTACCTAAATATTTATTGTCTTTGAGTAAAACAAACACACAAAAGTAATTAAATGAAATGCAGCAAAAGAATATATGAAAATATGGAAAAACTGGCAAATTGTTTAAAACGCCTGTAAATTTCCATTCAAAACAATGTTAACTAATTTAAGAGATGTTGTTGACAATTATTATTTTTGTTGAGTTTCGTTTATTTTGTACAATTGTATATGTAGTCTAATTTTTGAGAAACGTATGAGAGTCGTGTAAATAATGTATATAGAAGGCCACTAACTAATAACAACAACAACAACAACAACAGCAAACAAGAACAACAACAAACAAACAACAACAATTCAAGGCCGTCACATTACTGTATAATTTACAAATTATATTAATTGTTTGTAAGCAGCATAAACAAAAATAAAATCGAAATTGAAAATTGCGTCCAATGAATAATTTGTATTTGAAGAAAACTTGCTCCCGACTGCGGTATACTCTGTTCGCAGTTTGTTTACTTTGGTTATGTGGGTATACATTTTTTAAAAGTTATTTAGTAGCTAATGTATAGTTCTAATAATCAATTTGGTGATTCCAGCTATAAAAATGTGGAAGATATAAGATTCTAACGAATTGCGGGGAAGCTAATGCGGGTAAGGGTGTAAGGTGTCCTCCCTGAATAATATCAAGATCTTGACACTTTGTCTTACTATGGTGTATACCAATATGTATACCCAGTTTGGTTGCTCTAGCTTCAAAACTGTGGAAAAAACCTGCGTTCATAGACGGACGGACGGACATTTCACAAACCCAATATACTATTTTTTCTTTTTTTTTTCCAAATTTTAAAAATCATTCTACAGAGTCAAAAACTATAAAGTACCAATTGAGATTGAAGAATAAAATTATTTAAAAAATATAGTATAATAATTATTTAAAATTAACACACATCCAATATACTCCCTTTTTTCAATTTTAATAAACAGAGTATAATAATAAGTAGCCCTTTTTTTTTTTTTTTGATATGTTTCAAGTTTAATTTATTTATTTCATAAGTTGCAACATTTGTTTGCACATTTATCAAAGCTTGCTATCTCTTACATACACTCGCTCTTTCTCTAACTCTCTAGATGATGCCCTGATCCAAGTTCAGGTTGTTGGTGGCAGCAGCAGCGGCATTCTTGGTGGCAATCAAAACATGATGATGATGATGATGCTGATGATGATGATGATGTTGATGTTGATGTTGATGTTAATGCTGATGCCTGTGATGATGCACAGCTGTTGTTGGCAGTCGTCCATTTAGCAGCAACGCTGTGCTGCTGCCGGCGCTGGGACTGACGCAACTATTGTTGTTGCTGCTGCTGCTGCTGTTGCTATTGCTGCTGCTGCAGCTGCTGCTGGACATGGAGCTGGGGCTTAGAGGTGCGACGTGCGTGATGATTGCTAATGTTGCTGTTGCTGCTGCTGCCAGTGCCGCCAATGCTGCGACGCAAGTTGCTGCTAGCAACAGTTGTTGCTGTCGCTGCTGCTGCTGTTGTTGCAGGCAACACAACGCTGCTCATGGTGCATTTGCGCGGCTGCTGCAGCTGCAATTGGCTGGTATTCAACGCTGTGCAATGCGCCAATATGTTGCTGCCATTATTACTGCTGCAACTCTGTGCCTCGAGCTCCTCTAGCGGAAATTTCTTGAATAGCACCTTGACCGATGTGGACAAACTGGCCTCCGTTGAGGGCGTCTTGTGTATAACTTTGGGTGTTGTCAATGTGGCAATCACTTTGGACTCCTCCAAAGCATTGCTGCCCATCTGTAAGTTTGCCGTGCTGTTCACGGGTTTCTTAACAAATGTTGCGTTATATGTGTTTTCTTTATCCGAATCTTGCTCGTCTAAGCCATCCTCCTCCTCATCATCCTCATTATCCTGCACAAAGTCAGCATCATTCTGCGTTTGCAAATAGATTTGCTTGTCCAGCGCACACTCATCCTTCAACCAGACATGCTCCAGGCAGCCGACGGCATTCATGCGATCCTTTGGCTTAATTCGCAATGCGCGACGTATGAAATCAATTGCCGCCTGAGAGACACCGCCAAAGAGATTGTCGGGAAAGTTAAACGCACACTGTGTGATGTTGAGGAAGGTATCCTGCTTCGTATCGCCACCAAAAGGTGAGAAGCCCGATAACAATACATAGGCCAACACGCCCACCGACCAAATGTCCGATAGCAGCGACAATGGCTCATATTGCAACACTTCCGGTGCAACATAATCTGGAGTACCCGCCATTTGGCGCACATTGTTGCCCTCGCAGAGGACGCGCGAGATGCCAAAGTCGCACAGCTTGAGGCCATCCTCAATGCGCTCGCCAGCTAGCAATATATTCTGCGGCTTCAAATCCAAATGTGCTATGGCGCGATCATGCAAAAATTTCAGAGCTTTTAGTACTTCCCGCATGCAATGGCGGGCTTGGGACTCGCTTAAACACTCTTCGTTGTCCAATATCGTTTGTAGCTCACCGCCAGTTGCCAGCTCCAGCAGCAGGGCCGTGTCCGAGCGCGTCTCATGCACAGCACTTAGATGTACAATGTTGTGCTCGCCCTCGCAAAGCATTAGGACGGCAATCTCGTGCTTGATCTCCTTGTCGCTGCTCTGTGCGCGTCGGCGTCGCTTCAGGAATTTGGCAGCGAAATGCAAGCCGCTATTCTTGTGTATGGCTCGACGAACAGTCGCAAATTTGCCCCTGGCAAACGGTGTCTGTTCCACGTCGTAGATCTCGTTGATGTCATGCGGCACAAGTAATCCCTTCAAGCGTTTGGCGTTAACGTTCAAAAGGCCATCGGCAATGGGAAAGATGCCCTCCTCGGTAAACATGTTTCGAACTCGAAACTCTAACTTGAAAGTCGAACTCGAAAGTCTGCTGCTTGCTGTCTTCTTTTTATCGTTGTGCTTTGCTTTTAGTTAGTTTGTTTTTATTTTGCATTTAGAAAAGTTTCCGAATTGCGTTGATGTGACAAAATGTTTTGAGCACATTAACAAATTGTTCAAATTGCTCTCGACATTTAGATTGCTATTTTTTTCTTGTTTTTTATTAAAGTGGGAGTCACCGACCAAATGGGTAAATAACCCCGATGAGTCAAGTTCAATGACGAAATAGTTAAAGGGTATTGAAAAAAATGTATTATGTATAGGAAAATTGCTTGAAATGGAGCAAAAAAACCTAACTGAAAGTGCCAAAGCGTGAAATTGCAGCCTGAAATATTATAAATAGTTTAAATTTTGAACTCTAGCCAGTTAGTCTAAAAGCAAAGCTACAACAGTCTACAACCAACTGGATATATAGAACTTTATTTGATTATTATAATGATGATGATATCGCACATTTTCTGTTTTTTGATGCTGCTGTTTGGAGCCTTGTTTGCGGTAAGTTCGAAAAAATTGTTTAACAAACTATCGAAATTTTATATTCTATATTCTATCTTTATAGCTCTCAGCTGCACAGTACTACAATCCATATAATACGCCAAGTCCAACATTCTCCAGCCTGAATAATAATATTAACAATCCTTATTACTATCCTACGCAAAATCCCTATAACCCTTACCAGACTGCCAGTCCTTATAATCCCTACCAGACTGCCAGTCCTTATAACTATCAGACTGGCCAGACTGGCACCTATAATGATTATCAAATACGCATTTGGCCCTATGTTATTGGACAATATCTGTATCCTACGTATTATAATAACAACAATTATAATCCTTATGCCTCTTTGAGCACACCTAATTGGCAGAGCTATTATCAAAGTGTTTACAATAACAATTTAGGTAAAAAATAGTCTATTTAACTTTCCTATATGTGTTTCAATGTTGTTTAAAAAAAGATACTAGATATAAAAAAAAATCACAAAAAAATACTAGCTTAGCTTAGCTTATATACTATTATTTCATGCTGTTCAATAAAAAGTAGTTAAGTATATGAAAATACAAAAAAAAATCTAAAGATCATACAATTATTTAATTATTTCTATAGGAAAAGTGTTGTTATTATGAAAAGTAACTCAAAACATGAAAAAAACAAAAACAATTATAGATTATTCTATCTTTTTAAAGAATTTTTAGTGAAACGAACTACAAGTAAGAAATTCTGAAATAAAAATATAGAGAGCAAAAAAGATCTGTACTTTTATCATTTCCATGGGAAAAGTATTCGAAGCATGTTAATCGATTCCTTGTTTTTGAAAAAAATAACTTAAGATACGAATTTTTTTTAAAAAAATATGTAAAAGAGCAAACAGCGAAATTTTTTTCAAGGAGGAGTTTTTAAAACTGAGAAAATAACTGAATGTTGTTCAAAGAAAGTAATTTAATATAAGAAAATAAAATAAAAATATAAAAAAATTTAGTTACTAAAAGAAAAGTTCTGGAAACATTGAAATATTGTTAAAAAAAAAGAATTGTTAACATAAGAAAATTATGGAAAATGCTGTCTAAGAACACACAACGATAAATCTTCAAGCATTTCCATAGAGCTTGTTTGGAACCATGGAAAATGTTGGTGCAGAAAATGTATTAGATTTTGTTTTCTTATAGAAAAATATTGTCAGCATGGAAAATGATTCCTTGTCGTATATATGTATAATAAGAAAATTATGAAAATATTAATAAAAGAACACACAACGACAGTTCTTTAATAAGTATGTGATATGGCTCCCTGTTGCTTAAAAAAGTTAACTTAATATATGAAAACATGAAGAAAAAACTGTAAATGAATACAAAACGGAAACGCTTCAATCAAATACATCGGAAAATTTGTAGAAATATGGAAACTGCTGTGCACAGTTAAGAGTTAAGAGTTAAGAGTATAGCACATCAAAATGCAAATGATATAATCTAATGATGTCATTTTGATATGCAAAGGCGTGGAAACCGTTGCTCAAAATTGTTTACTCGGAACCCTTTAAACATTTATGACACTTTTGACATATTTCGAGCAGTCGAAAGATGCCACCAATCTAAGCCCCGGAAGAGTTGGTAACTCTTCAGACCTTAAACACCTGAAAGCCCAAGACCCAAACAATGTCTTTAACCAGCTGAAGACTTAAGACCCAGACAATGTCGTTGACTTTGCGACTTGGCCATGACATTAGGGCTAAAAGTGCGCCGAGAGAGATTACCACATGTGCTTAACGGATTTCACACACTGCTGCCAGTTGCATGTTGGGTTCCATTATGTTAATATTTTTGGAATAATACGACGAGCAATGAACCTGAAATCTAAAACAGTTGTACTTGGAGTTTGGTTAGTTTTTATTTTATGTAATCAGTTGCTTGACTTTTGACCCACATTTGAAAGTTACCAATAGAAAGGTAAGTATTTATTAGTGTTAAGCTTTAAGCTCAAGCTAAAGATATATAACTGTAAAGTGTTATGCATGCATTTCAAATCAATAGGATTGATGTTCTACATATCAAAATTCTTTGCATCATATCAAAAGTGTTTCATAAATATGCCTATCAAAAAACCGCTACAATACGCACTTTTATCATGCAAAGCAGCTGGAATTGATCTTAAAATGATTTCAAAACTTAGTGAATGGAATCTGTTTACTGGCCAAAGGCACAGCTAGGGACAAAAAGATACAAAGAGAGAGAGAGAGAGAGGGGCTAGCGTGTGGAAGAGCATGTCTGCTCGCAGCAGAAATGGGTCAAAACAATCACAAAAGAGCGGGTAAAAGGCAGCCGGCAAAAATGTGTACGATTGGGTTACACACAAAACAAGAAATGTGCAAGGCTGTTGCAGAAAGACGAACTTTTGATGCTCTTTTTTGATGAAATTTAAAGAAATTGACAGAATTAGATTTGTTCTTGTGTTCTTAAAGAAGAAAGAAAAGTTGTTCATATAAAAACTTAATTTTCAACCGATTGTTCCTATGACAGCCATAAGATATAGTCGACCGACTAATGATATAGTCATTCGATTTTGATGAAATTTTGTAAACATGTTTATATAATGCTAAAACTCAACATTAGTAAGTTTTGTCAAGTTCTCTTAAGAAAACCAAATTTTTGAGCATTCGTTTCTATGGCAGCTATACGTTATACTGCTACGATCCGGTCGATTTCAAAATATGTACTTATTGTATTGCAAAGAAATAGCTGTACCAATTTTCAACAACATAGATTCATCGCGGGCTTAGTTCGCATAGAACAGTTGATAGTTGGATCGTTGGGCATGACTTGGATCGTTGGATTGTTGAAGATGAAATTGAGTAGAATTGTCAATTGAGTACAATCATAGTTTTTTGTTGTAGTTTTAGACATAAATAAATTAATTGAAGAGTCACATAGACAATAATGTAGCTAACACACCCCAAGTTGCAGGTGCCACATGTTGCAATGTAAATACGTGAAACGTGAGAGCTGCTATTTGCTAGAGCAGCAGGGCAATGGGTATGGGTTAAGTTGAGTTGAGTCGGGTTGGTTTGGATTGGGCTGGATTGTGTTTGGCTTGTGTTGGATTGTGTTGGGTTGGATCAAATAGTCTGACTTTAGTTGAGGTTGGGTCAAACACACGCCTTAGTACGTCGATCCCGAAGTGAAGCCCAAGCGATGGGCTGTGACGTCAGCAGCGTGTTTGTCACGTTCGCAAAAACAAAAACAAAAGCAAAAACAAAGAGTTTTATGCTCTTTTGCCATAGCACGACTATTCGTAATAAAGTCAACAAAAGCTGAGGAGCAAGAGGGAGAAATGTAGTCTCGTCTGCGGCCGTTTAGGGGAAAATTGTGAAGAAAGTGTTGAAAACGAAATTGTAACTGAGAGCGCGTGCTGCGAGAGACGAGATAACTTGGCTAAAAGCAAACACGTTGAAGAAGCGCTCGGCTGAAGCTAAAGTCGTAGACTGGTCGAGAGCAAAAAAATAAAAAGCGTTTCGTTTGGACCAAGTCCAACTTGATGGCCAAGTCCAGACCTTACCTGTTGGCCAAGACCGTAGCCAAGTGGCAGTCAACGTGCACATCTCAAGCGCTGCAGTCGCGTCAACAAATAACGATACCAAACTTTGATTTGTATCTTTTAGCTCAGCTTCAGTTTCAGTTTCAGCTCCTTAGCTACTGCTCTTTTTGGCCAAGAGTTTTTGTTAAACAATTTTTGCGTGTGTGGTGCTCTACTGTTGTTGTTGTTGTTTTTTGGTATTTTGGTGGTTGCGTGAAAGTCGTTCGAGCATTGAAGTTAGCTGTAGTTAGTTAATCTCATTGCCACCAAAGAGTTCAATGAAATAATTAAGGATACCACATATAAATAACAACAGCAAATTAGCCAAGTGAAAACACAACAAAAGAAGGCTTTTCAACTTTAACAAGAAAGCAGCAGCAGCTGTTTACAACAAAACATATCATTATGCTGGTAAGTAAAAGACAAGATTCGAATCAGAGCAACACACTTAGAAAAACAAAAAACAAACGAAATCGATACCATCTGTGAATGGGATCATGGCTTGAAACAACTTTTAGAAATATTAGTTTTAGTGTCTCAATGGCTTGAAGTATATTTCTTCGAAGCTTTTCGAAAAAAGAATCGTTCGAAATGAGCATAAGATGTATACCAACTTTTAATCGATTTTAAATTTAATTTTTCTAAAATCGAGAATTTTATTTCAGTTTGAGATCGTTTGAGTTGTTTCAAAGCTATTTAGAAATGAATGTAATCAAAGCAGCTTAGAAAGAGAATCTTTAAAAATGAGTACAAAATCGATACCACCTGTTTTAGTTTCAATTTTCTTTTTTCCAAAATCTTGATTTGTAGTTTAGTTTGAGATCCTTTAATGCAACTTTGTAAACCATTTAGTTCTTTTTCTATTATAATCGAAAAACTTAGAAGCAGACGTATTCAAAATAACTATACAATCGATACCCCAGAAAATGGTATAATAGGTAAACATTTGGAGATTGTTTGACGGATTTCTTTAAGCCATATGGAAATAAAATTTAGTTAAAAACGAGTGTAATATCAAATTATTCGGAATCGAACTCAAAAGCTATTCTAAGCTCCGTAAAAGCTAATGAATATTTCGCATATTTATTATTTAAAAAGTTTTGAGTTAGTGGAATAAAAACGCTTCGAACATAAACTCTGTTGCTATATTATTTGAAAACAGGAATTCGAAATCAATGAGTATTTGGAATGAAAAGAAATCGGAAATGGGAACCGGTCTGAGATGATTTTAAATAAATAGCAAACACTCTGTGGTAAACACTTAAACTGCCTACAACTCAATTGGCACATGGCAAATACACTGATAAAAACGAAGATAGAATTCTTATTCTAAAAAGTCTTAAGCTTTAGTTAAACAGCCTTATGTAGCACATTCTTTGCTCAGTGTACTCGCACGTCTCTTGAGTGATTATAATGCCTTAGACTCTTGATAAGTCATATGCATCACACTTTTTCTCAGTGTACTCGCACACCTCTTAAGTGATTATAATGCCAGGCACGCGCTCTGTGGCCGCCTGAACTGAATTCAGACTAAGACTTTGAGTCTAACTTTGAATGTGACTTTGAATTTGACTCCAAGGAGTCCAGATACAATGATAACAAAAAGGCCCAGCAACAATTGTCAACATCTTTTGTAGCTGGCCAACAATTCTAGCCATGTTTACAATATGTTTTTGTTAAATTGTGTATTTGCTTTGTATTGCGCCTTTGCCAAAACAAAAAAAAAACAGAGTCAACTTTCTTTTGAGGCGTGTTTGTATATGTGTTGACCAAGTTTTTAATACAATTGCAGCCAAGTTATAGTTTTTTGTTGTTATTTACTATGTGCTCTGTTATTATCTAGGTTTAATGTTTTCCATTTGTTGTTCATTCCACAAAATTTTGTGTCATGAACTGTGACTTTTATAGCGACACTCGTAATCGTACTTCATATTGCCATTAGATAATGCTCAGTTGTAAATTTGTAAAATTGTAATTACATTTTAGCTATTTACCACGTGTGTCTTTCAGTTTGAGTTGAAATTGTTTTTTATTAATTTTTATTGTTATTGTTATAGTTTAATGACAACTTGCACAATATGTCAGTTTTATTTTAACGGAAGATGGCATTTTTTATGACTATTTTGGGGAGTGCTGACGTTATAAAAAACATACCCACGTGAAATTTATAGCTGATATAAACTAATAAATAAAAGAAATGTATTGAAAATTTATTGATTCAAAAAAATACATAAAACAAGAGAGAAGAGCTGACTTTGGGGGGTCGATTTACTACTATATACCCCTATAAATTGTCATTATAACTATGGAAACCTACAGCAACAACCTTGCCCATGAAACATCATAATATTTACAATGTTTACGCTACAAAAACTAAACAAAAAAAACTAATTCATTTAATTTCTATAATTTGTTTAGTTCACAGAATTGATAATGATTCAAGCAAATTGTAATAATGTGCATAATGAAAGGCTAGATGATTCTCATAGTTAAGCATTTAAAAGCTAGACAAATTATTGTATTATATAGAATAATAACATGTTACACAAGTAAACAAAGTGTCGGCTTTAATAACTTTATAGTTTTGTTTTTGGTTTAATGTGGAACACTTTCATTTTGAAGTCAATATTGTGCTAAAATTTAAATAAATGTTAAATAAGTTAAGCAAACAGACCGAAAGAAGGCGCAACATTGAAGCGCCAGATCTTAGCCAAATATTTTTGGCATAACGACAAGTGTTTAACACCAATATTCGTAAGAAATGTTTCGGGCGAAATTTGTGTTTTTTTTTGGTTTTTTTTTTTGTAGCTGGTTAAATATTTATACAATAAATTTTATAGTCGAAAATTTCTCCGCAACAACTGGTGAATTTTAATATTTTGGTTACATCGAATGACGACATCATTTGAGAAGATGTAAATTTAATTATGCCAAAGACATTAATTGGAATGCAGTTTGGAAAAGGCGACACAAAGTGAAACTAAGCTGGAAAAACTGAACTGCAAATGTCAAACAGAAAACTATGTTAATTTTTGGGCGCCAATCTAGTTTTGTTTTTTGATTGTTTATCAGTTGTGTTTATATACAAATAAAACGCAGATTAATTTCGAATTTCTACGCCTCTTGCATCATCGTAAAAGCCTTTCTTTTATTTTCTTTTTGTTTTCAAACTGCAACTGCAGTTAGTTAATTAAATCAAATGCATAATATAAAGAGTAGAGCTAGCTGTGAGTTCCAAAGAAGAAAACTTACATATGTAATACCCACTGCAAGTGTATAAAAGCATTTGATTAAACGATAAAAATTGTACAAAACAATGTTTTACAATAGTCATAAATTTCCAAGGTTTACTTTAACCCATATCAAAGCTATGCAAAACAGTTTAATAGGCCTATAATAGTCATAAATTTCTAAGTTGTACTTTAAGACATTTTACAATAGTCATAAATTTCGAAGTTTTACTTTAAGCCATATCAAAGCTTAGACAAAATAATTAAATAGCCCTTAGAGGCACTCAAGCTTTGCTTAATGGTTCATACATATTTTCTTTGCTCAGAATCTGCGCTCAGAAAACTGAAAGTCATCATTAGGCCGCTTTCCATTTTCAATTATAAAGCAAACGCCTGCACAGCAAAACAAAGAGACTATTTGTAATTTATAATTGTGCTGGCCTCGAAAAAACATTCCCCCAAGACACAATTTTCATTTTAGAAAAATTATAATTTCTAAAGTTCTTTGCAATTTATGTGGAACTAACGGTTGGCTTCATTTCAGCTTAAACAAAGATCGTAAACTGCTTAAAGAATTCATCAAAACTGTGGCTGAGACAACTTAATTCTGTTGCCTGAAACAATATCGGAGACAACTTAATTTGTTGCTCAAACAAAGAATTCGCATATTGAGTGTAAATCCATTAATTTTGTCATAATTTGTCACCTCTTTTGCATTATCTAATATAATTTATTTAAAGCATTTCATATGTGTGCATTGTGTGAATTTTGTTTCTAAATTGATTGTTGTCAAATGTTTTGTTAGTTTTGTTTTTTATTTCGCGCTTCATTTGTGGGGCAAACGCTTTGAGCTCTTTTGTTATTTGTGTTGTTGTCAACTGTAAATGGAAATCTGCAGTTTGGCCTTGATAAAAGTAAAATAAATTATAGACCAAGCATAGATCAATGGCTTTTTAAAATTATATTATAAGAAGAAATGTTTCTATATATATTATATATAATATTTATACCTGATAAGCATCAACAGCAGAGTTCATCTGCTCATGTCTGTCTGTCTTTTGTTAAGTTTTTGTTTTATCATTTAATCAAATGCTTTTGCCTTGCAAATTTCATTTTATTTGCTTTTTAATTATTTAATGAAGTAGCAATAGCAACCTTGAGCTGTTTTCGGCCATATCCGCATATTTAATGCAATATAGCGAAATATATATTTCGAGATTAATATATATGTCAGGTTTTTGCAAACATATTTGCATAGAAATAGCTGCCCACAACTTAAGGAGCAGCAAAGAGCAACTAATAAAAAGTGATAAAAAACTACACATAACTTTTGTGTTGACATAAACTGTTATAACTAGTTGTGAGTTGACTGCAAGAGCCATTACATAAACTACAAAAGACTTGTGTTTCAAATGTAAAGTGTTGCAGGGTTCAAAAAACATATTGCTCATAAAATATTTTATGATTTTGTTTTTAAAGACAAATGTTTTTTAAGTGCATTCTGTTAGGCTTTTGAGACAAAGTTCACATAGCTATTACATTTGGCATTGGGTATAAGCGAAGCAGGTTCGTTTCCTAAGTCTTTCTCTTCAAGTTCGTTTCCTAAGTCTTTGTGCTCAAGTTCGTTTCCTAAGTCATTTCTTTTCAAGTTCGTTTCCTAAGTCTTTCGTTTACGCAATTTCCGTCTAATGATGAAATCCGCGTTTAAAGTCGGCCTTTTGAAGTCATTGCTGAACAATGCAGTTACACACACTTTACACACACTCTACACACACCTAACACACACACTCTATTAAAAATTTCTACAAATGCTTTTGTACTTTCAGTTTCTCACAAAAAGTTCAAGTGCGCGACGCTCATTGCTCGCATTGTTGCTGGCTCTATGCTGCCTGAGCTGCGTACTGGGCGCCAAGTTAAGCAAAAAAACAGAAAAGCCGCCGGCTGTAGATGATAACAATGAAGACAAAGCGGAGGCAGAAGTAGAAGCAGAGGCAGCGGCATCAGCAGCCAACAATAACAAAGCCGAGAAAGAAGACGATGACGAGGATGCTGATGAAGAAGAAGACGACGACGACGATGATGATGAGGAGGAGGAAGAAGAGCCGTCAGCCAAGGCTGATAAGGATGCTGCAGTAGCTGCTACAGCACCTACAAAGAACAAGCAAAAGAATGAAGTCAAACCTGCTACAGATCCTACAGATTTAAGCGTTTGGGGCATGGTGCGCACACTTTGGGGCTGGCTGCGCAGCGATCTGAGTGAAAGTCTGTTTGGCGATGATGATGAAAAGCCGGCTACAGTGGGTGAGTAAATATTTGAGTAGATATACCATTTAACAAATGCTCTAAATGTCTTAGTTTCCCAACCAATAAGTATGTCGTTGATTGCATTTACGCAATCATATTACATTTTTCATCTTCATCGTAACTGATTGAGACTGATTAGCGTCTTCTCTAATCAACTTTGAATTCCCAGCGCGCCTCACGCTCCAACTCACTTTCGTTTTTCAATGAAACCTGACTAGAAACAGCAGAGAAATATAATATAATAAATAGAAATGAAAAAAAGTAGCTGCAAAGATGCTTAAAAGGTGTTAACGCTAAGCAAACAGACAATATACTTTTTTTTTTGTTCAGCTGCGAGTTCGGTTTGCTTGACTTTGAGTTGATATACGACTCTGTTTGTGGTGTGTTTTTTTGTTTCTTATATTTCTCAGCGCCGCAACACCTTCTTGTAATTTCACTTTCCGCATTTTTTTCTAGACTCGCATAAATAATAATTATTTAAAATAAAAAGCGCGAATGTATCTGAGAAAATATTTATGGCTGTTTATTTATTTTGAACTTTCGCATTGCTCAGCGTTCAGGTCTGTTTGCTGATGAAATTATCATAATAAGCAGATTAAATAAAAGCCAATCTTAATGTGGCAGAAATGCCAATTCAATGAGTTTCATTTTTTCCGGCTCTTAACTTGCATTCAATAACAAATGACTTGAAAAATTCACTTTTTTTCTGGTTAGGCTACAAAGCGATTTGAAAAACAAAAGACTTAGAAAACGAACTTTATTTTTTGAATACACAAAAGTCTTAGGCAACGAAATTTTCTTCGAGTTTATGCTCAGCAGAGCAAATGACTTAGGAAACGAACTTGTTCTTTTGATTTTAAGTCCTGTAAAACCAAAAGACTTAGGCAACAAACTTTTTTTTTGAGCAAAAGTCCAGCAAAGAAAGAGTTTTAGGAAACGAACTCTTTTTTTTTGTCGTCAAAGACTTAGGCAACAAACTTTACTATAAGCCAACATTTATTTAGATTTCTTTAACAACTATTTTTACCTTTACAGAAGGACGCACCTTTGGCAAAATTCGTCGCCTGCAAATGGCCATAATACCCATTATCTTCAAGTTTGGCGTGCTCTCAGCTATGGTGGCGTTTCTAGTGGCCATTGGAATGAAATCGCTGTTCCTGCTCAAGGTGCTGGTGCTGATGAACGCTTTGGCCATTTTGGGCAAATTCCTAACACTGAAGACCAGCCTGTTTGGCCAGTTTGAGAATTCGGCACCCAGCTTTAACTATCCCACATGGAATCCACATGCCAAGGAGTCCTGGAGCGCACCCACTGGCCTGAGCAACTCCGGACCACCACACGGACAACCACCAAGCAAGGAGATTCATTTGCATATACACGGCAATGCACACACACAGGCACAGCTGGCCAACCAGGGCTACAACTTTGATACGCAGGGCGAACAGGGCTGGGCCAGTCGCTCGGATCCTTACAGCGCCTATCCACCCACTGGACAGTTTCAACAACAGCAGCCGCAATATGCTGCTGAGGTGCCCAACAATACGAATCCCATGTCCCTGCTGCCCACAAAGTATCCTGCGCGGAATCTGATACGCTGAGCATATGGAAAATATTCGGCCAATCGACCACCGAGTAAACACTTTAGTCAGCGACTTTGCGAGGGCGCGCAGCTTTATATAATTACACAATAATATAGAAAAACTACTAGTTGACAAATGTTTGATAGGAATTACGAGTTAATTAAATTATTATTATTCGCTTTAGCTTGCTGTAAATAGGCTTAAGTTAATTGATTAAATTATTGTATTTCTAATAAATAGCTTAAAAAATACGAGTCTCGTTTTATTAATATATTAATAGAGTATATATATAGAGTTGGCAAGAGGTCAAAAAATTAACAATAAAAAATATATATTTATTGTTTGTCTGCCGGCAAACTTTCCATCTTCAAAAGTTAGAAAGGTCGCCAACATCTTTATATCGATATTTAATTTTGTATACTCTTTCAAACAGTATTATAGTTTTGTTAGAAAACATGTTTCTACACACAGAAAAAGTAGAAAATAGAAAGATTATGGTTGTATATTAAAACTGTCATTGGAATAATCTCTTTAAAAGTTTTAGTTTTTACAAAATTTCAAGTTTGACTATTCTCTATAAAGATTAGTTAGTTTAGTTTCTAGAGAGGTATATAAACAATGTATACATATCTTCAGTTATCTCTGTTAATAGTGTTCAAAATCAAATTATTTTCATATTATAGAGCAGAGGATTAACAAATCACAAGCTCATGTCTCAATATCAATTCATCAAACAACAATTGGCGGTAAATCCGTAGTTAATGACTCAATCAACAATATTGATCTACTGATCTTTCAGTCATATTTATGTACATGAAATTGAAAAACTGAAATAATCCACTTAGTAGACATTAAACCCATAAATTTGGGCTTAGCTCCGCCCGCAGAGGCGTTGCTAATGAATCGTTGAGCAGCACAAAAGAAGTTGTTGTTGTTGCTGTTTACTTCCCAATTTGGAAATAGTGTTTTGTTGTTGCTAACACAGCTGTAGCTACTGTAGACAACAACAACAACAGCAACTTATACTTTTTTGTATACATATGTATATCCAAAGCCATGACTTTGACTTCCATTTCAATGTTGGCGATAATGTCGATGATTAGACAGCAAAACGTAAAGTCAGCACACGCCCATTGTTGAGCAGGGTCTTTTGGGACTGGGCCCAAAGAAATCGCACAGCGGTTGCATATGTCAAATGCCCAATTAATCATATACCTTAAAGCTGTAGACTGTGCAGAAGACTTTCTTCACACATTCATCACAATTGTTCACAAATTTGTTGTCAGCGATTGTTGCTAATTATTTCAGTTATGCAAAAAGTCAAGATAAAGGGTTTCAAAGATTTCAATATTTTCGAAAAATGTGTAGATTTAAGTATTAGTTGACGTTTTGTACAGCTTAAGCTAATTTTTAATTATAAACCTGGACTTACTTTTAACGAAATCCCGCTTCACTTTCATCTAAACGAATAAGCAATATATTTTTGTATTTTTTTTTCAATGCATTTCAAACTGTGTTTAAGCACGCAAAAGTATGCAACAATTCTACAGAAAAAAACAATTCGAAAGTCAATAAAAATGGCAGCTAAAAAGTATGCAAGATTTTTTGTAAAAACAAAATGAAAGCAAGTTTGTGCCTTAAGTCTTTTGTTTCAAAGAATGAATTAAATTTCATTAATTAAGTTGATGTGCTCATGTGTGGGCTATCTTAAGGCAAAATGACAAAAATCATATATTAAACAACAAAATATGCCACACTAATTAAACATAATTAAAATTTCTGTATAGTACGTGGCATGCGTCGCTTAAAGAAAGCATTATTATTTAAGTGCCAAAGAAACCAGAAACAATACGTCTTTAGAAAAAACTCAACTGACAAGTGTAACAAATGATTGAATGCCGTAAATCGATTCAATCGTGCTGCTCGATAAATATTTATCGACTTCAGTTAGGCTATGCACAATTAAAACTAGACTAGAGATGAATGGTCGACTTAGAGTGTGCTTGACTAAGAGATGCCCAGGTTGGAAATCTATAAATGCACTTTTCAATTAATAGGAATCAAGCAGTTTACTACTTGCAAAACAAGCAGTTCATCGGCAACACAAAGAAGCAGTGCAGGTCAGAGTTTCCCTCGACTTGGACTAGGGAAGATAGTTTCTTGAATAACTTTGATGTTTCTTATCCCATCGCTATGAAATTTAGACAGCAGATTAACAGTGAGGTAAAAATTAAAAATTTTAAATAAATAAATCGACTGTTATTCATAAATTGAAAAAAAAATACTTTCTCATGCTTCGAAAAGTTGAAAAAGTGTAAAAAACATGCCCAAAGTATTTCAGTACATTTCCAGCTTATACAGACAGACAATTAGATTAACTCGATTGTTGATGTTGATAAAGATACTACATCATAACTAAGATCAAAGATGCCACCTTCTGTCTGTAACATACTGTTGCAGTATTTCATTACCTCCATATAGCTATACTTCAATACAGAGTATAACAAGCAGCCAAGACAAACGTAGAGTGAGACATATAATATAATACAACAAGGCTGATCTGATCGGATTGAATCTAAATGATTGGATATGATGTCTGCGCGAGCCGTGAAGCATAAGTTGCTAGTTGACAAGTGGCTGCAAGTGGCATGTTGCATGTTGCAAGTTGCAGAAGCTGCACTTTAAGTAGACCTCTCCTTGTCAGCGAGTGTGGGCAGCTGACGTTTTAACGATTTAACGTTTTGAGCGTTAACAATCAGCATTGGCTAGCCTTGAATGTTGACTAATGTGTAATGTCTGCTCAACTGATGTCTTTGTCTTTGTCTTTGTCCATGGCGGCTTTTTAATTAGCAACGTAAAAAGCGCAGCCGTTTGGCCTTTTGTAGAGCTGCTATCTGAAGCTAAACGCGCCAATTAATTAGTCGCATTGATAAAAAACAAAATGGCGCATGTCATATTTGCACCCTAGATAAAAACATTACAAGGGGTATATAAAAGAGACAGTTGTGTATCTGTTATATCTATCTATATCTATTAAATGTATGTGATATCATAGATTTTATCAAGGTATTTTGTAAGGATAATGGATAATATATTTCAGAGAAGAACCTTTTCAAATATGCGATTGGAAACTGAAAAGTGGAAACTGGTACAGGAGAGCTGTAAGTAATATAATAACAATATTTCCGAAACCCATCAAAACAATCGGAATCGAAGTTATAATTCGTCTTAAAAAGTTTTGCTTTTGATACGGCTAAATGAGAAGTATTTGGGCTTATCTGTAAAATTAAAGACCTACTGATATTTCATTCAAAAGCAGGAACCAAGATGAAAAACTGAATTGGATACGGAAACAGGCCGAAATGATCCTATTCTATATAGTTTACAGACATACAGCTCTGGTTTCTTAGATATTAAACTATTATTATGAAAAACTGATGAGACAATATAAAATAAAGATAAAAATTCAAAATATAAAAGAACTATATGCATTTTAAGAGCTATTGTAGCAAAGATAAGTGCAAAGATAGCTAGCAGTTACTAGAATAGTAGGGCTTACATATTTAAATAATAGTCAACATTCGTCTGTATAACTGTAATATGGACAGTTCTATACACTGAGTATACACTTGAAATTTATCATAGTCCTAGCAGAAATTGTTATAGGGTATATACAAAGCAGAAACCTTGACATTGCCATTGTTTTCAACTATGTTTGGCTATATATTACAACTTGTTGCAGCCAAAATTACAAGCTTCGCAATAGCTGATCACATAAATTTCACTGCTTTCTAACGCAACAGCATCAGCAGCAGAGGCAGCATTGCGATTATTGAAATACGCTAAAGGTTTTTCTTTTAGCCACTTGGCTTTGTTCATTTGGCATTGGCTTTGGCGACAAATCATGGAACATCGCCAATCGACAAGCAGCGTTGCAGCTGAGGCAGCGGCAGCTTTTGTCTTTTCTACAAAATGTGGATAATTGCAACAGACAGCAGACGTTGATGGCAATGGAGATGGAGATGGTGATGGAGATGGTGACACTGGGACTGGGACTGGGCCATTGCAGATCTCTGCACTGTCAGGCGCCTTTAACTGCTCTCACTCTCTTTCTAACATGATAATTGGACATTAGAGCTGGACAAAATATCAATGTTCATGTCGATATTTATGATTTTCAGATTCTACTTCTTTAGAGTATTAATATCTTAAGTTAGACTGGCGAACTTTCAAACGAAATACAACAGAAGCTAGGCTAGGACAGCTCAGTCGATCATCTGTCTATCAATATGAACTTGACTCTCAGTTTAGCTAGCATAATGAAACAACGATATAAGTCCTTTTAGACATGTTTGAAGTATCCAACTTTCGGAATGTTCTTTGTGAACTCAACTCTTTTTGATGCTGTGCTGATGAAATTTGGTAGAATTGCTTATTATTTTAGTATATAGTACATATAGTGAAAATGACCGAATCGGAACACTATCACATACATGTTGTCAAAATTGATTATTTATAAACCCACTTAAAGTGTTAGATAATGCAAGGCAAACACTTCGAAACTGCGATTATGTAAGTCAGATTTCGAAAATGCAAATAAGATATGAGAAGTTCTTGTCTAAACATCGGGCACTACACCTTGTGATTGCTTAAACTGTTTGAGAATTATAAGAAACAAGTTAAAATAAAATAAATAAATCCTAAAAATTTTTCATTCCAAATCGTTTTGGACTTTTCGTTGCTGTTTTTGATTGATATATCAATCGATCCTCCTTTTTATGGCATCCTTTTTTCGAATCAATTCGGCCACAAATATCGATATTTTGTCAGCTCTATTGTGAAGATGTGAACATGGACATAATAAGAGGATGTCAACGCAGCGTTTACCTTTGACAGATGTCTCTGCCCTATTCCTTTTTAATTGGTAGTCTCATCTTGGCTTTTAGAAAGTGAAATTGATATACGAGTTGGGGGTTTGACGTGCTTGGCCTGCTAATTTGTTGAGTTTCTTAAATTTTGTAATCCAAAATCAAAATCAAAATCGAAAATGTGAGCGAGCCGTTGAGTATTTGGTCAGGCAACTGTTGTTGGTAAATCAACGCACACCCAATTTTATCAATTATTATTTATATTTTTGATTTTGTTTTTATGCAACTTTCATTTTGTCAGCTCATTCAACAAAGAGTTAAACACTCAATTCAACACGCTTGACAATATTAAAATCTTTGCACTATAAATTGAAATGATGCTAACTGGACTGGAGCCAAACTGGCAGACTTTGAGCCATGTTTGGGCTGGGCCAGCATGTCTACACATATATAGCATTAGCTTGCTAATTGTTCAGTTCAATACAAGAAACATATTATCAATGATACGGCTTTGGGCAAACAGTTAGAAAACTTTCATTTCATGTGGGGAAATTGAAACTGAAATTTGACCCACAACTGTATTTGAGAATTTTGACAATGATGCAACTTTTTTGAATTGCGTAAATGCAATTTGTTAATTTAATAAACAAATACTTAAAACAGCTGCCAAAATGTGAGAGATTGTCAAATGGGTGTTAATTACAAAGTTGTAAAGGGAAAAGGGAAAGGAAAATAAGATAATGCCTTTTTCTCACAATTTCTGTGCTTGTTAATAAAAAAGTATATTATTTGATAAGAAAATTAATACGCAATATTTTTGAAATTATTTAATTGCAGATATTTATTTTTGGATCTAAACTGTGAATTGGATTAGCTAAAAATAACAGAAGAGAAAAGCTGTCTTTGTAGATTGATTGTTCCTATAACAGCTATCAGAAAAAGTCATCCGATCTCGATCATTTTTTGTCAGCCTGTCAAAAACATACTAAAAGGCAGAAAAGATTAATTTGGTTAAAATAGGTTGAGAAACAAAAAAGTTTTTCATACAAAAACTAATTTTTAAGCCGATTATTCCTATAGCAGCTATAAGATATAGTGATTCGATTTTCTTTAAACTTGTAAACAGGTGAAGATAATGCTTAAGCTCAGAATTGGGAAAATTCTTCGAGTTATCTTGAAAACAAAATTTTCAAACGATTGTTACTATAGCAGCTATATGTTATAGTGATCCGATCTGCCCGATTCTGACCTAAGAGCTGCTTTTCAAGTTTCATCAAAATAGCTTCAAAACTGACAGAAATTAATTATGAAAATTATTTAGCAGCAAAAATTAACTTAAGTTTGAAATTTCTTCCAATTATTTTGAGTTTTTTCAAACATGCATCGAGCTATAAATGAATATAATCATTTTTAAGACAATTATAATGTCAGTTCACCTTTTACAAATTATAAATGTTAGGTTTTTTCCCAAATTCCTTACTTTAAGTTAATTTATAAATCATTGTTAATAATTCACTTTTAGTTTTCCTAAGTTTCCCAGTATTCAAATCATCACATATAACTCATTTCATTGATTGAAAAACTTCTAAGTAAAGGCATTTCTTAGTTAAATTTATCCAGCAATACGCTTAAGTCTACAATTTCTCAAGACATACAACAAGTTGAGGGTTCGCATTGTGGCAATGTGTTTTCATATGATTTAATGAGACACTCGATATGCGGCTAGTGGACACCTTAATTGAACCATTTGGCCAACAAGCATGCCGCATTGGTGGCATTGGCCAAAAAGCAAAAGGCGAACCGCCAAAAGCAAAACTAAAAACCCAAAACCAATATACGAGCCCAAAGCTCGAAAACTTGGCTAAAACCGGCCAGTTTGGCTAGTTTGCTCTTTTGGCTCTTTAGCTCACTTTCCACACAGCGAAAGAAGAGAGCACACACTTTCATAGCTTTCACAATGTGCGCTCTTCGAGTTGATTTTTGAGCGAGTCGAGTGGCAGTTGCAACTTGGTTTGTGGTATAAAACTTCTTACGTATGCGTGCCATGGCTTAATCTTACCTTGAACTTGGTCGTGTTAAGATCGGCAGAGTCTTATATAGTTATATATTAAATATTGTGTGTGGCGTGTTTTATAAATGCGTAAAGTACAATAAAAAAAAGCAACGTTCGGTGAATTTAATGCTCTTTCAATCAAAAGCTAAAATGGAACAAAGATCCGTTGTACTTGTTGCGTGTCGATAAGTGTGCATAAAACTCAAAGTGTTGCAAGCATTCCCAGCATAAACTATACTCTATAAGCCAAACTAACGCTTAACGGCAAATCTGTTGCCATTTCCAACTGAAATTCTAACTTTAAACTATATCCAGTCAGAGTTTGTTATACAAAACACCCAATATGGAGCAGCACTGGCTGCTGTTGATTTGTTTGCTCTTGCCACTTGTGGCAGCATTGACACATGCCTGGACTTTGCCTGCCTCACACACAAACTCCATTCCAGCCTGGTCACCAATTGTGGCTGTTCAGCCAGCACCTGCTGCTCGACAATTAAATGGTAAGTTATGTGTAGTCATTTTTTAAATGCACAATATTTATTCAGTTGATGACTCAGCTTGAATTCAAGCACAATTTCTTTTTCTTCTTTTTTTTAAGCTTTTGTTTTGTACACACAACAAAAGCAAAGCACAATCAAAAGCATTTTTATTATAGCAGTGAAATTTTTACTCATTATATTTTAAACGTGGAGAGCAGTTTTAATATATTAACAATTATATCATCGCAGAGCGCCATTTAGTCTTTGTTTTTAGTAAGAAAGCCCAACTAATCTTAGTCTGCACAACTGTCACACTCAAAAAAATGAACATAAATTCGATTGTAGAAAATGCAGAGTGATTTATGTTAATGTTTGTGAAAAAAGAGGATCAGAAATTACATAAAAAACACTTTCAACACTTTTATTTGCGGGTTATTGAGATGAATACACTTTAAATTTTTTCTTTAAATTTCTAAAATATACTCAAATTTATTGAACATAAGAAAAAGAAACACGAAAACTTTTCGGAAATCTAACTAAACATGAATCAGGACTTCATTTCAAACACCTCAGATATATTTATTGAATATAAAATGATAAATTGATAAAGCGTTCTTTGTATATTTGTTTGATATTTGTATTTTCCAGTATCATATTGAATTTGAACATGTTTGACACATTTTCAAGAAAGATTTAGCATGCAAGTTAATTTCAAGTAAGAATTGCATTGTCTTAACATCGCTTTAAGAAACCAATAGACTTTTATCTCCCTGTTCCCATTAAAAATGTGAAAAAGGGAGTTATAAAGTACTGCAAATGTGTGCAACAGACAGAAGGAGGCATTTCCGGCTATATAAACTATATATGTTCTTGATCAGCATCAACAGCCGAGACGAACTAGCCATTTCCGTCTGTCTGTCCGTCTGTCTGTCTGTATGAAAGCACAGATCTCAGAGACTATAAGAGCTAGAGACACCAAACTTGGCAAATCGCAAAACACCACCCACAGCCACAATTTTAAAGATAAAGCTTCGATACACATTTGGTACACATATATTTTATATCAATGTTGATCAGCTGTGTAAATTTCATCACGATCGGATAAATAACATCAAAGTTAGGGAAGAATCTATTACCCCAGTCTCAGCAGGCAGAAACAACAGTTTGACAGGAACTGCACAAGTTAAGTGCACTGCTTGCTTGTCTTGCCGCTGAACTGCTTGAAATGCAAGTTGGGAGCAGGGAGTCTCGTAGTCGGGCACACTCGACTAGAGCATTCTTATTGTTAATACTTAATACTTAGTTCTTCAAAGTTGTTTAATTTGCCAATCCGAATCCAAATTTGTGTTTTCGAAAATGAAAACATATCAAATTATAATATTTGCTTGAAAACCAACAAAATTTCTCCTTTTTGGGTTAGAAACATTTCTAAAGATTAAAAATATTTTGTTGTTTAATAGACAACTTTTATATTGATTTAAATATATTGCAAATGTAATAATTTTCTATGTTTTGTAGATTTTATATATATTTGTTTTGTATTCACAGTAGTATAATAGTTTTTTCTTCGCGTGTAAAGAGATGAGAACCTGATTAACTGATCTCAGTTAATGTGACAATTAGCAGGTGTCTGACGACATAAATGGTTCAACTCGATGTGTAATTAACGTTGACTTTCATGCTTAGTGCAGCAGAACTGGAATATGTTTAATATTCTTTTTCTTTTTGTTTTAGTTTTTTCATTTTTAGAGCAGGTGACATGCTTCATGGCTACAATACCCCTCTCTGGCCAACCCCCCTTAGCTCTGTTACGTTATAGAGCGAACCAAAGAACTGGCAACACTTTTCCATATTGTCATTCAACTTGTTGGTTCTTCAGTTTTCGGTTCTCTTCAGATTTCAGGCTCTGATGTGCAAGTCGAGCAACTGAGCAAATGAACAAATGAACAAATGAACAAATGAACAAATGAGCAATGAGCTATGAGCAATTAGCTGGCAACCTGCACATGTGCGAGGTGCCATAAAAAAAAAAGCAACCATCACAAATGTCTTTGGCCATGTAATATGGGTCAGTACTTAGTACTAACTAAACCAGAGCTTGTTCAGAATTTAAACAGACAGTTTATTTACGCAGCCAAACGGGGGAACGGGAGAGGTGTAAAAGCTGTACATAAAGTTGTGTCATTAAGCTAAGCCATACACAGTTAAAAAATAGTAGCAAATTTCTTAAAGTATTTTGTCTAAAGCGTAATGGAATCGCTTGTATTTATATATAAAAAAAAACTGCTATAGTTTTCCAAGTTTGTTAAATTTCTGGATTCAATTAAAACATTAAAAGAAAAACAAGTTAGAATACTCTAGTCGAGTGTGCCCGACTACGAGACTCCCTGCTCCCACTTTGCATTTCAAGCAGATCAGCGGCAACACAAACAAGCAGTGCACTTAACTCGTAAAGTGCTTGTCAAACTGTTGTTGCTGCCAGCTGAGACGGGGATAATAGATTCTACTATAACTTTGCTGTTTGTTATCCGAACGTAATGAAATGTACGCATCCGATCAACAATGATTAAACATACATGTGTACCAAAAATCAAAGATTTATCTTTAAAATTGTGGCTGTGGGTGGTGTTTTGCGATTTGCGGGGGTGCGGGGTGGTGCATCCGAAATTTGAAATAAACTTGATCTGCGTATGGTATACAGGAACCTGCATGTCAAGTTTGGTGTGTCTAGCTCTTCTAGTCTCTGAGATCTGTGCGTTCATACAGACAGACAGACGGACAGACAGACGGACATGGCTAGTTCGTCTCGGCTGTTGACGCTGATCAAGAATATATCTAGTTTATATAGTCGGAAATGCCTCCTTCTGCCTGTTACAAACATTTGCATTACTTTATAACTCCCTTTTTCACATTTTTAATGGGAACAGGGAGTAAAAAGTATTAAAAAACGAAAAAAGATTTCGTTATCCCATCCTAAAACGACCTTATTTTCTTCAATATACACAATCTCAAAAAAGATTTCGTTATGTCAGATGAATAACATGTTAAATATAAATTAAAAATTTAATATTTAATATTTAATTGTCACAATTTGCAAACTTATTATTATTTTTTATTAAATTTTTTGCTAGCTGTTGTATAAATTTGTTGAGAGTAAAGTTTTTTAGTATCTGCTTTTAAGCTGAGCTATTTTCAATTATATAATCAAAATTATGAAATATAATATTCGTAGAAAATATTGTATTAAGATATGACATTTAAGTTTACAAAACTAAGCTTCTATCTGTTTAAAAATTATACTTACTTCATTCAAAAACCAATTCTACCAATTTGCATAGAATATCATTTAAAATGCTACAAACAAAAACTGACTTTTTGACCTAGTTTAACAATTTAGCATTTATTTTAAGTAAGATTTAGTTAAAATGCTATTCATTTTAAACAAAATATCTTTCACTTTTTATATATATGCTTAAATAACTGTTGATCCCATTATGATAATCAATCTTAAAAGCTGACTTAGGTCAGCTTTTTGTATTGTTTTTTGTCTTTGCTCAAAGTCAAATTGTTAACAAAAAAGGTAAACAGAACTCTTAGGAAAAGATGTTGATGTCTTTGTCAAGTCATGTTATATAGTGTCAGATTCAGATTTGTTTGTTCACTAGGCCTGCTTGCAACAACAAAAACAACAACAATAATTACAATAACAATAAGTGTGCTGAGCTGGGGAGCTGACACCAAAAACAACCTGAAAAAATGCTTATAATTGGGTTATAACCGTCATGTGTGTAAGAGTGTGTGTGTGTTTGATGTGTGTGTATGATGTGTGTGTAAATGTGACTACATCTTGTCTTGTTTGGTTTTGGCTTTTGTTGTTTTGCCAGCCAAACAATGCCACTGGAAAAAACTGAAAAGCGACATTTTTTCATTGCAAAATTTATAAATGGAACAAAAAAATGTAAAAAATTAAAAGTGTAACTTTTTTTTTTTCTCCTTCCACGAAATGAAATTTCATTTTTTAATTGCGTGCGTTGTGCCTGCCTGCCTGGAATTTCGCTAAATTGCCTAGTTTGGTCAGATCCAGACCACATATAAAGCATTGTTTAGCAGCCACCCCCCCTTAAAAGGGGGGGGGGGGATTAAATGACTTTGATTGTGGCTGCTACACATTTGCAGACCTCAAAGTGTCTTCGATTTGCGTACATCTTTGCATCTTTGATGTGAGTTGTTGTTGTTGTTGTTGTTGTTGTTGTTGATGTTGCTGTCTTCAATTCAAAATACTGTCGTCGATCGAAGTCAGTGAAAGTTTATTGAGCTTGTGCTTTGTTGTTGTTGTTATGGATATTGTTGTTGTTTGTTAGAGTTTGTTAGAGTAAGCCCCCCCTCAGCACATTTCAACACATTTTCTTCTCTAACGGTTGTTACAGGTTTCTATTTCTATGCAGCTTGATCAATTCTTGTTAAACAAATTCTTTATAAGGCATGTATCAAAAATGCCGCTGCTGCTAGCTCAACTATATACAACAGAAATTGAAAAAAAAAGGTACAGAATAATAGAAAAGCTGACATGTAACTCATTTGCATTTAAAATAAAAGAAATTCTTTTTAATATAATACATAATTCATTATACAACTTGTGCCCATTTTTCCGATTTTAATCATATTTTTAAGACTTCAAATTGGCAGCTGATTCGACTTTAAAAGTTATGTTTTCAATAGATTCTTCCTTAATCAAATTTTGTTTTCATATGCTAAAATATTATTAAATGTGTTCTAATTTTCGATTTCTATTATATTAAATTCAGAACAACAATCAAAATTTTCTATTATGCTTTTAGAAATTGTGAAGATTTTGAAAAAAAATTGATTAGAACAGAACTTTTAAGCAAAAAAAAGCATTTAACATTTTATTTGCAAAATTAAACTATTCGGTATTGATATCTTTTTAATTTTGTAAAGATTTTTAAATGAGATTTTACATTTTACGCGTCGATCTCAGAGACTATAAGAGCTAGAGACACCAAACTTGGCATGCAGGTTCCTGTATACCATACGCAGATCAAGTTTATTTCAAATTTCAAATGCACCCCCCGCAAAAGCCTCTCCCACAGCCACAATTTTAAGATAGAGCTATGATTTTTGGTACACATATATGTTGTATCAATGTTGATCAGCTGTGGAAATTTCATCCCGATCGGATAAATAACATCAAAGTTATGGAAGAATCTATTATCCCCGTCTCAGCAGGCAGAACCAACAGTTTGACAGGAACTGGACATGTTAAGTGCGCTGTTTGCTTGTGTTGCCGCTGAGCTGCTTGAAATGCAAGTTGGGAGCAGGGAGTCTCGTAGTCGGGCACACTTGAGTAGAGTATTCTTACTTGTTCTATCTAGCTAACTATCTATGCCAAATGCACTCGTTTTTCACTTTCAAATGCCACCCAAGTCAATAAATTCTCAAATCTAATAACTTTATTTGCATGATCGTTAGAATTAGTTGTGATTATGCTAATATTTTATGAGCTACTGTTATGGATATACCCTATGGGCTATAGGTAAATGATATTTACGGCACAGCTGGACACAGTTATGGCCAGTTGATAGTTGGCTATTGGTTAGTTGGCTATTGGCTAGTTGGCCCAAATAATCAGCAGCCCAGACAGGCGGGCGAGCAGTTTACAGTTTACAGTTTGTGAGTCAGAGTCAATGAGCCAAGGCAAATAGTTGATGGTCAATTGTGGACATGCAAATAAACGCGTCAGGCAAAACAGTAACAAGTTGAGGGCTCGATTGGTAGTCTTTGGCCAAGTTTATATAAGTACATATATTAAAGCCATGGGCCACGCATAAATTACAATTGTAGTGAAAGTTCAAAAATCGTAAATGAAATTAAAGCTTGGGCATTGTTTGGGTTACTTCGTGCTTGAAGGGGGGGTGAGGGACGCCCATGAAAGTGAAAAGATTCCAGCCAAGTTTAATGTGGCACATTTAGAAGACACAAGCACAAACAACAACAAACAACAAGCAACACAAACAACAAAACAAAGCCCAAAACAAATGTCAAATATGCAGACGCTGCCTTGCCACAAAATGTGGCATCAGGCCGCGTGGGCTGCCACAAAGACAAGGATTTTTATCTGTCGAATGTCACCATGCAACAAGCTTTAAGCAGCCAATTTTTTAGCTAGCCAAAATGTTGCATCCTAGTTTCCCATCGAAGCCTGTTGACATTTTTGTTGCTTGCCGCTTTCACTTGGCATTTGGATGTTGCACAGAATGACAATATTAGCGGCAACTTGGGTCAAAGTACGTTGCATTCAAAGCAAATTTCGTTTTTTTTTTTGCGGCAGGCTACCTTTATAACAATTTCTCCAACACGATTCGAAGATGTTGTTTATAACAGTAGCTGCCACATGTGGCAATTATAAATAAAAGGCAAAGCCCGGAGGCAGCTTGCCACAAGCACAATTATTATAACAAGTGTGAAAATAATTGCTGAGGTTAAAGCTAAAAAATATGCCTAAATTATTTATAATTAAACACAATTAAATGTCAATTGAATTTGAATGAAATTAACAATTAATGATTAACTTGTTGCAATGTTGCAAGCATTGTTAACTAGCTGATTAATTGTTTAGTTTGTGCACATTTTCACTTGATCGCGTGCTTGGCCATTGGAAAAGCAACCAATGTTTTAAACATGTGCGGCATGTGCCACAATACAATGCCACAAGAGGCAGCCACAGCCACACAAGGTGTTATCACTGTTGTTTTATTATTGTTATTGTTGTTGTTTATTGTGCTGACCAGTGGTCAGTTATTCAGTCAGTCAGTCAGTCAGTTGGTTGGTTGGTTGGCTCTCTGCATACTTTCACTCAAATATTTACTGTTGGAAAAGCTGTGGCTGCCACATCCACATCGGCCACATCGATCACATCGTTAGCCAAACCATACAAATCCTAACCGTATCAGAGACCACTTTTCGCTGTGCGTGATCCAATCCAATGGCCTTATGTGGCATATATATCATCATCAGCTGTAAATCAAAACAAAGCAAACATGCTTATTGGCTTAAACTAACAGTTTCATAAGTTTCATAGTTTAATAAGCCAAGTGTTATCCAAGGTTATATGTTATTGCTATATATGTAGATCAGTGAACTTTTGTGATCGCAGTTCACCATTTTCAAGATTGTTTAGATTTCGGATCAACATTTTCACACACTTTAAAGCTATACTTTTGAAATTTTGTTATAATATACAAAAATATATAATCATTTCATGCTATAAGTTTCACAGCGATGGCTTTATAAACACAGTTTATATTAAAGGTTATATCAATTTGATCTTAATTTTATACACAATTTTCAAGCTACATTGTTTAAATTTGGTTTACATATAAAATTTGATACAATTATCTTGTTCTGAAAACTTCAAGAAGATCTTTTAATAGATACAGTTATATGATAGATATGTATTATATGTATATAAATCATAATTTCGAAATATTTATGCACTTTTATGCACAACTTCTTATTGTCAGTGCATTATTTGATCATATAAATGCACAATTTATGCTTATTTATGCATAATTTTTACATTTCAATGTACATTTTATGATTACTTGTGCATAAAATACTGCTCAGTTTAAAACTCATGACTACATAGTTCTTCTAGCATCGATTTCATGCATAATTTATACATAAATGATGCCTAGAATGCATGCATTTAGCTTAGATTTCTCTCAGTGTATATCAACTTGATCATATTTCTTTCCTTGTTTGCTTATATCCATTCTAGTTATAACTTGTTTTCAGTTTCATTAAAATAACACCCATTCTACTCTTACTTTACAGAAATCTCACCCTACTTGGATCTGGCTTTGTGTCCCATTCGCGGAGATGCCTGGACTTGTGCCAGACAGAAATCGGCCAGAATTTTGGATGTTTGGGATGACGAGCTGCACTTGCAATGGCAAAAGTTGAAAGGTGAGCATTTGAAAATTGAGAGACATCCGTGACAAGTGAAAGAAAGGTGTTAATTAGGGCTGAAGCGAAGTGGAAGTGGAAGTCGAGGTCTGTTTATTAACCAAAGTGTGATTTATGTGGCCAGGTGAAAATTAAAGACAAGTGAAATTTGCGAATTGTGCTGAAAAACACACAAGCAACATTCAAAGTTGCAGTTGTAGACGAGAGATTCATTGCAATTTTCCAATCAGTATTAAAGTTCAAAGTGATTTATAGCAATTTTACAATCATATTTAAGTTCAAAGTGTATTTTGAGGGTCAACTCCCTGAGGGTTAAGCCAAGCTGTGCAGAGCATGTGGAACTTTGATAAGTATAGAGGGTGTTAAGGTGTTAGGGATGTGAATCATATCGATATTTCAACTTTGAGTTAAAGGGCTTAAGTTTGAACTTAATTTCGCTTAAAGAAAGTCTGCTTACATTGAATTAACTTCATATTTTACCATTATTAAAAGGATAAAAGAACAATATTTTTATTTCCAAAATTTAACTTTGTAAAATTAACAAAACATGACTTTAAAAGTTCAACACAAAATTTAAAGAAGTAGAACATTAACATTCGAAATATCGAAGACGATATTGATTTGAAGTCTGGAAGATATTTTACAACAAAAATTTAGTATTTAAAAAAACCAAAAAAAAAAAAGAAACGAAAATTTAAATAATTTCTATTTCAGTTGAAGCGGATCGGCAGCTGAACGCGACGATTGAAAGACGCGGCTACAGCGCCTCGGAGCTGCCCATAAAGGAGAAGCCATCGACATTGCTAAAGAAAATCGAGATCGGCACGAAATACATGAAGGAATATCTGGCCGAAACCATGGACGGGTAAGTTTTAGCGTTAACCAACAACATGTTAAGTGGGATCAGGTTTTCTAAACTCTTTTCATTTCTCCGCTACAAAACAGCTTCCTTGGTCGCGAGTACGAGTATATGAAATCACCGAAAGCGGCTGTTGATGATAGTGAAAATGTGGATGATGAGGATGATGATGAAGAGACGGAAGCGGAGGCGGAGGCGGAGGAGGAGGAAGAGGAGACAGAGGCGGAGGCAGAGGCAGAGAAGGAGGGTGACAGCGACGATGAAGACGAAGCAGATGCAGATGAGGAGGAAGCCAGCGATGCAGAGGAGGAGGATGAAGCGGAGGATGAGCCAGAAAATGAAAATGAAACTGATAATGAAAATGAAAGTGCACAAAGTGTAACTGTGGCCAATGAAGATATCAAAGCCTCCGTTTTCAGCCAAGATGCAACATCAGGCGCCGTAGAGTTTATAGAACTCGAAGATGGACAAGAGCCAGCAGCGGGTGCGCTGAAGAAGCCCGGCGGAGGCAGCGGCAAGAAAAAGAAGGACAAAAAAAGGAAAAAGAAGAATAAGAAGAAGGGACAACATGAGCAACAACCAGCCACATTGGTTGTAGTGCAGCAGGCGCCAGAGCATCACGATTTGGATCATGGACACGGCGCCACAGCTGTTGGTGGCCATGGAGGTGGTCATGGAGGCGGCCATGGAGGTGGACATGGAGGCGGAGGCCATGGAGGTGGCCATGGAGGCGGCAAGCCCATCAAGCGCAAGCAGAAACGTGGCAAGCGCAAGCGGAAGGGTCAACATGGTGCAGCACAGCTTGTGGAACATGAGGAACACGCAGATCTTGGTCTGTTGGATGAGCTTATCGATTCAGATGTTTTACTTTCGGGAGGAGGACATGGCGGAAAGCGCAAGCATAAATATCCAACAAAATATGGTAGAAGTAACGGAGGTGTGTGTTGTTTGCTGCGTGTGGTTTTCAATGAATTTACCGCACCCATTTCCTAAGCACAAATATTAGTGCCTATATCTATTCTATATAGTATCTATATAGTATTTAATTGTACAATTTTATGATCGATCTTTGGCATGCCAAAGTTTAAATGCCTTTGCAGATTTTAGAAGAAATTTAATTAGATCCGACTCGGAGTCAAGACTTATTATAACATCAAAATTTGTTGGAAAAGTATCAAATTATTATATTGGCTTAGTTCTTATTGTTTTTGAAGAGAGAAGATCATCAGAAAACATACAGACAGTTAGTTTTAAACAGAGAAAATACTAATATCTATGTAAAAGTTGTCTTAGGGTTTTATAATACCTTCCACAGACGTCTTCCAACTGTTGAGATTCGATCTTTTCGCTTCTAACATTCCTACATATATCATATCATTTCATATTATAGATACCTAAAACCAGATAATTCCCATAATGTATTAGTACAGTCTTTCGGCTTAAGGTTTGATATTTTGGTTTGCCAAATTTCCTATATATAGATCATATCAAGCTTACATGTTTGTCTTTTATAGTTCCTCAGTTCAATCTAAAGTAACAGATCTTACTCACATATATGTATACATATACATATAGTTTTCTGCAAGGGTATACTAAAATCGGTGTTTTATCAACATTTAACAAACTTTGCTTAGCTAAGTTGTGCGTGTCATAGCAGTCAGCTGCTAAGCATGCGCAGCTTTTGCACTGCTTGTGCAAATAGTTTACTGTGGTGTTGGTTTTTATATGCGTGTCATAGCAGCCAGCTGTGTTTACTCGTATAGCATGCAGCTTCAAAATGTGATCATGAACTTTATGAAAAACCAAAATGAAGATCTTTTCTAGTTTTATTTTGTAGTAAATCATTTCAAATCAATTGTATTTTAATGAGATAAAAACAATACATTTCTTCATATCATAATTATTCAAAGAATATTGCTTTAACAAACTCTAATGAGGATCTTTCCAAGTCTTATTTTATTTTAATGTCTCTTTATTTGATACTCTAGATAAGATCTTTTCAATTATTATTTTTTTTTTGTAATTGATCCTTTGTATAAAGATATTTTTATAGAATCTATACATTTATAAAATTTATCCGTTCTTAGTCTAAGTGATTATTTGTTTATATATATTTAGCCTGTTTTTTTTTTTGCTTGCCTCGAATGCATGTTGTGTTATCGTTATCGTTATGTTATCGTTATCGTTAACGCACTTACGCGCACTGCAGTTCATACTAACAAACACACCACCCTCCCAGGCGATAAATATTTATTGTTGTTTTGTTTTCTGAATGCGTTACTTGTTGTTAAATCTTCATATCCTTAAGTACATATATATTAACCGTTAAAAACTTGCTTCACAGTTACGCGCGGCAAGAAGAAGAAGAAGAGGAAGGCATATGCTAAGCTCGTGCTGGTCGGAACCCTACTAAAAGCCAAAATAGAGTTGCTTCTGAAGATTCTGGGCGCCCATTTGCAGGTCAAGTTCTTTGCCATAGCTCTGATTGGATTGCTTATAAATATAGCACGATTCTGGATCGATGTGAAGCGAGGTGGTACACCAGCCAAGGTAGGTTGACGGGGCGACCTATTTAATGTATTTATTGTTTTTGTTATTGTTTATGTTCGTTTTGAAACTCACACGAGAACAACTTGTTCCAGGTAATAAGACCAAAAAAAAAAAAAACCTGTTCTAAATATGAAACTTTTGCACCCTTTTCCAGTTTTAAAAACTTGCTGTTACTAATTTTAAGTACTGCAAAAGTTCTTAACTCTCTCTTTACTTCTCACCCTTATTCCTAATGCTCTTCTCCAAACATAACATATGTTTTGTATATATATAATACTTGTATGTTTGTTTACAGTTAGATACGTTCTATATAATATACATAAATTTCACTTCAGCTGCGGTTTCCATTTACAAATCAGTTACAAAACCTACAAAATGCGCTCCGTATGCTAACATATTCAGACCTCTTTGGTTTTCAGATTTGGTAAAAAACTTTTGGACAGCTACCAACAACAGTAGTGTTAACAGTAGTTACCCCCCAAAAAACAAAAACTTAGATAAACACAGTCTAAAAATCCTAGATCGTAGTGTTTCCAAAAAAAAAAAATTGTTGTTTAACCCACAAATGTGTAAGTATAGGCGTGTTTTTAATACCCACGCCTTACGCCACGCCCCCTTAAAAGTTCATAGAGATATTGCAAAGAACCCTCCCATCAGACCAGTATTGTGAGCAATTAAACAATTAGCATTAGACATTTCATTGGCATCAAAAAAAGTATTGATGATGAAAAGCACATTTCATTTCATAAAACAATGTTTGATTATAATTAAAAAAATTAATATTAATGAAAAAAGTAATGATAATGAAAAAAGTAATGATATTGAAAAATTATATTATTATAATTGAAAAAAGCAATGAAAATGGTAATGATTAATTTAAATTGAAAAAAAATTAATAATAATGCAAAAAGTAATGATAATGATAATTTTTTTATTTTAATTTAAAAAAGTAATGCCAAAAAAAACGAAATTTCATCATAATTGAAAAAAGCAATTATAATAAAAAATGCAATACTAATGAAAAGAGTAATGACAATGAAAAATTATTTCATTGTTTTTGAAAAAAGTATTGATGATAAAAAGCACTTTGCATTGTTATTTGAAAAAAGTAATGGCAATAAAAAAATATTTTGTCTTAATTGAAAAAGTTATTAATAATGAAAAAAGTAATGATTAAAAATAATTGCATTATAATTGAAAAAGTAAAAAATTAAATAATTTAGAAAATTATTTTCAAAATAAAAGTATCGAAAATTAATTATTAATGAAATTACAATTCATTATCATTAGCTTTTTAATCGTAATGAAATTGTGTTAAATATTTCTATTACATTTTTAATTATTATTATTTTTTCACTTAGGATAAAATATTGTTTCATTGTCAATACTTTTGATTACAATGAAATGTGCATTTCATTATTAATGCTTTTTTTTTGATGATAATGAAGAAATAATGCTAATGCTAATGTACACAATACTGCTCCACAGACATATACATATACACTAAACGCAATAAAATACAAATACAAATACAAAATATACCCAAATAATACATACCATACACTCTGGGCTCTTTGGTATTTCCTGTGGTGTTTTCTCACTTCACATGCATACTTGCATCATTTCTAACTATAGGTTGTCTATGTCGAACATGCTCATCATCAGCACCACTATGAAGATCATGGCGAGGATTGGGGCAGCGAACAAGGCGGCAGCTACTGGAAGCGTTCATTGCAAACGGATCCTTCCATCGAGGAAACAGATTCATCCTCAACGGACAGCTATCAAATACATGCCCATTCGCAAGCACATCCGCAATACTCGCAGGATGCACACTCGTTGGCCTATCGCAATCAATACCAATGGCAATAAATGTGTAGAACATTTAATTTATATATAATTTATAATTGATAATTTATAAACATAATCGTAATCGTAATCGTATTTATTGCTTGATTATTAAATAATCCCTTAGGAGTTCTAGTTCGAAATTAATTTTAGCACAAATGCCAGTAAACCAATTGTAGTTTGTAACCCCGCCTTAGTAGAAATTTATGTTTTTTTATCCAACATATGCTATATGTAAATTACATTTTAATTCCTAATTATACCTAAACCTAAACAAAATTTTAAATCTAGAAAAGTTATTTATTTTGAAACTTAAGACACAAGAACAAACTAGTTTTAAGTTATTTATTTATGTTACATTATTTATGATGCATATTAAAAACCTTTTAATAATTGTACTGAATTGGAAATTTTCTTTATTTGAAATTGGCAAAATATTAAACTCATTTTCTGTATTATCTCAGCTCTGAATATTTGCAGAATGCGGTCAATTCAATGTGGAATTTCTTTAAAAAATTTCACCTGCGCAGCCGTGCGTCTGATTCTAATGCTTTGGCCTAATTCTAGGGCAGGGTGTACTGCTCCGTAATACCAAATAGCTGCGACGTGCTCCATAAAAACATGGAGCAGAAGACGCCAATGGGTGTTTTCAAGTCTTCGCGTCTTCTACGCCAATTTTGTAAAGCGTGCTTTGAAAGTTAAGCAACAAATTTGGCATTTGGCTAAAAATAAATGTTTGCCAAACGATTTGTAATAAGCAATTAAATTTGGTGTTTGACAAACGTCAAACAAGTTTCATAAATTGTGTTATTCAAAATTTGATGGATTGTAATTGCACAGGCACAAAAATTGATTAATGTCGCTGCAAGCCGAGCGGAAATTAAAAAGTTAGTTGGCTGAAAAGAAAGTGAAGAAAGGTGCACGCGACTTCAACATGACATTCTGACACGTTTATATATTGATATTGACCTTGTTTAAAACGCACACAGAACTTCGGACTCCGTCTCGAGACTCTGCACTAATTGAAAGAAAAGCTCAAGCTGTGCACATTAACATGCAACATATGCGGGGGGCAGCCGCAAAGAAAAGCGAATTGACATGCCGCAACATGCGTCTTATCAAAAGTCTGTCATCAGTGCGGTGCTAAGCTACACAGTGAGAAAATTTGATAAGCATGACAACAGTATACTAAGAGTAGATACATTTGGTTGAGAAAGGAAAATTAGAAAGAATTTAAGGAAAGTACATTACGCTAACCCGTTCATTGGATGAAAGCATATCAGAAATTCCATTTCTTTCATTCACAAATGAGCAATTGCAGCGTTTTAATGAACTAAGTCATGAACCAATGCACAAATAATAATAATTTCTTATAAAACAACTAAATAAGAATCAAATTAGATATGATTTGAGAAATAAGAAGTTAATGCCCCAAAAGGGATTATGTCGGTCGCTAGACTCTGTCTTTGCTTAAACTGTTTGAGAATTATAAGCGATAGACTAAAATTTTGTTTATGTTAGAGTGGCTTGCTTCGAAAGAAGAAAAAAAGGTTATGTACGGTGTTCTGAAAATGTATGTATACACTTGCAGAAAAGTTTTTCGTATGAAAACTTAATTTTCAAGCGAAGATTCATTAATATAGTTTCAACAATAGTCTAGTTCGCAAAGATCAGTCGGATGTAGAAAAGAACATTAATATATTTTCTTAAAAATAAACTGAAAACTTTGCCCAATTGATACTTTCTATGGTAACATTTTTGAAATTTAAATACAAACTTGAGCAACACATATTATTTTTTTCAGTGTACTTGATAGAGTCGAGTCGTGCAAAGAAATGCTTATCATTAGCAAAATTAAAATCAATGAAATTGGCCATAAAAATACGATGGCTCCCAGTCGTAAAAGAGTGTAGCGAGAGCAGGAGCGGAGGGAGAAATGAGGCAAAGATGGGCAGAGGGCAGCGCTATGCGTGGGACCCACTGATTGCAGGTGTCTTTGCAAACGTGTGCCACATAATTGATGATAATCAAAAAGAAATAGTTTAGTTTTCAGCACTTTCTAAAACTTACAAGTGGGCGTTTTTTGGACTTTAGTATGGGAGGGGGTGTGGTCAATAGCCATATATCAAAAAGATACCATCTATAAAAGCAGTTCTCGTTGGTTTGCCAAAAAAATTAGCAAAAAGAATGCGCTGGTTGAGTGTGATTGACTAGGGAGATACGCTGTAAACGGCTTAGAAATGTGCCAACATATTTGCGTGCATTCTTACAAAGCAAGCAGTGCACTGCTTGTACTTTAAGCAGTTCAGCGCAGCACTTGACTTGACTACCGAACTGTGAAAAATAGTTTCTTCGCATAACTTTGGTGTTTATTATCCGATCTGTTTGAAATTTGCAAGCATTAAGACTATAATGTGACTGAAAATATTCATCTGCTTGCTAGATCAGAAAATGGTCGGACAATTCTGCAAGTAAACTTTTTTTTGTTCCAAGAAATTCAATATAATTATCTTTACAATTTTTGGAAAAAATTGGGTGAAAATTGCTTCAAATTCACTTTAAAATCTTTACATTATAAAGCATTTGCAGCATGATTTTAAAATGTGAAAGAAACTCGCCTGCAAAATCGAAAAACGGACAACAGCTTCAAACTCATTTTGAAAGACCTACACGAAAATCATTTCATATTTCGCCGATTTTGAAGAAATTTTTCACCCTATTCGGAAAATGTAGAGGTAAAGGTTGCATATGAATAATTGTAATTTCATTGCGAGCAATTCGATGAAAATTTGTTGTTATCTTTTGATTTCCATTGACTTTAAACTTAGGAAAGCTTTGCCCGCAGTCGTAAAATCAAGGTCAAAGTCAAATCCTTAGCCGATCCAAGACGTCTAGTACTTCAGAGGAACGCAGCTGCTTTCTGCCAACTGTTACATACTTAAGCAATAGTGTATAACCCCCTTTAACCCTTTTTTAATTGCTGCAGGGTGTCAAAAGAATCAATTGATATTCTTTGAGCAAAAAAGGTTTGTGCGAATCTGTTGTTCGATGTCGGTGAAATAACGGTTAGTCCCGCTTAACGTGCGCAGTTTTGGCAAAAATAAATGAAGATATTTGCAAAAGATTTTGAAGGAAGTGTCAACGTCACGAGTCGAGACACGAGTTGAGAAAAGTTGCAAAATATGTAAGCGTGTTTGCATTTGCTCCACTAAACGACAGGCAGAGACAAGCAGCGACATGCAGAGACGTGCAGCTGTCAACAGTTGTTGGGCATCAAAAATTAGACACTTGATGTGCACCACATTCAATTTAATTAAATGAATTTAAGTGCCGCACTAGAAAGTGCCACTGCATCACGTATACGCAATGTATGGCGCGTTCTTCGTAGGGTTTTAGGTGCGTGGCTCATATCAACGCCCACGTGTCTTCAAATCGATTTGAAAATATTTTCAAAAGTGCTCCATAATATATTCATTGCACTTGCATTTGCATTTTAGAAAGCTTACACGTGTTTTAAACGTTGCACATTAAAATACAATAAGAAAAGTCGAAAAACAAAAGAAAAAGTCAAAGTCTAAAATGCAATTTCTACGTACTTAATGCCCATGCCTCAAACATCCAGCTATACTCTGTTCGTCTGCCTTCATTCTTCCGTTTATCCACAATCTAAATCTATTCATAATTTATTTATCATAATTCCAGTCATGTTTTTTTGCTTTTGCTGCAGAATTATTTGCAATTTGCCTGTTGTCAACGCACGTTTTTTACATGTCTTCTGCATTTCTGTTCCTTTTGCAAAAAATGCATTTAAAGTTATTTTGTTGCCAAGTGCGCAAAAAAAGTCATGTTGGCATTTTAATGAAGCTGCTGCAACTACTTTACAACAAATTGATTGACCATATATTAACTTTTATAACAATCATTAAAGCTACAAAGTTGAGGCTCTGTGCAGTTATGTTCTGTATATCTTTGAATAGTTTTATGCCAAATCATTTTTTTTGCTAATTTGAGCATATTTTCGAGTTTTGATTTATCCAAAATCCACAATATTTAAATAACTTTTAGTACTTTAAAGTAAAAGGACTCTATTGCAAAAGCTTAGCTCTTGTTGATTTTGCCTTTCAAATTAGCAAATTGTTTCCTCTACTTCCTTTCTTAGGTAGCTATAAGCTGCTAGGCAACTTTATGCATATATACATAGTTAATAGTCTGATTACTCAGAAATTGTTTATACATATAGAAGAGGCATGTGTCGCTGCCTGCCTCTGCTTGAAGATTACACTCGAAAGATTGTCCACAGACGTGAGATTGCAGTTTTATATGTGTACCAAGTGGGTCTTTAGACAAGACGAACTTCTTTTGTATATTACTTTTGGGTTCATTGGCTTGACAGACAGACAAACAGACAGACAGACAGAGAGAGGAAGAGTAGGCAAAGGATTATGCAATAAACGAAATATCATCATGTTTGTGACTTTCACAGAGCCCCAAAATAATCAAAAAATCAAATAATAGTAATAATTTAGAATGCTTTTGCTACCATTTCGCATATAGTTGTTGTTTTTAAAGTTATGCCTTTTGGCCAACACACGTACACGTATTACGCGTCAATTATGAATTTCTAATTTAACGATACAGAGTTGGTCACAGATTGTTCATAGCATTTCTATATATACGAGTACTTGTACACCCGCTGCTCTCTGTTCTATCAAAATCACGTACAGCTTAAAAGCGAAAGCTGACAAAAGGCCAATGGCATTGGAAATAGCAGCGAGTAACGAGTAACAGCCATAATTAAATGCAAGTTAGTTATTATTTTATATTACTTATTAATTATTAAACAGTTAACTGACGTTTTTATGTGCTCAACTGGCGCTAGCAACAACACCAAATACATAAATACATCGAGCTAGCGGCTTTTCAAAGCAACTTTTGAATCTATCTAGATTGTTTCATCTCGCTGAAAAAGGCGTTTGGCATATTAAAATGTTGACAGATGAGCTCATTTGCATAAATCTTGCACTTTTAGACACAACTCTGTTAAAGCACGCTCCTTAAATTCTCATAAGATGATATCAGTTTAGCGAGAACTTGAACAAAAAAGGAACTTCTGATCATTTGGGTTTTAGAAATAACTTTCAGCGTGAAATACTTCAACTTGGAACTTGAATAAGATCGTCTGAACACATTGTCTGGCTCATGATATGTATATATGTATACCTAGCTTCAAAACTCATGATATGTATATATGTATACCTAGCTTCAAAACTCTGACGGACGGACAGATGGACATTTCACAAACCCAATACAATCTTAGCTTTTAAATTTTTGAAAAAAAAGAGCATAATTATAAATTATCTTATTTCTCCTCTTTCATGCTCTTACTCTTACATGTAATCGAAGCTGTGCATTAGAGTATTATAACTATTCTAAAACATATAACGATACATTGGCGATTCACACATTGTTTCCTGAGAGAGTTTCAATAATGACAAAGAAACAAGGAATTAAAAAAAAGGTAAGAGAACGTTGAACGACCATCAACTTTTTATATCTCTTCTGTTCTTCTTTTCAAAGTTGCTTATCTTAAGTCCTAGAGGGATCATCTTATTGTTCCCATAGACTTATAATAGCTTGTTTCTTTTAGCCTAAATGCGTTTATTATTCCTCACAATTTTCCTTTTTAGTTGTTCATTTCTAAATACTTATCCCAACTTTCGCTGTAGGGGATTAGGATGATTTATTCTGTTCTGTATTGAAAAAGTATTATTCCAGATTTATTATATGTTGAATGTTTTGTTTTAGCTAACTATATAAGGTGCGTTTTGCTAGCTTCCCAACTTTTATCCTAGTGCTAAGATCCGGAGGAATATCAATATCATCTTGTTGTATTATACTTTTCTCGCCTTATATCTCTATCTTTATTTTCTTGTGTCTTATCCCAACTCTCATTGTAAAGATCATAACAAAGATCATCCTATAGCTTCTATTGTATTATGGATTCCAATGGATTGTATTATTTATCTTTTTTTTTAACTACCTTAGTTTTCAGCCATCTTTCTTTTTTATTTTCTAGTTCTCACTTCAACATTCATCCTAGAGCATTAACAAGATCATCTAACATTTATTATATTTTGTGTCTCTTATCTTAACTATCTTCATTAGGTATAAATTTGAGCTCTCCATTCCTTTATAAATTGCCAATATCATATTTTCATTTCCGAAATTTAATCCTAGAGGATTATTTGCTTCTTTTGTTTAATAATATCTACTTTTCTTATACTATGTTTCTTTTATCCTAACCATCTTCTTAATATACTTCCCCTTTTAAGTCTTCTCAATCCAGTTTTCATCCTGATTCTAGGACCAACAGGATTATGAAGATCATCATAATTGCTTCTTTTGTTTAATACTACATTCATTATCTTTTGTGTATTTTAATTTAGCCATTTTTATAAAATATCTGCTATATCTTTCTCTTTATAAGTTTTCTAATACAGCTTTCATCCTAGAGGATTAACAAGATCATTTTATAACTGCTCTCTCACTCTCACTTTGTCTCTCTCTCTTTCGCTGCTGTTCAACTAAAGATCTTGGATTCCACAAAATGGGTTCCACACGCAGCGATCGTTCCACTTGTCACGTTTGCGAAGCAGAAGCAGAAGCGGCAGCAATGTTGAGTATTTGCCATTGTAATTGTTGTTTTAGTTGTTGTTGTCGCCTACATTGCTTTGCCGCACGCACCTGTAAGTACCTGTAAATATGTGTAGGTGTGTGTGTGTGTGTGTGTGTGTGTGTGTTTGTTGGCTTGTTCAGTTTTCTCTACCTTTCTGCATTCTTAATAAATCAAAGGTGAAGAATATATAAATTGGGCGTCGCATTGGTTCGTCTGTCGCAGTTTGTATTTGGAAGCCAACGGTGCCTCAACAGGTGTTGCAAGAGATTCGCAAAGGGATCGCAGAGGGAGATCGGCAGACAGTGTAGAGTGCAAGCTTTGGTTGCTGTATGCAAAACAATATACGATCTATATATATATATAAACGCCTGGATATCAGTTGGATTAAACACACAATCGTAACTTACTAAGGATAAATATGTGCATTAGAAATTAACTTAAAAAAAAAAACAGAAGAATATTAAGTGCAATAAAGTGTGATATATTAACTAAATATAACTGAACAATCATGTGGAAATTTACCTGTGCTTTGCTGCTACTCGCCAGCTGCTGCAGCGCGGGACCATTTACTCAACAGGTGGGTTCAATTTCGAACTCGAATTCGAATTTAGTTTAGGTTTGCATTTGCAGACAACTTCCGTTCTTAACGGATATCAAAATGGTCAACGGAATAAAAAGTATTCAAACTGTTAATGAAATTTGCTTTTGCCTTTGCGAGGCATAGTCTGAAATGTTAATGGACTTCCAGTTGGAGTTACTCATTCTACTTCTACTTCTTCTTCAACTTCTTCAGACATTTGCATAAGTCTTTTCTCTCTGTGTGTGTGTGTTTGCTTACTTAGTTAATATGCCAAACGTTTAGCCTTTTAACGGCTAAGTGCACCTGAGTGGAGGAGTCACTAAGGTATTTATAGATATAGATATAGATATAGACACCTGTATCAGGTATTAACTCTTTTATGGATTGCAAAACTATATTCGAGCGGAACGTGCAGAAGAAGATTGGCAAAGCTTTATTGAGATATTAAAAGAATTTTATATACTCGTTTATGTATATAAGAAAAATGACTTAGAATAAAAGCAGAATAAAACGAATTGAGTAATAAGATCAAATTCTTCCGATCGTAAATTTACACAGCTGATCAACATTGATACATATATGTGTACCAAAAATCAGCTTTATCTTTAAAATTGTGGCTATGGGAGTCTTTTCCGATTTGAAGGGGTGCGGGGGGGTGCATCCGAAATTTGAAATAAACTTGATCTGCGTATGGTATTCAGGAACCTGCATGCCAAGTTTGGTGTCTCTAGCTCTAATAGTCTACGAGATCTGTGCGTTCTTACAGACGGACAGACGGACAGACAGACGGACATGGCTAGTTCGTCTCTTCTGTTGATGCTGATCAAGAATATATATAGTTTATACAGTCGGAAATGCCTACTTCTGCCTGTTACACACATTTGCAGTACTTTATAACTCCCTTTTTCCCATTTTTAATGGGAACAGGGAGTAAAAAGGCATTTATCGAATTGAAAATAGTCATTTGGCTTGAAACATTCTCTTGACTTATAGAAGTAATAAGATGCACATTTAAAAACTTTTACATTTCTAAAATATTCTTAGCTAAAAAGTTGTAAACGATTTCAATAGATTAAGGACCAGCTATTTATTTCTAACAATTTGATTTCATAGTTCCTTTCACAAAAATAATATGCACCTGTGTGACTGAAAGTCGCAAGGCTTTGATAAGCTCATTAAAAATGCATGTCTCAAATAAATAAATAAATAAATAAATAACATATTGAATATGGTAACAAAATATGATGTGATAATATTTAAGCAATATATTCGAAAGTGACTTCAATTGCAGCGTTGACCAAAAAAAGCTTGCAAGCCAGCTGCGAACTGCACAAAAAACAAAAATAAAATTCAAAATATACAACTTTTTAAGGGGGTGAGGTTAGTTCAGTTTTCACTTAACGCCAAAAAACTAGAACACAAGTGAAATTTTTATTTATTTTCGGTCCCTATCCATATAGCTTTAACAATAGATAGATACTGATACGATACTGCCCCAGCAATCATGTCACGTGCTTTCATTCAATTGAATTTGATTTGCGCATGCGCAACACGTATATCGTTAGCTGAATGAACGCTGGCTAATCATAATGTCTTTATAACCCTCCTACTCACCCTTGGAGAAGAGGGTATTATAAATTAATTAAGTTTAAAGAAAAGTCTAGAGCATTGATAAAGACATTGCCGAACTGATTAAGTACCTATGAACTTGCTTAAAGCGCCGAGATAACTCTTTTAAGATATGTGCTAAGCATCCAAATTCACAATGTTCTTTGTGAACTCAGCTCCATTTGATGCTATGTTGATGAAATTTGGTACAGTTGCTTATTATATCGGTAGTTAGTTCATATTTTAAAACTGACCGAATCACAACACTATCACATACATTTTGTCAAAATTGATTATTTATCAAACCGATTAAAGGGTTAGGCAATGCGCAAGAATGCATTGCATCAATAAGGACGATGACTTGTTATAGAAAGTTAAAATAAGATATGAGAAAATGATGTCCAAACAGAGGCACTACTTCTTCTGTTTGCTTAAACTGTTTGAGAATTATAAGAAACAAATTAAAATAAAATTTAAATTTTCATAGCATAGCAGCAGGCGTCGTATCCGACGCTATGTATATATTCCTGAACAGCATCAACAGCCGAGTCAAATTAGCTATTTCCGTCTGTCCGTCTGCCTTCCTGTCTGTCTTTCCGTCTGTCCGTTTGCTTATATGTGAATTACTCTCTCATTTTTTAAGCTTAACGAAACTTAACGAAATTTTGTACTGATGCTTCTTTTTGCTGCCAGGAGCACATATGTTAGAATCGACCGGATGGGACTACTATAACATATAGCTTCCATTGGAATAATCGGCTGAAAAATTAGTTTTTGAATCAAAAACTTTTAGTTATTCAAGGTATTTTAACCAAATTGACATATTCTGTATTGCAGCATGTTTTTGTCATACTAAACAAATTTTATCAGAATCGGGTGACTATATCTTATAGCTTTCATAGGAACAATTCGTCGAAAAGTAGGTTTTTATATGAATAACTTTCCTGTAAGAGTCCGGCGTGCCGAAGATAGCATTTCTTTCTTGTTATACTCTATTTAGCTTAAACAAATTATTATCATTTAACCCCACCCTCCCTCGCAGAAAAAACACATACGCCAGGAAACCGCACCTGCTGTGCAGCCGCAGGAGTCACAGGACGTGAGCGTGGAAATGCAGTCCACAGGTCCAGCGGAAACGGAAGCGGAAACAGCTCATCCCGTAAGCAGCACATTGACGCTGCCCAGCAATGCCACCTCCATACGAGCGGACATCACGGATAACTTCTCGTGTGCCAACAAATCCTATGGCTACTATGCGGATGTGGAGAACGATTGCCAGATCTTTCACGTCTGTCTGCCTGTGACCTATGCCGATGGCAAGGAGAACACCTTCCGCTGGAGTTTTATATGCCCCGAGGAGACTATCTTCAGTCAGGTGAGTTGGGCAGGAAGCAATAACAATTGCAAGCATGCTAAAGTCATTTTCTTTCGCAGGAATCCTTCACCTGCATGCGTCGTGAGGACATGACCATTGAGTGTGCGGATAGCTATAGATACTATGAGCTGAATAGCAACTTCGGTCAGATTGTGGAGGAGGAGAAGGAGTCGGTTGCGCCGATGAGCCAACAGGTTGAGCAGAAGCCGCAGCCTGTGGAGTCAGAGCCTGCTGCATCCGAGCCGGAGCCCGTCGTGGAGCCCATCGTGGAGCCCGCCAAGCCTGTCAAGCAGCAAAAGCCCAAACCCAAACCCAATCCCAATCGCCGCAAGCCTGCTGTCACCTACAACAAACCACAGAGAAAGGCGCCTGTGCCCGCCACAGCAGCGCCTGTCGTGGAAGCTATTGAAGAACCTGAGCCAGAGCCCCAAGTCATTCAGCAGCTGACGTCCAAGCCTCAAAAGCCCAGCCGCTTTAGCATTAGGCCAAATAAGGAGCAGCCACAAGCCATCAAGCCCGCTCAACCCTCCATTTCCACGCCACATCGCAACGAGCTCTTCCATGCCAATCGCAAGCGCCCTACGCTCTTCAACAAGAAACCTCAGGAACAGGAGCAGGTTGTCCAGCTGCCATTGGAGCTAAGTGAGCCACATCCTACGCTGAAGCTGCAGACAATGTTTGTGGAAGCAGCTCCAGAAGTGGCAGAGACAGCTGCTACAGTTGTTGAGTTGCAAGACGCAGCTGCTCCAGTTTTGGATGTGGAAGAGCCAGCGGCGCAGGCTTCCGAGTCAGCTGTGGTGGTAGTAAAGCCTGATCCTCAAGCAGAAGCAGAGACTGTAGCAGAGCTGGAGGCAGAGCAAACTAAGCCGGACGAAGCAGCAAAGGAAGTAATGAAGGAAGTAATAAAGGAAGTAGAGGAGGAAATAGCGCTGGAAGTAGCGGATGAAGTTGCGGAGAAAGAAGCGGAGGAAGCAGCAAAGGAAGCAGCAAAGGAAGCAGCTCAACAAGCAGCGGAGCAATCCACAGCTGAAAAGTTGGAAGCGGAGCAAGTGAAACCCATTGAAGCCTTTGAGGAGATACCCGCTGTGATTGTGGAAACTCTAGAAGACAAACCACAAGAGATTGAGCAAGAGATGGCGCAAGAGGAGAGCAAACTAGAGGAGTTACCTACTCCTTTAGATAGTCAGGAGCCCGCTATCATGGAACCCAGTTCCAATGAGGAAAGCTCAAACATTGAATCTCTAGAAGCAGCCAAGCCCGCAGATGCGCCTGTTAGTCTGCCTGCCACACCAGAAATGGAGCAGCCTAATCCTTTGGTGGAGCAATTGCTAGACAACAGCAGCACACAAGAATCCATTGGTGGCTTCAAGCCTGTCGATCCGGCGATGGCAGCAGAGGCAGAGCAGCTAATCACCGACTTTTTGAACACACTACGCAAGCACGAGGAGCCACAAAAGACTGAGCAGTATATGGCGGAGACAATGGAGCAGCAAGTAAATGAAGCCGAGGATAACGTTTCCATTGAGGAGCAGAAGCTGCCTGAGCCTGAAATAGTTGATAAGAACGCTTCTGTGGAGGAGCAGCTGACGGAAGAGCAGCGTTTGGAAGCGCAGCGTTTGGAAGAGCAGCGTTTGGAAGAGCAGCGAATGGAGGAGCTGCGATTGGAGGAGCAGCGATTGGAAGAGCAGCGATTGGAGTCCGAACGAAAGCCACTGCTGAAACACAAACAGGATTCACCCATCATTAACATCATGCAGCTGAATCATTTGCCCGCCGATTATCAAATACCCGTGCAAGTGGTTGCGCTGCCGACGCCAACAGAGGAAGTTCAGATGGATGCAGCTAGCCCAGCTGCAGCAGAGCCGGAGCAACAACAGCCCGAGGCAGCTGCTAGCCAGGATCTAGCCGCAGCTGCTTACATGCCCTCAATCAGCATTGATGACATCGTCGAACTGGTCAAGGAGCGACTGGATCAGAACCCCAAGAATGAGCAGCTAACGCCAATGGAACTGGTGCTAACGCCAGGTGCAGCTGCTCCAATGAGTCTTATACAGAATAAGCCAGAGATGGAGCTTAAACCCGAGATGGAGCAGAAGGTGGACACGGCGGCGGCGCAGGAGTCGGAGGTGACGCTGGAGTCGGAGGCGACGCTGGAGTCGGAGGCGACGCTGGAGTCGGATGCGATGAAGCATTCAGAGGCGACGCAGCAGTCTGAGCCGGCGACGGTTGTTGCAGAGGATCAGAAGCTGATTTTGCCCATTTACAAGCGCGTTTCTTTCCCAGAAACGGAGACGAAGCCACAGCAGGAAGAGGAAGAGGCAGCAGCTCCAGTTTCCACCAAATCCCAAACAAGAATGGATGCGCGCAAGCGTCGCTTTCTCTTTCGCGCCGATGCCAGCTAGAAAGGAGTTCCCTCAGGATTACTCCTACAACAACAACAACACCCGCCCAGAATAAGCAACTTTAAGCCTAAGCCCAGCGTACGCAACCCGTACACATCCTTAAGAGTCCTGGTTTCCGCTCTCAACAATTTGCAACTAGGCAAACATTTTTTTAATGTCTATTTTTTGATTTTTTAGTTTTATGGCCATTTCTCTAAAAAAAAGAGAGAGAGATGAAATTTAAGCTAAACATTGTTGCATCCTTGTCTGAAAAACCAACACAAAACACAACAAAACAAATATATAAAAAAAATTGAAAAACATTTTAAAATAAAAATCTTGAAAAATTTAAAAAACAGGTTTGTATTTTTTTATTCTTGGATGGATTTTAAAAAGTTAGCTAGCTTCATCGTGCATAGGTTTGAGTGTCTGTGTGTTCCCAATGGCATTCAGCCTTTGAACGGTAGAGTTGGCCAACTAAAAAGCGACCTAAAGTATAACAGTATAACAGTTGCAAGAAGAAGTGTGCGACAAAAATCAACTGAAGCTCAATCAAGGCAATAAAGAGTCGACGAATAATTGAAAGAATAGTTTTGAATATATTAAGAAACAAACACATAAACAACAAAAGCAATAACAACAACAACAACAACAACAACAACAACAACAATAGAAAGAGCAAAGACAACAATGCATCCCATTTCATTTGCAACAGAAAACCAAATATATTTGATTTTATTAGCCGTGCTTTGAATGCTCTGATAAAATGTGTTGCCTTTGCAATTTACATAAATTTCAATTCAAATATTCAACAATGTTGCCGACTACGGTATACTCTGTTCACATTATGTTTGCTTTTGAGAGTTGAGTGTGGTAAAAACGAATAGGCGGTCAATATACCCTCTTTCACTTTGGGAACAGAGTATACAAATTATAATATATCTATTTATTGGGTAACTTTTTAGACAGTTACTAAAATGAAAGGCAAGCAAGTCGCTGCAGTCTCAAAACTGTTATGTACTCTGTTAACATTCTGTTATACATTTGTTTATTTGCAAAGGCGCGGGTGGATGCATTAGTGGGAGTGTTAAAAACGGACAGACTCAGATGATAACAGAGTATATATGAAATAATAATATTATCATCTTGTAAATGGAGCTTACAATTGCGTTTAGTATATAAAGTAAATTCGATCACTGACCTTTGATTATTTTTCCAATAAGAATTGAGTTTGCACTATTAACACACACACACACACACACACGCAAAAGTTTTGTTAGAAAAATCACCAACAACAAAGCATTAATACCGTAATACGCGATTCGAATTGATTTAAGGAGATTTTTTATTTCACAATTACTTTGTTTGGATATATTAAATTAGAATTTAAACACTTTTTCAATTATTCGACAATAATATTTTATAACCGTTTAAATAAGTAACGTTATATGCACATTAAATAAGCTGTTGTTGTTGTCGCTGTTCTTCTTCTTATTGTTGCTGCAGCAGCGCAGTTTTTATCTTTGTCGCATTTGTCAAACACACAGAGAGAGCGAGAGCGAGAGCGTGCACAAAAGAGAGTGACTGATTTCAATAGACTCTATTGAATAGAGGTAGAGAAAGAGAGAAGGCGAAAGAGAGAGCAACCTATGCGCAATGCGCTCAGCCATTGACACTTCCTCTTTCACCTCCACCTCCAATTTCACCATACCTCGCAAACGTTCTCGTTCTCTCTACCTGTGTTGTGTGGTGGGTGTCCTCAGTCGCTTTCGGCAAACGACAACAACAGCAACAAAAACGAGCGGACAGACGAAAAGCGAGCGCGATTTCAGTCAGCTGATAAACAAGCTGAAATTAAGAACTGAGTTTTGAGCTGCGCAAATGGAACTATGTTAAAATATAATTATGTAGATAAAGTCTTATATTATTTGATGGTGTAAGACAAGATTACATTACTATATTATGCAAATGTATTATTTTTTTAATATATAGATCATTACAATACAAAGTTTTTATTAAAAAAATTTTTAATAATTGAAAACTTTAATAAATTAATTGAAATAGTATTATTATTGAGTTTAGTCGGCTAAGATTTCCTTTAATATTTCCTTAATATTTCTGAACCCAAATTGTGAGACGTTTAAAGTTCGAAAAATATAATAATGGAATGGCGGTTCTAGAACTATTCCAAAATATATATTATATCTTTGTCAAAAATGAGGTCTGCAGAAAATATTATGTATATATTACCTGTAGAAGTTTTATTAGAAAAACAAATGAAATAAACCAATTCAATTTATAATAATTTTATTTTACGTAGAAAATCATTTGTTTTTTTTTTCTGTTAAGTTTAAAGTTTACAGTTGATATTTATGCTTAGGCTTTGGGTAATTAGCTGTATGAGGCTAGTACCAGGTGAGAGAACTACAATAACAACAGCTGGACGATAAGTAACTATGTGACAATCACAACTCCCGAACTCCACAAACTTCTCCGAACCCCACAAAAATAATACAAATACTAGAAATACACAAAGGATACAAGGACACCATGCTATGCCTCCGTTTCCTGGTCCAGTTCACCTGCCTGGATCTCCTCAGGTGTGCGCAGATCGATGGCAAACTTTTGGCGTGTGGGCGTAATGGTATCGCTGGGCGTGGCACTGCCATCGGCATTATCCTCGCCACCCGACTCCTTGACCACACGCGAATAGTCCTGAAAAGCGGCGGAGAGGGCAAAGGTCAACTTGCGTGCCATGGCACGACTATCGCAAACAAAGGCATGCACCTCAAAAGGATACGGACTGCTGTCGTCCTTGACCACAATCATGGCAAAGACACGTGTATAGACCAGATCCTGTACACCATATGAAATGGTATCAATCGGATAGCTCCAATTGTTAATGCTCGCCTTGGGTGAAATGATTTCCAATTGGACACCCGCTGTGGACACTTTCAGTTCGCAGTTGGGCAGCACTTTGTTGGGCGACTGATTCTTGGCCACGCCCACCATTATGTCCACCGGCCGACGTGTATATTTGATGCCCCACAGTCCACGCGATGCCTCCGAGCCAATGTATTTGACCTGCAAAAGTTTATGGAAAAAAGTCAACGGATTACAAATGTTACTTCCGGAACTAGAAATTGCCCCCCTGCCTGATGTCACCCCCTCTTATCTGAGCCTAAGTCAATGCTCTGAACTCTGTCTGTCTGTCGCTTCATTTGCATCCGACGTGGACCGGATGTCACCGCTGTCCACAGCCAAAAAGCCAACAACCAAAATGCTCATGTGACTTGGGTCTCTTTCTGCAGCCAAGCGAGACGAGTGCGTGTTTATACCCAGTAAACATGGCTTAGAATAGGGTATCTTCAAGATGTATACATGTATGTAACAAAGAGTGGACAGCTAAAAAGTAGCTAGTTCGACTCGGCTGTTAATGCTGATTAGGAATATATATGCTTTATAGGGTCGCATACGTCTCCTGTTGCTAGGCTATGAAAATTAAAGTTTTTTTTTTTAAATTTTTTCTTATAATTCCCAAACAGTTTAAGCAATCACAAGGTCTAGTGCCCGACTGAAACTATTTTTGGACTATACAATCTCATTTCTCATTCTTATTTGACGTCTTATTTGATTTTGAATCTTCATCGATGAAGATAAGTTGCCATCGCTTGCAGTTTCCTCGCATGCATTTGCGCTTGCGTTTAACAAGATGGCAGCTGTAGCTGCCACATAAATAATTGAAAACAGCCAAAATACTTGTATTTTTGGAAAAAAGAGAACAAAAATCAATCAATAGTCAATTTCATTTGAATTGAGCAAATTGTAAAGAAGTCGGACGGAGGAATCTTTGAATCCGATGTTCGTTATTTTAGCTGAAAGCTATAAGGATGGGCATTTTCTCTTGCAATCGTATAGCTACTATGTATGGTATAGGATATTACATACTTCTAATAGCTGGGATATTACATTTTGTAGAATGTTTTTCAAATATTGGATAACTAAACTCTGTTTCCTGATCTTAATTGTCAGCCTTAAGTCTTGATATTTAAAACACATTTTCTAAAACATTTTATAATAATATAAATAACAAAAATGATAATAATAAATACACAAGTTATGCAAAAATCTCATTTCTATAGTGCGAAAAGTAGGGTAGCTTCTGGTCGAGCGTTCCTACTTCTTATGCTTTGGTATAGGCTCTAGCGGGTGTGGGTGCATAAGGGGAGGGGACTACAGAGTAAACCAAGCGCGCTGAAGCTGATGAACTTCACAGCATTTAAATGTCAATTTCGCAATGAATTTAGTGTGAAATGATGCGGTCTGTTTGCGGTCTTTTAGCCGTTTTAACACTCACCTTGAAGGTTATGGGCAAATCCTCCACATTCACTTGGCTATCCAAATCGCTGTTGAGGTTGTTGTTGTTGTTGTTGCTGGTGTTGCTAGACGCCATGTTGCTTTGCGTTGCAGTTCAGATTGCCACAAGTTCAACTGCAATTTAAATATATTTGTAGTTTAAATAAGTTTTTTTTATAAGAATTCAATAACTTTACTAATTTACTTAATTTTCGTATTTAATTTTATAATATTTTCAGGTTAATTTTCAGTCCAAGCCGCCTTCCGATATTATTTCTTCAACAGCTAACAATTTCGAATCCGCATTTTTGTTTTTGATCGATATTGAAAATGGAAGCAGATCTTTACAGAAATAGTTCTACATTTTCAATAATTCATCAAATAATAGTAATAATAACTTATCAGCTAACTAATTGTTCACTTTATATATTGTTTTCCACAAAGTTCTAAAAACTTAAGTTCAGCTCTTAATTTGTAAACAAAAAACTAATAAGAATAAATTTAAAAAAAAACACATTAAAGTGCCAACTACCTGAGCCTAAGTCTTTATCTTCCTAATTAGCTTTGTCTTTTTGCATAGTTCCATTTGCGCAGCTCAAAACTCAGTTCTTAATTTCAGCTTGTTTATCAGCTGACTGAAATCGCGCTCGCTTTTCGTCTGTCCGCTCGTTTTTGTTGCTGTTGTTATCGTTTGCCGAAAGCGACTGAGGACACCCACCACACAACACAGGTAGAGAGAACGAGAACGTTTGCGAGGTATGGTGAAATTGGAGGTGGAGGTGGAGGTGAAAAAGGAAGTGTAAATGGCTGAGCGCATTGCGCATAGGTTGCTCTCTCTTTCGCCTTCTCTCTTTCGCTACCTCTATTCTATAGAGTCTATTCAAATCAGTCACTCTCTTTTGTGCACGCTCTCGCTCTCTCTCTCTGTGTTTGACAAATGCGACAAAGATAAAAACTGCGCTGCTGCAGCAACAATAAGAAGAAGAACAGCGACAACAACAACAGCTTATTTAATGTGCATATAACGTTACTTATTTAAACGGTTATAAAATATTATCGTCGAATAATTGAAAAAGTGTTTAAATTCTCATTTAATATATCCAAACAAAGTAATTGTGAAATAAAAAATCTCGTTAAATCAATTCGAATCGCGAATTACGGTATTAATGCTGTTGTTGGTGATTTTTCTAACAAAACTTTTGCGTGTGTGTGTGTGTGTGTGTGTTAAGAATAGTGCAAACTCAATTCTTATTGAAAAATAATCACAGGTCAGTTATCGAATTTACTTTGTATACTAAACGCAATTGTAAGCCCCATTTACAAGATGATAATATGAAATATATATTATAAGTTGTATACTCTGTTCCCAAAGTGAAAGAGGGTATATTGACCGCTTATTCGTTCTTACCACACTCTGCTCTCAAAAGCAAACATAATGTGAACAGTGTATACCGTAGTCGGCAACATTGTTGAATATTTTAATTGAAGTTTATGTAAATTGCAAAGGCAACACATTTTATCAGAGCATTCAAAGCACGGCTAATAAAATCAAATATATTTCGTTTTCTTTGCAAATGAAATGGGATGCATTGTTGTCTTTGCTCTTTCTATTGTTGTTGTTTTTGTTGTTGCTGTTATTGTTGTTGTTGTTGTTATTGCTATTTATTAAAAATGCATTATTAATACTTCCGCACGCTGAATGAAGCTGAATGTGAGCTGTGAAAGGTGCACAGCTGATAGCGGGAGGTAGGCATAGCTACAACAACAACAACAACAGCAACGACATTTGAACAAGTTGTTGCATGTGTACAAGTTAATGACCATAGATATCAAAATTAAAATCAAAACTGTAACGAAACCAATTCCATTTGCAGTCCATTTGCCAGCGGCTCAACATGACGTCATTGTTTGTATGTTGGGAAAGTTAGGAATAGTTAGTTTTTGAATACACTTGCAGAGAGCGTATTATAATATTGTTGTAATATTCCAAACACATAAGATATATGTATTCTTGATCAGCTACAACAGTCACGTTGATCTAAGCAATAAAAAACGATCCATCTATTTACTGTTCTATGTGAACTCAGCTTTTCTTAAAGATATGATGATGAAATTTGAGACAGCTGCTTATTTTAACTACAGCTTACACATATGTCGGTATTGTTCAGATGGGATCATTATGTCGTATAGCTGCCATAGAAACGATTAGTCGAAAATGTTTGTTTGTCAGGATAACTCAACCAAACTTATCATTTCTGAGTTTTAGCATTAACTTAACATTTTCACAAAATTTTATCGAAATCGCACTACTATATCTTATAGCTGCCATAGGAACAATCGGTTGAAAAGTGAGTTTTTGCATAAAAAACTTTTTTATAGCTCAAAGTATGCCAACCAAAGGCAGCTATTCTATGTTTTATGACTTTCTATCTGTGCTAATCAAATTTGAGTAACATCGGGCGACTATATCTTTAAGTTGTTTTAGAACAGCTTAGTCGCAGAATTGGTTTCTTATGAACAAAGTTTTCTGCGAGTGCATAAATCTTCGGTATTCAAAAGATAGCTGTTTTCTCATGTTTCTTTTTTGTGAAGGGCAATCTGAATTAGCTTTTAATAGTCAACGACCTGGCGACTAATTGCACTTGAATTGAAGTTAGAAGACTGTTCTTCTGTTTTTTTTTAACGCCAGATCTAGATTGTGTAACGTTCATTTCTTTGGTAATGTCTTTATTCTAGTCGCACTTAATATAAAGCTGCTGGGAACTGGCACACAAAACGTGCCTAGCTATAAGACTTAAGAGCTTGTTAATGATGACTTAATAATGTCTGGCTATAAGACTTAAAAGCTGGCCAATAATGAGTTTATAATTTCTGATAAGCTTTATAGATTTGCGAAATTTATAAAAGTAATTTTGGCTGAATTAATCATAGCTGCGCACACAAAACTGTAATTATTTCCGATTTTTGGTACAATATATAATTTGAAATTGTTGTTGTTGTTGTTGCCGCTGCGCTTCGATTCCGCAATTGTAAATGTTTGTTTTTATTTTTCTACACGCCGCAACGGACTCTTTAACTGATTGACTATGAATATGTATATATATATATGAGTTTATGTATATATGACAATTGTATATAGTCTGCCTTCAAGCCGTAACCTAATTTATATATAATTTTCCATTGGCTTATTTTCTAGCTAAATGTCGCATCAGAATCAGAAAGCGGAAGCTGCTCATATGAGCATATCTCCTATAACATTTAAGTGTTATTATAGCTAGATATACAAACATAGATAAATATATATATATATTCTATGTTACAATTGTATATAACAAGTCTATAATTTATAATGCCTGTGCTTACATCTTTAGTACATGACTAATTTCATTAGAAATACAAAAAAAAAAAAACGTTTGTTTTTCTTTTTTATACGCTGTCTTTTAGCCGACGCTTATCACACAAGCGACGCGTTTGTGGGCTATCTTATCACACACACACACACAAACACATACACACAAACTCACATAGTTTTTTTCTAATTTTTATTTGATTTGCGCACTTTGTGCCTGTTTTTTTTCACTTTTTTATGCCATTTCACTTTAGTTTTTGCACATTTTCAGTTTACACTTCGATTGTTACTAAAGTTCTAAATAGATATTGCATTTATCAGTTGTATATTATTACCGTTTCTTATCACACATATGTTGTATTACATATAGGCTCTGCTTTTACACCTGCTTTGTATGCGGCCGATCGCGCGACTGAAACTTAAAACCGATTAAAAACATCACAAAACAGGTGAGCTGTGCGTGGCGCGCTCTAGCGGCTGGTTTGTGCAGTCTGATGGTGTTTCCGTTTTTAAAGCTTGCTTGCGTGAGTGACCAGTGGGTGCGCGCTCTAGCGGCTGGTTTCTGCAATAACTGTTGGTGTTTCCGTTTTTATAGCCTGCTGTGCGTGGCGCGCTCTAGCGGCCGGCTTGTGCACTAATTGTTGGTGTTTCCCTTTTTGTAGCATGCTTTTGAGCATGAGCTAAATTCGAATTTTTGTAGACTTCTTGGCATAAAACACTTGTCTATAAATGTTTGTTATAAAACTGAGAATTTTCAGTTAGTTGTAATGGCTTGTGTCTGTGCTGTTTTGAGAATGTTGCTATAAAAATGCCACGTTTCAATTATGTTGTAATGATTTCGGTGGTAGCAGCGTGGCTTGTGTCCTTGCTGCGTTGCTTTTTATGGCACAATTGATGCGGGTGTCTAAAAGTATGCTATGAAATATTTGAATTAGTTTCGAAGAGAAAGAACAACAACTCGATGGTAATAAGATTTTGTTGCTTTGTTAGTTTCAATACTATCGATAGCTTTAAATTATTCTTGAAATTATAAAATTGAGAGGATAGTATGCTCTATATAATTGCTGCATTAAAAAAAAAATAGAGTTTCCAAAATTGTTTTGCAATTTAGTTGTTTTTGTTTTCTTGAAGAAATAACCAACTCAAAATTGTATGCATAAAACTGTTTTCTTGGAACAAAACGAGTTAATTTCTATATAAGCCATATATTGGGACGATTTCAAAAGAAAACATTACCAGACCTGTTCTCATATTCGAAAACTATGTATTCAAAATCCCTTTCGATTATGTGTTACCATTTTCAAATGAAATATAAGTAGTTTTTGCTTTTTAGAAATGCTCTAAACAAATAAGTAACATTTTGTAATCGATTTTGCAACGATATTTGGAATTAGGAACAGCCTATATATTAGATGCCGATTGTTTTGATCGTAATCAGAATTGGGAGCAGGCCTATATTTTTCTTAAAACTATTTTTCAACTTTAGTAAAAGCGTTTGATGGAAAGTTATGGAAAGTTATCGTTAAGAGTGCACCAACGATATTACTGTCGATTAATAATTTAAAGATTTAGGTATAGTATTTATATACATCCCTATAATTATTTTGTGCTGTACAAATGACTCCCTTCACCCTTCAAAGCAACACCTTAGTGCAAATTTGCAGCAATAAATGTCAATCGAGTGCAGCATGCAACCCGCACAGCTGTCACAGAGTACCCCGCAGCCCCTACGCCACCACACACACCTGCCCACATCCCCACTCACACTCACACCCCCTCCAACCACCCGCTGCAAGCTAAACAATAATAAATAATCAGAGTTTGAAGCGTTTTGGGGCAACGCGCAACGGCAGCCAAAACCATTTGACATTGGCCACAAGTGAGCTCAACGTGTCCCCCTTTTTGAAATACACCCCGCGCTGCCCCCGTCCATGTGCCTGTTTCAAGTCCTGCTCCTAAGTGTTGAGTGTGATTAATGAAATGGGCCCAAGCTGGTCGAGCAACTTGGTTAGAAAGTGAAGGAGGAGTTGGGGAAGAAGGCAGGTAAGTTCTCTGGCTTGTTTCTGGGGTTAAATAGAGTTCAGTTTTTGGGGAAAGTGTAGTTGATTTTGGTTTCGGAGCCTGGCGCTACACTTGATTAATTTCAGTGCATGAAATATAATTAATTTGGTATTTACAGAGCAGAGCCTTGGCTAGGTAAATCGCTGCTGGGCACAGAAAATAGGAACAGGAACAGGACAAGGACCTAAACCAGGCCCCATGGAAGTCATTAGCTAAATTGTTGAAAATTTTTTGGCGACAGGTGTTGTGACAAACGTGTGCTGTGAGCGAGAAACAGTCGACCCGGCTTAAGGTGTTGCCTGTTGAGGCAGGGCAATCGGAAAAGCGCTGGAAAAACACTTCATAGCAGCTTCATTCCCCGCGGAACACTTGGTGACCCCGACGCACTGGGTCATTTAAATTCATTACACAAAAGGCAAAAGCACACAAAACTTTAGGCTGACAAAAAGCGGCCGTTAATTGACCACAAAAGCGGAATCGTTCTGTCTCTGTCTCTGTTACAGAGCGAGAAAGAGCGACTACATTTTCATGAATTTTCATTGTGACGTTTTTGTGTGGTCGCCGAAACTGTATGCTGAAACTTCTGGGCTAATGTAATGGACCAGGAACTGTGCAGGAGCTTCAGCTGCTGCTTCAGCCTGCCGTGTGACATTGAAATCCTTTCAGCGGTTATCGCCGCACAGGATATGACAATGGAGGACGTTTTTCGGGCCTGTAAAGTACTGCTCTAGTTGACAATAGTTCTTCTACAGTCCCCCTTCAGCGTCTGCTCTCCTTCTGCGGAGCTTGCTAAGTACTTGCGCAAAGTGAATGGCAACTGTTTCCCATTCCCATTTCCACGTTCTGCTACGCATCGTTAGCCGCAGCTGCTCTCGCCAAACTATGCAAAACTCAATTGAGTAATGCTGCTGCTTACAACTCCAACTCCTGCTTACCGCTCCTGCCTCCAACTGCTGCTACAACTGCCAAGGACACTCTTTTTTGATCAACTTCTTAGCTATTTAATTAATGCTACAAGTTCCGAGCTAAAACACACTTCCACTTTCCTTTTGCGCTAACAAAAACTGTAACCTTGATTCAAGTTTGCTAAACAATCATTAAAACATTAGAATACTGCACTACTTTCAATTCCATTATCAAAATATTTCCACGGAAATAAAGAACCTTGCTTTTGTTGAACTTTTGTTAAGTTTTCGAGCAATTTAAAAGTATTCTTTACATATTTCTATGAAATTGAATCAGAACAGAACTAATGAACATAAATAAAAGTTCCTTCCAATGTGCTAATATTACGCCATGATATCGATACAAATAAATTGATTAGAGTGATTTTCACTGGATTGGGTTCCTATAACATATAGCTGCCATAGGAACAATCAGTTGAAAAATGAGTCTTTATATGAAAAACTTATTTGTTTCTCAAGTTATCTTAACTAATTTTACATATGCTGCCTTATAGCATGTTTTTGGCATGCTGACAAAATTCTATTAAAATCGGCTTACTATATCTTAAAGCTGTCATGGGAATACTCAGACGAAAATAAAGCTATTGCTTAAAATGTCTTTTTCTTTTTAAGATGAAAGGACCAAACTTACCAATTCTTTGTTTTTATATATTGATATATATGTTTATCAAGTTTCATCAAAATCGGACAAATGTATCTTATAGCTTTTCCGCATTAGTATTTATCTTTATATTAAGCTATTCTGTGTTTTCTTCATGCTGACTTAATTTTCTTCAAATCTAGCGAATATATTTTATGGCTGTGATAGGAATATTCAGTCGAAAATTAACGTTTTGTATTAACAACTTTTCAGCAAGGTAAATTTTCATTCTTTTGTTTTGTTTTCATAAAAGAAATGAAGTCAAAATGATGTTAATTTGATGAAATGATGTTAAATATAAAAACAAGTATTCTTTTAAAGCTATGTTTTCATAATTCGAGCATCATTTCAATTCAACATTCAACACAATTGTTGGCATCAAAGCAAGCCACTCTGTCATAATCAAAATCCAAAAAGTCTTATAATTCTCAAACAGTTTTAGCAAACACAAGGTCTAGTGACTGACATAGTTCCTTCCGGAACAACAACTTTTTATTTCTTGAATCTTATTTGATTTGATTACTTTAAACAAAATATACAATGCGCTTGCAATTTGGGCAGGTATTTGTATTTTGCACCCATCGAATCGCAATATCGAATGACGATGCTTAATTTATTCATTTATCTTATTTGTTATTCCTCTTATTTTATACGCATGTTAATTACAAAACGGATTACCATAACGTACTTTCTTTCAATTCCTTCGTAATTCCTGATCATTGCACTGCGTTTCTCAGTGAATAGTTATGTACATGTATTAAGCTATTCTATTCTAATCTTAAAAAGTAGTTTTTTACCTCAAAAATGCGAAATTTGAGTAATCTTTTGTTCAATTTGTCTTCCTCGCACGTGTCACAAACGTCTTTGCTAATAATAAACACCTCAACAAAAACTTCTTTCAAATCATGTCAAGTCTGTGTAATCTTCTGGACAACTACACATGTCAAAATAGATGAGCTTACTTTGCTACTTGCTGTTTCTAGGGTAGAAGAGGGAGAGTCTGGTCTGTGGGGGGTCATAAGAAATCTCGGCGAGCAAAATAAATCCGCCAAGTATGAGCATCATGTCAGCTTATATGTAGCCTTAATAATTTATTAGGCTGCCTTACTGAGAGAGTGAGAGAGAAAGAGAGAGAGAGAGAGGGGAAGGTGATGAGTAGAGGCTGAAGGAAATGAGAAGCTGAGCAGAACGGATGACGGATGAGGCTGACGATTGACGATTGACGCTGTGTTGATGTGTCGCTCGTAAATCAAAACTCAGGCTATGTTGGGTTGGAATTCAGAATCTGAAACTGAATCTGAAACTGAATCTGAATCCATAACCAAATCGGCAACTGAATCAGATTCCTACAGCTGCAGGGGACTCTTCTCTCTTCTCTCTGCTCGCTGCGCTGTTTGCGAATTTTATGCGAATTACGCCTAATTAGCATTTTCTGCTGTAGTCGCAAAGGGGAGGAGCGAGGGAGGGCTTCAGGGGTCGGGGTCGTGGATTCAACCAGCTGGTTGATGGCTGATTATGTGCGCGATTGCATATGCAAAATATAAGTGCCCTTTGGTAGAAGGGTTCCACTTTCCCAGCTCCTCGCTCTCCCTCTCTCGTATCCTGGCATATGGTTGCACTCAGGCCTAGAAAAATGCATTGGGGAGTCCATGCGGCAACATGCGTTGGGACTGGGACTCGAACTAGGGATTGACAGCAGTGAGGAGTGAAGCGTAGCAAGATATGTACTCGATGCGGGACTGGGAGTGTAACTGTTGATTCTGTTTGCTGTCGTCGTCGACGCGAGCCCAATAAAATTATGCGAAATCCGGAATATGTGTGTTCGACCGAGTGCAGCAAATTGTATTTGCTGCTGCTGCTGCTGCTGATGCCTCTGCTGCTTGCCACCAGAGAAGCCGCCAGAGGACTGCGATTGCAACTATATGGAGTATATAGTTGCGAGTTGAAGTTGCAACTTTTGCTCTGGCAGTGGCAGACACATGACCCGCGGGTCAATTGTTGACTTAGCGCTGCCTGTTGTTGCAAATACAGCGACACTCGCTCGTGGAAGGGGACATGTTTTCTATGCCTCGCAGATTCTGCGGCACAACAGCTTTCTTTTGGAAAATGCGGCAGAAATAAGTAAAGCTAGAAATAGAAAATAAATAATAATAGAAATTTTTCGAAAATTTATATGGGCTCCTCCTTCAGGAAAGGTAAATTTTCGAAAAATTTTTGAAAAGCTTTTAAATTTGAATGCGAATTTAGGTTGAAAAACAAAAAATGACCAAAAACACTTTCCGCACCTTAAAAGCTATATACAATGTGAATGCTTATTTGTAGGGTATGCAAATGTCGTTGTGTCATAAAAAAACAAATGATGTTTGGGTTTCTTTATAGTTTGCTGCGGTTTCATATGACAAGCCGCACAGAGGAAAAGCCGAGAGAAACGCAGAGCAAAATAGGCTCAGTTGCAGTTGCAGGCGCCCAAGGGACGTGCTGGGGAATTGGCAACAGTGGCGCAACAGTTGCCGCTCGCTAATTGCGGGCGGAGTTGTGGATGGTAAGGGGGAGGGGAAGAGTAAGAGAGAGGAACGAAAGGCAGGAGTGTGGCAGTTAGGGAGCCAGCGGGCATATCAAAGGCATGACGTTGCAATTTGGCATGCAGCCTGGGGAGTTGTTGGGGCATCAAATTGAGTGGGGTAAGCGGGGGAAGCTGGCATGGAGTTTGTAATCTGTCTTTATCTGCTTTGACTTTGGCGGCCAGTCGAGCGTGGTTGAAATTAATGATTAATTAAAAAACTGCATGCTGAAAGATGGTGGCAAGAATTGGGGGCAGAGTGGGGCAAGTTGCATGACATATGTGGCATTTAATTGGGCAAAGAAAACAGTTGCCGCAGAGTTGCCGGCACTAACAGCAGGGGCAAGCTAAAGAGAAGAGAAAGAGAGAGAGAGAGAGCTGCGAAGGCGCCACATGCGGAGGCGCCTTCCAATGCCACAGTTTTGATAAACTTTTCCAAAACCAGTTGCGCCACATGCACAAAGAGCGGAACGTTTGGGAAATGGAACACTCAACGCGCGCTCTTAAGTTGATGCCACACGCTCTTTGATATTGTGGCAGGTCCGGCTGGTTGTGGCATGCCCCAGCAACAGCAGCAATAGCAGCTGACGCCGACGTTTGCCTCGTCGTCGTCGTCGTCGTCGTCGTCGTCGTCGTCATCGTCATCGTTTTGTTGAGGGCCAAGTTGCCCCAACTTGCGGCAAAGGTTCGCGCTGCGTGCCACAGAATCAGTCGTCAGTTTGTCTTAAGCGGATTTGGTCGACACGTGAGTGTATGTGTATGCATCTGTGTGTGTGTGTGTATTTCTGACTGTCTTTCTCTGCGTATGTATGTGTGCATAAGTCGCTGTGCCACTTGTCGTATACGTAATCGGAAACGTTTTTGAATTTTGTTGTTGTTAGCAGCTACGAAAAGAAGCGTTGCGCGTTGAATTTAACGCTTGGCATAGATCACGTAGAGACACGCCCCCCTGTCTCCAGTCGCCCCCTACAAACACACACACACATGACTTTGGTTTTGTGATCAAGTATACGCAGCGTGTGCTGCGGTTGACATTCGATTTACTTTCAAAGCTGGCATTGCGGCAAAGTTGGACAGCATACAAAAAATAAAGCATAGCATACTTTTTGGCAGCACCTATTTGCGTGTGTGTGTGTGTCTATGTGTGTTACGGTCGATATTTGCATAAATTAAAATAATAAAAAATAAAACCCAAAAACATAAAAGCATCAAAAAACGTCTGCAGGCTACGGCCAAAAGCTTAATGAGTTTTTAATACGCTGCCACGTTTCCGTTGCCACTGTGCGAGTGTATGTGTGTGTGTGCTCTATGTGTGTGTGTGTAAAGAACTAAAAGTCATTGTCACTGGATTTTCAAGCCTAACGCCTCTGCTAATTTATTGAGCTCTGCAAAAAAAGGCAAAAGACTTGCTCCAAACGTGCCTGCAAAAGTGTGAAATCAAAAAAAGCAAAACAGCAAAAAAACTAAATTCAAACTGAACTTCACGTGAAGCACACAGCACAGAAAAAACTTGAAGTTTCTTTTTTTTGTTGGGTAAGTAAACGAGCAAAGTTGTGAAGTAGCATAAAAGTAGAGTATATATATAGATGTGAATATGGCTTAACATGTACTAAAGATATACAAAAGTCGTGTTTCGGTTATCACTTATGAATTCATTTCAGCAGACTACGCGTAGTTGTTGCAAGCATCAAGTTTAGCAACATTTTCAAAAGTTTTTAATTTTTATGCTGCACCAAAAAGTAGGCTACATACTTGTTTTTGTGGCTTTGATGAGTAGCTGAAAGTGGGAACAGGCATAAAAGTCAAATATGTATTTGATATTTAACTTAATTTTAGCTGCTTAAATGCAAAAGGAGTATGTGCTTAAGATAAGCAGGTTTGTTCCCGATAAATATATCATGTATATCTATTCTAAGTGCCTCACTTACAAATATAGTAAAAGACCATCTATCTGATTTCAATTTAGAAAAAATCCAATAAAACTGTATGAAGCATGCTTTTCAGTGGACATTTGTCGCAGACGTTTGATGCTCTAAGAAATATGCAATGTTTTCTTTTCAGAACTAAATTGGAGTTAAAAAGATTTATATTCTTGTTTTGAAGTTCAGTTGCAACTAAATTTTACATAAAGAACTTAAGCATTGTCTTATGACAAGGTTTTCATCTAAATGTTACTCCAAAAAGCTGGCTACATAGTTTTTAGAAGCTTTGACAAGTAGGTGAAAGTGGAAACAGGTCTACTTTGTAGTTGAAAATGTCTTAAACTTAATTTTGGTTCTTTAAAAGGAAACCTCGTGGAGTAGACTAAGATGCTTTATAGACCAAAGATAGATCTATTTGGGATAAAGATATTTGAGGATTGGCTCATAAGTGTACTAAAGATATACCATAGGTAACTTTTAGACCTATATAAGCTCATTTTGCGAGCCAATGTTTCTGATTTCACCTTGAAACAATTCCACACAAGAGTGAAATGCAACCTTTTGAAACAATATTAAACATTTTGTGTTTAAGGCTGCACCAAAAAGTATGCTACACTTTTTTTTGGTGGAATTAAATCGTAAATGCAAAGACATATTCAAGTCTGTTTCGACTGCAACAAAAAGGGAATTTAATTAGAAGTATTGTTGTACAAACATTTAATTTTGAGAAGTTTGCAAAAGTATGATTTGAATATTTCTGTGAAATTTGGAACTGATTGCAAACCATCTACAAATCAATTTTACATTTGTCAGCATATAATTGCAGCATTGTCTTAAGCTCAGGTATTCAATTAGTTGCTGCAACAAAAAGTATGCTGCACATTTAGAAGTGAAAATCAATGCGCAAGTGAAATGCAGAGCACGCCTTCTAATTTCATTTGTCTTGTTTAATTGAGCAAACTAAACGCAACTGAACTGCAAATGATTTGAGGCTTTGCAAATGATTACAAAAAAAAAAATCAAATATAAATTTTGATATTTGTTATTTCAATTGACACTTGCTGTTTGCGGCCTCAAATTAAAATTTCAATTAAAATGTGAGAGCTTACATTTATACGCCTTGGCGAATTGATAAGATTTTCCTTTCAGCTGCAACAAAATTGCATTGTTTGCAAACGTAAATGCATCTGTGTGTGCTTGTGTGTGTATCTTACAGATACATTAGTAGCTGAAGCTGTCAGTTGTGTCTATGCAAACTAATCATTTGCATTAATAATTTCATTTCAAATGCTCTGTTATTTGCCACTCTCTCTCTCTCTCTCTCTCTGTCCTGTGTCCTGTGCAGTAATTAACGTTAAGTCCTTGCTTGAGCCTTGTTCTCAATAGCTATGCGCAAAATTTAAATAATAACAAATGCATTTTTGTATTTTTGCTCAACAAAAGCTACTTTTATTTGCACAATTTGCACAGATTTTGTATTTTCTATTTTCACCATGAAATTTGTTTTTTTTGGTCAAATTTTTGATCCTGCAAACAACAAAGGAATTAAATTTATATGCATATATATCTAATGCAATTTTGTATAGCACTTTAATTTGAAGCAATTTGTTGTTATTTTTAGAATCGTTATACAAAAGACCAATTAAATACAAATTATGCACGCATAATGAAAGAAATAAATAATAAATGATAGCTGAAAAACCGAAATAAGGAAACTTTTGATAGGACCGATAATATTTTTAATTTCTTTGCTAATTTGGTAAAATAAACAAATATTTTTTTTAAAATTATTAAGTTGACAAAATATTTTAAATATATTTATAAATATAATGTTCATTATTTAAAATATTTTTTTAAAATTATTAAATAAACAAAATATGTAAAAATATATTAATTAAATAAAATCTCGCGTATATTATTTTAAAACGATTTCTGAACTCATTTTTAAAAACATTACAAACAATTTTTAATATATAAATTTTATAATAATTTAAAAATATTACAAAAATATTTTAATAATATAAATTAAAATTTAAGAAAAGATTTTTATGGCGAATTAAATTCATAATAAAACAATGTTGCATACTTTTTGGAGCAGAATATAAAATACAAACATTTGCCTAAAAGTATGCTTTACAAAATGCAGTGAATTTAATAGGTTAGCGTAAAGCGGAACAGCAAATTGCATAACACAAGGCATTTCAATTAATTTTGCATTATAACGCATATTTATCTAAAACAATAAAAAAAAGCTTAAATATGCTGTCGCAACTCAAAATCAAAAATTAATTGAAATTGAAATTGTAATTAATTTGTTACATGAAATCTATCTATATAGCTGTATAAATATATATTTAGATATAATAAGCATGCGAAGTATTTGCTGTCACAAATGTATACAATATTTTTAGGCAATTACAGTTAAAATACAAAAAAAAAAAACAAATTGCAATTGAACATTTGCATTTTGCATTTTGGGTTAAAATGCGATTAAGCAAATATGCCAAATGTATTTCTGCTTTTATATATTATTTTTGGTTTTTGTTTTTTTTTGGTTTTTTTGTATTTATTTATATATATGCAATATTTAAGTTAATTTTAATGTTGTTTGCTTAATGGCATTTTTATGTGCGCTGTGGGCCAATATGGCGTATGCGTGATGTGTATACTTTTAACCAGCTACTGTGATACACTCGACAGGCCTTTCACATGCAATTTGCAGTAGCAGCAATAACAACAACAACAACAACAGCAACAACAACAACAACAACAGACAGCAACACTGCATGCAATTAAAAATAATTATTATCAATTTACGATGACAACAATTTTCAATTTAAGTTTTATTTTATTTATTAAAATCACTCAATGCATTTGCACTTGTTGTTGTTGTTGTTGTTGTCGTTGTGCAAGACTCGTCAGCTTTGTGTATATGTATGTGTGTGTGTGCGTGTGTATGCCATATAATACCCGACTCTAATGTCATTCGGTCAACTTCAATTTGAGCTGCCTTCCTGTCGTATACGTATTTTTATTGCACTATTGAAGCGCTGCTTCCGTTGTGGCCATTGAGCAGCTGCTGATGAGAATAACTAGAAGCAAAGCAAGTAAGCAACAAAGAGAAAGAGTGAGAGAGAGAAAGAGTGAGTAAGAAATAGAGTGAAAGAGCATAAGCCACATCATTGTGTTGTGACAGGAAACAGCAGCCAACCAAATGGCTGCAATTGTTGCACAATGCGAATATGGCAAATGCTGCCGGATGCAACATGCGAAAATCAAAAAGAAAAAAGAATGTATATATATATACATATATATATAATAGTCTCGATTCTATGCTCGCATCAATCTATAACTATGCAATGCAATTAAAACTGCCACACGGCGCTGCATTGATTGCGCTCGACGTGTGGCAACCATTTTCCAATGCCATTTTCTTCATTTGAGCTGCACATTTTTGCATTTTACACACGATGCTCTATAAAACAGGTATAACAAACTTTGGCTACAGCTTTGACTGGCATAACACTAAGCTGAATAATGTATGCTGAAATCTGAATAATAGTTATTGAGATCTTAATAATAGTTAGCTAAATTTCTTGGTACAACATGGTATTTCTTAAGTTACAGTTTTAATTAGCCTATAAAAACAAGTAAGAATGCTCTAGTCGAGTGTGCCCGACTACGAGACTCCCTGCTCCCAACTTGCAGTTCAAGCAGTTCAGCGGCAACACAAGCAAGCAGCGCACTTAGCTTGTGCAGTGCCTGTCAAACTGTTGTTTCTGCCTGCTGAGACGGGGATAATAGATTCTTCCATAGCTTTGGTGCTATTTATCCGATCGTAATGAAATTTACGCAACCGATCGACATTCATTAAACATAAATGTGTAAATCAAAGCTTTATCTTTAAAATTGTGGCTGTGGGAGTCTTTTGCGATTTGCGGGGATGCGGGGGGGTGTATCCGAAATTTGAAATAAACTTGATCTGCGTATGGTATACAAAAACCTGCATGCCAAGTTTGGTGTCTCTAGCTCTTATAGTCTCCGAGATCTGTGTGTTCATACGGACAGATAGACGGACAGACATGGCTAGTTCGTCTCGGCTGTTGATCCTGCTCAAGAATATATATAGTTTATATTGTCGGAAATGCCTCCTTCTGTCTGTTACGCACATTTGCAGTACTTTATAACTCCCTTTTTACCATTTTTAACGGGAACAGGGAGTAAATATATATATATATATAAAAATTTCAGCAAAATAAACAATGTTTTATAAATAATGAATAATATTTTAATAGTTATGCACAATTTTTGCTTACTTATGCATTTTTTATGATTTATAATACATTGCTTTTGCATTTTTATGTACAATTCCTTTTTACTAAAGCACAATTTCAACGCATTAACGCATAGTTTATGCATAATTTTTACATTTTTATGCACAATATATGATTAATAATGCAACATTTTCACATTTTCATGTACAATTAATGCTTATGCACAATCTAATGTTTAATAAACATAATTTTTAATTATTAATGCATAACTTATGTTTATTTTTCAATAATTTTGACACTTTAATGTAAGTTTAATGCCCAATTAGGCTTACATTGTGACTATCATATGCATTAATTAATCCTAAACTCAAAATTTTAATAATAATTTATGCTAGTTTCGTTTTCATACACAATTTATGCATAAACCATGCCTGAAATGCATGAATATAGCATAGAATACACTCAGAATAAATGAAAACTTCAAGTTTTATTTTGTGTCATGTTAGAGCATTGAAAGTTCGTTGTGAAAAATCAGACTAGCTTTTTTTTGCCATGTATTTGATGCATTTTGTGGCTGGCTGTAAAAATCGTTTGAATTTGAAATTCAATTAAAATGTCGCTGCAGTCAAAGCGGATAAAGATATAGATAAAGCTAACTCTGCCTTGGCTCTCATTGTTCGCTTAGAAACGCTATTTATATTGAAAGTGCTTTAATTTCATGCAGTTTTCGAAACCAATAACTAATAATGGTTTATTAACTTTTATATATCTAAAAGTTGAGGCTGTTGAAAATGCTTTTATTATCTCTTATCTAATAGCTTACTCTATAGCCCTGCTTAATGGCTAGGTAAACAGTTTTTTATATATTCAACAATTGTGCTAAATTAAAAAAGTGAAGCAGCCAAACACACAAACAAACATTGAGAGGTCCTGCCAAAGGTCCTGTGTGTCCTGCTGCTGCTGCTGAACCTGAACCTGAAACTGAAACTGGACCTGGGCTACTTTTAATTGAGTTTTGAACGCAAATCAAATGCGTGTGAAAGGCGAAAAAGCGAAAATTAATGCGCTCGGTTGGCTTTTCCAACGCTTTTCTCCCTCTTTGTGTGTGTGTGTGTGTGTGTGTGTGTGTGTGTGATTGTGATTGTGATTGTGTCGCCTTTTACTGAGGCATGTCTGTGTGTAAGCTGTGAAAATATTTAAAATTCATTGGCTCCAACTTCTTCTCTTCTTCTGCTCGCTTCCGCCTTACATTTGACATTTGTGGCAGAAGCTGAAGCTTACAACATGGCTCTGGCTACCGTGCCACATTTCACATCCTTACATCCTTATGCAAATCGTATTTTAATAAACTTGCGTTGCGTCAATTTTCATTTACAGTTGGTCCACTGGGAGCTGCTTTCCTCCCCCCACCACCAAAAACAATGCTATGAGAAAAATCCTAATTAAATTTAAATTAACTTTAAGCATTTCGAGCTTTGTTAGCTTTGCTTTTCAATCTTTCTTATGCCCTATAGCACATTATATTTATTTGCGGGTATATTAAGCTATACAAACTTTAGTTGCAATTAACATTTTTTATGTTTTTTTAAGTAGAACATTCAATATGCTTACAGCTTAAAGATTATTGTTAATTAGATAATATAAAGTTTAGGGTTTCTCTACTCTTGAAGCGGGTATTATTCACTTATCAGGAAATGTGTAACTCATTGAAAGAGTTGGTTTTTGAGCCTATATAGTGTATGAGCTTATACAATATAGCCAGATGCTGGTGTATCTCTATTTCTGTTCTATGCGAACTAGGCTTCCTTCAAAGCTATATTGCTGAAAGTTGGTGCAGCTGCTTATAATTGTCATACAAGCTACTCATGCTGAAATCGGTCAGTTCCGATTACTATAACATATAGCTACCATAGGAACGATCGGTCAAACATCTTAGCAATTCTCAAACAATCTTAGCAATTCTGAGTTTAAGCATTATCTAAACGTGTTTACAGAATTTCATCAAAATCGGACTACTATATCTTATAGCTGCCATAGGAACAATCGGTTGAAAATAAGTTTTTGTTTGAAAAACTAATTTGTTTTTCAAGTTGACTCAACCCAACTCACTTTATCAATGTTTAGGCACATTCTATACATGTTTACAAAATTTGTTCAAAATCGGACCACTATATCTTATAGCTGCCATAGGAACAATTAGTCGAAATATGAATAACTTCTGTGCAAGGATTTGTTGATTCAGCAAGTTCTAAATAACTTTACTTGCTTGATTTTAATATCAAAACCTGATAACTATACTTTAACTGTAATTTTTATTGAAAGAATCGTTTTAAAATTGAGTTTTTGTAGAGTATTAAGACTTTGTCTGTTGAAAGAAAGCGCATCTGTCTTGTTTTTTTACTTATTTGCAGCGCGTATGTGGCTTCCATTTACGTTTGTTTTATTTTATTTAGTTGTTTTTTGATGGCTCATTAAAATGTGAAATTAAATTTGAACGTACTTACATATGGATAGGAGCTGGCAGTATAGAAGTCCCCTAGGAGTACGAGTATATATAAAAATCAAAAGCTGGAATGTGCGTACTTAGCTACGAAATTGAATTGAATTTAATATCAGTTTACTAATGGGGCACATACGCTGACAAAAAAAAACATACACAAGGCTCTGGTGTCTTCAAAGGCGCTGTAAGTCTGCTGGGAATAGGTTATATTTAAGCGCTGCAGCGCAATTCCAATAATAAATATGCAAAAACAAATAAGGCATGAGCGTTTAGAATGTCAAGGCTTGGAAATCAACGCTAAACGAGTTAAGTGAAATTTAAAGTATATTTAAAAGCGTCAACCTACGCTCTCTGAACTGCCTGACTGGCTGCCACATGAGGCAGCTGCCACGCCTGCAACTTGCCACATTTTGTTGGGTGTGGGGGGGCTTACACATTTTTTTAGCATGCGGCTACGAATGCGAAACATTTGCAGGCTTTTTGCCTAGGGATCACAGAGAAATGCTTAACGCAAGGATAACACGAGGCGTGTGTGTATTGACAAATGAGCAAGGGGAAAGAAGCAGAAAGACAGGAAAAGGGCAAGGAACAAGGGACAAGTAGAAGGCAGGCAGTAGCTGAGAAACACATACATGTTTGTAATTTCCTTGTTGATTGTTGCCTGTTTTTTTGGCTGTTGCTCTGTTTGTCTCGCTCCTCTCTCTACACTCCACTACCTTCTCCTAGCTCTGTCTTCCCTCTAGGTGCTCGTCTGCTAGGCTGCTGATAGATGACTTGGGGGAAAACTTGCTGGAAAACTGCTTTGGAGTATATCTTTGGAATGCGGCTTGTGCGCGACAAATGTGCTGCAATTTACTTCTGCTTCAAATACATTTTCTTCAAGTTTCCTTTAGCTGTTTTTCCCGTAAGCTTACCATAAATGAGTTACAGCTGCGCTGGGTTTTTAGCTAAATTTAATGGCTTGTCGTTTTTAAAACACATTCGTGCTTAGTTTCATTTCCTGTGTACTTTGCTTTCTGTATCGCTTGCGGTTTTGTGATACATTCTACAATTCCATCGGCAGTGCATTCTCTAGTTTTTCAAATTACTATACATATCTTTGTCAAAACAAACATGACTTCTAAGTTGCATTCTATTAAGGTTAAAATTTGTCATTAAGATTGATTTTGCATTCAAATTGCATTGAATTTTAACACATTACACAAACTTGGACGACTTTTTTATGAAAAATTCATATGCCACCCTTCAAAATTTGGAATAGGAACTTTTAAAAAATTAAAATCTTTTAATATTACTTTAAGCCGTTTGCGGCTTAATACATACCATTTCGATTTATAGCATTACCTTTAATTGATTGCGGAAATCAAAATTAGAAAAAAACGCTTTATCACAATTTTCCTAAGCTAGTTGGTGGCCACAATAGAAAAGTTTAATGCGTTCATCTGTTTTACAGAAAGTTTGTCCAAAGCTTAACTTAAGCTAAATTACACAATTGAGTCTAATGACAAGTTGAAAGGTGCGGCAAATGTTGCGCATACGCAGCGTATACGTTTAAGCCAAGTTAAAGGCTTGAGGGCTATAAATTAGCTAGCAAATACTTTGATTACTTAATCAGGTTGGCCTTTGGCAGCAGATGAAACGAAACGAGCGCTTAAACGAGCTTTAAGTGTGCCCCAGAGTCAGCACGCACTCGATAGGGGTAGGGGTAGTAGTGAAGGGGGGCGGGGGTGTGTGTGGGAGGGTTCCAAGGGTAAATGCAACTGCAGCGAGTAGAAAATTTAATTGAAATTGAAAGCACTTTAGTGTCCTTTGGCTTGGCTTGGCTTGACTCGGAACTCCCACTCGCTCTCTCTGCCAAGCTCGCTGTGGATGCTGCTGCTGCTAGCGTTGCATGCAACTAATTTGTGCCACTAATGAATTTATTTGCCACTTGTATGCTGCCAACGTGGGCGTGTGAGAAAAGCGTGTATGTGTGTGTGTATGTGTGTGAGAAGAGGGAATAAAGCAAAATAAATGAAACTAATATAAAAATGGCGCAGTGGCAGCTAGTAAGGGGTGGGCAGAGGGGCTAAGGGAAGTGTAGAAAGTCCTGTGACACTTTTACAGGCACAACGAGGCTAAGAAAGGCGTCTCGGCAAAAGGCTTCAACTTGCAGCAGTTGCACTTGCAACAGCAGCAAGAAGTAGAAATCGTTTGAAAATTAATTTTCCATTTGCACAAGCCAATAGGAATATGTATATGTGTGTGTTTGTGTGTGTGTGTGTGTGTGTGTGTGTGTGTGTGTGTATATGTCCTGGCTGAGCTGCCTGTCGCCTGCTCCTGTCGCTTACAGCTCGTGTCGAATTACAATTTATTGGCTGCTAAGTGCCAGCGTCTTGCCACTTTTCACTGACTTTCCCCGCTCTTTGCTCTGTTTTCTCTCTTCCCTCTACCTCTGCGTTCCCTGCCCTCTCCTTTAGTGGGATCATTAGCAAAGCGTCATGAGCTTGGACCCACAATAAGCTAATCAGCCACATAAACGACCAGGCAGCAAGGCTAAAGGCTACTTTGGTTAGTAATTATATCGTTAAGTGTTCATAAGTGCAGGAATAATTTATATCTAGTTTTTAAACAATATTTCTAGGGTTAGAATTGGGTTAGAAAAGTCATTTTCCATATCGCTTTTAGCTTCTAAAATAATTCCATTACGCTTTCGAAGACTATTAAAGTTGCTTAAATAATATTGACAATTTACTTTTTATTCTTAGAGTTAGGATTGGTTTAGAAAACTCGCTTTCGAAATTAAAAAATTATCTTTACACGTTTCCGAACTTGTTAGACTTCAGTTATGAGGCAAATTTTGGCAGCTTACTTCCAATATGATCAAGAGTTAGGGTACTTGTTTCGCTTCCACACATTCCTAAGTATGTTTCAAAAGTGGTGGAATATCAGTGGTATTTTAACCCTTTAATCTCTTGAATTGCTTTCGAACTTGAAAAATAACCCCTTCGAAACAGTGAATATACTAAAATACTATTAGTTCCAAGAGAAATTTTGAAATCAGTGGGATGATCAGAATAGTCAACTGAACGAGCTTTGATGAAGAATTTGGGAACTTCTCCGAACTCCACAAATCAACAAGGATGTTTTGGAAGTGGGGGATTTTAAAGATATTTCCACTTTTTAATCATCTGCTAATATTGCCAATAAATATAGAAGAAAGTTGCACAAAAACCCATAAAAGAGCATTCGATATTCAATGTGTTAAATAGACGTTTGAAATAAAAAAAAAGTGCTGACAGATACTAAAAATTCCTAACGACTGCAGAGTGCCGCCCAATAAATACAAGGAAAATGTGTGAAAATGTGTGAAAATGTGAAAAAATACAAATTGCGTTTATGCTGCACAATTGGAAAAACGGCAAACAGCAAAAGTGCAAAACTGAAAACTAAAAACTGCAAACTGCAAACTGCAAAACTGTAAACAGCAAACTGTTAAGGCCAACGCAGGCAGCTGCTTTACTTTTTAATTAAACATTGGGGCAGGTAACAAATGTGTGCAACTGTATATGTGTGTGTGTGTGGCATGTTAGCTTCTCTTAGTATGAAATGTTGCAGCCACCTTTCTATTTTTTGTGACTTTTTGTGGGCTCTGATTGCTGCGATTTTTGTTATTGCTGCAAAGAACGTGCCACACATCTAATTGAATAGAGCTGCTAAACATGCGCCGTAATTAGGCTGCCTCTTCTATACACTTTTTCAAAAGGGTATTTTGAATTTGTCATCAAATATGTAACGAATCGAAAGCGGTCTTGCGAAACTCGAAAGAAAAAATAAATAAGTATTGCCACTGCGCTAGAATCTGTTATATTGCTGTCGCAAAAAATCAAAACAAAATAAGATATATAACTTAAAACTAAGAAATAAGAAAAAATTAGCCAAAATGAGATTCATTCGGGCACTACATCTTGTGTTTGCTTAAACTGTTTGGGAATTATAAGAAACAAATTTCATAGCCTAGCAGCAGCTAGCCGAAAGATCAGCATCAACAGCCGAATCAAACTAGCCATTTCCGTCGGTTCGTCCGTTCGTCCGTCCGTTAGTCTGTCTTTCCATCTGTCCGTTTGCTTATATGTGAACTAGTCTCTGAGTCTTAAAGCTATCTTGATGAAACTTGGTATTGATGCTCATTTTTGCTGCAAGCACTGCATATGTCAGAATCGGCCAGATCGAACTATTTTAAGATATAGCTGCCATAGAAAATATCGGTCGAAAATTTTGTTTTTCAAGATAACTCAACCAAATTTACTAATTCTAAGTTTTAGCATAATCTAAACATTTTTACAACATTTTATCAAAATCGGAGCACTTTATCCATAGGAAAAATCTATTTTTGTGTGAAAAACTTTGTTGTTTCTCAAGGTATCTTTACCAAGTTTAGCTTATTCTACGTTTAAGTATGTATATGACATGCTGACTAAATGTTATCAAAATCGGGTGACTTTATCTTATAGCTGCCATTGTAACAATCCGTCAAATACTATATTTTTGTATAGGGTATACAATTTTCGGCAGTGCAAGGCGAGTCTACTTTTATGTATTCATTGTTGAACAATAGCAACAATTGGGTCAGGGGGAGTGGCTTGTTGCAGTTGCAGTTGCATGTAGAATGGGGGCAGAGTAACTTCTAGTTATTATGATGCTGTAAGAGCCTTGATTCATATTTGACTGGCACTCGGCATGGGCATAGGCACATGCACATTCACATTCACATTCAGAGGGACAAGCACAAGGACGGACACAGGACGCGTCCGCAGGACTAGACCTATGCTCGCGTCCGGGTCTCAAGTTTTCTTCTATTTTTTTTTGTATGTTTTTTTTTTGTGTGTTTTTTGTGTGCAATTTTCATGAGTGGCACTCGGGCAAAATATACTATTTATTTCGCTACAGTCAGCTTAGCTCAGCTTGGCTCTCCAGTTCTCCGTTCTCATCTCTCGAGTTCTCCGCGTCTCTCGCACAGTGGCCCAAATGAACCACATTCCAACTTAAACTGAACGTTAGCCAACTTTTTGCGTATGAAAATAAAGCATAACACACACAAACACACACTTAAACTGAGACAGAGATGAGAGGCAGCTGTGGCATTGTTGTTGTTGTTGTTTTTCTTGTTGTTGTTGTTGTTGCACTTCTACACTTTGTTGCCGCGCTACGTAAAAGCTCGTTGAGTGCAAAACGTCGAGTTAAGTATGTGTGTTTTAAAAAGCGATATGATGCACAAACACACACGTAAACACACACACACACATACATACATATACAGAGACAGAGACACAACTCAGAACTGGAAGCTCCTCGAGTGGCACTCACCTAGCACAGGACGCGAGCTCAGACCCGGACAACAGGACGACATGTTGTAGTTGTAGTTGCTGCAAGCAGTGGGAAGGTGTAGCAGGAGTAGGAAGCGGAGGGGGTGTGGAAGGCAAGTGGCAGTGAGACTAGGCAGGCCTTTTACCTGGCCCCGAAAAGTATGCTGCTAACATGCCACTATGAGCTGCATGTCTGCTGCGTAGTCAGTGCAGGGGCGTAGTTACAGGAGGGTGCTAAAGAAACCAAAGTTGAAGATTGAAAGCTGTTTGTATGAAATTATCTTACTGATTTCCAAAATTTAATTAAATTGTTTTCAAATATATTTAATTTATATATATAAAACTGTCCAACCTGACAGATTGGCAACTATTAAAATTAAGAAACGGCTTTTTTTACAGTAGTTTTATCTCATGCTAAAAATGCGTACTAAGAAGGGATTTTTGAACTCTTTCGAGAAATATGGAGTTTGTATAAATTTGGAAAACTGCTGTATGCAACTTTTTTGTTTATCACCTGATCAGCTACAAATTCATCTTTTTTGTATAAAAATTCAACAACGACTGCATACCAATTTTTCTGGAAAATTTACCCGCTTGGGTGGAAAATGGGTTGTCAAGGTTGCAAGGGCAAAAGTTTATGTTTTGTGTTTCTTAATTACAATTTTTCTATTTATGATATTTCATAGATATAAAGGTAGTAACAAGTTTGTTATTTACTTTTAAGTATGTTATATTTTCCCCCTAATTGAGCTCTTCTCTACGCTTCTGTTTCCAAATGTGTCTCTGTGTGTGTTTGCGTCTCTGTATTTGTTTAGATTTTCGTATTCGTTTTCGTGTCGTGCTCGCTGCTTTTGTGTGTTGTTTTTAGTTTTAATGAAATGTAAATGTTTAGTTATACACACACACACACACACACACATATATACAGTGGAATTGTAGGCGTAGTTAGTGTATAGGTGTAGCGGGTGGGTTGATAGAGGGAGTATAGCTGAAGTAGCTGGCCAAATAAATACTCAGCCAGTTTGCTGCAACCATGGAAATTTATGTTAAGCTGCTTTTCCAACTTGTAATTTTAAGTAGCGCAATGCAAATCAGCGTTTTGGGGCAACAAAAAAATAATGTATATATATATTTTTAAATAGATACTCAAATCAACGTGCCACTTTTGTAAACGAGTATATAGAAAACCAACAATTTCAGTTATTTTTAGCTGATTTTAGAAAAAAGATATTAAAGTAGTTGTAATACATTAAAAACTTAGTTTTTATGAAGAAATGCATTGTTTTATAAAGTAAAACACCATCCTAAACATTATAATATTCCATTCTATAACTTCTCAAACTAAAAACTCTAAAAATCAAGACCAGAATTGCGTTTCATAATAAGAAAATTCTTCAATAACAGTTGTTATTCAAGCACAAATCTTATCTTCAGTCAATTCCGAAAGAGACAGTTCCCAATAATTCTAAAATATTTCAAAAAGAGTATAAAATTCTTATATCAAAAATAAAAATTCTATAATTTTGACTGCTGCTGTATTAATTTCCATTCAAGTTTGCTTTTATTTTGGTGCTGAAATTACGTTTGTTGCATTGTTTTGGTTGGCTGGCAACAATTTCAGTTTCCATTTCAATTTCAATAAGCTTCGTTTTGTGGTTGGCAATGCATATTTATGAAAAATTTTCATAATAAAACAAAACTATTGTGAAAGCTTGAAAAGTCAAAAATGGGTGCATATCAACAGAAAACACACAAACATGGAACAATTTGTAAACAAGTGTGGAAAAACAGAACGCGGCTTAACACGTTTGTCAGGGGGGGGAGGCGTGGGGCAAGAGGGTGTGTGGCAGTGGGCAGCGAGTGCGTGCGAGAAGTGCAACAAAATGGCATTTCCTTTTAGCTCTTATGGCTATTTGGCTGCTCGTAAGCGTCACTTGTTCGCAATTTTCCTGACCGGATTTTGTTTACAAGCAGCGTGCCACGAAAAACAAATTGAAAATGCGCAGCAGCAGTGGCAGCAGTTGCAGTTGCAGTTGCAACAATAACATTGACAACAACAATATTAGTGACAACTCTTCTTCTGCTCGTTCGTTGGCCTTTTCATATCTGCTGCAGCTGCATTTTTGTTTGCTTTTGTGCGGCATTGTTGTCAAATTTATTAAGTTACTCATACGCCACGTTGCCAGCTATGCTGCTTTCACACATGCCACCCCAACAACACCCACAGCGCTGTTATTGCAGCCACAAACAAGTGACAAGCGTGGGTGGCAGCTTCACCCAGTTCATCCACAACTCGCACAACACCCGACTTCCAGTTTCAAGTGCTCCCAGCAGGCGGCTCCACACACATGTTTGGGATATCAAATGTTGTTTTCGTTTGTCAAAATGACAAAACCCAAATGGGAACAACCAATCGAAATAAAACGAACCCAAATTCCATTCGACAAAACGACAAACGACAAAAGCAGCCGCTCTTTGGTTAAACTACACTGGTAAACAGAAACCTGCTGTGCACATAATTATGCGATCATTCCGATAGTCGATTGTCGATAGTTGATAGAAAATTGGGTTTTCAAAAACAATCGATTTTATTTCAATCATATTATACTGATTGTTGTTGAAAGTGTTTGTATAAGTATTAAACAAAAACGGGTTTTTTTTTTAAATTTTGACTTATCGATTTATTCTATGCAATTAATCGAAACACCAGCGATTATTATAGTAAAATTGTGTCATAGAAGCTTGATTTATAAAAACGATTTTTAAATTATTTCTGTGTTGTATAAAGATTCTATGTAAGCAACTATACGATTTTTTAAACACCGATTTATCGATATATCCTATACGATTTATCAAAACACTATCGATTTTAATTTTGAAATATCGATTATTGTATGTTTCTTCACTTTGAAATTATATTTTTGATTATAATATTAAAATGTCAATTATAAGATGATTCATTTGATTCCTAATATCTTGAATCTCTTAAAAATGTTTGACAATCTATCTACAAAATCTTAAAAAAGTATAATATTATATATTTTTGGGAATTTATAAAATGTAAATGCCACAATATGATCAAATAAGACAAGAGCTATGAACTTAATATGTTAAAATTTCTATTCATTTTATATATGACCAAGCTTATAATGCAAACTTTATCAGAAAGATAAACTGAGTTAATATAGCCATGTTTTTCTGCATATATGCCAGACTGTTCTATGTGAACTGGACTTCCTTACAAGTCATGTTGATAAAATTTGGTACAGCTGCGTATTTTTGCTAAATATAGTACACACATTGAAATGGAAAAGATTGCACAGCTATAACATATAGCTGTCATAGGATCAATCGGTTATAAAAATGAACTGCTGTATGAAAAACTTGTTTGCTTGTTAAGGTTTTTTAAAAAAACGCAATAGTTTTGAGTTTTTTCATTATTTATGTAGTTCGATTTAAACAAAATCGGAGAAATACTTATATCATATAGCTATCATAGGAAGAATAAATCGAAAGTTCTAGTTTTGTATGAAAAACTTATGTTTTCGTATTATGTCTTTTGCATCACAAACAAAACTTTGCTGCTCTATTTCTATATCAAAATTTAGCTATATTTAAAAGTATCTGCTTCATTTCCTGGTAATCGTTTAGCCTGAAATGTATATTTGTTTGTGCCACTGTGGCAGGAAAACAGTTATGTAATATGTGATTTGCTGCAAGCATTTGGTCGTTGCCACTGGACAGAATGATAGCTGAGGCAGCTTTCGAGGCAGCTTCTCATCCGTTGCCTCGGTCGCTGCTGCTGCTGTAAGTAGATCCTATTTGGCATTCAGAGGCTTGGCTTGGTTGGCGTTTTGGGTCGCTCAGTGTCATTTTTTTGTGTCGAGGCGTTTGTTGTTGCTGTTGTTGCTGTCAATAAACAGCAGACAGTTGCCAAGTGGAATTTCTCGATCTGGCACCCACACAGATACACACAGCTACAATGACTCCTACTCGTATATTGGTATTTGTATCTATGGAACTGCCAACAAGTCGCGTCGAGTGTCGGATACGTCGGATCCATAAATATTGTGCTAAATATGCTGGCCAGCTGCCCGGACGACGCGTCGGCTGCCTAAGGCCAAAATCAGTCTTAATATGTTCTATACACTGTTAGCTGTTGCTATGTCTATATGTACATTTATGCACTGTGAAAAAAATTACTGATTAGAAATTTAAAATTTAACTAATATAATGTATTTGAAAATATTAGATCGTTCAGACTTGCTTAGGATAAAGAAACCAGAGATTTTTCAAAAGAAATTTATTGAAACATCAATATAATTCTAAATTTTTAAACATTTCTCAAGCTAAAACATAATTTACTTATTTAAAAGATATCAATCAAAGCATTGATTTTCCAGATTAAAGCGATATGATATGATATCATAATACAATTTTTCAATATTAAACCAATATTTTGACTAATTTTTTTTCGAAATTTCGAAGATTTTCCTTTTTTCTTGTTTCATATAATTTCAATTAATTTTATTCCTTTTTTTCCTAATTGATATTTTATAGATTTTTACTGTTTGAAATTAACAATTTAATCAGCACATTTTAAATGAATGTGGACTTATTTTAATTTTCTTTTTTTTTCTGTGTGTGTATACTGTGTATGTGTGTGTGTGCGTGGGTTACTTACCGTTTGCTTGTGTTGATGGGATTTATGTTTGGGCCAAGTTTGTGAGCGCCAATGTTTTTTATGTTGAACTTAAAGACGTTCTAAGTACGTTTTGTGCACTTTGCGATGTGGCAATTTTTTTTGCTGCTTAGCTACCCTGCCCCCTCTGCAGCCACAGTCTTAGAATGTGCGACGTTTTCACCCCTCCCACGCCTGTACAGCTGTTGTTTTTGTTGTTGCCGCACTTGAAGTTTGCTTCTGGGAGCGCTTCAGGACGTTCAACTTGTTCTTGGCAACTGTTTTGTTTGTGTTTTATGGTCATTTCTAATGTTCTTTGAGTATGTGTGTGTGTGTATATGTTGTGTGTGCTTATTTGTGTTGTGTGTGTGTGTGTGTGCTGAAGTACTTAGTGTTAATAAACTTTTATAAATATTCTCTTTGACACTTTTAGCACGAAATAAAACTGACAAATAAATCTGATTAATCATTGCACTTTGTGCTTTCTAATAGCATTTTCCGTATTTTATTTTCACAAGTTTTTCCACCTGCAACAAACAGAGAGAGAGAGAGCAAGAGATAGAGAGAATGAGAGAGAGTGTCAGGAAGTGGTGTAGCAATTGTGCGTGAACTTTTGACCAGAAAAAAAACTGATAATTTTATAGCTGTGACTGTGATTGTGACGGTGACTGTGACTGTGAATGTTGCTGATGTTTGTGAAATGTTTTAATCCTGAGCTTAAGTAGACGAGTGTCTTTAATGCTAGAAATATGAAGCAGTTGCAAATAAAGACAAAGCGGAAAGAGGAGAGAGAGTCAGAGAGAAGAGAGAGTGGCAGATTGAGTTAGAAAACGCGCAAAGCAAAGCTGCTTATAAGTTATTCACAAACTGAGATATTTGATAAGAAAATTCCATTTTCTAAACACCTTTAGTGCGTAAATTTGATGATACTTTTATTTTTACAAGTACTTGATAATGAAACATTAATGAAATGTGCCCGTATATATTTAACTTAAAAGTTTAAAAAAATGAAAATATTTGTGTTTTCTTTGTGAAAATTGTTGTTAAGTTGTTTTGACTTATTAAACAGAAATTAAATTTCTTTCAAACTTTAATCTGTTAATGTTAGCTCTAGTTCTGAATACCCTAAATGCTATTTCTGATAAACATTATCTAGTTATTCAAACCTGTTCTGGCTTACAGTTTCGCTAAGACATAGCAAAAGTGAGTTTCCCTTGACAACACTAGCATTTCCTCAAGGATTGAATAGACTTGCAATTGTAAAAGGTCTTAATTTGCTAGTTGAACAGAAATAAGAAAGTTTTGAACATTGAAAAGAATTGAAAATCTGCAAAATGTTGTTGAAAGAGAAAACCGAAAAAGGTAGTGCATACTTATCATAATATATGACCTTAATTAAACTGTGGATTTGGCCAAGTTTGCAGTTTTAGCAGTTTAAGTTCTACTATTTGCAGTTCTAATGGGTTTTTCTTAGCCCAAGTTTGTGTAAACTATTAAAATCTGGTACACATATTAAAACAAAATTATATTTGTGGCAAGCTTGATAAAATAACAGTTATTGCGCTTGAGTTAAAAAACAATTTTCGCTGCTCGTTCGGCTTAATCAACAGTTGCCATATTTTTAGATTGCGGCCAAATTGGATTATATGGGTTTGGGAGCATTGAGCGAGTTACTTGCTTAGCGCAAAGGGGCGGAAAGGGGCAAAGGGGGTTCAATTGGCTACGACTGAGCGGCTTTATTACATTCGTAACAGAGCCAGCGCGCAATAACTATGCAATATAGTTTACTAACATACTATATATGTATGTGTATATATGGCTATATATATCGTATATGGCTTTTAGCCAACTGAAACGTTTTTTTTTCGCGCTGCGCAGCGCGGTGCACTCATCAAATCCAATGAAAAAATCAAAGTGCCCAAAGGCCAATTGGCCAGTTGCATGCAACATCCTGCGTGCTGCGTACAGCCTGTCCAAACACCCACAGCCTGCACAAGGCCTCACAGTTTCCACAGCCTCCACAGTTTCCACATATCGTCCATATGCACAATGCTAGCCAAATACAATTTTGAACGCATCACAACACGCAAACACAATCACCGATGGGATGGAACTATAGTCATAAGGTTTTGGGGCATACAGCAGCGTGTGGGGCAGCTGCAAATGGAGTGTCGAAGCAGCACTTGGCAAATGTGTGCGAATACGAATACGAATACGAGAGAATATCTGTCTCTCAGTCTCTCAGTTCCTCAGTCCATCCATCGCAGGCATTGATATGTGCATTGGATTTTATACTTTTGATATCCTGTCGTAAGGTACCATAAATCTCTCACGAAATGTGTAACGCTTGGAAAAGATAATATCTATTTAAGCTAGAGTATTGGAATATATTGCTTAGCAGCAACTGTTGAATCGATATAGTTTTGTTATTCTATCCATTTGTTAATTGTGCTATGTGAACTAAGCTTAATGAGCAGCTGTGTTACTGAAATTTGGTAAAGTTGCTCAGTTTTGCTGTTGGCAGTGCATCAGTTGAAATCGGCTAAATCTGATTGCTATAACATATAGCAGTCATAAGAAATATGGGTTTGAAATTTTGTTTTTTAAGATAATTCGACCAAACTTGCTATTTCTAAGTTCTAGCATTGTCTAAGCAAGTTTTGAAAATTTCAACAAATACGTGCAACTATATCTGAAGAACTTAATGCTTAGGAATTACTTAAGATAACTAAACCAAAGTCATTTTCAACAAGTTCTCGCATGTTCTACTTGAAAAACTTGTATAGCTTTTGGCCACAGGAACAGTTTTTTGAATGTTAAACGTATAAAATGTAAACGTTAAGTTATTTGTTGTGTTTTTTAACACTGCTGTTTAGCAGTGTTGAGTAATTTCACTTATCGATAATTTTGTGTGCAGCTTGTCAAAACTTTTCTTGTCACTCTCTAAATGGACTGCAAATATCAACTAATGGAAATCAATCTAAATCTGCGTTTTGATATGGACTTTATAAACAATGTGCTTGAATGTTACCTTGGTCGCACCAATATCGAACCACAAGTAATACGCTATCTATTGGATCTATCCTACAGTCAGTATTATTATCATCTAACTACTAACATAAACATTACAATTATAATTACATAATCATTTAGCTCTGGCCAGAAATCAGCTAGTCGAAGCGCGTCGCTTTGCCAATCTGACAAATAAAAGCCATATTGATGTGGATGATTTACGTATTGCCAAAATTGATAAGACCGATGACTTCAAATTGGGACCTTTGCAGCTGACCAAAGCCATTGTGCAGCCCCTTCGCTCACCTTCAGCCCCAACGAGCCTTTTGTTGCCACCTTGGCGCAGCTGTCAGGTGGGCGCCAATGCCGAGTTGAAGCAGCTGCTGGAAGAAAAGGAGGCCAAGAAACCAGCAGTCGATAATTGTGCACCACCTGCCATCAAAATGCCACGCATGCGTGCAACCAAATTTTAACAAAAATTTCTAATTTTTCAATTTGTTGATTCAAAACGAACGATTAAATCTTAATGAGACAATTTGTTGAAAAATGAGTTCTATCTATACAGATATCCCTACGAAACTATCTGTTACTTAATGGTATTATGCTTCACACATGTAGTCTTAGTTGGATCAAAATCTTATAGCGATCGGTCGAATATTTTTTACTTGCCTGGAAAACTTTTTGTTTTTTAAGATTTGTCAACCAAAAACATCAATTTTTTTAATTCTTGGCCAATTTTAATCAAACGCAGATTCTATTTATGTAAGATAGAATATCACTATCAGTTCATTATTCTAATTAATATCTTACGTTGGTACACATTTAAGGAAAAGTTATTTGTATTCAGAATATTCGGCTCAAGGTTCATACGGTTCGGCTACGACAACTCAATATCTCCAAGACTCAGCTTCAACTCTGCTGCTCGACAACACGATCACTACTCTTCTCGTTGACTGCAACGCTTTCTCTATACTTTCTACTTTCCTATTCGATTTCATTTATGCCCCAAACTACTCTTATTCGACACCGCTCGATTACGCCTCTAGGCCTATATCCACTTACACTTATGATAAAGTTGCCTAAAGTTCGTTTCAAAATTGACTTTTCATTTACGAAAATTGATTTTGTTTTTAATTTTGAAGAATTTTGTAAGTGTATTAAGTATTCGTCATATTGAAGCAGGCTTAACTTTTACTTGTTCATTGTTGTTTTCGCTTTTCGGACGTTGCTTCACAGCCACGCGAAGAGGTCACACTTAATTTCCGCTTGAAGTTCGCACAATGCAGCGCATGGCGAGAAACGTAGCATACTTTTTGGGGTTCGACGCTGTTGATGCCGCTTTCTCTGCCTTTGCCTGTGCTGTCATTGTTGACGCTGTCGACCTCGGCCTGGCGTTGTCAGTCTCGCTGAACTTTCAACTTCCGCTTTTCATTTACACACACACACACACACACACACACACATGCACACGCACTGTGAGTGAGATAGGCTGTTTTTCGTTGTGCTCTGCGGCGCCTTGTTGTTGTTTGCAACATCTGTTGATTATTTTGGCGCTGCTTGTTTTTTGCACTTCACATTGCAGCTGTATGTGTATGTGTGTGTGTGTGGTTTGTTTATTGCACTCACTCACACACACACTCACTGTTGCCACATGTCGCAAGGTGGCCAAAGTTTTTGTGTTTGCCCATGTGCCGCTCGCACTTCTTTTATACCTAGCCGCTTTTTGCAACAGCGTGTAACACAAACACATATACACACACACACACACACACACTCACACACACACACCTATACACACTCGCAGTGAAACATGTCAGCGGCAAAATTGATTATGAAATGATTTATTGGCCTCAAAAACTGCTTCAATATTGATTAAAGTTGCTGACTTTTTTTTTTTTTATATTTTTTTACTTTCATTTCGGCATTTACCCATTTACAGGACTTTAGCCACGCGGCGTATGTGCAACCTTGCCACCTTTATTTTTGTTTTTTTTTTGTTGCTACACAGGCCACTTTTCCACAGTATTTTCCATTTCCCATTTGTTCGCATTGTGTGCCCCGAACTGACCATTTAAATGCATTTTTGTTGGGCTACCAAATATCCGCTGCGTTGTTTTTGACAATTTCCAGTTATTTATTGAAAACACAACGAGCTAACAAACAAAAACAACACAAAATACACATATTTTCAGACTATTCTCTTTCTATGTGCATGTTATTCAATTCAATTGAAATGCAATGTGGGTTAGAGTTACAAAAACACTCGTGTATAAATAGAAAACTATTTGCAACTAAAAAAGTATTTTTTTAAGCAATGGTATTTCATATTTATAGCATTGTATTTGCCTTGTGGCGGGTCAAATTAGCTAACTCAAAAGGTTTGAACTCTAAACTAGAAAGTTGTCGAGGAATGCACTTAAGAAATGTTGTTTATAGTAAGTTTTCATTTAAACTTAATATTAAAATAAATGAAAATTAAAAACTTGAAAATCGTTTTAATGCTGTTATATTTAGGACTGTTTTAAATTCCACTTCCGAATCTGTTCCTTAGAAAGTGTTATAGCAAAATAAAATTCAAATAAGATGTAAAATTAGAATCAAAAATCTGAGTTTCAGTCAGGCACTACACCATGTGTTTGCTTAAACTGGTTGGGAATTATAAGAAAAAATTAAGAAAAAACTACAATTTTCATAGCCTAGCAGCACAAGACGCATCCGACGCTATAAAGTATATATATTCCTGATCAGCAACAATACCCATATCAAACTAGGCATTTCCGTCTGTCCGTCTGTCTGTCTGTCTTTCCATTCGTTCGTTTGTTTATGTGTGAGTTTTAAGCATTTCTTGATGAAACTTGGTATTGATGTTTCTTTTTGCTGTAAGCTGTACATATGTCAGAATCGGCCGGATTCGAGCACTATAACATATAACTGTTATAGAAAAAATCGGTCGAAAATTAAGTTTTATTAGAAATAACTTTTCCTCCTCACGTCGAAGATAGCATTCATGTTCTGCAACTAATGCATTCGTGGTATGCAAAACAGGATTCAATATTAGAAATATAACTTCATCAGCTCAAAAATCTGCTGTTAAATATTATTGTTTAACTAAGTAAGGGTAGAACTTTTCGAATACGCAGAAACTCTTGTCTCTCATTGTTTTTATTTAAAGTCTTTGCTGTGTTTTTTTATTTACATTTTGATATTATTTTATTCAGAATTCTTGTTGGACTTGTTTTGGCTGTCAGGCAGTTGTCAACACCAAATGTTGCCCTGTAGCGGATATACTGTGTGTTGTTGTTGTCGTGTTGTATTTGTAGCTCAGAGTGAGTTTGAGTTTGAGTGTCTAGATATTTATTTGAGTGGGTGTTAGGGCAAAGTTGTTGCGAACTGCAGTCTGAAGCGTTAAATCATTCATGTTGATTTAATTATTATATGTTGTTGATACAATAATTTTTTTATTTGATTTATTTATTTATTTTATTTTGCACGTTTTGCCAGGTTTTTGAGGCTCAGGCTCAGGCTTAATGTTATTATTTCAAGCATTTCAAGCGCCACTTTAAGTGACATCATCAATCAATCAATCAATCACGTCATTTCTGACAGCTCTCGCACACAACTATGCTGAAACAATTGTTATTGTACACAAAATAAAATATAAATCCTATACAAATAATGCAAATAATATAGCAACATTTTTTAATTACATTTAAAGCAGCTTTAATTAATTAATGCCTAGAATTGTGTAAATAATGAAGGATTTAATGCTTTACACAAGTTTATAAATAAGTTATTAAAGACTTAAAGGCTTTTGTATAATATACTTTTATTAAGTGCAAAGTTATGGCAAATTTACGATAATCCAATACTAAATTGGAGCTTTAAGCTTTACGTGTCAAACTTTGCAGACTTTTTTAAAAAGATTTTTAATAGATATTTTGATCATGTTCAATTTCAATGTAACCGGCTTTAAGTATAGTTTCGCAGCTTAAATTTTTTTAATATTTATACTCTTTTTTTCCGTCCGTCCGTCTGTCCGTCCGTATGAACGCAGTTTTTTCCACAGCTTTGAAGCTAGAGCAACCAAACTTAGTATACATGTTGGTATATACCATAGGCAGACAAAGTGTCAAGATCTCCCCCCCACCCCCACCCCTTCCCCAACAAACTTCAAAAACCTATATCTTCCACAGTTTTATAGAGTAACCAAATTTAGCACAAGGGCTACTAATCACATCCTTGATTGATCTGAATAAAAAAAATTTGGTCACGCCCACCCCCGCTCCTACAAATAAGCAAAGTCTGTATCTCCCCCACCCCTTTAGCTAGAGTCCCCAAATTTTGCAGGTTGAATTCTATTGCCCTATTAAATAGATTGGATAAAAATAATTTTGCCACGCCCAGCCCGTCCCTTGCAATCAGCAATGTTTGTTTCACCCAAATCTGTACAACGGGTCCAACCAAAACTTAAATTGATGGCAAAACTTGAAAGATTTGAACAAAAATACAATTGCCACGCCCACTTCTGACTCTGCAAAGAATCGAAAAAAAGAGTATATCGTATAAATCTAAAATAATAAACCATCTCCAAAAAGAAATTCCGCATGAAAATCGTCCTGTTTTAACAAAGTAATATGTTGCTTGAAAGCTTTAAAAAAAGCATTAAAAGCTGCCAAATTTTTTTGTTGGCTTGTAGCCCTGGTAAATATGTTCTTAAATTGAGTGCTTAAATTGAAACACAGCAAAAAAAACTGAAATGAGCATTTAGCAGTATTTCTCCAGCTGCCTTTTTATACGCATTGTTTTCTATTTTTTAAGCAACTTTCACTCTCTCTCCCTCTTTTGCTAGTAATAGCGCCAAAAAAAAAGTTTTCTTGGCTAAGTAGTAAAATTGAAATTCAATATATTCCATTCAGGGAAAAGTTTGCAGCAGAAAAAAATGCTGGAAAAATGCTTTAGTTCCCGAAAAATTGTGCCGGCTGATTAAAAGTGCAGGGCGTGAAAATGCAGCGCACAATAAACTTAAATGATTTTCGCTCATGCAAAACCAAATGGCACTTGGATTTTGTGCTTTTCGCATTGTTATTATTGTTGTTGTTGTATAAGCTAGTTGTTGTTGTTGTTGTAGTTGTTGTAGTTGTTGTCGTTGTTTGCTGGCCCATTGCTGCAAGCGCTTTTTGGATTTATTATTATGATTTGAAAGTGCATAAACCACTCGAGGGCGACTCGCGCATTTCGCTCCATAATTGGCACAATCAGCCAAAGGCTGGCGATAAAATCTCTAGACGCGCTGCAGCAGCTGCACAAGCCCTAAAAACGATGCCCACTTCAGACCTCTTCTACATTCTCCATTTCTACATTTCTCCATTTCTACATTTCTCCATTTCTATTTCCATTTCCATTACCATTGCCTTTCATTTTTATACCCTATGCGACAGGGTATAATAGTTTTGTCACGAAATGTGTTATGCTTAGAAGCAGACATGTTTACCCTTATAATTTGTAGATATTCTTAATCAGGATTAACAGTTGAGCAGATGCAGCCATGTTTGTGTCTCCGATTCTCAACTGTTCTATGCGAACCCAACACTCTGAGCAGCTGTGTCGATGAAATTTGGTACAGCTGCTTATTTTTGATACCAGAAATACATATGTCGGAATCAGTCTAATTGGCTTGCTATAACATATAGCTGCCATAGGAACGATCGGTCGAAAATTTAGATTTTCAAAATATCTCAACCAAACTTACTTACTTTTATTGAAATCGGGCAACTAAACCTTATAGGTGTCATTGCAATAATCGGATGGAAATAAAGCTTTTCTATAAAAAGGTTTTTGCTTTTCAAGATAAAAGGACCAAACTATTCAATTCTTTGTTTTAATTCTAATTCTCACCAATTCTAAGTTTGAAATATAAACAAAACTAGGAAATTTCTTCAAAATTGGACGAATATATCTTAAAGCTGTCATAGGAATAATAGGACGAAAACGTAATTCTTATATGAAAAACTTTTCCGCAAGAGTATTAATCTTTGCTTCTTTCTTATTTCCTGCGCACTTTTCATATTCCATTTATATAGAGCGCCCCCAATGTTGGTCGAAGAAGCCATAAAGAGGCGCTTCAAGTTGAAGTTCTATTGCAGTGCGAGAAGAGCTGCTTTCAGTTTTGCTTGTGTTGATTTTGCCAACGTTTTAATTAAGTGAGATGCGGGTAGAAGTGGGGCACAGGGCAACAAGTGGATAGTCCGGGTAGCAGGACATTATAATGATGGCAAATCGGGCGTTGAAAGTCAACAAATAAACAAAATCGCTGCCACAACAGATAAACACACAGACAGCGAGTGGCAAACGTAGCAGACTTGGCTGAGGTCTCTTAGACAGGACACTGATTGAAAGAAGTCTGCACACACGTGTCAGGTGCTCGTCTCTGTCGCTGCCCCCGTTTGTGGCAGGTGCCGCATTCGCTCATTAAAATGCAACTGTGTGCGGCAATGGCCAAAAGAAATCGTGCAATAAAAAAACCAGCAGCGTCAGCAGCAGCAACAGCAGCAGCAGCAGCAGCCTGCAAATACATTTCGCTTTATGCAAATGCATAAAAAAATACCACAGTATACCCACTTCTACCCCTGCTTTAACCAAATCACCACTCCACACAAAAAAGTCGAGAGGCAAATAAACGCGGCGGTGCAAAAACAAACTCATCCAACAAAATGGAGCAACTTGGCAACAACAAAAAAAATGTAGAATATCTAAAGCCCATACTAAATCCAGCCCTGGCTATCTGTCTGACTGCCTCTGAATTGGAGTTGGAGTTAAAATTGGAGCTGCAGTTGGAGCGGAGTCGGAGTTGGAGTTGGAGCCTGAGTGAGCTGTGTCTATGCTGAACTGCTGCACAAAACATTTTACTTTAACTCCTTTAACTAAACTGTAGTCTTAACGTATTGGAGTGCAATTTAAGATATTTTAAAATAACATATAATAAGAAAAACAGAAAAAGTTCAGATAAAAGAGAATCCGGTTGTGCCTTTCGATAAAAAGAAAACACAAATAAAGCCGCGAAAACAAAAACCCAGCGATTGAATGGGTTGAATTCAAATATTTTTTATTTTTAATATTCAAATAAGAATCAAGTTAAATAAGATTTAAGAAATTTATAAAGGTTGACGTCATTTGCCTTAAAGTTCTTTGGACTATTCAACGTATATTTCATATCAATCATGAAATCAGCGATTAGCTCGATGTTCGATTTTACGATGGTGCTTGCATTAATCGTGAAGTATAATTCGATTAATCGATTTGTCAAAAACCATACAATTTTCCTGCGAAGAAGAATAACATGACCAGGCTGGATAATTGATCTACATCGTATGACTTATAAAGTAGCGATTGGAATTATGACAAGCATATCATAACAAATAGTCAACGACATAAACTCTTTATTAATCTTGTTGGATTATATGATGAGATTCGCTATACATGATATGATCATTTTGTTATTGGCAGCAAAGTGGAAATATCTCCATTTATTTAATTTTTTTAAAAAATAAATAATAATCAAATTACATAAGATTTCATAAATTAGAAGTTAGTTCCCCAAAAAGGGATTATTTCTGACACTACACCTTGTGTTCGCTTAAACCGTTTGAGAATTATAAGCGACAGACTAAAAATAGGTTTGACTTTTTGATTTTGGATTATGACAGAGTGGCTTGCTTTGAAGCAAACTATTTTTTTTTGTTAAACTGAGATGATGCTCCAATATGAAGCTGTAAAAAAATAAAACAGAGTTAAATTTGTTTTGAAAAATTATAATAAAAATCAACAAAAATTTGGGTTTTGTTTTCTCAAAAAAGTAGAAATGAAACTTCAATTAAAAATCGTCTGCTTATAGTCATTCAAAATGTATAAAGATTTGCATATGCTTTCAAATAATTTGATTATTGCAATAAGCAATAAAGTAACTTAACTGATTTTGACTGGAGCACAGAATGCTCGATTTTTTGTTGGACTCTGTTTGAATTACAAATATCTTTAACATGTTTAACAGCTTTCAAAGCAAACGACTTTAAAGTGAAACTTGCCTTGGGCAGCCACTTAATGCCAATAATGTGCACACGCCTTATTTGTTAATTATCGACGGATAAAAAAGAACAGCTTGTTTTTTAGCATTTTTTTTTTTGCTGCTGGCTTTGACAACCAGTTTCTAAGGGTACAAAGTGAAAGAGAGCAACGGAGAGGTGTGAGGCAGTAATTAGCTTTTGTTTTGCGTCAATTTCTTTTAGCTTGAAAGCCGCAGAGATCTAGGCCCTTTGCGCCCAAAGCAACAGCAATTTTAGCGCTTTGCGCGTCTTTTGCTTTTCTTTGCTATTTTTTTTTTTATTTTGCTTTTTGGTTTCGGTTTTGGTTTGCTTGGTTTTTTTCAAATTTCGCGCTTGAGCGCCGAGCCACAAACAGCAGCAGTAAAAAAACAGAAAACGCAAAGGCATAGGCCAAAGTCAAAGTCAAAGCAAGTTCTGAGAACTTCAAAAAATACAGTAGAAAGTAGAAATGTGCAAAATTTGGAAATTTTTACAACTAACTATGCAAATTTTAACAATTTTTTTTACTGGCAGGTAGCTGCTTGGCGCTGATACACACATTTCTGGGTTTCGAACTGCGGTTTCTAAGCAAAATTACTTTATTTTGCTTGAAAAACTTTGCTGCAAGGCTATAATACTCGTATCTTTTAAATTCCTCAGCTATCTTTGCCTTCTTATTTTTGTTCTAAAAATAGTAATAAATGAGCAGATTGCGGTTTTGGGAACACCTTTCGATTAGTTGAGTTTTTGTCGTTTATGAGCTGAACGCAGCAGCAGCTGGCGATTGAGAAAACGCTTTTAGCTACAGTTACATTTGCAGTTGGCAGTCAGAGGCTGTCTGTCTGCTTGGCTCAGACAAACATCAATAAATTAGAAAATGAATAAATAAATAAGCTGTAAGAGTAGACTGAGAAACTGAGCAGCAGACTGATGGACGGAAACACGCACAAAAACAACACAAAAATGAAAATAACAAACACAAAACACAAAAACACAAGCAAAAACAACTAGAGGGCGAATAAGTAATAGAGTGGGCAAATAAATCAGCACAATAAATCTTTGGTTATACGCTGTTATTCTGGCTGAATTCTTCTTTCAATTCCAAGCCCCCCCCCGTCCAACTCCAACCCCTGTTTTAGTACGCTCCTGGCACACATTTTTCTGCCTTGGCATAAATATCTAACTATAAATACTTGTATATTTATGCATGCATGACATAAGTTTCTTCTGCATAAGCATGCCAAAATGGATGAGCATGTGCTGTGTGTGTATATGTGTGTGTGTGTGTGTGTGTTTGTATGTGTGTCTGGCCAGACGCCCATAGCAATGCTGCTGAAGCAGCCTAACTGCAAATCTGTAAAACTTTCGACTAACTTAAGAGGGCAACCGCAATACCGCCAACAGTCAATAGACGACAACGATATAGTATATATATCTATATATATATATCTAGTATATATGTATATATATATAGCTGCATGGCACAATGCACAAGTTCAGCTTGAGCTATGTTGTAATGGCTGCCAAGGACGAGATGGCAAATCGCATTAATTTCACAAATTTGACTGGCAAAAGTTTTCTGCGCCAGAGAGCGTTAGAGCCACTTGAAGTTAAATGCCACTTAAAGACAAAAGGATACACTCAAAGGATACAGCTACACAGCAGCTGAAACACAGCAGCAACACAGCTATCAAAGCGACGACAACTCAAACTTCAAGCATATAACTCAATAGCTTTGCTTCGACAATTTGATGTAGTTCAAACTTATTGTTTTGGTTGCTTTGTCTGTAAAGTTTTGTGGCTGGACTTGGTCTAATGTGGAGGGGATTTAATAAAGTGTGTCCAAAAGATAATCAATTCGTCGATAGGCTTTTGAGGTACTGTTATGAAGAAGTAGACAGTTTTGAGCAGCTGCAAGTATGCAATATGACATGCTGCTTAAAAAAGTTCAATTGCTTAAAAGTGTACTGTGTTGATCTTAAAAAGATTATGGCTACAAATTTGCAAGACTAGGCTCATTGACCTTTTTATAATTAACAAAACTTTATTAGCCAACTAATAATGCCAACAACAATTAACAAGCAGAGCATAACAGGCAGCAGCTCCACGCCAGTTAGAAGCTATAGGCAAATGTAATAGCCATAAATGATAACAAGGCAACCACATAAAACGCTTTTACCTGCAATCTAACGTTGAAAGGTTAAAGCTGCGTATGCGAATGGCGAATGTGGGGGAAGGGTAGGGAAGAGAAGGGCTGTGCATGGAAGGCAAGCCATCAAGCAGCTGAGCAGCCACAACCCACAGCCACGTGGGCATACGCATCCACACACTTGAAATCTCTTTCCTGCCACCAACCCACACCCCACACCCCACACACCCACAACCAAGCCCCGCCGCAAATTGTCCAAAGCCGCTTATAAAGGTAAACGCTGGCCAAAAAACTTTTTGGCCCAAAACTAACACACAAAAGTGGCGCAGCAGAATAAAAAACTCACTGCAAAGTGGAAAAAGTAGCACACGAAATATTCATAAATACATCAAAATACCGCATACCGATTATAGATACCCTTGCAGAATTGCTAAAACTCAAATAACAACTGATTCCCTGTTCCCATTTCAGACTCAGATTAAAGCATTTGGAATTCGAACCTTAAACTATTTTGATTTTCCAGTATCAATGGAAAAACAATTGCTTTTGAGACAATGGAATGAGAAGTATTTTCACAAATCTTTATATTGCAGAAACATTTTCTTTTTTATTCTAAAAAACAAAACGTTTCAGAATGAATAGTTCTGGAATATGGAAATAAACCTGATAATTTTTAATAAAATTTTATCAACTTGGTTAAAGCCTAATAAAACTCTAAAAATTTGTTTAAACTTTCTTGAGAATGCTATATGTTTTTGTTATTCGATTCTTTCTTTCTCCTTAGTCCAGTTCAGAGTTCACAGAACAGACAGACTTATGAAAAAGAAACAGAACTTATTCGACTTGCCTGTTGATAAACATACATACCTTATAAAGGTCAAAGCTGCCTTTTTCTATGCATATATTGTTAGAAAATCAAAGCAACCTCTGCAAGGGTATACAAAAATCAAAATATAAACAGTAGCTTGTGTCACGCCTCACAGCTGAAGGATATATACGAAGTATATACGTAGTCGCAGGCAAAAACAGGAGCAGCAACTGCTGCTTCATTTCAATTATTATGATGATGACAATATTAAAATGCGCCTAGACCCAAAAACTTTACCACAAACACACACGCACACACAAGGACTGCTAATTAAAAGACCTAAAAGTCTGTTTCTCTGTAAATAGCCAAAAATACATACACACACACACATATACACATAGAAGCCAAAAGTCCAAAGTCATGGCCAGACTGGCTGGCAGGCTGAAAAGCAAAGCTCGAGTCGATTCGAGTCGAGTCAGAGCCAAATGTGGAGCCTGCCGTGTTGTTGATAACCCAAACAGGTCCTCGAGCACACAAATCACATAAATTCCAATTGAGTGCATATCCTACGAGCAGCTATGGAAAATAAATGTAAATTTACTATGCAGTCAACTGGCTGCTGCTTTTGGCTCCTTCTTTACTCCCTGCTACTGCCACGCCTCCTTAAAATGCTACCCGTTTATATTGCCTATGATTAATTTGCTTCTTAATCGAAACTTGAACTAGCTTGATTATTTAAATTCCCAAAAATGCATAAAGAAGACATGCCAAATCCAACATAAAGCAGGCATATTTATAATTTGCAAAGCTTGTTGCCTACTTTTAAACGCAAGGATCAAGGATCAAGATTAAATCTTAAAATCGCAGTTAAAGTGGATCAATTCACCAATTAATGGACATTCGATATTTAAAAAATAGTTTATCAACATTAATTACGCTTTAATTCCGCCAGATTGAAGAGCTTAGATATAAAATGAACTAACAATTATTTCTATATCAAGTGGATATATTGGTCGTTATATTAACGCTTAATAAAATAAATTTAAAAAATTCAAATCGAGTAGCTTTTCAGAATAAATTTCGCATTCATTTTGATGGACAAAAAAATGTTAATGAAATATTTTAAATCATTTAAATATTATCAATTAACAATTAGATAAATAATGATGTTTTTTTTTAAGATTAACATTAATATGTTGGATAAACTAATCAGTGTTTCAACGCATCGAAAAAAATATTTCTAAAATGTTAAAATTATAATAAAAAGTGTCTTTTTTACATTTATTAGACTATGCAAACTGTGCTAAAAAAAAAGGCAAGCAATAACAATAAGATAAACAATGATTTTTAATAAACAATTACAGCGAGCTTAGGCGGATATATTGGCCATTATTTCAATATTTAATGCATTTGACATACATAGCGACATTCTCTCGATTTGACCCACAAAAATAATCAAAAATGGAAAAAAATTGGGAAAAAAATGGTACGCTGCCAAGCGAAAAATGTGCGGACGGCGCAAAAGTTTTAACGACCAAAGCGCAAACAACTAAATTTGAATTTGCATAATACACATACATACAGTTACTTTAACAGGGTGTGAGGGGGGGGGGGGGAGGGGGTGGGAATTTAATAGCTGGCAGGACAAGCGACAAAACTCAAACTGCGGTTTGTTTAGAAAGCAGCGCGAAAACGGAGCATTTCATGTGCTTTATGTGCAAGCAATGAACTTTTAATACACAACAACAGCAACAGCAACAACAACAACAACAACAACTGCAACAGCAACAACAACAACACTGGACAATATATCACAGCTAAGCACTTAGAGACCCACACACACACACACATAGAGACAGAGAGAGCGATAAGCGCCACACGCCCACATTTAAATACAGCAAACACAGATACAACACACAGATACAAACAGACACACACACACAGAGCAAAAACATATACAAACACACTTATTTTCAAGTTTCTCGCTTTATTTATTTCTGTTTTTTTTCTTTTTTCTGCTAACATGGGATTTATGTGCCAAAGAAGTCGGTAAAACCGGTGGCAACTACAAACATATATGCATAAAATACAGCTAACAGCTAAAAACAGCTGAATGGACAGCAAAATATCATAGTTTTGGCATGCTAGTTCAAGTCTAGTGGCAAAAGATAAAAGATGCTAGTTACCAAACTAGTTACAACTTCTGACTTTTTGATTATCATATCATTTTCTGTCTACTCTTCACCCATACATAGTTAAAATCTCAGCTACTCTTGCCCCGCAAAGTGTGGCATAAAACCGCAGCTAATAGCATCTGCATTCATAACCAGCAACCAGCGAACTTTAACTAAAATTATACAAAAATTGTACTTACATTTAGAGTGTTATGGACTAGAAGATGCCTTAGATTTTCTTGTCTATTCATATTCTATTCTATTCTATTCATATTCTAAGAATTTTGTATTACAAACGTGTTAAAAATCTGTTAAATTAGTAACATCTTTCAACTATTTGTTAATTTCTTTCTACGGATTCAATTCACTTGTATTTGAGCTGGAATTGAAAACTGTCGCCGAAAGTGTAAGCCCGAACAGGTCTTGTTCTTATTATAGTTATGTTTTATTATCATGTTTAATAATTTGTTGAAAAAAAAACTGTATATTCATATATTAAAACGCTTGAATTCTACAGAATTTATGTATTACCGATCTTATTTTCGATCAGAATGTTATAGTTTCGTTTTCCCTTTTTTGGAACCAAGTTCGAAACCGAGTTTTAATAGCAACAAATCGATATCGAATCGATAACAGTCACGTTTGCTTACACGTTTTCGTTTCTGTTAAGCAGAAAGTTTACTAAAAACATAATTACTTTTTGTTACGCAGACAAAAGAGCAAAACTTTCAAAAACGTAAAAGTTTTACGTTTTTGAGCAACTCAGAACAGCAATCAATTTCGTTTTGGATTCAATTATAGGTTTCTTAGGCATTTCTATAAGTACAGGGTATATTTAAAGTTGCGCGCATGCTGCATAGCCACAATAATCGTACGCTGGCAGCCCGCATGCCACAGCCAACATGCCACATGCCACATCCCGCAGCTCACACATGCCACATGCCCAGCTTTCAACTTTCATCTGCTGTTTCCTATGTGTGCCACATGTCTGCCTGCCTGGAATCCATGTCGCCGAGTCCTGCTTCTAGTTCTAGTCCTAGTCCTGGGCTGCTGTTCTTGGTCCTGCCTCCGTTTTTGTTGCTGTGTGGGCGACTAATTAATTGCCACCACGTTGAAAATATTATTTTTAATTGTGTGTTTATGTGCGGGGTTGTTGACTAAGAGGGTGAGGGAAAGGAAAAGGTGGCAGAGCAGAGAAGGCGGAAAATTCAGATACGCTTAATAATAACCAAAAACCCGAGCCTCTACTCAGCTGCCTCAGCTGCTGCTGCTGCTGGCAGCAAACAAGCCTCAGATACACACAAAGCTATTCAAACCGCACACACACATTTACACACACACACACACACACACACAGCTGTTAGCATTTGGTTTTTGCACTAAGCTGCACCCTTTTCCCTGCCCCGCCACTGCCACCAACTCCTGGCCAACACTCAACTCTAATATTTATGAAAATTATCCTTTCGCTGTGGCTTTTTAAGATGCTCATAATTTATATTTAAGTTAAGTTTAGTATGTCGCCATGCAAGCAAACCAACAACAACAACAACAATATGTAAACATGTGCGGGTTAAGAGTGCTCGACTGCATAATACCCTGTATTTAAATCTGATTTTATAAAGTACTCGCTTCATGGCTAAACATTTGTTCTACACTTTGTCACTTTTGTTCAGAGAGAGATAAAGGGGTATATGAAAGTATACATGCTAGATTTGATCTGTATACTTCTTATAATTATATTATCTGAGTTTAAATTGAATTATTCTTTCAAAAAATGTACCTATCTATAAATATCAAACTGTTCAACTTGATTCATTCACATTCGGAGCAACGATTGCACAACCCAAACCATCAAAAATAAAAAACTGAATTTTTCACAGTTGAAAGTGCGTACTAAGATCGGATTTTGAAAAATTCTTTCGCCAAATCTAGAAAATTTGCGGAAAACTTATGTACTTTTTGGTTTATCAACTGATTAGGTTCAAAATCATTTCCAAAAATCTACACAGAAATTCATTAAATTAAACAAATTTTTTGGGAAAATTACCCCCCGGGTGGAAAGTGGCTGGTCAACATATTTACGCGAAAGTTTAGGTTTTGAACGATTTACTTAAAATTCACATTTTATAGGAGCGTAGCAAGCTCCTTCTTTGTTATTATACCCTTTTCTTTGACTTTAATTTATGTGTACAGGGTATAAGAACAACCCCAACAACAAGAACGAAATGCGTGTGAACAGAGCCTTCTTCTGGCTTGTTTATATTCGCTGTCTGAGTTATGAGGCAACGAAAAATATGCGTTCATGTTTAATGGCGGAAGCTGTTTAGTGTCGTGGCATGCAACATAAATCTCAGCCATGCCCACCGAGCCGTAAGTGTCAAAGGGTGTTAAAGGCGGGTGACTAAAAGAGCATAGAAAGGAGGAGGGTGCGGGCTGTGCGGGGGTGGCTGTGGTGCTAACGCTTTTAATTGGCTACCAAAGGCGAGTAACTAAAAACCTGGCCAAAACTGTTTTAGCCATTTCGCTGTCAGCACGCTCAGTTTACACAACAGTCTACTCAAACAGTCTACGCTCAGCTTTGGCCGCTGCAGCTCAAATATTTGCCCATCGACACTGAGTTTGAGCAGTTAGCTGACCAGCAAGAGAAAAGTCAACGGCAAGCGGCAAAAGCCAAAAGCAGAGGCCATTAAATAAACGCAGCGAGCGTTTTGAAGTGGTTTTCCAAAAGTGGTTTTGTGCCAGAAATGCAAAGTAATTTCCACTTTGAGCCACCGAAATAGCCGCGTTTGCATCTTTAGTCATGCATGAGGCAAGAGCTGCAGTAGGGGGTGTAGGGGTGCTGTGAGTAGTAACTGAATTGGATGCCTTGGTCTCTTATCGTTAGGTCCTTGCACGACAGGATATGAGCATTTAAATTTATAGTAGTTGTCGCATGAAGCATATCGATGTTTCTAACAGTTACTGTGTGTGTGTTTGTGTCTCTCACTCTCTCTCTCTCTCTCTCTCTCTCTCTCTCTCTGTGTGTGTGTGTGTACATAAATTAAGCTTGGCATTCGCTGAGATCCTGGCGTCAAAGCAAACCAAATAATTGAGTGCTGCGTTGTCCTTGTGGTGGCAAAAAGAGTAAGAAGCGTGAGGCTAAATAACCTCAGCAAATGTCTTATAAAACGACAAACGATAAAGCTTTTAGTGAAACATGCCCCATAGATATAGTCAACTATCAAAAATATCGATTAATTTGGCAGGAACTATCGATACACATTGATAGGTTGTTTGAACAACTCTTAAAACTGTGCTGAAAGTGGATAGTTATGAGACTTGGATATAAAAAGAAAAAAGACATTTCCGATTCCGATCAGAAGTCGTCATAAGCAGTTGTCCTGAATTCCGAATATCGATTGAAAAGTCGGGTTAAAAATCGTTTTGCTTTTGAGACAATGGATTGAGAATTATTCAACTTAAGTTTGAAAGGAAAAATTATTGCTATTTTTTTCAGAAACAAGAACAAAACATCGATATTTTCTTTCTTAGATAGGGCTTAATAAAAGGAATCAATTCGAAATGAAAAGCTATCGGAATTAAGAACAGGCCTGGTTAATTTGTAAACAGAATTAAATGTTAAACTTAAGTTTCAGTTTTGATTGCGCAAAGAAAATAATTTTATTCTTTTTGTTTTGTATAACAGAATACCAAATAAATCATATTTGCATAATTTTAAAGTTGTGTTCCTAATACCATATATCATCTATGAATTCATTTAGAACTTTTTAGCACAAAAGCTAAAGTATGCGTTTAGTTGTAGAGACTAAACTATGTTTAAACTGCCGCATAAATCAACTTTTAATTAATTTATAACGCAACAAGCTTAAAGTATGTATTTATTGTTTATTAATGTATGTTTGTTTATTGTTTATTAATGTATGTCGTCTAATTAATTTAGAATATTATAACACAAAACCTAAAATAGTATTTAATAGCCTGCGGATAATTGCAGAAATGTTTATAAAGTAGAACACTTCAAATGCGTACATTATGTTTACATTTTAAAATTGAATTTAAAACCTAGATTTCTAGCTGATTTCATTAACAATGTTTTCAATTGTGAGCAAACCTTAAAAACCATAAAAAAGAAAGAAACGATTGCAGTTTATACAAAAGATGTCAATGCAAAATGGTTTATAAATGAAATGTAATTGAAAATGGAAATAGAAAACTTAAACTTTGTGCAAAAAACCATTTGCTTTTAAAAAGCATAAATTCTAGAAAAAATCAATTTCAGAAAATCTTTAAAAATTGTTAAGAAGTATAAATTCTAGAAAATACAATTTCAGAAAATTGTTAAAAAATGTATTTAAAATAGAAAATTGAATATGCAGCTAGTATAATCAAGAAAGCCTTAGGGAGGGGCACTTAATATTTAATTCGGACACATCAAACAAACAAACGAACAATAACAATAACAACATTTGTTATTCTAAATGGGAAATCGAAGCAATCAACGCTAAGCGGATCAATTCGTGAGTATCCGAGTAGTGAATACAATATCAAGTGAATATATGTACTATATTCATGTTGTTGTTGCTTGTGTTGCGCTCGTTGTTGTTGTTGTTGTTACTATTGTTGTTGTCTTTAATTTGCATTGCACAAAAGTTTTGCTTAATGAATTAAGCAAAGCAATCGATTGTTGTGCTTGTTTTTCTTGTTGTTGTGACTTAAAACTAAGCGCCTTTCTTTGCAGAGAACAAACCCTGTGCCCCTTTAACCCCAACAGCTCCCCTCTACAAACGACAGCCACCCCCTTTGAGTTGGGGTCTCGTATTTGTTCAAGTGTCGTATCGGTTGCGGCTGTGGCTTAGCTGGATGCCTCTGTTTGAGTGTGTGTGTGATTGTGATTGTGACTCTGACTGTGACTGTGACTGTGTGTAGGTGTAGGTGTGATTGTGAGTGTAAGTGTGAATGTGAATGTGAATATGTGAGTGCTTTTGCGGTTAAAAAACGGCAATTCAATTAATTTCCTCGTTGCTCTTTAAAGTCATAATGAGCATTTAAATTGCTTTTGAAATGGGGTAAAGGCCTTTTGCGGTATCCAACATTCGAACAATTGAACAATAGCCCATTCACAGCAGATCATTCAGTTTTGTTTAAACATTTACTTAAGTGTATTGCAATGCTATTAATAAATGAACTTGAGGTATTGGCGGTATACCAACAAAAACATATTCCATCGTATCAATCAACTGACTTTCAATGCATATTTAACTACTCAATGAGATATGAGATGAAGATATCTATATAAGTACCAAGTATATATTTTGAGTGAGTTTGTGCTGTTTGACTGATGGGAAATCAACAAACTGTCTGCCAAAACAGGCAGCATTTTTGCAAGATTTCAAGTTATCAATTGCCTAGCTGAGTTCCGAAATCATTTGAATCAAAAGATTCCGCGAATCATATATTGAAACCCCGGAAAAGCAGAGAATCTATACAAATGGCATGCTGCTATTCTGTACCATATACCATGTGCAAGCTGAAAACGAAAGAAAATAAAAATCGAATACGATGTAAAATTAGAATCAGAAATGTGAAAATATAGCCCAAAAAGAGTTTCAGGCGGGCACTTCACCTTGTGTTTGCTTAAACTGTTTGGGAATTATAAGAAACAATTTAAAAGAAAACTTTAATTTTCATAGCATAGCAGCAGGAGGCGTATCTATATATAAGCTTTTCTTTCTTGGTTTGAATATCTAAACGAAAATAATTGGAATCCTTTTAAGGAGATTTTGGCACTACAAAGCACTATTTAGAGCCTTTCCAAGTAGTTAGCTATGCAGGACAAACAACAATGTTGCTGTCAAATGAGCCACTGATAATGACATGACAAGTAAGGACTATTGTCACGTTAAGCACAGAAACAAATCAAGCAACACACAGAGAAAAGCATTTGAGGAATTTTATTTCTCACTTACAATCAACAATAATTGTGCATGGCAAACTGTTGATCAGCATAATCCTGTTGGACAGGAGAAGAGAGGGCGCCAGGACACCTGTCAGCACAGAAGGAGCAATACTTTGTCCCAAAAAGATTTATGGGCGTCAATGCGAAATCCATTAAGTCAAAAGCGGCAGGACGATGCGTGCATAACCTTTTAACATTTATTGAAGTTTATTGAGGCACGGCAGGCGGCTGGCGACCACAGAGGATAACAGGATAACAGCACGCAGGACAACAGGACAACTGGACAGAACTATATTGCCAGGTCCCAGTTTGCTGCATCCTGCGGCTTTATTTGGTATGCGGCGAGCGAACGCGTTGCCATTATTCAATAGTCAAAGAGGCATTCCAGCTGATAACTGTATGTGTGTGTGTGTGTGTGAATGTGTGTGTGTATTGTCAACAAATTAATCAATGTTTATTTGCTAAGTAAGTTTGCCCTCAAGGCTGGCATCTATCCTGGGAGACAGGACTTGAATGCCTGCCTGCTGTCAGCCCCTGCGCGTCGTGCTAATGTTTTGTTTCCTTTTGCCATTTCCTAGTTCCGGTTGCTGTGCGTGTGTCTGTCTCTGTGTAAGTGTGTGTGTCTGTGTGTGTGTGTGTGTGCCGCTTTTGTGCCTTTGTATTTGTGTAACTAATCGTGTTAATAGAGTGGATAATACGCCTCAGGTATGTGAGCCGACGCTGAGTCTTTGAATGCCATTGGCAAAGCTAAAACCCATTCAAAGTGTTGCACACACACACACATGTAAACAGTGTGTGCGTGTTTCTGTGTATCTGTATGTGTGTGTCTGTGTGTGTGTGACTGGGCGAGTATCTGATTAAGCGCTGCTTAGCGCCTTATACGATTTAAGGATACTCCCCTTTAAGTGTCGCCTTCTAAGCAAAGTTAATGCTGCGTATGCGTAATATTCAATTTTCTTAAATTACACAGAGAAAGAGAAAATGTTTCTTATTTTGCTTATTGCTTTGTATACACTGAAAGATAATTGCATGTATTTAACACAATCAATTGCTCCATCGATTTGTTGTTTGTGGTGCCTACTACAATATAAAAACTGGGTCAACCAGCAATAATAAATAATAGCCCTGGCATAATTGAGCTGTAAGTGAAAGCAATTTGGTTGGAAACTTTGTTAAAATTACCATATGGTATTGCTGTAATATGCGTGGAACTAGTTCAATTATCACTATCATGCTAAATAATAAAGAAATATAATAATAATAATTGAGTTCTAAATGACAGCAAAGTTTCGTTGAAATTGCCTTACTCGAAGCGTATAATTATGAGTTAAAGTTGAACTGGATCAATTATTACTTACTAAGGATTTTTTTTCTTAAGAGCTTGTTTTTAACTTTGTTCATGTTTAAGTAGTACTTGAGTTGAGATAGAGAAATTATCAGATATTAATGGTTTTGCTATATATAATATAAACAGCTAAACTTATTTATATATTTCACTAAGGGGTGAATTTGAGACTTACTTTGGTGCATAAATACTCAGGGGTGAGTTTTATACTTAGTTTATGTTATTTTTATTCAATACTATAATAATACAATAATAGTAAATGAGTTGGAAATGAATGCAATATACTTGAAATGCTTGAAAACTTTGTTTAAATTGCCATACTCAAAGGGTAAAATTATAAGAAAAGTTGAACTAGTTCAATTGTTACTTGCAAAGGGTTTTTTTCCTTAAGAAATTGTTTTAAGCTTGCTGTTTTTTTAAAATAAAAGATGAGTTCAAATAGAGAAATTATCATACATCAATAGTTTTGCTATAAACATAGTTAAGCTAGTTGGATTAAAACTTAATCTAAGTCCTTTAATTCACATAGGCATGCATTTTATACTTACTTTGGTGTCTACATTTTCAGGGGTGAACTTTTGGTGCATAAATATTCAGCACTGCAATAACAATAAATGAGTTAGAAATGAAAGCGTTCAAGAGCTAGAAACTAAGAGTTGAAAGCAAATTCAAATGTGTATCATAACATTAAAAGTTGAACTAGTTCATTTAACACTTGTTCCAATTGCTATGCAGGTTCTTTGGCTACAATAAAAAAAGGCAAACACTTGAGACCGCTTGAATACCCTATACTCTGTGCAGTGCATCCAATTTCTTTGTTGGCTGGGTGGTTGGTTCTCTTCAGAGTCAGGAGAGCATTACAAATGGGCATCAAATGACGCAGCAATATTGTCAAAGCAATCGTAACAAATGAAGTCAACGACGATGTCGGCCTTCCACGTCAATGTCGTTTTGCTTTTTTTACTCTTTCCTTTACCTTTTGCTTTCTATTTCTCTTTTCCCATGGGCTATTGTTTTGCCAGCCGTTTTATGCAAGTTATCCTTGAAATGTGAGAGCTGCAGGAATATCGATTATCGCTGCCTTGATATCTTTCTGTATTGTCCAAACCAAAATCGATATTAGTTTTAAATTGTTATAACTAAACATATCAAAACTAAACCGATTTTCAAGCGGAATCTTAGTTTAGTTCTAATTTATCATTTAGATTGCTTTTGTATTTTTCTTGTTTTCAGGACAGTCGAGTGTGCCCGACTACGAGACTCCCTGCTCCCAACTTGCATTGCAGTATTGAAATCCCATAACTTTGTCTGAACTTGACTGATTTCAATGCGAAATGTATTTTTGGTCAAGTTTCAACAATTAGATTGATTTTAACATCAAATTTTCGTAAATAATTTTTATTTTTCGCAAGTTTACTATACTCCCACATAAAAAAAACAAGAAAGAAATGTACGCACGCCGAAAATATATACCCTTGTAGAAAAGATTTGCATAAGAAAAGTTATTTTTCAACTGATCGTGCCTATGGCAGCTATAAGATATAGTGAGCCGATTTTGATAAAAAGTTGTCTCAATATTTTAATATTTTGAGAAATTTTTCATTAAAAATGAACCTATAATTCCAACTTCCATAATTTCATCACAACTTCTCCGTTTTGCATGCGGAGTGTTAGTTTGGTAGGATTGATTTTTCATTTGAATATTTCTTAATTTCTAATAAAAACTATAAAGCTCAGTTTTATGTAGATCGTATGACTATATGATATTGTTGCCATTAGCTTGTCTAAAGTGCATTTGGTATTCGTTATTCCGAAGATTATTGTTTCCTCTCTTGTTGCAGTTTGCCAGTGCAACATTATTAATATGAAACGTGGACTGCTTCTGCCCTTTTCTTCCATGCCACCTCCCTCGCTGCAGCATGTCATCAGCTTTCTATATGTTGTTGCTGTTGCTGTTGCTGTCACACTGACACGGTATATGTGAGCTAGGACAGCTACTGTATAGGCTATGCTGTGGCTCCAGTTGCCTTCAAGTGGCAAGTGGCAAGTGGCATGTACGCGTGGCATGTGAATTTATGGCAAACAGGGAAATGCGAGCTGCCGAGCTGCTGTCTGCTGTCTGACTGCGACTGCGACTGCGACGCCAACGTCAATGGCAGGCAATGCACGCGCTGATTATGAAATGCGCCTCATTAAAAAAAGTCGAGCTGAACTCGGATTCAGATACAGATTCAAATTCAGAGCCAGACCCGATTTTCATGCTACTCTTGAAACTCATCCTACTCTTTTGGCCAAGTAACATTGCAGCTGTGCTCCAACTTCTGACCTAATTCGGTGTTTGTGGGTGTTAGTCGTGTGTGTGTGTGTCTGCCTGTGTGGGAGTGTTAAGGGTAGTTGTCACAAAGTTTGTCGCATGATATTCATGCTGCGGTAAAAACATCATCAACACTCGCTATTTTTTGACCCAATCTCGAAATCTCGAATCTCCAAGTGGGCGACTGTCACACGCCTCGCAAATATTTTGATATGCAGCTGCTGTTGTTGTTGCTGTTGTTGCCAATGCTGCTGTAAAAATCAAAGCCAGCAACCCAAAAAAAAAGCACACACAAATTGTCAACACATTTTAGCCACAATATTTTTACAGCTGCAACACCGCGCATCAAAATATTTTGCTGGCCCACATAATTGGAAGGCCGTGCTGTATCAACTAATTTTAGACTAACTTTAGTCAGTGTGTGTTTCTGTGCTTAAAATTGTAATATTTATACAGAGCTGCCTTTACTCTTTTGTGTTTTTAAAATTATGTTGAAAAAGTACATTAAATTTCAAGAAAATAAAATTTGTTAAATTGCAATTGTTATTATACAAATTGTAGTTGTTAAGATCTCTGCCCATTAAAAATGGGAAAAAGGCAGTTATAAAGTACTGCAAATGTGTGTAACAGGCAGAAGGAGGCATTTCCGACTATATAAACTATACATATTCTTGATCAGCATCAACAGAAGAGACGAACTAGCCTTGTCGGTCTGTCTGTCCGTCTGTCTGTCCGTCTGTCTGTCTGTATGAACGCGTCGATCTCAGAGACTATAAGAGCTAGAGACACCAAACTTGGCATGCAGGTTCCTGTATACCATACGCAGATCAAGTTTAGTTCAAATTTCGGATACACCCCCCTACAACCCCGCAAATCGCAAAAGACTCCCACAGCCACAATTTTAAAGGTAAAGCTTTGATTTTTGGTACACATATATATAACACCAAAGTTATGGAAGATTCCATTACCCCCGGTTGGGAGCAGGGAGTCTCGTAGTCGGGCATACTTGACTAGAGCATACTTACTTGTTTTTAGCTGCAATATGAACAATTCAATGAAAAATAAGTTCAGCAAGCCGAAAATAACTTTATTTTCTGAACCAAACAGAGCTTGAATCGAAGCAGTTGTCGAACAAAATGTATGCCGAATGAACATATTTTCTTAGAAATAGTTTGGTTCCATAAGAAATTCCAAATGACATGTTAATTAAGAGGATTAAGTTGTTTTTCCAAAACCAGATTTGTTTCAGATTGTGAATAAATGATCTTATTCAAAGCTGCTAACGCGTCCAGCAAAATAGGCTCGTTCGTTGTCTTTGATTACAAATACAAATGGATGGTCCACGTGTACGATACTTGTTGGAATATCAATACCTGTGAGTACTTTTGTTATTTTGATTGCTGAAATTTGAAAACATTTGATTAATAGCTAATGGGTAATATAATTGTTGATATTATACGAACCTTGGGCAGCTGCAGCTGTAGTTCCATTTTCAGCTACCTCAATTATTGAATTTTGTAGAATTTGGTCGACAGCTAATCTTTCTTCAAAATCGGTCATTGCTTTTAAATTGGCATCAGTGAACAAATCTTTAATGCCAAGACTTTTTACTACATCTTGCAGCTTCATTTCCGATTCAAATTTAAATCTTGGCACGAAGAGATTAAGATTAGTTTCTTCAGACTTTGGCGCAATTTCATCGATGTGTACTTTATCCAAATTTTGTATCAGTCTTTTAATTCCATTCCTTTCTCTGGGCAACAGTATAATCATTGAAACACTTGATTTTTTATAGGGTAGTTCTATAGAATCAGCATTCAACTTCTCAATGAAGTTATATCTGAAGGGCCTCTCCTGAAACATCATGTCAACTTTGACAGCGCGATCATCTCCAGTTGATTGTGGAATATAAAAATTGCTTTCTATTGTACTAGAGAATGTATGTTTCCATAATCCTTGAAAGTAAATTGCACTCAGAAGTATAACTTTCGTGTTCTTGTCAGTTTCGATGTTCATCTTCTTTATTTTGTTATTCGTTTGCTGGGCTACCCAATTGTTAATTTTGCGAACAGTATTCTCCGAGTCTTTAAAGTCAACCTGTTCAGCAGTCGAATTAAAGATATCAACCGTTTGCCGCAGATATGATGGGTACAAGTTCAGATCTTTTCCTACATATATTTTATTAGCCGTATCGAAGGTCACGCCTTGAGGTTCCTCAATACTCTTTGTCCACTTTGAATACACATCAATTGCATGGTTCTTTGTTAACTGAGGTGAGTGTATCAATTTACCAATTTCCTCTGCAGTTTTTCCCTCTGCCCCCAAGTACAGTTGCCACAGTCCCTTGATCAATAAATTGGGCGAGAAGACAACATTATTATCCTTGTTCTGCCGCAGCACTTCCGCAATTATGGATGTAGACAGATTCTCCGAGTAGATAGATTGAACTGCATTAAATGCACTTAGCACAAACAATGTGAATGTAATATGCAGCTTTAACATTTTGTTGCAACTGAAATTGTAGCTTCATCTGACAGTCTGTTATAGGGCATGGCATGTTTTTTATATTTTTAATGCATAATTTGATTAGTTATACACATTATTATGAAATGGCTTGCATAATCATTATTAGCGATTTGCCATGCTCGTGAGTTAACGGTGATTATATAACGAAATTACTGAATAGCTCTAAATATCTCAATAAACAATGGTCGAAATAACTTTTAAGCAAATGACAATAACCTCGAGAGGAGGGATATGCGCATATAATTTTGGAGATTGTTTAAGCAATAGATTAAAGCGTGGACATATTGAATGCAGTTGTGCAATATGCCACACACAAATTGAACACTGTGCTAAACTGGACTGGTTGGGATGTTAATCCTGAGTATGACTTAAACGCTTGCAGCCAATGGCCTAATTCTGTCAGCAGGATATCAAATGGGGCCATAGACATGAGTGCGAGTGCGAGTACGAGTACGAGTACAGGACACAAGGTGTACAAGGATGCCAAGCTCATAGACATAAGTGAGTGTGTGGCAGATGCTTGCCAAGAGCAGCAGGATGCAGGCAGGCAGGCAGATGCAGCAGTCACAAGGCTAAGGGCTAAAGGATAAAGGCTTGCACGTCTCTCAGCTCTCTTGGCCATTTAACACTTTCATATTTCGTCGTCAGGTTGTTTACCGCCTCGGGAGCGACTTTTACTTTGCTCTCCTTACCTATACACACACACACACACACACATGTATAGTGTGTATGTGTGTATACATATCCTTGCAGCCTCGCGCGTTTATAAATTTTGTCTGGCGGCGTCTCTAGCAAAGCCGCTGCCATATTTGTGACTCCCCGGGTGCCCATTTTGAAAAGGAAGACAGTAAGAGAAGGGACTAAGGCAAGGGTTTGGTTTTGAGTTAGGGATTGGGATTGGTATCTGGAACAGGAGCAGCAGCAGGAGTAGAAACAGCAGCCGTAACTATAGCTATCACATTTTGTTTCTGACTTTGGAACGTGGCAAACAATTTATCAAACAAAATATGCACTTGAAAATACACGTAACCGTAAGAGTACAACATTTTTTGGCCCCTGCACGCTGAGTGCATTTTTATTCAATTTTTAGACCTTAACTTAGCTTAAGCCCTATCTGCAAACCCCTTACCCCTTCTTTGCTGATATAGTGTACGCCACTGTAATGAATTCGTAAGTGTCAGGCAGCTGCGAATGTGGCCCAAATGCGTCAACGAATTTAGTGCCAACCATATTTGAAATGGATTTCAGTTAAGACCTATTTAAAATGTATTTCGGCTTATGTAAATCCATGTAGCTGGAATTCAAATTCAAGGTACATTTGATTGCTATAAAAGATAGACGCCGTCTGGGTAATTTTCAATGCTTTTCGAATACTGAAACTTTGAACCATTTCAAAGGGGTTTTCATTAAGAACTTTTAATATCAATTTGTCCAAATCAATGTACCTGTAAATCGAATTCAAGGTACTTTTTTATTGCAGTCTGGCAATTATCGCAACTATCGATGCTACCGAATGTGTTCACAAACTTTATCTACTCCTTTATTACATTTTAAACACTACAACCATTATTAACTTCATCTCTTTCTATCATACGCTAGTTACCCCGCCAGGCTTTGAGCTGATTGTCATCTGGGGTGACCAAGTTATCATTATACGGTAACTTGTGCTTCAATAAGCAAACATCATAAATATGTATACGCAGTTTGGAATAGCACATACTTTCGCTATGGGAGGCCAGAGGGCGCATTGCATGTCAAACGTCCATTTGACAAAATCAGAATACTTAGAATAATTTAACTTTTAATTGAGGTTGGAGCTGCAAAGTTGACGCTCTTGTTGCAAGACATGAAAACTATTTAACCACGCCCCTTAGCCCCCCCTTTAAAAGTAAAATGTGTCAGCAAACTGCAGTTAATAAAAATCTTTTGAACCTAGTTTTTTTTCCTAAAGTTTAAAAAATTAACTTTGATTAAAGATACAAAAAATGTAAAACTATTAAGAAATTGAACGACAGCTGTTGAAGTCATAAAAACTATTTATTAAAAAGTAAAAGCTAACTATATTGAACGATATATATAGCAGCTATCTATAGGTATTTGATTAAACCTGAAAGTTTAACTATAACTCGCAATTTAAAGCTGAACAATGCCATGGATACGTTTGTATCTTTAAGATACAACACATGCGTTGCGTACAATTTGTGTGGGTCGTTGCTTACATTAATTCAACCACACACCACACACACAACCATATATACACACACACACACACAGACTGTTTTTATTGATTTCCGTTGCGCTTAATGCAAACGAATAAATCTGCCGAATGAGTGCGATTTGTAGGTTCGTCTCTTTTAGGAGCGACCCACATCTGCGATTGGAGCACATACAATTTGGGGGGCCTCAGATAATAACAATGAACTGTTGCTATTGTTGGGTTATTAGTTTTTATAGCTGCGGGGGGCAGGGTGAAGAGAGGCAGCTCTGTTCTATGCTAGCAAAATGTAATTTGTCGCTATTTTTATCATTAAAATAACAATTAAAGCTTTTGTGTGTCTTTTGTCTGCGTGTGTGCAGCTTTTGTAAATGTGTGCAGCATTTGCGGTCTATATATCATTATAAATGTATGTGTATGTGTATGTGTGTGTGTGTGTGTGTGTGTGTGTGTGTGTACAATATACATTTGTGTATGTCATTTGTTTTGCTAGTTTTATTGCTTGTAAACATTTATACTTATTGTTAGCCATTTACACACGAATGACATTTGTTGTGTGTATTAAAGTTTTGGCAAATTGAGTTACAGTCGCACATAGTCAATCAATACTGTACTTAATTCATGTGTTTATGTCGCTCAGCATTATGCTAATAACATTAACAGTAACGCCTAATTAATAGCAGTGCCAGATCATAGAACTAAGGGCCTAGAAACAGCAGCTAATGATACCCCAGAGACACATTTAATTACGGACAACTAAAAACCAAACCCAAACTCAAACCAAAACTAATCCAAACCCAAAACCAATCCCAGCTAAAAGCTTGCTTTCGCTTTAAGTTCGCATGTTCAGAATGCATAAAAAACCTGTCTATGGAACATGGAACATAGTACACATGTTATACTCTCTATATAAATTTCAGTTGTAGTTTGAGTTTGAGTTTCGTTTTTCGAGTTGAACATGCTTTCAGGCAACATGAAAATGCTTTATAGCTATTAGAAAATGGCCAAAAACATAAATTGTAAATTCTCTACATATAAGCATATGTAGCAAACATACCAAATTAAAAAAAAAAATATATATATATATAAAAAATGTGTACAAATTTTATTTCATTTCTCATATCTCAATGCACAAAGAAACAAAACAATTTCAAATGGCAAATGACATGAATCCAATTAAGAACATTCCAAAAATCAATATCGTTTGAAGTTTGTCAGCAGACGGAAACACTTGACATTATTTTTAAAATGAATTGAGAGCACTAATTGAACATTTCATTGGGCATGTTTTGAATTTCACTTGCGAATTGTATTCTCAGAATGTTGAATTAAGATTCAACTTGTACCAAAACTAAAAAGTATACTACAAACATTTCTGCGGAGTTAAATCGTGAGAATTTGGCAAAGTTGAAAATGAGAATAAAATCGAATTAAGATCTTATTTTCTAGTAAACAGAGGTTTTCTATATACACCGCTCCAAAAAATATGCTAATATGTTTTCGCGAAATGAATTCACAAGTGGAATTCAAATCAGGTCTGATTACAAATGGAAACTTGTGGAAATGAAGTCAAAATTGTAACCAGGAATGCTTTTGTATGTTGTATTAGCTGCTATTTTGTGTGCAGCACAAAATGTCAATTTGTAGGTAAAGGCAATTGGAATTAAATGTCAAACAAACACACACACACACAGAAGGGGGTCAATTGAAAGTGGGGCTGGGAGTTGAGTTTTCGATATTCGCTAGACGACATTCAAATGCCGTAAATTCTGAATGTACTTACATATACAGAAGTATTTGTGTAATGCTCACGATAAGCTCTTGTATTGATCCACTAGCACATGTGTGTAGTATTATTGCAGCGCAGAGGGGGCGGCGGGTGCCTTCTACGCTGTTTACTAGTCCATTACTTTAACCCCCACACCCTCCCCAACGCTTTCAGTGATTTTGCAAAAACTTTTAGCTAGTCGCGCGACGCCATTTTGGAAAATTTTCATAGACCATTGGACAGCGTCTAAACAAATGAAGCGCCATTTCAAATGCATGTGTGTGTGTAAGTGTGTGTGAGCATGTGTGTGTCTATGTGTGTGTATGTGTCTGTATAAATACGACTACGCTTTGCCACCGATAATGTAAGCTAGCGATGATAATCTGTAATAAACATCGAACATTGCAAAAATTTATCGAGCAGCAAGAGCTTTGTTGATTTGTTAGGAGCGATGTTTACAAGGATTACAATATCTTTATCAGGCTGTTTAAATTTTTTTAATGTACACAAATATTAGCTAATATTAAGCTAACAATATTATTGTACTGTTATTTATAAAAAAAATAAATTAATTATTTTAAAAACATTTTTCTAAAAGGTATGTTTGTTTGCTTGAATCTGGAATAAACAGGGGACTACAGCTATCAATGTTACAATGTTTATTTTTTCACATCACCAATGTGAATACACACACATACACACACACACACTCAGTAGTATAGCAAGGCAAAGGAATGCTTGACAGCTACAAACGTGGCTACAAATGTATGTGAAATACTTTGCATAATTTGACTAACAATTAAGCTCAAGTGCACACACCGAGAGAGAGAGAGAGAGAGAGAGAGTACAGCACGTAAACAGGCACAAACACGAACACATACACACTGTTTGCTTGCACACTGACACACCAATATACAAACAGAGACACACACACACAGACACAGACACAGCGACAGCGACAGGACATTAACGCGCTAGAAGTTAATGAAGCGCATCAAGTTTGTTAATTTCTGTTGCCTACTTTTGAGCGCAGCAGAAAAGTCAGCAGATTTGCGTTTTGTTTATTTATGAACTTTTTATAGATACGAGAGCTGTTTGAAGTAGTTTAATTGAATCAGCCAGTTCAAATAGTTTGTTATTTGTTTGTTATGAAACACGTTTTCAATCGTTTTATTAGTTTTAAGTAATTAATGTGCTATAATAGAAAGAATTTGAAACAAATGCAAGTGCTAAAATGAAGTATAAACAATATATTTCTATGGAACAAGCTGGTTGAACGACATTCAAGTATATACTTTCTTTGAAAAGTTTAATAAAAAGTTCAATTCAAATATAAGCAAACAAAATATTATTTGAAATATGTATATATATGTATTTATATATATATATATATGAAGTTGAACGACAATCTGGAATACAACTCTTGCGTTCACTTGAATAAAAAGTTCAAACAAATTTAGTCTTTTATTTTAACAAAATGTTGATTAAAGCAATAAATATATTTATATTTGAAATGTGTCTAATAACAAAATGCCTTGCCATTTGTTTTATTGATAATAATATTAAATATCAATATATTTTTCTTTTGCAGATTTTTGCTGAAAACAGACTATAAAAAAAATAGAAAACAGGTAAATAACTTATAAATTTAATTCAACTTTAGAGCTATAAAATATTTTAAAAATTCACTTTATATTTGAAAAGCTTTGCTTTTTAAGTTTCTTAGGCCTAACTCTATCTCTAACCCATTTTATTGTTTTTGCAATTTGCCAAAAGTATATTTTCGTTTAGATGCAACTCAATAAATCACATTCAGAGGAATGCTTTTTTGTTTTTACATATTTGCATAGCAAAATATTTGTTACCTCTTTATTCTATTGAAAGATGTTGTTGGTTGTTTGCCTCTTGCTGCCACATTTTGCATCTCCTGCTTCTTTAGACTGCCGCCTGCAGTTGCAATTGATTTTACAAATTGCCAATACATTTTGATCCAAACAAAAGCAAACAGAGCTCTAAATTGCTGTCCAGCATCTACAAATCGGCATCAAAAGATATTTCTTCATAAATATTTCTTTCTGATATATAGTATATATACAAATGCACAACTTATGTTTGTCGACGCATGTGGTTTTACAAAACTAAACAACCTGCTGGGCCCCACATGCAAATTAATTGAAATTGCAAAAATATATTTATATAGATGTTTCTTTGAATTTGTACGGACAGAAGCTCTTAAAAAGCTCTTTACTCAAGTTATTAGTTCAGCAACAACACAAAATATTGTTGACTTTTATATAGAGCAAACTATTTTTATTCAAAAGGCATTTCTTTTCGTTAATTTGCCAGCTTAGCAGTATATGGCTCAGAAATATGGGCGATGTGGGCGTGCCTTGAATTGGATTTTGTATGCCAATAAAAAGCACAGCTCGCATCGTTTGCTTTGTAATGCAAATCGTACGCAAATGTTGCCAGAGACCAAAATATGAAATAAAGTCATCCCAAACCAGACTCAAACTCATTCCACAGTTTTTAGATTTCTTCCCAGACTCAGACCCAGACTCAGTTCCTATCCCAGACCCAGTCTCAGACCATACTCAGACCCAAGGTCTGGTACGACCTATTACTTTGAGAGGGTTTTGCATTTGAGTTGAGCGAAATTCTTGTTCAGCAGTCACAGTGACTTATCACCGACTGTGACTTTATTTCATATGGTAACAGGTGTTTCAATCTGAACTATTACTGTTGATATCCATACTGAGACTGTTCACAGCACTGTTATGGTAGACATTTGTAACTGACTTGTTATTGGTATAAGCGGAACAATATCAGGAACTGTGACTGTTAATATCAGGAACTGTTACTCTTCATATGCGTGCTTAGACTGTTTTCAGAACAGTTGCTTTTCATTTCTGTAGCTTTAACAGTTTAAATCATGATGATTTCTATTATTACCAAAAACTGTGACTATAAGACTGTTATCTTAAGTATTCAGTTAAATATTCGAGTCAGTCACAGTGACTTAGTCACAGTCACAGTGAGAAGGAAGCGAATGGCTCATGTCTAGTTTAACACGCTGAAAGGGGTTATGCAAAGTCAAGCAACCTGAAAAAGACACATTTGTGATGCAAATTTGTGAGACTCTCGAGGATGGGCCAGGGCTGTGCCTGAGCACTGCCAGGGCTGGGACAACGACAACGACTGCGACTGCGACTGTGACTGGGTTTTGAGCTTCAGCTTGGGCTTGGGTGCTCACTTGCCATGGCAACGTGTAAATCAGGCTAAGTACGTGGCCTTTTTTGGTCTTTTAGCTGCCATGGCAGTGCTTTGTAGTTGTAGCCTTTCCCCCAAACACACAAAAAATATGCAACAATTTTTAACGTTCGCATATAGCTGTTGCTCTGTTGTTGTTGTTGGCCAGAACGGTTTTTGCAAACGGGTTTTTAATATGAGCCAAAGAGAGGCAGAGGCAGAAACTGAAGCAGAAGGCAGGTGGAATCGCACTCAAAGCTTGTTTACATGGCGCAAACATTTGGCCGACATTTGCTTTGCGAATCGCATTTTGCTTTTGCTTTTGGCTTTAGCCCATGAAATAATTACATATGCATGACATGACACTCAAAGCTAAAGCGTGGGCGTGTCCTCAACTCGTACTTCCTACCTATAGCTATAGCTATAGCTATGGCTATTGAATATTGCGCATACGCCCTGAGCGCCCTAAGCGTTTTACGCTCACGTAGTACAACAAGGGCCAGAGCCACAGCCATAGCCAATTGTTGTTTTAAATTAATTAATTTCGTTTTCATTAGCAGCATGGACAACAATAACAATAACAACAACAACAACAGAGTCCAGTAAAACAACAATCATGAAAATAACACAGAGCAGCTTTTTGTATTTAATTTTATGCCTTTTATTTTGCCATTATTTTTATACTATTTGCTGTCAATTTGGCGCCATTGTTCCATATAAAGAGATTTTGCGCTTGACTAATTATTATTTAAATTTAAATTTTGATATGCGTTGCGTTCGTTCGGCCAACAAATGGGATTATTTAAATAAATATATGCATATGTAAATGTTGGCCAAAATCAAGAAGTTAGCAATGCACATAACATGCAACCAAAAAAATTACATTGCATCCAATTAACAGGATTGAACAATGGCGCACTTAATGCACTTTACTTTGGGCAGACTATTATCAATATCAATATCGTTGTTATCAAATTATTATATTCTTTGATAAATATTTGTTTTAATTTTGGACAACGATATTCTTAAAAGTACCTACTCATAAACAGAAATGCTCTTATAGTAGAAAAAGCATATTTTTAATAATTTGCTCAATATAAAATAATACAAAAATCGATAGCATTAATAATATCGATTTTTACACACTTATCGATACTAAACACATACAGACCTGTTCCAGTTTTTACATTCATCCACACTTTGCGCACTTAAAGTTTCATTCAATGTTGAAAAATGTAAATGTGCCAAATACAATAAAAAATTTTGATAAAACACAAGTGAATTCAATCCGCAAAAGTAGTCAAAAATTATAATGATGAACTGAAAACAGTAGAAATTCACTTTCACCATATTTTGCGGAAAAAGTAAACCAGAACAGGCCTGCTTATAAATGTATGCAAATATTACTTACCAAGAAACTTACTTTAAGACCAAACGAGATTAAGGTTAAGGCTTGGGACTTCTGCTTACGATCTGAATGCTTAAAACTAAAGATGCTTATCGATATTATATTTTGCAGAATTTGAAAAGCCTTTTTACTGCAAATATCGATAATTTTGTTCAGTCTTAGCAACTAATACTTTAAGCTTGGCTTTTTTGAATTACAGGTTTTACTTTTGTAAGCTATTTTGTCTATGCCACTTTCAGCTAATATTAAAATCGATAATTATCGAAAAAATACTCGATACTGCGAATAAATATATTGTTTTCAAGCAAGCTCTCGGTCTTTTAGCACTCTCCGAATAGAAATTCTTAGTCTATTCGAATTATGATATCAATATGCCACTTCAAATAAAGCTTTATAACACATGCAAAAGAAAAAAGAAGTTAGAGTATATTTGAATTCGGTTTTTGGCTGCAGTTTTAATGCAACTTTTGCAGTTTTTTGCTGCTGCTGCGCCCAGTCAATTGCAATTATTTTTTATCTCTTTGGCAATTGGCGCTGTCTGTACGTCTGTCTGTCTGTCGCATTGTTTATAAACTCATTTTGCATTGTAATCCTTGCCGAATTGGCAACGCGCCCTCATGCGTGCCTACTGAGCGTAAAAGCCCCTCCCCCATACTCAACCACCCACCCACTCTGTTGGGTGGTTGGGTGATTATTTTGGATGGTTTGCTGGTGCATTACAATGTAATTACACCAAATGCAACTTTGTCTGTGGTGCAAAAATGTATGAAAATTATTGCCAACAATGCGCCAAGCTTCATTGGCGTTAAGTGTTCGTAAGGATTGTGTAGGGAATAGAGTTGAGCTCATTTTGTATAGGTAGTTTTCGTGACACGACAGATGAAGTGTTCAAATATTAAACTAATTGAAATAATTAAGATTAACAAAATATAGCTTTTTAATAAAAATGAGTATACGAAAGGCTGTCTTTACAAAATGGCTTGTTTGCTTTGCATCAAATTGTTAAGATGTTTTTCTAAAAGAAAAGAGACGTAAAATGTTTGTTTGTGAAGTTAACTTAAGCTAATTCCTTGTTACTTAAATATAAATATATATGTTACTCATACAGCTCTGGTTCATATTGGAGCATCAACACAATTCAAATTCAACAAAAAAAATTGTTTGCCTCAAAGCATGCCACTCTGCCATAATCAAAAGCAAAAAAATCAAAAAGTCACTGTTGTTTTAGTCTGTCGATTATAATTCTCAAACGGTTTAAGCAACTAAAGGGTGTAGTACTCGATGTAATACACTGTAGCAGCATCTTATTTTTTTTTTAGTTTCTCGACAGGCTTCGTATGAGCCAAATTTGCCAACATTATTAGCTGGTTCAACAGATTCATCATGAACAGTCGCTTCTTAATTCTTACATCTCATTTAATTTGTTTCTTATTTATTTATATCAGCAAGTTAAGTGTGCACATTTATGCAAGAAACGTGGCACAAAGAATATATTCATCACTTAAACTCTGACTTGCTTTCAGCCAATAGTTCCCGCTTTTCTAATACTAGTAATGAACGGGTTAGCATTAAGTTCTTTGCTTGAATTCCTTCGATATTCCTGAACATCGGCTTTCGCTTCTCAGCTTTTGAGCATTCTGCTGAACTAGGTACTGTTTCTCAATCTAGGTCAAATTTATATACTTTGCGTTTTAGTATGTTCGTGTCATGCTGACCAATTTTGATTAAAATCGGTTGACTATATCTTATAGCTGTCATAAGAACAAACGTTTGAAAATTAAGTTTTTATAAGAACAACTTTTCGGCGAGCCAAAGATAAGTTTTCATTATTGTTTTTGTATCGTGCATTGTTTCCATACATGCTCACGCGTCCATCTATAGAAAGACAGAGACAGCAGTCAAGTAAAGAGGGAGTTGGAGGAGAAAGAGTGGTTGTTATTGTTGCTGCTGCTGTTGCGTCGGAAAATGTTTGGAGCTTGCCATTTGGGAGCTGGGAGCTATACATTAGGTTTGTTGGGTTTTGGTTCAGCAGATTTTAAAGCGCCAAACAACAAAGTGAAATTTTAATGCAAACTAATGCAAAATCTTTCGATATAAACACAGCGGTATGAAAAACAACAACAATAACTAAAACAACAACAAAGGGTACAACAAAGGCAGCACGCGCAACATCAACAAAATAAATTGAAAAGCAAAATGCAAAGTGCGCGCCTGGCGTTCACATCCTGGGCTCGCAGGCTTCGCATCCTTCCACAGGCAGCACAGGACACGCAGTCGCTCCTCCTTTCTCCTCTCTTCAATCCACCTTCCGCTCCCCTCACGTCCTTTAGCGCTGCAAGACAAATGAGTCTGCATCAATCTTAATTAATTATTTAAACGCAGCGGGCATGGAAATGGCTGCTCCGACATTAAAGTAGTGTCTACGCCTCTGCTCCTTTGCCAGGACCTCCAACAGCAACAGCTCCTCCTTCTGGCCAACGCCTCTGCAACTGATTCTGACTCTCTGACTCTGACTCCGACTCCGACATTGACTCCAACTCCAGCTTCAGCTCCAACTCCGACTTGGGAGCCACAGCTTTTGACTGCTGGCTTCGTGTTTTTCGTTTTTTGCTTTTTCCTTCTTTTTTTTTCCATTTTGGTGTTGCTTTTGCTTTTGTGTTGTGCGTAATTAAAACGAAAGCCTTTTGATATTTAAATTATTTTTCATAAATTGCATTGCAGCGACTAAAGCAGCAGCAACACCAACACCAAAAGCGACAGCAGCAACAGCGACAACAGCAACAATCCAAAAAGACACTGACAAAGCTCGAATTTTAAATACCCTTACTAAATCAAGAATGTTTAATGAAATAAGGTGACTTTTTCCTTTTTTGAAAATCTCAAACTAAAACATATATGTTTATAAAGCAATGTATCATAAATTACTTTCGACATATTGGTGACCCCGACGTGATGCCGTGTTAGTTTATAAAATTGTACAGATGTTTTATAACCAAATAAAAACACCTCTTACATCTTTTTATGTGAATTTTCTTTCGGTTTGCTCAGCACTCTTCTACAATACAACAATCAACCAGTATCTTATGCTGTAGCTACCATGGGCTTAAAAATTGGTTTCTGTATGAATATCTTTTTGGATTCTCAAGCTATCTTAACTAAATTTACCTTTTCTGCGTTTTAGTACTCTTTTGTCGTGCTGAAGAAATTAGATCGAAATCGAGCGATTATAACTTATAGCCGCATAGGATCAATTTGTTATAAAATTAAGTTTTCATGTGAACAACTTTTCTGCAGGGGCACGCCAAAGATATATTTCCTTTCCTGAAATTTGAACTATCTGTGTTTTATTATCACTTTAGACTTAAGAAACACTCGCATCTCTAGCTGGCATGTTTGTGCATATGCTCTCCCAGTTAGGGTACAGAAAGCAATGCCAGTCACTTGGCTTCAGTTTTGTGTTGAATTGAGTTGACGTTGATGTTGAAATTGTTTTTGCTTCATTTTAATTCAGTACGATGTGTGGCAGGACCAACATTAGGTTAATTTGCTGTGGCTTGCGCTTAAATTAACCGCTGCGTGCATCAAAAGTGAGGTCAGAGTGCCATTCACAAGTGAGTCAAAGAGTCAAAGACTCAGAAGGTCACAGTGTGCCACACATGCTACACACACAAAAACACATGCAACACATACGAGTCGCAAATGTCAATCGGTGCCACACTCAAAGTAAACTGTCACAAAAATCCAACACATAAAAGCATTAAACCAAAGCCCTTTTTGCCCTTTCTACTCTTTTCACTCCTTTCCCTCGTTTTCTATACCGCTTTTCTGCTTAGTAATTATGATTAATCCCATTTAAATTAAATGACTTAATTGCATGCCGCGGCGCGTCTTCTCATTAAATGATTTTTATCAGCACCCACAAAATATAATGAAGGCTGCTGTTGCTGCGGAAAGTCGCCTTTGTCGGCTTTGTTGCCTTTGTCTAGGCCACCTGCGCTACAATTTGGCTCCCACACTCATTTATAGTATGCCCAGTTAGAGATGGTAAGCTGGAGTGCATTTCGCTATTTAGGATTGGAAGTAGATAAAAGAATTTAGCTATTCTATTATCTTTAGCTCCCATTCGAATCATGCGGCTTGACAAATGGGAGCAATGGAAAGTATTGTTAGAATTTTTGAATATTTTCTCTTAAAATACTAAGTTGTTCTATGAAACAGCTTTAATAACATCGGCACAGCGCCGATAGTTGTTCTTGCATCACAAATTCCAGCGTTTACTGAATAAAAAGTACAGTCTCGCAATGGGTTTGAGGAATTGCAGGCGTTTCTGCGACAACTTCCGACTTAAATATCTTAAATCCAGATAAGAAATAATCATGTGAACATAGCTGAAATAAACTTTGATATATCGATGAGCCGATAGTCTTTTTCCATCACAAATTCCGCCCACAACTGTACAAGTAGTACAGTCTCGTTATTGAGTTTGGGGAATTGCAGGCGTGTCTGCGCCAAGTTGCAACTGTTGCTGAGATTTTAGCTGAAAGTAAAGCAAACTGACATTTGTAGAGATTAAATTCATGCTTTTAGCGTTTAATCCTTTTATCACTGACCACGAAACGAAACGAAATGGCAAACTGGCGCCCGAGCAGGGACCACAACCGGGCACGATTGGTGTGGGTGTGTGTTGAGGATGTTGCTGGTGGGTTGCTAACATTGCTATTGTTATTCTAGTTTGGTGTTGCTGTTGCTGTGTTAAGGATAAATCCGCATGAAGCGCTTGCTGGCACGCCACTCACGAATAAGTAAATCCGATTTGAAGTACTCGAAATTTACACTATGAATGTGCATTGTCATTGTCACTCTAAGGCCTGTTGTTGTTGTTGTTGTTACTGTTGCTGATGTAGTGAAATGAAGCCATTAGCATGGTAAATATTATTCTATCAAATTAAAATGCCACAACTTAACGTTGCATCACGTAGTCGCCCCGTTGTACGCTTACCAAAAAATCAACTGCAACTTTGGTCTGTTCAAATATATATATAGCTATATCAAATTTGCTTATGCACATAATAAATTTGTCACGCCGTCTCCTTTTTTTATGCGCTTAATTTAATCCAATTGTTCGCATCTGCCAAAAAAAATGAGATATTTCGAAAAAATTGGCTGCCAAAAAATAGAATACACAAATGTTGACAAAAAGTGCTTAGAACGAAGTGTGTATACTCTGTCTCTGTGAATTCAGTCTAATACTTTGTCTATTGTTTTAAAATTTATGAATGCAGACCCGACCTTTTTTTGAAAAGTAAAGTTCCGAACAATTAACGACTTATAATTCTGCTTTCCGATCGAAATAGTTTCGTTTTTGCTTTTTCAAAACTTAATTCGAACCCGAGTTTTAATAGCAGGCGGTCCATTGTTTTTTAGTTGAAAGATTAATCAAGTTTAAAGCTTTATATTGCTTTGTTTTAAATATGGTTTATTCTAGTTTTCAGACTATAAAAATACATTTAACTTATTTCGGACACACCCTTTTTCAAGATCTATCAAATTAGATAGACACATTTTTAATTTTGGTTTTTTTCTCCCAATTCGATAGAATGCTTAAAGTGCCGATTACCTAGTTCGATGATTTATGTATGTTATAAACTTATCGATGAATACACATTCGTTGAAACCAAAAATCTATCGATAAAAAGCTTGTTTGAATGGTCTTAATGCTCGTCTACTTTTAACTAAGCTAGAATAATAATATTACACAAAAGTTAATAATTCAATCAACTCTTCATATGTCTACTTCATAATTTACTTAACTTGCTTAACTTGCTCAACTCTGCATTTATGCATAATCCTTTGACTTTTGCACTTGCCAGCCATAATTTGCTTGGCAGCACTCAACATATTGTCCAAATATATATGTGTATATATATCTATTATGATGATGTTCTCAATGAATTCACAGTCTGGCTACCAAACAGTGTCTAGACCCAATTGATGATGTTGTTGTTATTTGGTTATTTGGTTGTCTGAGCTCAGCTAAGTTGCACAGAGAGACAGAGAGAGAGAGAGAGGCACACAACAGTGCCACAAAATTTATGAGATGACGCAAATCTGCACAAAATACTCGTAATTGCAGAATGCGACTGTGGTGCTGAAAATTTGGCTCAAAGTGTGTATGTGGTTCTGCTATGGTTCTGGTTCTTGTTCTGGCCTAAACACTTGGCCTGTGTAGAAATTGGTAGGAGTTGTGGGCAACAAAAGTGGATAATATGTGGATATTTTTGGTCACGTTTGAATTTATTTGATTGCTAGCACTTTTAGCATTGTTGCTAGCTGACGTTTTATTTAATGCCCTGCCAACAGCAGCTACAGCGACAACAAGGACGACAAACCAGCCAGGACAATGCCACCAACTGTGTACAATAGTGTTGCAAGCGAATTGATTCGGACTTGGTTCGATTGAACTCACTTTTGAACTGAATGTTTATTGTTTGTTATAGTTTTTTGAGTTTTTCGATTAATATCGACAATAAATCGATTAATAAAGATAGCGAGCAATTTGAATGCCGGAAGGATTTGGGAGTTTCAAACAATTGAAACGATATTAGAAATCAAATTTGGTATTTGCATCAATTGAACTTTGAAGGAAAGAAATCGATTTTTGAATTCGAATCAATTGAATAAAGTTGTAACTCATGTGATCAACTGACCGTTAGTCGGAAATGAGGATACAAAAGAGCTCCTGACTGATTTTGAGGCTTAAATGAATTGCACGATATTGGAACCGTATTCAACTACTAAATGATTTTGGTGATTCGAATCAATTGATCGATTTTAGGACTCAGCTGAGCAAAATTCAAATGAATTGAATGATATTGCGGTTCAAATGAAGTACTATAAGATATTGGAACTCAAATCACTTGTACTTTATAAATTGAAATATTGAACTACTTCAATGAATTGAGCTAGAAAGCGCAGTGCCATAGTCGCCAGTTTGCGCGAGGGAGCGGGGGAGGCATGGAAATTGCTCAGGAAACGTACAATTTATTTCAGTTCATTTCTTTTTGCCACCATTTGGCGCCACGCCCACAATTGATGTTGATGTTGCCTACTTTCGATTTTGGCATGTCGCGACGCTCACGTACCCCAATTGTCCGTGTCCGTGTTTGTGTTTGTGTTTGTGTGCCTGTCTATGTGTTTGTAACTGTGTTTCTAGCTCTATCTGTGTCTGTGTTCATGTCCATTTCCAAGTCCAGGTTCGTGTGTTTTGTTTGCCTTGGCTGCCATTTGGCGGTCGTCGTCCTCGGCATAATTTGAACAGCCCGCAAAAAAAAAAAGTAGAAAAGTAGCAGCCATACACAAACACGAGTTGCCAAGTTATCAGGCAGACAGGCAACGGACCCACCTGGCAAAGAACAACAGCACAGGGGGATAGCAAGAGGGGGGCAAGCAGAGGTAGCGCAGTAGACTAAAGCCAAACAAGCCATTTGATGTTTTCATTTGGTTGGCCCCATCAACTTTGTGGTCGCTCAACAACCAGAAACCCCTTGGAAGACCACCACCCCCCACTGCTTTGCCTTGGACCCTTTTGTTTTTATCAAATAGCTGCCAAAAGAAAGAGGAGCAACAAGGGTGCAGTCGAAAGCACACCGAAGTGACGTTTGCTCTATAGATTTTTAGTCTTATAAGACGCTTTAGGACATTTCATTTGAAATGCAGTTGAAATTTATGAATGTTGATTATTTGAGACAAGAGATTGAAAGAGCTTAGCCCAAGATACTATCGATTATTTTTCATGTTATTAATCGATAGCACCCATTGTTAAAAACTTAACTTTAAATATGAATGAATTTAAAATTGGTATTACAAAACATTCTTAGCTATCGAAAGAATCGATTGTTTTTATGCTGTTGTAATAATCGATTGTTGAAACTTTTCAAAGTTTTCTAAGCAAACCATAGATACACAGTTGCAGACAATTTTCATAGCTCTGATTGGATTCCCTACTGATAGGAATATGATGGTATACTTATCTGAACTAAACTTAAAAACATAATTCTGCACAATTTGTCTACTTAGTTAAATTCTAAAATTTTGATATTTCAAAAAACCTTTATTGAATTCAGTTCTCTTTAGAAGTTTTGCACATATATAACCTTGTACCTTTCAGCTCCCCCAAAAACTAACAAAATCTGTGTAGACTTTGCCAACTCAAGGGTATATTTACCATATATATGCTATGTAGATATTATTATGTTTGCTAATATTTCCGGCCAGGCTGGAGACTGAGCACCCCACGGTTTCGTTGCTTCAACGTACAAGTTCTTTCACTCTTCCTTATATCTTTTTGGAGAGGAAGCGGGAGGGTTTTGGGTGCTGCTGCTTCATTTCGTGACAAAACCAAATAAATTGCAGCGTTATTTGCATAAAAATGCGAAGCTTTTTCGTAGTGCGAGTGACAATGAAATTTAAATATTTATGCTATACGCTTAATATTATTAGAGTTGCTCAAAAGTTTTCTTGAAGCCCCCTTTTTGAATGAGTTGTTGTTGCTGTTGTTGTTGTTGTTGTTGCTGTTGCCTGATGGCAGTTTTGAGCTAACCAAAAACTTATATTAAAACATATTTTGCAGATTTTTGTTGTTGTGCGTGACAGTTGCTTTGTTGCTGCTGTTGTTGTTGCTGTTGCTTGGCTTTTGACAATGGTCGCATTTTGAACATGAAACAAGCATAAAAATACCAAAAAATTGACTCATAATTTGTCTGAGAATGTTGCAAATGCAACTTTAAAAACTGAATTGAGTGCGACGTGTTCAGTATAATCAGCGTGGCAAGAAAAAGAGAATGAGTAAAGCGGAAAACTCAGCGAAAGCAAAATGTGCTGAAAATGAAAGCAAAAAAGTAAAAACGAGAACGCAACTAGGACATACACAGGACATATGGAATACATAGCAAAGGGTGTAGTCAGCGAACTAAGCAAGGGGGGTGGGATTCTATAAATTAGGTGCAAAATATAAGAAATTTAAATTAAAGCATTTAGAAAAGAGTTGAATTCGTTTTCAGAACAGGTCTGAAACGAAACAGAATTAATTCTTCTAATATTTCAAAAGCAGAACTTTCATTTGAATCGATACAAGAAGAATTCTAGGTCACCCTGTATTCAGTTTTTAAATCCCAAAAACAGTTTATTCAAGCAGTTACGTCTTCAGTTACTCGGAAATAATGTTTTTAATGCATATTGCAAATGCGTCCTGCTGGTTTTTGAAAACTACGCCCATGAGTACACAGGACACAGAGACAGCAGCAACAACAACAACAACAACAGCAAAAAGAACATTTACAACTAGAACTAGAACTACAGGAACTACTAAGCTCATAGAAGTCAAAGCGTCAAAGCAATGAATCACCAACCAACCAACGAAGCAAGCAACCAACCAACCAAACCAAGGCAGGCAGAGGCAGCCAGAGCAGGGGGCATGCCCCCGCCTCTCTGTCAGCAGCGCACACCCCCGCATTGGTGCGACAGGCATCCCTGTGCCCCACTTGGCCCCAGCAAACAAATTCAACTTGAAGTGAACTCGACTTCGAGTTGACTTTTGACCGTCAAACAAGCGCTGAAAACTCAACGGCGGAAAGTGTGTGGGAAATTGTGGAAAGTGTGGAAAGTGGAAAGTGTGCAAAGTGCATGCAAGCGAAAGCGTCGAGTCGAGTTGAGTCGCAAGACGCCAACTGACCTCCAGTTTGATTTTGCGAACCCGCAACCTGCCACCCATCAACCCACAACCCTAAAGTCTAACCTTTAACCCACTTAACCCCTGCAACACCCTCTTAAAAAGCGACCGCGTCATTTTAGTTTAGTTTCGCAAAAGTTTTCGAAAAGTATTTTGCACCGTTGCAAGGCAGAGTTGCAGCCAGAATCTGGAAAACTGGTAACTGATAGCAGACGGTTAATAAATGGCATACGCTCTCTAAAACTGGGGCGAAATGAAAGGCGTGGCACTCACACACACACTCACACACACACACAATGAAACCCAAATGAAATGGAATCTGTGAGTCGCCTTTGATTGCCTAGGGTGAGGGAAAGTGAGGCAGAAAACTAGAGAAAACTGGCAAAATGAACGCATGAAAGATGTTTGCACTCTGATGAATGCACTGGCATAAGGTACAAACTACAAACCAAATAGAAATCGAGAAAAAAAAAGAAGCAAAAACACAGTTGGATTCGTGTTGCAAGCAGCTTCTGAAATCGACTCTACAACTAGACTCATATGCCCTGAAAATGTTGCATCAATTAATTGTTGCTTCTTAATTGCTGCCAATTGCCAAAGAATTTGATATCTACCACAAAAAAACATGGAGATACAAAGCAAATGATGATGTATGCTGCTTGGTCAGTAGAACTGTTCAGGTATCGATGTCATTATCGAAAGTATCGATGGACTTTTCTTTTGAAGCAACCAAATTTAATCAAACTTCAAAGTTTTCTAAGCAAATGCTATCTTTGTTAAAACTTAATCGATTGGCAAGCGAAATGGCATTTCGCTTTTGAATATTCATCTAGATTGATTTCAGATCTTGACAGTTTGTCTGCCTATGGTATATACCAACATGTATACCAAGTTAGGTTGCTCTAGCTTCAAAACTGTGGAAAAAACCTACGTTCATACATACGGACAGACGGACGGACATTTAACAAACCCAATATACTCTTTATTCTTTTTTTTTTTTCAAAAAAATTAAATAAGAGTATAATTAGGAACTGAAAACGATTCGTAATGAAAATTTCTCAGAAATGAAAACAGGACTATATATTTATATATGGATCAGAATTGTGTCTAGGGATCTATGTTGCAGTTAGGACGATGTTGCTCAGGTCTACTTTATATGCTCCTCTAGAACTCAGTCTCTTTTTGAATGTGTTTGTGTTTGTTGTGTGTGTGTGTGCGTGTGTGTTGTTTTGTATGCAACTTCAAACGGCACGCAAAGCATTTTTTTGATTAGGCGCCGGTTTTGAAGCGTTTTACGTGTTTGAGTTTTGGTCGCGGCACGCGGCGTATACGCAATGTGAACTTTGAACTCAAGCTGGGCTTTTTAACGCGCTGCCATCAATCCTTTGCCTGACGTTAGCTAGTTAGCTCTGCCCACACCCAGCCCCACCCCCGCTGCCCAACCGCCCCCTCAGCCACAGGCTGTCTCTATCGCACTTGTGGACTTTCTTTTACGCGCTTTGACATTTTAAAAGCATTTTGATGTTGTTTGAGTGAATTTTGCGGCTTGCATTTGTGAATGTGCTTGTGAATATGAATGAATGAGTGCGTGAATGTGAATGTGAAGGTTTGAAAGGTTTTTTTATGCCGCTGCAACTTTCATATTTTTTCTGCGTTTTTCTAAATGAATTGTTTTTTTTTTTGTTGCTTTCTATTTATATTTGCATTTATTTTTTTTTTTTAATTTTTTAATATTTGCATTTATTTAAACGATTAAATAGCAATTTATTTTCAGGTTAATTATAAAATGTTGCACTTGAACAAAAAATTGTTAACTTGATGACGTGCTAAATTAACAACTAGCTCTGTTAATTAACATAATTATTTAATATATGTTATTATATATGTGTCAGATACATATATATATATACATATATATATTGTGCATATATCATGTGATCAGAATTAATTGTTATGCTACATAATTAGCTGCCTAGTTTGTAGTAAATTAATTAGCTGTGAACTTTAACATTAACTAAAGCAACCACAAAATGACGCCAGTTTTGCGTATTTGAAGCAACCACAGGAATATAAATTTAACACTTGGTTTAAATTGAATATGGCTTACATATATATTCATATATATATGTGTATATAGTTGGGCGTGTAATTGAAACTTGAACTTCATATATTATGTTTTCCATTAATAAATTTATGAGGCATGTGCCACATATTTGAGCTGTGCATTTCAAACACATTCTTTGGTTTTCACATAGATACACATTGCACAAATATCAAATTACTATCAAAACCAAGGCACAAGTTTAATTTAATTAAGTTTCAAAAGATTTTAAGTTTTCATTGTTCATTTTCATCGCTTTAAAGCATTTCAAAGCAATCAGGTTAAGAGCAGCTGTTGTTTTAAATCCTTCCTTTAAAAGTAATATAACTGGCAATATATCAATAGTTTTGATACTGGATGGTTCGAATGAGTCGTAAGTGAATGATTAAGCTATCTTTAGCAAAAACAAGTAAGAATACTCTTGTCGAGTGTGCCCGACTACGAGACCCCCTGCTCCCAACTTGCATTTCAAGCAGTTCAGCGGCAAGACAAGCAAGCAGCGCACTTAACGTGTCCAGTGCATGTCAAACTGTTGTTTCTGCTTGCTGAGACGGGGGTAATAGATTCTTCCATAACTTTGGTGTTATTTATCCGATCGTGTTGAAATTTACACAGCTGATCAACATTGATACAACATATATGTGTACCAAAAATCAAAACATTATCTTTAAAATTGTAGCTGTGGGAGTCTTTTGCGATTTGCGGGGGTGCGGAGGGGTGCATCCGAAATTTGAAATAAACTTGATCTGCGTATGGAATACAGGAACCTGCATGCCAAGTTTGGTGTCTCTAGCTCTCCTAGTCTCTGAGATCTGTGCGTTTATACAGACAGACAGACAGACAGACAGACAGACGGACAGACAGACGGACATGGCTAGTTCGTCTCGGCTGTTGATGCTGATCAACAATATATATAGTTTATATAGTCGGAAATGCCTCCTTCTGCCTGTTACACACATTTGCAGTACTTTATAACTCCCTTTTTTCCATTTTTAAAGGGAACAGGGAGTAAAAATTTGACTTGTAAACTTTCCAGCTCCATAAAAAATGCGCTTTTTTGAGTTCCTATTATTAAAACTCCGTCTTATCTAAGCCACTTTCAGTGCGTATAGTTTCTCACACTTGTCACAATATCACGTTCATCTACAATATCAAGCATACGCCGCATTGTACCTACTTTTTATTTGAGTTTTATGAATGCTAAATGAATCTACATTTCTCACTCATAAAGAATTAACTACTCTATTGATGAAGTTGGCTGCGAAAGTTGACAATGTTGCGTTCAGGTTCAAAAATGTCCTTTTTTGCAGTTTATGACTTGACTGAAGAAGAAGAAGAAGCAGCAGCAGCAGCAGAAGAAAGGATGTCTAGCATACGCCTTGTTCATTTTTGTGTGGTGTGAGGGCTGTCAGAAAAACGCGCTAAAAATTATTCATAGAATGTGAATGGCGCTGACGTTGCCGCCATCAACTCATCAACTCATCAAGCTATCATTTCAAGCCTGCCACACTCCCTCCCTGTCTGCCAGCCCCAACCCTTCAGCCCACAACCCTCTCGAGCCGCAGCCTCATCGTGAATAATTTGGGTCACTCGGCGGCAGTTAGTCAGTCAGCTGCATTGTTGTTGCTGCTGTTGTTGCTGCTGTTGTTGTTGCTGTTGTTGTTGCTGTTGTTGTTGCTGTTGCTGTTGTTGCTGCGGTCGCGTTTTTCATTGTCGGCATGCGGCAATGGCATTTTTCAAGCAGCTTCCCCGCTTAAACGCCTTTAAACTGAAAGACGACATAATTAATTAAGCAAGTCCGCTTGACTGATGTCCTGCGTCCTGTTTACTGTATACTGTGTACTCTATACTGTACTGCCTCTTCACATTGCTATGCGTGCCGCGAAAAGGGTCGCAAGTTTTGAAAATATGTGCAAATGGTAAATAGTCGCCAAAAAAGCTGACCCCAAAGTGCGACTCGTGTGGCTCATTTGCAGTCCGAGACTTTCAAATTTATGCGACCCAGCTGGCCTAGGCCATTCTAGAGCAGTCCTTTCCATAGGCTCATACCAGTACTATACTTCTGTGACCCCAGGCCAGTTCAAAGTGCTGCGAGTGTGTAATAATTTAATAAAACGCTCCAACAGCAGCAGCACTGCATGTAAATGTGAAAACTTTTCAAATGTTTGCCCAGCCAGCAGCCAGAAAAAAAAAACAAATAAAATAATAACAAGTTAGATAAGTTCGCTTTGATCTAACCGAAGTTTTAATATCCTTCAAAATATAACAAAAATATTTTAAAACAAAATTTTAATTTCTTGACAGCTTGTTATTATAATAGTTATAGAATATAGTAAACAGTCGATCATAAGGTTTGTTTTAAACTATATAAAGGATACAGACCTGTTTCTATTTCTGAGAACTTTTCCTTTCGAATCGTTGTCAAGTTTGTTTTCCTACTTTCGAATCAAATAGCACTAGCTGTTCCTTTTTGAACATGTGTTTGATAACTTCTCATTATTAAAACTTTCATTTTCTCAAATGCAAAAACTTTTCAGAAAATGTTTCTGTAGTTGAACTTAGATTGAGTTAAATTAAAAACCAACAAGATTTTCTTGCAAAATCTCTATTTTTAAACAAATCATGATTTTTGATAGATTTTTAATCAAATTTTGTTGTTTTTATAGTAAACATAGGATATATTTAAAAAAAAAACCATAATTTTTCATACTACATTTCCTTTTTCGAGCCATCGTACCATATGTTGATATGATATAGTGCTCTGATTATGATGTAATGAGTTCAACTTGTTTAGCACTTGGAAAAACGAAGTAGTTATAAGTTTGATGGAGATATTTGAAAAAAGAAGAAAGTTTTTCATTGAAAAACTAAGCTTATGACCGATTTTTTCATTTTATAGTTATAAGATTGGATAAATACCGACTTATATGCTAGCTGTAGCAATAATAAGAGCTTCTCAGGCAGCCTAGTTTACATAGTCAGAATATTAGGCGAAATAAGCTAGATCGACTCATATTGAACAATAATATTAAAGTTTTAAAATATTTGTTTTGCTGGTGATATAAATAAGATACTCTTAGTTAGGATATTATAAAATAAATAAGAAAAAAAAATAGGCAGCTGCAGCAACAAAAAGGCAGTCCGGAAGTGCTGCCAGCGATTGCTAACATGTTGTTGCACCTTTCTATGTGTGTATGGAAGTGTGTGTGTGTGTGTGTGTGTGTGTGTGTGTGTGTGTGTGTGTGTGTGTGTGTGTGTGTGTGTGTGTGTGTTGCGCTTGTTGTGTGTTAATTTTTAAAAACTGCCCAACAGCCAAAAACTCGAAAACTTTAGCACTGCAAATGAAATAACACAAAAGCCATTGCTGTGATTACTTTGCCCATAACCTCTCTTACTCTTACTCAGTCTCTTTCTCTTTCACTCCCACTTGCTCTCTCGCTCTACTAGTTTTGATAGCTGCCCGTTGCCAAAAAATAACTGAACATGAGCTGTTGCAATTTTAATGCATTTCTGGGCTACTTAGCTTTTCATGCTGTGGGTGCAACAAACTAAACCTGCAGAGAACTGAGAACTCAGAATTGCAACTGGTCAGCACTCAAAATCATCTAAAATTCTAACTTGTGCATAGAGAGAGAGAGAGAGAGAGAGTTAGAGTGCGAAAGAGAGAGAGACAGAGGTCATTATGTTGATATTACTTTTCAAATTGCGTTTTTCTTTTTTACTGGTTTAAAATTCACATAATTCTGACAGAAATGTAAAGGCTTTTACGCAGAATGAATGTTTGCTCGGCTTGTTCTCTAAATAAACTGTGTAGTTAAGTCTTGTAAATATGGGATAATCCTGCATTGCATATTTTTAGAAAATTATTTGATATTAACTGCAGTTACACAAATCGAGATAAACATATTTTTACTCCCTGTTCCCATTAAAAATGTGAAAAAGGGAGTTATAAAGTACTGCAAATGTGTGTAACAGACAGAAGTAGGCATTTCCGACTAAGTAAAGTAAATATATTCTTGATCAGCATCAACAGCTGAGACAAACTAGCCATGTTCGTCTGTCTGTCCGTCTGTCTGTCTGTATGCGCACAGATCCCAGAGACTATAAGAGCTAGAGACACCAAACTTGGCAAGCAGGTTCCTGTATACCATACGCAGATCAAGTTTATCTCAAATTTCGGATGAACACCCCCGCACCTCCACAAATCGCAAAAAACAACTCCCTCAGCCACAATTTTAAAGATAAAGCTTTTATTTTTGGTACACATATATGTTGTATCAGCTGTGTAAATTTCATCAAGATCGGATAAATAACAACAAAGTTATGGAAGAATCTCTTACCCCCGTCTCAGCAGGCAGAAACAACAGTTTGACATGCACTGGCCAAGATAAGTACGCTGCTTGCTTGTGCTATTAGCCAAATCTTTGAATATAAACTACAGCTGAACAAATTTAAAGAAAATATTTCAAATATTTAAATCAAAAACTTATTATTAAAGTTCCGAAACTCAAGTCTTGCATTGCGAATTTGATATTTGACAGCATATCTTTCAATGCTGTTGAAACTGTAAACAATCTTGTGCAAATGAAGTGCAGCTGAATAAATTTAAAGAAAACTTGTATTTAAATCAAATGGATTAATTTACTATTTGTTGACCACAAATTGCATTTAAATGTGGAATAATTTAACATTTTATATTTACATAAACAATTGAGAAAGTTAATCAGAGAATTGAGAATTTCTCACTTTTTGTTTATTGGCTGTCACCGCAAAAGCTCAGCTCGAAAAAAATGTCAGGACCAACAGTTAACAGTTAAAGCACACACACAGATGAACACACACACACATACACACACAGACACACACAGACACACACAGAGAAAACAGTCAATAAGAAGTTTAATTGTATTTATTTATATCATATTGTTGTAGTTGTTGCTGTCAGCAGCAATGCGAATATGGCCAAAAGTTGTTGTCATTGTTGTTGTTGTTGTTGTTGTTTTTGTTGGCCTGGTCAATGCGATTACAATGCTATTTGCATTGATTGCAGGACTCTCAATTCTCAGTGACAGGTCATGTCATGGCCGTTGTCGTTGTCTCTGTCATTTTTATGGTTTAACGAATGCGAATACGAATATATATAAAATATATATATATAGATATATATTTATTTGAAGTTCATAATGTGCTGACAGCTCGAAAGAAGCATGCTTAAGTGTAAATTAATTGCATAAATTAAGTAAAAACGTAAAAGAAACAATAAAGAAAGAAACGCGTCAAGTAGCAGTTGAGCGCACGCGGCGTATGCGTAATTTAATGCCAGGTGATAACTGATACGAGAAGCGAATTAGCACGAGGCAAGTTAAAACAAAGTAAAAATGTGCAAGTAATTAACTAAATAATTGAAAAGGGATACACAAAAAAGCAAAAAGAAAAAGGCTAAAACAAACGAAGCGCAAATGCAAACTCAAAGATGTTGGCCAACTTAAGCGACTTGGCCCTTATATTAGAGTCCTTGGCAGCGAGTGCACAGTGCTGGCATCCTGTGCCCTGCTTGTTTCCTTTTTAATTATATACAACAACACAGCGAGCAGCATAGAAACGGACAAGACAGGACCGAACAGGACATGCCGTGAAGGATCTTTGCGCTTTTCTTGATGCTTTATGGTTGTTGTTGCTGTTGTTGTCTCACACCTCTTTGATTCCTTTTTGAAGCACAATTCAGTTTGCTTTTCTTTTATTTTCATTTATAGCTTGTGATCTTTGGCTGTTCAACTTGTGGCAAAGTTTAAAGTGAAAGCGGCTTTTAAGTTGCTTGACTCACCTTTTAATGGCTGCTTTAGCTACTGTAAGCCAATTAGTTCTTAATTTGCAATTTGTTTTGCTGCAGTTGCCAAAAAACAAAAAAACTCAATAACAAGAAAAGCGCAGAAGAAAAATGAAAAACCGTTCGCAAAGGCAAAGCAAAAAGGAGTTAAAGGCAAAAGCCCAACGAGCAGACACGAGCATATTTAAAAAGTTTTGTTTTGCCAACTTTTGCTACTCTTTTGTTGTTGCTGTTGTTGTTGTTGTTTTTCCATTGTTGTTTGTTGCCTTTTGTTGTTGTTGCTGTTATTGCTTGCTTTTGCACTCTGTTTTAATGCGAAACTTTTAACTGAATTAATTCCTTTTACTGCCCTCTGCCCGCTGCCCGCTGCCTGCCGCTTATCTCACTCTTATCTCAGCTCTTGCACTAAATGAACATCAGCCCGTTTAGTTTAATCTTTTCATTATATATTTGACTTTACAACCGTTTGAGCCAAGTGTCGAGTTTTCATTGCAATTTAAAGTTCTCCTTTTTTTTATTTTGCTTGCTCTGAAACTCAAATCTCTGCAAAGTTGCAGTTGATCTTGTTTTTTTATTGAACTCGCAAAAATTCTAATAAATATAAATATTTTACCAAGTTTTTCTGTGGCTTTAGCAAAAGTCAAAACATGAAGCTGTAAAAATGAATAAAATGTGAATAACATTTGAATAAAGCAGAATAAAACAAGCTTTTCAGTTAATATTATGCGAATTGAAAGTCTTGAGAGAGCATATGGAGCATGAGTCCTTACAGAAACCAAAATTTATGCACTTTTAGGCCTGATTTTTAAGCCATTCTTAGAAATCCAGTAAAAAGCATTTGTGAAGAAGTTGAAAACTTTAAAAAAAGAAAGAAAATAAAACGTTTTAGCAATTAGTTAATCGCCGAAGAGAGCAAAAAGTGCAAACGAAATGATGAAAAAGCATTTAAATCGCATAACATTAACGTTTATAATAAAAAATATTTGTTTGTTTAACAAATTTGGTTTTATATTTGTTGCTTGCAGCCGAATTTGAATAAATCATGCAGCGCAACACGCGGCGTATGCGCAATAAAATAGCAAATTAATATTTCAGTTGGTTTTCACGCTTGCATAAGAAAGGGCCACAAACACACACACACACAGAGAGACACACACACATGCAAAAATACCTGTCATAAAAGTGAATGTCATAAAACCGACATGTGGGTATATTTTGTGGACAGAGGTGCAAGGGAAAGCGGAGAAAGGGAGGAGAGCAGGGTGTTCGTCCTGTTGCTCAAGTTTATCAGTGCCAGGGAAAAATGTCAGTGTAAGTGAAATATATTTCCAAACAAATAAAAAGAAACGCAAACGCACATCAAGTAGAAGAAGAAGAAGAAGAAGGCAAACAAAAGGCAAAATTGAATATAATAGAAGGAAGAGAGCAACAAACAACAAAAAAAAAAAGGCAAAGAAACATGACATAAACATGACATTTGACTTTTGTTTTGTGCCTTTTGCCTTCTCACTTGGATAGCAGCTCTGACAGGCCTGGGACGCAGCTCAAGCTGGAACTGGAGCTGAAGTTGGAACCGGAGCTGGAGCTGGAAATGCTGCTGGAGCTGAAACTGGCACTTGGGGAGAGCTGACACGTGACTGGTCGCGCTTAGCTGCGATGCCCGACTTAAAAGCTGTGCCAATTATAATGCAACTTTGTCAAGAAATTAGTAGCTCGTCTCCGATAAACGCGGCACGCAAATCTAAAATGCACGAAACAATTACACTTACTTCTTTGAAAGGGTATATAAGTAGTTGGTTGCCAGCAGAATATATAATGAATTAAAACTAGCTATGGTATTGTGATTACTTTTATAAGCAGAGAGCGGCTGAACATGATTCGAAAAGGAATATTATTCTTAAACTTAAAAACTATTTGATGAGAACGCTCTGCCGTGTAAAGAAAGAATAAACAAAGTTGTGTATGATTGTTTAATGAACTGAAGATAAAGGGTTTTTAACAAAATAAGAAAGAAAGAAATAAGATTATATTAAAATTCGGTTAAAAATTTTACAACTGGGCGTTCTTTAAAGCAGTCTTGCAGCAAATGAACGGAATATTTGTCTACTGTTCCAAAAAATATTCGGAAAAGGTCAAAAATTTTGTTTAACAAAATAAAATGTATTCTAAATTTTGCTTAAAAACCAATAAATTTTTTCTGAAAAATGTTGTCTGATATTCTTGTTTTTTGAACATGAATTTATTTCGGTTTATCATTATTACTTCCCAAATTTCCCTATCAAACATTTTCGGGTTTCCACTTTCGTCAAAATTTTTAGGAACTGAAATTCCTTTAAAATTTGAAAGTTTTCTAATTGCTGTTGATTTGGAATTGAAGGCTTTCTCAATGGCAAGAACAAAAAAATAATAATCCCAAAATCTTAACAAAAGTGAAAAAGGGAATATCTATGGGAAAATGATTTTCGCAATATTTTAACGAAAGTTGAAACCGGAAGGGGCCTTGTTTCTTAAGCTAACAAATGTTTTAAGACCCAAAAGCATGCCATATTTGGAAGATCTGCTATAATAAACACAATCTATCCAATCATATATAATTCTGTTAAATAATATGAAATTTCAATTGTATTTGCAGTGCAACTCAAATTCGGCTTTACCTGGGTAAGTTTATTTTTATTGCTATTTATTTTAAAATAAAAGCCAAATGAAGAATCAGAATTCCGTGGGTTACATTTTAATATTATGTTCGCGACATGTGCTCTGAAATTGATGTGCTCGACAATTGTGCCTACGGGGCGATGTCTTGAGCCAAAAAACTGAACAATAAACGCGGCCAAGAAAGGCAATCAGATTGGCTTAAATGGCAGGAGAGAGAAGCTGCCACAAAACTAATGCCCATTCAAGTTGAATGCATTTCGGATAAGCATTGAAAAACCGCAGCCAGACATATTCCCCATGCTTCCCCCAAAACTCCATGGGGTACTCGAAGTTGGCCAAATCGACAGCTGGCCATAATAATTTGCCACATCATTAACAGCTCAATGCATAAAAAGCAATGGCAATGGCAATGGCCAACAGAGAATATCCCAATGGACAGGGCCAAGATCAAAGCTGGCAGTCGACTTTATTAAGCCAGCAAAAGATTGGTAGAAATGTTCGTTGAAGTAAGTAACTTTTATACATTTTTGAGTACAAATTAAAATAGCGTTAAATGCGATGAAAGGGAAGGAGCAGGCAGAAGGCTGGAGAGAGCAAAGTGGGGTTGGCAAAAGCTGAAAAGTGAAAGCAGTCGACGTTTCTCGAGCCATTAGCATTTTTAATTTCCAATAAAAATGCAAAAAAAAGCCGCACAAGTAGGCGATAAAAAATTAATAAAGCTGCGATTATACAGAGACTATATATATAATATATATATATCAACTGAAGAGTAGAGACTGAACACTACAGAGACAAGAGTCTAGAGACTAACTGTAAAGGCGGACAGACCATGGCTCAGTGTCAGTCAAGGGGCGTGGCTCTCAAACGAGACAGAGAGCTGTGAAAATAATTTGAAATTCAATTTTCGACAATGGCACACAAAGGAATCGCGCAGTTGGCTCAACGCTAGAAGCTCCTTTTCTACCACGGCTCGTTAGAAAGTGGCAACCAGGCAGCTGCCTGGCAAACACGCTGCCACGACGCAACGCGAAGCGACGCGACGCGACGCACGGGCACCTGTGGCAATAGTCGGGGCAGTCAGCCAGATATACGTGTAGCACTGCACTGAGAGAAAATATGTTCAGTTAAATGTGTTTATTTGTTTGCAAACCCTTCAAATATGTATAGATTCCTCAACAATTTCAATAGCCAAGTCAACCAAGCCTTATTAGTCTATCCATTCATTTTCTGTCCCATGCGAACTCAGCTTTTGGAAGAGCTTAGTTGATGAAATTTGATACAGCAGCTTATTTTTAACTAAGGCAGCACATATGTCTGAATGGGCCAAATCGTATAACTATAACATATAGCTGCCATAGGAAAGATCGGTCGAAAATTGTAGATTTCAAGAAAACTCTACCAAACTAATCACATTTGAGTTTTAGCATTATCTAAACATATTTACAAAATTTTATAAAAATCGGGCCACTATATCATATAGCTGCAATAGGAACAATTGCTTGAAAATGAGTTTGTATGAAAAACATTTTTGTTTTTTAAGATAACTCAACCAAATTCTTTTATAGATTTTTACAAAATTTCTTATAGATATTATAGCTGCCCTAGGAACAATCGGTTGAAAAGTTAGTTGTTGTATGAAATACTTTTTTGTTTCTCAAGTCATCTTAACTTAACTCAGCCCTTTCGAGTTAAAGTATGTTTTCTTCATGTTGATCAAATTTAAACGATATCGGACGACTACATCTTATAACTTTTATAGGAAAATTAAGTTTTCATATAAACAACTTTTCTGCAGGGGTAAATACTTAACTTTGGATGGATTAATAAAAATAAAACTAAAGTTCCCTTTTTATTTCTCTCAGTGCAGTAAGAAGGCTAGCACAATTTTTGTGAATGCTTGTTGAATGGCCAACAATTGCAATGCCCGCAGCACTGACTGTTAAAGATAGAGAGAAGGAGAAGGAAGGAGATGAAGTGAGGGTGGGAAAAATTGGTTGGTGGAAAAAGTGTGAGGAAAAGCCAGCGCTATTCACTTGTAACATGGCATGGAAAATTTACGATTTTATTACTCAATAAATGCAAAAAACTCGCCACTCGTAAAACCTTTCTTTGCCTGCTGCATTTGCTGAAGAGTAAGGACTAAGGATGCAGGATACGAAGGGGTAGGGAGGCCTTAAGCGTTGTCTTTAAGTTGCGCTTCTACGAATTTAATACTGTTAAAATACTTGCCTTAGTACACTGTTCAACATCCCCCCCCGTTTGGCTTAATGTGGGCCAGGTGAAAATTTGGAAATCCCTGGTGGTTTTTCGTAAGCGAAAAACGAAAAACGAAAAGCGAAAAGCGAACCGTCACTCTACGCTGCTTGCTGCTTCTTCTTTCTGCTTGGCCCATGCATAATTTAAAATTAATTTCGTTCTATGTTAAATTTCAGCTTGGGGTTTGGCGCATTGTTTTGTAGGGTAGGGGCAGGGCTTAGGTGTAAGGGGTGTAACGGAATCTCCCCCCCTTTGAAAAAACAAAAGCGCACTCTGTAAAATTTATTTATATAATATTTTTCAGCTCTCAAAGTGTTTTGGCATTGTGTGTTATTAATAGGCACCAATTGAAATTTTATTTGATGCCAATCCTCTCTCACACTCTCTCTAGTCTTCTTCTTGTACTTCGCTTTCAACATTCATAAGGCATTCTCTTTGGGGAGCTTTTTGGATTTTTTTTTTGTGATTTTTCTGCCCCGGCCAAGTGGCATTTGACTCCTTGGGCACCTTTTGAACAACATCCATCAAATGGCAAGTGGCAAATGTTAAAAGCCAAATGCCAGCAGAGTTCACAGCTCACATCTTGTAAGGACTGACATTCAAACCTCTTTTCGAGCTGTCTGGGTATCGAAAAATGGAATTGGGAGAGAATATTCGAAACGAAAAAAGGTTGAAATTCCTCTTTCGATTTTAACTATTCTGCGGAGTCACGATTACATCCTTATAACATGATCAATTGGATAATATTTCCTATTTTTTACCCTTTTTTACCCTATTTTTACCACTTTTTACCTTTTTAAGTGTGACCAAATTTACGAATAGTGAAAATGTTTTAAAATTGAAGTTCATAGCTGCGTTCAATATGCATAAAGCACTTTTTAGATTAGGGTTGTATCAAATCATTCATACTCAGTTTGATTGATTTTAACTTTGGAATGAATGAATAAATTCCTTCCTTGTTTTTTGTCCATTTAAATTCAATTCATTTGAGTGCCAGTTTCGTTCAGTTAAGGCAAATCGCTTAGCTCTTTGTACAAATCATCACCTCAAATTCTTCTTTTGATTCCGTCCGGAATAATATTGAACGATTAACGATTTCGATACCAGCTCTAATTTGATCTACGAACTGAACTTATTCAATATGCATTCATAATAAAATCCAAAAGGAGGAACGGAGAGTGATTTTGGTGAGGTTTTCACCCTACTCAAGTCATTCTGCATTAGTTCTGGTTTCTGAAATGTATTTCCAACTACAATTTATGGAATCCAGCTCAATTCCCGTTTCGATACCATCTCCAATGTAAAGCTACCCTGAGCAGTTCGCAGCTCGCGCAAATATTTGCTCAGCAGCCAAGCCAAGATGGAGAAAGGTTTCTTCGACGTAGGCTGCTTTGCTCCTGCCTCAAAAATCCTCTGTTTGTGCTGGCTCCACATGCTGCTCGTATGCAGGAAATAATTATGAAGTTTGCTTAAAAGTTTGCTTTGCAAAAATTGCAGTTTGCTCTGCTTTGCTGCTTTGCTGCAGCTCTCATAAGTTTTGTTTGGCTCGAATGCCAATGAAATTTTACGACTTGTTGGCTAAGAAATGAAAACTGTTACACGAGTTGAGTTGAGATGAGAGAGGCCAGGCAGCAGCAGCAGCAGCAGCAGCAACAAGGCGGCAGCAAATTCAAATGCCGACAGTGTCAAGACTTTTAATTGCAACAAAATAATTATGGCGCCCCTTGGCAAATTGCGAAAATTGCAAATGGCAAAATGGTAAAATGGCAATTGGCGAATGGCAAAATTACAAAATGGCAAAGTCTGCGCCAAAGCTAAACAGACGCTCGATGCTGCACTTAAAAACTTGCATCGCAAAAATTAAAAGCAAATAAAACAATAGAACTATAACAAAAACTGGCAAATATAAAAGAAACAAACAATGAAAGGGTTAAAGCGCAGGCTGCAACGACTTTCCTATGCGCTATAAACTTTTTTGAGTTTATTGTAGAACTGATATTTAAAGGTTTTTTTTTAAATACCTGAGCAAAGTCAGAGTTGCTGATATTTAAATATTTTTGATAAGTTTTGCCAGAGCAATGCAAAATCAATTTAACTTTATTAAGTATTCTAAGTACACTGAGAGAACTCTATGCTGAATTTATGGATTTTTGACATGATTTATGCATAAATTATGAAAGAGTTTCATGAATTTAAGAGTAATTTATGCATAAAGTAGTCATAACGTATGTATACTTATGTAATCATAGAATGTACATTAATGTGTATAATTTATGCATAAATATGAATAAATTATGCTTAATTATGCATAAAAAATTCAAAAATAATGCATAAATATAAATATTGTATAGAATATGATTATTTTAAAGGATCATAAAAGAAACTTTCGTATTGGGATATATTCGGGTCTGTTCTCAATTCCGATTCCGATCAAAATATTCGAAGTCGAAACTTTTATCTGTTCTGAATTCCGCAAATTGATGGATTTTGGTTTCAAAAGTTTTGCTTTAGATATATTGGAATTAAAAGTTTTCGAGCTTCTATTTAAGAAGGATGAAGGATGGCTACTTCTTTCAAAAAATCGAAAACAACTCGGAGTGAAAAGTTGTTGGAAATGAAAACAGACCTGATTAATACATTTATTCCTTTCTTTTATTTCCTGATGATTTGTGAAAAATATCGAATATGCCAATTAAAGTTGTCTTGTTTTTTGTAGTCGTAAGATCAATTAAAATAGATGGATTTTTGCTGCTCTTCTCCCTCTATTTGTAGGGTATTATTGTAACTGAGAAGGGCAAACAATGGGGCAGCAGCTGAGCAGAGCTGAACAGAGCTGAACAGAGCTGAGCTGAGCTGAGTTCGCGCCCCGAAAGTGGCAAAAGGGTCGCAAAATCGCAATGGCAATCGATAGTTGGTTGGCCTTTGTGTTTTTTAAGCAGCAGCAGAGGCCTGGCAGAGCAGCAGCAGAGACGCAGCAGAGAATGAGCAGAGCAGAAGCTAAAGCATTTTGAACAGCTTGGCGAATATGTTAAAGCCAAACGGAGTATGCCAGGCAATTTATTGGCTAACAGTATGGGCCAAGTTTTTCGAGCTCGACTGGCTCAAATGTTGCGTACGAAAATTTAGTAATTTTTAGTGCGCATTTTGGGGCCGTTTGGGCCATAAGGATTGAGCATATCAGAGAAAGGAGGCGGCAGGGTGAAATGGGAGCCAAAGTTAGGGTAAACCATTTTGCAGTTAGTTTGGTTTAGGGTTTTTACAGTTGTTGCTTATTTTATGCTACGTTTGCGATATATAGTTTTTTTTTATGACTGCGCAAAGTGTGGCCAAAAGTTTTCACTCTTTTGCCTTGAACATTTTTCGGGTCTAAAACAATGGCCAAGTGCTTTTCGCCAGAGCGCTTGCTTAGTTTCCCTACGACTTTCTTAGAGATTCTGAGGTTCTGTCTATAGTGCGTGACGCATATTGCCGCACACACAGATACACACACACATACATACACTTACAGAGACACACACAGAGACATACACATCCGCAATGCACTTCAAAGTTGCCCCGATTCTGAGTACTTGTTGTCTATCTATGGCCAAAAACTGGCAAGTGTTGGATAAAGTTTCAGCGCCACTTTGTTGACTTGGCCAAAACCGGAATGTGTGCTTAACAGTTGTCTTGTCTCTCACACATATATATATATATACACACACACATACATTCAAATAAAACTATCTGTTAGTATTGCACACAATACTTAGTTGCACTAACTACTCTTAATTCAACACTCAAAGCAACTAAATAAACCAACTAAATATAAACTAACTGCACTGCTTTTGAATTCGAAATTGCTTAATTTAAATCGCAAAATTAAGTGCTCTGAGTTTCGCAAATTGGAAATATTGATAGCTAGACTAGTTTTTGATAAATAAATATTTTGAGTTTGCAAAAATAGTGTTACATATGAAATTTTATAAGAAATATATCGATAACAAGAAGTTTTTGTTGAAATCGTATATCACGAAAGGGAGGAAATTCGGATTTTTTTCCTTAAATGTTGCCATTTTCACTTTTGGTATGATTTTTCGGATTCAATTCGTTTTCATTTGATTAAGAATTGTATTAACTTGCGATTGATATAGGATTCAATTCACTAGATCAAGGAAATTTTTAAACCTTAAGGGAATTTCAATTCCGCAAAATGTTGCCTTTGATGGAGGCCTGTATATGATTCTTTAATACAAATGAAAACATTTAGCTTTTCAATAACTATAAATAAGTTGTGGTATATAGATAACTATAACTATAAACTTATATTGTAAGCGCTCTCTGAAGTTGCTGTCATATATGTAATAAGAAAGCGGAAATAAAACGCGACAGGCGCCTCAAATGAAATAAATTACGTGATCTTATTAACTGAATTCAGCACAAAGACCTGACTGCGCAGTCTGTAAAACGTATATCGTAGAAGTCAAACCGTAGACCTTATAGAACGTAGACTGTTAGCCAAATATAAGTTTATTTGGCCTGACTAATCGTAACTAAGATTAACTGTTGCGCGGCATATAAATGCTTGCACCTTTTTAGGAGTTGCACGTATATCTGTATATATATATGTGTGTGTGTGTGTGTGTGTTTTTTGCGGTAAAAGTCAGCGGCAGAAATGAGGAAACAGGAACAGAAGCTAGAAGGAAATTAAGTGCTCGGCCGGCAGCTTCGAAATTTATATCAAAAAGTTAACGCGACGAGCCCCCCGCCAAAATTGAGGTATGAGTAACCTTAGCGACTTTGAGCAGTGGCTTGTTTAAGTATTTCTGCGGAAGGGGTTAATTTGTTTTTCATTTTTTTAATCATCAGAGCAGTCATATCACAACGTTTTATTTTATAAGCTCTGCTTTTCTTTTCGAAATATACTTTTTCTGCATTAATTTATAATAATTTGCTATCAGGGGCTAAAAATTGGTGGAAAACTGATTCAGGCAAATTTTGTCTCAAATTATACTGTCGATTTAATTCGTAACCAATTATATTTTATGACTATTTGCATACCTACTAAACTAAACTAAGCGCGTGGCTTAACTATTTTGGAAAACATAACTCCGAAAGGGGCATAATATTAGTCCGATAATTACTCCTCTAAAGCTGTGCAGTATTAGCTAATTTTGTTATAATTAGTATATGCAAACAATTACAGCAAAAGCCACAAAGTGGAATGCAATTATTCGGTTTTTTTATGCTTAGGGAGTGGGGGGGGGGCTTATGAGTTTTGTCCCCCCCTCCTGGGCAACGTCACTGGTAAGCGCCTGCCGCTGCTGCTGCTGTCTGTCGCTGGCAAATCCGTAGCCAGACACCCAGCTCAACTGCTTTGTTCTACACGCAGTTGTAGTCCATTTTGAAAGTTGCCCAGAAACAGGAGCCTGCCATAAGGACAAGCTCCCTTTCCTACCCCCCTCCCGCCTTTTCTGCTACCTGCCTGTCCTTCGTTTCTGGTGCGCGTGTATAAATCTTGTGCCGGGTTTTATTTGGCTTAATGACCAGACGTGCACGGCTCCATAATTTACGGGGCGGCATGTAGATGAGCGCCAGACAAAGTAGGCAATGTCTATGTCTGAGCACTGTGTGTGTATGTATGTGTGTGTGTGGCATGCTACTTGAGGCAACATGTTGCGCTTTTACTGCCACACAAAGCGAGAGTGCCGTTGAGGTGCGTTGCGTTGCGGCAATCTCTACTTTGTCTTACTTTACGCTACTTTGTTGCGGCTTTTAATAGAAATCCTTTGCGCAGTTTTTGTCCAACCGAAGCCTCACCTGCTCAGCTTGCAACACCTGGACGCAGGCACGCACACTGATTATCTCCCAGGTTACCAATTACGGGATGTGGCTTATTCTAAATACAAAAAAAAATTATAAGAGATGCGACTAGAGTCGGAGTAAATCTCATAATTTATTTAATTGTATTTTAGTATGTTTCAATAAATTTCTATTAGTGTCGGGGTCACCAAAAGACCCCAGTTACAGTACCCATTTCAGTTGCAAAGAGTGACCCGCATATGTGTTGCAAACCACAGGCAAACGAGTTGAAAGAAACCAGAACAATACAGAGAGAGGGAGAGGGCAGTGCAAACAACAGAGTCGGAATAAGGACACCAAGCGTAACAATATAATAAGGGAGATAAAAATGGAAAGTAGAGGGAGGGGTCACCAAGTAGAGAGTGTGTGTGAGTGCGAACAATGACTGACCAAATATTGACATAAATGTCAAACTCAAATTAGAGCTCAGGGTCAAGGGTCGGCACAGCAACCAACAACGAACAACCAACAACCAGCAGCAACAACAACAACTACAACAACAACCACCACAACAACCACCACAATTTTTGTACATTTCGTTTTTTTTTCACGCAGGGGTTGCAAAAACTACCTAAAAACCAAAAGGCAAACATGCGAGCTAAGATTGAAACTCTAATCCTAAACAAACAAAGGAAGACACTTGAGCCATTATGCAATAAAACAATGAACAGAAAGAGAGAGAGAGATAGAGTGAGTGAGTGAGAGAGACAGCAAGTAGATTAAATAACATAAGCATATTGAAATTGTTTGATAAATAAATGCAACGCACCAAATCGCACACAGACAACGCGCATGGGATTAATGTTAAGTACGCGTTGGGTGTGTGGGTGCTGCCCAAATGTGTATGTGTGTGTGTGTGTGTGTGTGGGTGGGTGGTTGGGGTGCTTTAAGGCCATAAACTAGCTGCCTGCAAATGAGCAAATTGCACGCTAATGCAGGGCATTATTCTAGCAACGGATCGGCTTGAGTGTTGTTTAGCTGCAAAACGCGGGTTCGAGTCGGGTCTTTTAGCTGCTACGCGGCGGGTGTTGCGGGGGTGCTAGACGGGTAGTGCGCGGGTGGTTGTTAGATGGCAACTGTGCAATTGGCAACTGGCAGCTGGCGGGTGGCATTCTGCACTCTGCACTCTGCACTGCGTTATTTCACCTTTAATCCGCACTTAGCCCAAGCAGCCACCACACACAGATGGCAAATGCTTCTATATATATATAAAGTATATACCCATAATAATGCAGTCAACAGAAGCAACAACAACTAATACAAATGGCACTGCATGAGCATGCTTGATAGCGAAATACTTCTTAATCAGATTATTCTTATAATTAGTAAGCCCATTTATAGACTTCTGATGAAAATGTGAACTAAAGCTGAGCTAAGATTCCAAGTAAGGGAATATATGCTGTTGTGTAACTTTTGACCAAGCTAATGTTTATACAGAATTATGTATATCAAAGGAATGCTAGAGACCTTAGGTAACTACTTTGAGAGAATCTATTCGAGTCCGTCAAAACTAAACAAAATTTTCAACTTTTTTGTGGAGTCATAATTCAACAATTATTAGAGTTCTTTTTCCTTTGGAAAGTCTCTCTATTTTCTATTGTTTATAATCAAGAGTATCTTTAACTAGCCTATACATATACCAACTCAATCTTATTATACCCTTTTTGAAACATATCAAAAAAGCAGAGTATAACAGCAACCCACTTAAATGAAACATCATTCAACTTATGCCACATGACCAAATGCAACAACGTCTTCAATCAATTAATAAACTTATTATTTATAAGTAATATCAGCTTAGCAAATTGACATTGCTCGCACATTAAATATGATAAATTTCAAATTAATTTTTCAAGCAATTATCTGGGAAATTTGTAATAATAATATGTAAACAATTTCAACTTTAGCTTTGGTGTGTTTATATTTCACAAAATTCACATATTTATTGTTTAATGCAATCTACGCCTGTATCAAATCAATTGCACTAAATATTTAAACAGATCGGACTTAAGTATGCAGCCATTGATTGGAAATACTTGCATAAACCTCAAGGTAGCCCAAAGTCAGTTTGTCAGACAGACTGACAGATTGAACAACTGAGAGACTGTCAAACTGACAGACTCAACTATTTTGAACTAGTTTGAGCATTGTAAATTAATTGAGTTGTATTATGTGAGCTACTCTCATTATATATATATATATATATATATATATATATAGGTATATATGTATATATTGACAAAACCTCAAGTAGCAGTAATGACAGCAGCAACAATAACAATAACAACAACAATTGCATTTGAAGTCGTTAAGTGAAACCAAAATATTTCACAGCCCCAAAATGCCCAAATGCAATAATACAATAGCGCCAGAAGCAGAGCTGAGCAGAGCAGGCAACCGCAGCAGATGGATACTGTTTTACTTACAGATACATATACACTGAAAGAAAATAAAGAATATTCAAGGTAGGTTGGTGTAGAAGTATGTTGCTTGCAAACGCTGCTTTAAAATAATAAAATGGAATATGAAAAATTGATTAAAAATAACAAAATGCAAAATTACAATTTTATATATTATTTTCAAATTATGAAAACTTAATTATAAATACACTGCAAGACGAAGTTGAATCTTTCAATGTTTTACACACATTGTGATATAATTAAAACCTTTTCAGGAAGGCTGTTAAAAAGTGTTTCTTGATAAAAAGAACGAGTAAAATAACAAAATGAAAATACAACTTTAATTACGTTTTTATATTATTTTAAAATTATAACTGTGTGTTTATTTTCTCGCAGTGCATGTATCAACAATGTATCTACTAACAGACATGCTAAATATTGCACACATCTGAGCATTGTGTCCATGTGTGGCAAATAATTATGGCATTAATATTCCTATGCAAAAATATGCATATTGCATTGTTTAACTTACCAACCAATACCCCTCTACCAATCTCCGCCCCTGTGATCATGTTACAACCCTCTGCATGCATGTGTGTAAGTAACTCTCTGTTCATTAATATAATTAGAGCCGCTGCGGGCGCTGCATACTAGTTACTTGCTGCAGAATTATTTATAAGATAATATTATAATGAAGAATATATATCCGTTAACAAATCAAATCAGAAATTGTTAAGGGCTTTGCTTGGATATTCTATAAGTTTGGATTCTTTTGAATTGCTAGCTATCCAACCCATATATTTATTTCTTATAACTGAACTGATAAGTTAGAGCTCTGTTTTATTGGTATTCAGGGTGCTGACATATCGGTTAAGTTTTGATTAAGTTACACATCCTAAAGAATCGGATCACTATATCTGCCACATAAAAAATTGCTTGAAAAATTAGTTTTTGCATGATAAACTGTTTTATTTCTCAAATGAATTAACAAATACTGCATTTCTCTATGTTCCTGTCATGTTTGCAACATTTTATTAAAATCTGGAGATCTATGATCGAAAACAAAGTTTTCATATAAACAACTTTTCTTTTAACTTTTAGCTCCTGTTTTTGCCTCTATTTGTGGCATGCAAAAGCGTTTGAATTGAAATTTTTGGCCAAAAGCGTAAGCTGTCTGCTTAATTGGTAAAATCAGCTTACCTTTAGACTGAGCATTTTATGATGTGGCTTAGTTTAGAGCAGCAGTTGATGACGTTGCACTTGACGTACATCAGCAGCACATCAGCAGCAGCAGTTGCAGCTGCAACTCGCTGGCTCCACCTGCCCCTGTCCCTACCCCACTTCGGGGCCACATTCGCTTATTGTAATTAACCATGTGTCCGTTGCTGTGGCCGTTGCCAACAATTAGTAATAGATATTTGGCAAGTTAACAATGCATTGTGAATAACAAAAAGATGAAAAGGGGGTAGCTGGGTTAGCTGAGGTTTGAGCCTGAAGCGAGCTTTGGTTATGGATATGGTTATATGAGTTTTATGTGCCTGCCTCGGATTGTTGCACTAATAGGGCTTAGCTGCGGCTTGGAACTGCTGCTGTTGAATGTTGTTGCTGCTGCTGTTGTTGCATGTTGCTGCTGCTGTCTGTTGCTGCTGCTGCTGTCTGCTGTCCGTGTTGAATATGTGTAAAATTAGTTGCCTGCGGTAACAGATGCGCTTTAATTGGAATACAAATACAAACACAAACACGAAATACACAAATACGTGAAAGGGTCTAACGAAAATGCATTCACAGCTAGCATTCTACATTCTACATGCAACAAAAAGCGGCACGTTGCCCAATTAGAAGCCTATTAACTGGGCCCTTTGTAACGCCCACTCCCACTCCCAGCAAGTGTTGCTGCTGTTGCTATTCCAAATTGTAATTGCAACAGCAACTGGCACTCATTTAGCTGCCTCTGCCCCAAAGCAAGGCACAACAATTTGTGGCGCCGACTAATGAATAAATATCTACATGTGCAACTGAAGCCGCACATAATTAACTGCATTTTTAATGCTCTTTTGAAGGGTATGTTGAAATTGTCATCATATAAACTATGCATCAGCATCAATATCGGCTGAAAATTCAGATGTTGTATGAAAAACTTCTTTGTTCTTTGACATATCTTAAGCAAACTGTGAAACTTAAAGCTTTAATGCATATTTCATATGTTTTTTCGACAGATTTTGTCAAAATCGGTTCACTATATCTTATAGCACTCATAGAAACAATCCTTAGAAAAATCAGCTGTTGTATGAAAAACTTTCTTGTTCTCTGAGATATCTTAAACCAAACTTAGGATTATCATATTTTAGAAGATTTTATATATTTGAGCCAAATTTGATCAAAATCGATTGACTTTTTCATATAGCTGCCATACAAATGATAAGTCGAAAATTGTATTTTTTTTTTGCATACAAAATTTTGTTGCTTCAATCAGGACGCAATTTACTTCAAAGTATCCTTAAGCAAGAGTATCAAATTTTCATCATATGCCAAAGACAGCTATTTTTTCTTGTTATAGCCTGTCTGCTGCAGAGCCCCCTGCATGGGAGTAGGGGGGTGGGGTGTGGAGAGGTGCATATACAGCTACGTCAGCTAGGCATATCTAAAGTATAATTAATTATTTTATCTAGCTGCCAGGCTGTAGAAGCTTCGATATATCAAGATATTTTATTTTGTTCAGCGCTCTTGCTACCGATTATTGCTGTTGTTGTTGCAGTTGTTGTTGTTGCTGCTGCTGTTGTTGCTGCTACTGTTGCTGCTCTTTTTGCGGTGTTGCTGGCGTTGAAGCTGCACTAATAAGAATGCAACGAAATTATAGCAAAAAGGCAGCTGCATGTTAGTGTGTGTGTGTTGTTTTGTGTGCGTGTGGCTGCAGTTTGTGGCATGCCACATAAACTTGCCGCTGCTGATGTTGTTGTTGCTGCTGCTGCTGCTGCTGGCTGATATTTAAGCATTGAGCGGATGCGTTTGTCTGCTGACTGGGATATTTAAATCCATGTCGATGTTGTGGGTGGCTTTGACGATGCCCCAAGCGAGAGGTGAGGTTGCATATGAGAGAGGACTGTTGCAGGGGTAGAGGCAAGCAGGGGCATTGTTGGCTTTTGTATGCGCATTAATGCAACGACTCTCATGTTTATTCACACACAAATTTGCAGCACAAATGCAACGCACACTAACTGCGGGCGATATCCAAGCGGATGCGGATACATTTACAGATAGATACACACACACACACACACGCACACACATTGAGAAGCTGCTTGCCACCCCCGTCCTTTGGCAGCAATCTGCTTCTGTTTTCTCGCTCTGCTCGGCTTCAGCTGGAAATGCGCTTTACATTTTGCACACGCTAATACAATTTAATGGTCGCATTAATTTGGCGCATCTGTTGCATTTTAAAACACACACACACACACACACACACACACACACACAAATACAACAACAACAACCAACCGCAACTTCAGGCTTGTCGCAGTGAAAGCGTGAAAGGGGAAAGGGAACTGACATTTACCAACTGCACATAAAGTTAAATGCATTGAAAAATACAACTAAATATTAATTCCAGCGCTTGGCATGCGTATAAGACGTACCATAAGCCCCCCTTTTAATAGCATGGGCGTGGCTGCAATGACGCCCCCCTCTTGCTGACAGCAGCTACAAATCGTTGTGCCAATTGCTGCAGTTTAACTATAAGCCATGGCTTTATAAATCGAGTTAAGACACGGAATTAAGCAATATAATATTGTATAATATAGAGTAAGGGCTAGGTATTATAGCAATTATGATATGCATATATCAGACTTGTTTTTGAATCCACTTTCCAATCAATATCAATTCTTGGAAGTTAATATCAAAGTTATAGTTTTTATTATTTGCGTGCTTTTTTGTTAAACAAGTAAGTATATCTATTGGTATATAATTCTTTCTTCTATTTTTAAAAAATAGATATATCCGCCTTCATACCCGTATAATTTGGTCCTGGTATGTATAACGCATTGAAGAAGACGTTACCGACCCTATAAAGTATTTATATTTGTGATTGGCATCAACAGCCGAGTCTTAATAGCCATTTCCGACTATCTATCCATCGAACTGTTCTATGTGAACTGGCCTCTCCTTAAAGCTTTCTTGATGAAACTTTCCACATATGCTTCTTTTTTGCTCAAGCGGTACATATGTCAGAATCGGGCAAATCGGACTACTTAAACATATAGCTGCCATAGGAAATATCGGTTGGAAATTTTGTTTTTCAAGATAACTCAACTAAAGTTACCAATTCTGACTTTTAGCAACATTTTAACAAAAGTTCATCAAAATCGGATTACTATATCTTATAGCTGTCATAGGAACAATCGTTCGAAAATGAAGTTTTCATATGAACATTTGACACATTCAGGCGACTTGTTAAATAACTTTACCATCCTTAAAGTACAAAATAACTTTATACAAAAAATTACGCTAATACTTGCATTTCACGAATACTTTAGCCACAGTTGGTCGTGATTTAATCAGAGTTTTCATTCGAATGTTGGCCATGGAAAAACAACAAACATATAATATCACACACTGCCCTTGTGCATAGCGAGAGAGACATGTACAAACATGCACTTATATAATTTGCCACCGTATTTATAATTCCGAATGCGGACGCAACTTGTGTCTGCCCCCAATTAGGTTGAATTCAAAATCAGAAACAAATTCAGTTTCAGTTTCGGAATTTTTGTGTGTTAATGTTTGCATATTACTTCTGCCCAATTTGCGTTGATGCAACATTCAACATTTAACATGCAACAACATTTTGGGCGACATTATGCAGCGCCAATGATCTCTCCATAACTCCACTCTCTTCCTCTTTTTGCTTTTGAATTTTGCTTTTGCTCTCAAATGTCAAAATTAAAATATTAAAAATGGCAGCAGACAACAAACTTTCATCTCTCTTCCCTTTTCTCTGCTCCTGCTCTTCTCGCTAGTTTGCTATTTGCAACCAATCTGCCAACTTGTTTCCCCCCTTGCCCCTGCCCCTTCGCTCTTTGCCATGTTGCATGCCAGGCGTTGCACTAAGCGGATAAGCGCTTGTTAAATTTTTAATGCGTTGCATAATTTTTAGTTTCGCGCGCATATTTTGCACAAAATATTTTAATACAAATTTGCTCCAACGCTTTATTATACTCTATTCACAAAATGACAAAAGAAAGGTATATTGCTTATTTTAACTGGCTTGTTTGGGTTCGGCATGTACCCATCTTTTACTCACAACTAATTAAAAACAAGTAAGAATACTCTTGTCGAGTGTGTCTGACTATGAAACACCCTGCTCCCAACTTGCATTTCAAGCAGTTCAGCGGCAACACAAGCAAGCAGCGCACTTAACGTGTCCAGTTCCTGTCAAACTGTTGTTTCTGCCAGCTGAGACGGGGGTAATAGATTCTTGATTCTTGATCTGAGAACGGTATATAGGAACCTGCATGCCAAGTTTGGAGTCTCTAGGTCTTATAGTCTCCGAGATCTGTGTGTTCATACGGACAGACAGACGGACATGGCTAGTTCGTCTCGGCTGTTGATGCTGATCAAGAATATATATAGTTTATATGGTCAGAAATGCCTCGTTCTGTCTGTTACACACATTTGCAGTACTTTATAACTCCCTTTTTCCCATTTTCAATGGGAACAGGGAGTAAGAAAAATTTAAAATTTCAATTCATAAAGTTGAATTGATTACGGACACTAAATTTAACATTTTTAGGCTGAAATTTCTCTCAAACCGAATACAGTGTATATTGCAGGCGGGCATAAATGTGTTAGTTGTTGTCGTTGCTGTTGCTGTTGTTGTTGTTGCTCTTGTGGCATATGCAAAGTGCAGCTGATTTCAAAATGAGCTATGTATATGCAAACATACATGTATGTAAAGCATGTATGCATGTATTCATACTTGCCACATGTCCTGTTGCAGTTTAGTGGCAGAGTTGCAAGCAGCGCCAGTTGGATAATCCCTTCTTGATGCATTTATTTGCTGGTGCACAAAATTCGAATAAGTAACGGAAATTTTATATTACTTTTAATTTTTTATACGCTGCACTCGTCGCTCTCTGTCTCTCTTTATTGCTGTCTCTCTTTTTTGTAGTTGCTGTTGCGCTGTCCTTGTTGTTGAGCTCTGCATTTTAATCATAAAGTCCTTGATAAACATTTTTCAATTAATTTTTATTTGCTGCTGACGACATATCATTGCCACACACACACACGCACACATATACATACATACAGTCGCAGAGCAGAGTCTGAACTTGCTGTTGCTGCTGTGTGCCAACAACATACAACAGCAACAGCTAACAGCAACAGCAACAACAACAACAACAGCAACAGCAGCAGCAGCAGCAGCTTCTTTATCTGTTTCACGTATTTCTTTAACGGATTTCCACTTGTCTCGCTTTTCTGAGGAAACTTGTCGAGCTGACATACGCATTGTCAAGCACACTTATACACAGGCATACACACACATGCAGACGAATACACATACCATTAAGAAAAAGTTTCATACGAACAGCAGCAACACTCAAACATATATTCGAGCCATATATCCAAAAACTGAACAATATGAGAGTATTTTTTATGACTTTCGAAGAGAAAGTTCGTGAATCCATTAAATACTGAAAGACATTCTCCTGTTCTTAAATTAAAAATGCAATATTAATAAGCTGTAAGATTAAAAAATATGAAAACTTTTAAAATAATATCAAATTTTAATAAAAACTTGCAATGTTAATTGATAGCTCTGATCCTTGCGAGTGGTAAAAGGGGCCACATACATACAAATAAGTCTATATATATATATGTAATTATAGTTTTAAATAATTTCGGAAACAAGACTACAGGTCGCCATTGCTGCTGGCAAAGTCCTTGCAGTCCTGCGTGGCGCCTCCTTTCAGCCTTTGCCTGCGTCTGTGCCACAGCGCCTACTGATGCTGTTGCTGACGCTGAGTGGCAGTCAGACACACACACACACACACACACACATGCAAATTGAATTTAATGTCTTCAGTCGTTGAAGAAAACGTCGCGTTTGTTGCAAGGACTCGTGTGGCATGTAAGCAAGAAATGCGAAATAAATACACACACTTGTGAAGTACATAAATTTAAATTCTCTTCTACGCGGTTTTTCATTTGGTCGTCAGGCACTTATTTTATTTATGCTTTTTTATTGTATTATGCCTGCTGGCCGCTGCTGCTGAGCTGATCCTTGTGCTCCTTCTTATCCTTTTGCAACAACAGTTTCTACTATCTACAGATTTGTATCTGTATCTGCAACTGTAATTGTAACTGTAGCTGTATCTGTAGCTGTATCTGTATCTGTTGCTGCGTATCTGCGGCTGTCTTTTAGCCAACTATGCGACCACAACAACAAACACACACACACACACACACACACACACACACACACACACACACACACACACACACACACACACACACACACACACATACACACTCGCATTCGCACACTAAGACACGTCCTCGTCCTTTGCATAAAGCATGTTAACTGGGATTTGACAGCTCGTAAATAATATTTCGCTTGTTTGTTGCGTTGCTCTTCGAAGAGCAACGACTTATATCCGTACAAGGACGACTACGCACAGTGGAACTAAACGTATTAAAATTTGTTCTTAATTAATGCGAAATTATGTAAATCTTATTTGTTATAAAAAAAAGGGACTTGACTGTAAGCTTACACTCTTAAAACACAGTCGATTGCTAAAAAACATAATTTGAATATATATTTTTAAAACAACATGTTTAGCTGTTCTGAAATCCGAAATATACATTGAATATTCGGTTTGAAAAGTTACAAAAATCAATAGATTGAAACTTGAATGAGAAAAGGTTTGATTGATTCGATTGTGGTTGTCATACAATTATCATACGGTTGTCATAGGGTTGTCATAGGGTGACTATAAAGATATCTGTGAGTTAAAGCAGGGTTGTCACTTGTTTATTAGAAATTTTCCATAGACTTTTTATAGATTTGTCATTGGGCTGTCTTATTATTGTCATAGGGTTGTGAAATGTTAATTAGAAGCCTTTCAAAGGGTTTTCATAGGGTTGTCATTGAGTTACTATAAAGATATCAGTGAGTTGAAGCAGGGTTGTCACTTGTTTATAAGAAAATTGTCATAGACTTTTTATAGATTTGACATTGGGCTGCCTTATTGTTGTCATAGGGTTGTCAAATGATAATTAGAAGCCTTTCAAAGGGTATTCATAGGGTTGTCATTGGGTTTTCACATCATGTTTTAATCATGATTGATTTTAATTCTATAATTCTCCCAGGTCTGTTTCGGATTCTGCGTTCTTCAATACTTTATCAAAATGACTTTCTCTTACATGTTCTCATTCTCACATTTGAGATGATTTTGCGAATTGAAATCACTAAAATTTGAAGGAATGCTTCAACTCACTTGATACAGATACTTTCGCAAAATATTGCCGAAAGTGGATACCAAAACAGATCTGATAATTTTCTTATAAACACAACTTAAACATATATTGATAAGAGCTCACTGTTCTATTATTTCAAATATTTGTACCATTGTACCTTCACAGCAGCCTGCCCCGTCCTCACAAGCTCACACCTGACAATCCAAACCAAGAAACGCATTTCATTTTTAAGCTGTTTTTTTTTTTTAGTTCATTCTGTTTCTTGGTTCGTTGTTTAAGAATCTTTTTACATGACACATGTGAACGCAGTGTGTGGAAGAAGATGGAGTGAGAGTTGGAGCTGCTGCGGATGCTGTGTGGATGCCACGACATATACGAGTATGTGCCTCTGTCTCTGCCTCTTACGCTGCCTGGTTGCCCAGGTCTTCTGGCAGTCGCATCATCATTGTGAAAGCAATTGGTGGAGCAGCAGAAGCACACCCAACCACACAAAGACCCCAGCACCCTATCCAAGCACCCTCTGCAACCACCCTATCCATTCACACAGCACACAGCACGCATCCGCATATCCATTCGCATTGAGTTTCAGATAATGGCATGCTGCTTATTAAATTTTCATAAGGATGGTGCGTGGGGGATCTCATTTGTTGCGTGTTTCAAGGTGGAAGTGGATTTAAATTAAAGCCAAAAGCAAGCAACAACTTCAAACGACACACACTTTAATTGCACCCAACGAAAAACGGCCATGAAAAACACTGGCCAACAAAATTGTGCGCTAAATTCGATTGCCAGAAAACTGAATTAAAAGCTAGCTAAAACAAAATACAGCTCGCAACCAAAAAGTGCAAAATGTGAAACCACAAAAGAGAGATGAGTTTGCCACAGACGGCAGTCAAAACCCACAAACGCGCTCAACTGGAACAAGATGATGTCGATGTCGACAATGGCGACGGCCTTTAAGATGTACAGTGGTTCAAAATAATCAAACTTAGGATTGTAAATTGGATTTAATTTACTTTTGTATCCCATTAATATTCTTTTTTTTATATTATAAAAACCAATTTTCAATTTGATTTGATCTTAACCACCATTTCCCGCTTTGGGGTAAAAATTTTCCTAAAACTGAGCTTGAAGCTTTGAAACAGAGCTTGAAGTAGAGCTGGGAATAGGATAGAAATTCGATCTGAAACTGATTAAGTCTTCTCTTTAGTTCCTCTGATTTTGAGTTATGTGCTTTGTATTCCGAATTCCGTCCAGTTTTCTTATCGGGACCCATGGCAATTTCGGGAACATGGAGATAACCAGCCCCTGTTGCACTTTTTAAAATCTTTATCCGTCCCGCATCTTTTTGCGCCCTTGGTGGGTAAATTTTCTTAAATCAATTATTATTTCTTAAATTTTCCACACTTCTCGCAACAATTTTCCAAAATGCTTCCTTAGTTTTCACTTTAGCACTAAGCTAAAAGTTGTGTGAAAATTTCAACTTCCAATCTCGTACGGTTTGGGCTGTGCGATGGCTTATTACAAAAGACAGACAACTTCCATTTCCGATGAAGAGAATCGTATTCTATTTTCAGATAAATTCTAGTAAAGATTGCAATAATATTCTCGAGAATTTTAATAAAAACAAGTGAATTCGAGCAGCTTTGCCACTGTGCGATGTAAAGATAGCGAAGGTCGTCTCAGAAGTTATAGGCGTGGCAGGACAGAAGCAGAGACGTGGGCGTTGGCGGTGGTGAAGGGAGGGAGGGAATGGGAATTGGGGGCGTGGCCATGGCCGCTGGCAATCTGACATGAGGCAGCTTGAGCTTGTGCAATGTAAACGAAACGTAGACGATAAAAATAATACGAGAGGCAATTTCGATTTATTGACAGGTGCTCCACTTTATTGAAACGTTTAACTTGAAAGCACAAACGTTGCTAACACACAAACACACACAGGTATTCAATGGAGTGTATGTGTGTGTGTGTGTGTGTGTGCGACATATGCAAAATTGTGCAAAACGATAAAAATTATGCGAATCTGTTATGATTTATCGATAGGCAGCAGCTGAGGGGAGGCATGACGGTAGACGGGGCTGAATCATATCCTGTTTGCCTGACTAAGCAGGAAATGCGGAATTTATTTTGGGCGAAATTTAATTACAATTTAAGCTGCGGTACACACACATCCTGTTTCTGTCTGTGTCCTGTGAAGGACACGCACTAGTTGTTCCTGGACGTGCGTTTAATTTTGTCAAGCGTGCCACGTGCCACATGGGCCAAATGCTATTGTTGTAATAGTTGTTGTTGTGCAGCGTGCAGAGAAAAAAATTATATTTTTTTAAATATAAAAAAAATTAAGAAGAACCCAAAAATAATGAGTTTCATATATAAAAAGAAAAATTAAAAATAAATAAAATTATATCAAAATTATTTTTTTATTAATTAAATTTACATTATTTTAACGAATGAAAAAAATATATACAGGCCTGTTCCTATTTTCGAGAACCTTTCAATTCGAATCGATTTTGATATTGTGTTCATGTTTTTGGAATGAATAAGATTGGCTTTCCTTTTTAAAGACAAGTTTGAATACTTCTCATTCCACTGTGTCAAAAGCAATGCTTCTTAAATCGAATTTTCCATCAATGTTCATATTCGAATTCAGAACTGTTTATGTTTTGATGGTAATCGGATATGGAAACATGGCAGATTATTTATATTTAAGAAGTTCAAATTGGTATTTGTTTAATAAGTAGCTGCATTTTGTATCTAAAAAAAAGTGAAATTGAGTACCTTATTGCTTTCAGTGTACCTGTACTTTTATCAATGGACATTATTTAATAATCAAAATTGAATAGTCCTAATTCAGGAATGCGTTGACGGCTGCAGCAATAGGCAGCAGGTAGTCGCAAATGTGAGCAGAGCCACGTGTTGTCTGTATAAATACGCACGCATACACGCACAACACACATCCACACACATACAGCCATATATACACACTCAATTGTGGTTTTCCTTTTGTCGTTTCCGTTTCCGCATAATTTTTTTTTTTGCAAAGCGGAAGACTTGAGAGCGTCGCGCTAACAAAACATTTGTTAAAACGGAAGACGACAAACGCAGACAAAAGCACAACTAAAGAAGGAGATAGCTATAAAAGGAGAGAGATAGTTAGATAGGTAGACTAATTCTGCTTTTAAGCTTACATAATTTTCTATTTTTTTTTTTATTTTTTTCGTAACTTGAAGCAACCTTGGACGCAGCTTGTCCCATGCGGGCACGTACGAGCACCAAAAATGCGAGCCCTTCTTTTCAGCTCCCTTTTTCCACAGCTCTCCACCTCTCTCGCTCTATCTTTCGCTGTCTATCCTACTCTTTTAACCTTTTCATTTACCTTGTGCTTGTGATTTGTGTCAGCAGGCAGGATATGGCACAGACTATATATTATGGCGCCAGGCGACAGTTACAACAATAAAACATTACCCGATGTCTTGGGGCCCATCCACAGAACAGAACAGAACAGAACAGAACGAGAGAGACAGGACGCCAGGACGAAAAAGGACCTGGGCTGGTAATGAACGATGCAAGGAATTTTCTTGTTATTTTTTCATCGCCGGTGCGCGCGGAATTATCCTTGTAGTTAATGCCTGTCGGCCGTCGGCATCATTTCGCAAGCCTTTTCACAGGCAACGCACGCACGCACAGTGGAGCAAAGCTGCTCAAAATACTGTAACAAATAGAACTTGCAAATAAACAAAGTTAAAGTTTACAAAAACTGAAACAAAATCGATGCCAACTTTATTTTTGTTTGCCAAGTCTTAAGTATTGGAAGCAAATAGCTTGTTGACCACTGTGCCTGTGCTGGTTGGCATCCTGCTAGTGTGTGGCAAGCATACAGAAAGATAAGTAATGTCTTTTGTCCCTTGACGCTACCTCAGCTTGGCTTCGGCTTGGCTGCGGCGGTTGACTTGCAAATAGCGCGTTACGCATACGCACCGTTCGACCTAAAGCTGCAAAAGTTGTTGGCTGAGCAGGCGTTGGGGGTGGTAAAAACCGCTGCTGCTGCTGCTGTAGCCAGAAGTGACAATGACAATGCATTTAATATGCATTAATTGAAGGATATTTGGGCCTGCTTACGCTTTATTAAGTCAGTTTCAAGCCGGCTTCCTTCCTTTCTGTCTGTCTGTCTGTCCGTCCGTCCGTCTGTCTGTATGTCTCTGCTGTACTGTAATTGTGTGGCAAGCGAAATTGCGGCTTATTGCTCGCTTTCATTCAATTTTAAATTTCAACTTTAAAAGTTTACTTTCTCGCTGCATAAATTAATTGAGTGCTTAAACCAAAAAGTACAAATATTGTCCGTGTGCAGTAGATATAAAAGATTGCACAAAAGTTTTTCATATAAAAGAGTCAACTTTTTAAGCGATTGTTCCTATCGTAGCTATATCTAAAGGTAGATCGATTTTGATACAAATTAGACAGCATGACAAGAACAAACTAAAACGCAGAATAGGTCAATTTGGTTCGATATCTTGAGAAACAATCGTTTAGAAGGAGATGCCAATGAGCAGGTATATCGAATTAATTCAAACAAAGAACTTTATGCTTACACGTTAATTAATTGTATTAGAAAGGCTGAAAGCAAGTCAGAGTTTGAGTGATGAATATATTCTTTGTGCCGCATCTGTTGCACATGTGTTACTGAATTTTATTTGGAAAATAAATAAATAAATAAGTATCAAATTAAAAAAGATGTAAGAAACAAGAAGTTAGTGTCTCAAAAAGGATTTTGTCAGTCAGTACACCTTGCGTTTGCTTGAACCAGTTGGGAATTATAACAACACACTAAGAAAAAGTTGACTTTTTTGATTTTCTATTAACATAAAACGGCTTGCTTTGCTGAAAACAATTTTGTTGAATTAATATGATGCTCCAATATGAAAGCAGAGATGTATAAAGCAACATTAGTTTTATATTTTAGTCACAATGAATTAACTTAACTTATAAAACACTTCTCATCTCTTAAATCGGTAGTAGAACCACAAAATTGTAGAAATCCATTTTAGTAATTTTGACAACATGTCAAATGCATATTGAAAGCTGTTATTTCCAAGTTTGGTTGAGATATATTAAAAAACCAAGACGTTTTTCATGCTGCAACTGAGTTTGACTCCAATAGTTTCTATGGCAGCTTTATGATATAGTCGTCCGATCTGGCCGATTCTGATATATGTAATGCTTGCAGCAAAAAGCAGCAACTGTACAAAGTTTCATCAAGATAGCCTTTCAGGAAGGTGAGTTCGCATAGAACACTTAACAGATGGATACACAAATATAGGTTTTTTCGACATTTCTCTTTAACTACTTAAAAAGCCATTACAAAATTTCGTAACAAAGTTATAATACCCTCTGGTAGGGTATAAAAACCACAGACTGTCTGCAATTTCGTCTAGTCTTAAAGTATAGTTGAGCCGCACTATTAAAAACTTATATGTTATGAAGTTTGCCTGCCTTCTAATGTATTTTTCATAGCAATTTCAGCGCAAAGTGCGTCCTTGCACTCCTTGCCTACCCGCTGATGCAATCGAATTAAAATTTATGACAAAACCATTAACAAAGTTGCCGCCTGCCACCGAATTGGCAGCCAGTCAAGCATTTTGCCAGCCTGATAGAGTTCCCAACGTTTCCTAACGAGGTCACATGCAAAACTTTGTCCTTTTTATGGGCTGTACAAATCTCGAGACGAGACAAGACGAGACGAGACACAAACTTGCAACTTCAACTGAAACTGCAACTTGCAACTGCAACAGTAACTGAAACTGAATCTGAGTCTCAAACTGAAACTGAGTCTGAGTCTGAGTCTGAGGGCGCCTGCAGCTGATTCACAAAACTTTTCAAATAAATCGATGGCCACAACGATTTAAATGCTGCCTGCAATTAGCTTTTCGAAAAAAAGAAGTAAAATAGGTGTTGCGGTTCCTCTTTTTTTTTTTGCGACAGCTGCTACAGAAAAACTTATCTGGTTGCAAGTGCCTTTGGCAAAGTTTGCTCTTTAAAAAACTAAATGTTAAGTTCGATTTTGTAGGCTGCTTGACTCGGTAGTAACTGAACTTGGGTTTGCAGATAATATGTCCTCTTGATTGACTTTCTTTGAATGATTCGTTTCAAATATAAAACGGTTTTCTTGACTGGGAATCGAACCCGAGGTTTTGTGTGTCAGAGCAGTAAGCCTTCCATCTAGGCTACAGTCATCCACATCATTTTCTAAGATAGAGAAATAAATAGACTTTGCTCTATTTTTGATATTTTATGATTAACAATGAATCGTTTTTGCATACTTATGCACATTATCTCATTAAAAAAGCATAATATTACAAATTAATGCACAATTTATGCTTATTTATGCATAATTTCTACTTTTTACTGTACATTTCATGATAACAATTTTATGCATAAAATAGTCCTAAATTCGATTCGATTTCATGCATAATTTGTGCATAAATCATGACTAAAATGCATAGAATTCTTTCAGTAAATTTAATGATTTTCTGAATATGAGTTCTCTAGCTTAATTCGTCTTCCGAAATTAGTTTTAGAGCCAAAGATATGTTGGAGATTGAACCGGGATTCTTAATTCGAACTCAATCTCAGTAATTATACAGAATGATTATTTTATTTATTGAGTCATTCGGCAGCTGAAAACTGGCTCTGAGTTCCGTCAACTTCCGCCTACAGTTTGCTGCACAAACAAGGATAAAGCTAAGCTTGATTAGAAATCAATTGTCTGCCCAATTTGAAAGGACAATACTGAATTTAGCTACTCTGTAAGAACTGTGCAAGTAATTATTGCTAGTCTCTGTGGCATTCAGCGTAGCTGGCAATGAATGTTATAAATGTTGAATGGTTTTTAATGTTCGATATTCTATTTGCGCATACCGCAAATGTCTGGCCAAGTGGCAGATGCGAACTGGGACATGGACAGGGATAGGAGAAAGGAGAAAGGGGTGTGGGCAGAATGGAGATGGCAACAGGACAGTCAAGTCGACCAAGTCGAAAGAAAGACCTAAGAAAACTGGTCGCGTGTGCTGGCATCTCAGACATCTCAAACTGAGGGGGTGGTGGAGGGGTGGAGGAGTGTAGGAGACAAAAGAGGAGAAGTTGAAGCTGGAGGAGCAGGCTTCTCTGCGTGGGCTTCTCTTGGGCCTCTCTATGTCGTCTGGCCGCTGCGATAAAATGCTTCAATGTTCACTCTTATTGGCTGAGCGTGAGGAATTTTTATATTAATTTATTGCTGTGACTCTCGAGGACGTGCGGCTAGAAGGGGCAGGGTGTTAAGAGGGTAGCAAGACTGGGGTAGGGTGTCGGAGTCTACAAACGGCTCTGGCTTTTAAATTATGAATTGAATTGGCTGTGGAACTGAGCCTGGTCAGGTTTGTCGATTCCTTTGCGGCTGTTTCCTGTGTGCTGCCCCTCAGCCTACCCCTACCTGCCCCACCCTCAATCCTACTCACTCAACCCAAAAAGTTGCAAAAGCGCTTGTTTTTTTTTGCATTATTTTATTTGGCGGATTCGGTTTTAATGGCTTTTTAAATGCCAACTGATAAATGGGCAGGCTGCATGACAAATGAGATTTCCGCTGTAAAACTTGTTGTTGTTGTTGTTGTTGCTTTTGCTTTTTCTTTTGCTGTTGCTGCCTGATTTTGCACAGTGTATTTCTTTGTGCTTTGCCTGCTTTACGGATTATTAACTTGTATGCCAAGCGACCTCATTAATAATTTGAATATAAAGTGAAACATGCTTAACTCTCAAATTGAAATAACTCTGAGAGTGTGTAGTGCGGAGAGAGGGGGGGGGGGGGGGGGGGGAGAGCGCACTCTGTTGAGCTTAAATGCAAAATACAGCAGGCGTCATTTGAATAGGTACAATAGTATGCAAATAGCTCTGGAGAAATCAATTTTTTTGATTTGATTAAAACTATTTTCTAAGAAAATTCGAATTTCGAAAAGGTTACTAAAAAAATAGATATATATATAACAAAGTTTCTCTTCAAAATGTAAGATACGTTCCTACTTCGGAATTATCTGCTACTTTCTGAAAGAAATGTTTGCTTTTTTCAACACCAATTATTTCAATATTTAAAAAAAATAAATAAATAATTGAATATCCAACTAACAACATTGTTAAATATAACTTTATATTTAAAGCACATTTTAAACTAATTTCTATCAGACAAAATTCAAAATTAAAGCTCACAATTGTTACACATAAACAACAACTATTATATTTATCACACAGTGCAACTATTCAGCTGCCAAGCAGTGTAAAGCATTTACATGATGTGCATTAATAATTTAAGCATACAATTCAAGTACTCGTAAATATATATCTCGAGTATATATATAGCAGGTATTTGATATAGTTAAAGCTTACCACATGCTAAAGCTAACAATATCTGTTGTGCCACCTCGTTATATATATATATATATAGTGTATTGTACTTATATATACATTGCGCATACGCCCGGCTGGTCCACAAGCCAAGTAGCTCAGCTCCCAAAGGTAGCAACAACCGTTTGCCATCAAAATTAAATGGCATTTGTTTCAGGCCGAGCGACTAACAAGCTAACAGCCCAATCCAACCAAGCAACCAAACCAAACCAACTAACCAACCAGCCAAACAGTCAGTCAGTCAGTCGGGTAAGAAGAAGTCCTTGCGAAGGACATGCACACACATTCCCATTCACTTAGCTGCTGCCACAGTCCCAAAGGTTTTGCCTCTGGCGTCGCCTGAAAAAAAAAAACACGAAAAAAAAGTTGTCAGAAAAGGGGAGAAGAAGCAGATAGACAGTGGCAGAGACAGGGGTTGCAAGAGGGGCAGAGACTGAGACAGGGGAACAGACAGAGACAGAGACAAGGACAGAGACAGCAACAACTTTTCGCGTAATTTCACGTATTTTGTGCAAATACACTCAAATATGCTACAACAATAACACGCAAAACAACAACAACAACAACAACAAAACAAACACATTTGCCTGACAAGTTATTGTTGTTGTGTTTCAGTTGTTATTGTTGCTGTTGTTGTTGTTGCGCAACTAACTGGGGACTGTTTGTCAGTTTTTACGTAAAATTAAATTTTATTTATTCATACATTATTTTATTATTATTTTTATTAATGCATCGTCTGCTGGGCAATTTGCAAATCAAACGGAATATCTGAACTTTTAGTTGTTACATTGCGGACCATAAATTAATGTACTATTTGTATGTTATTTCTATAACAATAGTTTAATACACTGAACAAAAAAACTGCGAATTGCTAAATATATTTCAATTTTTCTTATAATTTTATTGAAGGAGACGTCTCCAATCCCAAAAAGTATAAACATTTTTGATCAACATCAAAAGCCGATTCAGTCAAGCCATGTCCGTCTGTCTGTCTATCTGTCTGTCTATCTGTCTGTCTGTCTGTCTGTCTGTCTGTCTGTCTGTCTGTCTGTCTGTCTGTCTGTCTGTCTGTCGGTCTGTCTGTTTATAGCTGAACGGGCCTAACTTGATCAGAAATTTTATATAAACTTGATTTGTGTTAATATACTGGAATCTCATACAGACAGACAGACAGACAGACAGACAGGCAGACGGACGGACATCTGTATATGTTTTCCTAATCATCATCCTAAATGAAATGAAGTTCACATCAAAATTGTTTGCTTCAAAGCAAGCCACTTTATTATTATCAAAATCGCTTAGAATTCCCAAACAGTTTAAGCAAATACGGAGTGTACTACCCGGCAAAATCTCATTTGGGGCATGAACTTTAAATTTCTTAAATCTTATTTAATTTTATATAGATCTTATTTGATTTTTATTTACCGACATATTCTTTTTATTTAGTAAAATACAAACAAGTAGCCAGAGAAATACATATGTTTCTGTTTTACTGTTTATGTACACATGTGAAAAGTTATATAAACATATATATTTTATAATTTTATGCAGCTTATTATTATTATTTCGCTGTCGCATATTTGATTTTTGTTTTCTTTAACAGTGTAGTTTGTTGAAATAAATTTGTTGAAATAATATTGATTGCATGACGGAGCTTTTAAACTAATTGGGTCAGCTCAGTCGCAGGACAATCACATCCTTCCGTTTGCCTTTGCCTTTGGCTCAAAGCAAATAGCAAATAGCAAAAAAAGCGCAACTTCATGCGTATTTGTTTGGTTCTTAGCATTGTCCTTCGTCCTACAGGACGACGTTGAACGTTTGAGCGGGTAAACAATGATGCTGCACTTTGCTGAAGCTAGGCTAGGGATATATCGCAAGCAAAGGAGCTGGCAAAAAGTCCTGATTTAATATTGATAACTTGTAGAAGACACTTTAATGAACTCATGCGTGCAGCAACAAAATACTAGATATTAAAACTAGAACGTGATCTATTTTTAAAACTGCCGCATTAGAGTATATATATAGCTTATACCATAAACACAATTTAGACGCAGAAATAAAAGACGAAAAAAGTGTCAAAATGGTCTTTAAACGAGAATTGCTTATAAACAATTTCTATGCCAAGCTGCGAAAAGAGAGCAAAAGAGTTTCAATTCGTATTTTACTTAAAGTTATTGCAGCTGGATAGTCTCTAAGCTAAAAGTGATTTGCCGTAACGATTGTGGCTCTCAATTTACTCGTAAAATTGTTGACAGCAGACAACAACAACAATAACAACAAATACAACAATTGCAAGTAGAGAAACTAACTTAGGATATGCCGATGAACTAATACTCTATTCATTTTACCAAAATGATTGCTTTATTAGGAAAAAAAAACATTAATCTTAAACTTTTTTTGTGTATGATATAGTCAACCCATTTTAATAAAAATTTAACTTGCATTTGTCAAGTTTTCTTAAAATACTTGTGAATATATAAAAACTTCTCATAAAGCATATTCTTTTTTCTACCGATTGTTCATTTGGCTGTTCCGGATATCAAACTTGTTTATATGTGGTGAAATTGATTTTCCCTTAAATGTTCCCATTTTCACTTTTGGTAAGATTTTGCGGATTAAATTCACTTTAATTTAACCAGCAGTTGACTATGAGATAGGATTCAATTCATACGATCAACAGCTATAGGAAAATCTTGAACCGTTAAGGAAAATGTTGTCGAAATCGGTAACTGGAACAGGCTCGATTGTAGTCCGCTTTTGACTTGTTGTTTTGGCAGGCATCAGATATAATACTCCACTTTCAATAAAATTTGATAAAACTATTTGAAACATGATTTAATTGAAAATTAGCTGAGTTCCGTTGAGAAATGTTAAAGAAAATACAACTTTTCAAGGTTTAACTTAAGCTAGTCGGTACTTAAATATATACTGCCTACAGCAATAGGAAACTTCTATACCAATTTTCAAAAACATAGCTTCAGAGAGAGCCCATTTAGATAAGAATAGATAGATAGATGGGCAGATTATTATATTATAGCTTTTTCAACTCAGCTCGTCGTCCTGCTCTAGAATATATATATAACTTTCAGGATTATCAGAACCCTTCTATTAATGTGTCACATATTTTATAGCAAAACTATAATAACCTCTCTCAAAAGTGTAAAAAAGCAAGAATAGAAAAAAACTGTAGCATAAATCCAGGCGCTGCGGAGCACGCTTAAACTGATTTTTATGCGAGAAGAGGGCAAAAGAGGACAGAAGAGGGTAGAAGTGGACAGAAGAGGACAGATGAGGACAGCATAGGGCAGAAGAAGAAGAAGAGATATAAAGACAGGATAGGGCAGGACACAATAGCACAACAACAGTGCGTAAAGCAGGGGCAAATTGTCTATTTAGAAAAAGGGATACCCAAGGTCAGCGCACGTCCTGTGGGTAAAGACGCAACAACAACTAGAATAACAACAACAACAACAAGAAGAGCAGCTTAGAGAGCAAACTTAACGGTCCTCAACATTTTATAGACTATAGACAAACTTCTGAATAATTTATGTGCCATAAAAACGAAATCGAATTGCAGCCGCTGCTGCTGCTGCTGCTGCTGCTGCTGCGTTTGGTCCCGCATCCTGCGTCCTTTGTCCATTTTGGGTTGAAAAGGAGTCATCAGGAGGCAATTTATTGCGACTTGACCGGCACAGAGGACATATGTGGCTATTATGCGGGCCAGGTAAACCCAAAAACAACAGCAACAACAACAAAAACAAACTCGACGCTCATTTTATGCAAATTAGTTTCGAATAACAACAACAAAAAGCAGAGCAAGGCCAAAGTTGTTACATAAATTTTGTCACTGCTGAAAAATAAATGAAATTAAATGATGTTGAAAACTGGCACACAGCACTCCTAACCCCTCACCCCTCACCACTCACGCCTCACCCCCTACCCCTGTTAACTGCCGTGATAAATTTCATTATTGCCTTTGGTGACCCCAAAAATATTTGCTTTATTGCCGGTAAATGTATGCAAAATAGCTTAAAATGATATCGCGCTCAAAAAACCTCAACATTCAACATTATTATATCAAAATATTTACGCTGCAATTTTGCGTAATCAAATTAAGTTTGCAAATTTCTCCAACAAAGCAATGTTTTTCTATTTTGTTGATCATTATGTAAAAGTTTGTAGTGTCTTTTGTGGCAAATTAGTTTTAATTATGCAAAACAATCGATAAATGCAATTTTGTTATTTTTAACAAACGACACGTTTCTTTGTTCTAATATAATATTTGATATTTTTTATATATTTTGTTTGTAAATTTATTTTAGTTAAGTTTGCACATTTTGCATTTTGGCATGCTTCTAATACACAACGTTTTCAAAGAGAATTTTAAATCGATTTCCAGCACCAGAAAGAGTTTCTATTTTGCGGTTTCAAACGTTTGGACTTTTAGTTTGTGAAATCAAACGTAAATTTTGAATTTTCTCGCTGAAGCACTCATTTTGCATTTCCCAACGCTTTTCTATTTCAAACTGCAATCGTTTTACTTTTGAAAAATGCAATTTTGCTTGACTTATGCAAGACTTATCGATAACAGCAAAAACCTCGACTATTTGTCTCTCCTAGCTCTGCTCTGCTCCTCTACTCTCTTGCTCTTAAAAAAAAAGAAAATATGAGTCTGATTGAAATGGAAGCATTGCAGCATCGTCTTTTGCTACTCGCAATGGAATTTAATTGAAAGATAGTTTTCTCGATACGCAAGGCACATGAAATTGCAAAAATCTCGCGGCGCATTACGTGATCTCGTTTCCCAATGCGTTTTCCATTGCCATTGTCTTGGCATGGATGCTTCTGATGCTGCTCCTGCTGCTGCTCCTCCTACTCCTTCCTTCGACTTGGCTGTCTCACAGTCGCAGTCGCAGCCGCAGCCAAAGGTGACGTGACTCGACTTGAACGTGCGCCCCATTAGTGACATCTAGCATTTGCTGGGGAGGCAGGCAGGGGCGTGCTGAAGGGGGGCGCAACGTAAACATGATCATCATGCATGCCGCGCGCGCCTTTCACATTGCCGCATGAAAAGTGGAAAATCGGGTTAACAGTGCCAAAAACGCAGACAATGGCAACGCGGCAACAACAACAATCATAGCAACAATAACAACAACAACAACAACAACAACAACAACAACAATAATAGCAACAATAACAGTAACAACAACAGCAGCAGCAGCAACATCAATAAATCAGCAACAAAAAACCATTCCCCCAAAATTTCCAGCTATACTTTGGCAATGCTGTCTCTCTGCCTCCGTCGCTGCCACTGCCTCTGCCTCTGCCACTGCCGTGGCATGCCACAAAACGTAGCGCGCGCTCTCCAGGTCGTTCGGGGAAAATAGATTTAAAATTTATAAATTATGAGCATTTGTTGCAGCAAATTGAAATGTTACGTTGGCAGCGTGTTGATATTTCTATTTGCTACCGCTCTTTCCCCCACTTCCCCTTGCCACGCACTCCAGCTCTTTCTCTTCCTATTTTTAAGCAGCTTTCAAGTACAATAATATAGATCTTAACTTTCTTCTTTTTGTTTTTGGTAACAAGCGTCATTTATATTTAAGTTAATGTCTTTGTAATAGCGCAGAACTGAGCTTTATTTCGAAAGGAAACAGCAAATAAATAAAGCGAATTTATGATAACATTTTATATTTCTGCATTCGGTTTTCATTTTGAGTTACTTTTGGACTGAACTCTTTATAATATTTTCTGAAAATTGCAAGGCCAATTGCGAATTTGAGCTGTGAATAATTTTCACAGATTTGCCTTTGTTTTTGCACAATATTAAATAAATGTGCAACAAAACTTAGTTTTATATTTTGCGAGGGCTACAAAACGCATGCCTCAGACATTTTGGTGGATTCAATCCTCAAGTGGATTGATTTGAATTCCATGAACGGAAAAAAACTAATATTGTTTAACTAGATTTCTAAACCAAGTCAGTTTTTCAGGGGTTTATCATATTAAGGAAAACTTTGAGTCAGGCTTAGAGCTAACTAAATATAAGGTCTGTTCTGGATTCCACTTTTTAATCTATTCCACAGAAATATGTAAAACATTATTTAGGAATATATAACAACATGAAATGCTCTGCAAAGTATACTACACACCCTTTTTTGCGGATTGAATTCGACAGTGAAATTTAAAACAGATCCGAATAAAACCTTTTCCTTATATAGAAGCATATTTGAAAGGGCGCTATCCGTATGCAAAGACTAGGTTTACGAGCTAACTGATCTTCTCAAATTGAATAGTTTCGAAGTTTTGCAAAAGTTGGGACTATCGATAAGACAATTCTCTACAGATTCTGTGGTATTATGTTGCAAGTATTATGTTCCACACAAATAAACATGTCAATAAGTTCCACTGTTTGTAAAACTTGTTAAAAATTTGCCCTAATTTATGAACTATTTTAAAGCGTAGCTGAAATTGATCAATATTTTTGTTTGAACAGTTAAATTTGAAATTTTGTGTTATTTTTTTTTGTTTTTGGGTGATTTGATTTATAGATAGTTGAAATTTTGCAACAAAAATATGAGTGCAACCGCCAACTATTCATTTTGCATTCGTGGATCCATTTTGAAGCACATTTTATGGCAATAACAAGCGACTGTCGTATATCAAAAAGCATTTGTGAAATGCGGTGGCGAAAAGCATCATAAAATGCAGATAACGGCAATCAAATTTACTGTATATTTGGAGAGGGATGGATGGTTGTAGAGTGTGCACACTGTACAGTTTTGGCAAATACAAAATATTTCAATATTTTCGTGCAAATATTGGTCATTTAATTAAGCAAAACGATCTTTAAACTGTGTTTTTAGTTTGAGGTAATGTTGAATGCGGTATTTCCTTCGTTTTTACTAATTAATTTTAACATTTGGATAAAAAAAATTTGCCTTTTCTGTAGTCGTATTTATGCTAATCAAACAGAATCCTGACCTCAGGCAAAATGTGCTCAAAAATCAGCAAAACAAACAACTTCAAGACACAAATCGACCCACGTTGTTAAACCTCAGACTAGGCCGGCTCAGGGGCGGAACGGGGATTGGTGAGGGGTGAACTTTACCTCCCCCCTTAGGGCAGACCCAAAGACGTAGCTGCCGTTGTTTATAAAAATAATTAAGAAATATTTTCATGTTTTATAACTTTTGCGCATGAAGCTCAAAACTTTTTAAATAGACAAACTTTTGTTGCCGCCGCTTGTTTACTTATCCCCTGCCCCTACTACCCTCTCTTCTCTTTTTCGTATCCAAACCCCCAGCCACCCCTCAGCCATAACTGATGGATACATTTCGAAAATCTCAAAACAGCTAACAACATACTTCATTATAATATTTTCACTTTTAACTTGGCAGCAAGTGTTCTGGCCCCCCTTTTTTTTTGCTTTTCTCTTCTCTTCGCTCTCTTTATTGCCGTTGTCCTGTCTTGTTATTGTTATGCCTCTCGCTGTCTACGCACAGTGGCATTTTAAGACTTTTTTCTGTGTAAAAGTTTTTAGCTTTTGAGCTGCTGCAGATAGTTTTAAGCTCAATCTAAAACTATTTTGCTTAATTTTCAATAATTTTTTATTTATAATATTTTTAATATTATGAAAAAATTCCATTTAAGAAGATTTTGAGTTAAAAAGGTAAATGTTTTCAATGTACTTGTCCTTCAAGATGTAAAAAAATCTTTAAAAAAGTAAATATGATTAAAAAGTCAGTTCTGGGAATTTTATTCTCCTAAGGAAATACTCATGTTTAGGTAAAGTTGAGCAGAAGATCTTATCTTCAAGAAATATTATATCCAGGAGAACGTACCCTACCGCTGTACATATGCACGTGGTGTGTTTCTGGGCTTCGAACACAGCAAGTCCTTCATCTTCTTACCGTTTTTACTTTTTAATAAAAAACTAATAATATACAATCAGTTTCTGAAATAAATAATTTCTTAAGAACACGAATATAAGAATATATTAATATTTAGTTTCGTTAATTGAAACTCAAATTTAATATTTAGCTAATTTAATTGTTATTTTTCTTTTAGTTTCGGTTAAGTTAACTTTTTCAGTGAATCAAATTCTGATGAAAGCTAATTGTTTATTAGCTCTTGAGTATACTCAATATTTTCAAATTTTGACAGGCTTGTTTTTGGCTAATTTGGCCCATGGTGAAACGTCGACGTACAAGATGAGTGCTCTCTTGACAAAATGTCTAATTTCCGTGCAGGAAAGCAAGAAATTACTTTATGGTTTGTTAATAGCGGGCGGCCTTTTCAAAAGGCGGGTTTTCGCCTTTGTTGTATCCGTCGCCATTGTTTCCGCGTTTTATTGTTGTTACTATTGTTGTTGTAGTCTTGTATTGTTGTTGTCTAAAACGCAGCTTAAATGCTGTGACATATTTTGTATAGCAAATTCAACTTGAACATTGGGGCAGCTTCTTAGGCCAGTTCGCCGCGGGCTCCATTTGCCTATGCGGGACATTTAATGGAAATTTAAACGGTAACAATTACACTTGGGCCAAGTTATTGTGAAGCTGTACAGCGTACCCCCAGCCACATCTACCCCCACACCCAATTCAAAGACATTCCCCCTACGTCCATTCACCTGTCAAGTCAATGAAACTTTCGCAGCTCTATTGAAATTTTGTGTATATGTATATGTGTGCGGTCCAAGCGACACCTGCTGCCTCTGGGGAGTGGGGTGTTGTTGTTAAGGGAGGGGGTGGGTATGGGTAGCTAGCTTAACTGTTCATAACACGTGCCGCAACAGCGGAAGTGGGAACTAAGTTTAAGTCAAGTTAAGCACAGGCTGAGGCAGAAACAGGCTTTTTCATGTCCTTAGGCAACTCAAGAATTTCCTCATCTCATATTTGAAATATTTTTATGGCTTCGACGGCGTCAGAGGGTAGAACGGAAAGGGAGATGGAAGACGGAAGACAGGAGACAAACGCATTTAGCTACGTTTACCTTTGTCTTTTGTCTACGAGTTTGGCATATTCATTTTGGCCGCTGGGCTTTTCTCATCTCTTGTTTTCCCTCGGTCCGAAATAATATGTGTATGTATGTATATGTATGATGTGTATATGTTGCAAGTAGCAATGATTGTTGAGACTATGATGTTGATAACATCATGTTCTTTCTATTTGCATATTGCCTTTGGTCTTCGGGCCGCAGATTAAACTTTGCCTTAAGGCACAAAACGACATGCTCAAAAACTAGAATGTCTTTTACAGACTCTAATTCTAATTCGAATGTGAGATAGAGAGCTGAATTTTCGACAGTAGCTTAGGCTTATGTTGAAAAAGAGTACTAAGCTCAGATTTTAGAAAATTTTGAGAAATTCGCGGGAAAATGTTGTGTTGTGTCTTAACACTTTGTCTGCCAATGGGATATACCAACATGTACACCAAGTTTGGTTGCTCTAGCTTCAAAACTTTCACAAGCCCAATATACTCTTTTTTCTTTTCTTCAAAAAAATTAAAAAAAAAGAGTATAAGAATGTATACGAATTCTGGTATCCGCAATTGATTAAACATTTCATGTAATAGAAATAACAGATAACAGATAAGCAAAGGTGAGAAATAACAGTGCTTAGCTGGCAGCGAGCGTGCGAAGCGATGTCAGCGCCTGCGTCGGCAGTGGCGTCGTCGTCAACGTCGACGTCAGCATTAAACACACAACAAACAGTCTGCAAATCCAGAATATCAGATCGCTCTCTTCGATTCTCTCTCGCTCGATTCTCGCTCATTTTATAAATAAAGCAGTAACTCTTAAGTTATTTATTTATAACAGAGCCTAAATGCACTAAAAATATAATTTATACTTCAATTTAATCAAATTGACAATAAACACACACACAAACACACACCCAAGCATGCATAGATTCGCAGTGGAACATTGGAAATGCACTTCCAGTGCATAAATTCCAATAGCAATCCAAGCAGATCGTCGCTCTGCTAAAGCAAGCAAACAAGTCAGTTGGAATACGTCGGTTGGAATCGGCAGCTGTTGTCGTCGTTGAAGCTGCGCTTTGTAAACGCGTTTGTTTTTGTGTTTGTGGCCAAAAAAGTTGGCATTGTTAATAAATAAAAAGTGTAGTGCAATAACAAATGTTTAGTGAAAGTGTTAAAAAGACTAGTGATCGCCTGCATAATCCAATTGGGCTTAAATTACATTCATCCAGTTGCGCAAAAAGTGGCGTCACTTTTGCATTTGCTTATCCTTCTTCTCCGCTTCGTTCGTCACACTCATCAGGCTGCTGCGAGCGAAGAGAGTGTTTTGTTTGTGCTCCTCTTGTAAACCGCCGCCATGTTATTGATGAGAGCGGCATCCAATGCATAGATTCTATGAAGCAGAAGAACACGTATGGAAAGGCAGAGAGAGAGTGAGAGAGTGGGGGAGTGATAATCGAAAAAACAAAGCAATGCTGTTGTTGTTAAATAAACGTAAGTGAAATTTTATGCTTATCATTTTGATATACAAATATTTTTATACTCTGTTTTTGTTTTTGTATTTTATTTCATACAACTTTATCGTTCAAACATAGTTTGTTAGTGGCTGCAATGTTTTTAAGCTTTAAATCAAATATAATAGAAAAATTTCTATAAGAGCATAATAATTGAATTCTGTTTAGTTTTTTTTTTTTTGTTTTCTCTTACCCAAAATCGATTTAAGTATTTTATCTTTGGATTGCTCTGCAAAAGCCACACAATTTATTTTTGCATTTGAAAGCCAATTCCTGGGGGCAGCTTATTAACCCGCCCTTTGGTAGCTCTAACTACCCCTACCCCTACCCCTACCCCTACCCCCTAACTACCAGCCCTCCAATTATAGCCATCCTTTTGTTTAGTTTTTGTTGTTGTTGTTCTTGTTGTTGTCTGTCTTGAGGTTTTTTGTTGTCTGCAAATGTTTGTGGCCTGCATATTTTTGCCTTTTACGGTTTTACTATATACGACTTTTTTCCCATTGCCATTTTTCACACACACACACACACACACACTTGTTTCTTTTCTTTCTTTTTTGTTGTTGTGTTTGTAAAGGCATTTTCCGGAGCCTAAAGCAGCTCCCCTTGCTTTAGCCCAACCTCCCTTCCTCCCACTCTCTCTCCCTCTCTGCGGGCGCTGTTTGTTGTTTGTTTGTTTGTGTGTTTGCATTTGTCCTCCTTTGGCAGCAGCTTTGCACCCGCAACAACTACAACAACAACTCAAACAACAACTAGCACAACAGTCGCCAGAGAAACTAATTTCTTGCCATTTTCTCCCTTTTTTTACTGTGTGTTGTATTTCGTGTGTAGCTCGCGGCTGTTAAGTTTTTCTCATTGTTATACCCTTTCCCTAATGAATGGTATAATAAGTTTCTTATCAAATGTGTAACGCATTGAAAAACACATTTCTGAACATATAAAGTGCATATATTTCTGATCAGTATCAAGAGTAGAGTGAATATAGACATTTTGCACTATCCGTATATATTTTTGTGCTATGTGAACTCAGCTCTCTGAGCAGCTAGGTGAATGAAATTTGATACATCTACTTATCATTGCTGCAGACAAAACATATGCCAAAATCAGCCAGATCGGAGTACTATAACATATAGCTGCCATAGGAACGATCGGTCGAAAATGTTGTTTTTCAAGTTAACTCAATGAAACTTGCCAATTCTCAGTCTTAGCATTATCTAAACATGTTCACAAAATTTCATCAAAATTGGCCTGCTATATCTTATAGCTGCCATAGGAACAATCGGTTGAAAAATTAGTTTTTGCATAAAAAACTTTTTAATTTTTAAAAATTACTCAACCGAACTCACTTTTTTGAAGTTTTAGCATTAACTAAACATATATACAAAATTTCATCAAATTCGGTTCACTATATCTTTTAGCTGCCATAGGAAAAATTCGTTTTTGTATTATAAAATTGTTTGTTTCTCGAGCTATCGATAGCTATACCTGTCACGGGAAAAATCGGTGGAAATTTGATTTATTTTTATAAAAAAACCTTTTTTGTTAGTGTATTTAACTTGGATATGCCGAAACTTGTTGTTCGTTCGGTGTTTTCTTTGTTGCTGCTGCTGTTTTTTTGGGGTTTTTTCTGCAGTTTTGCGATGGTACGCATTTTCCGGGCTATTGTTGTTGTTGTTGTTGTTGTTGGAACTGCTGCTTGTTGCTGGTTGTTGCCTGGCTTGTGGCTGGCTTGTTAGCATGCCGTTGCTCAAATGGCATTTCCTGTTTGTTGTTTTGTTGTTGTCGCTTTTCGTTGTTTTTTTGTTTTCTGCAGAGGAAAAAGTCCGTTGGGTAAGATATTTAAATTATTATATGGCGTAGACAGAATGAATTTGATTGGGAAACTAAGCAAATGTGCCTCCAAGCATTTCACGTGTCTGCCGCATGCGTCCTTTTGTTCGTGCTATAGCTGTTGCAGGGGCAGGGAGGTTGAGGCATACACCTGGTTTGCATTTGGCCTTCCCGCTTAGGGGTATTCCCATTGAAAGTTCATAATGTGTTGCATTTCTTGTTAATTAGTCGCAGTCTGTTTATGCTGCGTTATTTATGACGATGATGGGGCATGCAACATGGCCATGACCGAGCGCGGGCTTGTGGAGATGGAGTTGGAGGCAGTTTCAATATAATTCACATTCAATTGCCAGGCAGCAACTTGTGGCTGCAGCGGGGGGAGGCGCCACATGTGTGGCAAGCTGAACATGCCGTTGATGGACTCGACTCACACGCAGGCATATCCATATCCAGGCAGGAGAGTGGGATGTGAGGGCGTGTGGCATGCAACCCCTTGTTGTTGCTGTTGCTGCCGTAAGCAAAACATTCATCAAAATTTTATACACTCAACATGTGCCTGCCTCGTTGCACTTGCCCCCCTGCCCCTCCTCAAACACAACCTACGAACTGCCTCAGTTTGATTTGTTTGTGTTTTCTTCTTCCCTGTTTTTTTGGGGGGGAAACGCTGCCTTCGATTTTTCGAATGTTCTTTGAAAAATCACAACTAATTAACTTTGCCTACAGCAAACACAAATTATGACTAGGGCGGGCGACAAGAAGAAGCAAAAGTGATGTTTTGTGGCTTGCCAGCCAGATGTGTTGCATTGTTGCAAGCAGAACGTCTGTTGCAGCCACTACTCTCCGTTTATAAATAGACAACATTTTCCCGAAGCCGTTTCCGGTATTTGCGTAATGTAAACTACTCGCGAGTTTATGGCCAAATGAACCGAACAACTATGCTAAATGAGCCCTGACGGTAAATGTGCTAAAAGGGAGTCTAAAACAAAAGTGCTTGACTAGCAGATACCCTGTGAGGATGAGTTTATGGCCAAATTAAGGGAAAAGGGATACCTTATAGGAGGTAACTGCGTTTAATGGGAGTTTAAAACTATTGTGAAGGCTAAACTTGAGAATGATCAACTAATAGATACCCTGTAAATATGAGTTCATGGCCAAATAAAGAGACAACTGCGCCGAATGATGCTCAATTCAAAATAAATGTGCTCCCAGGAACCCTAGAACAAGTAAGAAGACTCATTTCGACAATGATCGACTTGTAGATACTCTGTAAATATACGTTTATGGGCAATTGAAGCGACGACTGCGCTGACTGAGTGCCAAGGGATAGCAAATGTGCTCAAATGGATTCTTGAAAAAAGTCTCCGATTAGTGAATACCTTGCAAGGAGCTCAAAAGTCTGTCTAGAATAAGTTTTACGACCTCAGTTCAGAATTATTGATTACTGGATACCCTGTAAAGAGAAGTTAATGAGCTAATCATTTTTGAAAGCAAATATGTTTCAAATTAGTCTAAAAGCATTTGAAAAAGAACACGTTTAAAGCCAACAGTTAGCAGTGACCGACTACATGATATCCTGTATGGATAAGTCTATGTTCTAACTGATGCGACGACTACGCTAACAGAGTCCTGTCGATAGTAAATGTCAAATGATCAAAAGCACTTTAGCGCTAATCACATGACCATTGTTAAGCTCGCTGGACTTGAAAATACCCTGTAACAAGGTCTAAGATTCATTTGTTTCGTTTCTTTTCATTAAAAGTATTTTTCTTCTCGATGATTTCTTCAATTTCTTCTTACCCCTAAAATTCGTTAAGTACAGGGTATGTGAATCTCTTTGAAATGCTCAATTTCAAAGGAAACTTAGGTTCACCTTTGACAAACGGCAGCTTTTTTGATCTATTAGCCAGCAGATAAACATATATATATGCATATGTACGATTATATACATATGTATATAAGAACTTAAATTGAATTCTGTTTCTTTATGGCAGACTATCAAATGGCTGCAGGAACTGAAAACATACTCAAAAACTCGTTTGTCCTTTGCGTTCACATTTTTAAAAGATTTGTTTGACTCGAGGCTAATGTTGAATGTTGAAGACAGGACAAAAGATATTGTTGGTATATCTCAATTTAAATATATATATATTTAGATGCAGTCAAGCCTTAAAACTTAAGAGAACTTTTGCTGCTTAATTGCAACAAAAACTCGAATGTCAAAAGTTTAAAATGAGAAGAGGAAGAACAGAAAAAGAAGAAGCAGAAGCAGAGAATAATAAAATTGAGTAATTTTTGCATTTGGCAACTGCGGCTGTTGATTGTTTCCCGGCGGCTGCATCCATTGTGAAACCATCATCAGTGGCCAAGTTTCTCAGTTCTTCTCAGTTTCTCACTTTTCTCCGGGAATGTCGATGAGCGAGTAAATTCTTAAGAAAGTTTTCATCATCAACAGTGACAGGAGTCACTGTCTCTGTCTCTATCTCTGTCGCTGTGTCTGCAACAGGCTCTGCCTCCGCTGGAGGCAGGTGATGCGGCTGCATACACAATGAAAGTATTTATTAAAACAAACTTGATTCGCTCTCTGTCTCTCTCCCACTTTCTATCTCCCTCTCTCTCACAAGTGGACAAAGTTTGCTGCTGCTGCCGCCGAGGCGCATAAATGTCACTTACGCGCTCCTTGACGCGCGCCATGCGGCAAGTTGCAAGCGCCATTGTTAACCACCGCACAGTGGTTCATATTCACATAATTGCAGGCATAATTTTTATATAAGTCGAGCTTACAAGTTCATTCAACAGGAACGATACATTTTGGATGACAGTTAAAATCTCCTCTAGTCTATAAGTTATTTTTTTGGAATTGTTTACTAAATGCCAATTCAAAATGATATAAACATGGACAGGGCTGCACCCATTTGCAATTCAGATCAGAGCATTGAGACCGTGAATTGAGAAGTATTCCAATTAATCTTTACAAAAGATTTATTCGAAATATGCGAATATCAAAATCGGATTACCTGAAAATATTCCAGAGAAGAGAATCAAATAATCAAAAGTTTTTTGTTTTTCTTCAATAATACCGTCTCTCGGGAAAATAAGAATAAAAACTAAATAAAATAAGATTGAACAATGAGTAAAATAAGATGGCGATACTTTATTGTTTTTTTTTTTTCAAACGCTTACTTCTAGCTTGCTGAGCTAGAACCAGTTGAGAATTCTAAGCGCATCAAACGAAAGTAGTTCTCTGCACTTGTGATGTGTGTGATTTGGTGCCGTATCATGGTATCTATGGTCGTAAACATATCAAATACTCAGTAGACGACAGTAGTCTAGTGGGAAGGTTGTTCGCTTCTGAAACGCAAGTTCCTGGGTTCGATTTACAATTATGGTCATGTTTTTATTTTACAAAATTTTAATACCCTCAACAACGGTATAAAAACCATCTTCTAGGGGTGCTAAAGTGATGTTTTTGGCATGTCATTTACCTCAAACGTTGAAATCGAAATTTAAATTTTGTTTTGAATCATAATCTTAATTTTATATAAATGAACAAAGACATTTCATAAATGAATAATTTGGCTTAAAAAGTAAATGTGTATTGTTTAAATTTAGACTAAAATATGTATAATTTTGACCACTGTGCATGGCCATGTTGCACCCACTGAGCAAATTGCGAAAGTGACAATTTCGACAGCCTCACACAGATACCACTCAGTGGAGTCAGCGAAGTCGGAAGAGTCAGAGGAGTTAAAGGAGTTGAAGGATACCGAAAGGAGTCGCCAGAAGTCCAAGTTGAAGTTGAAGAGAAGTTCGAGGAGTAAGCGTCTGGACAAAGTGTAAGTGCAAATTCAGTTTGGGTTTAATTTCGACAGTCTGTGGTCCTTGCAAGCGACGCCACTGACCAAAACGCTGTCAACGTTGTCTCTACGTCCTGCGTCCTGCGTCCTGCGTCCATTGTCCTTTGTCCCTGCGTCCTTCATGTTGTCTCTTCTGCTGACGTCGACAGCGGCGTCAGCTGCGATCTTTATTAAGTTTTCGCTTACTTTTCGCCGAGTGCGACAGAAAGTTTTGCCTGGCAAGTTTGCCATCAAACAATTTCCCTTGTTTTTCTACATTTCGGCTTTTGTTTTCTGGTTAAGATTTCACTTGCTGTTTTGGCAACACTTCATTCCACATCCCTCTACCCCCCACCCTTGCTCAAGCAGATAGTCAGACAAACTGAAGCTCTGGCAACTTTCTTTTTAGACAAGAGTGCTCAGCACATTTTTGTTTTCTACCCCACAAATATTTCTGTGCCACTGCACACTGAAACAAAACATATTTACTTAGTATTCGCAAGAAAATTGTTGTTAAATTATGGCTTTCTTACAACCAAAGACTATCGAGTAACATATCTTTTATGTACAAGTTTTTATTGCAAATAGTTCAGGTGTGTAAAATTGAAAATTATACCAAAAGTGTTCTAGTAAATTCGCTCCGATTTTACATTTTGTGCCCACTGTGCTCAATTTGGGTATATTTTTGCAGTTCGATGCCGGTAACTGGGTTTATTTGTTCTCTGCAGCAAATATGCTCGATTGCATTTGAGTTATTGTTCGTGGCGCAACTGACAGGCTGCTTCCAGAGTTGGAGAGTCCGGATGCTTGGGTGGCCCAGTTCACAGATATGCTCCAAGGTTTTCTCAGTCGCCAATCTCCCCAGTTGCCCAGTCGTCCTTGTTGTAGTACTCTCTCTCTCTCTCACCCTTTGGTTGCCACTGCAAATTCAATATTTTGGTATTTATCTTGTCAGACAATAAAATAAAGCAAAGTACGCACATTCTGATTCGAATGCTGGCAAGCCATTGGACAATTGGACATAGCACAGGACTCGTAGTTGTACTCGCATGCAAGGACTAAAGCATGCAGGATACAGTTCAGTTCAGTTGATATGCTACACAGCTTCTCTGTCTCTGTTGAAATAGGTCAGCGGTGTCAAAGTTCTTGTCGGTGTTGGATTCTCGGTATGCTGAGAAGGCATGCACCACAGTTGGTTGCATGCCACAGGAATTTGCATGTTCGCATTTTGCCTAAGCGTCTTCTAAGCCGCCAGACATTGACTAAGGACTTGGCTTGGCTCTAAAAGTAGACTTAAGCTGCATATATCTATTTCTCGGTCTGAATTTACAGCATGTAGTTAATTCAGCAAGATTTTGGTTAGGAATTTTTTGGAAGCTAGTTTTTCGCTCACATTTGTGTGTCTCTTTTCGAGTTTTTGATGAAGGATGTCTTTTGAATATGCACTTATAGATAAATTATGGTCTAAAAGATCAAAGATGTCAATTTTCAAACGATATGATGTAATATTCCATGTGACCACATACAACATACATTAAATGCTACATTTTGTAATATCAATGTAACAACAATGTATATATAAATATATTTTATTCGCCAATACAATCTTCACCATTCACAATTTTTGTTCGTTATTTTTTCGAAATTTTAATTTTTTCACTTAAGGGGTAAATTTAATGAATTTTCATATACATCTTTGAAAATAAGTTTGAACCTAACCGAAAGATAAACAAAAAAGTTGCATAAAACACTTTTTCCCAAATTTTGCACATTTTTCAACGAAAAATTGAATCTTAGAATAGATTTTAAGCATAAGATTGAACTGCTTTAAAAATTTCAGCTTCAATGGATTGTGCGAACGTTGCACAGTCAGTCAATCAATCAAGCTGAACAGTTTTAAATATATAGGTTACATCAGAGAATATCAAATCTAATGTCTTCATATTTATTATTAACATAATGACAATAATGACACAAAGTTGGCCGATTTCAAACAAATATGATTTACCTAATTTTTTTTATAACTTCCTAAACTCCACCCCCTATAAATCGCCCTACAAGCAGGCGAATTTCAGTTAACAATACTCAGTTGTCTAACTACTGATAATATTACTACTATATATATATTTTGTAAATCGAGATAATGATGGAAACTATAGACCGCAGTCTGCCGCAGCTGGTCAAACTTTTGCTGGCAAGCAAGAAGGGGGAAGAGGAAAAGGACGATATTTACGAGCAGTGCGTGGAGTATGGTTTCTCCAAGTTGAAGCATTACACCAAACCACCGAGCTGTCATCTAAGTGTGTGGCAAAATATGGAAAACTTTGTAGATCGTTATGAATGCGATGCTTTTCCCATTTTGGGTCAAACATTTAGGACATTGGCTCATGTGGTTATCGATGATAAGGAATGTGTAGAAGATCTCAAATGGACGCTACTTGATTTTATGCTGTCTGTTAACTATCGAGCTTTTAGGCATGCACGCATTCATAATGAAAACATAATGCTGAAAAGGCAAAGAATATTGAATGATTTGGAGAGAGCGTATGAAAAAATACGAGAACAAAATAAAGAACCCTCTACAAAGTACTTCAATACAAGTACGCTGAATAGCGACAGTGATGATGAGTCACAAACATCGCAAGTTAGTGTCATTGATTTGGGTCCTGAGATCAAACCAGATCTTCTGAGAGAGAGCAATAGTCAGAATGCTATACTAAGTTTATCTATTGCAATGTCCAAGTTGAAGCATTCGCGGCAGCAGTTGAAGAAACCCGGAAACTTTCAAGCTTGGGAAGTACAGCTGCCCACCTTTGCTGAGTCCTTTGGCGATTATTTACAGGTAGGTTTCGATATAAGCATGATAGATAGTCGATACATTTTTAAGCAATCCTAAGTATCCTGCAGAATAAACTGCAGTATGTGAATGTCGCTGAAAAGAAAGTTTATGTTATACGTGAGTTGCTGCTAATGTTCTTTCAACCGCGTGACTGTGGCAACTTTCAGCTTGTGCAACATCTGTTGCAAGTGCGTAAGAATGCCGTCAGCGGCAATGCTGTTAAGCAACTGCTGCAGCAGCAGTTCCTAATACCACTGCAACAAATGCAACAGTTGCGGCAGCAACTTGAAATGCACAGCTTTCAGCAGCGTTCGGAGGTCATTTTTCGACTAATTGGCGCACTGCGTCGACTGCTGAAGCCTGCGGTCGAGTCCTTGACGCACTTTGAGCGTTGTCTAGCCTTGGGCACGGTGAAGCCGAGTCTGCGCATCTTGCAGCATGACACAGCACACAGCTTTCAGCGGCTGGAGCTGCTGTGGAACTTGAGTTCGGATTTGTTGAACAAAGCAAAGCAAACACAGGGCAAGGATATTGTTTCGAAGCTGCTGCAGCTGACTGCGCAGTCGGATAGTGCTGCAAAGGGCTACGCTGCATCGCTGCTGCTGTACGTGCTGCAAGTACATTGCCAGTTTTTGGACAATTGGTGGCAACGCTTCGAGTTGCATGATGTACATAACGAGATGCAGCTGCAGGCGCAACACAGCTGTCCTTTATTTAAGCTATTCAAGCAGCATATTGAATCAACAGCTGCGTCCTTGGGTTTGCTTAAGGATACACATCGCTTGCAGAACTTTGTGGCAGAACATAAAACGCTGCTCGAAAAGGAATTGCATACTTGCCTCATCAAAAGCGTCGTGCAACAGCTGAAACATTATTATCAAACAACCAAAAACGAAACACAACCAAAAACCACACCTGATATATTCGAGCAAATGAGAAGCACGCAGGACTCTCAGCTAAAAGAACTCTATTTTATATATTATAAAGAAACCTTATCCGATTTTCCACTCGATCTGCTGCGTCGCTGCCAGCGCTGCGCTGCCTACGCGCCGCTGGAAAAGCTCATCTGGCAGAATTTGGAGCGGCTTTTGGAGGAGCGTTCGATGCTACTCAACAGTTTTGTGTCGCATTTGCTACGTGTGGAGTTGCAGCTGCAGCGTGGCTTACATCAATTGCAAACACATTGTTTGCTGTTCAATTTTGAACTGTTTGCTGAGCAATTTGAGTCAGTCTTTCACTTGTTGCAAGCTGGTGAGTCTGGCAGAGCCGCAGTGCAGCTGCTCTTAATTTCAAACGAGGATCCATCATTCTTCGTCCTTGCGGACACCAAAAATCCCTTCCAACTCAAACTTTCATGCAGCTGGGATAATGGTATACACTGGATTATTAACAACGATCAACTCGAAAGCTACAATGCCGCCTTTTGCCACTTGTTGCAGTTGCATGTTACGCTTCGCAAGCTGAAACTGATGCCAGAGGTACCACAGCAGCTGCCCGAGTTGCCACAAAAGCTGCCAGAGCTACCACAGTTGCCACAGCAGGTGCCAGAGTTATCACAGCAGCTGCCAGAGGTACCACAGCAATTGCCCGAGCTGCCACAAAAGCTGCCAGAGATACCAGAGTTGCCACAGCAGGTGCCAGAGATGCCACAGCAGATGCCAGAGATGCCACAGCAGCTGTCAGAGTTACCACAGCAGCTGCCAGAGTTACCACAACAGCTGCCAGAGATGCCACAGCTATCAGAGTTGCCACAGCAGCTGCCAGAGATGCCAAAGCAGCTGCCAGAGTTACCACAGCAGCTGCCAGAGATGCCACAGCAGCTGCCAGAGATGCCACAGCAGCTGCCAGAGATGCCACAGCAGCTGCCAGAGATGCCACAGCAGCTGCCAGAGATGCCACAGCAGCTGCCAGAGTTACCACAGCAGCTGCCAGAGATGCCACAGCAGCTGACAGAGTTAACACAGCAGCTGACAGAGTTACCACAGCAGCTGCCAGAGATGCCACAGCAGCTGACAGAGTTAACACAGCAGCTGACAGAGTTACCACAGCAGCTGCCAGAGATGCCACAGCAGCTGACAGAGTTAACACAGCAGCTGGCAGAGTTACCACAGCAGACAACTGTTGCAACTGCAGCATTGTTATCACTACAATCAACATTAATGATAGAACTGGAGAAACGTTGCCACACGCTGCTGCTGCAGCACGCCGCTTTCAACTGCGATAAACGCTTGCAATGTTGCAACAGTCTGCCAGAGCTGGAGCAGGTGCACGCTGAGTTTGTGCAACATTTCTCCGAAATACTTTTCACTGAAAATGGCGCTCAAGACGATCTACAGCTGCTTTTTAGGATGTCACGCATTCTACTTGTGCTTTGGCAACGTTTCAAAAGCTGTTGCAAACTAACTGAAGAGCAGTATGAGCTTGGGAATAATCGATATTTGTTATCGATAGGCAAACTAGCGCAAAACATGAAGTGCCTGCTGACAGAGTAATGTTTGTTTCTTTTTCGGCTTTTACAAATAATTATTTGACTTTTTCAAGTTTAGCTGCATGTTAATCGATATTCTCGATAACAATATATTTTGATATTTATTATTTATTTTATATTTTGTAACAAATTTTAAGATTTCTACCTAAAAAAATTAATATACCGATAATATCGAAATGTGAATAATCGATTTGAGTGATTTTAAAATTGTACTGGCTTAAATATAAATAAAAACTATTAAATAATTGTATTTTAATATTATTCAAGATTGTAGTTCAATACCTTATTCTACAGAGAAAAGTCAAGCAAATCAAGAATCAAGATCTTAATAAATATTGATTGATATATGTATTTAAAAATTGACGCTTAAATAGTTTTAAAATCTTATTATACAGACTAACAAAACTTACTTTATTGCTCCTTTGCTTATTTCAAAACATAATCATTTAAAAACTGCTGAAAGAAATTGTGGCATAAGTAAAATGTACATAAAGCTTTGTGCTGCAATCTCAGTTGGATATTTTATAAAGCCAAGCATTTTGTTGGCACTTGAACAAAACAAAATATAACTGAAGCTTTATGCTGCAGCTTCTTCTTGATATTTAACGAGCGCTACGGGACGCTTATCTATTTGTTAGATGGCCGCGAGTTAATGAGAAAAAATGCATACGCATAAAACGACGTCTAGTTCCGAGACATAAACCTTGCTCCTGAACGAACACCGTTCTCCTAACTCCTCCCATTCCCTCATCCTCATACCCTACACCATCTCTAACCATAATTTCCAGTCGCATTCTCGCATTTTTACGACCTTGTCGCAGTCGCTTTTTCTGTTGCCAGACAGACTCATAAACCAGACGATCTCTCAGCCATTGCACCCCGTGAAATAAAATCGTAAGCAAGTGAGCTACAGGCGGGTGTGCTAGACTGGTAGATGCCCTGTAGAAAGTTTTCAAACTGAGTCGATCATAAAAAGTTGAAGTTTTTTGGAAATTATTTCTAAACTGCAAAAATATATTTGCTAAAAGTGGAAATGCTTCTCCTTCAAAGTGTTTTTTATACTCTTTTTTTAATCAATCCGTCTGTCTGTCTGTCCGTCCGTATGAGTTTCAGTATCAGTTTTTTCCACAGTTTTGAAGCTAGAGCAGCCAAACTTGGTATACATGTTGGTATATTCCATAGGCAGACAAATTGTCAAGATCTCCCCCCCACCTTCATCTAGAAGTATTTATTTCTTCTTATATTTATTATAAGGTCAATGCATAGCTTTGTGCTACCCTTTATTACGCGTTTTATGTGCACAGGGTATAAAAGACAAATCCAGAACGTTTCAAAGCAACAGACAGATACAACCATTCTGTTTGTTGGTGTGTTTTGTGTATGTGTATCTGTGTGTGTGGGCAGTGTGTGGGTTCAAAATATTTGTACACAAATTACAAATTTTTTATAATTTGAAGTTTAATTATAAGCCGAATAAAAGCAGAGTGGCCAATTTATGGCACTTGGCGCCATTTAATGCACATCAAGTTTTTGTGCTGTATTTATGGGCCAACAAGGCGCTGGCTAGATTTATGGCTAAAAGTGTGAGCCAGAAACAGAAGCAGGAACTAGAAACCAGTTGGCGAACGGGTGGTGCGGTGGTTCAACATTCAACAACAGTAGCAGCAGCAAACCACCGATGCCGCAAAATCCGCTAAATTATTTTGGTTGCTGTGGATGTGATTTGGTATTCAGCTTTGGCTTTGGCTTTGGACTTTCCCCTTTCCACATTTCCCTTTCCACTTTCCATTTAGCCAGTGTCTGCTCTAATTTCAATGTGGACAGTGCGCAATTTTCAATTTTTTTATGAGTTGAAAACGTGTTGCAGGCAAGTTGTGGGTGTGGCAGGGATGCTTGCGGCTTTGGCTGCACGCTGCAAATAAATTTTCAGCTAGCACCCAAAACGATTTAATTTGCGGTTTTTGTCACACAAAACGACGCGCGTTTCTCCCCAAATTGATAAAAACTTATTTGCGATTTGTTCGTTGTTCAAAACTAAATTTAAATTGAATTTTCGTTACTGCAAAATGCAGCTAGAAGAAATAACTATCGATTAAATAGGTTAAAAATAATCGAGCAATCAATACTAAAATCGTCGGGTTTGATTTGTTACGATTTCTGAGAATTATCAATATTTTTTCAGAAATCATGAAACAAACATTTCTAAATTTTTTACAAAATTTGAAAAACTGAACCAATTAACTCAGAAAATTAGCTATACATTTTTTTATATTTTTTTTCAGAACTCAGAAATTTCTTAGAAACCAACTTGTTTGAAATACTTCTTTCAAAAATTTGCTTTCGGATTGACTTAAAAAGAACTCTAGAAGTGTTTCAATTGCTTTTCTATGTCAGTTTTAACATTTACTTTTCAATTCACTTCCAAATCAAGTAGATTCGGAAACAAGAACATGCCTGAATAGCTCTGATGCCCAAGTCTCAAAAGAAACTTATACTTGTTTTATGAAAAATCTGCATTCATGCCTCTAAAATATGTTTGTTTAGTATTTGTTTAATTGTTTGTTTGCTTTTTCAATTTCAAATCGAATCTTAAAATTACAATTTTCATGGGAAAATCAAAGAGAAGCAAACAAAACTGCAGTCAACAAATCACTTTTCTTGGTCGCTCTTTATGAGGCGTGTCCAAAGTTTCCCACAGATACAAATATATTTTGTATATTATAGATAGATATGAAGAGGGGTGTGTGAAAGGAGCTGGCTCAGAGACTAATTAGTTTGTCACCCCGAGGCGCAGTCTGCATTCGGCGCTGTCAGATTGATATGTATATCGGATATGTGATATTTTTAGTGGCTGCTTGTTTACAGAGGACCACAGCAAACAACACCACCAACCGCACCACAGTTTCGAGAGTTGATAGGTGGGTGGGCTCAACTGTGGGTTTTATTTTTAGCCGCCTGTAGTTTTTGATGTGATTCGATTCAATTCAATTCATTTCGATTCCATTTCATTTGACTGCCGACTGTTAATGACATGCAAATCAACTTTGGTGGTCCTTGCTGCTCCTGTTTCAGCTCCTGTTGCTGCAGCTCTATTTATATTGTTTCTTTTCTTTTTTGGCAGCTTATTGTTTCATTGAAATGCAGCACGAGCCGAGTTCAGAAGGTGACCAAGCAGATGTTTAATGTAAATATTTACTATTTACTTAGCGACGTGCGCTGTGAGAAAAAACAATCATGAAATCAAGATAAATGTATGCACAGAGAGAAATACTAGACCGCATTCAGTTAGCTTAAACATAAATTTGAATTTAGACAGTTGCCTGGCAGTTATTCATAGCAAGACATAAATTATACACTCTTATGCATAGTTAGTTGTGACTAATGAAACATAAAGCATACATTTTGCATATAAAAGCATAGTTTATGTTTATTGATGAATTATTGTTGATTTTTATGCTCAATATATGATTAATAATTCATAATTTTTGCATATTTATCACAATATCTTATTAATAAAGCATAATTTATGCATATTTCTGCATCACTTTTACATTTCAATGTAGATTTTATAAATAATTATGCATAAATTGTAACTATTATATGCATAAATTACTACTAAATTCAAAATTCATTATTAGTTTTGCTTAGAATTATAATTTATGCATGGATCATGCCCCAGCTGCATGAACTCAGCATAGAGTTTCGCTCAGTGTATGGAAAATGTGCTGGAAAAGCGTTTATCATTCCTACGCTGAAAGCTCATTGAACCGCAATACTGCACGCTACTTGATAAAAAAAAAACAACAACTTTAATTAGAATTTTTATTATTAAATAAAACGTTGCTGGCAAACGGCTGCAACAACAAAAAGCTTAAAAAAAGCAAATACAAAAAACAAATAAAATCAACTAAATTGAAATTTTGGGTCAAAAAGAGAGCTGAAATTGAAGGCTGAAGCTTCAGCTTAGCCTACAGCTGCGAAAACATTTTTTGGGTAGCAAAAAAAAAAAAGCAAACCCGAAAATGAAATCAAATAAATCTGAAACAAGCCAAAAATCGCTGCCTAAGTTTTTTTCAACACACAAAAATGTTGCACAACAACAAAAGCAACACTCAAATGAAAAACTAATGGCAAAAATGTAAAAAGGTATATTTAAAATGTTTGCAAATTGTGGTCGCAGTGGTCAAAATGGTTGAAAATGTGGGCACAAAGTAAATCAAAATCAAAATCTAAATGAAAACATTTTCACGCATCGCGTTTTTAAACCAACAACAAAAATATATAAAAATTGAGAGTAGCAAATGAATTATTTATTAAAATAAGATGAAATGGATACATTTTAACTTGAAATGACGGCCATAAATTAAAGCTCTGTTTGAAAAATATTGTTAATATATATAATAGTTTCTGTAGTAATTGGAGAAAAATTATTATGTTTTTGATTGTTGCTTTTAAGGCCTGTTCACATTTTCGGGAACTTTTCATTTATTTTCAATCGTTCTAAAGATAAGTCTAAATGATTTTCACTCTAGTATCTCAAAAGCAAAACTTTTAAGTATATGCAGATATCTTTATAAAATAGTTTAAGTATCTTTAAGCCAAGTCCCTTGACATTCTTTGATTCTGCTCAACTGATTTCAACTTTAAAATTTGCCAAATCAAACTGACTACAACAGGTGCAACTATTTGGCAGTTATTCTAGAATTTCTGTCTTTCTTTTTATTTCGAATTTTTGCATTTGTAAATATAAACAGAATTGGGAAATAGGGATTTTGGTAATAGTAGACAGCGGCAGAGACAGCTCACCATTTGTATCTGGAACTGAGTCGGTATATGTAGCTGCAACTGCAGAATATGTTGGTTGTAGTGGCAGTTGCAGCTGCAAGTTGTTGTGGTTGCAAGCAGCAGGTTGAGGCAAGATTCAAATCCCAACAAAATTATTAATATGACTTTAGGTGCCGAGTTCAGACGCGACTCCTGCTGCTTCAGTTGCCTCAGCTTTTGCTTCTGCTTCTGCTTCAGCTTCAGCTTCTGTGGTTGCCAAGACAGCCGAGAATGCAGCAGACAGAGCCTCCCACACCCTACCCTCTTCCCTGCCTCCTCTCTTACAATTGAGCTCATGTCTTTGCCAGCCTTTTTGCCCAAAATTATGCCTAAGCCCAACTCCTTTTGAATCCTTTAAATAACTGTTTGTCTGCACCGCATTAGGTACTGCTCAAACCCAAAATTATCTCAACTGGCTGCCATGGTTGCCATGTGCAGCAACTGTGCTCTGTGTGGATACTGCTTACTTGGTTCTTGGTTACGCTGCTTGCATACCCCTACTTCGTTTCAGCACTACATTTTCAGCACATTATTTAGTTGTTAGGGCGTTGCACAGTCTGCGTCTGCTGCTGCTTCTTCATCTGCTTCTTTGTCTGTGCAATGTTATCTCTTATCTGCTTGTGGTCTCGGATTAGAGCTACAAAAGCAAACACAACCACAACACATAACAAGTAAGAACATTGCAGTCGGTAGGTGTGCTCCTGACTGTCATCTACTCTGTTTTCAGATTGTTTGCTTTTGTTGTTTTTTTGTGGGAATGGTGTTTCAAGCTTTTAGGAAGATCATCTGTGGTACACAAATCAATATACAAATGTCGAGCATATCAATTTTGAGAAAATTTTAATTTCGATGTTGCTGAAAGTCGAAAACTAAACAGGTATTTATATAACTTTAAAACTTGGACAGAAATATTAAAAATCAAGCCTATTTTGATTGTTTAAGCTTTGAAAACGTTAAAACAAGATTTTTAGCAACACTTTCCACAAAACCAATATGCCCTTTAAATATTTTGCAAACAGAGTATAACAAGCCAGGTACATTAAATGCCCCTGGGGGCACGCCCACAACACTTACCTGCTCCATTCGCCTGTGTTTGCATTTAGTTGGCCTCTGTCGGGGTCACCTACTTTATTGTGACCCCCCCCCCGTGGCACCTGCTTGCAGCACCCTTGCATCTTTTTGCACCCCTGCTTGCACCTTGCTCTACCTCTAAGCAGGTTTACGCATTGTGCTGTGCATTTTTTAACGCTATTCACCCTCAACAAGTTTATCGCAGACTCAACTCCAACTCCAACTCTAATTTACATAACCACGCAAATTAGTTTTGCGTCTGCTGCAGTTTTTATCAGTGGGTAACAACAAGAACAACAACAACTAGCCCCCAACTTTGTCACGGCTGCTGCTGGGCACTTCAACTGCATCCCAGCCCCTTGCCCTTGCCCTCCCGTTGATTTGACTCCCCTTTTGTACACTTGCAACTTAAATTTAGTTGCCAAAGTTATTTAAACTTTTTTTTTTTGTTTTAACCGCCGCAATTTTTTTTCAGTTTTTCATTTCTCTACCTTATTTTGCAATTTTCCAAAAATGAATTTCACTAACTTTTGTCCACCCACTATTTTTTATACAAAAACACACACAGAGAGAGAGAGAGAGAGAGAGAGAAAGAGCAGGATATAGAGATAGAGATAACCCCTACTCCCCCCTCGACTTGTTCTAGTAGTTAAGACAACAATTCATTTAACATTGAAGCGCAGCTTGTGATTTTTTTTTGGTTGTGTGTTGTTTTTTTGTTAAACAAAGTTTTTGCTAATGGTTCATGTGCACAGTGGAGAAACTTTATTGTTATAGAAACTGAACAAACTCGTATGTAAATGCTAATTAAACAATCTCAAGTGCAATTGAGAATTGAGCGAATAGCAAGGGATTTGAATATTTCATTTAAACATCTTGTTTTCAACTGAAACTTAATTACGTTTTATATAATTTAATCAAAGCTATACAGTTGTGCACTTCATTTTTGTTATAATTCAAGACTTTAAATTTATTACATAAGTATGAATGTTGGAACATTCCCTTTCATTTCAAATATAGTTAGTATCGAGTATATCAAAAACTAAGAAAAACACACATGATCTTCTTGACACTTTTGCTGCCTATGGTATATACCAACATGTATACCAAGTTTGGTTGCTCTAGCTTTAAAACTGTGGAAAAAACCTGCGTTCATACAGACGGACAGACGGACGGATAGACGGACGGACAGACGGACATTTCACAAACCCTTTTTTCTTTGTTTTTCAAAAAATTAATATAAATAATAAGTCAAAAGATATTGCCTTGAAATCCGAGACACGTATAAATAATCAATTCATTTTCATGTTCTAAATATTTCACAATAATCAGAAAAGAAAAATTGTGTCCTAAAATCGCTTTAGTACTTTAAAAGTTTTCATCTAAAGGCTTAAAACTGAAAACGATACCTCTCTTTTAGAGTTTCATAAAAATATTCTGCTCTAAAGTCAAACTAAGAAGGATAAAAATATGACTTTCTTTTAACTTTAAATGGCTTCGTTAGATAAAGAAAATCGGGAAAAGGCTTCTATACATATTATAGTATTCTATTCTATTATAGGAAACTTTTTTTCAATCTTTCAACATCCTTAAAATGAATGAAAAGCATATAAAAATTTATGTTTGAGGAATATTGAGGAATATATTGAATAGCATTAAACCCAGGCATATTTTCAGCATATTTTGAACAGATTCTGAACATGTTTTCAATAATCGTACAATAATACCCAACAAAGATTATACATACGATAATAAGATTTGCACTTGTGGCTTTTAAGTTGTATTTGTTAATGATACCCACTGTGCCTCAGTTTTGTTGTAAATAGGCAATTGTTGTAGTGTTTGCCAAGTTTTATGTGGGTTTATTAAAGGCTTCCCATGGCTAGCTGTATACAAGTTGGATAGTTGGATAGACTCCGTTCGAGTAGCTGTACAACTGCCCGTTGGTCTGGTGGAATACGGCTGATTGGCAGTTGAGAAAGTTTATTTTGTTAATGGGATGATGGGCAGAGGATGGCAAAAGGAACTATTGGCTGTGATGAGGCTTCTGTTTTGGACAGCGTGGCTAATTGAATTTTTTGTAATTTATATATCCACAAGTATACTTTATATATAAATAGATAAAATGAGGGCTAAGAGTCCACTTGTGCTGAACTTGCAACGTATTGTGTATTGTTTGCACTTGTAAATACATTTTGATACTCTTATTACTTGCGTACTTGCAAAGATACTTATAAAAAAAAAAAAAAGTTCGCATTTCTATTTGCAACATAACCTTCACCGAGTTCTGGCAATCGCATCTATTTATGTCGTTTCTTAGGTGATATGCCTGAGGGGTGGGAGAGGGGGGGGGGGTTGGCTTGGCAGGGGGAACACTCTTTCGTTGGACTTTGGCAACTTTAAATAGAAACGCTTCCTGCAATTTCCCAGCAAGTTGACTAAGGCGGAAAAAATCAGGCAGCGACGTCGGAAGTTATTTTTGGAACGTGCAACGTGCAACGGCTACAACAACAGCTACAACAACAGCTACAACAACTGCTACAACTACAGCTACACAAAATGTTGCAAATTGAAAGAAAAGCCGGCACTCGGCACTCCACAGTCGACAGTCCACAGTCAGAGGCGCCCCCGTTGCGGTGTTGCCTCCTTTGGCTCCCATATGCTTTTTCTATGCAGCTGGCTTCTCAAAATTTTTGCTATTTTTTCAACCGGTTTTTAATACCCTTTGCAAAGGGTATGAAAATGTTGTTATTCAATTTGTAAAAGAGGCGTCTCCGTTTCCATGAGACATATCATCATTATCCAGATCAACAAACTAGTTGATATGGCCAACATTTTGTATCCATCTACTAAACTGTTCTATGCAAACTCAGCTCTTCTTGGAGCTATCTTCATCAAATTTGGTATATTTTTTTTATTTTTGCTGAAGTTTATATATATGTTTGAGCTGGCTAGATCGGTGGACTATATAACATAGTTGCTATGTGAATGGTCGCTTGAAAACAAACTGTTTTATTGTTTTGTTAGTCAAAATATCTAAACCAAACTGAATAATCTTAAAGTTCTTTACAAATTGGGTAAGTTTTATTATAATCGAACGAAAAACGGATGACTTTATCTTTATATAGCTGGATTACAGGAATTTTTTCGCAACATCAATTTAAGTAACTTTCTAAGTGCATTCAATTTTCGGCACTTTGAAAACAGTTTTGATTCTATTTTTTTTTTTCGGGCGCTGCGTTCTAAGCGATTTTGTGCGATTCGCTGCAAGTTTTTGCCGGATTCGTATTTGGGGACGTGTGTGTTGTGTGTGTTGGTGTGAGTGTGTGTTGTGTGTTGTGTGTGTTGTGCCGGGCTTGTACTTAAAGTTGTCTATTTGCTAGTTGTTGTTAGTGCCCCGATTCTGATTCTGATTCTGTTTCTGGTGCTGTTGCTGTTGCTGGGTGCTCTCTCTCTGTTCTCGGCTTCTGTTTCTGGCTGTGTTTTGTGTGCCAAGAGCTGCATTGAAAATGAAAATGTTCGCACAGTTTTCCGCACAGTTGCATTTTCACTATGCAGCTCGGCGCGGCTCAGTTACTTGATACAGTTTTCCCCCAAGCTGCCTTTCACTCCCCAATGCCCCTACTGTCTCCTAAGGCCAGCTCTCAGCTTCTGGCTCCTTTCTAGCTTACCCCTGGCATGTTTTTTAGCTGCAATTTTTCTGCATCGTTTTTCTTTTTTTTCTTCTTTTTGTCTGTCGCCCGCTGTAATGTTTTTTCTGTCATTGATGTTGTTGTTTCTATTTTGTTTTGCTCTTTCATTTCTTTTGCTGCAAGTTTTTTCTTTTTGTGCTCATCTACTCAGTCGTGCGCTTTGTGCTTTCTACTTATTTTAAATGCGCTATCTGATTTTTTGTTCGGCTCATGCAGCATTCAGCATTCAGCAAAAGCATTGAGAAAAGAGTTAAAAGTTGAGATTTTAGATTTGTGTCCATGCTTCTATACACACACTCACACACATACATACACACACACGTCTGAAGGACATCAAGCATAATATCAAAAGATAGCTAGATAGAAAGAGAAAGCTTGCAGGCCATTAGGGCAAACATTTTGTGCAAATGCTGCAAATACACAGCATAATTATGACAGATACGAATACTGAATAGCATAACTGAGTAATGCGATAAGTACTTTTGATAATCCCACCCATTTACCCCCTCCCCTGTCACTGACCAAACTGGCAATTAGCTCACAAATATGAGAGGAAGCTGCATCAATCACACAAAGCAGGCACATTCCAAAAAGCAGCAGCAATTGCAGCAACTCTCAGCTAAAGCTTAGCAAACATTACAAAAAAAAGTACTAATAAAAATAAAAACTGCCATTGATGGTAATGTTGTAGCAGTTACCAAGGTTCCCTCCCCGCAACTGTCTATTCTGTCCATATCCTGGCCACCCTGCTAATCCCAGGCAAGCGCATTTGCCAGCGTCATTCATGCAGCTAATTTGATTTTTTCCCTCTTCAGCCAAGTTGATGTTCCTGTTTGTTGTATGAAACTCTTAGAATATCTCTGGCTGTGCTTGGCTCCTCTTCGAAGAAAATATTTTCATTAGACATTTTGTAAATATGAGCAGCTTACTTTCCTTTCTCTACCCCCCTCTTAACCAAGTCTGCCAGCTCAGGCAATGAGCAAATCAAGCCAAGAATGGAAATGGCAAATTCACCATTGATGTTGACTTGACTTGACTTCACGATAAGCATGAGAAGGACGATAACGATGAGATTGAGAATGACGATGACGATGACGATGACAAGACTTTGACTATGACTTGGGAAATGACTTTAACTTTTTACTCTGCAATCAAACAACAACGATTATTTCTTGTAATAATTAAAACATATGCCAACTGAAATGCCCTAACTAAATTATGTTGCTTAACAAAGTCCTTTTTTTGAAGTTCAGCTGTCAAATGACATGTTTCTGATTTTTAATAAAAAATTGGTATTTTACAATTTAAATTTAAATTATATTCTACACTGAGAGCACTCTATGTTGAATTCATGCATTTTAGGCAAGATTTGTAAACACAATATGCATGAAATCGAGAATATCCAATTATGAATTTCGAAGTTTTGAATAATTTATGCATAAGTAATCATAAAATGTACATTGAAATGTGCATAAATAAGCATAAATAAGCATACATTATGCATCAATATGTAAGAGTTATGTTAATAAATAAAATACTGTGCATAAATCTGTTAAAATGATGCATAACTAATCATCTAATGTGCCTAAAAAATAACAAATTATGCATAATTTATGCATAATATGTACAAATTACGTTTTATTACATGAAACGTGTAATAAGTATGCAATATTAATCAGATATTGTGCATTAAAGATCAAAAATTATGCATAAGAAACATTAATTTATGCATTAATATGTAAACAATTGGTTTTATTCATAAGCTATAAGCATAAATATGAGAAAATTATGAATTTTTTATCGTAAGTTGGTAAAATATTCAAAAGTTATCATACAAATCATAAAAAGTCATACATTGTGCGTAAATATGCAAAAACAATGCTCTGTTAGTCATAAATTCATAGGTTGTGCATAAAAATGCTAACATTGTATATATGAAATGTTAAAAGAATGTTTAATAGCTCGATTGATTGACAATAATAAGAATATATTTCGTAAAGTTCTGGAACTATTTAAAATAAGAATTTTACCCTTACGATTCACTTTATAAGGAAGCTATTTTCATTCATCTACGTGACACAAAGTCAGCAACCTATTCACAGCATCCTTTAAAAACCCAACACCCTTATGAAACTACAAAAATCTAATTGAAGTACTTCAATGTCTTTTTTCATTGCAGCTCAAACGACACCCAAGAGTGTGTGTATCACTCTGTCTGTGTGCGTGTGTGTGTGTGTGGATAAAGGGTAAGTCTCCTGTGGAAAGATACATTTGTGATTATACCGTTAGTTGAAATTGCTTATCGAAGGATACTAGTCGAAACACACACCTTTTAACTGGATTGTTGTTGTGCGCTCTCAAAAGTTTTTACTTTAACATTTTACTTTTTCCATTTTACTTTTACTTTTAATTAGCACGTGGTAGCCTGTCAATTCTTCAACTTGGCAGCTGAGTTTTCCAGCTTTTCCTGCTTTTCGGTTGAAGTTGGAATTGGGTGTGGGAGTTGGTGCTGTTGTTGTTGTTGGAGTTTGAGTTCCAGTTAAGGCCACCGACTTTTCATAATTAAATGAAAATTTTCTGTAATTTTTCAAGCGTAAATTCCAAAGGCAATCTTTACTCTATGTATGCGTGTGTGTGTGTGGGTGTGTGTGGGTGTGTGTGTGTGGGAATATTTTTGAGATTTTGCACGTGTTTTGCACTTTGCCATCGTTCTTTCGCATTCGTAAATATTCATTACATTTGTGTATTGTTCCATTTGTGTGTGTGTGTGTTTTTTTTTGGTCGCTACGCACTTGAAGTTATTTGCATAAAGTTGCCAAGTTGCCTGGCTAAAGTACTCCTTAAATTATTTGTAATACCCTATAATCCAAAAAAGAAGTCCATTAATGTGGAAAAAACTCAATTTGGTATGTTAGCTACTTGAATTTGAAGCTATGCATTATATAAATTATAATTAATGCGGACTTTTCCCATTTCTGAGCATTTTTTATTACGAAACTCTTCAATTTTATTTTTCTATTTTTGATTGTATTAAAAACAGTTTTATGATTTGCAGAACCCAATACTTTTTACTGACTATTTAAATATTAATGAATAGAAGACGGATTGTGCCGATTTTTTTTCATTTCAGAAAACTTTTTTTCCTATATTTGTTCAGTTTATGTTTCTTTTCTCCTTTTCAAAAACTTTTTATTATAAAAATGTTTCTGTTTTTGAATTAAAACAGAAACTATTTTATCTCTATCAAAATTATACTCAAAAAGGCTTAATAGAAAAGTATTTTGAACTGCATATCCAATCGAAATTGCGAATTTTAGAACAGTAATTAGTAATTTCTGCGTATTCTATACTTCAAATCTCAGATTGAATAGTTTCAGCGAATTTTGAAACTGATTTGATTCTGAATCGCCAATGGAAACAGATTTTCCCTTTTGATATAAGTAGCAAATTTTTGGCTTATTGTTTATCCGATTTTTGTAAATATATTTTTTTTATTTTCAACACATTTTTTGGATTTAAGAACACTCTAAAATTGTGATCCTGAATCGCAAACGTAAAGAGATTTTGACTTTTGATACAAATAACATATTTCTGCATGATATTTTCCCATTTACTACATATCTATTTTTAACTCAGGGTATCTTCTAGTCGACACATTTTTTCAGTAGTCTTATTTCTAAATATTTTTGTGAATTGTTTGCTTTTGAAACGGCGGCTATTGCATTTTTAATTAGTCAGCGAGTGACCTTCAGGGCACAAAATGAGTGGGTGGTTGGGCTGCGAGGGGTGTGTAGTATGGCGTATGGCATTTGGAGCATGCATAGACGAGGTCCTGTTGCCTGGGAGCTGCAGCAGCTGCCATTCAGTCGCAACTATTTACTCAGCAGCAGCTCAGCAAATCTGAGAGAGAAGAGCTCAGCTCAGCGTTGGGCTCTTTAAAAACAAAAGTCTTTATAGAAAGAACGCATTACAGACACTTGGCAATGGTTACAAGCGAAGCGAAGCGGTGGGCAAGGGGAGCGGGGTTTGAGGCACGCTCATCAATGATATTAAGCGAACTTAATCCTTTTACATGCTTCAGTGGGGCGCGCTTCAGTGCACTCAAGAAGGAAGTGGAAAAGGAAGGGGAGAAAGCAGAAGGAGCAGTTGGTGGCCTCCACTTTGCAGCTCTTGTGCTTTGCAACGTTTGGAGTCGCGAGCCAGCTTACATATGCCATTGTGTATGTGTGTGTGTGTGTGTGCGTGTGTGTGTGTGTGTGTGTGATCCAGAGCCACTCATAACTTTGGCAGCGTCGCCATCGTTGCCGCCTTTGCTGACTGGCGAATGCGCTTGAAAAACTTTGTACAACTTTAAGCCGCTTACAAGCTTTGCGCTCTTAGCACGCGCCACGCCCAGCCAGTTGGCACCCGCCCACACTCTGTCTCTGCCACTTCCCCTCTCACTGCCTAGTTGCCATTTCACATGCCTGCTCGCTTGCAGCTTGTGGCATGCATCTTCTTGGCTAGCCAGCTGCTCGCCTCACGTTGCATTGGTCAAATTCTTGCTCATAGATTTCTGACACTTCCTTTGCGTCTGTGTGAGTCGCTCTCTGTGTGTGTGTGTGTGTCTCTCTGTGTATGCGTGTGTGTGTCTGCATGTGTTTTTCCATTAATTTTATTGAATTGTGAGTGCACAGTTTTCTTTTATTTCTGCTCTGTTTTTTGTTTTTTTGTTGGTTTATGCGCGCGACATAAAGAAATGCGCAAAAAAATTCAATTAACCAACTGTTTCTGCCCCTTCTCCCCCGATCCGCTTTCACACAACAAAACAGCATTGACTTTCCTCTTTAATCCTGCAAACTAAAAACGCAATCAAAATGTTTTTCTTTCAAAAGCTTCAAATTTAGATATTTATTAATTAAAATAGTCAGTCTCAATGTTCTTAGATTTTCTATAGCCATAACTTTGTCAAAACTAAACTGAATTTTTATGTTTCAAAAAAAGAATATTGTTCAATGAATAAAAAGTTTGATTTGTCACTTTTTATTGATTGCAGATATTGTAGCTTAATACGTTATCTTGGAACTTTTTCTGTACTTAAATAAGTGCTAAATTTCGGTTTGATGAAAACGTTTTCGACTCTTTAAAAAACATTATTCTTAATCAGCATCAACAGCCGAGTTGAAATAGCCATGTTCGTGTGAGCGACTGTCGACTGTTCTATGCGAACTCGACTTTCAGAGAAGCTATGTAAATGAAATTTAGCACAGCTGCTTATTTTTAATACAGGCAGTGCATATGTCAAAATCGGCTGGATCGAGCCACTATAACCCATAGCTGCCATAGGAACGATACGTCCAAAATTCTTGTTTTTCAAGTTAGCTCTAGCAAACTTACCAATTCTAAGTATAAGCATTGTCTTAGCTTGTTTACAAAATTTCATCAAAATCGGACTATTATATCATATAGCTGCCATAGGAACAATCGGTTGAAAAATTAGTTTTTGTATGAAAAACTTTTTTGTTTCTTAAGCTATCTTAACCAGTTTAACATGTTTTTTGTTTTTGTATATTTTTGTCATGCTGAGCAAATTTTATGAATATCGCGTGACTATATCTTATAGCTGTCAAAGGAACAATCGGTCCTAAATTAAGTTTTTCATATGAACAACTTTTCTGCAAGTTCACTGCGAAAACAACTAAAGTAATTTATATTATTCATTTAGAAAATTTTTCAATTGTCAATTGAAACTTGTTAAGAGCTTAAAATAAATAATTGAATTGTTTTCGAACTGACATTAAAAGGCATAAAGAGACTCGAACTAAGACTCACACTTCATAACTTTCACACTCATACAACTCTTTGAGTGTTTGTCTCTTTCTCTTTCTCTGTCTCTTTCTCATCCTCTCCCTCTCTCAGCATCACTGTGTGTGGTCCAAAAGCAAATTCTACACATGCCGCACATTGTTCGGCAACCTTTTTTCACTTTGATTTATTGGCATCCTTAGGCCAACCGCCTTAAATATTTTGCGAAGGCCGCCAACTCAGGCGCAGCTAAATGACTGGGAAGGGGGGTGTGGAATGGCATGGGAGGAGTGAGGATTGTTTGTTGACCAGTTCGGGTTGGTTGTTCCAAATCACGCTTATTGAATTTCGTTTTAGATTTTGCTTTATTATTAATAGCCTCACACTTGTAAAAGACGACGACGTCGACTGAGCATTTAAAGCTCGACAGAGCAGAGCATCAAAATGCTAGCATACTTACAGGGGAAGGGGCTGGCAGAAGCAGAAGGGAATCTACGAGTAAAAAGTGGCCAAAGAGGCATTTTGTGCTGCTGTCAAAAGAAATATTTTAAATCATTTTCACAGCTCGGCCCCATTTCAAAAAAAAAAAAGAAAAAAAAAGTCTAAGCAAATCCCGCTGTGGCTCATATATAATAATATTACAGCTGTCTGGATGGGAAAAAGGGGGGACAGCAAAGGTACAGATGTGTTTTATTAAACATTTTATGATAAGCACACACACACACACACATCAACACTCACACATACATAGACATGAGTGTTTGTTTGCCTTTTGTTGTTGCCGTGTGGCTGGCCATTGATTTGGTTTGCCGCTTTCTGCATAAAAAGCGATTTATTTTATGCTTTTCAAAACATATTTTTTAATACGCTGTAGCCTTAATTGGGCATAAGCTGTATACCGGTTTTATGCAATGTAAGTATTAAATTGATATAACTATGAGAAAAGAAGTCTTAATTGCAGCCAAATGAATGAAAGTCAGGTTAAAGCTAAAATTTTAACTTCAAATTTGTTTTCAAGCAAAAACTGACTTGGAACAGAGTATACCAGTGTCGGAAACTCACAGCTTACATTATTTTTACTAGCTTTTTTTTGAAGCTGTCTTTGAAGATAGCCTAGACACTACTTTGAAGCTGCTCGGTCTACTGAAATATGAGCTTTGCTTGGGAGCACTTAGTTACTTGGGCCTTGGTCCTGCTTCTGGTTCAGCTCCTGGTCCTGCTTCTGATTTTGATCCATACCAAGCTAAGCCAAGCATAAAAGCTGAGCTAAGCCCTGATGTGGGTCATGTTGATAAGGTCGAACACAACCACTCGACGACTACAGGTTGCCACAAAGTAGCAACAAATAGCCACAAAGTGGAAAGAAGCCCCTTCTGCACCTCTCATTTAAGCACTTAAATTGTCATCAGCAGTTGCCGCAAATTCATGCAACTTGTTTTGCAATTAAATGTTGCACAAACACTGCAACAGGTGACAAAACCGAGGCAGCCAAACCCTGCACACTCTCTCCCACACACACACGCACTCTCCACTACCCCTCTCAACCGCGTAGCAACAACGTGGCAGCCACACGCATCACGTTTGCCTACTCGCTGAGCGCAGTGCGTGCGTATACCCTGTAATTAAAAAGTGGTTAAAAAAAAGTATGTTGAAAAGAGGGAGTAGTCTCTGATTGTACATTTTTGGATCAGTTTAGGCAGCCAAAATTAACTCAGAGAGACCAAAACTTTGGAAATAGAAACTCAGAACAGTTATGAATTTCAACTTCGAAATGATTTGATTCGATTGCAAGAAATAAACTGTTTAAAACTAATATCATGTTAATAGCTCTGTAATCTTCGTTTCTACTGAAAATTCACAACAAAGCAAGCCACTCTACACATATATAAAACCAAAAAAAGTTTAGCTATTTTTAGATTGTCGCTTATAATTCTCAAACAGTTTAAGAAAACACTTGGTTTAGTGCTCAACTAAAAACTTAATTTCTTAACTCTTTTTATTTACTTACTCATTTTTATCTTATTTTGTTTTAATTTAATATTTTTAATCACATAACAGTGATCTTTGTTAATTGATCGAATTCTTTGAATTGACAGCTAAATTAAAAGAAATTCCGAATCTTATTTCATAGCAAAAATAAGTTTTTTTTTTGACTTTGGAGACGGGGGGAATAACTTCAATAACTTTGGAGTTTATTATCCGATCAAAATGAAACTAATAGAACTAATTCATATTGATAAAAGAAGTATGTGTGCCAAAAATCAAAGCTGAAAGTTTTTGAATGTTTTTACAGAGTCAGAAAATGGTTCGAAAACAGGGCTCAAATCCATTTCACAGAAATATGTATGAAAATGCATCAAAACTTAATACAATATTTGTGTCGAACCATGCTGGGTGAAAGTTTAGTTTCGATTTTCAAAAAGGGATTTTAAATAATTTTAATTTTTGTTATTATTGCTCCATGATTTGTAAAATCTATCGATGATTTCATAATTGTAACAGCCGAAAGTACAATTGTAAACATATTTTTTTTTTTTTAAAGTTTCGATTTTGTTTATTAATCGAGTTTTTTTTTTAACTTTTCACTCTAGAGCTGTGTAAAGGGTATTTCCAATACTAAGCTGCAACATTTTTAGTTATTTATTTATGAGGCTGCACTGCTTGCAACAACTGTGTTGCGTCTGCCTCGGCTTGTGTTTTAATGCAATAAGGGAACAACCCGAAAAGCCTCAAGAAAATGACGGGGCACGCACACACGCAGACGATGCGACGGGACGTTGAGAAGTCATTAAGTACAAATGACGTGGGTGACTGCAAAAAGCCAGGCTCAGGCAGCAGGCAGGGGGGTAGTTTGTAACAGGGGTGTAAAAAAGGGGGGGCGGGATGCAGCAAGAGGAGCTGAACTGAAGCCGCAGCTCGCAGTAATTGCACCACGTTTGAGCACAGCGAACTGCATATTGAGCAATGCCCGTTAGCGTGGGTTACTTTCTATGTGTGTGTGTGTGGTGTGTGTGTGTATGTGTGGTGTGTGTGTGTGTCTGTGTGTATATGTGGCATGGGTTGAACGTCTGTATAACGCTCAGTTTGCATTATTTATGACAAAGTGAGCCCGATTAATCCACACTCAATGCCAGAGAGATGCACACTCAGAAACCCAGCTGAAAGCCACTTGCAGCTATTTTTTTTTTGTTTTTAGAGTGGTTCCGTGAATGGTTTTTGGTTCAGTTGGTTTATTGGGTAACCAGGAACTAAATTACTTACCAATCAATTCGGCTTAGCTTTTGTCTGGTTCAAAATTGTAATACAGTGTAGAATGAAAGATTTATTTTATCAATAGAAATTGAAATTCTGCTTTTAAATGAATAATAGTTCTGTTAACTATTTGAATTAGAGTTGAATTCTGTACAAAATATATAGATTAATTGATTTTAGTCGACCTAGCATATTATATTTCAATATTTCGATAGATATATATATCTGTAATGATAATGCTTGAGCTACAACGTCTCTATATCATCTTGATATTTATAATCTCTTTGAGAACTCTGCTCCGTACTGCTTAGTTCATTCAAAAGTTGTATGCTTGATACACCTCTTATTATCTTTATACTCTTTGGTTCAGCTGAC